>OU026153.1:142305548-143555548 GCA_907269105.1 Volucella inanis
CAAGGACTGGAAATATCTTCGAGACGTTGCGTGGCAAAATTTGAAGCGAGGAACCGTGGTAAGTATCCTACATATGCATTATATACTAAAAAAGCGTTTTTAAATTGTTACTATTACACATTTAATGGTAAAAATAGATAATTCGAGGAAAACTGCAGGTGGTACGAACTGCTTATTAACTGATCTGGATAATATCATTATTAATATTATCGGTAAGAAATCGCCAACGTTGGGTGGGATTGTTGATGATTCCTCTTCAATACTACTAGAAGATGGCCCGTCACCTAAATCCACAAATAAAGAATATATTGAAAGCGAAACAAGGTAAAACAAAGGTTCTATTCTTTACAAAATAATATGTTTGTTGTTATTCTTAAGCCTATCCATATCAAAAAAGAAGGCGTTTTCCCTAAAGAAAAAAAAGACATCAGTTAGAAATATATAACTTCCAATTGGATGCATGAAAAAAAGAAATTGATTTAGGTCTATCAGTAAGTCGTCTAACTGCGGAACAAGAGGAGACATCGCTCATTCGGACTTAGAATTATCCAAAACTTAGAGTCTGAAAAAAGACCTATAAGCTTTAGCTTTTATTAAAAATTAAAAAAAAAAAATATCAAAAAATCTTGCCATTTTATTAAATATTCATAAAAAATGACCTAGAAAATATTGTAAGGTAGCTTGGCCATTCAAATTATCATCATTTTCATTTGGATAATTTTAGTTTTATTCCTATTCAGTGGTGGACATCTCAAAATAGTTATTTTTTGGTTGTCGTTAAATGATAGTCAAGACAACGCATCATTTTGTGACAGTAACTGCTTTTATCGGTTTCAATGGTAAGTGCTTCAGGCATGGAAATTCCTCCTTCAAAATTCCAAAAGCGTTTTCTACTTTTCTTCGAGTTGATTTACCATATGTTCTCTATTTTATCGATCAATTTTAAATTAGAAAAAAGAGAACTTCTTTGCATAACTCTTGAATCGTGTAAACTTCCCGGGTAATTCGCGTATGCATTGTAGAAAGTATACCATACCATACAATTATTTATTTATTTATTTTTAAAAGTAATTTACAAAATAAATAAAGCCAGGCTGGATGCCGTCTTTTAGTTGAAAATAATTGTTGCAAAAATATACCATTATTTACATTTATGTACATTCTTAAAGGATGTTAATAATGATGTTATGAGTAAAAGAAAAAAAAAATAGGCAAACAAAATATTATATTTCATTGAATTTATGGTGGGCAGATTGTGGTGAAAGTCCTTGGTGAATAATAATTTTGTTGTGGTTGAATGATTGCATATGAGCACCAGTTATTTTCCTTATGTGAACCATCTGTGTAGAATATTTTATCAGCATCGATAGTACGGACCATTTCTTCATGAAGCATTCGAAATGTTTTATCCGGGGTATTTTTCTTCTTAAAACTGGCGAGCTTAGTGTTTATCGGTAATAAGTTTCTTTTCCAAGAGGGTGGAGTATCTGTTTTCACAGGGATATCCGATGAACAAGTACTTTGAGGAGATAAGAGTGATACGGAATTCTTTTTTTGGAATTTTTTCGTGGAAATTGCTTTTTTAGCAGCCTTGAACAGGGAATGTGTCGAATCTGTCAATGCTTTGCTAGTAAAGTTAACAGCTTTTCTTTTCCCTTTTCAAAAGATTCACACCCTCCTTCTGGTATAAGAGCTTCAACCTTTGTGGCTCTTAAGGCTCCTGACGCTATGAAAACATTCGTTAATAACTACGTCAATGTTGTTAACATTTTTGTTTGTTGTCCACATAAATATAGATAAACTATGTTGTAACGTACCTTCAATCAATGTTTTTGCTATTTGTAGTGCGGTTTCACTATGTAGTCCTTTTCGCTTTGAGCATATCATTTTCAAAACGTTATTTCGTCGTTTCAGTTGGTTGACTTAATTCCTAATATGGATGTCCCATTTCAAATTTCCACAAAAAGTTAATCCCAGAATTGTTATATCTATTTTGTTATAGTTATTTTTTTTAAGTGCATTTTCTTTTTCTGGAAAGATGCAGCGCTTCTGTTTTTGATGGAGGAATAATTGCAGTGAACATTGTCAGTGAATTTGTGAATATGGAGAAAATTGGTCATCGTTTTGTGATACAATACAATACAATACTTTTAAAGGCCTTAACCCAACAAATATAAAAGCTGAACTGGATTCTAGTCTGAGTCTGCTCCTTCGTTTACAACAGTAAAATTTTGGGTTGCTAAGTTTAAACGAGGCCGTACGAGCTGCCAAGACGAGCAGCGCAGTGGTCGACCAAATGAGGCGACGACTCCAGAAATGGTGAAGATAATCCACAAAGCGGTACTGGATAGTCGTCGACTGAAAGTGCGCGAGAAAGCAGACATTGTAGGCATTTCAAAAAGTGCGGTACATAGCATATTATTTGGAAATTTGGACATGAGAAAGCTGTGTGCAAGATGGGTGCCGCGTGAAGATGTTTCAATTGAGTGTTTAGCGAAGTTTCACAGCAACAAAGCAGAATTTTTGCGCCGTTTCATAACAATGGATGAAACATGGGTCCATCACTTTACACCCGAGACAAAAGAACAATCAAAACAATGGATTCAAAAGGTAGAACCGGCTCCAAAGAAGGCGCACACCGTTTCATTTGCAGGCAAGCTCATGGCGTCGAGTTTTTGGGATACGCTTGGGATAATTTCCATTGACTATCTTAAAAAAGGAAAAACTATTAACGGCCAGTATTATGAGAACTTATTGCAACGTTTGAGAGAAGAAATCAAGCAAAAACGGTCGCATTTGGCTAAGAAGAAAGTGTTGTTTCATTAAGACAATACACCAGCTCACAAATCCGCTATTGCAATGGCCACAATTAATGAATTAAAGCTTAAATTGCTACCTCATGCCCCATATTCGCTAGATTTAGCCCCATTGAACTATTTTCTATTCCCAAACTTGAAAAAAATGGCTCAGTGGTCAAAGGTTTTCCAACGATAAGGAAGTGATGTCGGCAGTTAATGGCTATTTTGAGGAGCAAGACAGTTCTTATTATAAAAAAAGGTATAAAACTTTTTGAACATCGCTGTGAAAAGTGTATAGAGCTGAAAGGCAATTATGTTGAAAAATAAATAATTTTTTCTCCAAAATTTTTATGTTTTCTTTATTGGGTCGGGTACTTCCGACCGTATCGCCATTGTATATATATATAAGTCATCATACAATCAATAGAATGCTTTACATGCTTATCAACATATGCGGAATCAAACTCGCTGGAAGCATCTTTGTTTACTAATGTCCTGTCTATACATCAAGAAACACATGGCATACCTAATACAAAAGATTTGTATATGTATATTCTAAAAATTCTAAAAAAAAAAAAAAAAACATGTATTTGTAAAACCTTTCATATATTGGGTCTATAAGATGGCGTAACCTGTATTATTCCATTGGAACATGCGTTGGAAAGCTACTGTCATTGTACGTCATTTCAGTATATGTCATTCATTTGAAGCGTAAACAACAATAATTTTAATTTAATGGATTCATTAAGACAACCACAAGCACAAAAAATCATATGTGAAACCCGGCCAAGCAGCTAAATCAACGACAAGGCCGAATATTCATGGCGCGAAGCTAATGCTCTGTATTTGGTGGGATCAGATGGGTGTGCTGTATTATGAGCTGCTAAAACCGGGTGCAACCATCAATGGACAACGCTACCGAACACAATTAATCCGCTTGAAGAGAGCAGTAGCCGGAAAACGCCCGAAATATGTGACCAGACACGAGCCAATAATTTTCCATCATGACAACGCTCGGCCCCACGTTGCTATTCCGGTTAAGAACTATTTGGAAAACAGTGGATGGGAAGTCTTACCTAAACCGCCTTATAGCCCAGACCTTGCCCCTTCTGACTACCATTTGTTCTGGTCGATGCAGAACGCCCTCACTGAAATGCAGTTCACATCAGAGCAGAATATTAAAAATTGGCTTGATTCATTCTTGGCTGCCAAGCCGGCGCAGATCTTTTGGGATGGGATCCACGAATTGCCAAAAAGATGGGAAACAGTCATAGCTTCAGATGGGCAATACTTTGAATAAAACTATTGTACATGTTTTTCTTAAATAAACGTTGACATTTTGAAAGAAAAACCGCACGAATTAAATTACATACCCAATACCAATAGCAATACCAATACCATGCCTCTGTGCCATAGAGCAGAACTGGGATTATTAAGGTTTTATTCGTTTAATTTCAGCGCTGGTGCCGTTGTCTAAATTGATAGCGGAGCCTAGGCAGATAAAGTTCTTATCTACCTCAAATTTATATCTGTCGAGCGTGACGTACTTTCCGTGACGTCGGTGATGGGTGTCCCTTTTTGTTGACAGCATATGCTTGATCTAACTCTCATTGACAGTTAAAACCTTCTTCGACACTTCCGTCACACTACTTGCAAAAGCGCCATCGACATCACCCTGCTTTCTTCCGATAATGTCAATATCATCGGCGTATGCGATTAATTGGACGGACTTTTGAAAGATTGTGGCTCTTGTGTTGGCACGTGAGTTTTGCACTATTCATTCAATGATATTAAATAAATCGCACGACAGCGGGTGGCTTTGTCTAAATCCTTTTTTAACATAAAAATGTCTCCGTGAATTCTTGACCGGTCTTGATGGAGTAGCGTACATTCGCCATCGTCATGCTGCACAAATGGACGAGTTCGGTAGGGATACCAAAAATAGACATTGCTCCATATAGTTTCGTTTCTATAGATGCTGTCATATGCGGCCTTAAAATCGATAAATAGTTGGTATGTAACGACTTTTAGGTAATAGATTTTTCCAAGATCTTTCGTAGTATGAATATTTGGTTGATGGTGGACTTTCCTAGCCTGAAGCCACACTGATATGCATCAATCAGGTTGTTGAGGAACGGCTTCAGGCATTCAAACAATATGGCCTATCTGCCATTGTAGATGATGTTAAGAAGACTAATACCTTTTCAGTTGGCATAGTTCAGAGGGTCTCATTTCTTAAGAATCCAAAAAACAGTGCTGAGGTTCCATTTATTGGACATTCTCCGTTAGACCATATTTTAGAGATGCAGCAGTTTTGTTAAATCTAGGCTTAGTTTTGCTATCTTCCCTTTATCCAGGTCAGGCGGACGGGATTGTTGATCTACATCGACCAGGTTGAAATGTTCATTCTGCCTGACAGCGGTGTTTGGCTCGTCATCGCCGTTATATAGACTACAGACATGCTCTCTCCAAATCCTCAGCATCGACTGCAACTCTACTACTGTGTTCCTTTGTTCTCGATAGGCTTTGGTTCGTTTGGTTGTTTTTTACATTTTAGCTCGACTGGACCGCGCGTTATCCACTCTCCTTCTTTTTCCTCCTGAGAAGCCAGCTTTCGTTAATCCTCTTTTTTTAAGTACGCATCTTGATTAGCTGCATGTACATGCCGGCACCCGTTGTCCAACCAGAAGTTTCGTTGTGGTGGCCGAGTGAAACACAGTACATCAGAGGTGACATTATTGGCAATGTTGCTACTGGTCTTCGAGAGATCTTCTTAAGAGATTAAGGGAGACTCGATCGGAAAATGATTTTGCGGTCTCTTGCGACTGCAGCCCTCCGACGTCAAGCTTCCATACAGTATTAGATTATCTTTACCATATTCGGTATATCCGCAACGATACCTTGGCTACAACACGGTAATGACCCGGATCGATGTTGGGCCTTCGGAGCGTTCGGACCTCCATAATGATGGAGGAGTGCATTGGGTCGATCGCAATGTGGTCAATCTTGTTGACGTTGATTAATCAGCAGTTCCTTAAGTCTCCTTGTGAATATCGAGATGTTGGAACCACGCGCTAACTACGACAATGTTTAGCCCCGTGTAAAAGTCTATTAGCCTTCTTATTCTAACCTTGCATTAAAATCACCTACGACAATTTCAATGTCATAGCTAGAGCACTGCTCGCAGCTCTTGTGAAAGATGTTGTAGAAGCCAACTTTTATGTCGTCGTCTCGCTTGTTCACATGCCGAAAACTCAAGACTTTTTGCCTAAGTATTTGCCTAAGTATGCCTCTAACAATGAATACCTCTAGGTTGGCGGTCTGTTAGATCGAAGCCAGTAACCCGTTTCTGGATATGAGTACTTCCGTTGATCGATCAAAAGCTCATTCGCCACCATCTCTTTTCCAAGGCCTTAACTTAGTCTCGGAAATTCTTACCGGCCTGATCTCCAAATATGTCTTAGAAATCGGGATAAGGTCTCATTTGTTTTGTTTGTTTTTTTCCAGGATTTTACTTCGCCGTTGTTTCCATATGGGGCATCCATCCACTGTCCCGTTTATAGTGCCGCTATTTTTGTCTGTTGGCTAGCGCTCACGCTTATATGTTTGGCAAATCGAAACCAGATGGACTCTATGGTTACTACTTAGAGGTTAAAGAAGCACAGTTGCATCACAGGTGCACGCCAGGTTTTCACCTTCCATTACCTACTCTATTTCCACAGCACCCAACCTGCATTGAATTATTTCAGCACTGGTAAAAGAGCTAAGTAAGTAAACCTTGATTTTTAGCATAGATGCAGTTGATTTACCTTTTCATCTACTCTATTATTTATTTATTTCAGTTTTTTCTTGAGCATAAAATGGATGATCTGCATCTGCATTAATGTGCGTAGGCATACATATTAAAGCTTGGTTGAGATTTTCGACCAAGACACCTCATCTCTATTGTCTTTATTAATCTCTCGTTCAAAATCTATTTCTGACTCTTCAATCCTTTTTAGCAACATGAAAGACCAACCACGTTGGATGAAAGGGGCAAAGGATGTTTTCTGATTATCACGTTAGTACATGTGATGTCAGATACTATGGAAGAGCGACTTTGCGCACATGTATCTTAATCGATCTTTCTATATGGTTCAAGAGAGGGTGGGTAAGGCTGATTGAACCAAGCCATTAAGTAAATGATTAGCACTTTCTACTAATTTTTAAGTTGAATGCAACTTCAAAAGTTCACCAGCGTGTAGAATAATAGTCTGTGCTAGTTCTTTTGAAGTAACCACCATTTAGCTTAAGCTTTTCATATCGAATCCACGCAACGTAACTGGAAATATTCCACGAGTTAGATAGATTTTGAACATTTCTGATTAACTTATCTCTCGATATACAATAACATTCATGTACAAGCTGCACTCATTTATAACAATTGTCCAATAGAGGGAAGTTTTTTATTTAGTAACTTGAGCGAATGTTTTGATCTTTTCTCAAATTTTCATCAAAAATCTTCAAACTTGATTAAATTGGATCTTCTCTTAATTCTTTTCAAAGTTTTTAAGTTTTTGCTTTTTTCTTCAAGTTTGACCACGGATCTAGGGCTGTGTGAGAGTTTTTTGAGTTTGTGTGTGAAAAACCATCATTTCTTACGCTTACATGATACCCAAAGGCTAAGTTCGTAAAAGAATGTTTGTAGTTCTGACTCTATCACAACGAGTCACAAGTAAAGCCAAGCTGTTGGAAAACTGATCCAGATTAACCAATTCGGTATAAGGGTTCAACATTTAGGCATGCGAGTACTCCGATACTTTCCATTTTTGACATGGGTAGCTTGTGTTTCTATCAAAGCAACCTTCCTGACTTACGTCTTGCATTGAGAATTTCTGACTTCTTCCTTACAAATTTATTTCGCTTTACTCAAAAAATATCTCTGCCAAACTTACAGACTTGTTCGTTACTAAGCAACTCAAGAAAGTGTTTGCTTTATATTAACGCAGTCAGTCAGAGTTTATTATCAGATTTCAAATAAGAAAAGCGAATTTGTTACCGACTTTGCTTGAGCTTATTAATTAAAACAATACATATATAGTATATTATCCCCTTGATATGTGTTATGTGTATTTTGTGGCTCTCTTTAAGTTTATAATAGGTGCATATTTATATATTTATTTTCTCTTGTTTCTTTGTCTTTTTGCTTGAAATTTTCATTGTTGGCTCATTGCCAAGAACTTATGAATAGGTGGTATGTCAATTCTGAAGCCACACGCTTCTCCCACAATGGAAATATGTTCACCATAGACAAAGTTTAACGGGCTATAAACTCATTCAAATCATAAAGGCACCTACATCAGAGTGAATCTGATTCCAAAAGGTCTAGTCCAGATTCTGCCTACTCTAACTACCTTATTTAGTTCTATCGTCTACTGTGGATACAATCCTGAAGGAAGATAAACGCAGTTTTTATCCTCAAAGCAGATAAAGCTAGCGAACTACATAAAGTCGTATTATCTCATGTGGCTTACATAAGACTTATCGATTAACACATCAGATACTTTTTTAACCAAAATTCACGTCTGCAGCCACACCACTATGCACACAGGAAAGAAAGATCTATGGAAGGTTCCCTACTAAATCTGGTAACACAGATCAAAGAAGCCCAGAGTCAAAAAGAGATTACACTACTAGGTGAGGTGAAAAGTAACTTCCTTGGGAATGAAAAAAAATTTTCTTTTATATGTTTTTTTTTTCATTTTTTTCAATATAGCCTTTTTTTAGTTTGATACACTTATTCTAGCGATTTTCCAACTTCTTGATCCCGTCCGAAAAGTAATTTTACGGAAGGTCTGCAAAATACTCCTCCGTGGCGTCGATGATTTCCTCGCGTGAGCTGAATTTTTAATTGATGAGCCATCTTTTGAGGTTTGGAAAGAGATAATAGTCCGAGGGAGTCAAATCGGGAGAACACTGAGGATGCGACAGCAATTGGAGCCGTAAATCATTGATTTTAGCCATAGTTGCGATGCTCTTGTTCGCCGATGCATTGTCTTGCAAAAACAAAATTTGTTTTCGCTTCATGTAAGACCGTTTTGCAGCGATTTCGGCCTTAAATCGCTTCAATAATGCACATTAATACTCGCTGTTGATGGTTTTGCCTTTTTCAAGGTAGTCCACGAAGAGTATGCCATGACAATCCCAGAAAACCGATGCCATAAACTTTCTGACCCATCGGCCGCCTCGGAGCACTCGTGTCGGCTTCAGTCCATTGCCGGGCACTCATTCTGTTTTCAGGTGTTCAACAGTTACCAATCGACGCCAAAAGTCCGCCTGATTCCGCATCAGCAAGTTCAAACATTCTTTCGAATGCGCGGCACCCAGCGGCAGGATAATTTTTTCATATGCAGAATATTGCCCAAAATATGACGTTTGCGCTCAGTACTAATTTTTGTGGTATCTGCTAGCTCGCGCACCATCACTTTAAGGTCAGCCAACACCATTTCATGTATTTTTTTTACATTGTCCCCTGTAACTGCATCGGAGGGTCTGCCGCTGCGGATTTGATCGGTAGTGGAGTTGCGGCCACCACGAAACTATCGAAACCAATATTTGACAGTGTAATCTGACGAAGCATTAGCCCCACAATATTTATCCATTTTTTCTTTTGTTTCCTTCGCCGATCCATAAAATAAAATATTCCATAAAATAATGTTTTATGAGAGAACGAAAATCGTTTTTGTCCATACTCAACATGATGCCAAACACATCAACAACAATCAGCTGTCAAAAAAAAAACTAAAGACAGTATCGCACTGAAATTTGGCATGTTTGCCTTTATATCAACGGAATTCAAGGCACCATAACCTTTTTTGCAGTAGCAGCGCATTCTAGCGGTCAAGGAGGTTACTTTTCGTTCCACCTAGTATGTGCCTTCTTAGATATTGATGGTGCGTTCGATAGTACCGGATATGAATCCATTTCGGAAGCCATGTCTAAAAAGGGTGTTGATCATCCCACTAACCATATGGGTAGAGCGATGCTTGAAAAGCCGAAAATTACCACATCTTTCGTTGAGACTAAATTTATTATCTCAGCCGTCAAAGGTTGCCCAGAAGTAGTGTTCCCTAACTCTCACTGCTAATTGATGACCTACTAATAAAACTTCGTAATCTGGGCTAACAAACAATAGGATATGCCGACACTTTAGTCATAATTATGAACGGTAAATACCTTAAAGACGTTTTGCTATACGATGCTCTAAAGACAGTAAATGACTGTTGTTTTGGAGAAAATCTTTTCTTTCTTCTTTACGAGTGAAGGGAAGAAGAATGAGTTTATGTGAGTTCTTGACATTGGGTAGTATGCGCGACATTATTATTTGCATTAATAACTTACATGGGTGGCGCTACAGTCTGTGGTTGACCTGAGCCTCAATTAATAGGCCCTTCCATTTGGTGCGGTCTCTGACTTACTGCTCCCAGTTGCGCACTCCATGTTAATTAAAGTCCCCATCCACTTGTGCGCATCATCTAAGGTGACACTCATTTGATTTCTGACGAGACGTCGTTATCAGAATTAATAGCGGAACCAAGATATTCAAAATCCCTGACAACCTCAAAGTTTTACCTGTCTATTGTTACATTCTGTCCGATTCATGGTTGTCGCTTGTCCCAAGTACTTTTATTATAGGTTAATATGTTTCGTACATCTAGGTTAATCTTTCCTATGAGTATTTGTGTTCGTTTATACCATATATGTATATGATGTTATTCAAACATTAATTCAATTTAAAACTTCAAAACATTAGAAAAATATTAAAGCTTAAATATCCGTATATCCTGTCAAACATGGGATTTGTTCCAAACTTAGTTTACAACGAACGTGGTTCATGGTTTTGAATCCAGTACGTTAACCGCACACTTGCTCATTCATTTGGGATGCTGAATCTTTCACGAGTATATCTCCCATTGTCTGCAAAAATATTTGTTTAATTGTTGTTTTAATTTTTGAGTTAAAATTTTAAGAGTCTACTCTCATACGGTGGATTGCCACATTGTTACAAGTTAACAAGTGTACTCGTATGAAGAATACTTTTGTATACCCTTATACGAGTACATGTTGTACTTAAATAAAATGAAAGAATGTGATTTTGGGCTATAACTTTTGGGAAACGTTTGTTTTACAAAAAATAAGGCTCGTGGATTATTATCCCCATCCAAGAAACTAGAATCATATAAAGAATTCGGGAGTACGTTGCGGTTGAGATTTGCTATGATCTGCTGTGATTACTTGACTGGAGTGCATACAAATTCACAAAAAATAAATTTTTCTACGAATTACCTCGGGGCTAGAAATGGATATGTGAATATATGTATGTCGCTAATTTTCTAATGACATCTCTTTCATTGATATATGTAGATGTAATCTAGTGTAATCCAAATCTCTTTTGTCTTGTTTGTAATTCCTTGAATTTTTTCATAACCTATCCTATTTCTACGATTTAACTTCGCTTTAACTTGTGTCTTTTATTTTTGCTTATTTAATATAAAAGGTGAAATAAAGGTTGTTTTCGGATTTGAGAGCACAAATATAGCATGATTACGACCATATGCTCTATAGATGATGAGTCTAAGGATTATATAAGAAGCTATAGCCTTAGCTATCAGTTACATACATCTCTGCTTTTGTTGAGTAAATTTAGCTTCGAGTGACCCTCGTTGAAGTGTATTTGTAAATTGTAAATCTATCTTGATCCAGTTGTACCCAAAGATATTTCTTGATAAATTTGTCATTGTAGGGATTGCATTGTTATAAATGTCAGATTTCTCCTCCTTTTCGTCCTTGCTGAGGAGTACTTGATCACTGCACATATCTGCCAATGGCACAGTGTCCCGTGATTATGTTTCCGAACTTGAAGATACATATTTCTGTTCATGAGGTTAATTAGCTTACTTGATAGCTATAAATCGAGCATGGACGACGTTAGTCTACTTGTTCCACAGCTTGGGATGTAAAAATATGTTTTTTTTATGTTTATTTTAAATATATAATTTAAACAATCAACTTTTAGCAATTTCAATAAGTTAAATAATTTCTTACTTTTACTTTACAAAATAAATTAAAATTACTTTATTAATATAATTTTTAAAGCTTGGAATGATTTTTATTAATTGAGGAAATGTGTTAAGTAACTTTGGGATGGCACAACTTAGTTCTCGATTTCCGTATGTGTTGAAAGTTACCGGAACATTTAGAATTTCTTGGGCTCGTCGTGTTGTATGTAGCGTGTGGCGTATGGGTTGCAGTAAACGCTGATCATCCATATAGTGTAGTAACGTTGTCATCTGTAAGATTGCTAAGTTTAAAAATGTTAACTAGGCGATGTTGTAAGTTAGATATTTTATCCAGATGAGTTTTTGCTGCGTTTCCCCAGGTCAGAATCGCATATCTCATGCGCGACTCAGCCAGCGAGGAATATACCTGCATTTGAACATCGAGACTTAAGTATCGCGTAAGATACACCATTACAAATATAGTGCGCTTTAGTTGAAATCGCAGGACATTTATATGCTCACGCCATAAAAAATGCTCGTCGATGGTTACTTCAAGATATTTTATGCTTCCGACTACTTCAATTGGTGCATTATTGGCTGGTAGTAGAGAATAGTAATTTCGGTCGTATATTTGGACACCATTCGCTCGTTTGGATGGGGCGCGTATGTGCATTAATTTTGTTTTAGATGCATTTATAATAAAGCCGTTATCACGACACCAATTCGAAACAGCGTTAAATTGGTTAAATCTCCACGGCAGAATTGAAGTTCTTGTGTTTGACAACGATTGCAGTGTCATCAACATATGCATAGGTAGTGCATTTTTTAAATAGTTGCAAAAGTTCGTTGGTAAATAGTAAAAACAGGATAGCGCCCAGTTTTCAACCTTGCGGTACGCCATATTCACTGGTTTTTTCTTCGCTCACTGCATCAGACACTTTGACTTTTATTTTTCTGTCAGTCAGATAGCCAGTTTGCCAGTACTCCTCTTAAGCTGAAATCAATAAATAGCACAAGCACGTGATGGCTTTTGTTTAAGGCAGCATAAAACGTATTGGTAAACTCCTCCAACAAACATCCGGGACTTCTACTTTTTTGAAAAGCATACTGGTTCAGGTGTAGTACTTTGTGCTTAGTCAATAAACAATTCAGTCAACTAACTACTACTTTTTCCTGCTGACAAAATCGCGATTTTCCGGTAGTTTTCAATATCGTTTTTTGTTCCTCCTTTATACCATATACTGGTCGAATGATCGACGTTGTGATCAGTGATGACACTGACATACACTTAGGTTTATAATTTTTGTAATAACTGGAGCAAAAGACACAGCGTTTATTTTTAGATTAACTGGTCTAATATTGTCAGCTTCTTATCGTTCAATCGACACAAAATTAAACAGTATACTTCCGATTCTGTTGCTTCTTCTATGTAAATGTTTCATTCAATGAATGAATAAATGTTTTATTGAGATTTTTTTTTTTACAAATGGAGTTATTAGATTAGTTTTACATATGTAGCCGACTGGTAACCTTATTTCTGGCTAGGTTTACATACATACATGTAAGTGTTGAACATTAAAAGGTTGGTAACTAACAACTAATGATGTTACGCTTGCTCTCGGCATATCAAAGATTGAGACCTAAACTATTGACTAGAACATAGTAAAAATATGAAAATAAACAAAGACAATAACAGATATAACATTCTTAACATTTCAATCAGTGATTATTTATATACATAGATATATAATATAATACAATAGTAAGTGGCCGCATACAATTGCCCTTGAGAATCATGCACAGGTATTTTAATATATGTACCAGAGATGTAAAAGAATTAAATCTTTTGAGAATGTAATTCAATAGAATTCATAAATTCTGATAAATTTGAATTCATGACTTCATTTTTGGACTCTAGCTTCAAAAATTTAATCACCATTCAAATTTGAAGTCTTTAATTGTAGCAATCATTTGAACCAATCAATAGATTTGAAGTCACTGGAATGAAATCTTTGTGACTGCACAGCATTCTCTGAAATCACATTGAAATCACTTGCATTCACTTACAATCATCGGCATTTAATTGAAGTCTTTAAGACTTCACTATTTCTTTGAAGTCTTTAAGACTTCACAAGAATTTAATTGAAGAATAAATATAAAATGCTGTCGGCCTAGTACTCGCTGTCACTGTCGTAGTAGTCTATATCTTCTGAATCACTGAAAAAGTTTTAAAAAAATGTGAAATGTTATTTTTAACAATATCTTATTATGTAAATTATAAGTTTATAAGTAAAGTCTTTCAGACTTTTTCACAAACTGCAACAGCATTGTCACAAGTCCCAAGTTGTGAAACTTACTTACAAACGAAACGAAACGACTTACACTTACTGTAAACATACTATACTTCGGCCCATAACAGCGCATAAAGCATTTTTTATTTCGTTCAATTTCATTATAAATTGCTTGAATTATTCTCGGTGACTAAGTACTTCCCATCTACGTATATTCCCGTAAAATCTTTATCAATATCAATTTTAAATTATTGCAATGCTTGAAATAAAAGCCTCAGTTCCACAAACATGTTTACTCATTGATTATAACAAAACAATTACATAGCTGGAATATTTGTATGCTCTCAACATTTTTGTTATTGACCTAAAATTAGTCTCTTCAGTTAAGTCGCGTGCGAATATTATCAAGTGTTTTCTAAGTGAAATATTGAGCTATGGATACGGGCCGTGATTTTTAATCGGATGATTATGAAGCAGATCCTGACTTTGTAATTGGAGAAGAGACTCGTAATTACAAGAGGCTATATTCAGATTCTGATGATGCTCTTGCTGTGGACAGCAAATGGAAAAGACGTGGGTCAAGATCATCAGTTTTATCTGGTGAAATAGAAAACAAGATTCACTACCATCGGCCTCTTAATTGGTTCAACCGCCAGAAATTGATCGCATGGCCAGCCTTATATTATCCGCAATTTTTTTTAAAATTATAAAGCAGGTGTAATGCATTATTCTTTTTTGTTTATTATATGAAGTATAACAGTATGTTGCATGCAATATTGTGACTAATATTATAGATTTTCGGGGTGCTGATTTCAGATCTAAAGTCTGATTTTTTGTATCAGCTTTAGTTTTTGAGATATAAAAAAAAAGTTTTTTTTTTCAAAAAAAAATATTTTAATTAAAAAAATATTTAAAAAACAACTACTACATATCAAAAAAATTTCTTTTATAAGATTTTCTTCCTTCAGTTGGTTCACAAGGTTTTCGTTGTTTTAAATGCTCTAGCAGTAGTTCGCCATCATGTGGGCATTCTAGTGACCCTGGTATCGCTCCTCCATAGTTTGAATACCTTGACGGAACCGTTCCCCTTGCTCTTCACTCAGATCACCAAGATTTTCAATGAAACGGTCTAAATGGCTGTGGAGAAAATGCACCTTGATGCTCATATTACAACATCTCTTCTACGTGCTCCGCATAGCTATCATCCTTTTTGTTTCCAAGGAAATTTTTTACAATCCAAACGAATTCATTCCAGACTTTTGTTTCGATATCAGTCAAATGACTGTTAAAGTTTTCGTCCTTTATTAACCTTCTTATTTGTGGACCATCGAAAATTCCGGCTTTCAGTTTCTCTGTATTTAAGTTATGGAACTTTTTAGAGATGTATTTAAAACAATCACCATCCTTGTTCAGAGCTTTGACAAACTGTTTCATAAGAACTAGTTTGATATGCAAAGGTGGCAGTATTATGCAATCCGCAGACACTAGTGGTTCATTTATCACATTCAGTTGTCCCGGAACCATAGTTAGCCTGCAAGGCCAGTCTTTTCTAATCCAGTGCTTAGACTTAACTCTGCTATCCCACAGACAAATAAAACACGGATATTTTGTATAGCCTCCTTGTTGGCCGAGAAGAAAATTCACCATTTTCAGATCCACACATAACAGCCACTTGTATTCGTTGTATTTGATTCTACCCATAACAGAAGCTACAGTAGCATACTCTTTTCTGACTTTAATTGAATGTGCAATCAGTAACGAACCCAGCTTATTGCCGTTATGCATGAGTACACATTTCAGGCTACGTTTAGAGGAATCAATAAATAAACGCCATTCATTTGGATCATAATTTTGCACTTCCATTGCTGTCAATAAACCAGGAATATATGAACAGTAAACAAAGTCATCATATTCAGAAAAGAATGAAAGCAAATCTGTCTCTCTTACGATAATACGAAACTGTTGTTTCTCGCGTTAAAAGATTTCTTTGCATTAATCGAGAAGCTAGAATCTCCGATGCTTTTTTAGAAAGGCCAAGGTCTCTGACTAATGCTCTGAGCTCTTCCTGATTAAATGGCAGGGGCTTAGAAGAAATATCTGGTTTAAAGTCAATTGCCACATTTTCATCACTTGAAGGATTTTTTTCTTCGTGATCGTCGTGATCATTTTGTGTAGATGAAGATGCTGGTGCTACCGGCAGCGGCGCATCGCCAGAGTGCAGGACTGGTCGAGCAACGGATATCAAATTAGGGTAAAACCATTTGCACCGGTTTTTTTTTTTTTTTTTTATTAATCATTTATATTAACCAAAAATAACAATCATAGTGATGATTCGAAGGTTCCCGTCAGATCATTTGTGTTTGATACTTGAAATGGGGTTTTTTCTTATTCGCCAATAACCTCAAAGATTCGACGCATGTCTTACACACCAAAAGAAATCCAAAATAATCCAAATACACCTGTTTTGCGAACTCCGACACACTAAGTTTACAATTTTTGAAAAGATATTCACCGCAGATGTTACAAAAATAGTTGGGATCGTTTTTGCATACATTTATCGACGTGGACATTGTGTAAGAAAAAAAACTTAAAAAAAAAAAAAAGCAGATCGGTTTTATAAAAATTAAACGAAACTAGTAAGAAATATGGCCGGTAGTTGTATCTCAAAAATTGAAGCTGCTAGAGAAAATTGAGGTTATATTTGAAATCAGCGACCTCGAATTAGTAAACAACAGTAATAAAATTCCATGCAACAAAAAAAAAAAGTCTAATTTTGTTCCCTTGTGTAATATAAAAGAAACCTTAACTTGCCGATTGTTTACGAGTAGAAAGGGTCGCACATGTTTTTGACCTCAATTAAATGTGCCTAAAACGTTATTATTACGTGTGTTATTATTAACCTTGTTTGAAAGAGAAGTACCTATTTACAGGAGTGCAATTAATTTTGAAAGACATTGATTTCCTTACCAATTTTTTTTTCCCATTCATATTTTGAAATATAAACTTCTGAAGAGTCGTGCTACCTTATTTTTTTATATGTGACTTTGGAATATGTTTACTAAGCATTGTTAAGTCGTTAACATTTTATTGGTTTCCAGAAAAGTTGTTCTTTCTTGCTATTTTTCATACAATGCTTTTCTTTTGCTTTCTTTTCTTTTTTTTTTGTATGTTTTGAAGAAACAAAAGCTGTAAAATATCTTCTGTTATTTAACTACAATGTGAAATAAGAGATCTGTTAATATAACAAAAAAATGTTTGAGTTGAGTATTTAGTTTGTTATATCTTAGTCTAATTGGTTTGGCTTATTATGTGAGAGAGTAAGCATTTATATAAACATAGGTCATTAGCGTCTAGGTATTTGAGATTGAGCCAATCTTCATTTTGTTAACTTTTTTAAAAATAAGTAATTGTACCCACTCCTCAGCTAATAGTGGAGCATACCTTACTTCGTTATAGTTTAACGGAACTGAATTCCAGCGAAAGCGAAATTACGTTTTAGTCAAGTGTTGTTCTTGACAAATCAGGTTACAAGGCTAATGCAAGTAACCTCAAACTTCATTCGATACTTAAAACTAAAACATCCTGCAACATATCAGGATTATTTGCAAGCTGAGGCAATAAAATAACGTTGTCGAAACAGGATCAATTTCAAAACTTAACAGTTCGGTTTATTGCAAACAACATGCTGCCGCTGACAGTTGTGGAAGATGAATCATTCGGGATGCTTTAACGATTTTCCAATGCTACAAATGTCGAATTGAAAGTGATGAGCCGACCAACTACTTTGAAGGTTGTAGATAACACTTATTGGTCAATGATTAATAAATTGAAAAGCGTTATATCAAGCAAAGATCACTTTTGCACAACTGCCGATTTATGGTCTTCAAAACATCGTAGCTTTTTTGGATATACATGCCATTGTATAGATGATTCATTCAACAGAAAATCTGTTGCGCTTGCAAGTAAGCGTTTTTCAGGAGCACATACACTCTGGTTCACTTGAATAAAGGCAACCCTTTAATAAGACAATTTTCTTATATTTTTTTTTTTTTATTTTATTTTTTTTTTTCAAAAAACAAGAGATTTAAGTGCAAAAACAAATGAAGAATATAGATATGGAATTTTACAAGACCGAACAATCAAAAAATCTCTTGACAGTAAAAGGTAATTAAGAAATCCGGATAACCCGGTCTAAAACACAAGCAATAAAGTCGATTCACATGAATAAAGGCAAAGGCAGTAAATAAGCAAAATGTTCATTTTTTGTTTTTATTTTTTTAATTTTTTTGATAATTATTATAAACTACAATAATTATTAAACAAAGTAGTTAGTAGTGTGTATGGCCACCTTTTTGTGAGATTACCTCATAAACGCGGTCTGGAAGTGAGTCGTACAGTGATTTTATGTAATTTAGGGAAATTTCGGTCCAAGCTAATTTAATACCCCTGAGAAGTGATTCCTTATCGTTGTACTGCTTTGCTCCTTCGTAAACTTTACGGGTAAGCCAGCCCCAAATATTTTCTATAATGTTCAAGTCTGGCCAATTTCAATTCCAATTCCACGTTTTGGCTTGCAACAAAAGTCTTTACTACACGGGCAGTATGGATTGGTGCGTTGTCCTGTTGCAGAATCTAAGGTAATGATCCAAACAACTCACTAAACTTAGGAAAAGCTGATTCCAATATTCCTTTGTAGGTAATTCCCGTCATTTTTGTGCTCTGAGCATTTAACCTAAATGTTGCATAATAACTGATCGTACCCCAGACCATTACTCCACCCTCTCGGCTGTGATGACGAGTTAAAAACCGTTGTTCTTTCCGTAAATCATGAGAGTAGAAGTTAAACCCATCCGGTCCATCTAGATTAAACTTCTTTTCATCCGTGAAAACAACTATTCGCCAGTCATTCTTAATTTGACTCTGTAATAAAGTCCAGGCCGTATGGTCTTTTGCGAATTGCAGTCCAAGCTGCTTACGCGCAGCATTTAGAGGAGGTTTTTTAACCAACTTTAACCGCTTCAGGCTCTTAGGACTAACAATAACACGTCTAACAGTAGATTTACTGGCATTTACGCCGGCCTCAAATTTAATTTTTGATATTGAATCACTGGAATTAGAAGCGCAACGAATGATTATGCACCTGTCAGCTGCTGAAATCACTGTAGAAATTCTTCCTTTATAGTTTTTTCCATAAGAATCTGGATTCTTTAAATAATTGTCAACAGAAGTTGGGCTTTGACCAATTTTTTTCACGATGTAGCGCTTGGAATAACCTTCTGAGTGGTACACATCTATTTTGGCTTTCACGGATGTAGTTAAAGTGTTTCCTTTGCCCATTTTTGATAAAAACTGCACAAAACTTGTCTACTTTAATTTAAACTACACTCTACAATAATCTAACACGAATTTTTCTAACCAACTTTCTTTAATGTTATTAACTTCGCAACTGCCTTTATTCAACTGAACCAATTTTATTGCTAGCATTTCCGACACTGTTTACGAACTTTTATAATGTCCCGTTACTTTGTACATTAAATGGAACTTTGTTAATGTATTCTCTTGAACGATTCTGAAACTGTTATTTTCACTCGCTGCTGATAATTTTCTATCAAATTTACAGAACAAAATGCTCTTTTTGTGAAATAAAATAGTTGCCTTTATTCAAGTGAACCGGAGTGTACGTATGATCGAATTAATGATTTTATCCTTAAAATCCATGCAATTTTTAAAATAACTGATAATGGCTTTAACTTCTTTGAAGCGTTTAGAGAGTTCGGTATCACCGATCTCAACCGATTTCACGGGAATTTTGCGGGAAAGTCCTTTAACGTATAGCAAACATGAAAATGTAAGTAGTAATTTTTTGATATCATAAGGCCATATCCACATCATACTCGTATGTATACTTTTTTCAACATATTCCAAAAATACTCAAGTTTATGGACCAAGGTCAATAGACCTAAGACTTCGGAACAAAAAGTTTCAGTGTTGGGCTGTCAACGCAAATATCCAGTTGTGGCCAGGTGGAACTTATTATATGATTCCATCAAGGATTTAATTGCACATAAGGACAAAACAATAAACGAGCTGTGCAGAAAGTAAGAGGTTCAAACATTTTTTAAACTCGAGTTTACTTATCGTGAGGATTTTATCCATTTGTTGAGAGCAATTTCGGAAGTTTTACGATTACTTACTACCTACTCTGGCCATCAAAACAAAATATAGAAAGTTGCAAATGAATAGCCCTTTAATAATCCTACAATTGGAAATAATTAAAAAAGTAGAAGATGCGTTAGTAAAAAGATTTCATCAATGTTTCCACTTAACGCGAGACGTGGACGAACTAATTGTTGCTTCTGTCCTCTGTCCGTCAGTAAAACTGAAGTCGATCACAACGCTAAATCTTTCTTTTACTGACACTAAAATTCAAGAAGTAAGTTCCTTGGTCAAAACAAAAAAAAAAAAAATAAAATAAAAAATGATGAGGTATTTAATCGAAACTCAGAGCCAAATGTCACAAAAGGCGACGAGGAATCGAAAACTACACCAACTGCAAATATATTGGGTCTATAACTTGCTAAGTGGTTTGCTAAGAGATGGCGTGACTTGTATTATTCCATTGGAACATGCGTTGGAAAGCTACTGTCATTGTACGTCATTTCAGTATATGTCATTCATTTGAAGCGTAAATAACAAAAAATTTTTTTTCACTAAAATATGTCGAACTTTGTGCCTGAAAAAGTATTTTTGCGGGGAGTTCTTCTTCATTACTTTAATATGAAGAAAACTGCTGCCGAAATTCATCGTATTTTGGTGGAAGTTTATGGTGAACATGCGCTAGCTGAGCGAACGTGCCAAAAGTGGTTTGCACGATTTAAAATTTGGCTTGGAAGACGATGAACATCCTGGGCAGCCAAAAAAGTTTGAAGATGAAGAACTAGAAGCATTACTCTATGAAGATTGTTGCCAAACACAAGAAGACCTCGCAGAATTTTTGATTGTCACTCAAACAGCCATTTCAAACCGTTTAAAGGCAGGTGTATATATTCAAAACCAAGGAAATTTGGTTCCACATGAACTCAAGCCGAGAGACTTCGAAAGGCGGTTTTGCATGTCCGAAATGATGCTGAAACGCCACAAAAGGAAGTCATTTTTGCATCGGATTGTTAATGGTAATGAAAAATGGACCCGTTACGACAACGACAATCATATGTGAAACCCGGCCAACCAGCCAAATCAACGGCAAAGCCGAATATCCATGGCGCCAAGGTAATGCTCTGTATTTGGTGGGATCAGATGAGTGTGCTGTATTATGAGCTCCTAAAACCGGGTGAAACCATCAATGGACAACGCTACCGAACACAATTAATCGGTTTGAAGAGAGCAATAGCCGAAAAACGCCCGGAATATGCAACCAGACCGGTTAAGAACTATTTGGAAAACAGTGGATGGAAGTCTTACCCCACCCGCCTTATAGCCCAGACCTTGCCCCTTCTGACTGCCATTTGTTCCGGTCGATGCAGAACGCCCTCACTGAAATACTTTTCACAACAGAGCAGAATATCAAAAATTGACTTGATTCATTCTTGTCTGGCAAGCTTTCGCAGTTCTTTTGGGATGGGATCCACAAATTGCCAGAAAGATGGGAAAAAGTCATAGCTTCAGATGGGCAATACTTTGAATAATACTATTGTATAAGTTTTTCTTAAATAAACGTTCAAATTTTGAAAAAAAACCGCACGAATTGAATTACATACTCAATCCGAAGAAAATTCATTTTATATAATATTCCCCATCAGTTATTAGAAACATCTAATAATTTGAATTCTTTCTCAGAAAATGAATATTTTACATATCTTGCACAGCCCTCCACATCGATATCGGTTTTAAATCGGTACCCAGCGTTGAAGAAAGCCTTATTTAAATACAATACACCCCTACCTTCTTAAGCGGCAGTAAAAAGGTTATTTTCATTTGCTTGGTTACTTAATATCCCTCGACGTGGAACGCTTTCAGACTTCAATTTCGAAAAATTGTTGCTCTTGAAGGTTAACAATTTAAGTGATTTGATTTAAATATTTTTTTTTTTTTGGAAAAGAGGTGAGATCCAGTGATCCAATTAATAAAATGCTATTGTGTGATACAATTTGACATTTTCAGATTTGGAATACATTGGAAACCACGAAAACGATTCCGAGAAGATTTCTAATGAAATATTTAATTAATTTTATGTAACATAATTTATGAATTGAAAATAATAAAAGTAAATTTACATTTTGTTATACATATTAAATTTTTCAAGGCAGTTTTTTTTTCCCCACAAAATGTAGCAGTTTTAAAGACTTCGAAGAAATAAGTGTGAGTTTTCAAAGGCTTTAATGAAATTAGTGTGAAGTCTCAAGGACTTCAATGAAGTTCTTGTGAAGTCTTAAAGATTTCAAAGAAATTCGTGTCCTAAAGACTTCAAAGAAATAGTCTTAAAAACCTAAATGAAATAGTGAAGTCTTAAAGACTTCAATTGAATGCCGATGACCGTAAGTGAATGCAAGTGATTTCAATGTGACTTCAGAGAATGCTGTACACTCACTACGATTTTATTCCAGTGACTTCAAATCTCTTGATTGGTTCAAATGATTGCCACAATCAAAGACTTCAAATTTGAATGGTGATTTAATTTTTGAAGCTGAAGTCCAAAAATGAAGTCAATTGAATGAATTCTAAAACATGAAGAATTTGCTGTGAATTCACGGAATGCATTACTGAAAGATTGCATTCTTTTACAACTCTGATATGTAAATACTTTATTCTGATGAATTTACGTACCAAAATGATGTAATTTTTCTTTCTGTATACCAGATAGTGATATTGCTAACCCTTTAGGTTGTTAGGAGAGGCTTTTTCATAAAAGGGAATAAGGAGGTTTCCTTCTTCGATAGGTAGGGATAAGGGATTAGATCTATGGTTGAGTAAATTAAAAAGAGAGAGGTAGTAATTGTCTTCAATTGCATTAAGCCTGTGGGAGCCAATTAAGGATCCCACAAGGCTGTTCGGATGAGTTTCCATTCGCGGTTTTTTGAGATTAATACTTATAAGGTAGGGCATTAAAGATTTTATTTTGCATTCTTCGTATAGCACTTTTTTTTCTCTCGAATGTCTCAAGTTCCTTAGCCATTGTAGCAGAAATAGTGAACCAAACGCAGAATCCGTATGCGAGAACGGGTCTGATGAGCATCTTGAAGAGAAGAATTTTCGGTTTTATTTTTTTGATGAAGCTTTCGATTTCAATTGCTGTTATAGCTTTTGCTTAGAATAACATCTTCTTTGCGTGTTTGTTAAATAAGAATCTGTTTTAAAATTGAATACCTAAATATTTCATTTCGTCACGAGGAGATAATACAACATTGTTAGCAATTGGTAATGTTAGTTTCTTACTCTCCTTCACCGCTAGTCGTCGATGTCTTTTCCACTTGCGTTTCTAAGGCAAGTTTTGAAGTAACCTTCTAGCAGAGGAATTTTTTCTTTTATTTTGTGGTCTTGTATCACTCGCAAAGATAATCGTCTTATATGCATATAGAATAGCACCTGGTTCAGCGTCAATGAGAACCTGAAATGGGAAATCCGAGAAAAAAATTTTGAACAGCTTTGGGCCAATTATTGATCCTTGTTAAATTCCTGATTTGACAGGAAACACATTTGATTCCTCTGCCTTAATAGACACAAACAAAAAATGATTTTTTAGAAAGTCTTGAATTAATTTCCTTAGCCAGACCGGAAAATTCAGTTTAATTAATTTGAATATGAGACCATTGTGCCAGAGCGAATCACATGCTTTTTTTTAGTCAATATCAAGATTAACAGTGCATTTTTTAGTTCTTAAGTTTTGGATTATTTTGTCGGATAGAAGAAGTATCACATGTTCTGTGGAGTGTTCTTTTCGAAAACCGAGTTGTATATTTAAAATTACGTTTCCTTCTTTACAGAATGTGTCTTAATTTTCAGCCAAAACTTTTTCAAAAAGTTTTCCAATGTTTGATAACAGTAAAATGGGACGAAATTGATTTATTTCATTAGCTGTTCTTTTTTTTGACACTTGTATTAATCTTGCCTTTTTCTAGATAGCGGGAAAGTAACCATTCTTTATACAGTGATGGAAGATGTAGGACAGTATTTGGTCGAAAGAACAAAAACTTTTCCTTAGTATGTAATTCGAAAATTTGTCTATCTACATATACTGGAAGAATGTTTATTGTTGAATCCTGTACGTAGTAGTAGTGGTAAACGGAGTTATGCAAGGATTGATCGCATGTAAAGTTGGAAAAAATGTAGTCAAGGGGGATGCGTTTTGGTCATTAAACTGTGATACGACTGTGTAAGCTTCATTCTTCAAATCGGGGTCAAAAGGAGGTATATTTTCTGTGTAAAGGGAGGAAAAATGGTCTTTAAACGCATTTAACTTTGCCTGGTTACCAACCAGCATTAGTCCGTTATTAAACAAAGTGTCCCTAGAAACATTTTCTACCTGTGATCCAGTCAATTTTCTTAAATGGAAGAGGAAGGCTTTATATTTCGTAGCTTTGCGTAAAATGCGTTGTTTGTTTCTATGTTGATAGATATTTTCTTTTATAATTTTGCTTAAGAATTTAATTCTAGAAGATATTTCTAATATATGGGCTGAAAAGTCCGTTTCTAAGAGAAGGCACCACTTGAATTAAATCCATACCATTTTCAGTTAGTTCCAACCTTCAAAAGATACGAGTATAAATTTGACAGCTGTCGGACGATTAGTTCTCGAGATATAGCGTTCTGAGTGAAGCAACTTTTGTTATTGTGAAAAAAAATGTATTTAAAGCAATTTCGTGTGTTGATTTGTCATTGCTTTTTGATGGGAAAAAATGCAGCCGAAGCAAAGAAATGGCTTGATGAGTGTTACCCAGACTCTTCACCAGCCGAACGAACCATTCGCAAGTGGATTGAAAAATTTAAAAGTGGTCATACAAGCACCGAAGATGATGCACGCAGTGGACATCCAAAAGAGGCTGTTTCAGATGAAAACATCAAAAAAGTCCACAAAATGATTATGAATGACCATAAAGTGAAGGCTCGAGATAGCTGAGGCTCGGAATATATCAAAAGATAGTGTTAGATATATCATACATGAATATTTGGACATGCGAAAGCTCTGTTCAAAGTGGGTGCCGCATTTGCTCATAGTCGACCAAAAACAACAACATGTTGATGATTCAGAGGAGTGTTTAAAGCTATTCAACCACAATAAAGCCGAATTTTTACGTCGGTATGTGACAATGGATGAAACTTGGCTCCATCACTTCACACCAGAGTCAAGTCGCAGACCTCAAAAGAATGCTTGCCGGAAAGAAATTAAAGACCGATGAAAAAGTAATCGTCGAAACAGAGGCCTATTTTGAGGCTAAACCGAAATAGTGCTACAAAACTGGTATCGAAAGATTGAAAAATCTTTTCAATCAGTGTATCACCCTCGAAGGCAACTATATTGATAAATAAAGTTGAATTTTGCAAAAATTTTGTGTTTTACTATAAAACGGCACTGAGGTTTCAGCCCATGTGTTACATATTCCTGATTAACTCTACTAAGGTGTCTGTGAAAAATTCGTTTAAGTTTTCTTAACCATTGACCATTGACGACTTTGATTACTTTTATTGTGGATTCTGAAATGTAATTGTATTTGGACTGTTTATGTTTGACAACAGTGGAGTTAGAGTTTATAGTCTGAGTCATTTTCGAATTCAATTCATTTATGAGTAGGCCTATTTCATTGTTTGAGATGTTTCTACAATCAGGTAAATTGATCGTTTAGAGTTTGTTGTGTAAACTTATTCTAAAACAGTTCCAGTGGGAGGAGGTAATTAAATTGGTAAGAAATTAAGGAGTCTTATTTTAATTGAGATTCCAAAATGATTTGAAGAGGTAGCAACGGTATGACAAGGTGTAGACGAGCTATTAAAACTAGCAGAGACAATGAAATAATCTAAAATTAATTTCCGTTACTGTTTTGAGTTCTGTCTCCCAAATGAGGATGTCTCACATTGAAATCTCCTCCGAGTACAGTTCCATCGAATGAGTTGAATAGAGAAAAAAGTATGTCTAGTTCTTTTGGTAGATTTCTCCCAGAATTGGAGCGAATATAGATGCTGCCAAATATTAAGCGAAAAGTTGATCCATCAGTATTGTGAGAAGAGATCGAAGCTAGACTAACTGAAAAACGATTAAAAATGAATGCCAATTCTTTGTATTAATACTTATTGTCTTATACTATTACGGTTCCTCTTCCCGAGTCATTTCTAATGACTAATGTAGCCTTAAAATTAGGGTTTGTGCATTTTTTGTAATTTCGTCTCGGAGACAAAGCATATTTGTAGTTTTTTATTTTTAAGGATGCTTAATAGAACTAATCTCCTTTCATGCTAGTTCATTGATATAATGTTTATATTTGAAAAAAACCATTATACAACAATAAATGCTACAAACATGTGGCATAGCAATGTGAACATTTTTTCTTGTGTGGATTGAATTTAGCTGTATTTTGGCTAGAATTGTCTAATTTTTTTAAGAGATCTTGGAATGGAATATTGAACAAAGTTTGAGATTCATTAAGGAAGTCATTAAGATATCCTGTTGCCTTTTTATCAGTCTCTGTTACAATATTAGGATTTCAATATAGACGCATATGATCTGCTTGAATTAGCTATTGTTTGAGCTATGTTAGACACAACTTGCTTGTTATTGCTAACAACTGCTCTTTTTCTGTGGTTCAAAATCTTCCTTTTTTCTTTGTATTCAAAATACGCTGGACAATCTGTAGAGTTAGCTGCATGACCTATTTTGTTATGCTTTTTTTTTTTAAGACTCTTGAACAATTCAATGCAAGTCCCAGAAGGGTGATTGCTTCCACATAGGACACAGTGGCTACCATAGGAAGAACAGTCACCCATATGGCCAAACCTTTGGAACTTGTAGCACCTTATTATAGTATAGGCGAATTGTGCCTTCTCTTCTAAAACAACACTTTGATTAAGTAAACTCCTGACGCGCCCCAGATCCCTAATGGACTCCCCTAATTTAATTTTTTGTTGCTTTGTTCTTACTGTGAAAAAAGGCTTTATTTTACTTATTTTAATATTAGGGCATGCTTCTTTCAATGCATGATGAATGGTATCTATAGGTGTGTCACTATCTAATCCCTTAAGAATAACAAATCGCTTTTTGGTATCTTTAGGAGGAAATGAAAAAGTCCCTACACCTGTATCGCACAGTTTATCTTTAATCATTTTATGAAAATTCACATCATTTATGTACACTTTTGTTTTAAGATATCCTAGGTTAACAAATTTATAGTTTATTTTACTAGTACTGCATTCTGAAGCAGATAATTTAATTAATTCCGAAATGGTATTACAATTACCACCAAAAATAAATATTGGTGGGCAGAATATGTTAGTACTTTTGCTAAGAACATTAGAACAGGGTTGAAATTGGATTTTTCATGTTGGAGCTGTTTACTTGCGTTTCTGTGTCACGAACTGTCATTGGGAAGAAAGGATTGTTTTACAGGTAAGGTTGTTTATGATGATTATGGTCGTCCTCTTCTGCTGATGGCTGTCTCTTTCTCTTTGGAAGCTTGTCGGCTCTCTGTGTTTGCAGAGAGAGAAGAACGTTTTTCTAAGCTCATGTTCACAGCTTCACGAATTTTATCACTAGTATGGTTACTTTATCTATTTTCACTGTTTATTGTTTCGATAATTGGATTCCTTTTGGAATAACAATATGTCTTTATCCACTTTTGAGTATGACAAAGCAGTTTGATAATAGTCAAGCGTGATCTGTCAAAAAAGCCTATGGAAAATCAAACCTCACGATGAATCACTGCTTACTTTAACTTACATTCGATTAAACATAATTTCAAGAATGAAAAGTTTTCAAACACTTTAGCTCAGCTAAATATTTACATATAGATCAGTTCAATGAAATTGGTTATTGGTAATTGCAAAGAAAATGTGAATTTGCTTATTTAGCCGCATTCACAATGTTTTGCATAAATGAGTCAATTCTGTATGCAGACCGATATTAAACATCTCCCCCCGTATTCTTTTTCGTAAAATACAAAACATGATAATATAGCAAACATAACTAAGATATTAGTTACAAACATTATATTTATTTTACATGATATGTATCTTTTAAATTCTATTTCGTGAATTTCTTTCAAATTGTCAAGGTTATTTACAATAGTTTTTTTTAAATTTCAATAGTTCTCTAAAATTATAATTTTCTTTATAATTAGGGTAATAAAAATGATAAAAAGCAATTAGTATTGTAAAATTTATGAGATAATTTCCTTCAAGCTTTATATTTCTATTGTCACCAGTTTGGCTTAAATTAGCGTTTACATTTTCCAAAAATATAGTAAATCATTTATTTTTATAATTTCGGTTTGTTTATTTCTCAAAAGTTTACAATTTCCTCTTATAATGCAGTATTTACCAATAATTGGTTCATTAAGTGCTTTGTTTTGTTCATATTTAAGAGTTTTATTTTTATACTATATAATAAATTCTCGTTCCACACCTATTTTGAAAAAGTCTTTGTTAGGAATCGAGGTTAAAAGTTTAAGTGGTTATGTTTAATGTTACATAATTTCTATGGATTTTAATTGTAAAAACTAACGTATTGTCCTGATAACTAAAACTTCTAACTATATTTCTGACTGAAACAATGTTGTCCTGAATGTATTTAAGTATAAATAATAGGTGGGGTGAAAAAAAAACAATTTTTTTTTTAAACGTTTTTTTATTTTATTCAATATAGTCCCCTTTTAGTTTGATACACTTATTCCAGCGATTTTCCAACTTCTTGATTCCGTCCGAAAAGTAATTTTCCGGAAGATCTGCAAAATACTTATCCGTGGCGTCGATGATTTCCTCGCGTGAGCTGAATTTTTTATTGATGAGCCATCTTTTGAGGTTTGGAAAGAGATAATAGTCCGAGGGAGCCAAATCGGGGGATGCGACAGCAATTAGAGCCGTAAGTAATTGATTTTAGCCGTGGTTGCGATACTTTTGTGCGCCGACGCATTTTTTTGCAAAAACAAATTTTTTTTTTCGCTTCATGTGAGGCCGTTTTGCAGCGATTTAGGCCTTCATTCGCTCTAATAATGCACAGTAATACTCGCTGTTGATGGTTTTCCCTTTTTCGAGGTAGTCCAAGAAAGTATGCCATGACAATCCCAGAAAGCCGACGCCATAACCTTTCCGACCCAACGAGCCTCTCTCGGCCGCTTCGGAGCACTCGTGCCGGCTTCAGTCCATTGCCGGGCACTCATTCTGTTCTCTGGTATTCAGCAATTACCAATCGACGCCAAAAGTCCGCCCGATTCCGCATCAGCAAGTCCAAACACTCTTTCGAAGTGCTCTCGCGTTCGTGTTTTTGGTCAAGAGTAAGTATGCGCGGCACCCAGCGGCAGGATAATTTTTTCATATGCAGAATATTGAACAAAATATGGCGTGTGCGCTCAGTACTTATCTTTGTGGTATCTGCTAGCTCTCGCATCTTCACTTTCCGGTCAGCCAACACCATTTCATGTATTTTTTTTTTTTTTTTTGACATTGTCCTCTGTAACCGCATCGGAGGGCCTGCTGCTGCGGACTTAATCAGTAGTGGAGTTGCGCCCACCACGAAACTCTCGAAACCAATATTTGAGGGTGTAATCTGATGGAGCATTAGAACCATAATATTTATCCAACTTTTCTTTTGTTTCCTTCGCCGTTTTGCCTCTCAAAAAATAATGTTTTATGAGAGAACGAAAATCGGTTTTGTCCATACTCAACATGATGTCAAACACGTCAACAACAATCAGCTGTCAAAGCAAAACTAAAAACAGTATCACACCGAAATTTAGCATGTCTGCCTAAATGTGAACGAACTTCAAGGCACCATAACCTTTTTTGCAGTAGCAGCACATTCTAGCATTCAAGGAGGTTACTTTTCACTTCACCTAAGTAATTTATCAAAATAAATTTGCTTCAATATTAAATCTCTTTCTATCGGGTTTTCTAATAACGGCTTGAAAACTTTTTTTTTTTTAATAAAAAGCAAACCATTTGAGATATTACAAAAACTTTATTATTGGCTTGAAGTACAATCAAAACGTTTATGAATGGAACTCCTTCGTTTTCGTTCATGTGGCCACCGTAGGCACGTTTGCAGCGGTCGATTCGTTGGACACAATTTTCAACGACTCGGCCACACATTTCGGCCGAAACGGCCGCTATTTTGCGTTCAATGTTGGATCTAAACTCTTTTAACGTCGTCGGCGTATTCGCATAAACCAATGACTTAACGTAGCCCCACAGAAAATAGTCAAGCAGCGTTAAATCGCACGAACGAGGCGGCCAATCGACTGGCCCATGTCTTGAGATAACACGCTCACCATACTTACTCTTCAATAAATCGATTGTAGCGTGTGCTGTGTGGCTTGTGGCACCATACTGTTGAAACCACATGTCGTCCAAGTCCATATCTTTCATTTCGGGTCAAAAATATTCGGTGATAATGGCGCGATAACGCTGACCATTCACAGTAATGTGACGATCGTTATCGTCGACGGGAAAAAATGGCCCAATAAGGCTGCCGGCATGCAAACCGCACCAAACAGTTATTTTTTGTAGAGGAAGTGGTGATTCATGAAGCACACGTGGGTTTTTACCCGACCAATAACGCATATTTTGCTTATTGACGAAACCATTGAGCCAAAATGAGTTTCGTCACTGAAGATGATTTTGCGATGAAATTCATCATCTTGGCGCATCTTCTTCAGAGCCCAATCGGAGAACGTACGTCGCTTCAAATGGTCCATCGGCTTCAATTCTTAAGTCAGCTTAATCTTGTATGGGTGTAAACGCAAAATACGCCATAATATGGTCTGAGCGATGCCCAATTCTTGAGAACGCCGTGGAATTGACTGATTTGGTTCGTTTGCTACGGACGTCTGAACGGCAGCCATATTTTTGACACTTCGACTAACCCGTTGTCTCACTGACACTGCAACATCACACAACGAATATATAGACTCAAATTTTTGCACTAAACTTGTTATTGCCTGTCTACTAGGGTGAGAATAACGAAAGAAAATTGGAGTTAACGCTCTTAATTTTTTTTTATAATTTGCAGACGTTGCTCGTTAGTGTATTTTACCATAGTAAAAATGTTGAGTTTACTGAATTAATTGACAGTGACAGTTTGATGATTAGTAAAAGAGTGCGTCCACAAATTAAATTCAAAGTTGGCAAGTCCCTATTGGAAAACCCTATAGATATATGGTGGTTTCTTCCTTGTTAAAGACAGTTCTGGTCCACCCGTATTTACCTGAGGCACGGTTATTAAGTCAACCGATGATTTTTTTCATCCTCAAGGTCCTGAAGAAATTGTTGTTTTCAAGCCCGTTTATTCCAATTTTGCTATGAACACCATCGTTGTTTGTAATCATTGCATTCAAAGCTGCTATCAGTGCTCGGATGCGCCAATTTATCTAAATTTATATTTTATCTTAGTTTTTCTTATACCTGAATACCCCTGAGGTACGAAGGAACGCAGCAGAAATTCTTTTCATTCACTGACTCTTCTTACCAATAGAACACATAGATAATTTGAGTAATTATGATTACGGCTTTCGAAGGCACTAGATATTCCAAATAGAATTTTCCATGATATAAGCCTTCCACGTCTCGGTAGAAACATAGCAGGACACTTAACAAGGGCGAATGACTTGAGAGACATCGATTGAGAATATTCATAAAGAATTTGATTAAAAATTCAAGAATATCTCTTTTGGCTTTCTTGCACTGTTTGCGACCGATTGAAGTTTCGAAAGGATTTTAAAATTGCAGCGACTCAATATGGCGAGATTTTAGACAAAACGAATAGAGAAGAGCTTTCCATATCCGCAAATAGCTCATCATATTTTCCACCGGTATATGGTATCAGAAAGACTAATATTATCTAGATTTCTATTAATGCCAAAACGACATGGACTTAGACAGAATTGAATATTGTTACAGATCGTCAACGTTCCAATTGGAGTGGTTACAATGGTAACAATGGTTACAAGCTTATATTTCTGCGTACTATTCCCAATTTTGCTTGGTATTGGGCTAAACGAAAAAGGCATTTCTTCTCTATGATCCAACAACTGGGGAATTCCGCCGTGTTTCGTATTTAAGTATCAACGAGATCGGGTGGGAAAATCTATGATACAACAAACGTTGTATGTATAAACAGAACAATAACGGAGTTAAAATAGACACTGCTGCACACTTAAATTTAATTGAAAACAGTACCCTAATTAATGAGTAAGCAATGATTTGTTCTTTACACTTCAACAAACTGGTGAATGTGTTGATAGCTATTCTGCAGTCTAAAAAGAAAAGTCAGTTTGGCCAGTACCGTGTGGCGCATTATTTTAGGCGGATTAAATTTCAACATCTCGAAAGTCCTCAAACTCACGTTCTTCTTTGGCTAGGCAATACATCAGGAGATCTATTTATAGGTAAATGATAAACAGAAAGCCATAGACTTAATTAGACACTTTAATTGCAGTATCACCAAAGGAACTATCGAGAAATATAAAACTTCAAAATCACAAATATACACAAATATACATTCACGTGCTATGAGACAATAATAGCGAATAGACCACAAATGCTGCTTTAAAGCTCCTTTCAAGCCATCAAGCAATTCTACAATCTTGACGCCAATCTCTATCTCTGGAACATGAACATATGGAAATTAATGGATTAATGTTTTACAAATAGAAGTAAAAGCATCAAATATCCTTTTTCATTAACCTAACTCCCAATAAAATTCCTCAATAATGAAAAATGGTTTCTTTTATCAAAGAAAAGTTTTGATTGTGAGCATCCTTTCATTCCATTTCCATTCCATTTCAACTCATATTTTTATTAACCATTTTTTTAGTAAGAACTTATTACAAGAGGAGGTGAAAGAAACTTATATCATTCGGAAGATACTGTTTCATAGATGTGCAAAAAAAAAAAGTTAAGCAAAGTGAGCGTTGATTTCCTCATACAAACCCGGGGGAAAAAAAGTATGCAAACAAATGCATAGCGTTGTTTTTCTCGCTGTCTGTTTATTTCCCAGCAAGAACAACAAAAAAGGGATTTTAATTACAGTGCAGTTTCCAATTTTTAATTTATACATATAAAAAAAAAAAAAAAAAAAAAAAAAAAAAATTAAAAGAAGAATATTATATACCAGGTGTACTGGTATGAAGTGAGCGTCAAAATACAAATGTCTCGATAGGGAACATTAATTGTACCTGGTCTTATATGTCAAGCATACTTAGTATATATCAAGTCATTGAGCTAACATCATATTTTTTCATCGTGTTAAAAATGTCGAATTTTGTACCAGAAAATGATGACTTGCGGAAAGAATTAATTTTTTGTTTCATTTGAAGAAAGGTGCTGCAGAGTCGCATCGAATGCTTGTCGAGGCATGCTCTATCAGAAGCAACATGCAAAAGATGGTTTCAACGGTTCAGAGATAACGATTTTGATAAGAGAAATGAAGAACGTGGAAGACCAGCAAAAAAGTTGGATGAAGATGACGTTTTGAGTCTGAAACAAATGGCAGAAATGTTAAAAATCAATTTTTGACCGTTTAAAAGCTACAAAGCCAGATCGATTCGGAAAGAAGACAACGTTGTGTGTCTGGTGAGACCAGAAAGGTGTGGTGTACCACGAGCTGGTACCTGATGAAACCGTTAATACAGATCCATACCGACAACAAATGATCAATTTGAAGCATGCATTGATCGAAAAACGACAGAATGGGCTAGAAGACACGGCAAGGGAATTTTGCTCCATGACAATGCACCTGCACTCAAAGCAAAACTGGTTCAGAATACAACCAAAGTACTTGGCTGTGAGCTGCTACCCCACCCGCCGTATTCACCAGACTTGGCTCCTTCCGACTACCATTTGTTCTCATCGATGGGAAACGCATTAGCTGAGCAGCACTTCGAATCCTACGAGAAAGTCGAAAATTGAGTGATTCTTTAGTTTGCTTCAAAAAGCGAACAGTTGTATTGGAATGGAATTCATATTTTGCCTAAAAGATGGGAAAAATGTGTAGCTTACAATGTCCAATACTTTGATTACAATGTTTTTTTTTACTTTCCCATTAAAATTTAGTGTTTCATTTTCACACAAAACGCTCACTTTATATCGGTACACCTAGTATTTGTACTATGCCTAATGGGTTGGATTGAAAGCGAAGAGATGAGGAGGGAACGAAAATATATAGTAGCATAGCACAAATAAATAATGACATAATACAGCAAAAATACGGCTTTTCATAGTTGCCAGATTCATAGTTTGTTTGAGTTTTAGTTCTTCTTAATCCACGTATATTATTTCTAAGAAACGTCTTCCATTTCACGATTTATATGCATCTGCAGATGCTCGTTGTAACGAATTGCGTACTTTTTAATTACTCTCGTTACAAGATCAGTCTGCAAATTATTTCTAATATATTTAAAAAGAAAAAAATATATATATTTTTATTCGGGTATGGGATACCGTAACAATTGAAATTACAACTGAACTACACTATTTTCTTCCACTAGCTTAAATACAAATCTACGTGAAGCAAAAGTTTATCCAGCGACGAAGTGTTCCCACAGGTGTCGTTAGGTTATCGTTGCCGTTTAAGATGGAATGCACATATTTGCATGGCTGTCGCATGATTAAGACGTTCGGGTTAACCATCGGATGTTATAGTACCGTTAAATGTTATTTGTGGAGAGTGAGAAACATCTCATGTTGGATTTTGAATTTTTTGTGTGTTAACTTCTCCACCCTTAATTTGGAATGGCCTCTGGTATCTTATTTGGAGGATTTCGTGGAATAGGATGGGGTTGAGATGGTGGCTGTTGCTGCAATTTTAATTTGGTATTCCTTCTGAATTGTTGACTAAATTCTAGTAGACCCCTAATTCTATAAAGTGGGTAATTTTGATCTGTCCATTCTCTATTCTCGCGGTTCTGATATTGATCTCAACTAGCTGTGAATTAGAAAAGTCCAGGATTTATGTAATGGTAGCACAGGCTGTTATGTTAAGGGGTTATTCACAGTTATAAGGGCGAAAAAAGAATTTTTTTATGAATTTTATGTATTGTATTTTAATTTATAAAAACAAAAAGTAAAGGTACATTTAGTGACAGCATCTAAGTTTATATTGGCACAAATGATTTGTAAAAATATTGATTTGGTGTGCTCCTGCATAGATAGATAAAACTAGGTATTGATCAAAGAAATAATCGAAATTTTGATTTTTGGCATTCATTCTACCCACCGTCCAACAGAAGTCTGTCAAACGAGGAAATTAAAAGATATCTAAAGCTAATGGACGAGACAATTAAACGAAAAATGGACAAAACGATACCTAGGTATCAATACACAAACAACGAAGATTTGTTCCGCAATTCAACCAAAGACGCGCTGCACCAATATAAAAGTAGACTGCTGTCAAGACTAAAAACTTTGTACAGATAGTTTACTGACACACATAACTCGTAGATCATGACATTATGTCCAAACGATAATAAAAGAAAATTACAGAGCTTCTGTAAGTTTGTATTGTCATGCCAATGAAAGGGAACAACCCCCATTCATTTCGAAAGAAGAGCTTCAAACGATCTTCGACATAATTAGAAGTAAGAAATCAGTGGAAACCGATGGAATACCTAATATTGTGCTTCGACATTTCCCATTAAAAGTGGTGGACATTTATACCAACCTATTTAACAATGCAATGAGTCCTGACTAATTGGGTTGAGGACAGAAATTTAGTTCCGGATAATCAATTCGGTTTTAAGGCGGGGCATTTTGTTATTCATGCCTCGTCTAAACTGATTTCTGATATCCGAAGGAACAAAACCAAGAAACAGTGCACGGGTGCCTGCCTGATTGACTTGAAGAAGGCCTTCGATACCGTATAGTTAGAGGGATTTTTTTACAAGCTGAACAGACTGGGCATTAGAAAACCACTGTTGTAACTATATTATTTTTAATACATTCACAGATAGACTGTTCATCGTGAAAGAATGGCGATGTGACTTTTACTGGGACATTCCACATACATTTCAATTCGCTGATCCTTTTCAAAATTTACACAATTGATCTGATAGATTCACTTCACCATGCCATAGCGTACGCAGGTGACTCAATCGCATACATATCTTAATCGCAAAGATTGAGGTTATGAACATTATTTTGCAATGTGACTTCGTAAAATTTAACGATATTGCGACGACTCAAATAGGAGTATTCCGACCGAAAACCTGCAGAAAATTATTTTTTGAAGTAAAACTATTTATTTTTGCTAGAATTGAATATTTATGCAATGAAAAACAAATTTCAGATTTCATAAAGTTTTATATAAATAAATTGAAAAAAAGAAAGAAATGTATTCAATAGCTGTATTCAGACTCTTCATTATCTTCATCTTCATTGTCTTCACTTTCTTCACTATTTTCATTGTGAAAAGATGAAAATCTAACATCAGCTGCATTTGTGTCCATTGGAAGAAGCATTTCCATAGTTTCCCTTGAAAACTTCTTTTTAATCTTTGAAGACGATTTTCTGAGGCAACTTAAAAGAGGATCAGAACTCAAAAACAGCCTATTAAGTATATCGAGATTGCAGTCTCTCCTAGAAAATTTTCTTGCATAGTTAAGCTGGTACAATCTGTATTTAAAATTTGTAATATATTTGGTAAAAATCATAAGTTTTTAAGATTGAAAAGAAAAAGTTTATACACAAACCTGAAATGTTTATTTCTAGCTTCTGCCGCCTCTTCAGATAGTTGCCCAATTGGAAGCAGAGCGTTTTAATTTATGACAGATCCATGAACTAATATTTTATGCAATGTGGGAGTCATTGGATACCATGAGTATAACTTCACATAAAGTTTTGCTGTTTCCATTGCCAATAACTCAAATTTCAATATGTTAATTCTGTATCCACTTGAAATAATTTCTAAAATTATTTCAAAACGAAATATCAGATTGAAATCAATTCCCGTTATTTCGCAGGCAACTTTAGAGTTTTCAAAAAATCTTCTACTTGTATTGCCGTCATTGGTGTTTCCAAAATCAGCTCGTGGGAAATCAATAATAAGGCCAAGTTTATTCCTAAATTCTCTTTGAATTTGGATTTTTCGTATTTTACATATATCCTTCTCATCGTCCGATATTATTTGCCATTTTTTTAAAATTAGTTTGTAGTAAATATGTAACAGGCTCTCAAAAACTCTAATACGAGCATGTAGAATTGAAAGTCCAAACTCAAGAGGTTTTACATCGATTTCCTTTCTTTCCATGCTCAAATTATTGAAATATTTTGAAGTCAATCCGCATATGTAGGACTTTTGAGTTGACGTAGTTTTTGTTATGGTATAACATATTTTCCCTCTACCATAGTGAAAGGTAAGGTTTGTTTAATCTCTATATTAGAAAACTCTGGTTTTTTCAATAATCCAATTTTGTTCTTAATGTAAATCACTTCAATTCTAGTAATGTCTGTGGTTTTTTTCACAAAATTAATTCTTATGGGCAGGCAGAATCGAGGAGAAGATGGAGTTGGATTTTGCCAAATGAATGGCCACAAACCAAGCGCAATGGCACAGGTGAACTTTGGAAAATGGAAGCATCTGAATCAGAACTATCTTCAAATTTTTGTTTGTATTGGACTCTTTGGGACACTTCACATTCTCATTTAGTTATAAGTTGAAGGGACTTGCGCTCGGTTTCATTTAAAGTTTGAACAACCTCCTGCAAACTCATTCGTAATCGATGAGTGGTGTGGGCCAACAAATCCCGAAGATTGACCTCGGTCACAGTAAATGACTCTTCAACTGGATAGCAATATTTTTTTTTTTTTTTTTTTTGCTTTTTGAAGCAAATTTCTTACCGATAACTGCAATAATTTCATATTGTTTTCTGGATAGTTTTGCTCCCACGAACATGAAAAGTGCTTAAAGTATGGGAAGTTTTTCGTTTTTGGCCGTGAGAGAATCGCTATAAGCTTTTTTTATATTTCATTGCTCTTTGAGGAGTTTTCAAGATTTCCATCAAAACTTTTGATGCCGCAATTTTTCCCCATTCTCTCAACTGAATTTGAGCAACTTCCCAAATTTTTTCCGTTTTCCTTCGTTTACTCCTGTCGCATAATTCATCAAACGATTTTTCGGGCCGCCCAGGTTTGGCACAAGATGTGATAATTGTCAATGACCCTTCTAGCCATGATTTATTGTTTTCTAAGAATAAAACTTTTTTAGAACTGGATTCCAACCATTTTTTCTTACAATCGTACAAAAGCTTAGCAACTTTTGGCTTATAGGTTCGAGGATGTTCTTGCAATAAAGGACTAGAAAGTAAATAGCTTCTTAGATAATTTAATTTTTCATTTATATTCCCGCTACAATTTTCTTTCATAATATTATATAGACAGTCTCTGATCACAACTCTTGAACCTGATGATCCTAATAGAAAAAATTGTTTGTTTTAAGTTTTTTAACGTCTATTTTTCACCTATATTATTACACAAAAACTATACACTCACAATATATAACGAATAAACTGCTTTCCAAGTTACACAAAACAATTCACTTAAAACAATTCAGTAACATATAATAATTATAAAAAAAAAAACGTATGGCGTATGAGGGTTCTTCTCTAAAAGTGACAATTTCATTCGCACATTATTTTGTTAGTCGGAAATGATCGGAAACGATTTCTTTGGAATTAGTTAAAAGAATAGTGAAATTTACCATAAACATATAAATCAACGCGGAATTCCAGGGTATAGTAATATATAACAAAGCACTTAGACTTTTAAAAAAATACGTGAAAACTATCAAAATGTTGCAGAGTATTTTCCCATTGTCATTAAAACAAACAAAAAAAACAATTAATATTTCCGCAACTACTCTTTAATTATTATTTAATACCTGCAATCGAATTCTCCATTTAAAAAATTTATGTTTGTTAACACACCCACTCACAATCACTCACCAAATTACCAAAATTTACAAAAAATGCGAGTAAATAAACAGTTGACTTTGATCTTGTTTTGTCACGCCACACACTTTACAACAAAAAAAAAAAATAAGTGCATCATATGAACCCATGTATACTTGCTGTCCGCTATGCGAAGCATTTACATCAGAATTTTACTTTTAAGAAAATCGACTTTTGTCCAGGTTTTCGGTCGGAATACTCCACGTGCGTTTGGAAGCTGAAGATCAACTTTCAGAAGTCGGAAACCATTCGTTTTAGGACACCTTTGTCTAGGGCCTCTGCGGATACCAGAAAGAATAGGCGAAAGCTTCAATCGTGGGACAACATGGGCAGCCACTTGTTTGTCGAAATGTAGTCAGATACTTTGGGATCTGGATAGATCAATATCTGTATTTTAACAAACATATAGATGTTGCTTTGGCCAGAACCAAAGGTGCTTTTGCCCTTACAAATGACTGTTTTATAGCAGGCATGTCGACGTGAGGGTAAAGGTGATCTACTACATGGCCCTTTTTCGGCCTATGCTTGTATTTGGTTGTCCCGTGTGGTTTAACGTGCGAAAAAATCTTTTGGAAAATATTCGGGAGTTTGCGAGGGCTTGCCTTAGAGCTTGTCTTCACCTATACTATACAGAACACCTGTATAGTATATCTGAGTACATAAAATTCTATCCTAACGAATTCTTGTACACTAGGGCGAACTTAATAAGAGTGGACAATTTTGTTATTAAGTTCATTCGAAGGCACATTGCAAAAGCAATGACCTCGTCGAATAACCTGATCTCCGGTGCTTACTACCCCAATTATATGTATCACGAAAGAGTACGCTTTGACGGCGAAATTCCTCCAGAGGCGTTCCTTTACCTAGACAAAAAAGGTCTGATCCAGAATAGATTAGCAGTGCCGTTAATCTTCCACGTCGAAGGAGAGGAATCAACGTCGTCAAATTCCTTTAGTGCAGGATAGCTCCATTAGGGAGCAGAGTTGGCCAGCCTATTTTTTTAGTCATGGCCGGCTTACATAGCGTTACGTAGGTTTAAATTAGCTTTTAAGAACAAAAAATTATAAAACCAAAAAAAATATAAAAAATAAAAAATATATATATAAAAAAACATAGGTGGGTAATATTCTCTAAAAAAAATTAATAATACCTGTGCAATATGCAATAAGATAGTTTAAGTAGGCTAAGTGGATTAAGATTTATTTTAGTTAGTTTAAGGTTTTAGTCTTAGGTTTTATAATATAATAAAAATTTAATTGTAAGGTTTAACTTAGAGTGTCCGCATGGGGCCAGAATGTTAGAATAACATAGTTTTTAAGTTATTGAAGCTAATTTTTTTTATAGCATATAAGAAGTAATGAATTGAATCAAATAAGAATGCATTGAAAATGAAAAAAAAAATGAATCTCGAAATTTTCAGGAAAAATACTTAATAATTACGAAAATACAAAAAAAAAAAAATTAATTTCTTTTTTTGAAAATTCTTACTGAGAATAACTCCTTAAAATTTTAGTATTTTCAGGTACTATGCCTTTCTTAAAACAACGTGTTAATTTGAAACCATTTCTCTTATTTTGCCTGACATAAGTGACTTGACATATATTGTATGTAGTAGAGTTCATAAAGCAATCATATTTGTAGACGACGCATTTCAAAAGTTTCGTAAACGATGAATGGAGACCTTCTGATTTCAGACAATTCTTTATTTCGACGAGTGTCGAATGGAACCGCTCAATTTGATTGTTGATCATACTACAATAAGTTTTAAAAACTTCAATTTTAAGTTCGTCATCTAGCATGGTATTTATTGAGGTGAAACCAAATGACTTTTCATTATCAATAACTACTATTTCCTTACTTGGAAGACGGTCGTACTTATTTTCGTTACACACTGCACATTTCTTAATTATCTTTTTGATAAATAGTCATTGCTGGGAAGTAAAATCATTCTTGAATTTCTGACTTGGTTTATCGGTCGTTACGTTGTGCGCGTTTATGCGTATTGACAACTAATATACGTACTTCTCCCTGTGGGAGTAAGGTATTTGTGTTGTTCGAGGTTGTCAGGAGAATGCATCTGCCATGATATTACTTTTGCCTAGTTTATACTGCAATTTGTAATTGTATTCCTCAAGAATTTCTTTCCACAACTTTATCTTACTGATGTTATTCCATGCGTTAAGCGCATACGTAAGAGGCTGGTAGCCAGTTTGAATATTAACGTGTGCTGAGCCATATACGTAATTACGCAATGAACCTAGCACCCATTTTGTCAACATCTCCTTTTCGGTGGCCGCGTTGAACTGAAATAAAGGAAATGAACGTTATTGGCTTTCCCTCTTGGGATAAAATAGCGCCAATGACGCAGTTGGACGCGTGAGTTTTCAGTTCAAAAGGTTTGTTAAACTTTATATTTAAGGATAAGGTCCTTGGAAACGAGAACATTTTTTATTTAGTTAAAGGAATCTATTGCGCTTGGGTCAAGAAAAATTAGTTTTTTTGGAGGACTGAGTTTTGGACGTACAAACGTCCTTCCACCCCTTCCACCAGCTTGGTGAGCTTTGCGTAGTCTTTCACAAACCGGCGATAGAACCCTGATAGACCAAGAAAGGAGCACAAATCTTTCATTGTTTAAGCATGGGAAAATTTATTATTTTTTCAGCCATTGCACTGCTGGTTTTTACTCCATATAATGAAATGATAAATTCCAAGAATTTAACTTCCTACTTGAAAAAGCGATATATGACAATCTGAATCTTTATGTTTTTATTATTGAAAGTTTTAAAAACTTATTCAATGTGCTGCGCATGCCCAGTTTCGGTCTTGCTAAAAATTACTATATCGTCAATATAGACATAGTAAGTTTTACCGATATTTTATCGACGAATGTCATCGAGTGCCCTCTAGAATACTTTTTAAGGCCCGTAATAAGCCTTGTGAGCTAATATTTTCCATTACTTATGGGAAATGCGGTCTTCCCTATATCAATTTCCTTCGATGGAATATGGTGAATATCACTTTTCAAGTCGAGAATAAGCAAATACCTTATTTTACCGAGTTTCACGAGCACCTCGTTGATCTAAGAATGGGATGATGGTCTTATTTCATCGATAACTTTTGAAGTAAATGTTAGTCTTTGCAAGGTATTGCTGACTTAGTGTCAAGTTATCAAACTTTACTTCCATCGCATTTTCTGAAGGAGAACTTAATTGTTTGAGTTTAAATTTAATAGAGTTTCGGATTGTCATGCGACTACTTCCCGTGTCTAAGTCAGCTGATAGTTTCTTAAGACTATCATTGCCTAGAATACCATAGAATATTTAAGAAAGCAATTTAAGTTTTCGTCTTTGAGACCAAAGAGATTGATCAAAGCGTGTTGAAATATTCTGTGACTTCAAGCTATGGACTTAGCAAAAAAGGATTGTTTCAAAACTCTTAGGACAAGAGAAGGCAGTATATAATTTCTTGATGAACCGGTATCAGCAAAAAGTTTTAGGATATCGCTACTCTTCATCTTGTAGTCAAAATAACACAAGGAAGAGTCGTTTAACCGAAAATATGATGTTATTCTGAGGTTATTAATTGTTCGTTCGAGGAAGGCGTCTCGTCCGCATCTCTGGTAACCATTAGGAATTTGCTGTGGTTGTTCATAATGCAAGTTTAGGTTTCCACATTGTTCGCAATTGGCATTAGACGTATATCTATCGTAATTCCGTTGTTGTTTTCTTGTCTGCTGACCTTGAGGCAATGGTGCTCCTGTTCTGCCTGTGTTATTGTTATACTTTTAGCGGTTTTGTTGGTAAAAGTCTTTGACAGAAGCACTGCGTCCTTCTGTTACATGCTTTTGTTTGTTTGTTGGAACTAGTATATATTGTTTTGAAGACTGGGGGTTTCGATTTGAACTCGTACACAAGGGAACGCATGTCCGTAATGTTGAAGGTGTTTGAGCGAACTATAGATACTCTATTCTGCTGTGGTAGGTCGAATGGGGTTGCGTTGGTGTAGCGTCTTGTTTCTGATTGTTGTTAGCTGAAGGCTGAGGTAGATGCCTTCCAGGTGCTGTTTGATTACCATGAAAGTGATTGGTTCTGAAATTTTGGTTCTCTAGTTTGAAGCAGATGTGTAGTGGATGTGATAGGTCAATGGGCTCTCGAATGTCTAGGCACACTAATATGTTTGAGTCAGAAGATTCATGGATTTATTGCTTATTTCCATGCATGCTAGTTTATTGATCATTAGAGGTACGTGCTAGTAAACTTCATGATAGAGACCGTGAATTGTATTATTTCCCAAAGGACTTTGTTTTGATATATTTGTATTATTTGTATGGTACATCCGTTTTCTTTGTACAACCGCATAATTGGATAACATATGCCCTAACAAGTTTTAGTATTTGATTAACTATATAAATGAATTTTATTCTCAGTGGACATTTCTAAGTTATATCTTAACAACAAATAATGTTATCTTTATTATTTATCTAATATTTAGATCTTCTTCTTTTTTTTAACATCTACGTAGCTGTGTTAGAATAGGTAACTACTTGATTACTAATAACTACAGAAACATTCGTTATATTCATGTAAAATTGATATAGATGGACTTTTACTCATTAAGTTTAATTCACCAGAGTTATGTCGTAAACTAAATTTTGTAGCTTTTATGTTGCTTTAGTCACGCATACATCAGTATATAGTAAATATATAGGGGGGCCTAGAACACTTCCCTATGGAACACCTCCTTGCATTTCTTTAAATTTAGAATACGCTGAACCTTAGCGAACTCTAAAGAATCTATTTGATATATAAGATTTAATATCTAATAGTACTGTCTAGGTTGATCAATATAAAGTTTGTACTCTTAACCCTTTTGCCAAACTTTATTAAAAGCTTGTGCAAAGTCTAAGAATAATATAGAACTAATTTCTTTTTCTTTTAGTGCTTTTTATACATACTACATATATAACATTAGTTATACGATGAAACTGGTCTATTTTCGAGTGTTTATTTCTAAGCCCGAACTGATGGGTAGGAATGAGCGTTCTTTGATCTTTGATTCTATCTTGTCGCTATTTCCTGCGAGCTTTTCCCTTTTCTAATATAAGTTCCCTTATTTCTGTAAGATATTTTACCGATGCTTTAGTTTTTTTTTTTTTTTTTTTTTTTTGATAAGTCGGTGTACTATCTGTTGGCTGTTGTATTCATATATCAGCATTGAATTGTTCCACTTCGACGTCTCATTGAGACCAGTGAAGTCCTATGGTTAATTCTTTAAATATAAACCTTTTTTGTAGGTAAGTGTTACGGTGTTACGTTTGTTATTTGTTCTGTTGACATGCCGTTGACCGTTAGGATTATAGATTTATGATCCGATAGCAGATCATGACTGCTTCCAACTTTTACTTCGTTTCTATTGATTTATATCGTTATATTAGATCTGTAATTTTCAATCCAGTCGAAATAAAATCACAGCTAAAACTCATGCCCTTTGTAGTTATTAACCTTGATCATCAAAATGTCTGTTTTGTATTGAAATCACCGCCAATAATAAAATTGTTGCCTAGAATTCGAAAAAGCTTAGTAAGATTCTCCTTTGCAAGCGAATGCTCTGATGGTATACTATATTGGCATCTATAGGGTTTTCCAATAGAGACTTGACAACTTTGAATTTAATTTGTAAACGCACTCTTTCCCTAATCATCAAACTGTCACTGTTAATTTATTCAGTAATTTTCTCCAGATATTCGGAGTCGGTGACTGCAACTTTAAGAGCGTTAACTCCAATTTTCGGTCATAATTCTTGCCCTAGTAGACGGGCAATAACAAGTTTAGTGCAAAAATTTGAGTCTACATATTCGTTGTGTTATGTTGCCGTGTCAGTGAGACAACGGGTTGGTCGAAGTGTCGAAAATATCGCTGCCGTTCAGACGTCCCTAGCAAACGATCCAAATCAGTCAATTCCACGACGTTCTCAAAAATTGGGAATCGCTCAGGCCACATTATGACGTATTTTGCGGTAAGAATCTTGGTTTACACCCATACAAGTTCAAGCTGACCCAAGAATTGAAGCGACGTATGTTCTCCGATTGGGTTCTGGAGAAGATGCGCCAAGATAATGAAGTTCACCGCAAAATCGTCTTCAGTGACGAAGCTCATTTTTGGCTCAATAGGTTCGTCAATAAGCAAAATATGCGTTATTGGTCGGGTGGAAACCCACATGTGCTTCATGAATCACCATATTTTTTCGTCGACGATAACGATCGTCACGTTACTGTAAATGGTCAGCGTTATCGCGCCATGATCACCGACTATTTTTGACCCGAATTGGAAGAAATGGACTTGGATGACATGTGGTTTCAACAGAATGATGCCACAAGCTACACAGCACACGCTACAATCGATTTATTGAAAAGTAAGTATGGTGAGCGTGTTATCTTAAGACATGGGCCAGTCGTTTGGCCGCCTTTTTCATGCGCTTTAACGCCGCTTTACTATTTTCTGTGGGGCTATGTTAAGTCATTGGTTTATGCCAACACGCCGACGACATTGAAAGAGCTCAGAGCCAATATTGAACGCGAAATGTGTGGTCGAGTCGTTGAAAATCGGGTCCAACGAATCGACCGCTACAAACGTGCCCGCGGTGGCCATATGAACGAAGTCGAGTTCCATTCCTAAATGTTTTGATTGTACTTCAAGCCAATAATAAAGTTTTTGAAATATCTCAAATGGTTTGCCTTTTATTTAAAAAAAAAAAAAGTTGTCAAGTCGTTATTAGAAAACCCTATATTTACAATTCTTTGTTCTAAGTCAAATTTTTACTATCGCTACTTGCACGGTTTGTTTTGCTATTTATGGCAATTTGCAAGGTTCCAAAATACTTTACAGGAGTACCTCCCCTGGCACTCTCAGCTGGATGGGGAGACTGGTAACAGAGGTACCCAGGAATTCTAATTCTTGTTCCCTGTTTGAAGTGGGTTTCAGAAATCAGGCAAACATCAATATCTTCATTGCATAAAAACACCTGTGATTCAGAAAAATTTGTAGGAATAAACATTCGAATTTTTGATCATTATTATCTTGCGGGTTTTTTCCTGTGGAAACTTCTTTGCCTAGAAGCTTAATTATTCAACCATTGAATAAGGGTAGAAAGCAATTCTAATATTTCTATATTTCTTCTTCTTTACATGCATTTTCCACAATTTGGGAATACGATTTTATTGTTCACAACTGTCGAGTTTCTTTTAGCTACAACTGGTATTTATTGTTTTTAACATTAATTTTTTCTCCTTTTTTTATTTTTAGTGGGTTTTGTTGGTTATTGGTAGTAACTCTATTTTTCCTTTCTTAATATTCTTTTGCAACCGGACAACTTATGTCATTAGCTGGGTAGTTTCCACAGTTGATAAATTTCGCTTTCTGATTCTTCTTTAGTGGATAACGATTTGTTGGATGTCTTCCTTTACATCTATAAAATCCAATATCTTCTTTACAATAGCTTTGCGGATGCCTGAAGGCTTGGTGTCATTTGCATTGAGGTATTGAATTGGACCTTTTTTGAAGTAGCTCAATCTTAACAACAATAAACATTATTGATTAATTACCGGATACCTTTTCGATATCTTCGTAGAGCATAAAAAGAAGTAATTTTCTATTTCTTGTCCTGGTTTCCCACCATAACCTTCTGTTCTATTAAATTTTTATTAGTCAAATCTTCAGCAATATCATGTTCATCATACGAAAAGTGAAGATTTCTGGCGAGAACTCTAAATGATCTACTAGCCTTATTTTCATACGAGTGCCATTGCAACTTCATGTTCTATATAGATATTATATATATATGTATATTTTTCTTTATAGGTGTTATCATCATCATCATTTATTTTCCAATAATAGTTGTTATATGATGTAAAGCATGTTTTCTTTGGTTTTTTTATTTGAATCTTCATTTTAACTTAACAAATCTGTCGACTCCAGGGCGCATTTTTGGTGGAGATAATGGCTATATTTTCAAGCCTGTTATCATTCATCTTATGAATTGGCTTGTGAATTTGCATGCTTTGTAGTAGCTACGCTTGACTTCATCCTTGTCCTCTTGTTGGACTTTTGCTTTTCTTCAGATGCCATTCTGTCTCTTGAGCAAGCTCCTCTTCATCCGAGAGGTACCATATTCTTTTTTTCATCTAAATTACTGGATTGGTTGGACTGGTTGGACAGTACAATCGAATAGGGCAACTTATATTTGTAGGTTTTTTTATCTGCTTTCGAAAGTATATAACAATTTATTCCAGGTTTTTTATTCCTTTAAGTTCAGCTTGTCATTCTTTGTATTATTAACTATTGTTATTGTATTAATAATATGTAAATGTTTGTTTTAAATTTCCATTGTGAATATGTTTTAGGTTTACTTTCTACTATACTATACTTTTCTTGATGTAAGTGAACAGCTTCTGGAGCTTTGTTGAATAAGTAATAAATAGAATCCCCCCAGAATGCATGGGATGACCTCAAATGAGGATGGATTTTCCAGTTTACCTGGCTTACTACATGAAGTATTTATATTAACTCTTTTGTTCATTGCCGTATTTTATATATTAAATTAGTTTTACTAGGTAGTTCTGTAAATTCTACACACAAGCCCCCCCAAGCAGGCTGAGTTGTTTGTTTTTCCTTTACCAATGTTTCGCCTTTTACGATAACCATCCTCACCTCGAGTATATTCGGATCTGTACCCAAAAAAACCCTACAAGAAACTGGTAATGATAATTCTATTGTTGTAATGTAATGATATTTTATAGCTATGATTGTGGTTTGATAAATTTACGGTGCAGATCTTGTAATGCAAAACATTTCACATGTGAAGTTACGTCAAGTTATACAGTGCCATTCACTTCATGTTGCCATAAGAAAAAAGTTTATTTGTCACCATCAACAAAAAAATTTAATTTTTAATGCGCTGTACCAGGGAATCACTTCAAATGACCAAACCATAAAAAAGAAATCAAAGTATTATTTCGATAAATTTCGTAGCTATGCAGGGTATCCCCTTATAGTCAAGAATAATGTAGGGAATGATTTTTGGGTACAACATATTCTAAGAAAAAAATCGTTCCACAGAAAGGGTCTATCTCCAATGTTGATATCATATATCCAGAATTTAAGAAAAGGTTAACTTTAATGTACCATGACCCATCTTAACAAAAATTGCTCTGTTAATACTAATCGTTAAAACTTAGTTGAGGACTTAGTTAAAAAAAATACAAGTCCTTATAACTGCATTTAATTGGGTCAGATATCCAAATTATAAGCCTGTTCCATGCCTCATAGCATGTTACTATTTTTTTATATAAAATTATAAAGACTAGAACTTCTTCTAAAGTTCTCAACAATGTTTCTACCATTGATACAATTTTCGTTAACATGGCTCAGGGAACAACAAAGTAAGCCTTTTCTTAAATTCTGGATATACCATATGATGTCAACATTGGAGATAGACTCTTACTGTACAACGATTTTTTTGTTAGAATATACCCAAAAATCATTCCCCAAATTATCCTTGACGAATAAGGGGACACCCTGTATATAATTCATCGTTTGCTATGGTCTGCTGTGCAGCAAAAATTTAAGATACAGTTTTGTATGAAGTGTATCATTTTATGATAAACGACATTTTTTATCATAGAACCACCTCCCATGACTTCTGCGTATGGCCGTTCGCTATCTTATGCGCAGTTATATTTTTATGATATTGACAGTGCTATTTACTATAGACTGCATGAACAATCAAATCCATTGTGCAGTAACAATTTAATGCGTGAAGTTCCTATTGAATTGGAAAGCATAAGTCGTTTTGTGTGTTTTCTTACTGCAATTGTGTAAGAGCTAAAAGTACAAATAGAGAAATCTCTATGCCTATTACAGTTAATCGATATCTAAGCCTATAATGTTACAATGGTACAAATCAAATTGATGTTGCCGTTGTCATTAGCACAATTAATGGTGAGTCGCCATTCATTTCTTTTTTTTAACCAAAAACATCTTAGTATTAGATTCATCATTGAATCCATTAGCATATTTGTTATTATATCCTAATTAAAATTATATTTGAATTCGGTTATTGCCTTGCAATATATCATACTTTTGTTAACATTTCTTGATAAGTCACTTCCTAAGTAAAACTTTCTGCGGAAGCGAAGGTGATGATATGCTTGAATCACTATATAGTATTTGAAGATCTGTCACTGTAAGAATCTGATAACTTTTGTACTCCACGGACAGTGCGTTCATTTCTAGACAGAAGTTTTTGGTGCTTCGTCGTTTCAGAGTACTGTGAGGTCTATTCTTTCGCTTGTATTGTAGCATCATTACTAAGGTCTTGAAGATGGTCGCAACCCCACTTTCCTTTTGAAGGCACGGATTTAAAAGGACTTTCATTAATTTGAAATGAAAACAAGAACATGTTTACATATTTGTCCACTTAAGAATTATGATAATTTATTTCTTTTCCAATTACGTAAAACAACAATGAACTTTTTGAAGTAATGGGCAATTTCCCTCACTATGTGAGTTCTTCAATCGGAAAGCATATAAATATGCTTAAAAACCCCTATTTCGAGTCATATTATTTTAAAAGCAAAAGCAATTTTTCAATAATTCTTACAACACTTAAAATTTCAAGTTCTGAGTTCCTCATGGTAAACGTTACGATTAATGGAAGGGCATTAAATGCCAGTGTACTCATACGATATTTAACAATCCAAACTTTATAAAATGATTGAAAATAAAACATTCGGTATCTTGAATATTTATCGGACTTAAACGAAAATTTGCCATCTGCTCTTGTTGCTGATGATGTCTTTGAGTTAACAGAAAATATTATGAAGACGTATAGTCAAAAAACACTAAAGAAAAAATAAACTATTTTTAACAGGCAACTTTTTTTCAGGCAACTAAAATTTCGCGAGATCAATGGTTGCGTAAATACAACATCAGGTCAATTTACACTAGTAATTTAGACTCCCTATTAAATGTTGAATACCCATGAAGCGAAATAACCAAGGCACCAGAACGTGCGGCCGCGCAAAAGCAATCAATGACGCAACAACAGTCATCTGTCTCCCACAAACTAGGGAGATAAAACAGATAAAAACACTTGTGAAAATGTTGTAGGATGGTAAGAGGCATTCTATCTACCAATCGATGAGAGTTGCCATCGAATCGATCAAAACGCTTTCTGAACTGTCGGCGATTAATATGCACGACGACAGAGCCAAGGAAGTCATTTGAAAAAATAATGCATCACAGATTTTATCATGCCTAAAAATGGTAGTGGAAACAAAACGAAGACCGGAATCGAATAAGGAGCTCCCAGTCTCCAAACGAAGTCAAAAGCTGCCTCCAGTTGATGGATATATAAAGCCTCGCAAGAATGCGGGCACGCAGAGTAAGGAATAAATTGCGAAAACGAAAACAACTGACCGGCCAAGGCCGACAAAGCAGCCACAAGTGACGGAAGACTGACCACAAAAAACGACAACAACACTTGGACAAAAGTTATCAAAGTGAAGAAGCAAACACTCACCAAGGAAAAAACTCGACCCGACGCAATTTTGATGAGAGGCAATAAGAAAATTTCCTATGCAGAAATACTCAGTCAAGTTTCAAGGTTTCTTTCGTGCAAAAATAAACGGGATCAACTGTTACACTGCTACGCGCGGCCAAGTTGAGCGACGGGTGAATTTCAGAAAATACTAGAGAGCATGAGTGCAGATGCACGAGAAAGATCTCTAGTGGATATAGGCGGAGATTTTAATGCCTAGGCAACAGAGTGGAATAGCAAGCTCACCAATACCATGGGACATTATCCTACTAGAAGCAATGGTCGAGCAAATATTTTTATAAAAGCGGGAATGGGATCAATCATCCATATTAGCTTCATCAGTAACTCTCTACTGCGCAACACAGAATGATATGTCAGCGAAGAATATACCCACAGTTACTATTAGGCGATAATAATTGATATTAAAGAGCAAAAGACCATTTCACGCCCTAAGCATGTTCGAAGAAATTATGAACATCAGAGAGCTAGTCGACAGCGAAACAACAGATTTACAGCAGTTGGAATTCAAAAAATCACCCTCCACCGTCGACCTAATTAAATTGGTGGTAGACATAGCAGCCGAGGCAATAAAGGGAGAAATATTTCATTTCATTTATATATTTATTCACTTTACAATTGACATATTGTAATACAAATACAGAATGCAAGATATTAATCAAAACAAATTCAGAAGTAATAAAAGAAACAAGCAGTTACTTAATAGAATACAAATAAAGAGAGATTAAAAAGTAAATAATTTATCAATTGAAAAATGAAAAGATACATTCTGTAGTTAACTAAAACTAGTGTCAAATGCATCAATTATAAGACTATAATTGAAAAATACAAAACATAATAAATTGGTGTGAAGAGAGGAACAAAACAAAAGTTTCATCGATTATTAAAAAATTTCATTTAATTATTCAACAAAATTAGACCATGCGACCAATTAAATGGTTTATTACATGTAGGTCGAAGTGAAATAGCCATTTCTTAACTTTTCTATTTCGAACGACAAGATTTCTGCTTTGCCTAGTTTCAAGTGGTTTTCTAATGACGGCTTGATAACTTTTTTTTTTTTTTAAGTAAAAGGCAAACGATTTGAGATATTTCAAAAACTTTATTATTGGCTTGAAGTACAATCAAAACATTTATGAATGGAACTCGACTCCGTTCATATGGCCACCGCGGGCACGTTTGCAGCGGTCGATTCGTTGGACCTAATTTTCAACGACTTGACCACACATTTCGACTGAAACGGCCGCTATTTGGCGTTCAATGTTGGCTCTGAGCTCTTCCAACGTCGTCGGAGTGTTGGCATAAACCAATGACTTAACGTAGCCCCACAGAAAATAGTCAAGCGGCGTTAAATTGCACGAACGACACGGCCAATCGACTGGCCCATGTCTTCAGAGAACACGCTCACCATACTTACTCTTCAATAAATCGATTGTAGCGTGATGCTACACATATTTTGCTTATTGACGAACCTATTGAGCCAAACATGAGCTTTGTCACTGAAGATGATTTTGCGATAAAATTCATCATCTTGGCGCATCTTCTCCAGAACCCAATCGGAGAACGTACCTCGCTTCAAATGGTCCATATGCTTCAATTCTTGAGTCAGCTTGATCTTGCATGGGTGTAAATCAAGACCCTTACGCAAAATACGCCATAATGTGGTCTGAGCGCTGACCAATTCTTGAAAACGCCGTGCAATTGACTGATTTGGATCGTTTGCTGCGGACGTTTGAACGGCAGTGATATTTTCGACACCTTGACCAACCCGTTGTCTCACTGACACGGCAACATCACACAACGAATATGTAGACTCAAATTTTTGCACTAAACTTGTTATTGCCTGTCTAGTAGGGCGAGAATTACGACCGAAAATTGGAGTTAACGCACTTAAAGTTGCAGTCACCGACTCCGAATATCTGTAGAAAATTTTTATAATTTGCAGATGAAATTGTTGAGCTTACTGAATAAATTGACAGTGACAGTTTGATGATTAGTGAAAGAATGCGTTCACAAATTGAATTCAAAGTTGTCAAGTCCCTATTGGAAAACCCTATATAATCTTGGAGCAACAGAGGAGTAAAAGTTCAAAAAGTGATGTGTATTGAAAGACGGAATGAAAGCGAAATGTTCATTGCTAATACGCAGTGACTGATGGGTTAGATTTCTGTCAATGGAGTAACCACTCGTAACGAAAAAAAATCCTTAACACTTTGTAAAAGTAAAGATGCATGAGTGGTAGAATTTTAGAGTTTACAAAAAGCAAATAACTACTTTCTCGGCGATTCTTCCTCCAGATTATTCTAACTATATGTTTTTGTACAATGAGTAACGTATGGACTTTATTTTTATGAGTTCCTCCCCAACAGGTTAAACCGTACTGCAACTTTGATTGTACTAGTCCATAGTATATTGCTTCCATCAGTTTTTTAGAACAAAATTGCATCAAATGGTACATTAACTTCGTAGTTTTTAACAAGTAAGATCTTAGACTAACAGTATGATTACTCCAATTCAAATTGCTATCAATTTCCAGACCCGGATATTTAAAAACTGTAGTTCTTTCTATATAAAAACACTGAGGTGAACAAGTTAAATCCCGATTAAATAAGGTAGAAGATGATGTCGCTTTGCATGTATTGTAACAGGGCTAAATAATAAATGCTTACAACTTGCACTATAAATAATTATAGGTTGGTAATCGACAATGTTAGAAGACAGCTTGAAGGACATTATTTTAGTTTTATCACTGATTACCAAATTATGTAAACAAAACCAATGTCTCAGCTGCTCTAAGTCATAGCTAATGTTAGCAATTAAATCTAATGTAGGGCTATAGAATAAGAACAAGCTATATATATCATCAGCAAATCCTGATGATATCGAGGTTAAAAATTGAATTGATATAGATCAGGAAAAGGATTGGACCAAGTACTAAGCCTTGTGGAACACCAATTTTAATATCTAACGATAGGCTAAAACTATCATTAATTTTTACAACTTGTTTGCGGTTGTTTAAATAGGAAAGAAACCATTTAAGCATAGAACCTCTTATGCCCGCTTTTTCTAACTTTTGTGTTAATATCATATGGTCGACAGTATCAAACTCCTTAGTAATGTCAATAAAAATAGCAGCCGTATATTTTTTATTGTTCAGGCTTTCATAGTTAAAGCAGCAGAACTCTAAGAGGGCATCCTTTGTTGACTTCCCAGCTCTAAACCCAAACTGATTATTACTAAAAAAAGAAGATGAATCTTGAAAAGTTATTATTCTATTATTCACTGCTTTCTCAAAGATTTTAGAAAACACTGGAAGAAGAGAGATTGGCCTGTATTAGATTTTTACTATCACCTTTCTTTAAAACAGGTATTACTTCTGCAGTTTTTAAGGCATCAGGAAAAATACCACTGTAGGACATCAACAATATTTAGTGAGACCTTCTTAATGAAATTGTTAAACCAACTCTCTCTCTCTCGTGGACGAATTAGAATTTTTTAGAGTTTATAATCCTAAATAATTCTAAAGAAATGGGGTCATAAAAAAAACTATTGGCTTGACTCCATTCATTGCTAAAGCAATCTTCTATACAATGATTCGACGATTCAGAGGAACTAGCACTAGAAAGAGTCTTGTAAGCTTGTAAAATATTTGTTAAAAACATTAGATATTTCACTAGGATTAACTATATTATGTCCCTGATAAGATACACAATTGAGTGCATTTAAAGCGGGTAGTTTTTTATTTATAAGTTCGTTAATAGTTGTCCATTCTTTCTTTAAATTGCTTCTAGCTAGATGTAGTTTATTGGTGTAATAATTGTCTTTGTTCACAACAACTTCCTCTGCAATTTCCTTGCACACTCTATTATAGAGAAGTCTAAGACTGATATTATTCGGTTTCTTTTTGCATTTAGTATATAATTTATTCTTCTCTGCAATCTTCTTTAATAAAGTTGTAGACATCCATGGCTTAGTTTTCTTAACTTTACATTGTCTTTGGGTTTCAGTAAGACATTCACTAACATGAGTTTTTATGATATTAGCAAAGATGTTGTTAGAGGGATTACTTTCAAGGTACACATCGGTCCAACTTTCATGTAGTAGGAGATGGTTAAGACGCTCGTAGTTCAAGTCTTTAACTTTCTCAAACCGTACAAACATATCAATTTGTTTTATATATGTTAAAATCTGAAATGGAGCTGGTGATAGTGAGTTTAAAGCTTAGATCAAGTCTACCAAAAATATGATCAATACAGGTTTGTGTTGAAGGAGTTAATCTAGTAGGTTCTCTAAAACACGATTCTAAACCATTTGCCGCTAAGACAGATAAATTATTTAAAACACTAGCAGAATCAGATAAAATATCTAAATTTATATCACCAAGGATAAATAGATTCTTTGACTTTTCCTCAAACAACAGAGTAGTCAATTCTTCAACAAAAACATTTTTACTTTTTTCATGTAGCTTGTAGAAGTACATAAAAATAAATTTTCTAGACTCAATTTTGCAAGAAACTTTAACCATATCAGCACTTTTCAAGTTATTGCAGCAACACTCATACTCCAACTTGTTACTTATAAAGACAGCCACACCACCTGCAGCATAGGAATTATTACATGTAGGATGAAATTTATAACCAGGTATACTAAAAAGATACGCTTCAGTATCAAAAATCCATATTTCCGATAGAAAAATTAAATCAGGCTTATTCACAAACGATTCTAAATGAGTCAGAAACAAATCAAAATTTATACACATACTTCTAATATTTTGATGAATGATAAAAAATGTTTTCTTTGGAATTACTGAATGATAAAAACTTCTGAAAATCTCTTTATCAAAACTACAAAATTCATTACATTCTTTGAAATAACTATCCAGATTTTGAATACAATTTGAATTAATAAAAGGCATTATTAGTTAAAAAAAAGTATAAAAAGAAACTAAATTAAATTGACCAAGTTTTCAAGATCTTCAAAAGAACTTAATTTAAAAAATTTATCACCTTCTTGTTTTTTCAAAGAAATCACTCCCCTATTTACCCACAAGAACGAAAAATTATTTTCATTTTTAAATATTTAAGCTCTATTATATACTGCTCTATTATAATTAGTTAAACTCTCATTAATATAAATTAGACTATTATCAGATTTAAACCCTAAAATAAATATGCTTAACTTATTTTTCTTTTTCTTTTGTAAAACCATTTGCTTAACTACATAGTTTTTAAATTTGAGGCGTAAAATCCTCACAGTTTTAGCCCCTGTAGATGAAGGGTTAGAGTTGAGCTTACATGCGATGTTCTTGACATAACAATGTTTTATGTCATCATTACTGTTGTCAACATTAGGAACCACAATAATGTCAACATATTTTTGCAATGTTTTTTGTTGCAGGAAGTTCACAGTACTTTGAAGTTTGTTTGTATGTTAACACAATTTTTTTATTTTCGTCTTGCAGGCAGTCAATTCGTCTTAAAGCATTATAGTTAACTTCTTTTAGTGCAGTAATTTCATTATATAGAATGTCAAGTGTGATAGGAGTTGGTGACATATGGCGATGAGGCACAAAAGAATATTGTACAGTCACTATTCATAGACACCAAAAACTCTTTTAACTCAGCAAATTGGTCATTTATAAGTAGGTCATAAGCCAGAATGAATACACCATACTACTTGCGATTGTATCCGGCTTCTTCAGCAATAGAAGATTGTGATATGAAACCGACGAAGGGGAAAAGTACTACGAAGTCTTTGCAGGATTCCCACAAGGATCGGTACAGGGGCCCCTACTTTGGAATATCATGTACGATGGATTTCTACAATCAGCACTGCCCCAGCAGTACAAATAATCTGATTCGCTGACGACATCGTCATATTGTTGCAAATAATATTAGCGAGATAGAGTCAGCTATCAACAATGCAATCAACTTTATCAAAGAACGGCTTACATCCGCCAGCCTAGAACTAGGAGATCACAAAACGGAAACTGTTTAGGTAACCAGTCGGAAAAATGTGGATTACGTGGACATAAGGATATAAAGTAAAATTATTAATTCAAAAGATTATATAAAATACCTAGGAGTAATACTTGACAATAGGCTAAGCTCTATGCCTCACATTGAGTATTCTGGAAAAAAAGGCGTCAAAGCTCCAGGCAGCACTTTTTAGAATACTAGATCGAAGGATCCCGATATGCTAGAAGAAGCTTAATATCCAAAATAGTACACCCAGTTCTGTTATACGGAACCCCGAAAAAGGAAACAAGGAGAAAGTTGTTATCAACATATGGACTTACAGCAGCTTTTGTTAGATCGGGGGAGATTTCCATCGATATGCGGTCGAGACCTAGGTAGTCTGCAAAGGAAGAACTTCTGATAATCAAGAGGCAGTAGCTGCCAAAAGAATCAAGGAAGAAAAACGAAGGACACCAATTACCAGATGGCAAGCTCGGTGGAATACCACTACGAAGGGCAGATTGACCTATAGCTTTCATAGATGTTTTTACAAACCGCTTCGGACACGACAATTCACATTTTTGCCCAAACTGTCCAAATCAGGAGAAAGACACAGATCATGCAATATTCCATTGCATACGCTTTCTAGAATGAAGAACCGTCAACTTCTTTATTTGTTGCAATGATTTGCAATCTTAATTGGATGGAAATTGTTAACAATATTGATCGAAGTGAATCTGCCAATATCCGTACAGAAATTGTTGGCGTGTATTCAAAACTAAATTATAAAAATTAATTCATATAAAAGTAACGAAACATATTTATCGTAAAATTGTTACAATCATTTATACAATAAAATATCAAGAAAGGGGTTTGCACATGCCCACATTTTAATCACTTTATTTGCAAATGATAAAATAATTAGAATTGTTGATATTCATAAATTCCAGATATACGAACACCCTAAATTACATGAATAGTTATGTTGCAAAGCATACATCACGTTTGACGCATGGACCATATGGTGCTCTTAATGAAAATTCCGTTTGTATCATATGAGAAATGGTAAATGCACAAAAGGTTTTCGAAAGATTTTAATGAAGTCACATGGGATTCAGTGATTGGATATCCTTGTACAGAAGACCGTGTGATAATGGTATAGTTGATGTTCGAGTTAAATCACTAGACTTGAAGTTTGCACTACTGTTAAAAATGCTAGATATTGAAAATTTATAAGTACGTGTATTACAGATATGATAGCGCAACTACATATAACACAGAATTAGGTAATGAAAGATGGGAATCAAAAAGTTCAGACTGATTAAGTGACAATTTTTTTTTAATGGCCGTAATTTTCAATCATTATGCGATCATTTATCATATACACAGAATGTTTACTTTAGAGTGGGACAAGAATAGGATATAATTAAAGAAAATCTAATTACTAAAATTCCTTTCATTAAATGAAATCAATGCATTGGCGATTTTATATCACAATTCTAAAATACACTATTTTTTTGGTAGATGGTGGGAAAAATGGAAAAAGAGAGTAGATGGTGGTAATAAATTCATTACACGCATGTAACATATGTAGTGTCTCCAAAACATTTAGCGCTTTTTGGTTTAGGTTTGCTATTATTAGATGTCTGTGGTCTTAATTTGAAGATTTTAGAGCGTGTCAGGATCGCGGTATTTCTTTGAATTACAATGAAGGGTGTGATTAAGCAAAGGAATCGAATTCGCCAAGACAAATCCATCATTCATCAGCAAATGCGTTAACATAGTGGCTTGAATTTAAAATTTTTGTTCATGAATGATGAATTTTTTTTTGTTTTTTTTAATTGTTTGCCTTGACGGCAGACCTCTAATAAAAATCACAGAAATAAGAATAGATTAATATTTTGAATAGTTTTATGGCTTTGAATGATCAAAACAAAAGGTTTTTGCGAATAATCCTTCATAAAGCTTCTTTACGTCAATATATCCAGTTCTTATATTTTTTTCGTAATCTACATGAGAAAACAAATAATTAAAGAAAAGAAATAAAAATAAATAAGAAAGAACGCCCTTTGATGGTTTGATTCATGATATTGTGGGTATTGGCGTCTGCCTGACAATTGTTGACATACCCATTGCACTTACGTTCCTTCTTTCCAAGGTCATGGAAACGCTGATACATGATCGCTAATACGCGATTGATAACATTTAATATAAAAAATCTAATTGAGTAGATTTTTCATGATCCTTCGTGCCGGATATGAACCAACGACCTTGGATAAAATTTTTGTTTTTGCGAGTCTTTGTTCCAACATCAAGATGTGTGGTGGTGATGAATGGTCCCCTTAGCCAAACTTCATATTTGCCATTGGAATATTAGTTGGATCTTGATTAATCCATACGTTAGAAAATACTGCAAAATATCTGATTAGAATATCGATCAGAAATTTATTCTCTTCGGTTGTTCTTACCATGGATTCGCCAATTTCAGCCCTTAAATGTGTGGTCACTGAATAGGTGTATATTGATCTAGTGGCAAAACATAATTTTATAACTGACATTGCTAGAGTTTCTTTTTCAAATTCGACCTTCTTGTCGGGAATCGATTGAGGGGTAAGGTGACATGCTGCTTTGATTTGTGTAGTACGACTATTGATTGCATTGATTTTTGTTTTATACTTGACCAACGTAATTTTTATTTAACGCGATAACTTCTTTATCACGAAGCAAAATTGAGACCCTTCAACCATCAGAGCTCGTACAAATATGGTCACGCATATGTATGTTCACCATGGCTGTGGCCAGCATTACCATCCTTTTACTATGACAAACAATAAACACACAGGTTTGACCTCTGAACCACCTCCATTCGATTTTTCGGCTTCATATGTACTTAAGAACCTTTTTGCAGTTGTAAAGTTGACGAGAACGCAATATATTTTGACAGAGCGGTTCTTGCTAAAAGTGCGGTTTTTGCTGCCCTCGATTAAGTCAAAAAAGTCTCTTAGACTTGGAATTTCTGTTGACGTTCCACTTGATTGTTGGTACAATTTTCTGGAGTCTGGGTGAAGTTTTGGACTACTACTTAGTTACTAATTTCGTACAAAATTTCTTTTAATGTATCCATGATGGTTTTCAAGTTGATCGCACTGTTATTACGAACTGGTTTCAAGATCAACAATTTTTGAATGTAGTTTTGTTAACAATTCTAAAGTCGTTGCATAATTGCTTGCCGTCGGAGACAAGTGGTTAACAATCTTCGCTGTGTCTCCATTTAGATTGCCTTTCATGTATTGAATGAGTTCCCAAAATGGTAACCACTCTTCATACATTCTGCTTGATTTCCCACTGTTTTGAAGCTTATTCAGGTAGCACGTAGGGTTGCTGTTTCAACCAGTTCAATATTATCAAAGATTCTGTACAAGCGAAAACTCTTGCCTGGCCAGTGAAATTTGCTTTACAGGTACCACCTTGGGCTTTGACCCGATGATGCGTATTGTAGTAGAGCCGCAATTAATAACTTTCTGCTACACTGCTTCTGTATGCTGTTTGTCTAAATATCAACAATAGCAGTTCACATTGATCTGACTTCTGATTTAACAGCGGATGTATGCGTGGCAGCATTCCGGTTAATTATTATCAGTAGGAGGGGGTCCGTACATCATCTATAAAGCGATAATAGAACAAATTTTGTTGGAGCAAATAATCTTATTATTAAAATTATTATTGGAATTAAGGAATTACGATTTTGCATAAGAAGGGCAATGACCATATTATTAGTCATTTACTTTTTGTTCAAACAGCATTCAATAAAGTCCTGTTAAAAGTAAAATTGTGTTTTTTCTCTGTTTTTACATAGCGCGGATGAACGAAAATCAGGGAGGATGGAAATAGAGGTGCCGATGAACGTTAGTTTCGAATGTTTAAATGCTATAAATGACTAGGAAATAAGGAGTTAGGCAAGGCATTCCCGAAAGTGGGCTTGAGGTTATATTGATGAGCATTCATAGCGAGATGTGTGTTACGGTTAAGAGTTTGAAGGGGCGGAATGTTGCTGGCGATTTCTGTGGAGCACTGATGGTGGAAATAGCGATAAATCAGAGTGAGATACAAGACATTACGTCGGTGTCCTATCTAGCAGGTGCAGATATGTTTTGGGCGCACTCGACGACGGAGTTTAACAATTGGAAAGACCCTCGGATATTGTGCCCTTGTGATTCATTCCCTACTATCTGTTGTAGGGGATCTACAAATTATAAAATCCCACCCGAATATTGGATTGTTTGAAGAGCAAATCCAAATCCAAAACAAAATTCCAACGAGGAATACTATACACGTGCGCTCGAATCCCAAAAAAAGACATTTTATGTGATCAAGCTAACAGGCAAAATCAGTGACAAAAGAGGGTCAATGCGAAAAATTACGTCATCACATAGAAGAAAAATGGAATAACATATTTTCAATTTTCAATAGACTGCATCTAACACCCTTGCATAGGCAAAAAGAGGATTGCTGAGAGCTGTTCTCAACCCAATATTTGAAGTCAATGATCACGTCTAACATGAAATCGAAAATCTGAATTATTATCAGAAGGAAAAACAAACATCAAAATTATTCTGTCTACAATCTGCAGCGTGAATGCGACAGAAGTTAGAATCAATAAGAAAATCACTAACTTTACAACGAAGCTGAATGCTAGTTTAGAAGAGATAAACAAGATGAAATCGTGGCACACATTGCTTTATAAATTTACATTTTATTTATTTATTTCATTATTCTAAGATTAACAATTTCAATTACTAAAACTATATTTTAAAATGTACTTAACTTAAGGACAGTGGTATTTAAATTCAAATATTATGTGGGGTGAAATATGTTTAATATCAAAGAATTTAATAATTTGAAATGAAATAATTAACATAAATATTAAAATAGAATTATGCTATGTAAGACAACAAAACTTCAACTTGTTTGTGATCTTCTTTTTTTTTAAATACAGATATTTAGTATATCTTTAACGACGAATACGAGAAATTAAAACAAAAAAAATTAATTCGTTTGCTTGGGTTCATGTCATACGTGTACGAGAGCTTTAAAGAAACTATCAGCAAGTATGTAGAAAAACTTGGTCCAGAGGTAAAAGTATTATCAGGTCCAATGAATAAACTGGAAATGTTTTCAACTTCAACGGATATTTTATTCACACGATATTTCATAATCAGTGATGCAGATGAATATGGCCTGATGATAATCAACACTGTTCCAAAGCAGGTAGATGAACAGTTATTTTGGGAGGTGCAGATACAGCAGACTTTAGAGAGAATCAACTATAATCTACATAGATATTTTGAAAAACCACTAGAAGATATAAACAAGGCACCAACACTTAACGACAAAAACATTCTACCTCCAGCCAACAATATTTCACAGTACTGAGCAAAGTGAGTGTTGTATTGTCCAGCAGCTATACAAAAAACTGTCTTTTAAGCGTTTCGCAACCAGACTAGCACACCCCATGTGGGAGGAATTATAGACCCTTAATACCTGGATTTTTATCACATCAAATTAAACTTCTGTATTATTTTAAACAGCACGAGCATCATTCACGTGACACTCAATCAAAATTTGTATAATTTGAAGCGAACTTGGTTGAGGAAAGAACAATTATGGTTAACTCGAGCAAATCAATTGCTACTATCAACACATCAATATCAACCCAGGCTACAGTTTTCTTTTTATAAATGAAACCGTAATTCCTACAACTGGAGGTCGCAAAATCCAACCATCGCGATCGGGAGCCATACGATACGTTATCACCGTTTTAAGATTGCTTGGTAAACAACGCCGTAGGAGGAAAAATGTTGATGAAATCAAAAACGGTATATCTCTTTTCTAACTCCCTGATTTTCCTTGGCCCGCGCTAATTATAAAAAAAAAAACCGAAACAAAAACAGCGAAATACAAATCAGCGTTTTTTTTATGTTGCTATATTTTGCTTTTCTGTAAATTTGTGTAGGCGAGCAATATACATACATATGTATTTGAATTCATAAACGTAAATATACTGCAGTCCTGCAAAATTTACGTTTATATTTGTAAGCAAACTCCATTATCTTTGTATAGTCTGGTAGCACTTGTGTTTACAAAAGTAAAATGACAATAAATATACTAGCTGTGTTTTTTTTGCACGCTACATGCCATGCCACGCTACAGCCCCCGCTTAAGGGGCTGTTCACACACGATCCCAGATGAATTATCTTTGATGACAAGCTCTACTAATCCTTTTGCAAACCCTTAACCCTCGCACAGACACACTATAAGTAAATTATTAATGCATTGACATCTCTATAACCTGTCAATATGGCTAAAATGACAGCAAATTATAATGCAAGTAAACTTGCTACAATGAGCACGATTTGCACGTAAAGTTTATTATGTGTGTGGAATGTGGATGACGATTTTGGAGTAAAATGGCCGAGTTTTGTGTAAAAGGGAAGAGAAATTGCCATTGATGATAATTCACACGCATTCACAGATGTAATCACATGGAAGGAAGCGATCAGTGGAAAACGGGTTTAGATTTTCCAATGTTTGGAAAGTTTGCCCACTATGTTAGATCATGTATGCACAGGACTGACGAACTTGATTTTTTTTTTTTTTTTTTTTGACGTTTCGTGTTCAGACTGATAGTCCAATCTGAATACTTCCGCGAACTCATTTTGACATAATAACTGTCCGTGCCGGCTAAATGAATTGAGTTTTTTTTTTGTATGCTTCACGAATTTTATAGAAAAAAAAATTAAATAATGAGAGATAGCAGTGTGCAAGTGCAATTGCTGTGAGTCTTCAAAAAAAAAAAAAAAAATAAGAAGTGGTAGAACGAAGTGCGAGTGAGTAAAGAAATGCAAATTGAGAAGATTTATCAAATGTTCTTTCCAATTGCTTTACCAGGAAAACGTATATTCGTATAGGAGATATCTGCGGATGAATGAGGATTTCTTGAAAGATCTGCTGGAATCCACAAAACATCGCCTTTTATAGCAGGATACGCAAAGGTGATCTGCTTTTAGTACAGCAGAATTATGATATGTGTTCTGCGACTTTTAGCTACTGGAGAATCATTCTCTCGCATACATTTCGGAGAGAATTCCTGAAATTTGCGCAATTACGAGTATACCGGGTGAGTTTTTTAACTTGTGACATCCAAATTACTCAAAAATACGCGATATCGCGAAAAATGCTTTAGACAAAAGTCACAAGGTTCTGAAGGGGACATAAGATGGTGACCACGAGTTTGACCTTAAGCCCATTTTCAAAGTCAACCGAAGGTCACTTTTGATTTTTTAATGGGAACCCCTATTTTTTTCGACAGATTCGTAATCTGCGTGAAAAATTACAATTCGTATACATTAAACACTTTTTTCAAAAATGCGTTCTTTTACCGTCAGAGGGCGACATAAATCTTAAGACATCAAAATTACTCGAAAAGCACGAAATATCGCGAAAAATGTTTCAGACAAAAGTCACAAGGTTCTGAAGGGGGCATAAGAACGTGACCACGAGTTTGACCTTGAGACCTATTTTCAAGGTCAAACGAAGATCACTTTTGATTTTTCAAATGATAATTCCTGATTTTCATTGGTCAGTCGTATTCCTCAGTGGGGCACACGACTTTGTCTCAAAAGTCTTATTCATTCAGTGCTAGATACCACTGCACTGGCACGCCTTAATCATTAATCGGTTTCGAACGTTATTAGGGTGCTAGAAGGTCGAGATTTGTTTTGAGGAAGTCATTATTGCCTCGAGTGAAGTTAAAACTTAAAGAAATTTCAGATAGAGACAAATTGTCCTAAACTTATCTGAGAGTATATGATGTGCACTCTACCCTTTTTTTCCTATTTGAACGGAACTGTACTGCATTTAGAAGTTCGATATTTGTTTTGAGGAACTGATAATTATTAGTAACGTTTTCCAGATTAATAATGCAGGCTATTTCAATTCAAGAGGAAATTGAAATGATATTGATTTATGGAGAAAGTGGAAGGAACATCGATGGTGCTGTTGCCCTTTACGCCCAACGTTTGCCAGACCAGATACGATCGCGCGCTTCCTTTTATCGGGTCATCCAACAATTCACTGGTGAAGGAAGTGTGCAACCAAAGAAAAGGAATCGGTCAGATGGGGTGGCTGTTGAGGACAATGAAATAGCAGTGTTAGCTGCCGTTGCACACGATCCTCACATTAGCACTCGCCAAATAAGTAAGGAATAATAATAATAATAAGCTCAGGAATTTCTCAAACGACTGTTTCTAAGATAATACATCGGCATAAATACCATCCTTACCATGTTTTAATGCATCAAGAACTTTCTAGTGAGGATTTTAGCAACCGGATTTCTTTTGTCAATGGGCACTTCAGCAAATTGAACGAGACCCCCTTTTTTTCGCCAAGGTGTTATTCTCTGATGAGTCGACTTTCACCAATCACGGTACGGTCAATCGGCATAATATGCATTACCGGGCTACCGAAAACCCTTTTTGGTTGCGACAAGTTAAATGCCAGCACCCTTGGAATGTTAATGTTTGGGCGGGAATTATTGGGGATAAATTAATAGGTCCATATTTTATTAAAGGCAACTTAAATGGCGAAAAGTATGCAAACCTGTTGCGGGACCATCTTCCAGTATTACTAGAGAAACTGCCATTGGAGTTGCGACAAACAATGTGGTTTCAACATGATGGTTGTCCAGCCTATTATTCCCAAGTAGCCCGGGGCGTATTAAACAATGTTTACCATCAACGATTGCCTGCTAGATCAACTGATCTTACTTCACTTGATTTCTTCTTGTGGGGCTACTTAAAAAGTGAGGTTTACAGAAAAAAGCCAACAACACGTGGGGACATGAAGAGACGAATAACTGAAGCTTGCCGAAAGATTACTCCAGAAATACTTCTCATTTCTGTTGGTCCATTTAGAGCGCGGATAGACAAGTGTATTGAAGTAAATGGTCACATTTTCCAGCATTTGTTGAAATAGTCTCGGGAAATAAACGTCGAAATGGGAAGAATTCAATGATTCAACAGTGGGAGGCTATGCTAAACGCAGTATGTAAAAACAAATGACAAGCCTACGAGCAATACGACTGAGCAATGAAAATCAGGAATTATCAAATCAATTTGAAAAATCAAAAGTGACCTTCGTTTGACCTTGAAAATGGGTCTCAAGGTCAAACTCGTGGTCACTATCTTATGTCCCCTTCAGAACCTTGTGACTTTTGTCTGAAACATTTTTCGTGATATTTCGTACTTTTCGAGTAATTTTGATGTCTCATGTTAAAAAACTCACCCTGTATACGAACATTTAAGGGATCAATTCTTGAAGGTAAGCAAAAAATGTTAGTACATTACATTATGTTTTATTTAACAAATACTATCATTATAGTTTCCAGGATTTGGCCAAGAATGGTTCAAAAAGCCTACTGGAACCCGGAGAACCTACAGGTACTTACCAGAAAACAAAACAATTGGAGACCATCCACAATACATTACAATATGGCATTATTGTAGAGGATGCTTTCCCTTTTGGAACTAATTAATGATACCATATCCATAAAATAAAATGGAAAAGAATAATAGAAACTTTAATTTTAGACTAAGACATGCTAGGCAGACCATAGAGCATGCGTTTGAAATTTAGCTAGATTTAGAATATTATAAGGTAATGTTCACTTGACGACGCCTTGGGTGGTTAAAATAATTCAAACTTGTTGTGCTTTTCACAGCTTTCTCATCACAGATTACTTTAATTTAGTCGATTTAGATAGCCACGAGGCATTCACTTTTAACTATATGCCTGACGAGAGTAACAAAAGCGGAAATCCGAAAAGAAATACCATTGTTGATTATTTTAACAACGAAGGCAAGACATATTTAACTAAACTTTACAAAAATAAATGATTAAAACTACATTGCATTTGTTTTTTTACGAGTAATTTAAAGAAATTTATGAAAAATTGTATGCATTGTTGTAAGAAATAAATAATTTATTTTATATCAGAATGGAACTGAACAAAGAATCTGGCCTGATACCGACACCAAACTTTTGATCTCCGTTCAGCTGGGAATGGAATCTGAATTTCTAGCTGAACAGAAGAAGATATCAGTTCTATGGGAAAATATTTTAAACAAAATAAAGACTCTTCGAACCACGTACGGTAGAGAATAAATTTTAAAGAAATTCCAAAATTTAAAGATTTTTTACCAAAGAGTGAAAAATAAGGAATAACCAGAACGGCAGAGACGTTTTCTCGTTTGACTATTTTCTACAATCTGACGAGGTTTATAGATATCGTCATAATGTAGAGCTTCCTTTTGAGCTTGGGGTGGAGATATTTGTACAAAATAATAAAAATGACAAAAACTTAGAAGATGAGATTCCTGGAAATGATGCCAATAAGAATACGAAAATGTCGAACAACCGAACAATGGAGTTTTTTTAGATAGGGAACCGTAGAAGATGGGAGGCATCACAAGGAAATTCTTAAAAATTAACGTTGAGGAACAAAAATTGGAACTTTTCATATCTTTAAAAGAATCATTGAAGAGAATGTCCAATTAAGTTTTCCTTTCAAGCTTTTTCTTTTATGAATTGTAGTCTTAAATTAAATTATTAGTGGCTTAGGCTCCTTTCCTGGAGCAAAAATATTTGAATTTCACAAAAATCCATAAGGAGGAGTAAAAGCGTCATCTAACTTCCAAGAGACGCACCTTAGATTCAATGTTAATACAAACTGAATATTTGTACTATGATATGTTAAACGAAGTGCAATGTATAATTTTTTATTAAGAAATAAAATATCATTGTAAGAGTAGAACTAAAACACCTATTTTTTGATTAATTTATAAGATATTTTGAATTTAACAGCATAAGCTACTGTTTTTATGGCAAGAACATCATAGCAATTCACATGTAATTGATTTTCACCCAAAGTTTCATCAATGTTTAAATCATGTGACTGGGTTGCCGAGTAAGGCATAAAGTCCTTCTCCTGTTCAGTGATAATATTATTCAGAACAACACAAACAAGAGTAATGCATCTGGCATATTCTAAGTTTTTAACACAACAAAAAAGTGAGTATGCCTTTCGAGTTTTAAATTTTTGAATTTATCAAGAAATTGCATTTGGAAGGTGTTGTTACACATTCAAAATAGTAGGATTTGCATTTCGTGTTACTTTAAAGTTTTCGGTGTGTAAAAAAGTTCGTTTTTTGTGGCTATCAATTGTAAAAATAAATTTTAAAGAAAAAAATTAAAGCGGTTTTATAAAATGTTAAGTACAAAAAATTAATAAAATCTAATATTTGACATCAGGGTTATTGAAACTACATCAACATAAGTGTGATTAAATAAAAACGTGATCTGAAAAGCATATTTACCATATTATTATATCAAGCTGAATAATGGTGTTGCGTTAACGCATCAACAATATATAGGAATATATGTCTAAATGTTGGAGAAATTTTGGAGTTTCTGGAAAACTTGACTCAAGACGATAATGTTACAGATGCAATTTTTATAACTCCTCCAGAAGATGGAAACTTAACAGAAGAAGAGTTGGGAGATGAGCAGAATTAAGATGCAAATCGACTGGGAAGTAGGCAACTTATGTCCAGTGGGGAAATAATATTTCATAGAGAGAGCAGCGCAGACGCTCTTCCAATCACATCGTAAGCTCCTACACAAGTGAGGTTTAGAATTCCCCAAAAGTGGAAACGTGGTAAAGGGGAAAACCTTACCTTGAAAACCATGGCTTACAACAATAAGTTGATTTCTTTGAACTTTTTATGGACGAAGAAATTATTAATGTAATTGTCGAAAAAATGAAAGCCTATTCGCTTATAAAAATGAAAAGATACTTCGAGTCGATAAAAATGAAATATATATTGTACATTTATTGGAATATAATATGCGGATATATCCATATACCAAGAAAACGAATGTTTGGGAATTCCGCGAAGATGCTCATAATGCTTTAGTCGTTGAAGCTACGAGAAGAAATACATTTGAAGGCATTTTTTCCAGTTTTTACTTTGTTCAACCAACACTACTCCCCTCTTCAACGGACAGTATGTGTAAGGTTAGCTCAATTCAAGGTAGCATTAGGTTTTACAAACACTTGTTCACTAGCACACTATCGTCCAATAGATTCGACCTCTGCTTAATCACCTAAACGCAATACTGTCCGATGGAAAGCAATATATATATACACGAATCCATGATTCCATACTTCGAAAAACATAGTTGCAAGCAGTTTATTCGGAATAAGCCCGTAAGATTCGGATATAAAGCTTGGGTAGCGGCTTCATTTTTCAAGAAATATTGACCAATGATTCCACCAGCCCATAAACCACGCCATACCGTTGTTTTTAATGGATATAATGGAAGCTCTTGGTACTCTTCGGGTTGCTCATTAACTCAAATACGGCAATTTTGTTTATTAACGTATCCATTGAACCAGAAATGGGCTTCATCACTGAACAAAATTGAGCCCATTCACTGAAAATATGACGAAAATGCAAGTCACCTGGCTTCACATGGACGAGATCCTCACGTAAAATACGTCAAGTTGTCGAATATGCCAAGCAAAGCTGCTGAGAACGTCGACGAATCGATTCGTCACTGTCTTCACGTACATTCTCAGCTACAGCTGAGATAGTCTCTTCACTATGTGCTGGATGTGGTTTAACCGGTTGAGTATCATCTACTTATGTAAATTAGGACTCAAATTTGTGAATGGTATTGGCAATAGTAGTTTCAGTAGGTCGAATATGCGCAACGTAAGTTTCTCGAATCGCACGAAAAACATTTCTCATAGAACGATGATTTTCTTAATACAGTTGAACAATTTGGAGACGCTGTTGTGGTGTGAGTCTTTCCATGATGACTTGCGAAACGATATTGAACAAAAATGACAAAGCAGTTTGATAGGAGTCACGAGTGATCTGTCAAAAAAGCCTATTGAAAATCAAACCTCACGAGGAATCATCCCTTTTTATTATTAGTTGTGGACCACCGCTATACCTAATTATTTCTCCTAAGCTTAGATTTTTAGTGGACCGTGCTGCCTCTTTAAACATGGCTGTTTTTATAATTTGTTATTCTTGTTGTTAATTCTTGTAGTTATTGTTGGTATGTTTATATATTCATTCATTGAAGCTGGTCATATGTCTCGGCCGTCCGCCTACCTGCCCCTGATGATCCTTTGGCGCTCCATAGAACCTGACTTTGGACTTTGCAAGACAAGAGAGTCAACACTGCTGCGGGAAGATACATATATTTCAACAAACCGAATAAGCGTTATTTAATTTTCATGAATTTTAAAACTTCCATTATAATTGAAATACTTTGCAGTACAAATTGGTAATAATGTGTTTTTCGTGAAAGTTTTATTGAAAAAATTAAGTACATACTGCGTTTTACAAAGTTATTGATTGATAAAAATAATATTATATAGTATTAGAGTTTTAAAAAGAACGCTTATCGTATACAGTTAATATATAGAAAAGAAAAAGGGACCCAACAAAGAGTATTAATTTGAGTACATTGACATCATCTTTTTATATGTACAAACGAATAAAACAATCACAGCTGATTTTGATATTTCCACTCGACTTCAAAATAAATTCAAATTCAGGTGCGAATGTAAGTAGTCGGTTCAATGTAAATATAATAAACTACATAATTGTAGAAATAAAAAGAGAAATAAAACACGTTTTCCCAACACAATATTCAAATGATCGACGCAAAGCACTCCTTCAGATGTCAAAACATATGATGGCTGAAATACACCTTGAAGAAAAGAAGCCACTACAAACGCCAAAACTGATGCCCCTAGTTTTAAACGACAGCCATGATGAAAAGTCCAGGAAAGTAAAAGCAGAAGAATAGAACTTCAGCTTGTCCATGGAAAAGCAAAATTCAAGACAGCCCGGCAAATAGAGAGGTGCCACTCCTAGAACAATGACCGAAAATCTTAACATCTGATAACCCGAATTCTGCTATCAAATTTCTAGGATACTCGTACCAATATCTAAACTCGATAACAACAAGGCTAGGACTAATCTAATCGTCCATAAACCAATTTTTCTCACTAAACTGAGTGATAAACAGATATTTGCCCCCTTAACATCTCAAAGTATAGGGTTTTCTAATAACGACTCGACAACTTTTTTTTAAAATAAAAGGCAAACCATTTGAGATATTTCAAAAACTTTATTATTGGCTTGAAGTACAATAAAAACATTTATGTGTGGAATTCGACTTCGTTCATATGGCCACCGCGGGCACGTTTGCAGCGGTCGATTCTTTGGACCCAATTTTCAACGACTCGGCCATACACTTCGGCCGAAACGGCCGCTATTTTACGTTCAATGTTGGCTCTTAGCTCTTCAAACGGGCCAAAAATAACCGGTGATCCTAGCGCGATAGCGCTGGCTATTCACAGTAACGTGACGATCGTTATCATCGACGAAAAAATATGGCCCAATAACGCCGCCGGCGTGCAAACCACACCAAACAGTTATTTTTTGTGGATGAAGTGGTGACATGTGGGTTTTCACCCGACCAATAACGCATATTTTGCTTATTGCCGAACCCATTGAGCCAAAAGTGAGCTTCGTCACTGAAGATGATTTTACGATGAAATTCATCATCTTGGCGCATCTTCTCCAGAACCCAATCGGAGAACATACCTCGCTTCAAATGGTCCATATGCTTCAATTCTTGAGTCAGCTTGATCTTGTATGGGTGTAAATCAAGACCCTTACGCAAAATACGCCATAATGTGGTCTGAGCGCTGACCAATTCTTGAAAACGCCGTGCAATTGACTGATTTGGATCGTTTGCTACGGACGTTTGAACGGCAGCGATATTTTCGACACCTCGACCAACCCGTTGTCTCACTGACACGGCAACATCACACAACGAATATGTAGACTCAAATTTTTGCACTAAACTTGTTATTGCCTGTCTAGTAGGGCGAGAATTACGATTGAAGTTAACGCTTTTAAAGTTGCAGTTAATTAATTCACAAAATTAATTCAAAGTTGTCAAGTTCCTATTGAAAAACCCTATATAAGATCTTGTCATTATGATTGTCTTAAATAAATTGTGATCAGTCTAATTGCCCGCTGTTAGGGCGGTTTTAAATCTGTTAAACTCCAAACTGACAAAATATTTAGACTACAGTAAATCATTTGATTTGATTGATCGGAAAACTGCTGACTGTTGTCTGAGATTTCAAAAAGAGATTTACACAAGAATATGCTATCGTGTGATTTTTAAAAGCAGCTCTTGAAAAAGTTGCAAACCAGCATCAGCAGAATAAATTCTGTGCAACAACTTGACATAATTTTTAAACCTTCGCTGGTTGTAACTTGTATAATATTTAACAAGTTGTGAAATGGATGCACCAAATATGGGTTTAGCTAAGACCAAAACCAAGTAATTCTGTCAATAAAAGGGGACTCACAATATCGACGTATCTGACAGAATGTCGCAATAGTTCACCAATAACTTGGAGGTTTTACACATAGATGAAATTTAAGTGTATTTCGATACCAATTAGAGCATTAAAATTTTCATAAGCTCATATCGCTGTGCACTTACATAAGATACCAAATCCTATTCAACCATTTTCAAAAGTTTGGACCTACGGGCAATCTCTATGTTGCGGTCCTTATCTCCTGAAGACCAATCTCCATTGGATTTTTATTGTACATAACATGAGGCCTCGTTTTCTTGATTATATGCAATACTTAACTGAAATGCGAATCATAAAAAAACAAAACATTTTTAAAACGATCACCAGACATGAAACCTATTCCGTATGGAGTTGGTAGTCAACATTTTCCTATCTAGGAAGATTTTTCTAGAGACACTAGAATAATATTATATTAGTTTGCGCTTTAACTATGAATATACTAACGTCAGAACAAAGCACATTTACTTCGAAAATCGCGAAATAACGTCCATTTATCTTCCATTTATCTGTGTTGGATGCCAGGCCAGAGATATCCAGAGAATTGTTAGGCCGACGATCTCGCCAATTTTGAACCTCTGTACCTATCCTACCTTTAAAAGGTATTAACGGTATACCAATCGTAACATACAAACTACAATTAAGGCTAGATGCTATTAGAAAAGCGAACCTTAAATAGATCGTGATTATGAATGGATTAGTGATTAGCGACCAAACAAAAATTGCCCAAAGTTGGATCTGAATCCAACTCTATGAGTTTGGTTCTTCTAAGTATGAAGCATGTCTTATGTCTTATAGGTAAGCGTTCAAAAAGGCATGGCTTTTTCATATGCGACTTGTGCCGAAGTTGCGCGGAAGAAGAATAGGAAGAGGATGAGATAATCCTCTTAAAAGGTTATGCGCAGTTGGAATTTAAAAAAACAATGTGCATAAGGTGGTATCAAAAAATTGTTCCATTACTTTCTCTCGGTTGCTGAAACGCGTTCCCCGTAGTGGTTTTTTTAATTCGATTGAACAGAAAGAAGTCACAGGAAGCCAAATCAGGTGAATTCGATTGCTGTTGGATACAATTTGTTGCATTTTTCGTCAACAAATTACGAATAATGACGGCACTGTACGATGATGTGTTACAATAGCGCAAAATCCACGATTTTTCTACCCACAATTCTGGTCTCTTTCGGCGAATTGCTTAACGCAAACGTCTCATAACGCCCAAATAATACTCTTTGTTTGCTATCTGACCTTCTGGCAAAAATCCATGATACACTACACCGTTGTAATCCATGAAAACCGTGAGCATTGCTTGCTTTTTTGATTGAAATCGACGTGGTTTTTTTTTGGTCTCGGCTCCTTTGGTGAACGCCATTCACTTGCCTGATGTCTGGATTGCATGTCGTACTCATAAACTCACTTTCCGTCTCCAGTAATGATCCTTTTGATGAATATGGGATCGGATTCAGCCTCACAAATCATCTCTTTTGCGACGTCAACACGATCTCTTTTTTGTATGAAATTGAGGTCTTTTGGCACCAACTTTGCTGCTACACGACGGAAACCCAAATGATTAACCAAAATGTCTTGAACGGAACCATAGGCAATGTTTAAGTCCTCCGCTATCTCTCTGATGAATGGTTTGCGGTTATTGACCAACATTTCTTTTACTTCATTAATATTTTCGTCGGTTTTCGATGTCGATGGTCTGCCACTGCGTTCATCATCTTCGCTTGACTCACGACCACTTTTGAACCACTCATGTTACTGGTAAACGACCGTTTTCTTTAGAGAATTGTTGCCGAAACGATTTTCCAACACTTCCAAAGTTCGCGCACCATAAAATCCGTTTTTTACTCAAAGTTTAATACAAGTTCGTTGTTGCAAATTTAAGTCCATTTCTTAAATTGTAAAAAATCGCCAACACACAAAGAGATAGATGTACTCTAGGCTACGTAACTTTTGCAAATGTCAAGCTATGATGCTAAGGGAATGTCAACAACAGATGTACCAACTTAACAAAAAAAAAACAGAACTCAAATCGGAACAATGAGAGCGCCACACGGTGGTTATTCTGACTATATTCCCTGAAAATTTAATTCGATCCCCGGTAAGTACTTTTCGAGATATACGCATCTTTATGAGTCTGTCTCGGACTTTTTAAGGAGGCGGAACACAAATCAGAGTAGCAGCCTTTCTTTTCTTTCTTTATGTTTCTTGGTATTAAATGAATAGTCTATTTCATTTCTGATGACTAACTCGAGTTATTTCTTGTAAGGAACAAGTAAACATCGTTTCAACCAGTTCTGCCAAGTTGTACAATCGTTTGTTCAGTTTTAACCTTAAAATGACTTTAAATCTGAATTAAAATGCCTCCCAAGTTTGTAGAAAAGAAAGAGCAACTGAAAAAGTGTACTTATCACGATCTAAAAGAAGAAGAAATATATTCCAATTGATGAAAATCCTCAACATGAAAGGTGCCTGGTTGGAGAAGATGTATGGTATTGTTGGCAGCGAGCGCGAGCTTTACAAATGTTATCTTCTTATGAACATAATTATTTATCTTTACCACCTGTCGTTGCTGAAGCTATCTTTCCAATTTATGGACGAGTGGATTTCAGCGTTATTGAAATGACGTGTTGGTGGTTTTACGCAAAACAACAATGAGAGCTACAACCAGCTGATGTGGAAAATAACTCCAAAAATCGTTCCGCGCGGCTCAAAAATTGTTGAAATAACAGCTTACATCGCTGCCGGGATCTTCAACGATTATCAATTGGGCCCAATGCCCAAGCCTATATCGAAAAAGAGGATGCAGAGAGCCTCATGATCTCTGACTTAGGAGCGCATGGAGTACGCGAGAGAAAACAATGGCGCATAGATAACATCAACTCAAGGTACTAGAAGCTGCTTATGCTACGGAAGGTCCATCTTTTTCCCCTGAAATAGATAACTCCATGTTAGTAAAAAAATAAAAAATCATCTATGTGTAAACGTCTTCCGTAAATTTAAGCGCGTTGTTCTCAAAACTATGTTTTAGAGATGGTAATCAAGATTTCTAACAAATGGCTCAACTGAAATTTTAGCACAACCTTCTCCAATTTATTCCTCAGATATTGATTGAAAATTTCGGATAATAATAATAATTATTTCAATTTTTTTTAAAAATCTTACGTGGCGATTTTAGTCGAATATTAGTTTTTTTTTTAAAAAGCCGCTGTTTTGTCAAAAATTTAAAAATTCGATTATTCCTTCGATCAGTTCTTAGTTTTATATATCCACTAAAATAATTTTTCGGGTTTTTTTGATTGCGGATGAACCAAACCCGAAATATCGTATCACGCCGAACAGCTGTTATTTGAGGACCTTCAAGAGATCGTCTGCAAAATATAATAGATGTATTTGACATTTTGATGATATTTAGATAAGATTGAATTAAATGAAACTAAAACAAATATCGTAGATTTTGTACAATTTTGTGACGTATATTAACGTGATGTAATATGACGTAATTAATAATGTTTTAAATAAATGTATAAATTGAATTCAATAATATTATTGGGTCTATAACTATTCGTGCGGTTTGCTAAGAGATGGCGTAACTTGTATTATCCCATTGTTATTATTCCATTGAAACATGCGTTGGAAAGCTAGTGTCATTGTACGTCATTTCAGTATATGTCATTCAGGCGGTTTTGCATGTCCGAAATGCTGATGGAACGCCACAAAAGGAAGTCATTTTTGCACCGGATTGTTACTGGTGGTGAAAAATGGATCCATTACGACAACTCCAAGCGCAAAAGTTCATATGTGAAACCCGGCCAACCAGCCACCATCACTGAAATACGGTTCACATCAGAGCAGAATATCAAAAATTGGCTTGATTCATTCTTGGCTGCCAAGCCGGCGCAGTTCTTTTGGGATGGGATCCACAAATTGCCAGAAAGATGGGAAAAAGTCATAGATTCAGATGGGCAATACTTTGAATAATACTATTGTACATGTTTTTCTTAAATAAACGTTCAAATTTTGAAAAAAAAAACCGCACGAATTAAAATATACACCCAATATATTTTAAATCGTCATAACAGAAGAACAAAAAAAATTTCCGAAAATTCTTTAACGAAGGCCGTGTTTCTTTTATTTGGGCCGACGCAAATAGCATGGAATGTTTTGCCACCCTTTTGAATGCTTTTTGCTTTACAGGCAACAAAATCAGCATTGTTGTCGTTAATAAAGCAGTTGGTTAAGCCACAAGGCATAACAAAAAGGAAAACAAAAAGTGACATAAAAATAATTGGGGAGAAAATAAATAAAAAAACTCACTGCCGCGAAATTATCAAACTAGTAGGTAACCAATAAAAAAGGAGAGTCAAATAACAATATTTGAATGAGAAATTGGGCTATCAGATTGATTGAAGTGGAAGAAGTGAAATAAGAATTTAAAATTATGAAGCAAAGTAAGAATGCGACCGAATGAGACGGTTTGAACTGAACTGAACAGTAACACTTGAGACTTGTTTGAATGGTTATTTCGATTGCTTTTTGAAATCCCTAATGAGCTTCTTAAATATTTTGTTTCGTTGATGTTAATGGATACGGAGCATTGTTGTTGTTTCAGAGCAAGATGTTAACCCAACATCGTTTTAACATTTATCATAAATGATCTTTTTAGGAGTGAGAGGACCGATTAAACGAATTTGCTCTAAATGTCGCCCCCATTCCCTGTTATCATCTAGCTATACGATATAACTTAAAATTCTGACTCTTTCTTTAATATGTACAAACCTCCATTTTCCATTTAAATAATAGTGCACTGAAACCCTCGTCTCAACTGGAATTTTTACTTTGCTAGAGATATAATTTTTATAACAACTTGGGAGATTTGGGTTGAAAAAGTCAACCTCTGTGGGAATCGTTCATCCTAATATACGTTCTGCTGGACTGACTCCAATGATAGAATGAGCTGTAATAATAACTCCAAAAATTCACTTTCTCTATCACTCTGAGTTGTCAGGTGATGCTGGTATTATGCTGAAGACCATGACAGTGAAAGAAATGTTCAATTAGTAAAATCCGCTGATGGGGCCCGCAAAATCGATGTGTACCCTGCGTAGTTTTCTCTCAAGGGTTTTTTTTTTTTTTTTTTTTTGTCTGTTAAAATCATAGGATGACTTTTTAGCTATGAGCTTAAGCCTGCGCATGGCTTTCATTTTAACTATACCCACATGAACTGCGTGCAACACTTTCAGAAATGGTTAACGGGGAACTTTTAGAATAACCGTCCAATCACGTCGCAGGATACAACTACTCTGTAACGTGAATTCGTTTAGATCTGTTTCTTGAATAGCCTCTCTCACTATTGTATCATTTGTATTTATCATAATTCAATTCGAAAAAATCTGGTTCAACTAATTAAAATTTTCGCAGCTGCTAAGCGGTAAGGCTGATATTGCATCTGCATTTAATATCATAATATCATATTTAATATCATAATGGAATCTTTGTATAACCCTGTATAATGCTGCATATGCGTTGCAGAGGGTACCGGCGTTTTTTTGTAGGTGAAAAAGTCTGTAACAAGAGACCATGATCTGTATATATTATAGAATAAATTTATTCCCATAGAGATACTGATGAAATTTCTTTACACCGAATTCGATAACAAATGCTTATTTATCTATTCGTACGTATCTCTTTTGAGTATCCCTTTAAGTTTTAAATTACTAGGTGGGGTGAAAAGTAACCTCCTTGGAAATGAAAAAAAAAAAAAAAATTTAAATGCTTTTTTTATTTTATTCAATATAATCCCCTTTTAGTTTGATACACTCATTCCAGCGATTTTCCAACTTCTTGATCCCATCCGAAAAGTAATTTTCCGGAAGGTCTGCAAAATACTCCTCCATGACGTTGATGAACCATCTTTTGAGGTTTGGGAAGCGATAATAGTCCGAGGGAGCCAAATCGGGCGAATACGGTGGATGCGACAGCAATTGGAGCCGTGGTTGCGATGCTCTTGTGCGCCGGTGCATTGTCTTGCAAAAACAAAATTTCTTTCGCTTCATATGAGGCCGTTTTGCAGCGATTTCGGCCTTCAGTTGCTCTAATAATGCACAGTAATACTCGCTGTTGAAGGGTTTTCCTTTTTCGAGGTAGTCCAAGAAGAGTATGCCATGACAATCCCAGAAAGCCGACGCCATAACCTTTCCGACCCATCGAGCCGCCCTCGGGTGCTTCGGAGGCTTCAGTCCATTTCAGTTACAAAAGCCCTCCCAATTCCGCATCAGCAAGTCGAAACACTCTTTCGAGTGCTCTCGTGTTCGTGTTTTTGGTCAAAAGTGAGTATGCGCGGCACCCAGCGGCAGTATAACTTTTTCATATGCAGAATATTGCCCAAAATATGGCGAATGAGCTCAGTACTAGTCCTTGTGGTATCTGCTAGCTCACGCACCTTCACTTTTCGGTCAGCCAACACCATTTCATGTATTTTTTTGACATTGTCCTCTCGAGTGCGGCCACCACGAAACCCTCAAAACCAATATTTAACGGTGTAATCTGACGAAGAATTAGCCCCATAATATTTATCCAACTTTTCTTTTGTTTCCTTCGCCGTTTTGCCTCTCAAAAATTAATGTTTTATGAGAGAACGAAAATCGTTTTTGTCTTTACTCAACATGATGCTAAACACGTCAACAACAATCAGCTGTTAAAACAAAACTAAAGACAGTATCGCACTGAAATTTGGCATGTCTGTCTAAATATGAATGGACTTCAAGGCACCATATTTGCGGTAGCAGCGCATTCTGGCGATCAAGGACGTTACTTTTCACTTCAGCTAGTAAGATTGTCTCTTTTGTCACTTTTGTATCGTCAGTCTTTTTTACACAAAACAAGTATGATTCATATACTCTACACTTACCACAAAGCCTGCGTATTCTACGTCACAACACTCGGAAGTTTTGATATTTTAGCATTCCCTCAGTTCACTCTCGTAGTCGACAAGTTCACATATTCCACCTAATCCTTCCATAAGTTCTGTTACAAATATAAAACGCAATAAAAAAAAAAAACAAAAAAAAAAATAAATAAAATTTTATTAAGAAAAAATTGCATTCACTCGAAATGACTGCCATTAGGCTATAGAGGCACGTACGGTTTCTATGGAGATCGTGGACGCTGCTCTGGTTAGTGCTGTTTGAAGGCTTTCCAAATTTCTAGGGGAGTCCTTCAGGCCATGTTCTCCAATTTTGACCACAAACCATAAAACAGTGGTTTCAGATCTTGACTCCCCTACGGCAAAACTTCTGCTGCTATAAAGAAAGGACTTCTGAACCACTCCTGCGAGGTTTTGGCGTTGTGCGCTGGAGCAAAGTCCTGTTGGAAGGTCAATCTGTATCTATTAAAAAGGGTATTGATTAAACCCTTCACAACACCCTCTGGCACATTTTCTTTGTAAATCTTTGCACCAGTTTTTACGCCTTTTTTACAGAAATGGAGGGATGTGACACCATGGTAAGAGAAGCCCCCATCAAATCATTAGGCAAGCGGGATGATGTCCACGTTAGAACAACTTTTTTCGTTTCCTTAGATGACATAAATTTTGCCATTTTGTTTGTTAAAAACTTCTTCCACGGTAAAAATTTTCTCATTCGTAAACGTGCCACTGCAAAAGTCGTTTGCATCTTTCCAACATAATTTATTTTAGATGAAGAGTTAGCAGATGTCGATAGGCTTTCATATGCAGCCTAGACATGGATCTGGTTGATATATCTAATTCCTTGGACATGATCTTCTGCTTCTTAGAAAGATTTCTCTGAACTCGTTCACGCATTTTCTTTACTACCGCATTCGTACGGACGACCACTTTTTGGCATGTCCTCTACTCCAGACAATTCGCCTAGGCAAGCAACAGACCGATAAACAAATATGTTCGATATTCCGAGTAGTTTTGGCAACTCGAAAATTTGGCCAGCACTCTTTCCGTACTTTTGCAACACTCTTACCACGACTCGATTCCCTTTAACGTCCCACTTAATGTTAATACATATAGTAGTTTGCAAACTGAAACCAAAATGACTATTATCCTTCACTGATCAGTGCATGTGTTCTGAAAAAAAAGTTAACGGTTCTACTTCCGCAAGAAATTTTAAAAGATAAGCGCTGGAAATTGTGTAACAGAACTTACGGCAGGACAAGATAGTATTCTTGTTTGCAGTGGTATATATGTTTTTTGTAATGCCCGATAGAAAGGAAATTAATTTGAAATTCTTATTATGAAATTAAGGTGAGATGAAATTTGAATTTCAATTAGAAGAGGTAGAAAACCTTGCTACAGGGGTAGATCGTGTGAGAGTAATTGTAATAGGTAATTAATTGGTTGTCAGCCAGGTTTACTTATCATATTTATATATTTTGTTTGGCCAAATTATAATAGGCTAAGTTTGCTCAACCGTGACCTAGTCTAAAATTGAAGTATTTTTGAGGATGAAAGATAAATTAGAAAAGGAGCACAATTAAGGCAAAAACCTTTTGTTGGAAGGGAGAAAGTTAGAAAGAAAAATGAAAATAGAAAGTAAATGAGACAGACTACAAAGACGATCCGTACTGTACTAGCAGTTGCAAAGCCGTTGACTGGGTGTCTAAGTTTTCAGAGGTGAGCTCGTATTAGATTGATAATCAAGTATACGCCGACATATTTTTTTTTTTTACAAACAAAGTGCATCAAATTTAAAAGTTAGAAAAAATAAAGATTTTTCTGCAACGGTCGGGAGAAATCCCCCAAAGTGGCCGATACAGCACAAAAAAAAGTTTAACGAGCAAAGACTTTTTCAAAATACCCATACAAGTGTAAGAAGTGTTCAGAAAAAAAAGGAAAATATAAAAAGTGAATTAAAAGCAAAAAAAAAAAAATGGAGTTAGGTACCTAATTGAAAAAGAAGTGGATAAGAATATATACATACACACATATGTACATACATACACACATACAGTGACTCAAATTTTTGATCACATGATCGGAGTAGCAAAGTATAATTTTTAGTTGTAACTGTTCAAGTTTAACAGTTAGAGCAACTTAAATGGAGTGATTATGAATCAGCACAGCAAAAGAAAACGAAAATGCACTTTTATTTTGTGAGAATTTGTAAAAGTTCTTAGGGCATGTGATCAATTTGTTGACACTGTCGCAGTTTCATATTGTGAGTTCAAAGATTGGCCGATGTCTAGTTTTCTCTCTGTTTTTTTGTTAAAAATAAAAATATTTAAAGTAACATATTAAAATAAGAATCTTACATAAGGTGTACTTAAATTTTAGTTTAAACAATTAAAATAATTGTTTTAAATTTGATGATAGATAAAAAAACTTAGTATCTCCAAAATTGAGAAAGTGGAAAGGCTAATTGTTTCCAAAACAATTCATCGAGAAATTTCTCGAAGTTTCAGTGGGAGTTGTATCCAAAATACTTAAAAATTTGAAGCCTGACGCTGAAAAAATTAAGTCTGGAAGGAAACCAATTTTAAATTCAAATATACAAAGGCGTATTGTGTGTCAGATTAAATATTTAGTATTTGAAAATGTGGTCTAGATTAATAAAGCATTAAACCAAAACGATGGAACTAATTTAACAACTGAGGCTGTACGAATAATTTTGCGCATAAACGGTTTTCATGGATGCATTTAAATTAAAAAGATCCTATTGATTGACCGCCAAAAAAAATTAAGGCTACAATTTCGCCAAAAATATAAGGGTTATTGTTGGGCAAGGGTAATTTGGTCGGAAAATAATCCATCTTGTGTCCGATGGTCGCCAATGGATCTGGAAGGTGAGCCAATCAGCGATCGCCATATTAAAACAACATTAAAATTTGGAGGAGCACATCTTATTATTTAGGGATGCATATGAATGGAAGGGGTTGCTGAATAAATTAGAGCGATGGGTCGCATGAATGCCACTCATTACATCACCATTCGCGAAACCGGAATACTTACAAGTTTGGAAAAGTGGCATAAAGATTGTCGGACATTACCTTCCAGCAAGATAATGATCCGAAACACACAGCCATAATTACAAAAGCGTGGCTGCAAAATCAGCAATTTTAAATACTTGATTGGCCACCACAATATCCAGACTTCAATCCGATCGAACATTTTTGGGTTGAGGTAAAACGTGCTATTTCGGATTTACCTGGAGATTGTCCGGATTTGCATGAATTATGGCACTTAAACTGCTTGGCTTAATGTTAAAAGTTAATAGAGTCCATGCCAAGAAGAATAAAAGTGGTCATCAAAGAAAAGGAGGCCTTACGAAGTACTAAATAGGAACAGTTTCGCAAAGTCAACAATTTGATCAAATGCCCTATTTTTACTTTTGTTGTATTAAGTTATGTTAAAAAGATGAATTTGGTCCTCAATATTTTTTATACTTTATTATGATATAATTTTATCTTTTATTCAAAATTTCGTTGAATTATAAGCACAAATAAAAAAATTATGAACAAAAGCCTTTTATTCTGCAAATAATGTGATCAAAAATTTGAGTCACTGTATGTAGTAAGATTTTAGATTTGCTATTTTTTAATTCTTCTGTGGATAGTAAGGTAAGGGATAAGTGAGTTTTTCAATTGAATTTTATTTTAAGTTTTTTGTGTGTAGGATTCTTCAAACTGCTGGCGCCAAGACTATGAAAAATACCGGTAAGTTATAGTTATAGGTTTTGGCTAGAATTAGAATAGTCATACACTAGTTTCAATAAGATAAAATTCAAAGCTCACAACTAAATATTAAGTTTCTTTTGTAAATTAATAAAATAATAATGAATTTTGTAATGATTTGAACCGGAATAACCGGAACTACGTCATTCAAACGCCCTGCATTAATGGTTTCTTATAACTTTTTTTGAAAGAGCGTTTGAAATTTGTGTTCCAAACGAAATTTCTTGTTCAGACGCATTAAAAATATTTGAGGAAGTCTATTGGGACTCTGTAACATAAAGAACAAGAGCATTTGAGTGGTATAGAGCGTTTTAAGAGGGCTGATAAGCTCTTAAAAACTCGTCTCATCTGAGACGAGCTGCAACGGCAGTAACTGAACAAAACATAACCTAAGTGAAGAAAATGGTGCTCAAAACTCATCATTAAAGTTTGAGAGAGCTTTCACCAGAACTACAAATTTGAGGGAGAGTATCCGCCGAAAAAGGCCGGAATTGTGGCAGAACAACTCTTGTACTTTTTACCACGATAATGAACCATCTCACAAATCTATCATTGTGAGCGATTTTTTGTCCAAAAACGCTACCGAGCAAGTACTGTATTTTCCAGATATGGCAGTCTGTGACTTGTTCCTTTTTATGAAACTCAAATTACCACTTCAAATGGACCCTATTTTGAAAAGAAAGGATAAATTTTGTTGATTAATTGATTTCTGTTGTTTTTACTGATTCAGTTCCGATTATATTTTGATAGAATGTACCCACGACATGCATACGACATGTTTTTCATTTGTATGAAAGAATTACCGGTGCAAACCCAAAAACATCTAACTATGTGTGGCGAGATGAAATTGATTTACCGTTCGTGCTTTTTAATGTCATTTTTGGAAAAATTCTTTTGAAATTGCGTAACTATATTAAAAATGTCTTCCACTTCATTATTAAAATAAACCTCGTTTGTTGAATTCTTTAACTTCAGACACAGACAAGCTTTAAATATCCCCGAATTTTGCAAAAATTAGAGGTGGAATCTTTGTGAACATATTTGTTTGCTATGTAGTCAGAACTACCACGTCGATAGTATTTTAAATTACCCGCCTGGGACTTATAAAAATTATTTTTATTTTTAGAAGAAACTTCTGTTTTGTGACCTGTTGCTCCTGTTGTAATTGATTGGCATCCTTCTCCGAAAGCTGAAATGATTTGAACAGCCTGCTTTGAGTTCGGTGTGAGCTTAAGCCGTAGACGAACTGATTTCATATAGCTATTTTTAGGAAATATAAACCGTGCAAAAAATTCTGCACTTTTTCTCCTTCCCGTTGTTTTTGCCTGTTGAAATGAAAAACTTCCGCTATCTCTAACGAGACCAGCTCGTAGAAATCGGAAAGTAATTTGACGACATCGTTGTACATTTTGTTCTCTGGGGGTTCGAGTGCCAGGTGATCACACAGAATATCATAAAACACTGGTCCCATGTAAGATATGAGAGATCATTTTGATTTAAAAAATTAAAAGCCACTTGCAATCGTTTGACATATCAATATTACCGTGCTCTTTTGACAGAAAAAAAATTAACTGTAAGTGTGGCCCCTGTTACTTCACTTGTTGTGATATGCATTAGTTCCGTTGGGTTGTCTTCGTTCAGAAGAAAGAACTCTCCAGAGAGTAAAAGAGAATGTTCTTTTCAGTTCAATGGTTAGCTGAAGACTGAATTTATTAATCCATTTACATTTACAGTAATTAAATATCATTTCGATAGATAAAAAAAATCCTCAAAACAAATTCCGCCAACCTCCTTAAATCCAACGTGCTTACTTACATAAACGACTCTATCAATCTTCTCCGTGAAGATCTCGACTTGTTTTTTCAGTTCTCCTCCAAAACATTACATCCCACTCCGCATCCGTCAGATAATAAGTTCGATGCACTGACCCTAAAAATGATTAACGTCAGCGAGGAACTCAAAGCGACTCGGTTGGCCGTTGCCGAAATCGGTACATAAGTGAGATTGGCTCCCCACAAAATCGAGGGAATACCCTACCAAATCCGATTAGGAGTTAGGTCCCGTGTAATATCTCAATTTATAATGAATTAGTAGGTCTCATGTGGCACCATTTTTAGCTTCTTCTCTCATCGCCCTAACAACGGAAACCGAAATCGCACTGCCCTCTGCTCCGCACAGAGGTGGAATATTCGTGGTAGTTCCCAACTTCCTTTGCTAAGGTGACTAAACCTGGACCTGGACCAAATGGTCAAAGGAACGACCATAATTACAGCTCTTAAAATAAGCATAGTTTTAATAATAAGCTTAGGAAAAGACCCTGCGCCAACACCCTTCCAAAAGTAACAAAGAAACATACAAACAAAAAAAAAAAAAACCAAGCTCTAATCCCGAGCTTCAAAACAAACATATTTTCTAATTTTAGTCCTCTCTCCTCATTTATCCGACACAAGGCCCTTATACACCAATCCTATAATCCCCTAATTCCCCCCGTACCGGCCAAACCCTCGCGCTAAAACGTCTCTTTCAACTTAATCTCAACCACTCATATTATCCCAGCTAACGACTCGTTTCCTAACTTCGACCTTAAAACTGGAGCTAAGTACCCTAATTTTATTAACTCCAATATTCTTCACCCCATCTTATCCCTGACGCTTTTTGTAATCTTCTCTCCCCCCCCCCCCTCCCCCTTCCCAGTTAAACTATCACAGCAATCCGCTATGCACTCTCTAGATTTAGAGAAAGAAATATATATGAAAACATTCGTCCCTTTCTTGTCTATTATTTTTAGTATTATTATTATTTTTATTGTTATTATAAATCTTTATTTCAGTAATAGCTAGGTATACAAATTTCATAGTACAGATTTTAAGAATTTAATTAAAATAGTTGGATACATACTGTTGCAGTGACAAGAGGCGAATGTAACTAAAAACTTAAAAACATTTTTATATTGTAAATTTATCGATGGTGATGCGATAAAATAAGAAATAAAATTAAAAATAACAGAAAATAAAATTCTATTTATAAAAGTTTCTAAATTACAATAGAAATTGAAAAATTGGAAGAAAAAAAAAAACAAAAAAACTAATAAAACAAAAAGATTCATTAAGTCACCGATCACAGCGTAGCTTAACGAAAAGAGGCAGAATATTGTCCGACATACGGCGTGTGCACTCAGTACTAATCTTTGTGGTAGCTGCCAGCTCCACCACCATTTCATGTATTTTTTTGACATTGTCCTCTGTAACCGCATCGGAGGGCCTGCCGCTGCGGACTTGATCGGTACCAATATTTGACGGTGGAATCTGACGGAGCATTAGCCCCATAATACAATATTTATCCAACTTTTCTTTTTTTTCCTTCGCCGTTTTGCCTCTCAAAAATAATCTTTTATGAGAGAACGAAAATCGTTTTTGTCCACACTCAACATGATGCCAAACACGTCAACAGCAATCAGTTGTCAAAACAAAACTAAAGACATTATCGCATGTTTGAAATTTGGCATGTCTGCCTAAATATGAACGGACTTCAAGGCACCATAACCTTTTTTGCAGTAGCGGCGCATTCTGGCGGTTACTTAGGAGGTTATTAAGGACGTTACTTTTCACTCAACCTATTATATTCAGATCTTTGAAAGAATACTTTTAAAGACTTAAGAAAGTGCGAGTGCCTAAATGTTAAAAACCAGATCTCCTGAAAAATTTAAATCTGGGAATTTCGCGGTTAACCTTGCATATGATGTGAACAGTATGTTTCTGTTTAATTAGCAAAGGCTCAATTTTATTAAAATGCGTTCCACCCCAACAAGATATACCTACTGCAGTTTAGACTTAAGAAACCCATTATAAGCTAGCTTTAAGATAGGCAAACTGCAATATTGACTGAGTAGATAAATCTGCCTAAAACACAGTTTAGATAATGCTTTAGAGGCGTAGTATGTTCCATCCAACTGAGCATATAATGAAGACAAATACCTAAATACCTGAAGCTGTTTACGCGTTCAATTTCAAAGCAGTCGGTTGCGCAACGGGCATGGAAATTAAAAGTGGGTATGTCAAGTTCTTGTGAATAACTATTGCTCAAACGGAATCTATTGCAATTGGATGAATGGTATTGTAGAAGCATATCACCACAAATTTCACCCAAGATGTTAAAAATCTTGAACTTTCTTTTGTTACTAATCATCAATTTGTGAAGTTTGAACCGTCTTCACATTATTCCCAGATCAAAGTTTACATCCAAAACAATGTTGAAGTAACTCTTACCATAATATGACAAAGCAGTGTCATTCGCAAAAGATGGGATTTTACCCATAAAAGGTTGACTGAAAAGAGAATTTGCAAAAATTAAAAAGAGAAAAGGACCTAAAACAGAGCCTTGTGGTACTCCAATCTTTGAATTCAAACTATTTAGAATCCGTACTTTTTGACACCGATTAGTTAAATAAGAAGTAAAGCAGTAATGAATTTAATTTATGATCCAATATATTATGATCCACTATATCAAAGAGTTTAGTAATGTCAATCAATAGAGTAGCAGGGATATCAGAATTATTTAGACTGCTATATAACTCATAATTAAGTGGATTTCCTCGAAAGTCAAACTGCGATTCACTGAAGAACATCGTTTTGTCTAAAAAAGACAGTATTCTTGATTTGACTCCCTTTTCGAAAACTTTTGAAAAGACTGATAAAAGAGATATTAAGCGGTAATTATTTAAAGACATAGTATCACCTTTTTTATGCAGTAGTATAACAACAGCCGTTCTTAGTGATACCGGAAAAATACCCTTTTGAATACTTAAATTTAAAATATGACATAAGTCATCTGAAACAAGAAAAGATATTATTTTCAAAATACTACTTCAAATTTGATCACAAGATGTTGAATGAGATGACTTAACTCTTTTAGCATTAGGCACCAAAGTAGATGCATTATGTAAAATGAATTTAGATGTATATACATATGTAGTAGCCATCAAAAGGACTTAGCTTGGAGGTGGATTGAAACTAAGGCCAAAGTACTTCGGGCCGTATGAAGTTACGAAAGTTAAGCCGAATAATACTTACGATGTCACAAAAAGAGGTTACAACGAAGGTCCGAAACCTACAAGTACGTGTGCTGAATTTATGAAGCCATGGCCGACCAGTCTTGACGACGACAATCTTTGGAGGCATTCGAGGCGAATGCTTAGCAGGATGGCCGAATTGTGGGCAATCAGCAACACTGTCACGGAGGAATATGAGAGACAGGATATAAAAAGGACGCACTCGAAGGATGAGGGGAGTTGTTTTCTGGATTCTCATGGCAGTTCTTGTTCAACAAACAAATTCTTACACTCATATTTTATCAGTTATTTTAAGTAAATGTAAATATATAATCTTATACCCTCGAAAACAAAAGTGTCTTGTGTTACCTAAGTAAACAATCTTACATATATTTGGCCTAAAGAGCTCAATGGTGTGTTTTAAAATATTCTGATTAAAGTAGAGGTTAAATTCAGCTAAAAGTATTGACAGTTTGATTTATTTTTTTACATTTAGCGTTGAAGTAAGGTTGTGCAAATATTTTATGAACATTTATAATGAACATGAAAAATTTTGACACTGTTAAGTTGTGCAATTTTTTCTTTCGGTTAAAAGCTGAATTTAAATGTGGTAAAGAAATATTTTAAAAAAGAAATTATCTTCTTCTGTTTTTCGCTATTAAAATGTCGGTGGTGCATTATTGCATCAATGGGTTATTGAAAAGAATTAATTTTTTGGTTTTTTAGGAAAGCTAGATTATCACTTGCTGATATATTAGAGGCCCTGGAAAGTGAGTCTTATGATTTGGTTATTCCCGATAAAATTTGTATAACTCCTCCGGAAAACAATTACTTGACTGATGAGGACTCAGACTGTTAAGAGAAAAACAATCCCAACCACTTGAGTGGAAACCAACAGTTAGCTGATACTGTTATTAGAATCTTGAAAGATGAGACAGTTCAAAATTCTAATTTGAAATTGTGTTCTCCAGCCTATTGTGTCAAAGTAATATACAAAGTAACATCAAAATAAGGCAACATTGGTCTGATGGAAATGAGAACAATCTACCTCTGACATCGTTTATATATAAACATAAGCTTTGGAGTGGATCTCTGATTCCACCACTAAATCTTTCAGCAAATAGTCATCCACTTGATTTTTTTGTTCTGTTTATTTCACAAGATTTCTCAAGAAGTGGCTGAAACAATTGCTTATCCAGCAAAATAAATTAAAATATTGTAAATAGACAATAATAATATGTACACATTTTTTGGAGTTCTCATTTTGAGTGGTTATGTACCCCTTAAAAGGAGAAGATTTTTTTAGGAAGAACATAATAAGCTAGTTTCGAAATTTATGCGCAGAAATGAATTTGATTCTATTTTTACAAATATCCATTTTACAAATAATGACACTCTTAACAAAGCAGAAAAAATGGTAAAAGTAAGACCATTTATGGATCTTTTGGATACAAAATTCCTAACTTATGCATCACTTGAAATGAATATATCTGTAGACGAAGCTCTTATACCACATTTTGGAAGAAATTCTTGCAAACAATTTATCCTCAACAAACTGCCCTACCTCTAGGATATTGTCTCCAATACGATATTAACCAAGGGCATCGCAAACCATCAATGGGCTTAGGTGAATTTATGGTATTAAGGTTTGCTTATCCGGGTCTTAAATTCTGTTTTTTCTTTGACAATTTTTTTACAAGTCCATATTTAATTGCAAGGCTTACCGAAATGGGCTATGGTGAAACAGGAACTGTAAGAGAATATCGTCTTAAAAATATTTCTGGGCTAATAGCCCAACAAAATTTAACAAGAAAATCCGAGGTACATTTGTTGAGTCACTTGTCGATAAAAACAATCATCTTATATTGACAAGATGGAAAGACAACCGAGTAGTCACAATGCTATCTAATGCTTATGGAAGTGAACCATAAGCCAAAAGGTACGTTTTTAGTGAACGCAAAAAGTGCTGTGTACCCAAACCGAATGTCAACAAAATATAAATAATATTTGAGGGAGTTGATCAAATAGACAACTGTCTTTTGAACTACCGCATAAGTATTTATCAGAGGAAAAATGTGGTATTCGTCGATAATTATTTTGCTTATAGATTTATCTACCATCAATGCATGGAACCTTTCTAAAAGTTATGAATTGATACCAGAATCCTTTACAATTTCGGCGTCAGCTTGCTTCTGCACTTTTAATAAAATATGGGACGGAATCCCAACGAGGAAGGACAATGCATGCTATGACACATTTATCTTCTGGGCCTCACATTATTTTGATGGGGAAAAACATAATTCACTGCAATGTTTGCACAAACATACCCTTAAAAGATGCGGAGCATGCTACGTTGCACTGCACGACAAATTCTTTAAAGTCTTTCATGACAACTTAAAATAATTTGTGGTCATTTTTCTTATCTTAAATCTACTTTGTGTTTTTTTTTTTGTTATATACATGCAAATAAAATATATGCTACTTTATCAAGTTGTTTTTGTCAACACAAAACCCATTGGTGCATAAATACACCATTCATTTCCACCACTTCAGATAAGAAGTTTGGTAAAAATCTGATTTATTTGATTCATTTGATAATTGAACGTAAGAACGTACTTCATATGGTGAAAATAAATCGAAGAAAGAACTATAGGACTTCTATAGGATCAGATATTGTCACATTATTTGAAGTGCCTACAAAATTCAACTTGCAATTCTTTTTTGGAATTACCAGTGTTGCGAGCTACCTTATTTCTATAAAATTATCTCTTTGAAGAGGTATTTCAGTCGTCAGCTCTTAACAAATCTTATCATAATATCTCCTTAGCTTAGAGTTAGTTATAAGAATGTTTTTCCACACCCTTACAAAGATTTTTTTTTAAGTGTGATTTTGCTTAATAAAAATCTAGTCATCAACTGCTTCAAGGGTTCCGATTGATTGCTTTTATTACTTTTCAAACTTGCGCGAAACAAGTGCAAATGTAATTTATTTAGAAACAAATCAAAAACAATAGATGGATCCAATTCTCTATAAACTTCACTCTAAAACTCAAGAGCTGTAAAATTTATTTTTGTTAGTGTGTGATTTTCAAACTGTTTTGATCTAGAAATCCTTAGATCAAGTTGAATAGTGGTAAGGTTACGATTCCTTATTTTATGGTCAAACGACGACAAAGCAGTATCGAGCACCAGAAATCTCACGTTTAAAAGAAAACAAATCCACACTATTAATATTGAAACGCTCAATAACAGCTTTAGACCATAAGTCACTTCTAAAAAATACTGCGATAACACTAGCAGAACAAGAGCTTTAACATGCTGATTAAAATGCATAATTAGGTATATTATATTGTAATTTGCAACTTCTTCATCAAAGATCCATATTTCAGAAAGAAAGATGAGATCCGGTAAGTGGTCTTAGGAAGCCACGTGAGTTAGAAGCGTATCAAAGTTTTTTCTAAGGCTATTGATGTTTTAGAGAATTACCGATCTAAGTATGATCTAAGCAAAGCAATTAAAATTATCAGAACTTGAAGCAGAACAACTTAATTTACTCGCATTATTATAAGGACTATTTGACGTATCGTTTAAATTTTACAAGCCATAAAATTACCAAAAGTATAAAATTAATTTTCAAGTTTATTTAAGTCCTCATAACTTATAACTTTAATCTACTTGTCCCCTTCTTTTTTCCTGATGAGCAGAGATGAACTCATTATCCAAACATATTGGCATTTTTTGCCTTGTCTGCTTCGCCTTTTCAAGAAGAGATTTTGTGTGAATAGTAAGATAGTATTCGATGAAAATCTTGCCGCCACTGCCAATCCAGCTATCACTACCGCTGCTCCCATTACTAAACATGCTCACCAAAAGCTTAATTTTTTTTGCACGCATCTTTTCCCTCGAATTAAGAGATGAGAGGCATATGTACATAAGCCACACTCAATCTCCTCCGACGCGATGTGCACCCAAACATCATCAGTCAAGTGCTTCATCACCTTCTCAAGTGCATTTTTATTACTGATGCTGGAAATACCAACAACACCGGCAACACACTGCTTGTCTCTTTGCTCGAAGAAATTTACCTTCACCACAAGCTCAACGACCCGTTTGTTGAGAATTTTATTGTTTTCCTCCGGACCTTTGATTTTTAAGAGCGCGTTGGGATTAAGTTGTTGCAATTTAATTATTTCGGTGAATAGCATTTTTAGAATAATTTTTGCCTTTGATGACCACGACGATGAAGGATTGCCGCCTGATAATGTAGTTGTAGAGCGAGTGAACTGATGCTTTTTTTTTTTGCTCACAAACCACAAACAGCTGACAAAAAAGTGACCGGTAAATCTCCTGGTGCAGTGACGAGTGTGGGCGAGTTTATAAGAGCATCATCACGCATTATACATCTCCGCCGCAAACTAACACAGCTAGAGTTATGCGGCTTAGGATCGAATCACGGTGCCTTAGAGTACGTCCGAAAGATGTCCGAAAGTAAGCTTGAGGGTATACTGATGAGCATTCATAGCGGGGCGGGTGCTACGGTTAAAAGTTTGATAGGGCGGAATTCCTTTAAGCACTGGTGATGGAAATAGCGATAAAACATAGTAAGACACGAGACTTTACGCCGGTGTTCAAGGTTGTCCGTAATATTATTATCACCTATGAGTTTTATCAAACGTTCCGAAATTTAATTTCTAATCCACGGGTCGATCGATCCACAAAGCACGCATTCTCGACAAAAGAGCCTGATACCAAACTCTGTCAAATGCTTTAGAAATATCAAATGCAACTATCTAGCTTTCGTCAGATTGATGTACACCTTGATTCCACTTTTCGATGAACCATGCTATCAAATCATCTGTGGACCTGTTGCTACGAAAATCGTACTGCCGGTCATAGAGAAGTTTTCGTGTTTCAAGATATTTCACGAGCTGACGGTTTATCAGCGTTTCTATGAAAAAAGGGACGTAAGTGCAATGAGTCAATGCAAAATTCGACTTTTTTAGAGACGGACTGGACAAATGCTATTTTCCATTTGCTCGAAAAGAGTCCTAAAGAATAGGATTGTTGAAAAAGCTTACGCAATAGTTTTGCCAGCAAGAAAGAACATCTTTTCAGAATAAGGGGAGATATATTGGGTATATATTTTAATTCATGTGTTTTCTTTTTCAAAATTTAAAAGTTTATTTAAAAAAAACATGTACAATAGTATTATTCAAAGTATTGTACATCTGAAGCTATGACTTTTCCCATCTTTCTGGCAATTTGTGGATCCCATCCCAAAAGAACTGCGCCGGTTTTGCAGCCAAGAATGAATCAAGCCAATTTTTGATTTTCTGCTCTGATGTGAACCGTATTTCAGTGAGGCGTTCTGCATCGACCGGAACAAATGGTAGTCAGAAGGGGTAAGTTCTGGGCTATAAAGCGGGTGTGGTAAGACTTCCCGTCCACTGTTTTCCAAATAGTTCTTAACCGGTTTAGTCCGGTTGGTCGCATATTCCGGGCGCTTTTCGGCTACTGCTCTCTTCAAACGGATTAATTGTGTTCAGTAGCGATTTCAATTGATGGCTTCACCCGGTTTTAGCAGGTCATTATACAGCACACCCATCTGATCCTACCAAATACAGAGCATTACCTTCGCGCCATGGATATTCGGCTTTGCCGTTGATTTGGCTGGTTGGCCGGGTTTCACATATGATTTTTTGCGCTTGGGGTTGTCGTAATGGATCCATTTTTCATCACCAGTAACAATCCGATGCAAAAATGACTTCCTTTTGTGGCATTCCAGCAGCATTTTGGACATGCAAAACCGCCTTTCGACGTCTCTCGGCTTGAGTTTATGTGGAACCCAATTTCCTTGCTTTTGAATATATCCAGCTGCTTTCAAACGTTTTGAAATGGCTGCTTGAGTGACACCCAAAGATTCTGCGAGCTCTTCTTGTGTTTGACAACAATCTTCATAGAGTAATGCTTCCAGTTCTTCATCTTCAAACTTTTTTGACTGCCCAGGACGTTCATCGTCTTCCAAGCCAAAATCACCACTTTTAAATCGTGCAAACCACTTTTGGCACGTTCGCTCAGTTAGCGCATGTTTACCATTAACTTCCACCAAAACACGATGACTTTCGGCAAAAGTTTTCTTCATATTAAAGTAATGAAAAAGAACTCCCCGCAAAAACACTTTTTCAGGCACAAAGTTCGACATATTGAGTGAAAAAAAATTATTGTTGTTTACGCTTCAAATGAATGATATATACTGAAATGACGTACAATGACATTAGCTTTGCAACGCATGTTTCAATGGAATAATAACAATGGAATAATAGAAGTTACGCCATCTCTTAGCAAATCGCACGAAGTTATAGACCCAATACATACCATTTGGACCAGCGGATTTGAGATGGAGAATGAGAGATAATTTCTAATATTTTTGACGAACGACAAAAAATTTGTACTAACTTTGATACATTATAGTATTTTTTGCCTCAGATTAGTTCTATCGACCTTTAGAACGCAAATGCGACACTTCATCTTTTTAAATTTATTTTAAAATTGTTATTTAATTAGACTTCACTGTCTCAGCGTATGTGCCCCCATCAACACTCACAAAGACACTGAAATATCTATCTAAATGACAAGTCGGATTCGGTCTGTTACGAAGGAAAGACCAAAACTAACGTCATGATTTCCATTCAACAGGAAGGCTTCTTCACCGAATAGGGTCTCAGGAACCTTTATGTCGTTTACCACAAGATTTTTAACATATCCCCTCAGAAAGTGGCGGACGAACTTGCTGCATTCGGGCACAACGTTCACTCTAAGTGAGTCTCACACCGACATCCGAACCAAGCCGACCACGATAAATTTTTTCGTCCATAACTTGCCTCCTTTGTCAACATTTAAACCATCCCGCCTCACACCTCCACCCCACAACAAGCCTCTTACTTTTTACTAACAGCATGTAACAGGTTCTAAAACCCACGCTGTTATACGCCAGTTGCATGATCTTAACTTTGACATGTATACCCTGACTAAAACAAGTCGGATTTTCAACATAAAAAACCAGGAATTGTTTCCCCTACTTTTAGCGTTTTTAACAACGATGATACTACCCACCCAAATGATGTTTTTCCCTGTGGGGCGTACTACTGGCTATCCACAACAGCCCTAACTCTACTCCATTACCATTTTGTCATCCTATAAAGTCGACTTTGCCGCAATAAAAATAACAGTCCCTTCAAACCTCTTTACTTTATATGTTGCTACATCCTACCACTTCAACCTATCGCATCCTACTAACTTGCTATTGATGCGATTGACAAATTGTTTGGCCTGTCTGACTCTATAGACGATATCCTTATTTTTGGCAACTTTAATCTTCCTCAGATACAGTAGACTCCATCAGATGATCAATCGTTTTTCATCGCTTCCAATGCCAACTCAGCTAAGGAATGTTTCTTCTTAAATGGCTTTACACACTTAAGTCTATGCAAACTCAGCGGTATGTGCAACTACATGGGCAGGCAATTAGACCGTATTTTCACAATAGATTCAGTCAATTGCGCAGTCTCACTTTGTCGTTTATCTATTTCAACAATTTTGAACTACCACCCTCCCCTTGTTCACTAATTTTTCCATAACTCTTCTGTCTAGTTCATAAAGCAAACTTGTACAAAATCAGTGACTATCTCAACAGAATCCCCTTTAACTTTCACAACCTAACTATAAATGATGCGTTGTCCATTTTTTATAGAGAAACATTTATTTCTTTTTTCCTTGTACCAGATCTTTGTACAAGATCCTTTTTCGACTGTTCCAACTATCTTGGTGCTTATCTTCATTTCACCGAACTTCACGATTCCATTTACGAGCGCTAACTTAACAATGCGCAAGTCAACCTTATAAACGACCCTAAAACCTTTTTCCCTACTTCCCTTTCTTTCAACAACAAGTCATCAACCGATCCACTTATAATTGTCAACATATTTTCCACCTTTTTTTAAACAATACTCCACTAACGACTCCTTTGTACCAGATCCATCTTATTTTAATTACGTACTGAACTTCTCCAGTGTAATATATATTACACCAAATTAACGACGAATTTACACCCGGCCCAGATGGTCACCCTGCTATATTTATCAAAAATGTTCCTCTAATTTCTAATTTCTTTCGTTTATCCCATTTAAGAAGAATTTCCTCAGGCTAGGAAGACTTCCTTCATAACCCCGATCCATTAAAAAGTGGATCCAGTAAGTGTTTCGAGCTGACCATCAACGGGTGCACACGCACAAGTTCATTTGCTCCTCGCGCGAAAAAAAAAAAAAACACCGTGGCAACAAAAATAAAAATAACCGCCCGTAAACAAACAAAAAGGGGGAAAAAAAAATCACTTGTGCGGGAAAAAAAACGCGGGAGTGCAGTGATAACATCTACCTTACAGTGCGGGCATCCCAATCCTCCTACCCCTGGTCATATTGTTGCTTGCACACAGTCACTACCGATGCTTTAATATATTATCTTACAAAACGGGCAGTGACTGAGTATACCCGATGTATAGCGGGTTGTGAGTATGAATTTTGTTGGTATATTGTTTATTATTGTTTGCCTTTTTTATGATGACTCTGGAATCTAAAGTGGATATTGCCAATATTCGCGGTTTAAAAAGCAATCAGTTTTCTGCATTCGTCCACGTCTGTAAACACAGACCAGAAGTTTTGGCACTTAGTGAAACACAGGTAAATCCCCGCCAATACCTCTCAGATCGTTTGTTTTTAACTTCTCACCCTGATAAATACACCCTGATTAGCTGATAATAAAATATATGATAAAATATCAGCTTATTTCTCGCACTTCCACCACATACTTAGAGAAAAAATTCCTAAAAGAACCGTGTGGCAATAGGAAAAAGCCAATTTGAGCGGTCTTAACATCTTCTTTAGGAATTTTAAGTGGTCATTATGTTTCCTCGATAACGACGTGGATGTCGCTGCTGATATGATCACAGACACTATTCTCTTTGTAATGAGACCCTTTATTACTAATCGGATAAAAAGTATCAAGCCAAAAAAAAGGCATGGTATGATTCGAGCTGTAAGGAGACTATCAGGGTTAGAGAAATGTTTTTTTCAGTCCTACAAGACTAACTCAACAGAGGAAAACCAAAAAAAATTTAAATGAGCCAGGAATGATTGCAACGTTTTGTTAAGCGTGTCCAATTTTAATACGACCAAAACCTTCTTCATTCGTCAAAAATATTACAAATTCTGCCTAATCCTCCATCCCAACTCTCATTGACAATGATATTCCTGCTGTCAGCTATTTGGACAAGGCCAATCAGCTTGCTATAAACTTTGCGGCCAGTTCAACACTCCCAGATTGTGATTAGTCTCCGCCTACACTTGAGTGCGTCAAATCTTCAATGCAACACATCCACTTTCACATTCGTGTATTAGCAAGAGTTCTTAAAGATATTAGCATTCACAAATCCGCTCATCCAAATGGTATATCTCCTTTCTGAAGAGGTGTTCTTTCTCGCTTGCAAAACTAATGCGTAACTTTTTCAACAATCCTATGGCTTAGGACTCTTTTCGAGCAGATGAAAAACAGCATTTGTCCAGCCCGTCCCTAAAAAGGGCGAATTTTTTTCTCTCTCCTTCTACAGACAAATTGCACTTACGTACCTTCTTTCCAAGGTCAATGAAATGCTGATAAACCGTCAGCTCATGAAATATCTCGAAACATGAAAACTTCTCAATGACCGACAGCACGGTTTTCGTAGCAACAGTTCCACAGGTAATTTGATGGCACTTCTCGCCGAAAAGTGGAACCAAAGCGTACATCAATCTGTCGAAAGCAAGATACTTGCACTTGATATTTCTAAAGCATTTAAAAGAGTTTGGTATCAGGCTCTTTTGTCGAAAATGTGTGATTTTGGGATCGATGGCTCTCTTCTTCAATGGATTAGAAATTACCTTTCCGAACGTTCAATTCAAGTTGTTTTGGAAGGTTTCAAGTGTGATGTTCAGAAAATAAATTCTGGCATGCCCCAGGGCTCTGTTCTGCTTCCGACACTCTTTTCAATTTTCATCAACCATCTCTTGACTGCTACTTCTAATATACCCGTCTCTCTATGAATGCTTATCAGTACACCCTCAAGCCCACCCCATATATTCTCAAATACCGTGATTCGTTCCTAACCTTATGGTATACCCTGCCTACATCTATATTTCTCAATTATTATAGCATTCAAACATTTAAAACCTTCGTTCATTGGCACCCCTTTTTCCATCCTATCTGATTTTCCTTCGCTCGCGCTGTGTACAAGCATATTAAGGGTACTCAAATCCCTTAATTTATATTATAAAAAAGGATCAAGGAATAAAATAACCGACTATCATTCCATCGCTAAACTTTCCCATATACTCAAACTGTTTGAAAGTAGTTCGAAGGATCAATAAACACAAGTCTGTCTTTCTTTACGCCGACGATACCAGATTTATCAAATCACAAGACCGTGATAGCTTTTCGATCTGGTGCCTCAAAAATTGTTTGGAACTTAATATCGCCAAATTCCAATCCAACACGTTTTCACATAAGCGGCACCAATCTCTTTCCCAGCTCTACCTCCTCCACAATCAACCTCTGTCCTCCGTTCAATCTCTTCGCGACCTCAGCATCTGGATGAGATAACACTTAAAGCCAACTCCGCACTAGGTTTTATAAATCCAGATGGAGATTTTCGGTTTATATTGGACTGTCAAGATTATTCACAAAATTGACATTTAAAGTCTAGACATTCACAAAATTAAGGTTCCGCAGAACGGTCACATCAGAATGTGAAAGACAAGCTGGTAGCATGGTTGTTGGATAACCATACTAAATAATGGTCAGAAGAATTAAGATTCATTCAGAGAAAAAGAATTGTTCATTGCACGAAAGAATAAAAAAATGTCTTTACGAAGCCATGTTTGGTAGCAAACAGAGAATTTGATTTGTAGATTCTACGCTAGAGAAGTCATCATACGAAAATTTGGAAACTGAAGAAGATTTGATGAGCATGCTTGGACCAGACCATGCAACTGAAACAACTTTTATGAGTGCATCGTCATATAACATATGTGATGAGCATCTTTTCTACAAGAATATGGAAAATGCAATCAAAATACAAGAACAATTAATCATTTATAATCGTTGCAGGAGAGCTGATCCAATAAAAGATAATCTCGAAATTTCTAAAACTGGGTTGAAAAAGCATACTGGAAAAATGTTAGTTTTGTCTCGGTAAAAACTGCCTCTCGCTACGGTAAGTATGTATTAATCGGGTAGGAATATATAGGGTTTTCCAATAGGGACTTGACAACTTTGAATTTAATTTGTGAACGCACTCTTTCAGTAATCATCAAACTGTCACTGTCAATTTATTCAGTAAACTCAACATTTTCATCATGGTTAAATACACTAACGAGCTACATTCTCCGAATGGGTTCTGGAGAAGATGCTCCAAGATGATGAATTTCATCGCAAAATCATCTTCAGTGACGAAGCTCATTTTTGGCTCAATGGGTTCGTCAATAAGCAAAATATGCGTTATTGGTCGGGTGAAAACCCACATGTGCTTCTTGAATCACCACTTCATCCACAAAAAAATAACAGTTTGGTGCGGTTTGCATGCCGGAAGCGTTATTGGGCCATATTTTTTCGTCAACGATAACGATCGTCACGTTACTGTGAATGGTCAGCGTTATCGCGCCCCGATTATTTTTGGCCCGAATTGGAAAATATGGACTTGGACGACATGTGGTTTCAACAGAATGATGCCACAAGCCACACAGCACACTCTACAATCTATTTATTGAAAAGTAAGTATGGTGAGCGTGTTATCTCAAGACATGGGCCAGTCGATTGGCCGTGGGGCTACGTTAAGTCATTGGTTTATGCCAACACGCCGACGACGTTGGAAGAGCTCAGAGTCAACATTGAACGCGAAATAGCGGCCGTTTAGGCCGAAATGTGTGGCCGAGTCGTTGAAAATTGGGTCCAACGAATAGACCGCTGCAAACGTGCCCGCGGTGGCCATATGAACGAAGTCGAGTTTCATTTATAAATGTTTTGATTGTTCTTTAAGCCAATAATAAAGTTTTTGAAATATCTCAAATGGTTTGTTTTTTATTTAAAAAAAATTTGTCAAGTCGTTATTAGAAAACCATATACTTGCTATGGTTTTAAGTGTTAACAAATTTGGGTTGTATAAATTGGAGAAATGAATTTACATTAAGACATTTTGGATCAACACAAGGTTTTGTTATTTGCCATTGCAAATATTATTGCGATAATAAAAAATGCACTTGTCGGTCCAGAGAGGTGCTGTGCAATTCAAAATATCATAGCAACAATGCCTGCAAAAAAAATATTATCTTCTGTTCTCATTTTACTTTTTATTTCAACACTGGAGTTGTCTGTGTTTTATTTTATATTTTTATTTTTTATGCAAAAGTGATGAAATAAAATAATTTGGGTTCATATTACGTACTTCTTGTTCTTATAGCTAATTATTAACCACAGCATCTACCTCAGCCGATGTTTTTTGTATGTCAATTGACATTTGCACCATTTACGTTATTCAGCCTCAAGTAGCCCTCTAGTGCTACTTACCAACTATACTTACGAAATTGACTCCATAAACCCTAATGCATAATTTAAATCCTATATTGGCCTTAATACACAAACACAATTTCTCGTGCACACACAACAGATTATTTCGGATATTGTGTGAAACCAAATTAAGCCACTTTAAAATTATTGGTCAACGCCTTTACTGCTAATAGTCGTCAAATATCCATCAGAGGAGTTTAAGTATATTACACAAACCGCACAATATGGATGAACAAGACGCCATTTAGTACTAGTATTGTCTGAAGGATGTTATTTTTCCATTCCACGACGGATATCATAAAAACGGTTGATGGATTGTAGAGTTCCCTTATAAAATTAATTATAGGCCGCACCTTGGGTCACAAATTACTATATCCTCAGCCAACATATCTTCCATCCCTTGCCAAAAAGGGATTAAAAAATACAGCGTAATATTTATTCCACATACCTGTTCCTATGTCTAGGATTATAAACTGTCGTATATCTTTCCATAATTACGGAAAACAGGTAGCTCTGTATTCTTTTAAAAGTCCTCTGTGGATGCATGTTAAATGATCAATATTGTCCGTAAGTGACAAATATGAAGAATAAATAATTTGTCCTCGTTTTATTGAAAGTTTCGCTTTGTAAAAGTATTTTTATTCTTCTTCATCCTATCAGTCATCGATTTCGTATTCCACAATGAGTTAACATATTTGTCTTCACCATCCATCACCACCATCACATCCAGCTCATAATGTGTACTTCCACAGAGTTCCCACTTCTAAAAAAAATAATATCTGAAAGAAAAATTTTATCGAGAAAACACATGATACAGTATCCGTCACAAATTTAAACCAATCTGATATTTAATAAGAAGAAATAAGGAAGACAGATATTGAGAATGAAACATATTTGTAATTGTTCTACCAACAAATTGGAAAATGGAATTTCGAAGTGGAACTTACTTTCGCGGTAATTTCTTAAATTTAAACAAAGAAGCCGCAAACTGTAAAATTAAGCTCAACTAATGTCGGCTCTAGTGCCTGTATTATGATTTCAATTTATGGATGTCTTCGATTTTCACAGCCCCCTACTCAAACTATGCTGCAGTTCGGGCAATATATTTAGCTTTTTTCTTTACTTATTTCTAAAACATAAAAAAGATAAGAGGACATATTTGGTAGAACATTTCGAAATAAGAGCTATGGTCACGTCACACCTAAATGTAAGCTTGTCAGCTCGGATAATCAAGGTATCGGTCATATTTCATGCTTATTACTTGTAAGCTTGTAGGAGGGCTTACAAGGGATGTTAATATTTTAATAAGCGAAATTAATAAAATCAGTTGTTTGTGGGGAAGTTGTTGGGACAAAATTGCCAAATAGATAAATTAAATTAGATATATTAAAAAACAAATAAAAAAAATTAAAAAAAAATAATATATTGTACTTAATACTTTATGCATATTCGTATTTGTTACTTCATATTAACTATCAATGCAACATGCAACATTGTTTACTAAAAATTTAAATTTTGTGTGATTAACATGTTGCGTATTTTCAAGTCTCCAAAAGAACTGTATATACAATCATAGAACCGATGTTACTTAACTGAATTTAATAAAAACTTCACATTTGTGAAAACTGTCACTTTTCATTGAACTATCGACTTAAAAGATGTTTTACTCATAGTTCGTCGTCATTAAACTCATTATCATACAACAATACACTCGGTAGTCTTCGAAGTATTGAAGATTTTCCTTCAAGAAGCAAATATCTTCAATACGTGGAGAGAAAAATATTTCGCCATTAGCAAAAGTATAGAGTTTTCTAATAACGACATGACATTTTTTTTTTTTTAAATAAAAGGCAAACCATTTGAGATATTTCAAAAACTTTATTATTGGTTTGAAGTACAATGACTTTACTCAATGACTCAATGACTTACCGTAGCCATACAGAAGATAGTCAAGATGCGTTAAATCGCACGAACGAGGCGGCCAATCGACTGGCCCATGTTTTGAGATAACACGCTCACCATACTTACTCTTCAATAAATCGATTGTAGCATTTGCTGTGTGGCTTGTGGTACCATCCTGTTGAAACCACATGTTAAATTCTTGAGTCAGCTTGATCTTGTATGTGTTCTGAGCGATGCCCAATTCTTGAGAACGCCGTGGAGTTCTGATTTGGATCGCTTGCTACGGACGTCTGAACGGCAGCGATATTTTCGACACTTCGACCAACCCGTTATCTCACTGACACGGCAACATCACACAACGTATATGTAGACTCAAATTTTTGCACTAAACTTGTTATTGCCTGTCTACTAGGGCGAGAATTACGACCGAAAATTGGAGTTAACGCTTTTAAAGTTGCAGTCACCGACTCCAAATAAAATGTTTATAGCAGACGAGCAGACGTTGCTCGTTAGTGTACTTTACCACGATGAAAATGTTAAGTTTACTAAATAGATTAACAGTGCCAGTTTGACGATTAGTGATAGAGTGCGTTCACAAATTAAATTAAAAGTTGTCAAGTCCCTATTGGAAAACCCTATATTATAAAAATAGTAAATTATAAAAATTATATGATGAATGAAATAATTTTTGTTTTCTGTCCATATTATTCTAGACAGCTTATTTCTGCCTATTAATTGATTGCAAATGCCCCTTCAACAAGGCTTCGATGTGTTTTCAATATTACTTATAGGCTGACGTCGCCAAATATAATCTTCTGGCATATCCTTTAAGTGCAACTAGCCCCCTCACCTCACTTTTATCTTATCACGACCAATCTGACTTTGTCATTTTATGAGACAGAGAACTAACATTAATTCGCATTCGAATTTTGATAGCATGATCTTGGGAGGCGACTCTTCAATTGGTTCTATCAAATGATAGTCCAAAGAATTTTCCAACTTTTACGTGACCAAATCATGCATCTAAATTTAAGAATACTCAACGTCATTTTCTTCGATTTGCTCTTTGAAGTCTACCCCTTAATTTGAATACCCTTGAAGAAGGCTTTTTTTCATTCAAATTCTCTCACTTTCCCTCGACTGCGCATCTCTTTACAATTCTACTATATTTCTTTCAACTCCAGCCCTTGTAACTTATGGTTGCAATGAACCAAAACATACACTAAGTAATTCTAACCAACGTACTACTAGTTGTAGCCAACGTAGGTGTACGGTTTTCGGAGATACCACACAAACAACAAAGTGAGGAAATTAGATGTCGGAGATTTACTGACCATAAGAAACGCTGCCGAACTTTATCTGTTGAGAAGCTTTATACCACCAACGAGTCAGCCATCAGAAATGCTGCCTCTGATGTAGTGGCTTAAATTCAGAATCAAATTTTCGGTTTCACGACGAATTCCGTCGAGCTATACTGTACTTTGCAATAAATAAATATGATCCAACACACTTTTCCAACATCGAAATATCCATGTACCTTTGATTTGATTGAGCACGTCGCAAACCTGGCATTTTAAACCTGCTCGATAATTCAAGTGCTTCTAATATTAAATACATTGGAAAATGACAGATAATACAGTTGATGTATTGAATTTCATTTATTAAGGGCAGTAACGATATGTAACATACATAAAAGAGAAGCCCAGGACTCTCTTCTGTTTTAGTTCGAAAAAAATTGCAAAAGCAGATGGGAAGAATTATCCAACAAACTGTTTAATGAAAATAATGAAAATAAATACGAAGATAGTTTATTGCAATTTGGCGTGAAAACGACCACCAATTTACGAGCATAAGATAGCGCAGAAGAACAAGCCCTAATAAAAGGAAATAAAAACGCTATAATTCGTTTGTATACCTATACAGGTACAAACGAATTTTTATTAACGTCTTTTGTACCAACTGAAGTTTATAATGAGGATCTTTATATGACTTACATATAAATTTGTAGATTTCGCGTGTTTGGAGAGTCAGGTTGTCAAAACTGTTTTTATTATGTGGGTATACATGTAACTAAAGTATAATAAAATTTTCTGCAGCCGCTAAGGTGAGACGTGTATTTGTGAGCTCGCCGATTTTCGTTTGTTAAAAGAAATGGATCAAAGAATTTGTATCAAATTTTGCGTAAACAATAAAATTAAGTGTATCCAAGTGTGTGAAATGTTAACAAATTACGATGGTGAGTCTGTTATGAGTAAAACAAGAGTTTACATGTGGTATAGGCGCTTCCAAGATGGCCGTGAAAACGTTGAAGATGACGAACGACCCGAACGCCCTAGCACATCAACAACCGATGAAAACGTGGGAAAAGTGAAAGAAATGGTTATGAACGACCGCCGAATCACAATCAGAGAAGTAGCTGACGATTTTGGCATATCGATTGGCTCATGTCATGAAATTTGTGGAAAAAAAACTTCATGGCTTTTGTACCACGATAATGCACCTGCCTACACTTCATTAACTGTTCGTGAATTTTTGGCCAAAAACAATACCGTAACGATGCCTCAGCCTCCATATTCGCCAGACATGGCTCCGCGTGACTTTTTCCTGTTTTTAAAAATAAAGAGAAATTTAAAAGGTCGTCGTTTTACAAGCATAGATAACATTAAAAGCGCATCGCCAGAAGAGCTAAAAGCTTTCCCAAAGATCGAGTTTGAGGAGTGTTTCGAGGATTGAAAAAAGGGCTGGCACAAGTGCATAATATCTAATGGGGACTATTCTGAAGGCGACAACATTGATGTGGACGAATAAATAAATATTTTTTCCAAGAAAAATATGACTAGGTACCGATATATATTTTATAAATTATTCATTATGAAGATTTTATTTTTATATGGAAAATAAGCGAACACAACATTTTAATATTGGGTATTAATCTTACTCATTATACAACAGACTAATTTCGTTCTACCATAAATCCCGAATGTCCTAAAGAAATGTACTCGTAAGTTCACTACATGCAAGCAATCGCCTTATAATAATCCACAGATTTAATGTATTGTATAACAGAGAATAAGAATTTTGGCGCCAAAGTTACTATAGATGCCTGGAGAACCTTAATTGGACATAGAATATAATCTGAAGCAATATAATCTTAAAATTGTTCGCAAACTATATGCATCATGCATATACGAATATAAGAAATCATATTTGATAGTTAAAATAAATAATCGAGTGGGGAAAAGCGTTTTGATATCTATTAGACCATTTTGAGAATATTGCAATAAAGACTGAACACTCATTCTATATCTGAGATATCTGGACATTTATCCAAGCTTAGGACAAATCAACCTATCGTAATTCTCGCATCACAAATTTGACCCAAACGTTTTACCTTTGTATCGATGGTTTTACCTAGTCGTCTCAAAAACTATGAATGCAAATGGAACCTAAGCTGATCAGCTAGTCAGTAATCCGTATAAATGTGTAGCTTTCGGAAACCAACTTACATTTTTTTCCTTTTCTATTGATTATTTTCATTTCCTTTATCTATTGTATAAAAACTTGTATATAGGGTGATTCATCGTGAGGTTTGATTTTCAATAGGATTCAGTAGACAGATCACGCATGACTCCTATCAAATTGCTTTGCTTTTTTTTCAGTATCGTTTGGCAAGTTATCGTGAAAAGACTCAAACCACAACAGCGTCTGCAAATTGTTCAGCTGTATTACGAAAATCAGCATACTGTGAGAAATTTTTTTCGTGCGATTCGAGGAACTTACGACCTACTGAAACCATTGTTGCCAATACCATTCGCCAATTTGAGTCCTAGTTTACATTAGTGTATAATACTCGATCGATTAGACCACATCCAGCACGTAGTGAGGTGACTATAGCAGTTGTAGCTGAGAGTGTACGCCAAAAATCTATTCGTCGTCGTTCTCAACAGCTTGGCTTGGCGTATTCGACAACTTGGCGCATTTTACGTGAGGATCTCGACCTAAAACCGATCAAATTCAACTTGTGCAAGAATTGAAGCCAGGCGACTTGAATTTGCGTCATATTTTCAGTAAATTGGCTTTGCAAAAACTACCATTACATCCATTTAAAACAACAGTATAGTGTGGTTTATGGGCCGGTGGAATTATTGGCCCATATTTCTTCAAAAATGAGGCAAATTAGAATGTTACTGTCAATGGTAACCGTTATCGCGCCATGTTAACGGACTATGTGCTTTCTGAAATTCAAGCACATGATGAGCACGGTGAAATCTGGTTTCAACAAGACGGCGCTACTAGCCATACTGCGCGTGAAACAATGGACTTGTTGAGAAATCATTTTGGTGAGCACTTAATTTCACGTTTTGCTACGGTAAATTGGCCGCCAAGATCGTGCGATATCACACCTTTGAACTATTTTAGTAAGATATCTATCCGCGAGTCGCTATGCTAGAACGAGTCGTCTAAAATTGGACCTTCCGTATGAAACACCTTAGACGTAGTCGGTGACCAACATTTACATGATATAATTTTCAAAAATGCCATGAATTTTTTTTAACATATAGTAAGAATTTTAAGTTCACTTTCAAATTTATGTATTTTATTTTACATTATAAATCACCCTACATAATACTAGAAAAAAGTGCATAATTCTAGTTAAATTTTAACAAATTTTTAATTTGTCTTTCAGGTATATATCAAGTGCTCTAAACCTAACGATGATAGTTTGGATGTTATGTTTCGGAGCAAGGAATTCGGCGTTAGGATAAATCTTTCCTAACATACGTAAAAGGTGATTCGAAACTGGCACAAAGATGGCGACTTTAATAACATTTTTAGTTAGTACCAACCCTCAACGCGTCAAACTTTGATATTGAATATCAATGAAATATTAAAGTTATAGTGACGCATCTTTTGATATTTTCAAAACCATGAAAAGAAACTTGTCTATACCTTGATAAGACAATGTTACTTGATGGGAAAAAATACCGTTAACAACTAAGAATGGCTTAAAAATGTTATTTTTTATGTTATCATGACTTTTTTGGCCTCATTTTTGAAAAAGTACAGTCCTATGTACTGGAATATCCTAGTACACTAGGTGCCCCAGATGTGGCACTTTTGCTTGTTAACTTAGCCGCCAAAGTGGAAATGTGGCTCATCCGGAACCACGACTTTCTTGCAAAAATCAATGTCAGTATGAATGTCAGACGCCAACCCGAGAACGTACGGTATTGCCGGATTCAGTTTTTGGGTCAATTGAACCTTGTACGGATGGAGAGCCAAATCTTTTCTTAACATTTTTAGCAGTGTGATTGTGGAGAAGTCTCGCTATTGAGAACTTTGACAAATAATTCCGACACTTTTTTTACTGCGGCGATATTTTCCATTGAATTTCCATGGCGAACATGTTTCGGCATTTTGTCATCTTGTAATGAGCCCGTCTGGCGGAATTTTTTTGGATTATGCATCGTCGCTGCGATTTCACGTGAATATTTGTAATAAATTTCAACGATTTAATTTTTTTTTCTCCCAAATGTATAGGTGACATCTGTCACCATATGACAACCCTGCTTGCATCAGCTAAAAATAATAAGAATTTCAAATCCAACACATTTTGTTGAAACACCCTTCATAAGAGAGGCATATAAATGTTAGAGCAGAGGTGGAGTAATTATATCACTCGAGAAGGAAATTATGAAGATGATTAAAAATTGTTTTTTATATGTTAGTCTCGGGACTTTCCAACCACCTCTTATATCCATATACAAATAAATTAAAATTTCGAACTACCTAAATGGTTAACGCACCTAATGAATGTATTACCTTAGTAACGCACCGAACTAGGAAAGTATAATGACTCTCAATCCTTCTGCAAGTTTGGTATATGTATTATTTTCCAGCATTTATCCGATTCTAATCCGGAATCACGGGACTAAACCGGAACGGCTTCGGAGTATATAGACTATGTATCCATCGCAGATGAATTTAACATCCCTTGAACCGCGTTAGCAGTGGTATAAAACCCGAATACCATCCCTACCGTTTGTGTGGACGGTCTTTTTCTATTGTCCTCAGGGGCGGATACGAAGATCTTTCTAAGCATTTCGAGCATAACATCTACTTGAGCCAGCCATCTGAGTCGTTCGAACTTCACTTTACTGGCTAAGTCCATGTAGTTGTACAGCTCGGACAGTTCGTCGTTGTATCTCCTCATCCACTCACCGTCTATGTAGATGGGAACAATGTTCTTCTCAAAACTTCTAAAAGCACCCTCATCGATTTATCTATAAGATAAAGTCCATACTTTCGCACCACAGCATAGGACTGAGATTATTAAGGTCTTATATAGGGTCACTTTTATTGTACAAAAGACGACTTTGCTAGTCAATGGGTTTCTTAGCCCAAAGAAACAGCAATTGGCAAGAGTTATTCTTCGTTTGATTTCAGCGCTGATATCGTTCTATGAAATGATGGCGGAACCTTGGTAGATAAGTTCTTAACTACCTCAAAGTTATATCTGTCGGGGGTGACGTTCTGTCCAAGACGTTGGTGTTGGTGTCCTTTCGGATATTAACCGTTAAACCCATCCCCCCCGCTTCCGTCTCAATGCTCGCGAAAATCCACTGATATCACACTGCTTCCTTCCGATTCGTATCATAGCCGTATACGAACAATTGGACGAACATTTGAAAGATTGTACTACATACTTTTGTTTTGTATTTTTCTTTTAAGAATTTTAAGAATAAAGTAATCGCATGATAGCACATCGCATTGTCTAATATCCTTTTTTGACGTCAATGGTCCCGGTGAGTTCTTAAACCCACAGTGATATGAACTTATCAACTAAGTTAAGTGTATGGTCCTTACCAAGTCATCGCCGTTATACAGTCAAATCCGTTATATACAAATCCTCAGTATCGACTGCGACTCTACTACTAAAAGTTCGTGCAAAATTAGTCATCCAAATTTGTTTTTGAGTTACGTTTTTACTAAATAAAAAAAAAAGGTTTTGAGTGATGGAAATCTTTAGGTGGATCTTTACAATTATTTCTGTGAAGTAAAAATGATGATATCCGCCAAGTGGCTGCCGCCAGTGTTGATACACATTTGTGATCTTTTTATCGCATTTTCTTGACTTTCCGCAAGATTTCCTGTCGAATATTCTCCTTAAGGCATTTTCTAAAGTTAGTTGGCATAAACTCGCGAATTCAAATAGCCTCAAAGAAAGAAGTCTGGGATGGTTAAATCGGGCGATCTTTTTGGCCATATCAAATCACCAAAACGGGAGATTACGCGACCAGGAAACGCTTCCTTCAGAATATTTATTATGACTCGTGCTCTGCGTGCGGTTGCACCATCTTGTTGAAACCACATATTCATCACCAAGCCCTGCTCATCCAATTCCGGCAGTAAGAAGTCATTTATCATGTCCCTGTAGCGTTCGCCAGTAAGAGTGACCGTATTACCGATTCCGTCCTCAAAAAAAAAAAACCGCCCAATCACTGCTCCCGCATAAACGCCGCACCACACAGCGGCTTTGAGTGGATGAAATTGCCCCAGAAATGAAGATTTTTCTTATTGACGTAGCCGTTTGAGAGGAAATTCGTCTCGTCGCTCATGATGATTTTCGACACAAAATCGTCCTCTTCGTTATTGAGACTGAGGACGGCTTTACAGTAATTCACACGCGACTGACGATCAGGAGGCATTAACTGATGCACTTTTAGCACTTCGTACAGAAACATGTGTAAGTCTTTCACTAAAATTCGCTGTAGGGTCCGTCTGGTGATGCCCAATTGCGTGGTCCATCTTCTGATTGATGTTTCTTCGTTCTCAGTGACATCGGCAGCCAGAGCCGCGATGTTCTCGACTGAACAATCAATCCGGTGGCGGCCAAGTTCTGCATGGACTCCTGTGGTTCCACTTTATTCGAGTTGAGTAGCTTAACATTGGAATGTTTGCCCAGTTGGCGCGACACTATTAAGAAATCGACGTCGAACGCTGCGCTAACATTACCGGCCGACTAAAAACATCGACACAATTATTCCAAGCTCTTTCGAAGTATAGCAATCCATTGTTTATTTGCTTGTATATTGCAGCTTTCTAGTTCCCAAATGTCAAATAAGATTGACGTTTGACGCCATTAGCAAAAATTATCTTGTATATTCCCTTGTTCGTCTCTATAAGTTTCGATTCAGGGTTTGTGTTCGTAGCATGTTTTCTTTTACGTTTTGCTAAAATTTTCGAATCTTTGGAGTACTATCTCACAATTTTCTCGACCGCGCGTTTCTCATGTGCATTCCTTTTCCTCTTGAAAATCCGGTATTTTTTTCTCTTCTTCTGCTCCTAGACCCCGTAAACAGCTCTATTTTATATAGGGAAACTTTCGCTACCCTGTATTAATCCCTTAGAATCTATACAAAAAACTACATCCGACGGGATATAACACGATTGCAGAGTATTATATTATTTCATTTTAATAACAAGCAACGAACTTCAGGACATTTTTACTGGACAAAATCACACTTTATATTAGGCTGCTTACCACCAATAACTATACCACCTTAATCAAAAAAAAAAAATAATAATAATAATAATAATAATAAATAAATAACCACCGTGTGGCGCTCCCATTGTTCTGATTTGAGTTCTGTTTTTTTACTATGTTGTACATTTGTTGTTGGCATTCCCTCTAAATCTTAGCGTCATAGCTTGACATCTGCAAAAGTTACGTAGCCAAGAGTACATCTATCTTTGTGTGTGTTTTCGATTTTTTACAATTTTAGAAACGGATTTAAATTTGCAACAACGAACTTGTATTAAATTGTGCGGAAAAAATGGATCGATTACCAGTGGCACGATCGGTTTAAAAGTGGTCGTGAGTCAATCGAAGATGATGAGCGCAGTGGCAAACCATCGACATCAAAAACCGACGAAAACATTGATGAAGTAAAAGAAATATTGGTCAATAACCGCAAATTAACCATCAGAGAAATAGCGGAGGACTTGAACATTGCCTATGGATCCATCCAAGATATTTTAGTTAATGACATGGGTCTCCGTGGTGTAGCAGCAAAGTTGGTGCCAAAAGACCTCAATGTATGAATCTGTCGTGAATGCCTCGCCAACAAACAAAATAAAAAATATTCGTTTTCCGTAGGAAACAGCGTAATTGTTGTCTTTTTATGTCATAGCTTTTTTATTCCTTTTAAGATTTGTTCATCACATCGTACTTCGCATATGCCTGCGATTTTACTTTATATTGTAGTAGTAAACATAAGGCACTCAATAGTTGTTGATGGCCATGTGTATTATGCCATGCACGTGGCGATACGATAATTGTATTCTTTGCCTCGATTTCCGCAGTTATCTTTATTTTTCTGAGAATTTTCGAATTTCCTAAATCATGTTATTTCTTATATGGTAAACGCAAATCTCCCATTTAAAGCACAGGTTACTACCCGTTGAACCCCTTGAACAAAAGGAGCGAGATGTACTGGTCCTATGAGGTCTTTGATCAGAATATTTTTGAGATGCTGCAGTAGTTTGCACTTTTTGAAAATGTGGACGTCAGCGTTGATTCTATGTTGTATACCAAATACCTTCGCTTTAATAAAGGGCCCGTCATAAAGAATCCGGATAGCCGTTTTATACAAACAAAAATGTAAATTATCTTAAACTAAATTAGCGGATGCCATGAACTGCTGCAAAGCTTAAGTTACCGCCGTCCAAGAATTGCAATAAGATGGGCCGGGCGGAAAAAGGATGCAAAATTGTGATATCTACTATGGCGATAACTATCGATGGTAAAAGCAGTGCTCTAGCAATGACATTAATATTGTCCACGGCGATTTTAATGCAAAGCTAGGAAGAGAGGATATATTCTGTAGGATTCAGGGGAAACATTATCGTAGCTAATACTGGGTTCGAGCATCTCGATGTCTATTAGGTTACTTGGAGGATTCCTGATCATACATACGTCAGCCAGGTTGATGACATTGCTATCGACGCAAGACACTCTTCCATTATATGGATGTCCGAGCGTTCCAAGGGGCTAACGTCGACTCGCACCTTTAACATGTTGTAGCCAAGCAACGATTGCGGATATACCAAACATCACAAAAGCAAGCTAATACTGTGAATAAATTTGACGTCGGACGGGTACAATCGCAATAGATCGCCAAAATCTTTTCTAATGGAGTTTCCCTTAATTTATTAAGAGGTCCTATGCTGCCAGCATCAAGTATCGAAGCCCAGTAGCAACATTGCCAAAAATCTATTACAAATGACGCCTATGATGTGCTAAGTTCCTCTCGGCCACCACAACAAAAACCTTGGTTTCACGATGAGTGCTGGCAAGAATATGCAGCTACGCAAGATGCATGCAAGGCGGTGCTGCCTAGAAGGACTACGTAGAGCTGCTTGCGAGTAGCCACGGTCATAAACCCCGAAAGGAAGCTTGTAGAGAAGAAGAAGGGAGCATTTTTTTTACGAAATTTACATTCAAGAGGGTATTACTACTCTTAAATTATTAGTGGAAGTTGGCTTGTTGTTGATTTCTAGTCAACTACCAACCTTATTTAATTTTTTTTTTAAATGAAAAAAAAAAACAAATGTCTTTCGGGCTAGGCGGGGATTTGAACACCGAACCTTCCAATTTGGTAGCCAGTCCACTACGACTTGAGTCAGTGCTGAAGGTTTGAAAAAGTTATTTCAGTAGACTCTATAACGGAGGTGACGCACCAGATATTTCTATCAGGTAGAATGAACATTGAAACCTGAACGATTTAGACCAATAATTCCGTCCACACGACCTGGATGAAGTGAAGATAGCCATATCTAAACTAAGTCCAATAAATATGCTGGAGCGGACGGCTTCGCCGCCGATTCTCAAGAAAGGAGACCAAACGAATTGCACCAACTATCTGCCGTATTGTGTGAATGCCTGAAGCCGTTCATCAACAACCTAATTGGTCCATATCAGTATGGCTTTATGTAAGGAGAGTCAACCATCGATAAGATATTCATACTATCGCAAATCTTGGAAAATCCATGAATCTAATCGATACACACCACCTATTAATTGATTTTATGGCCGCATGTGACACCATCTATAGAGAAGAATACTATACGTAGCAATGTCTAGTTTCAGCATCCCTACCATCAAGGACGGTAAAGAACTCATAGACACATTTGATATTAAAAAAGGACTTAGACAAGGCGATGCACTGTCATGCGATTTTTTTAATACCATTAAGAAGAATAGTGCAAAACTCACTCGCCAACATAAGAGGCACAACCATTCAAAAGTCCGTGCAATGACTCGCATATGCCGATGATGTTGACGTAATCGGAAGAAAACAACGTGATGTCAGTGACGCTTTTCCGAATATTGGAACAGAAGCGGCGAGCACCGACGTTATAGAACCCAACCCTCAACAGATATAAAGTTTAGTAGTTAACGATTTTGCTTACCCAGACTCCGCTATCAATTCAAACAACGGCACCAGCATTGCGATGAAAGGAAAAATAACTCTTATTGTTGCTTTTTTGGGCTAAGAAGGCCATTGACTAGCAAAGGTCTCTCTCGAACAATAAAAGTGATCTTATATAAGACCTTATTTATCAGAGTTCTGCTCCATGGCGCAGAGGCTTGGAGTTTATCCAAAATAGATGTACTCTTGGCTGCAAAATTCTACGGGTGATTTTCGTTACCGTCTGCATAGACGGTTAGTGGAGGAGGAGATATAACGACGAACGGTATGAGTTGTACAGCAACATTGACTTGACCAGAAGAGTGAAGGTCCAACGATTTAGGTTGGTTGGGTCAAGTAGAGAAGGTGGATACCAATCCTCCGCCCCGATTGACAACGCAGTTCAGGAAGATCCCGACTTAGTTCACACACGCAAGTGGAAGGGGACACAAACCAACTTAGCGTGCGAAACTGGAGGCAGCTAGGTAAATATCAAGCTGGGTGGAGACGCTTCTTAGTTGAGGCCCAGGTGCACCCCGTGCTGTAGCGCCACATATAATAAGTAATTAACTGCGTTAATTATGAAGGTAGTAATATCCTTAACACCACATATAATATCTTGTCTGACGTATTGTGTAAACGGCAGAATTTATTCGGCACCGATCTATTTGGCGCTATTAATTAATCAGTTATTGGCATTACTTCATATTCTAGAGATATTCAAAGAAGTGCAGTTAGAATCATGTCTTGTTATCACCGCCACACTCGTCAGATTGCGCGAATGACGATGGAGATTTTTCGGTACCACATACCCAATGGTAATCTCATTCACGTTTTTGGTGAAAAAAAAAATGGATGTAGATGTAGATGTAGATGTAGATTTGCAATCCACTTTCCTGAATTCTTTATTACAACTTGCATGCGTTGATTGGCAGAACGTAGCTATCTGTCACTAGTGTATTTTCAAGCATTAAAGCAGAGCGGGAAATGGGGGGTTAGCTGTGAATGAGGGCAAAATCAAGCTTTGGACTAGAAGCAACGCTCAGCATCGACTAATGGCACAGGACATAAAGATATGGGTTTTAACTACCTCAACTTCTCTACTCACTCAGATAATAGCACTCATAATACAATATTTATGTCAAGTGCTTTTCGTTCAGTTTGGAAATAAGCTAAGATTATTTATCAGAATGAGTTTAGGCCAATTGCCATTCTACCATTTCTATCCAAGGTCCTAGAAAGAATAATGAATAAACAAATACGAACATTCCTGTGCAACAGAAATTTATTGCGTGTTCACCAGTCAGGTTTTCGTCCCAAACATAGCTGTACTACAACTCTCATTAATGTGGTTGAAAACAAAATGTTGACTGTAATAATGTTAATCTTTTTTAATAATGTTAAAAAAGAATTAAAACTTTTGGATTTTTTAAGGCCTTTGACACAGTTAAACATAATGTCTTGTGTATTAAGCTAATGAGCCAGTTTAATTTCTCTTATTCTTCGACAATGTTAGTCGAGTCCTACTTAAGTTGTAGATATCAAGCAGTTGTGTCAAACAGCACTGTATCTGAACTTCTCAGGTTAAATATAGGAGTCCCACAGGAGTGAATACTGGGACTGCTATTATTCTCGATTTACATGGAAAAATGGTCTATGGTATGCGTTAACCCACCTAAGTCCAAATGCTTGGTTATCTCAAAAAAATCTATCGGTACGTCAGATTTCCCCAAAATATGAAAGTAACCAAATTGAATTCGTTAATTCAGCTAAAAATCTTGGTATTACCTTCACAAAAATACTTTCTTTGAATACTCATATCAGATTGACAATTGGGAGAGTTTATGGACGGCTTGGTATAGAATTACACCCTTTAAAACAAGAATCGTACTATTTAAAACATTACTCATCCTTCTTTTGCTTTACGGTTGTTAACCTTTTTTACAATTGTGAATCTGACCACAAGCGTAAACTCAATATTGCTTACAATAGCATAGCAAGGTACATATACGGCGAAAGAAGGTATGACCACATTTCTCAATTCTCCGAAGCAATATATGGCGTTACTCTTGGAAATTTTTTTAAGCTAAGAACTTTAACATTGCTAAACAATATATTGCAATTGCGTCAACCACCTTACCTGTTTAATAAGATCTGCCAAATGGTTCTCTTAGAGTTCTTAAACTTGTGCCAATACGTTACACGTCTTTAATATCCGAGCGCCATCTTTTTTAATTGATTTCCTTGATATCTAAAGATCTTTAACTGTACAGCGCTTTTCGGTAGCAGGCTCAAGGAGTACTTGGAGACATTAGTATGATGATGATTTTTTTTATTATTAATCTATCCCATTTCTTTTCTTCTTAATAATTTCCTTTATAATTCCCTCAATGTTTATTCTTTTTTTTTCTCTTTTATTGGATTCAAATTATAATATCTACAATATTGTTAGCGTATAAATCTATACGTATAAATAAATAAATAAATAAATAAAAATACTAATATAGAGTTGCAGATGTTTTTTTGTGTTTGTAAATAAACACTAAGAGACTCTATGTACCATATACAGCACACAGATCATCCCAGTCTTGTTCTCCGGCGTATAATCATGAACGTTACCGAGTGAGAATAAGACATCTTTGGTGTTTTTGAACATAAGCTTTTTCCAGTGATTCTTGATATTGATTACGGTCATTTAGTTATTTAGAGGAAAAGAAATAAACGAACTTTAAGAGATTTACAATGATATCGGTGGCCCATTTGTTGATTATTAAATCTAATTAAATTTTCAAAGCAAAAACAACTGATAAAATTCTTGAATCTAATCTGGGCTCGATATTAACCATTGTACCCCATTTTTGATTTTATTAAGAAAATATTCCACAGTGGAAACACTTTCTCTTGTCAAAAGAGTGGAAATGAAGTAAAGTCAATGAAATGATGATGATAGAGCCAGTAGATGATATCTGTAAATATGTTTTGTCTATGCGAAATGTATGTTTTTTTAACCCATTGTTGTTAATACCATCATCATGCCGACGCCCCATTGTTTATCGTCAACTCCCATGTAGAGGCCTCTTAACGATAGCAAATGTGATGAGTAATTAAAACTTTACAAGAACAAAGCGGATATCATACTCAAATCTCTGGTTGGGATGACAAAGTTTTGGCGCCACAAAAAAAAAAAAAAATATATTCTTTTAAAAAAACTTGTACAATAAATAAAACAAAGTAATGTGTATTTTGTTGTTCTTGTTATTATCTTGGAGTTGTTTCATCTCCACATTGTCAATTTTTTTTTGTTTTTGCTTTTTTGGTTGTCAGTTTTATATATATTCATTTATTCTTTTACTTTCTCAACTTAATTAAACAGTGTATATCTATATAATAGTTAGATGTATCTTTACACTAGGTCTATATAATTTTTTATTTTTTATTTTTTTGTTTTGCGTTACCCATGTTTTTTTTTTTTTAATTTCAGGATCAATACACATGCAGTTATGTGTATTACAATGTATATAAGTATATATATATTTCTTATAGTTTTTTTGTATCTATTTTTAAATAAAATAAATACATAATTATTAATAACAGGAAGAGATTTTTATTGGCTTGTTTTTTGTTTAACATATACAAATAAAAAATTGTTCTTTTATTTTATATAATTAAAATACAATTTTGAATATTTTTTTTTTATTTTATTATTTTATTGGTGTTTTTTTTTTTTGTTGTACAGGATTTTTTATTATTTTGTTCTTTAGATTGTTAAATTGTTTCGTGTTTTTGTGTGGTGGTTATTTCGATTGTTGTAGCATACGTACATGATTTTAGCTAATTCTTTATTTTCCAAGATACTGCAAGTCCGCGAAAATATGTGCACTTTAAATAGAAAAATCAGAGTTTTTCGGGCATAGAAATAGAAAAATTGGTGGGAATCTTCTGAATAGAGAGACATGAAATAGTAGTAGGTAGTAGTCTTATTTAAAATATGATGCTCATTGAGTGAGATTCACAAAAAAAAAAAAAACAGTTTCATGTTGAGTATAAATTAAGTGACTGGCCTTTGATAGTTTATAAGTACCTCAGTCATAAGCGAATCGACTTCACAAAATATAAGTCTATCACTAAAAACTAAGTTTTCGCTTTTGAACAAGTTCTTCGCATTCTTATGTTTACTTCATGTAATAATGATAATACATGTATCATTAATTTGTGCATTGTATTAAAAAGCTGCCAGCCAACAGCTGAAGTAATTCTAATTTACATATATTAATCAAATTCTTTGGCAAGATTCATTTCTGTCTTAGAAAATTGTTGGAAAAATAAGTAGACCTCATTGTTGCCCTAATTCTGTTTTTAAATGGGGGCTATGTTTTTAAAATTGCAAACCTCGTATTTTTGGCATTATTTTACTCTAATATACAACATCTGAATGGTATTCTTATAATAAATAATAGCAAATCAAAAAGTTTTAACAATGTTCAACGGCAACATTTTATTGATCGGACCTCCTGTCTTTACCAAAGATCGAAGATGCTGGATGCTTGCAATTCTACTCAATTTTTGACCTTTTTTATAGATCAAAGAAAGTTAGCAAAACTTACTTAGCTATCTCATTCCAGACAAACTACGATTTGTTACTAGAAAGTTAGGAAGAGTCTGAAGTACGTTGGTCTTAAACCATATGTTTTCAGGTTATAATGACTAAAAAATACTTAATTTGTGTTAAGGTATTTTTGCATAATATCATCTAGATTTCTAGAAAATAGAAATCAGTACTGAAAAACTCAAACTTGATATGGCATAGAGTGGAGTGTAATTTAAAACTGTGAAAATAGCAATAAAATAAGAAAATCCAGGTGACTTACGTCGGTGTTCAATTATGTCAATTTATTGTGCAATATTGGCGTCATCTTATAACACGGTTTTGAATCCGTGAGGTGAGAGAGGTATTGGGGCACCTGGCTATATTTGATTATTGTACTCGAATTTTGGGCAAATAAATGCTTTATACATATATTGAATACATATCAGTGGGCGAGAGGTATTTCTTGCATCGTTTGAAACCTAAACATTTTGAAGTATTTTTGGTGGCTCGAATATGCGGTCATTCCAACGTAGATTGTCATTAACATATACATATATTAAAACAAATGATAACTGAAAAAAGAGTCGGAGAGCTCTGTTACCAAGGCAACTAGAAAATGTAATTTCAAATCCATTGAATAAGAGATTCATCGTTCGATTTACTTTCGATAAATGATATATCAAAAGAGATATCAAGAGCAACTATGGTGCTCTCGATAAATTGGTGTAGACTATAAGTAAATAATCTAATAAAGATCCCTATTGACCCAAAAATGCAGCAAGGGCAAAGTTTATAGCTTATTGTTTAGCGCCCCATAACTTCTCAAGTTACTAGATATTACACTAAGTTCCATGAAGGCCTCCAGCATGCTACCGCCATCCAAAAGCAACAACGAACTCTGGATTCAATTGCTGCGTATTTTTCAAAGAAGGAGTGAAGACAACTTTAGACAACAGTCCAAAAATCTGTGATATAAATACTATTTTGGTAGTATTTTGATTTGAGGAGTACAAAAAGATCTGAAAACAGATTAAAGCGACTTTAAATGACTGAAAGCTTGATGTAATTAAGTGTAGAACTACCGTTGGTTATAGTGGATAGGTAAGATAATACTTGTTTACTTACTTTACAGGTACTCGGTATTTTCCGCATTGTAGAGCGAATTTCTTAAAAACGAATTCCAAGAAAGGAAAACTTCGAATATTTTAGCGGCAGCAGGCTTTCTATTGCAATGTTATTTTATTAATCTAATGAATATACCATGTATGGGAGCACAATCAACCTTTTTTAAGATTTAAAATAACTTCTGTACTTCAATGTACTATTTGTTTTACATCGGTTTCAATAATTTTGCCGTCTGTTTTAAAAATGTGGATTTTTGTGAAATCTTTTTTCACTAGTGTCAAGAAATATCATATAAAATCGAATGTTGTGACATCGTGCAACTTATCCTTGGGAAGAAGTGTAACTAGAGGATGAAGTCATCCAAAGAAATTGAAAAAAAAGCCCAACGCCACCATCTGCAAAAGAGTAGCATCCCGCCGAGTTCATTTTAAATTTAAATCGTCCAATTAAAAATATCGTCCAAAAAAAAACCAAAGAATTCCCACAGAGGAAATCCCGTTTTGTTCAATGAAGGGTAAAAGAAAAATATCGCCCTAATCTATAGCCATTGTCATTTTGTCAACCATGAATCTATTTGAAATTCTATAGAATTGTGTACTCTTTTCGACAGATTGAATGGCAGCATTTCTACAATTTTAATTGCGAGCGACATTGACCTAGTATCATGTGTTTGGAAATTTAAATATACCCCCACAAATCCTGACAAACACCCCAACCAACCTATTCGTATCTGTTAACGAGGTTCATTTCTTGCTTTGGGAAGTATGTACTCATACGTATCCACTCTAAAGTGCGCGATTATGCAAAACAGACACACGCATCTATGACACACAATAGACAATAGATACTCAAAATCTACTTGGAATACAAATACGAGAATACAGTATTTTTCAAGGATCTCAGGAGGCTTAGTATATCGGAAGATTTATCTATCATCATTAAAACACAGGCATTTCGATTGAAAGGTATAAGCATACTTTTGTTTTATGTAGCATTCGGGTGGAGAATATTTACGAATATATACGAGGATATGTGTATAGATAGATACATATGCATAGTTTTGACAAGTATGTGCGCAATTTTAATGCATTTTAATATATTCGATAAGAATGATGGAAACTTTTTCGAAAATGAATACCCTTAACGGTACTGCTCGTTAAAAGAAAGTATCTGTGTGTGACAGTACGTAACTGTATAACCATTAGAACGATTTCGATAAACATATAAAAACAAATGAAGGAAAATAAATCATTGATAAACATTAAGAGTCCAAGGAATTCTATTCGGTACCCGATTTTTGTTCTTCATTAAATATTTACCCTGTGTTTACTTTATCTATGAAGCAACGACAAATCCATATTTCAAGAAATCCAGTTTTTTCCAATATCAACTGGGAGGTGAAGTTTCTGTTTAACCATTTTTCCTGTATCACAGTCATGTTTGTAACAGTGGCTGTTAACGACATAGTTTGCCATGACACTTACATACATATGTATGTAATCTGCTATTGGCCGTTTGAGCAAATCCCGTAACCGTGAATAAATATTCGGTGAGAATTTTGTACCATTCTATGGTGTGTAGGGGATGCACGGGTAACCTGAACGAGCAATTTGTCATTTGCTAATTGATCTGGGAAAGCTGTTGCATTTATCCATTATTGCATTATTGTCCTCGAAGTTGGTGAATAGTGCTGATTTTTCGTTTCAGGTTTAATCCTTTGCTATTAGATTTCGATTGGTAAACTGTCCGTTAAATTTATTTTCAAGCGAATGTTGATTTGTTCGCGAAAAATGTATGCAGAAAAATTTACATAAAATAAAAATAAAAAAATTAAGATAAAGCCCTACTAATCATTTTATAATTTGTAAAGTATGCCAATTGGTCAGGATAATATATTATTGTGTACAATCCTTAATGCTTATATTGTACCTTACCAGTGGTTTTGACATATGTTTGTGAGTTTGATGGGAGTTAGTGTAAATATATTCACATCCACAGCTAGTATAGTATGTGGATAACGTGAGAAACTGCCACGTTATCGAAGTCTCTCTTATTTTATATATTGTATCAGTTTTTTCCAACCATCAGGATTACAAGATACGGAATCAACTGACTAAGGGCTTCTTAGGACGAAAACATGAAGGGTGAAAAAAAAGGATATAATTAGCAGTTTGTTATCACTAAAAATGTTTAGACCGCTAATACGAATCACCTCAAAAGAACAAAGACAGGATTTTTTAAAGACCCATCGATCAGGGCTCAAGTTTCTCTAAAACCTCTAATTAAAATGAAGTAGTAAATAGGTTCAAGACCCGAAGTGTTCACTGGAATATCAGCTAACTAATATCTGCTCTATAGAGTGTCCAATAAAAACCTTCTTTTGCTCTTCACTACTTTTGGATGAAGTTCCATTTAAGATAGATCAACAATATGAAAATGAAAGAAGTGAAAGGTGATTCTGGAAGAAAAACAAATAACTTTGGGCTGAAGATAAACTCTGTCAATGCAGACATAAGGTGCTTTGGAAAAATCTCGCACACACAAGTAGTTAGCTTGAATTGTTTTCAACGTAGCATATGACGGATACCATATGTGATAAATAAATATATGTAAATATGATACTACAAATATATTTAGTAGTTAAAAGTTACCTTCGCTTGTTTACTTTATTCGAAAAGAAGAATGAATTTTTCGGTTTTTTAAATTAGTAAAACTTCAACAAAGGAGTTCTATCAAATTTTGCTTTAAAAATTTAATTTCGGGTACCAAAATGTTGGGCATTTTGAAAATGGAGCTACACATATGGTTTGGAAACAGTCAACCAATAAAGTGAATATCGTACCAAGTTCGTCAACGCAAGTCGAAAATCAAGATGATGTTGACAGTTTTCTTCGAATATAGTCGTGTGGTTCGTTATGCATTGCTTCCGTTAGGCTAAGTTGTTAACAAGGAATATTAATTGAGCGGTATGCGTCCTTTATGTTAAATTATTCGCCAGAAGCAGTCAGAATGATGGTCCGATTATTCTTTGTTTCTGCATCACGGTAATATTCTGGCCGTCCCAAACTGCATATGTTGTACATGCCTATTTGCCCCAAAATTCGATACATATTGTCTTGCAAATACTTGATTCGCCTGATTTAGCTCCATCCAACTTCTGACTATTCCTTAATCGCAAAAACAAAAACCCCCGTGGGTGTCATTTTAATTCAACTCAAGAGATACAATTCGAAGGGAGCGAAATAAATTTGAAAAAATAGTAAGCCATTCATTTTATTTAGATAGTCTTTCTATTTTATCAAGCCAATATTAAAAATTAGCATACTTATATGTAATTTCACTATTTTTTGTAACAATATTCAGAAGACGATATTTTCATGCCAAGTTTAAATATTTGACGATGTTTTACATGAAGAATTTGATATTACAAAAATAATTTGTTGAAAAACTTTGATGAAATGCGGTTGTCTTAAAGAAACTTAAAAACTTAAAAAAGTTTCTCCACTATTTTTTCGCGCACTTTTGTATTTTCTTGCAAATAATTAACTCGTTCTCTTTACCTTAATTACAAATATTTCAAAATTTAACGAAAGTAGCTACTTTTTATCCATTAATGCTTAAAAATAAAAATTGTTTTTATTTTTTTGTATATTTGTTCTATGTAACAGAGTGGGTTTTCTTCTTTTGTAAAGATGTAATTATAGTTAAACTCAACATCTTAGAAGAAAATATAACTTCGATTAAAAAACCGACTATATGAAATCAAATTTCTAGGCTCACGGTCTTGTGCTAAAAATATTTAGTAACTTATGCCACAAGAATGTTTTCTTATATTTAAAAAAAAAGACATCTATTTTTAATTTGTTATTTTCGCCAGTGGACAATTGTTTTTTGATTTTTTAACTGTATCAATATTGAATCAAAATAAGCCCACCTAATACTCAAGGAATGTACCCATTTTCATGGCACCAAATTATTCAAAAAATTTAGAGAAAGATCGAAGTCGTGTGTTTTAGTGTTTTTGTGTTTTAGACATCCATTTGCCAAGTAATTCGAAAAAACTACTATTACATATGTTTATACACATATATTTCAGTATTCGTTATGGGTTTAATATTCTTATGATTTTATTTTCTTCTTCTATTTTCTAATTTTGCTATATAGTAAATATCAGGATATTACGCCAATTTCCGGTTGATTGATTTTATTTGATTTCTTGATGGTAGTATGTTTTGGTTTTGAAAGTACTTCAATGCTTACCGATTTGCCTGTTGAATGCGGCGTATACAGACAGTAAACTGGAAATTATTCCTATAAGATATTTTCTCGTATTTATTTTTAAGAACTTTTCTACATTTGTTCTAATAGATTATTGATCAAAATCCATCCTTATGACACACAAATGATGGCAAATCAAAAAAAAAAAAAAAAATAATAATAATAATAATAATAATATTTAGAAAGTCTATTCAGATTTCTAATCCCACTTTGAGTATATATTTTTTGTTGTACAAATGTTTTTTTTTTTTTAAAGATACTCCATATGTATCTCCAAAATGTTGTTTATATATATATATTTTTTTTTGTATTCTTGTTTGGCTTACTTTAAATTGCGTTGTGCACTGCGCTAAAACACATCACTTAAAAAAAAAAAAAAAAAAAAAAACGTGTTTGGAGACCCTTGAAAGAAACAAAAGCCTACTCACATACTAGTATTTGTTCGTACAACATATGCTTTCATAATCTAATCACGTACGAAAACAAATTCATTGTAGTGATTCCATCGATTTTCTTCCGCATCAACACCTGGTTTGGGTTCAGCAATTGATCCAGCTGTTCCAGATCCACAGCTGCCAGCCAATCGAAAACCTTGTTCATGCAGCATATCAAATGCTTGTTCAATGAAGCAATGCTTCAGGAAGAATCTAGATGTGTAACGATCTGGACCACCATGATCTGGGTCTCGGGATTCGTTAAGGGTATCGCCAAAGATGTCACGACAAAGCGCCACTCTGCCACATACCAGGATACGGGAAAGTTTACGGAATTTCACATCAGCCAAGCCATCTTTACCAAATTGAAAACTGCCGCGATATCCAATTGTGATGCTGCCACTTGGTTTTGAGTCTAGCTCTGACTTCATGCACTCCAGCATTCCATTCAACTTGTAGTACTCAGCTTCTTTTCGAAGGCGTGCTTTTTCCCGAAAACCCTCGGGCAAGTTGAGTTGTTTATCTCGTAAATAATCCAAAATATAGCGGAAGAGTACACCGTCGCGATCTAAAAATAATCGACCTTTGCTATCCGTCTTTAAACTGTCTGGATTACTGAACATCTCACAGAATTGAGAGGATTTTTCATTTGTCAAGGTGGCAAGCGTAGAAGAATAATGCACGCCACCAACATTTAATTCGATAATGTCGTTGGAACCCATGTCGCGGAATGCGCTTACACTTTCGTTTATATCGTTTATTTAAAATTTTAATTTTTTTTTTTTTTTTTTCTTTAATAGAAGACAAATTTGTTAGATGCCCACAACCACAATCCGTGAGTTTTTTTCGCACTAAAATCAAAAATTTCGTAAAGTGAAAAGAATCACGTCACCCTAATCAACCCTCGACGCGAACTGTCTATCCCGAACTGTTTTATTGAATGCTCAGCTGTAGGTATCTGGTATCGTTATTCCGAAAACACTAATGTTGTATCTGAGTTTTGTATGAAAATATATAGAGCACGAATGCTCGCACATTGTTCTCCAACATGGCATTCCAAACGCAATCACTAACGCATGTTCATGGAAAGCTTATTTTTGAATTAGTATTTGTTTATAGAGAAAACACCGTGCTCTCACAAACTCCGGAAGTTTGGATTCATACATTCGCTCTCCATATTCAGTGTGTGTATCTTTTTTTTGTCAGTTTACTGCCCCAGGAATGGTTTTTACGAAAAAGTGGAGTTGCCAATCACACACAATTGTATGTCCGCTTGATTTTACTTCCCAAAAACTGTGTAATACGTTTGCTAATTTATGAATATTTTTATTTTTCTTTTATAAAAAAAGTTAAGTTTCTTTTGAACAATTAAATTTTATTCGTAGATTAACGTAGTTCTGTAATATTGTAAGGCACTGGATCCAATGATGAGCATACTCATCCAATATACATACACACTATGCATAAGTTGGATTTCTTTTCAAAGTGGCACACACTACGTGTTATTTCAAATTCTATCAGCGCCTGCCTACATACCAGGTTTTGCTTTGTAATTGAGGCCCCTTAATTTTATGTAGAACACGTAGAAATGTTGCGAATGAAATGGATGGTAACGTTTTTAGTGAGTTAACATTTACTTCGAAGATGTAGTTGAAACCATCTTTTTGCTTCTAATACTGAAAAGCTGATTTTTTGTTCGTCGGCAGCTGAGCGGACTAGCACAGTATATGACAGCACTGAATTGAAGGAACTTTAGCTCACCTCGAAGTCCGGCGTCAATCTGGATGGTTCCATTGAAGAGATTCCAAGTCAAACAGTTCTTAGGTGAACCCTCCGCCTGAATGTACATAGCTTAATTGCAGGGCAGCATAGTATAATTGGTAAAATTTTGTTAGATACTTATATCAGCAATTGTCTTGATACTTGTAGACCAAGTGCAAATACAATGATTTTCATATGCAGCCCTGAATTTGATTTTTTTATAAATATATTGTATATTTATATTTTTTTTTGTAATTAACACACGCGCAATGGGTTATGTTAAAATGTCTGTACGCAGCGCGGGCAAAGAAAATTTAGGGAGCAGGAAAAGAAAGGTACGTTGTTGTACGTTGGTCTTACATGTTTGCAAGTAACAATGACTAGTGGGGAGGGCATTCCATAGTCGAATTGTATGGCTTAGAAAAGAATCACGATATTTTATAGCAAATTCGAAAGTGGACTGATGAGCATTCATAGCAAGACAGGTGTTTGGGGTTAAAACTTTGAAGGGAATTCTACTTGCAATTTCGATGAAACACTGATGGTGAAAATAGCGATAAAGCAAGGATAAGCAAGAGACGTTACGTTGGTGTCCAAGCGTGTCGATAGAATGTGTAATATTCGCTTCGCCTATGAGTTTTATTACATGGTTTTGAATCGTGCGGCACATGGCTAAATGTAGGCACTGTACTCCAATTTTCGTCTGATAAATGCTTTATATAGGTATTGTGGTCAGATCAGAGGGGGGAAAGTATTTCTTACATCACTTGAGGAATACTCAGACATTTCGAAACATTTTTGGCCACATCAAATATGTGGTCATTCCAATGGAAATTGTCATTGCCACATATACCCAGAATGGAAAAAAATTTTCTTTTTGGCGTACCATTCATAGATAATGAGTGCGAATTTTAATTTCGCTTTGTACCACTTTCAACAAAATTGCTCTCGTAAGCTTTTAGAAACTGTGTACTATAGCTTAGTGCAATCGAAGTTACAGTATGGACTGACGTGTTGGGGTGGGACTTATTTCAATCATCTAAAAACCTTGACTGTAACTCAGAAACACATTGTTAGACTAATATGGAAAAAACGCTGTGATGAACACAGCTTTGGTCTTTACTGCTACTCAAACATACTTCCATTAAAACATTTATATGCAGAGTTCTGAAAATTTTTCATATGCAATGTAATAATGTTATAATATTTCATGAGCTGACGATTTAGTAGCGTTTCCATGACCTTAGAAAAAAGGGACGTAAGTACAATTGGATGATAGAGAAGAAGATTCGCGTTTTTAGAGACGGCCCGGACAAATGCTTTTTTCCATCTGCTCGAAAGAGTCCTGAAGAATGAGATTGATGAAAATTTGTTCTCGTATGCTTTTAGAAACTGTGTACTATAGCTTAGTGCAATCGAAGTTACAGTATGGACTGACGTGTTGGGGTGGGACTTATTCCAATCATATAAAAACCTTAACTGTAACTCAGAACATAGCTTTGGTCTTTACTGCTACTCAAACAAACTTCCATTAAAACATTTATATGCAAAGTTCTGAAAATTTTTCATACGCAATGTAACAATGTTGTAATATTTCATGAGCTGACGATTTATTAGCGTTTCCATGACCTTAGAAAGAAGGGACGTAAGTACAATTGGATGATAGAGAAGAAGATTTGCCTTTTTAGAGACAGCCTGGACAAATGCTTTTTTCCATCTGCTCGAAAGAGACCTGAAGAATGAGATTGATGAAAAAACTTATGCTGCGGTTTTACCAGTATGAAAGAACATCTCTTCAGAAGCAGGGGAGACTTACCATCTGGACCAGCGAATTTGAGTATGGTAACATCTGTAAGTACTCTTGCTATGATACGAGTGCAACAGTAGATTCGTCCCATAGAAAATTCAAGTGTAGGCGGTGACAAAGCACAAACTAACATAGAAGTGTTGAGTTGGCCACAAAGTGTGCAGCAAGCAGATAAGCCATATCCAAAAAGCTGACAGCCGAAATGTCATTATAAGCCAGTGTTGGCATGCAAGATTAAGCAGAACTGCTAATATTTTTGATGAACGACCAACAGCTTTTACTTTGGTACATTGTATTTTTTGCCTAAATGTTTGGACGTACTGAAATTTTACAAGCTTAAGAAAGACGTCGAATTCGTTTCTGGCTATTTTGAACTATTTTCGGTTTTCCTCTATAGCTTCGGTCTTGTTAGACCGAAAAAATATTTCTCTAATCCAAACAGCTGCTTTGCAGCTGGAGTCGAACCATAATTTTCGCTTTGTTTTGATATCCGTTATCCGATGAGGAATAAAAGATCTTTTTCCAAGGAGAATAGTGTCTGTGATTATATCAGCCGCGACATTCAAGTCTTTTCCGAGGAAACAAAGCGACTTTTTAATATTCCTAAAGAAGCTCTTACCTCCGCTCCAATTGGATTTCTCGTATTCCCATATGGTTCTTTTAGGAATCTTTTCTCTAACTTTGTTTTTAGTATACGAGAAATAAGCTGATATAAAACAGTAGTCCGATGAGACTAAAGGGATTAGCGCACCGAACTTGTATTAATCAGGGTGAGAAGTAAGAAACAAGTTCTGGTTTTTTGTTTGAAGAAATTAAGCTGTTTATTAACACTAATGTGGGCAATAACATTAAGTTGCTTTATGTAGCGAAGTTCAAAATGGCTTAAGGTCGAATTGATTTCCAGTTTGAGACTGCATACACTGTACGTCTATTCTTTTGTCATTGCTTTTCCCCCCTAGTCCATCAAATATGTTATCTATGCATTGGTATAGTGATACGGTTGCTGTACGTATCACGTTTTTTTTCTTTTCAACAAGCCTTGTTCGTCGAAAAAGTATCATAAGCACACTACAAGAGAATGATTTCTAAATAGTTGTTAAGTATCTCCTAAAGTGTCAATGCCACGCCTATGAAGCCAAAAGAAAAGTATATGGAGACGATCAGAGAAATGTAATTTAAAAATCATTCGTGAATGAATAATTTACAAAAATGAATGATGTTTGGCAATATTTCTTTTCTCCTGATGTCAATGAAAAAGGAATGCCATTATTTAAACTTTAGTTAAATAAGGCTACCGTAGCCAATGTATAAAAAATGTACATTTAAAGTAACTGAGTTTGACATGGCAAAGTACACACAGGACTCAGTAGTAAATGAATTTTTCAAAAAATCAAGAAATGAAATTTCATTGCTGATAATTATTTTCGTACTTTAAAATGATTAAGTTAAAGTGTTTTATTAAATCCGGAAACTGATGCGTTAAAGGATTCCGCCTCTCTAGGATTTTAAAAAAATTGATTTTTTTATTGGTTTCAATGGTCCCTTAGAACTTCAAAAGTGATATCCCAAAAGATTATGGCCGGGAATTTTTTCGAAGTACTTGTAGTACTGAAAGCATCGGTTCCCACTAGGTCACCGAAATCAAGCAGTGTTTTGAGCGGTAAGTACGTAGGTGGGGTACCACATGGGAACTCAGTACTCCGCGTGCTGGCGTTAAATTCCGGACCCTACAAATTAATTTGTATCGTTCCCTTGATAATAATAATAATAATAAAATATATAAGTACAGTATTACTTAAAATTTTGCATTTATCTCAAAACTAAATTTTTCAAGTTAGCCGCACCCAAAAACAATTTTGAATAATTTTCAACCAATTACCTTAAAATTTTAACTTGACCTTTAAAAAGATATTATCTAAATAAGTACGTTTTTTTATTCATTTGTTATTAACAATTTTCTAGCTATTTTTCTGCAAATTTTACAAGTTTGACTTTGAAAGTGCGCCATTCGGCTAAAAATCAATATATTAAAAAAATAAAAAATAAAAAATATACATACAAGAGGTACGTATAGCTGTTATTATGTAAAATAAAAAAAAATAATGGCTTATCATAATTCAAAATTTACAGGAGCTGTTGGTACGGCCGTATACCCTTCAAAAAATAGAGTACATCTGAGAAACGCTACACAGTTGCCATTTTTAAATAAATTATTCTGTACAAATAATGTTCTATAGTCAATCATATGTACAATAAATTTTTACCTTTGTAGAAGTCACAAACAGTCACAAAAAACCTATTTTTATTACCTCTAGACTAGCCTAACCCCTTAAGATTTTTTTTTTGTTTCTGTCGGAACAGAGCTCTCAGAAAATAAAACTAGTCCACTGTACTCCTTCTGAGTTCCTTTTAATGGAATCTTCCAATCTTTCCTACTTAGGGACAGTAGGAAGGTCATTCACCTCTTAGAAACATCTGGAATCACTCGTTTAGTTTGCCATATGTCATCTACATTTATGTTCATATAAAACCCAACTGTCGATGAAAACACTAACAGAGGAAGAATCTATACGTAACGTATATTCAGGTCCTGAAAAACTCTTCTCTGAGCTCTGACTAACAAGTTCATCGCCGATTTCATTTCTTGAAATCCCATGGTAACCTGGAAAACAGGCAAGACTCAATGCATTTCGCCTTCCAACTGCGTTCAGTGAAGACTTGCGTTTTCAAACAAGCAATTCCTTCGCAACTTTCAGTTCAGGGATACAATATCAGGCTTGCATATATCTCCGCTTGGAAGATAGACGCAAGTTTTTCTAATGAGGAGTGATATCTAACGTGGTCGTTCTTCAGAAAAACTCCAGATCTGCATCCAATATCGGTTTTGGAGTCGTGCGTGAAGACTTGACTACATTCCTTTCCTATCTCAGATTATGGCCGAAACCAGCCTTTGGCTGGAAAGTCGGTTTCATATTTTTTCGTAGCAGGCTTTCTAGTATCGTTGAATCAGATAACATATTCATAAGATCAGAGTCAAAAGAAAGTCGTCCTGTAAGGTGATGGAAGATGGCTTTGAGAGCGCAGCCCATGATATAAATGTCAAGAAGAGGGAAAGTCAACAACGCGTCTAGAGCAAAGCCAGGCATGAAAAGGAAAGACCCTATGCAGCCGAGAAAGACCATTCTTTGAAGTCTGATAAAAAAAATAATGACCTATTTTCTTGAGAGCTGATTTCACCAGATTACCAACGTATAGGATGTAACTTGCATTATCACTGAACAGGCGTTTCGGTATCATTTTTGTGACAGACTCCATGTCTTGCATGCAGGAGGCCGACACCGTAACATGTTTAATCAATAGAAGTAAGTTATCCAGAATGACACCTTTATGATGCCTTTAAGCACTAGATGAGTCAGACCAGACGGCTTCCTAATTCTCGTAAAGAGTAAAACCTCAATTTTGAGAGGACTGATTGAAAGTACGTTTTCTGTATACCAAACGTCGATCACGCGTAGTGCTACTTGCGTTTTAGAACAGACATTCGCTAGACACGATCCAACAGATAATACAGCTACATGATCCGCGTATGCTTGTACATAAACGTCAGAACTATTCAGCCGGTTGAGCAGTGAGTCGAACAATATGCACCATATCAATAGAGACAGAACGACTCCTTGCGGGCAAGTCTTGTTTACTCCCGTCATAACATATAGGCCACAGTCAGCATCCGCAATCAGTGTCCTATTAATCATCATTGCTTTTATCCACAAAACTAGTGATTCACAATCGCCGCGTTGTCTGGCCGAATTTCACATGCCGTCAAAAGTTGCACTGAAAGTATCCTCAATGTCGATAAAAATGCCTACAGTGCCTACCGGATTTTGAAGCGCACTCCACACGCGTTGGTAAGCATGTAAATGGACCCCGCCCATTGTCTTCATGCTCTTCAACATGAAGAAAGTCTGACATATAGGCCTGAAGTTCTTGACGAGCGTGCAGTTCTCTTTTTCCAATTTTCGGTTTAAACGCTGTTCTTAATGTTCCACAGGGTTTCGGTATATGCCAGGCGACTTTAAACCATCAAAGGCGTCGACATCATGTTTAATGGCCTCATCCGTCACCAAAGCCGATGAGATATATGTATCAGCTATAGCGTGTTGTGTTATTTAGCTCACTAGCAGCACCATTAAAAGGAGCTGAAGTTGTGAACTGTTTCTCTTCAACAATGTTAAGAGCTCGCACCCGATGTTACTTTGGTCTAACATGGAAATCTCCGATAGTACTTTACAGCCAATAATCTCGTAAGCATACCTATTGGATAGCGTTAAGTTAATTTTTTGCTGTCTTACCCTCGTAACAAAAGTTGGCTGACAGCCAACATTGTTAACAGCCAAGTCGAACAATAGTATGAAATCCAGGAGATGATTGCTACCGCCGCAAAAAGTATTCCGAGTATTATATGATAAGTCCCATCTTTCTAGAATCAGAGTATTCAATAAATTCAACAACCGCTTTCGGTGATGGTGGCAATAACGGATCATTGGGGAAATAAGCAGACCCAACGATATATTTGTGCCATTTTCCGTTCTTTTGTTAGCTTATGTCTGCCGCAGCTAAGCATTAGTTGCAAAATCGCCAAATTTAGGTGGTGGAGTGAATTTGGCGCATAAAGATAAGCTTTCAGTCTATACGATCGCTTGTCATATAGTGGTGTGAGACCCCTTAAACATCGCTTATTCCACATTCATGCTTTCTCTATGGATTTAGTGAGAGGTTTTGTATTGGACACGGAAAGCCTTCTGCATAGGGATGCTATAGCAGATTTGGAACATTGAATGTTGATCTGAGATCGTTGTGTACTAAGTCGTCGTCTCTTATCTGCGTTCATTTGAAAACAAAGTGGAAAATAACCTTTCCAAGGTGCAGATAGGGACGTGAGTCATACCTAACCTTAATGGCCTCGGCAGAAGCTTTGTCTAAGTCCACAACTAGAGAGCAGCTGGTCTTGTTTTCACGATTTTTTATCTCCTTGTAAGAGTAGATTTTTCACTTTTCAGTGTCGGTTTAAGGTATGACTTAGTTCCACAAGAAGTTTTGGAGTCTGAAAACCTCAAAAATTTTAGGTTCCAGAGGTGGAATTTTCGGCACAGACTTGTTCATCTATTCAAACTGTTACGCGAAGCACTTCACTCTAAGAGTTTCGTTTTCCATATCGTAGCTTTAGCTAGCTCCCACGGTTGATCGACACAACGCTTGCACTCAACGTTTTTCAGACAGCCTTCCATATCTAAGAACAGAATTAAGACTATTGACCACAAGTTCTTGGTATCAGGGCATTCTTATCTTCCCAATGATGGAGAGTGCCAGTCGTCGTTATGTTTATTTATAGCCCAGACCAATGGGCCGAGATCATAAGGAATGCCAAACGCAAATCACCTCATTAGAAGCATACATCACAAACAAAAAATAAAAGACAAAATGTGGTTATGACTTTAGTTGGCTTAATATTAGGTGGCTCAGACTTGAAGAAGATTTTCCTCTGCAGTTTAAATTCAAAGAAACCCTTAACCCAGACACAGTTTTATGAACTTGATTTGAGTAAAAAAAAGCAAGGACGATCAATTACCATTACATTAAACAGGAGCTACTCTATCCATCAAAAAGACCTGTGACTGCTGCAAAGAAGAAAGATATGCTTGATCTATTGCCATACATTCCACCAATTCACCATCAATATTACAAAAACCTTCCCTTAGATATTACGACTCGTTCAAGTAATAATAATTGTAATGAGCGTTCATCTAATGACGAAATCGTGTATGATTAAAACACGAAATGTAACTACATATAATAGTGAAGTAACTCCAACATTTTTTTTTAAATTTAATTTCTGAATTTAGTTTTGCTTTAATTTTCATTTTCAATTATATCATATGTAAATATAGGTTACTTTTAATATAACTTGTAGTGGAATATCTGATGACCCAACAGGTCAAATATCTTACTACTTTAGTCAATAAAGCCATAAATATTGTCATTACATTGTCGTAATGAAGGCAAAGATAATATATACTATTGTGTATACAAGGGCCACTTGTACCTATATTTAAAACGGCAGTACACAGATATTGGGACAAGGAAACATGTAATTGGATTTTCTTGATAATTAAAGTTTAACAAATGTTTAAAAAAAAAGTTGTAATTTTTATCTTTTGAAATGAAAAAAGTTTATATTCTGATTTCAAGTTGAGCTGGCAATGCCTTTTAAAATTTTCAATACAACGAGTACACACAGTTGGCCAACGTTTTAAACGCAGAATCCCTCTTGGTTTAACTGGAATTTCTCAAGCAAGTGCTTAACCGACCGCTATTTCAGCAAGCAAAAGCACAAAGAAGAATGAACATTTTGTACACATTATACACCCCAACCCCCAGCAAGGAGGTGGATGCGCAGTAGGTGCAATGTCAAAACCGAAAAGAAAAAAAAAAAATAAATAAATAAATAAAAATACCCCATCTACCCATATCTATGTACCTTGGTGTGGTTAAATTCGCTCTTTGTGCTTAAACAAAAAATCAATATTTAATAGGAAAGGTAAGGAGCAAGGGGAAGAGAGAGAGAGAGAGAGAGCAATCACAGCCAATTTCTTTTTTACTATCTAGATACATTTTCCAGCGTTACTCCGAAACATGGTTTTACCATAGTTTCTCTTGCGCACACAGAAGAATCGACTACGAGCAAGAAACTTATTCGTATTTATGACATATTCGCATCTCTTTCGGAGAAAGTATTCTTTTTTGTTTGCTTTTTGGAAAAACCAAGAAAATTGTGAAAAAAAACCTCCACTTGATTAAATTCTACAAAATCCTATACTCAATTTTATTTGCGCTTTTCGAACATTTCACTGATGAAAAATCCATGCATGATGTCCTGGCAGATACACGTTGCTTGCCTGTTTAAGGAAGTTTGCAGTTCGGGCAGGGGTTGCTATGGGGTGAATGGATGCCAACACGCTCTTAAAGATACAAATTTTCGTCACTCTGGTATTTGCAATCGTATAGTATTCATGCATTCTGGTGGATCACAGAGAGATTACCTTAGAGGGTTGACTGGCGATGAGTTGTTGTTACGCATTCCGAATGAATGATTATTGTACGAGTACCAGAGTTTAAAGCAACAATTTGCTTTCACATTATGGGATTGGGATTATGGATCCTTGAGTCCGGAAGAAGAGTTGAGAATGTGACTGAAATAGAAAGTCGCATCAGGAAGAAGTGGTGGTGGTGGGATAAATATGCTAATGTTCGGTTGAGCTTTAGGATAATATATTTTTGGAATTTTTAATTATAAAATGTTCGAAAACCAGGAGAATTGTTGGGAATTTTCAGAAAAGAGATACACAAAGTACAAAACAGAGAACTCTATTCAATAAAGTGAGCAATGAAATTGATTTTCTTTTGCCTTTTCTTGCATATCAATTTAGTAAACAACTTTAAAAAAGTTTAAATTATAAGAAAGATAAAAGTATTTTTGTTCGTTCTAGCACGACCACGGTTTATCTCGGTTTTCTTACCGTAAAAAGTATTTCTATGTTTTCGAGAACTTATCCAGTTAAGAAAAAACATGTCAATCCATCCGAGTATATGCACATCCATTCTGTTGCTTTTAGTTTCTGAGACGTCTTTTCGAATATCCATCACCACGTCATACAGGAACCTTTCCGTATTCGATACTTTTAAGTCGATAGTTGAGTCAGGCAATATGCCAATATTCTTCCTTACATGGGATGTGACCGTTATTACATTCAGTTTTGTATATTCAAGTCTATACGACCCTGGCCGGTTTTTTCATAAAGTTATTAGTTGAAGAAACGACTTTACTATAACATTCGCGGCACGTTTCTAAGACATTCAGCTTCTACTAGGTGGAGTGAAAAGTAACCTTGGGAATGAAAAAACATTTTTTTTTTAATGTTTTTTTATTTTATTCAATATAGTCTTCTTTTAGTTTGATACATTTATTCCAGCGATTTTCCAACTTCTTGATCCCGTCCGAAAAGTAATTTTTCGGAAGGTCTGCAAAATACTCCTCCGTGGCGTCGATGATATCCTCGCGTGAGCTGAATTTTTTATTGATAAGCCATATTTTGAGGTTTGGGAGCCAAATCGGGCGATGCTCTTGTGCGACGGTGCATTGTCTTGCAAAAACAAAATTTTTTTCGCTTTATGTGAGGCCGTTTTGCAGCGATTTGCACAGTAATACTCGCTGTTGATTGTTTTTCCTCTTTTGAGGTGGTCCACGAAGAGTACGCCATGAAAATCCCAGAAAACCGATGCCATAACCTTTCCGACCCATCGATACCCCCACGACCGCTTCGGAGCACACGTGCCGGCTTCAGTCCATTACCGGGCATTCATTCTGTTCTCTGGTGTTCAACAGTTACCAATCGACGCCAAAAGTCCGCCCGATTCCGCATCAGCAAATCCAAACACTCTTTCGAAGTGCTCTCTCGTTCGTGTTTTTGATCAGGAGTGAGAACGCGCGACACCCAGCGGCAGTATAACTTTTTCATATGCAGAATATTGCCCAAAATATGGAGTGTGCGCTCAGTACTAATCTTTGTGGTATCTCCTAGCTCTCCGTGCCACCGCGGGCACGTTTGCAGCGGTCGATTTGTAGGACCCACTTTTCAACGACTTGACCACACATTTCGGCCGAAAGGGCCGCTATTTCGCGTTCAATGTTATGACTTAACGTTGCTCCACAGAAAATAGTCAAGCGGCGTTAAATTGCATGAACGAGGCGGCCAATTGACTGGCCCATGTCTTGAGATAACACGCTCACCATACTTACTCTTTAATTAATCGATTGTAGCGTGTGCTGTGTGGCTTGTGGCACATCCTGTTGAAACCACATGTCGTCCAAGTCCATATCTTCCAGTTAGGGCCAAAAATAATGGGTGATCATGGCGTGATAACGCTGACCATTCACAGTAACGTGTGGATCGTTATTGTCGACGAAAAAATATGGCCCAATAACGCCACCGGCATGCAAACCACACCAAACAGTTATTTTTTGTGGATGAAGTGGTGATTCATGGAGCACATGTGGGTTTTTACCCGACCAATAACGCATATTTTGCTTATTGACGAACCCATTGAGCCAAAAATGAGCTTCGTCACTGAAGATGATTTTGCTATAAAATTAATCATCTTGGCGCATCTTCTCCAGAACCCAATCGGAGAACGTACGTCGCTTCAAATGGTCCATTGTCTTCAATTCTTGAGTAAGATTGATCTTGTATGAGTGTAAACCAAGATCCTTACGCAAATTACGCCATAATGTGGTCTGAGCAATGCCCAATTCTTGAGAACGCCGTCGAATTGACTGATTTGGATCGTTTTCTACAGACGTCTGAACGGCAGCGATATTTTAGACGCTTCGACCAACCCGTTGTCTCACTGACACGGCACCATCACACAACGAATATGTAGACTCAAATTTTTGCACTAAACTTGTTATTGCCTGTCTACTAGGGCGAGAAATACGACCGAAAATTGGAATTAACGCCCTTAAAGTTTCAGTCACCGACTCCGAATATCTGTAGAAAATTTTTATAATTTGCAGACGTGGCTCGTTAGTGTACTTAATCATGGTAAAAATGTTGAGTTTAGTGAATAAATTGACAGTGACAGTTTGATGATTAGTGAAAGGGTGCGTGCACAAATTAAATTCAAAGTTGTCAAGTCTCTATTGGAAAGCCCCATATAAGGCACTAGCGGTTCGGCAACCATATGAATAACGGACTCCAGTTTAAAACGGAATATCAGTTTGGTGATTGAGCTCTTGTTTGCTCTTGGTATTTTTTTCTAAGCATACTGATTGCCAACATCTAATTCAGTGCTATCAAACAAAACGATATTTCCATGGTAAAGAACCAGCTTCCTATGGTAAGTTGCGCTGAAAATTTAAAAGTGAGTCCTTCCGAAGTTGTGTCTGCAACCAAAGCAGTGGTTTGTTGGTCCAGGTCTATAATTCTGTGCTATAACAGGCAAATCTTTTCAGCAAAGTTTTTGAAAAAAGGCTTTAAATCTCTATAGGATTTCTCAACTTCTTTTTTACAGACAACAACGTTGTTCTTTAAGGACTTTGTATCCTTGTTAAATGCCATGAACATATTTGGAATGCCTGCATTAGTAGATTGGAACCCCATATATACTCTCTATTTACATTGTAAATCGCTTTTTCGAAACCATTAAACATCAGGTGTAGTACAAAGAATTTTCCAACTCTGATTCGTAGGGTAATAACGTGGGCAATGCAGCAGAATCCACAACCTGTTTTTGAAAATAATCTTTAGATTTAGAATTCGAATATTGACACTCTATTGTCAGCTTCCTCAAACCAATCTAGCCAAAAATCGGTAAAAAATCTTTGTACAATGCAAATATCCATTTCGAAAGCGTGTTAACGGTAAATTCTAATGCAAGATGCCAGCACTTAAAATTTCACTAAATACGAATTTATAAATGGTATTACCAGGGAGCACTTCTAAGACGTGAGATAAACAATTGATCGCGAGAGGTCAGCAGTTATATGGCCAATCGAAATCATCCCCAACTGCCTTCGTTCTACAGTTTGCTTTCTTAAGCAAGAATCAAAAGCAATATTTGAATATGATGAATTGGAAACAATTGGAAGCCATTCATAAAAAACAACGCACTTCTATTAGGTAGAACTAATAAGAAGTTATGGGTCCGCCTATATGAAAAATAGTCCCTTCCTTAGTTTCTTAACTTTGCTTGTGAGTTTCGAGAAGCCATCGATTGCTATCTGTTATTTATATCGCCATACGTATTAAAGTCACAATGTCACTCACAGCTTAGTATGTCAGATATCTACAATTTAACCCATTCGCTGCCAAGCCTAAATTATATGAAGTCATTCCCATTCCCATTTATATTTTGAGTGTTATTGTTTACCAAAGCTCTTTTATTTCTTGGTAAAAGCACATATATTATCATACATAATCATTTACAAGCATAAAACCACGGACGAGTATTTTCGTCGTTGGCAATGGGAAGGCAACAGGACTCGACATCAAATTTTTCGTATTTGCGTACGTTTTAGTAGAAAATCAAATTAAAAATCACGTAGATGAATAAAATAATGAAAATGCAATAAAACGAGACACAACATTCTGTAAATTAGTAAAAGCTAGATATTCACTATTGTCTTTTACAGTGTCTCAGCAGATAACGGGATAATGTAGTATAGCGTATTTTGATTTCATTAACTTCGAGCTGAGTAACTGCAACATCTCTTATCAGTAAATCCAATAGTGTTGCAGAGTTCAGACAAATTATTAGTTGTGAAATTTGAACAAGTTTTACTCACTGATATCATACATTGTTGTACTTATTAGGTATACTTTTAAAGTGGAAATTCTCAGTGGTTATAGGTATAGTTTATAGTTGTCTACAATATTTTATTCCTTGTACAATTCAATTTAGTTATAATGGACGACGATATATCAACTGACAATGATTTTGATTCAGAAGAATATTTTTTTAAAGGATAGTGATGCCGAGACTGAATCATGTCCTATTGCAAAATAAGACCACGAATAAATGTGATGTTTGATTCGGAAGAATCAGAAAGTGAAGATGAAGTTCCTGGTACTTCTATCAATGTGCAATCTAAAAATAAAGATACCAGAAGTGGCAGCATGTGGACAGAAGTGGAAAGAGATTCTCCAGTTTTTGAATTTCGTGGAAAGGATCAAGTCTTGAATCTTCCGACAAAATTAAGAACTCCAGCCAAACTAATAGACATATTTCTTTATGGTGAATTTATTGATATGTTGGTTCAAGAAACGACTGAGTAAAAAAAACAAACTTCGCGTAAAATTATATAAATTATGTGATTCGTAGGGTATGATACTACGAATACAAATTTATTGTGGAAAATCTGAAATTCTGTCAGACGGGCAGAATCACAGTACTTCGGTTGTTCTTTCTCTTATGGACGGTTTTCTAGATATTGATCATGTTTTGTTTATGGACAATTTTTACAATTCCGTATTGCTGGAAAAAGAGTTAAAACTGCGCTCGACATATATTTGTGGAACTTTGCGATCTAATCGTAAAGGTAATCCGAAAGAATTGCTGAAAGGGCGAGTACAGCTGAAAGCGATTCGAATCGTTCGTTATTTGTAAGTGAAGAGATAAAAGACACGTATTTACCATATTAAATAAGCTGAAATGATTGAAGTTGCTAACCGAAATAGACAAATCTCCACCAAACCCAATATCGTAAGGGATTACACAAAAGCTATGGCAGGTGTAGACCGTTCGGATCAAATGCTGTCCTACTATAGTGTTATGAGAAAAATTCTTCTATGGTATAAAAAAATAGTTGTACATGTTATACAAATGGCTGTGCAATTTTAGATAAAGTATTAAAAGTGATTTTGTTACAATAAAATTTTGTTATAAATACACGATGAAGTTGATTTTTGCTTAATTTAAATTTGAAAAAGATCATTCTCTAAGAAAAAACGCATAATTTTTGTAAAAAAATTTATTTGTAGTATTTTTTTAAGTTTTTAACATTTCTATATTTATGTTTGTGACCACAAAAAATTTGTTAATTCAAAAGCTTGCGTGTTATAACATCTTGGCGATGCATGTCACCCTGCCAAAGACGAGTAGACTGGTCCTGGCAGCGAATGAATTAACAATTATTTACTTACCCTAAAGAATTTTATCTTCTTTAAGAAGCACATTGCTACCAATTTAATTCACACCAAAAAACTCGAATTTATACAAAATGTTATATGGTCTCGAGGTCTTAATCATTGCTGAGCACATTTCCAATGTTTATTTCACCAATTCTCTTTAGCATGCAAGGTTTTGCCAAAGATAAGTCAGGGCTCTTCTGAATCTTGTTTGAGATTTTCTTTTACTGTGAATCTTTTCTATAAACATATATATATTTATGTTCAATATCATTAAATGAATACCTTTATAATTATAAAAGTATAGTAACTACGATCTGCGGGTGTTTTGGACGATAGAGTCCGAAGTGAGATTGTTGATCGAAATTGTCATCTCCTTTGTAACATGGTATTTTAGAAACTAAGCTGTTTTGACAATAGATTAAATTGTCATAGATTTATGACAACCAATTGGCCATTGTCAAGTGTCTGCCAGTTTTATGGATATTTCCACTTATTCTACGAACCAACTGAAGTCGTATTGCATCAAGTTTCCTTTCCAATGTAAGAAATAGCAGAGCTTTTCTATACATACTATACATAACAATTCGGTCGAAAATTTCTGGGACAAACTGCTAAGATAAGGTTTTTAGACAAAATTTGACTTTAATCATCAACATAGCCTATTTCAAGAGTGATACAAATATTTCAACGCTTATCTAACACTTCGATGCTTTTCTTATAGAAGGAATGATAGAGATCTTCGCGTCTTTTTGAGATTTGCGAACATGTATTAATCGCAGGAGGGTAAATCTGAAGTATGCGATGGATGTGGAAGCAATTCAAATTTCAATTCATGCATTTAACCATTGTTATCTCTTGTCTTGATGAAAGAGCGTATTTCTTATTAATTTGGGACATTTCTTCTCGATTCGGTCCTCTTATCGAAACAATAGTGCTACAAAATGTACGCTACTCACAAGTCCCAAAATTCGGAGGCCGTAACCTCTTGGGCATACTGTTGATGATGATGATCCATGTTTCATCCATTGTCACAATTCGATGTAAGAAATCTTGGTTTTTGCGGCACTCACTTGGAAAACAATTTTCTCATATCCGTGTACGAACACTATTGTTTAAAGGTTGATTAAATTATTTTGACTCAATTTACAAACTGTATGAATGAGGAAAGAAAGAAATGTTGGTGTGCTGATTTTATTTTTGTGAAAAATTGACCGTATTAACGTTCAAAATCTATATAATGCAAATTCAAATGAATATTTACTTATAATCGAAAAATTCAAAAAAGTTATGTTTTCTGTGAAACGTGAATAAACTAAAGCGTTGGCAGCAACATTTCGGCCTAATTGTGCTGTGCTACCAATCCAAATTAAGCGGTGCTACCTTGATTATTGTACGTCGAAATATCCCATTTGGAATCTTCAAATCGACAACTCTAACGTTGTTGCCATTTCCCCTTATAACTCGTTCCACCCTCGCTAGAACCCATTTGTAAGATAGTTGGTTTTCATCCTTCAGAATAACTAGCTCACCTTCTTTTACAATCGCCCTAGTGGTACACAATTTGGATCTCCCTTGAAGTTAACGGACGTATTCCGTTGAATACGTTTATTCAAGCCTGTAATTCTTTGTCAACCTGCTTAAATATGAAATTTTTTTTATTGTTAATAGTAAAACTTTCGGTTCAGGCAACAAATTCATCGGTCCGCCAATTAAAAAAAATGAGAATTCCCTCTATTTCAGACAGTGCTGTGCTGAACGGCTTAAAACTCAAAAGAGCTTCACCAAAAATTTTCGTCTATAATGTCTTTGCTAATTTGACTGCTGACTCCCATATGCCCCCAAAATGAAACGCTTAAGGCGATATGAACTTAAAATCGATCGCCTTTTCTGCCACAAACTCGGTAATATAAATTTTAATGTGATCTTTTTAAAATTCGTGTCTAAATTCATTTAATTTAGTCTTGCGCCAACAAAATTGGTTGCGTTATTGCAATATACGATATTTTATCTGGAAACTCCGCCATATGAGTCGCTTTAGTGTAGCTACAAAAACTAAAAGTTTTACATAAACTGTTTTCGTTCATGTGCTAAGTTTTTCGAAAAATTGGACAGAAAGAAAAAAAAGATGTTTGGGATCAGTGGCTACTTCGCTCTATGGGTGGCATCCAACATTTAATGGGGAGACTAAATTATTTGTGTAAATTGACTTTAAGTTGTATTTAGGTAATCATTCATCTCACGAGATTTTAGTTGCCTGAAAAAAAGCCTCGAGCACGTCTGGTATTGAGTTTTTTTTTTATAAAGTAGCTGATTGAAACTGTCGCGAAGTTTGATGTTGTAAGCCTTAAAATTGTTGCAAAACAATTCAATGTACCCCTTAAAACTCTACAGATAGTTTTTTCGAATATCCCGGGTTGAGTTGATTGCACCTGCAATGCTTTTTAGCAAATTATTCCCAGAACGCCGACGATCGAAAAGCTGAACGATGCCAAAAATTATCACACAAACTTTTGAAAAGTTTTCTAGTCGTTGTGATCTTCCAAGCAAAAAGCGGGTAAAGCAACAACGATGATATAGAAAGTGATCGAATACACTCGTAGATCTAGAGAAAGCTTTTCCAACGACTCGTTTCGCATTACTGGGTGCCGTAAGCACTTTTTTTTAAGAACTTGAAGTACCTGAGCACGTGCTAAATTTTAAGGAAAATTGGACAGAGATAAAAAGAAAGTTTATTGGGCTCAGTGGTTATTTTGCTCCATGGGTGGCATTCATGAGGAGACTAAATTAGTAGTGTAATTGAACTTGTTGTTGTATTCTGGGCAACCACACATCTTACGTCATTTTAGTTGACTGGAAAAAAAGGCTTTTAAGCCAATAAACTGACCTTGCGGAAAATCTGTGACCCCAATTCCTCACAACTGACTGGCGAGTTCAAGGTCATTTGCGTAAATTATTTGACAATCTATTAGACAGCATAAATTGTTTCTTTACCGTTACTTAAAATAATAATAGAAAGCAAATCGGTCCCATCACGTCAACTTATCGTGTTATTGACGCATTTATGAAAGCTACTTTTATGTGTTAAATGCACAAATAATTCATTTTAGTTGTCTTGCGACCGAGCAATCGGAATAATTCGAAAAAAAAATTATTTAAATTGTGTTGAGATTGTTTTAGGTGAAAGTACAATACAGTCTACAAAATATATAAAAAAAATCAGTCGTCGTACTTGTGAAAATTGCCCCAAATAAATTTTGTTACGTGTGTTTCCAATAAATCGTAAAGACCCAAGGACAGACTGTAACTAAAAAAGTAAAGCAGGCTGATCAACTTTATTTCAATCGTTCTATAAAACAAGAAGAAAATGGATTCCAAAATTGTTTTGTATCTCGTGTTGTATTAAACTTATCGAACGGTTAAATGCGAAAAATAAGTCAATGTCGTTTGCTATTCCAATGATTCGGCGTGAACAACTGAATCATTATGATGACTTTTATTTTTGTTTTCAAAATAAATAAATAAATAAATAAATAAAACTAAAAGCAAAATAGAATACCCTGGAATAGCTTCTGTGTCCATGCCAATACCTCATAGTGAAGAATTTGTTGTGCCCACGCCAAGAATACAAAAACCATGTGCAATGTTAAGTGATGAGGATGACCGTGAAGAAAATTATTTGCTAGAGAAGAAATACTTACTAGAAGTTCATTGAAAGAACCACACCTGATCTATAGGGCTACCTTCTTTACACAGAACGAATCTATATGATACATACGACATTAACGGACTAATAAATAAATTACAGATCAGTTACAGAACAATTTATTAATATGCAAACTTAATAAAGTATAGAAACTGAAGTTAGAAAGTTTGTACTGACTTAAACGTGATAGCCTTGTTGCTAAGATTGGAGGGTGGCTTTGCAAAGTAGTGCTGCTTTTTGTGTATGTGGTACAGTCGAGTTATAGAGAAACATTACTTGGTTAATAATTGTCCGAAGAGATTGGAATTTGTATGCTGGATAATCAAATGTCAAATATTCATTAAAAGCTGTAATAAACGGGTTTTTAGGAAATCATCGAGCCGACAATTCTGAAATTTTAGTCGCAAAGATTGTAAAAACTTATAATGATTTGGGTTGTAGAATGTCATTCATCCTTTTCCAAAAAACCTTGCAGCGGTGAGTGACGAACAAGGAGAACACTTTTACCAGGACAAAAAGAAAATCAGAGAACGTTATCGAGGTCGGTGAGATGCAGCCATGTTAGGGGATTACTGTTGGTCCTTAATGTGAGAAAATTCAAAAAGTCACAACCGTAAAATAATAAATAATAATTACAAATACTTCTGTTCTAGAATGAATTAAATGAGTTTACCTTTTTGAATTTTTTTAAGTTTCAATGCCAATTAACGTGTTGTCACTTTTAGTTTTGTATGTACATATTTTGATATTAATTCTCGTATCCATTATTTGGAAACGGTAAGTGTTACAGTACAGCCATTACTTTATCCTTAAATAAAATTACTGTTATCTACAATTTTTCTGTTTTTTTGCGGAGAAGAATTTGAATCTATGACGGATTTCTCGACGAAAACAAAGAAAGCGAATTCAATTCTTATTATATGTATGTTGCGAGTATAACACTTGCGAAAACCGATGTGAGAAAATGAATTTTTTGTGTGACAATTCGCATGGCCAACGAATTAGATCTACGCCATGATACTCATAAAACGTGTGAATATTCCCACTTATTTTTGAGGATTTCGATCTTACTTTGCATGATCGGAAAATCCTTACGTGAAAGTGCAAATAAAATACCGGCGAATATTGACTATATTAAAAGAAGCTTACTTAAGTACAAGGTGGCACAAAAGTAATGTCACAATTCATTCGCTGCAATTTTGTTAGAAAGTTGGGCTATTTTTCACCTAAAAATAAACTTAAAGAAGTAAAATTGATGACATTAAGTTAAAAAAATGATATTGTGCACATTTGTGCTCGTTTTACAGTTGAAAAAAAAAATGTTTATTACCTTTTCACTGAAAATGCCGCTGCAAACAGTCACTTTGAGGCAATGCAATGGCTCTTTGTGCATTTCATGTGAATTCTCCGTACCTCAGAAATGCAAATTTTGCTTATTCACATAACCACTTAAGTGAAAATGTCAAAAATGGAAAGCGTCAATGGAATTCACCCTACGTTATAACAACAGACCAAAAATTTATCATATAAGCAGTAATAATAATTCCGCATTCTTCAGGTATGTATAGCTCTATTGCTTATTGTTAACTAATTATCTGTCTGTCTACAACATAAATATCAAAGCATAATGACACATGACGTCGTTTGCAAAAATTATGGCAAATGCACACCCACCCACCCAATTCCCCGCCTTATAAATTAGCAATGTTATGTGGGTTTGTTAAAACTCTCCTTGATGTCTTATGCACCATTCGATGGAATATGCATCTTCTTATCGTTCGTGCGTTGTCTGAAGTCTTTATTAATTAACTATGGTTTCTTGTTTTTTCACTATGTTTATATCACTGTACCTCTTAGTTCTGCCTTGGTCGTCATTTAAAATTCCTAATGAATTTTCAAAGAAAGCCACATCCACTTTTTCAAACGCTATATATAGGGTTTTCTAATAACGACTTGACATCTTTTTTTTTTTTAAATATTTGAGATATTTCAAAAACTTTATTATTGGCTTGAAGTACAATCAAAACATTTATGAATGGAACTCGACTTCGTTCATAATTTTCAACGACTCGGCCACACATATTTCAAGCGAAACGGCCGCTATTTCGCGTTCAATGTTGGCTCTGAGCTCTTCCAACGTCGTCAGCGTGTTGGCATAAACCAATGACTTAACGTAGCCCCACAGAAAATAGTCAAGCGGCGTTAAATCGCAAGAACGAGGCGGCCAATCGACTGGCTCATGTCTTGAGATAAATCGATTGTAGCGTGTGCTGTGTGGCTTGTGGCACCATCCTGTTGAAACCACATGTCGTCCAAGTCCATATCCTCCAATTTGGGCCAAAAATAATAGCTGATCATGGCGCTGACCATTCACAGTAACGTGACGATCGTTATCTTCGACGAAAAAATATGGCCCAATAACGCCGCCGGCATGCAAACCGCACCAAACAGTTATTTTTTGTGGATAAAGTGGTGATTCATGAAGCACATGTGGGTTTTCACCCGACCAATAACGCATATTTTGCTTATTGACGAACCCATTGAGCCAAAAATGAGCTTCGTTACTGAAGATGATTTTGCGATGAAATTCATCATCTTGGCGCATCTTCTCCAGAACCCAATCGAAGAACGTAGCTCGTTAGTGTACTTTACTATGAAAATGTTGATTTTACTGAACAAATTGACAGTGACAGGTTGATGATTAATGAAAGAGTGCGTTCACAAATTAAATTCAAAATTGTCAAGTCCCTATTGGAAAACCCTATACTTTATTCTATATACTAATCTTTACTTTGTATTAAGCATTTTACTGTTATTAACAAGTTTTACATAATGCAAATTCAAGTTACCCACATTGGCAACTCTGATTAATGGATTGCGCAATATTATTACAAATTGCACTTGAATACTTAAAGAATGAGCGCGGTTGTGTCGGATTGTACAAACCTAACAATCTTTCTTGGGTGATAAATACTAATTGCATCTGAAAGTTTCGCGGGAACGTGCTGTGATAGTTGAAGACCAATTTGTTCAAATTTGTGAATCTGGGTCTGATGCACGAATACAATTAAAACTGCTGCCGTAAGGCTAAATCCCAAAGGGGGAGTTAAATATATCAACGCATCAACTAAAGACCGATATCGGTACTCCTGGTAGTTAAAAAATGACTAGTAGAGGAAATTACACAGATTACAATTTCTAGAAAACTTAAAATTCCAGGAATTTGGTGGGAGAATTGTATCAACGAAAATGAAAGCTTAAATAAAATTCATTACTCATATGTTTTGTTTATGTATCTAAGCAAAGTCAGTTAACTATACAACACGCGCTTGAACGAATCAACATACAGGAATAATGGTGAACTGGATTAAAGATTACCTGCATAAAAGGCATATTTTTGTTAAAATAAACATTGTGTACAGTCAAAAAGAACACGTTCAATATGGAGTTACTCTGGGATTAAAACTAAGCCCATTTCTTTTTATATTGTACACAAACGTTTCAAATCACCGTGTAACTTCTTGCGCATATTCCTTCTTTTCCAGTTTATTCAAGTAATTCTGGAAGTGATCCATATGAAATTCGAGCATAACCATATTGACGTTGATTGCACTAAATCTCAGGGCGTACTGATTATCTGCTTGGATGGCATTGAATAATGTATTTTGGAAATGATAAGAAGACGGTATTAACAGATGCGAAACCAGAGCGTAGAGAGAATACATGGATGTGGAATGAGTATCTATTTTATAATTTTTCAGTGGAGTTGGCAATGACGATTTTATGGAAAGCACTCTCTTCACAATTATTGTGTTGAAAAGAAGAAATAATATTTTGCTAATATGAAATTGACTTAAAGTATGAATATAAAAGTTGAATAAACCGAAGTTAAGTGTTTATTTTTTTATAGTGTGTTGTGTGATCCAACACTAATTTTTTCAAGATCAATGCACTTAACCATAATGAGTGGTTGATGTATCTTCGCCGGGTCTAATAACAATTCTCTCGGTGAAGGTATATTAACTTAGTTCATAGCTCAAAGAACTTTCTTCTGTCCTTATGGCCTTATCGCATGTTTTTTCCCATTTCTCAACAGTAAGTTTTGCAAATTCTTCTTCTGCTATTTTCTTGATTGTGGTGGTGTTTCTACCCGACACTCTTGATTTTACAATACCTCATATATTCTCAATTGGGTTCAAGTCCGGATGGTATGGTGGTAGCCTGAGCAAATCATGGCTTGCAGATCTAATCAAGTCGTCTATTTAATTCTGCAGGGATGACTTGTTTCGTCGAACTAAGTCATACAGCAGCATTGAAGAGCTATGCGCAACATTATTTTCCACTAGCCAATTAATTAACTCCAATTTCGTTGCTGATGAAGTTGGGGCTTGGTATTTTAATGTATTGTGATAGGGGGCTTTGTCCATTACAATAACGGACGGTTTCTCTACCTGATCTCTTAACCATTTTGAAAAATTGTCAAAGTTCATCTCTTCATGATAGTCACAGGACGTTGTTCCAGATTTAAAGATAAGAAGACCATTTTTGACAAATCCATTTAAAACACCAGCGTGTGCAATTGTAAGGCGAGATGCCTTTCCAATAGGCTTTTTTAAATCCTTCCGTTCTTCCATCAGTCCAAGACATTCTTATTGTGTAGGAGCTATGTACATATATGTGATTCATCTACAAAGATTATCTGATATCGTCATGTGACGATTTTGCGCATTTATGTTCGCAAAAAATAGTCAGAATATATATTTTTTACCTAACTCTTTTCATAAAAAATGTGTGTTCGAATTGAATCCTTTTTTATGACGTATACATTTTTTGCAGGAAGTATTGAATTTTGTCACAAAAAGTAGTGGCCAGGCAAAATACGCGGATATATGAGCTTATGATGAAAATGAGTTAAATATGAGAAAGTTCAGTCGTTTCGTAAATATCCTTTTCCAGTGAGCAGATGAGTAGCATTCGCTTCCAGGCTCTTTGACACAGAGCATTCCATTTGCTGATGCTGACAATAGTTGTGCGTCACAGGTCACACGCTGCAGACGGCAACACAAAAATTCAGGAGGAGTTCAGTGCTGCAGTGCCATACTGGTGCCATGTAAACAGTTTGACGCTTCCAAAATTAAGATGATGCACATCAGAAGTCCAGACTTTTAAGCTACGCAACACAGAATCTATTTCAGGAATGATGACTCACCTAATAAAACCAGCTACGCATGAAACTGAAAAGAGGTTTATATGCATTAAGGTCTCTACAGTGCCATACCAAAACATTTGTTTGAAAATAGGTGTAATTTCCGCTTTTAGAATCAAAGAAAACAAGAATAAGTGCTCGAGATTTATAACAATAACAATAATAATTATGGTAGAGGACAGTTCAATTAGAGTGTTCTTATAATATTAAACATAATATTGCAAGATTTAAAAAAACAAAAAACAATTTTCAACTAGAGAAATAAGACATTAAAAATTTATTTTTTAAGTTTAAATTTAGAATTTAGAAAATTTAAATTTAGAATCAAATTTCAATTTGAATCAAAATATTTCTTATTTTTTAAGAACTCATCATTTTCAAATGTTTTTGAAACTAAGCTTGCTTAAACAAATGTATTAATACATTATTCGGGAGCAACCTTTCACAGAAAAGCCATTGAGTCTTTGCGGAAATGTATAAACATTGTCGAGTGTTATGGTAATTAAATTAAATCTATAATGTTAAGATTTAAAAAAGCCGTTCATATAAATTGACATTTTACTACACAAATTCATCTGTTTTGTTATACTACTCGTATTCATCAACAAATCATTAAAAAATAAAATAATTTGCGGAAAAGAAAAATTACGACCCTCACATTGGGGATTAATTGTTTCTCTATAAATAGCGCTCAAAGTTAAAGCACCTAATTCGTGGCTGCTTTCTGATGCCATTACTCAGAGCATTCATTAGGTTAATAGAAGTGGTAAGAGAACAGATTTATCAAATCTTCCAAAAACGTCAGTGATGAAGAAGCTGGGGGCCGTAAACCAACACCTGTGGTGAAGGGCTGCAAATTAGTGCCGCATAATATGAATTTTAAATTTGTATAATAAAATATCGTGGATTGTTTTTTTTATTGACTATCGAGGACATCGCTTACAAAAAGAGCTTTACGGAAGATATTAAACCCTCTGTATATAAGTATATTGAGACCTTATTGCATAGAACACTCTTCAATAAAAAGCTACCGTGGACTCAGAAACAAACACACAAACGTGACCCTTGGAATAAGAAATATAAACAAAAACAAAAACGAAAAAGCAAAAGGGCGACCAACATCAACATTATTAAGAAAAACATGGATTGTGAAAGACGGAACACCATCTCCCAGTCGCTTTCCTCAAATTGTTTGCATAATTAAAGGGTACTTCTTTCATTATAAAAAAACAAATAACAAGCAAACGAATTTTGGAGACTTTTGAAAGTTGACTTCTCGATTTATTTTCTTTTTGCTTAACTGAGTTTTCAACTGTCACTTAATTATCGGGGTTTAATTAATTAATTAACTATCGGGATTTTTTACTTTTATACATAGAAGGTTGTTTACCGTCCGTGATTCTCCCGCAACCGGACCAGTATTAATCAATTTAGAAATTGTAAGCACTTCTTATGTAGATGTAACGCGATCAACAAAATTAAGCAGTAAGTTTTAGGGGACTATTAACATTCAACAACTAGTTAACTCATACTTGACAATTAAAGACCCCTACTTAGATAGAGCGCTGAAGTTTTAAGGAATTAAATCAATCTTTTAGCTGAAGTCTTGTTCCACACTGGGCTGTAGTTCTAAGTAAGTTAAAGGGGGTTTTCAATAACATATTTTATTTTTAAGTACTTAAAGGAATTTTATTTATACATATACAATTCTGGAACTCGATCTTTGGGATAGCATTTAGTTCACTCAGCGATGTGCTTTTAATCTCATCTATGCTTAAAAAATTATGGCACTTTTATTTTTGAAAAGAGACAAAAAATTACACGGGACCATATCAGGCGAATATGATATTTTCAGCTTTCAGTTTTATATGCATTTTTTTTTTCTTAATCATTGACTCTTACATACTAACAAAAACTGCTTAAATGCTAGCTTAAAAATACTTAATAATCTTAAACTAACTTACTGGCCCCACGCAGGCACTCTAAGCTACTCTCAATTCTTATATCTATGTCTTTCGACTTTATTTACATTTTATTTTATTTATAATATTTATTTTCTATACTTAAAGATAAGAAAAACATTGTTAGCAAAAAACTTAGCTGTCCATATGTCCAGTTCCTGGAAAGTCGCCCCTATGGCCTCAACCTTCTCCTGTGGATCCTCGATCAAAAAGAAGTCGTCATCATCAGCGGCCTCATTTGGATCAATACCTGCTATTGTCAATACTCGTTTGTTGTCTGTTGTCCGGGCTATTTTAAGGCACTGAAGGTCATTTTGATTTTTTCTCCGAAATAGTTTATTTATTTGCGGGAACATATTCGGTTGCTGGTGTTTACAGCCCGAACCTGGTTGTTCCAATGCAAACTTATACAAATTCTGTAATTCTCTTTTATTAGCGTTTGTGTATTTTTAATCGACGACTTCAGTGTCCTAATCTCCGGGTCTTGTCTGTCAGTTAACTGGTTGTACAGGTTTTTGAGTCTTGACAAAAGTCTACTTTTCTGTCGATGCAGTGCGTCAATAGTAGGATTTCGGAACAGGTCTTCGTTAGCCGGTATTGTAGTGTCCATTGTTTGTTTAATTGTCTCGTTCATTCGTTTTAAGTACTTGTCGATCTCCTCGTGTTCGAGGAGAGTGCTCTTGTCAATGTTGCGGAGAAGCGTGTCCATCGAGTCTTACTGTAGTTGTAAGAATATCTTTGGACAAACTCCTCCAATTTCGCAATTTCGTTCGGAACTGTAATTTTTGTGCTAAAACCGCAATGGTCACTGTCATACACGAATGTGCACAGACAGTTTAGCGTTTGTAAATTCGTACCTGTCAGCCGTATACGTTCGTCGTATAGCAGTAGATCCAAATAAGACCCGCCTCTGGGAAACGACGGGTTATCCGTCGCTTTAAGACCGAGTCTGTACATGACATCGTGCTGACCTCACCAATCGAATAGTAGGTTTCCTCTCGTATTTGGCAAATTATTTCCCCAATCTCTGTGTTAAGCGTTGAAATTTCCGCCGATTATAAAATAATTCTCCCCCGATTCCAGCCTCAGAAGTAGAAAAAGCGTGTCAAGCTCTGTAATAAATAAAATGGATCGTGAAGCCTCCGGTGCATAAACAGAGGCCAACTACAGCCGCTTTCCACTGCGGAGCGGGATGTACATGACGACTGCCTACAACACCCGGAACCTGCGCAACACTCTCTTGTACACTCTGTGAAATTTTATATCTTGTTTAATAAAGATCGCGACACCACCTCCACGTTTGGATCTGGGCCGGTTTCTTCTTATAACAATATAATTATTGTACTCCAGTTTGTGCTTATCGGTTAGCTTAGTTTCGCTAGCGATAAGCAGATCAGGTGTTTGGTCTTGTAGCAATTTAAACATCGCGCCTCTTCGTTCGATCCTAATCAGTGAATTAACATTCACCGCAAGGACCTTCAAAGTTTGCTCCACCATGTGCAAACCCATTGCGATATGTGTTGCGTTAGGCCCGGCAGCAGCACGTAGATCTGGTCCACCCGTTTGAACTGTTCTTGTACCTGCTGTTGCAGCTGAGCCATCTGCCCTTGGATTGCGAGCAAGATGGCCAGCATGTTGCTTCTCTGGCGCTAATGCCATTTGGGAATAGGAAATTTGGGACGTGACGGCTGGTGTTTGAAACTTAACAGGTGAACGCTTGACCTCTACCTTCTGTTGCCGAGCCAATTTTGATTTTTAATGTCAGCGAACTTAGGACAACCCCGATAGTTTGCGGTGTGTCCACGTTCCCACATAACACGCAAAAGAGCTGTGTCCTATCGGATGCTCCGTCCCTCCCAGAGCACAGTAATCGGAACTGTGGTTCTTTGCACACTTCACACATCGAGGTTGCATTTGGCAGTTCGACGCGGCGTGCCTGAACCTCTGGCAGCGAACGCATTGTATAACACCTTCACTCCTCTTTAATTTTTCTCAGCGAACTACGTGGTAGTCAAGTACATTGATACTTCTTAGACTATCCAGATGGCTTTCGGGACTGAGGTGCACCGGCAGACTCCGTTTATCCCGCCTTGCTCTCGCTGTGGTAAATGGCTTAACCCTCACAAACTTGAGCCCTTCGCACTCCTTCTCATCGAGCAGAGCCAGGATCTCCTCAGGATCAGAAGACGGTTCCAACTCCTTTAGCAGCATCGATTGCCGCTTTTCACACTTCGGTGTGAATGAGTAGCGCTCCGTTGTAGTTTCCTTAAGGAGCTCTTTTACTTTCGCGTAGCCCTGCACTGTATTACAGTGGATGGCATGTTATCGTTCCCCAACCTCTTAATATTAAAATTATTACCAATGACCAACTTACATAGGTCCTTGGTGGCGTTTACCTCTAATTTATAGGTGTTGAAAAGAGGCACCCCCTCCGCCTTCTTCTGCTGCTGCTGTTGCTGTTGTTGTTCCTGATGCTGCTGTGGTTTCGGCTGGTGTTGTTTTTGCAGCTGTTGCTGTTTCTGCTGCTGCTGTTTTGTTTGCTGCCGTTGTTGTTTCTGCTGCTGCTGGTCTTGTTGTGGTTGCTGCTGTTTTTGCTGCTGCCGTTGTTGTGGCTGCTCTTGTTGTTGTTGCTGGTGGTTCTTATGTTTTTGTTGGTATTGTTGTAGAAATTGTGTTAATGTTTTTTTTTTTTTGATTTTGTTGTTGTTCCTGTTTTTGAGCCAGTTGAGTTTGGTGCTGGAGTTGTTCCTGCTTTTCCCTCTTCCTTCTTACCATTTGATTTTCTTTTATGGCTAGTACTCTTTGTTGTAGCATTTTGATGCTACTATCTATTTACTCCAATTCTTCATCTTCATCTTCCGATTCGGATGATGCCAAAGAAGCGAAGCTATTTTCTCTCAACTCTCTCTCTCACTCTCTCTTGTTTAGCTAATGGCTTTAGGTTCTTCCTTCTCTTCGTCTTTGGTTCTACCCCTACTGCTGTTTGGCTTGAACCACTCGACATCTAGCCTGATTTTTCAGCAGATTCCGCTGTTGGCCTAGCGGACCGCTTTCCACAGTCCATCGCGTGATGTGACAGTTAGTATTTTTTTTTTTTTTTTTTAAATAAAAATGAAAAAAAAAAAATAAAAAACTTCGACTCGGAGTCGAACTCACGACTTTAAATTTCTTAATCGCACGCACTACCGCTATGCCAATTGGAACCTTTCCAGATTTCACCAAATTTATAACTAAATTCGATCACTGCTCAATAAAAAGCCGAAACACAACTTTACTCCGCGGAGGTCTATGAACGACTTCGGGCGAATATAAAGGCTAGGCCATCATTACAGTGTTGTTTTTCGCCAAAAATTCACGAACAAGTAATGAAATGTATGCAGATGCATTTCTTCGGATTGCTTCTCGAAAATGGCGTTGAACTTGTTGTTAGTACTCCTTACTATAACGCAATACTTAATGCACAGAAAAATAAACCCTTTTTCATTAAAATATATATATATATATAAATTAACAAAGAAATTAAATAAACAGACATAAACACATTCAACTTTCAAACTAAATATTTGTGCTTTTATTGAGATAAAATGAGTAAAAAGTACAATCAAGAAGGAAGAATATGCAGCCCAGGGAACATTGGAAAATTCAAAAAATAAATAGTTCATAGTAAAAAATTAAAATAATATTAACGATCATATCAAACTGTTACGGGTTATATAATCACATGATGTGTAAAATCCATTCAATGTGTTGTCTAAAAAACAAGTTCAATTAGGGTGAGCTTGATTGTTTTCAGTATAATCTCCAGCGCTAAAATCCATCGTCATTTGATTGACTTAAAAAAAAAATGTATCTAAATATGTATAACGCGTCCCCAATATACTTTTGGTTTTCTAATAGTAAAAAGTAGATTTTTAAAAGATAAGGACCTTGTTACCAAGAATGTTCCTTCGGATAATTATAATACCTTAAAAAGGCCTATTTTATTCTATCCCATAGCTGTCCGATGGAGTCAGTATCCACTTAAATGTGTCACTCTTGCTTTCGACAAACTCCAAAGAACGATTTGTCTCGGCTGAAGAGTTGCTTTTCCTATGATGTTCTACTCTGCTCTAGAACTTTCCTCACCTCGTCTTTCAAAGAATAGGCCTCTTTTTTAACCCTAGATTCATAAACATGGGTCTCACAGACCCTCTCAGTTGATTAATCAATCATAGCATGTGGTGTGAAAGAGTTATAAACTCGTACCTTCTCTCAGTACCTTTTTGTACGTTTTTGCATAGACGTTTAGTTTTGTTTTGTTTTCGATATTTTACGTGCAAGGGGTCTGAGGTACATATGTTTACGAATAGTGTTACAATTTTTCATAGTTGCGTGTTTTATATTTACCTAATAAATTGAACTGAATGTGCGAAAATATAATAATACATATATTTTCTACTATAAATTGTGCACATAATTATTAGTTTTGATAATTACTATCTAGCATTCGTTATATAAACGTTATAAGGTTGGTAAATCGCTTTGCTAATCATAAATTTGCAATCAATTTGATTTGTTCTTCAGCAGGGCTACTCTAAGCTCAGAAGAAATATATTCACTATTAGCCAGGGACGATGAAGACGATCTTATTCCAAATGATCTTGGCAGTGAAGTCGAAGATGTTTTAGAGACTGAAAGTGAACGACCTACAGATGATTCAAGTAATTCTGATGACGAACCTCTTCAAACGTCAAATCATTGCCGCCGCCGCCGTTGTATCAATTCCTCCTATTCATCAGATAATGAGTAGCCTCTATCGGAACAGTTGAGTTCAGGACAACCAGCAGCTCAAATAATTATCCCATAAATTAACAATCTGAGAGGCAAGAACGGTCACAAGTGGTCAGCAAACCCATCTCATGGTACCACTTCCCGAACTCAAGCTTGAAACATAATTCACATTATTCAAGGGCCTAAAAATGAAGCTAAAAATACAATAAATCCACGAGACCAATTCAAATTGTTTGCTTCTGATTCGATAGTGTATTTCATAGACATTGTATTTTACACCAATACAGAGGTCTCTACTAAAAGAGCAAATTACAACGGATAAAACAGCTACAGTTAGTGATACTTGTACTGAAGAAATAAATGCTTTGATAGGATTGCTTTTATTAACAGCAAGAAAAAAAGATAACCATCTCACAAGCGCAGAGCTGTTTGATCCAACCGAAAGTGGAACTAAATATAATTCAGTTATGTGCAAAGATAAGTTCGATTTTTTACTGAACTATTTAAGATTCTATGATCAAACGACCCGAGAAGATCGAAAAGCTGTTGATAAGTTTGCGCCAGTAAGGGAAATATGGGAAATGTTTATTGCTGTATGTCAAGACAGTTAAAAGCCCGGTTCATTTGTGACTGTGGATGAACAGGTACTGGGATTTCGTGGACGTTGTCCATTTCAAAACCTGACAAATATGGAATAAAAACAGTAATCATTTGTGATTCGAAGACAAACTATATAAGACAAACTATATAACTTACGGAAACTCTGCGAGGTAGTAATCGTAATGTGACCATGGATAACTGGTTCACTTCAGTGCCATTAGCAAAAGAGCTATTGCAGAAGCCATACAAATTAACTATTGTTGGTACAATTCCGTCTAACAAGCGAGAGATCCCTCCACAACTTTTGCAACCAAGACAGAAAGGATCTTCAATGATTTGTTTCGATGGCAAGTCTACATTATTATCTTTCAGATAAAAAAAAAAAAATAAAAACGTTCTTCTGCTTTCCACAACTCACGGAAATAGAAATTTGGCACCGGCTGGTAAGCCAGATATCATAGAATTTTATAATTCTACTAAGGACGCAGTAGATACATTTGACCAAATGTGTCATAATATGTCTTGCAGTAGAAAGACACAAAGATGGCCACTATGCTACTTTTTTGGAATACCAAATTTGTCTATAGTAAATTTTTTTATCATCCACGTACATAATAGCAGCCGTAATAAACAAACACCCTTGGCAAGGCGAGCATTTGTAAAGGAAATATCACAGAAATTAATAGAGCCCTGGTTGCGTCGTCGTCGTGAAGTACCAACTTTGAGGCCATGCCTAAAGAGGAATATTGACGCCATTTTAGGTGATACTTTGCCATGTGTTTCAGTGAACTCCGAAAATCGACCCAGAAAAAATTGTGTTTTCTGCGATTACAAAAAAAAAAAAAAACGTAAGACCAGATTTTGCTGACCTCCGGCAAACGTCAAATGTGCGGGGAGTATCGCGGGAACGGTGTCAGGATTGCACCGAGTGAACAAATTTTATAGTCCTTTCTTTTATTTACTCTTAATAAATGTTTCTTAAAGTAACCTATGTATATTTTTTTTGCAAAAATCTTTATAGAGAGTAAATAAGATAACTTTGAAGGTAAGGGGTCTCACAGACCTATGTTTATGAATGATGTAACAATGAATATAGTTTATGAATCTAGGGTTAAAATCAAATTTCAATACAACTAGTATTGAAGTGCGTGTGCATGCAAACGGTATTTATAGGTGAACTAACAAACTTTCCAGATATTGGAAATCAAAAATCCGCTTTCCACGGATCGCCTCTAACCGTAAAACCCTGTCCTTGAATACGTGTAAATTGTCATCAATGGCAATTTCGCTCCCATTTTACACAAAATCCGCCTATTTTACATAAAAACGTCATCCACATTACACCCACACAGTGAATTTTAAGTATAAATTTCTCTCATTCAAGCAATTTTACTTTTAAATTGCTCTCAATGCAGTAGTTTACAGACTAGTGTTGGTAACTCATTTACAGTGTGTCTATTAGAAGTTTAAGGGTTTGCAAAAATTTTAGTAAGGTTTGCCATCTCTGCTAGTTCATCTTTGGTTGTGCGTTTAATTAGCCGGAAAATTTTGGTAAATTTTTAAAGGAATCTTAAACTAGTTTCTCGATATGCTTTGAATTACCATACTCGTATATATAGGGTGATTCATCGTGAGGTTTGATTTATAATGTAAAATAAAATACATAAATTTGAAAGCGAAATTAAAATTTTTATTATTAGTTAAAAGATCAAATCATGTCATTTACTTCTTGAAAATGACATCATGTTAATGTTGGCCACGACTACGTCTGAGGTGGTCCATTCGGAAGGTCCAATTTTGGGCGGTTCGTTCGAGCATAGCGACTGGTATCTCGCGGATAACACGAGTAATGTTGGCTTTCTAAAAGTCAATCATACCTGGCTTATTCCTGAATACCTGAGATTTTACATGTCCCCAGAAAATAGTTCAAAGGTGTGATATCTCACGATCTAAGCGGCCAATTTACCGTAGCAAAACGTGAAATTAAGTGCTCACCAAAATGATTTCTTAAGAAGTCCATTGTTTCACGCGCTGTATGGCTCGTATGGCCGTCTTGCTGAAACTAAAGCTCACCGAGACCATGTGATTGAATTTCAGGAAGCACATAGTCCATAAACATAGTGCGATAACAGTTAATTGAGTTTTTTCAGAGCCCATTCACTGAAAATACGACGCAAATTCAAGTCGCCTGGCTTAAATTATTGCACAAGTTGAACGACGATTCAATTTGTCACGGTCTTCGCGTACACTCTCAGCTACAGCTGCTATAGTCTCTTCACGACGTGCTGGATGTGGTCTAACTGGTCGAGTATCATCCACCAATGTTAACTGGGACACAAATTTGCGAATGGTATTGACAATAGTGATTGCAGTAGGTTAATTATGCGCACCGTAAGTTCTTCGAATCGCACGAAAAAATTTCTCACAGAACGCTGATTTTCGTAATACAGCTGAACAATTTAGAGACGCTGTTGTGAGTTGCCAAACGATACTGTACAAAAATGACAGAGCAGTTTTTTAGGAGTCACGCGTAATCTGTCAAAAAAAGCCTATTCAAAATCGAACCTTACGATGAATCACATTATATTAACTAGATAAGTATTCTTTTAGTCTGCCAGCAAACGGGTAGTCATGCCCCTTAAGACCCTCCCATCTGAGCCTTACTTAGCAAGCTTATCAGCGATATAATTTTTCAGAATCTCATTGCTACATGTAGCCCAAGCTATACACAGTGAATTCAGCCTTTTGATTGCGTTAAAGAAAGCCTTCTATTCTCAAACTAGCTCGGAGGTGGTGAGAGTACTAGGCAAGCCCTCAACCGTCGATTGGCAATCGATATGCAAACACTTTGCCCCATTTACCGATTCTTTAGATTCTTTAGTAGATAGTTCATTGTTATCCGGAAAGGTAAATTCGTTTGTTCTCGCTTTCGAAGAAAGAGCATCATAAACCTAATAAACGCTGCTCGTATTTTGATAACACATTAATTACAGATTTTTATATAGGTTCTGGGAGAAGAGAGGAGTGAGTGTGTTAAATGGTAGTGTTTTTTGATCTTTTTGAAAATATTGCTTATAACATTAAATCTACAGTACTGCTAAATAAAAAAGATAATTATCTGCTACATCCCCAGTATTTCCATCAAAAAAATTCATCAAAAGAGAATAACGCTGTTGGAAACGTCGTTCAACGTTCTTTTCTCGTTTCTGGACGAAAAGCTTAAGTAACACATGGGCGCCGTTTTATAGTAAAACACAAAATTTTTGCAATATTAAATTTTATTTATCAATATAGTTGCCCTCGAGGGCGATACACTGATTGAAAGGATTTTTCAATCTTTCGATACCAGTTTTGTAGTACGATTTCGGTTTAGCCTCAAAATAGGACTCTGTTTTGGCGATTCGACTTGTAACGCGAATGATGAAACAGCACTTTCTATTTCTTCAAATGCGGCCGTATTTCTGCGATTTCGCCCTTCAAACGCTCCAATAACGCAATTTTATAGTCGCTCTTGATAGTCTGCACCTTTTGGAGATAGTCGATGAAAATTATTTCATGTGTATCCCAAAATACGGATGTCGTAACCTTGCCAGCCACCTGTTGAGTTTGGACGAGGTTCGTCGCCTGCTCGCCACTCAGCTGACTGCCGACTTGAGTCTGGTGTGAAGTGATAGAGCCAAGTTTCATCCATTGTCACATACCGATGCAAAAATTCGGCTTTATTGAGCTTTAACAGCTTTAAACACTCCTTTGAATCATCAACACGTTGCTGTTTTTGGTCGACTGTGGGCAAACGCGGCAGCCACTTTGAACAGGGCTTTCGAATTTCCAAATATTCGTGTATGATATATCCAACACGCTCTTTTGATATCTTCAGAGCCTCAGCTATCTCGATCAACTTCACTTTACGGTCATTCGTAATCATTTTGGGACTTTTTTGATGTTTTCATCTGAAACAGCCTCTTTTGGACGTCCACTGCGTGCATCATCTTCGGTGCTTGTATGACCACTTTTAAATTGTTCAATCCACTTGCGAATTGTTCGTTCAGCTGGTGCAGAGTCCGGGTAACACTTACCAAGCCATTTCTTTGCATCGGCTGCATTTTTTCCCATCAAAAAGCAATGATAAATCAACACACGAAATTGCTTTGAATCCATTTTTTTTTTTCACAATAACAAAAATTGCTTCGAACTAATCGTCCGACAGCTGTCAAATTTATAAACGTATCTTTTGAAACTGAAAATGGTATGGATTTCTCTTAGAAATGGCACGTACTTTTCAGCCCATGTATTATGTTATGTAACTGAAGCAAAACAACTCAGCTTTTCGAGACAAGTTGCATCAGATGGAGTTGAAATGCTTTGACCTCGAACTCCAGGTGAATTGGTTAGCTAAGAAAGCAATAAAAAAAACATTATCTTGCATCTTGACCTGTGGCAACAGGTCAAATAGCAACAGAAAGGGCAAAAAATATCTGCCTGGATTTGCTGAAATCAAGTGATTCACACTGTAATCACAAAAATCCGCTCATCACTGTCAAATAACCCTAAAGTAAATAAAGTTATGGTGGAACTGAAAAGGAAAGACTATGTGGTCATCTTCGTTAGGACAACTTTTGCTCCAAAGTGAGAGAGAAAAGACGACAATTGTTAAATATCTGAAAATACGTTCTTGTAAAGGACAATACAATTAAATTTCGAATTCGGGGAGACAAAATCACGATAATATAGCTCAACTTTAACAGCATTAGCCAGAGCATCTCAAACATTGGGCAGCGTTCAGGAACCCAGTTTTAGCATTAAAGCCGTCAGGCTATCAAATAACTTAAAAAGAAATAAAATTAGCAAATTAAAAGATAATCTTAAACAAAATATATGTACATATTAATCTTAAATATAATCTTAATCAAAATATTTGCACTTTCAAAATAAAATCATGCAATATTATAGGGTTACGTAGCAAAATACAGTTAAGGGAATTTCTTTAATTTAATCAATCAGTATGATATATTTTTCTTGTACGGAACTTTCATAGAATCGAACGAATATACATTCACACATTTTGTTGCGGCCAGATACCGAAACAAAAAAAAAAAAAAAAAAAATTTGAATAATTTCTGCATTTAATTCAATTTTATTTATTTGGATTAATTGGCTTGAAACTGATTTTACTCACATCCATCCAAAAATAAGCATTCATATAAAAAAGATGGATGATTGACCAAAAGTTGAAAAAAAAAAAAATTGGCTGAGTGGGTTCGGTTAAGAAAAAAAAAGACAGACGAAATCTATACGTGAAATAGAAATCTAGAGGAAATACAATATTCAACTGAACATTGCCGACCGCCTTACATCAGTGGCTGTAATAATTTACAAACTCATCTAGAATAATTAAAGTAAATAGATTTCAAATAAAATTGTATATACAAATTCAATTTGTAAGGAGATCTTCGAGAACACCACTTTGATAGACTTTGATACTTTAAATCGATGTGAGCTAACATTTCAATTAATTGAAGGTTAAACAGTACATTACTGCAATAAATGTTTCTTTGTTCAAATTCTATTTACAAATTAATATAAATGTAATGCCTATAAGTTTTAAGTATGTTATTAGACAACACGCAAAGTTTGACAATCGATCGTTTTATGACCCCGTTTTGTGTTTAGTTATTGACAATAAGAATATTGTTATCGGAACCAGGATAGAGTTAGATAACGCGCCCTAAGCGTCATTCATTGGGGGAGAGATTCTACTCTCTTATTACGAACAAATCGTTCAGTGTGATATTTTGTTGAGGATATTTCCACTTATGTTGGATGTGTAGTTACTTGAGGTACTCTTCCTTCTACCGCGGAGATAATCGTTGATACAAGGTCTTCACCTTTTTCCACCATTTAACATGACTTAAGGATTTTTCATCTGCGGTGGGGCCAATAAAGTACCACCTCGAAGAAAATGTCCTGAAGAAAATTGTGGAGGAATATCATTTGGGTTTTCCGCTGCCTTTTGGAAGTGAAGTTTGAAGCTCTTAACTCTCGCTTCCCATATTCTGACCATATGAGGAGCGCCGGGAGAAATGAACCGATATTCTAAATTTTGATCCCTGTGTCTCTCAGATACATTCACCGACAGAGTTATAGAAACTGTTCAAAACTGAAAGAATTTTACTAGAGTCCTGGGCATACCTCGATTTCCAATAAATCTGCGTAACTCAGCTAAAAATGATTGGGTTGTCAAGTCACCGTTAACTTCTAAGTGAATAGCCTGAATTGCAAAACACATGAAGAGACAGACGTATACCTTCGAGATTCGGCAATTGCGCCTTGAAAATCTTTTTATACGGACCAGTGAAATCTAATCCCGTGTTAGTGAACAGTGAGGAGATAAAAGTGCGTTCTGAGGGCAAGCCTGTCAATATCTGTGTTCGCATTTGCTTTTTGTGTATAATGCAAGTCTTACGCGGATGGATGCACTTCTTCACGAGATTCTTTACGCCTGGAATCCAGAATTCGCACCGAATCAATCGGACTTCCAATTGTCTGCCCCCATGAATTGAGATATAATGTTTGTACTCGAGTATTAGAATAGATATCATTGATATGGTAATATTATTGGGAATCTTTCAGTATATGAAATGGTGGAAAAAGACAATCTTCCATTGGATCGAATGATTTGTTCAGAATCCATTAAAATCAATTAAAGAGATTCTTTAATTGATTGTTCACTAAAATTAATGCTTTAATCTGCTTATCCTTTCCATACCAGGTCTAAATTCTCGACAGTGGGCGGAAATTTCGAAACTATTTTATAAGGTTCTCTTATAGTTTTTGCTTGTACGTGAAATAACCTTTGCATTGAATACAATTTCGGATGGTTTATCTAAAACGATTTAAATATGTCTTGGAAAGACAGCCAGGACAAATAGTCCCCATAAAAGGTATCAGTGTATGTAATTTTTATTTAACAGCTATTTTTTTCCATTTATGGTGTACAGCGAAGCAGTTTTTTAGATGTAAGTGCATTTGGCACTTTTCGCACATTCTCATAGTCGCTTTGTGGAAAAACTTGCAGCGACGAGCCTTTTTGTTGGCTTCTGTTATAAGATGATGCTGGCCAGAGACACGAAGAATACGAGAATATGAAGTTAGTTTTTCAGTGAAGGTGTCTTTATCCTCGGAATAAGGTGCAATTGGAATATCCTTCGTTTCCACCTCATCTGATGTAAGCAATAAATTTCTCACGAGGTCAACTCGGAAATCCAGCTGCGAAATCTTTGGCTGCACGAACATCTTATTAATTAAACAATTTAGTTTCCAGGCATTGACAAACCAAAGAATAGCCAACCAAAGTGGTCACCACCATTTTTTTATTCTAATCGAAACGCGATAATTGAAAAAATCTGTCATTCAGATCTACTCCACCCATATATGAAATTCTGTTTTTTTATTATAAACAGTTGCTGCACAATAATTTGGCCCGGCTGTCCGTCACGTTGTCGTTGCCTTTGCGTTGTAAGAGTTAAGAGGTAAACATCAGTAAGATTTGATAGCAATGTCACCTCACGTTTGTCTTGCCAACGACAGCAGGCAATCTTATTTGCTTTGTCGAATCTACCATTAATTCCAAATAGAAATACAACTAAGACAAGATTATGTAATATATATTCCATGGTCATGGAAGCTTAAAATACCTGTTTTTAAATCTGGAGCAGGCGATTACTGCGCACAGTTCCGGAGGTACTGTTTATCAGTTTATCCCTCAATAGACACGTCAGGTAGTACGATGTGAAAAAGTGATCAAAATATGCAAAAATGCAAAAAATGTTTGCACATCAAATCAAAGGAATACGAACTTTGGTGTACTTATCGTTTTTGTTTAGATTATTACTATCGGCGAAATGGAGATATTGTTTTATTTTTCGAAACATTGCACGTGCATGGTCTGTTTCACGATTACTGATCTAAATGTTAGATTTGTTGACCAATAGTTGTTTATTTGTGGTAACTTATTATAATATGATAAGCCAATAAATGCCAATAAATCTTTTTAAAAGAACAGTGTTGATTGATTTGGTAAATTGCGCATCATTGTATTGCATAGAGTATCGCTTTGTTTCCGTGACAATCATGCGAACTGATTTCATTAGCAAAGAAACTGAAAAATATATCGGACAGTAATTTGTTCTGCAACTTATGCTGCATGAAAAGTTTCAGAAACTCCGACGGCTCCGGATTATTTGAAATTCCAAAATCTAGTAATCTTGTCTCAGTTATTTTTTTTTATTGAGGAGGTAAAACCACATTGGCGGATCAGTATTGCGGGCAAAGTGCCTAGTTATTTGTGTTATTGCAGAAGTATCATCAATGAGGTTAGACGATTTTTTGCGATCTTTACGCGCTTAGCTTTCGAGTACTCGGACCATAACTTTTTCCAAAGATTCCTCATTATTTAAAATGTCATCGTCAATTGTTTCTTCATCGATAATTCCATCAAACGCATCTGGTGGAATAGCAGCTTCAACATCACTGTTCGATAATTCTTATACAGGGTGAGTTTTTTAACTTGAGACATCCAAATTACTCGAAAAATACGCGATATCGCGAAAAAATTTTCAGACAAAAAAAAACAAGGTTCTGAAGGTGAAGATGGTGACCAATGGTGTGACCTTGAGCCACATTTTCAAGGTCAAACGAAAGTCATTTTGATTTTTTAATGGGAACCCCTACTTTTTGACAGATTCGTAATCTGCGTGAAAAGTTACTGTTCTTTTACATGAAATACTTTTTTCAAAAATGCGTTCTCTTCCCGTCAGAGGGCGCCATAAAACTTAAGAAATATCGCGAAAAATGTTTCAGACAAAAGTCACAAGGGTCTGAAGGGGACATAAGATGGTGACCACGAGTTTGATCTTAATACCCATTTACAAGGTCAAACGAAGGTCACTTTTGTTTTTCAAATGATAATTCCTGATTATTCCTCAATGGGGCACACGACTTTGTCTCAAAGGTCTCATTCATTCAATGTTAGATACCACTGTTAGAAGGTCGAGATTTGTTTTGAGGCAGTCATTATTGCCTCGAGTGAAGTTAAAACTCAAAGAAATTTCAGATAGAGACAAACTGTCCAAAACTTATCTGAGAATGTACGATGTGCAATCTGCCCTTTTTTTCTACTTGAACGGAACTGTACTTCATTTAGAAGTTCGATATTTGTTTTGAGGAACTGATTATTATTAGTAACGTTTTCCAGATTAATAATGCAGGCTATTTCAATTCAAGAGGAAATTGAAATGATATTGATTTATGGAGAAAGTGGAAGGAACATCGATGGTGCTGTTGCTCTTTACGCCCAACGTTTGCCAGACCAGATACGATCGCGCGGTTCACATCAGAGCAGAATATTAAAAATTGGCTTGATTCATTCTTGGCTGCCAAGCCGGCGCAGTTCTTTTGGAATGGGATCCACAATACAACTTGCCAGAAAGTTGGGAAAAAGTCATAGCTTCAGATGGGCAATATTTTGAATAATACTATTGTACATGTTTTCTTAAATAAACGTTCAAATTTTGAAGGAAAAAAAAAAACCGAACGAATTAAATTACATACCCAATAAATTAATAATAATAACGATTTTAAGTTGAAAGAAATTGAACTACGCTTAGAGATACATATAAAATATGATGAAACCTTAAGGCTGTATTTTGGTCTAGAATTTAAAAGAGAAAAAATCATTTTTTTGCATGTCTTCGAAGTACATACTTTTTAGAATATATCCTCCAAAGATTCCAATAATTTAAGAAGAAATAGACGAAGGTACATTGTACTGGTAAGGAATTGCTGATTAACGAAATGAAAGCTTAACGCAACATTATATGACTTAAACTGCTTAAAACTATGCTCAAATTTTTAAACGCGTTTTTCTTGAAACTACTTTTTTCAACAATTTTGACACAAGTTCTAATGAACCGATAAACTTGAAATTTGATATACAACTATTTTTTAAAAATTTAAAACTGTAGAAAATATGAATACAAAAATTTTGTGAACAGTCGCCAATTTTCCACTTTTTTTTTTTGTTTCTCTGAGTTAGGGGATATTATAGTACAACATATTTACTAATTAATTACATTTCTTTATTTTTGTTTCAGATGACTAGAAGAGTTGAAATCGTTTCAATAAGGACGCACCCCTTTTTTCAACCCACTTATTTACCACCATGTAATTTTTTTAATTTTGTTTTTGTGAAATTATTTTTTATATTCTTAAATTATAAATAAATATTTATCAAAAATAGGTTAGCGAAAGTAGTCATCACAATTGAAAAACCCTAAATCATCACAGAGCAGTTGGCTTTTAAATTTTAAGCATTTTTTAATGTCGGTAATATAAAGGGTTTTCCAATAGGGAATTCACAACTTTAAATTTTATTTGTGAACGCACTCTTTCACTAATCGTCAAACTGTCACTGTCAATTTATTCAGTAAAATCAACATTTTCATCGTAGTAAAGTACACTAACGAGCTACGTTTTCCGATTGGGTTCTGGAGAAGATGCGCCAAGATGATGAATTTCATCGCAAAATCATCTTCAGTGATTTTTGGCTCAATCAAAATATGCGTTATTGGTCGGGTGAAAACCCAACTGTGCTTCATGAATCACCACTTCATCCACAAAAAATAACTGTTTGGTATGCTTTGCATGCGGCGTTATCTTTATCGACGATAACGATCGTCACATTACTGTGAATGGTCAGGCCATGATCAAAGATTATTTGTGGCCCGAATTAGAAGATATGGACTTGGACGACATGTGGTGCCACAAGCCACACATCACACGCTATAATCGATCTATTGAAGAGTAAGTATGGTGAGCGTTTTATCTTAAGACATCTTAAGCGTTTTATCTTTCTGTGGGGCTACGTTAAGTCAAGCTTAAGTTAAGTTTATGCCAACACGTTGACGATGTTGGAAGAGCTCAGAGCCAGCACTGAACGCGAAATAGCGGCCGTTTCGGCCGAAATGTGTGGCCAAGTTGTTGAAAATTGGGTCCAACGAATCGACCGCTGCAAACGTGCCCGCGGTGGCCATATGAACGGAGTCGAGCTCCAATCATAAATGTTTTCATTGTACTTCAAGCCAACAATAAAGTTTTTGAAATATCTCAAATGGTTTGCCTTTTATTTAAAAAAAAAATTGTCAAGTCGTTATTAGAAAACCCTATACGTAATTATATTTTACGGCTGATTTTCATCAAAGCTAATCATTCAGATTTATTTAATCCATTAACCTTTATCTAAACACTAATTCCCAAAGGTTAATCAGAAGGAAAAACCTTTACTTTATCCAATCATGTTTTGTTTGTCGGTTGAAAGTTTACAAGCCATCAACAGGGTCCCTTTGAAAATCGCTGTGTCAGTGTAATCCAATAAGAAAGAGTCTACCTAATAATGCCTAAACCTTATTACAGAATTACTGAACTATGAAAATAAAATTAAGCCTTGCCAAATTTATGACAACCCGTTTATCTATGTGTTTTAACAAATTTTTCAATTCGATAATATCATAGGACTTGCGCTACTTCCAACGGCCTGAACATCTTGATCTTAATCAAATTGAAAAAGTTTCTTTGTGGAATTACTGCCGCGCGTCTTTCGCTTCGAAAATTCGATGTCGGCGCTAAGAGAAACAGATAAAGTTAAAAAAAAAAAGCTTTTTCTTTGCTTTTCGGTGATGATAGGAGAATGGTAGGGGTGGTGGTAGTAGTACGTGGTATAGCTAGGATGAGGACGGATGTAACGCTACCAAGTAATTGTAATGTCGTTTTGTGTTCTCGCGTAAAATGGATTTCTTTGCAAAAAAGAAGTAATAATTTATATTTCTTGTCTATAGCCTGGAATTCCTGATTTTGGTTTGTCGAACAATCTTTCTTAAATCATGTGATTTTAGAATGTAAATACTTACCAACTGGATGGAGGAGAACAAAGTTTTGGTAAAGAGCTTTTGTTTTGCCTAAGGTAATAACATTTTTATACTCATGGATGAATTTGAAGTATTACTTTCTATTTCAAGTAAGCTTTCAACGCAAACATCATGCGTTTAGAAGCAGTTTTATTCCCCTTTATAATGACAAATTCTTTTGTATAGTCGAACATGAATGTCTGATAAACCGCTCACCATTTTTAACACTTTCATGAGAGTTCAATGAGTTTTTTTTCTTACTCGTTCTTTGCTTATTTCACTTAATCTTACTTAATTTTTGGCTAAAGAACTACGAGTGCTATCCCGCTTCTGGATAGCTCAACTATTGATAGTATTATCTAATTTCTTATTTTTCTAAGATTATTTTTAACCAAGCGGAAGTAATAGGATTATCGCGTTACAGTAGGGAGAACAGTTTATATTGACAGACAAATTAAACCACGAACATTAATTACGTATGTACCTATAAAAATTGTGCTTTGAAGCACAAGCGCAAAAACTTTCGAAGTAGATTTTCGGTTATCATTCTCTAAGCTTAGACATCATAGTATTGGGTAAACAACTCACAATATTTATAATCGGTTGAAAGGTATGTATCCATTAGACTAAAAACTTTGTATGGAAGAGTTTGAAAGTTAAGATTAAGTGCTTAAGGCTTGGTTCATAACCCTCTTACGTTTTGGTAATAAACGGTTAAGCATTTTGAAATCGTCTTTTAATAGCCTTGAGGCAATGCTTCAAAACCCCAGTTTGCGCCAGAATTAGAAAGGGTTTGTTTTCCAGGCTTATGACAATTATTTTTAGCCAAACTATTAGAAATTTCCTCAGTTTTCTTGATTTTCGCGGGCTGTTTGTTAATTTAGCTTTATTTTCAGTATGAGATCATCAAATAATGATAAGATAATATATATTTATGTAGAATGGGGTATCAAAGAAAGAAATAGTGCAGATTTGAACAGGAATATCGAAAAATCAAACTATGAATACGACGACTGCATGCAAATCACATCGTCTTACTATACTATGTAAATACGACGCTTTGGATTCTACAGCGGTGAACAAAAAACTCATAAACGCACCCAGCTATGCTTGGAATACGTGTGATGACGAGTTAAAGATTCTTGATTGATCTTAAGCGAACCACTAGCAAGTCAGCGCCGAATTGCTGTCAGTTAGAATTTTTCGTGGAAACACCAGAAAACAACCAACAAAAGCCGGCATCAGTAGACAAAATAAACTGACACAGTTAAAACAAGGAAAAACACCAACTCCAGGAGCTAAATTAGCGATATGCCATGCCTCCATAATGGCATAAATCAACATGAGGTACTAAGCGCACAAAGTAGGTATGTATAGGGTGATTCATTGTGGGTTTGATTTTCAATAGGCTTTATTTGACAGATAACGCATGACATCTACCAAACTGCTTTGTTATTTTTGTTTAGTATCGTTTGGCAAATTGTCATGGAAAGACTCACACTACAACAGCTTCTCCAAATTTCTCAGCTGTATTAAGAAAATCAGAGTGATAAATGTCTGTGATTCGACGAACTTACGGTGCACATAATCGACCTATTGAAACCACTATTGCCAATACCATTCGCAAATTTCAGTCCCAGTTTACGTTAAAGGATGATACATGACCGGTTAGATCACATCCAGCATGTAGTGAAGAGACAATAGCAGCTGTAGCTGAGAGTGTTTGCGAAAACCGTGACGAATCGATTCGTCGTCGTTGTCAGCAGTTTTGCTTGGCGTATTTTACGTGAGAATCTCGACATAAAGCGATCAGAATTCAACTTGTGCAAGAATTGAAGCTAGGCGACTTGAACTAGGCGTCATATTTTCAGAGAATGGGCTTTGGAAAAACTCAATGTTTTGTCGTGAAATTTTCTTCAGTGATGAAGCCCATTTCTGGCTCAATGGATATGTTAATGAATAAATTTGACATATTTGAGCTGATGAGCAACCCGAGGAGTACCAAGTACCATTTTATGTATTAAAAACAACGATATGGTGTAGTTTATGGGCTTGCAGAATGATTGGTATATACTTCTTCAAAAGTGAGGCAAATTAGAATGTTACTGTCAATGGTAACCTTTATCGCGCCATGTTAACGGACTATGTGCTTGATAAAATTCAAGCACATGATCTCGGTGAGCTCTGGTTTCAACAAGATGGCGCTACGAGCCATACTGCTCGTGAAACAATGGACTTGTTGAGGAATCATTTTGGTGAGCACTTAATTTAACGTTTTGCTACGGTAAATTGGCCGTCTAGATCGTGCGATATCACACCTTTAGACTATTTCTCTGGGAATAGTCTTCAGGAATAAGTCAGCTCGATTTGGAAGCCAACATTACTTATCTTATTTTCGAGATACCAGTCGCTATGCTCGAACGAGTCCCCCAAAATTTGACCTTCGGAATGTACTACCTCAGACATAGTCATGACCAACATTTACATAATATCGTTCCTAAAAATAATTGCCATAAATTTTTCTTTTAACCAGTGATAAAAGTTTTGAGGTTACTTTCAAATTTGTATATTTTATTTAACATCATAAATCAAACCCTGCGATGAACCACCCTATATATGGAACATATGGAACGAAGAAAAATGCAAGAGTAATGCGGAACTCTGCTTGATACAAATAGCGAGCCTTTAAAAAGAAGGCTAAGTACAGAGGAAATTTCGTAAAAGATATAGTGCGGCTTGAGTTAAACTCTGAACATTACAAAAAGAAGGTGGATTAAGAGAGGTACCTTCATAATCAACAAGCAGGTGACAAGCAGTAGAAGAAGAGTAAACGTCGAAGTACACAACGAGTTCAATAGTAAAAATATATTGAAGATGAGCAGGCTAACTATCTGATTTGCAATACATGAAAAGAGTACTTTATAACACTTCCCTTAAAAGCAAAAGCGACAACAGCCATTGTAACAAGTACCTACTGATCGGTGAAACAGTGTCGTATACAATAAAAATAAACGAATGAGATATAGAAAGTCGTTAACAGAATATTACTACACTCCATGGCACTACACAGTGTTATTACATCGAAAGTTAAATGCACTTGCGATTTCGAAGGTAAAGGAATTGTACAAAGTATCTTACTTTTTTATGTAGTGCAAGATTTTTTATTGAGGCAGCACATAAACGAGTAAGTTTTCGCTAAGGATATTATAGGTTATTATAGCCAGCGACTTGACAGCGCTTCAATACCAGAACACTTTCTTTTCTTCTTTCGTTCATGCTTTCAGAATGTGGAACTGTAATAAATTTAAAAGTGCAGTCATGGCACACTTTTAAAACTAGAACTAGTTAAATCAGAATTTTTTTTTTTTTTTCTTCCCTCATTCTCTTCACTATATGGGAGTTTGAAATATATTTGCAATCATCACTTTGAGGTATTTCATTGAGCTTTTTCTTAGGCCAACACATAAAGCATGAAGAGATTATCCACAGGAACAACTACAAATCATTAAATCAGCATTAATTTCCCTCGTAATTTCACAATCGGGGTTTTCGTGGTATTTATGGTAGAAATAGTTTGGTTAAATTAAATAGGTAAGCATCAGTATCGATAACTATTTAATACGACACGAATAGGGTCTCCGAAAATGAAACAAAAGGCACTGACCTGGAATTGATTGGTAAATATTAAGGCGAAGAGAGAGTTTTGTTAAATTAGCAAAATAGAGCGGGAATTAATTTGGAAATACCCCCAATGGGTTACAAGATTAATACAACACTGACGAAAATAATGAAAACAAAGACAGACGTAAGAGACAAGTAAGAGCAATTGATTAATACAGGGTTTTCCAATAGGGACTTGACAACTTTGAATTTAATTTGTGAACGTACTCTTTCACTAATCATCAAACTGTCACTGTCAATTTATTCAGTAAATTCAACATTTTTGTCATGATAAAGTACACTAACGAGCAACGTAACAAGTTTGAGTCTACATATTCGTTGTGTGATATTGACGTGTCATTGAGACAACGGGTTGGTCGAAGTGTCGAAAATATCGCTACCGTTCAGCCGTCCGTAGCAAACGATCCAAATCATTCAATTTCACGGCGTTCTCAAGAATTGGGCATCGCTCAGACCACATAATAGCGTATTTTGCGTAAGGATCTTGGTTTACACCCAAACAAGATCAAGCTGACTCAAGAATTGAAGCCGATGGACCATTTGAAGCGACGTACGTTCCCCGATTGGGTTCTGAAGAATGATGATGAATTTCATCTTAAAATCATCTTCAGTGATGAAGCTCATTGTTGGCTCAATGGGTTCGTTAATAAGCAAAATATGCGTTATTGGTAGGGTGGAAACCCACATGTGCTTTATAAATCACCACAAAAAATAACTGTTTGGTGCGGTTTGCATGCCGGCGGCGTTATTGGGCCATATTTTTTCATCGACGATAACGATCATCACCTTACTGTGAATGGTCAGCGTTATCGCGTCATGATCACCGATTATTTTTGGCCCGAATTGGAAAATATGGACTTGGACGACATGTGGCCTCAACAGGATGGTGCCACAAGCCACACCACACGCTACAATCGATTTATTGAAGAGTAAGTATGGTGAGCGTATTATCTCAAGACATGGGCAAGTCGACTTAACGCCGCTTGACTATTTTCTGTGGGGCTACGTTAAGTCATTGGTTTATGCCAACATGCCAACGACGTTGGAAGAGCTCAGAGTCGACATTGAAAGCAAAATACCGGCCGTTTCGGCCGAAATGTGTAGCCGAATCGTTGAAATTGGGTCCAACGAATCGACCGCTGCAAACGTGCCCGAGGTGGCCATATGAACGAAGTCGAGTTCCATTCATAAATGATTGTACTTCAAGCCAATAATAAAGTTTTTGAAATATCTCAAGTGGTTTGTCATTTGTTTAAAAAAAAATTGTCAAGTCGTTATTAGAAAACCCTAAATTTTGTGGAGGTTTTAGCAATTGTTTTAAGTGGTCTGCTTATACGGACACATTTTTATAAAACGCGACATTGCTTTGACAAGAGCGAATAGGTTTATGCAACATGCAACGCCATCCACAAACACTAGAGTGCAATTTTTTCAATCACCATCTCCCAAAGGTCTGGAAATGCTCGTGTATGCCGACAGGTGTATTCACGTTACAGTATGCAGTGAGATAAGAGCGATGGGATAAGTTCAAATTTAAATCGTTTGTGGGTGCATATTTTAGGAGAAAATTCTTCAGCTCTGAATACAGCTCATCCAGGATCCAGTAGAACATCAAGGAGTAACGAAAATATTTTTGAGATGTGGAACAAAGCTTGTGTGAAAATCCAAGAACATCAGCAGCAGGCTTGAGACTCTCAAAAACTATCGTTCACGAAATTCTACAAAAAGGCTTAAAATATCATCCCTTAAAGATTCAATTGGTGTAAGAGCTTAAGTAAAATTAATTTTATGTGTTTGAAATAGTATTGGGAACATTTCATACTGCGAATTGCATCTTCTGGAATAACTACGAACACTTCCAACGGAATGATCACGTAAATGAGAAAAACTGTCGCTCATGTGTTTCACGAAAAGATAATTCGTGACTTAAATACCAATGTCCTTACATTGTCCAAGAGTTAGAGTCGGTGGATATAATAATAATAGGTTATTTTCTACTTGATTTGGAGACATATTTATCTAACTCTTCACACACGTGGTGTGTGACGTCGTATACCTCAAGAACCTCCTTGAATTTCCTGCTTAATCCTGCTTTGAGAGTACATCAAAATAAAGTTTGTCACCAAGCTGAGGCAAAATATCCACCGTGAGCACATGACACGAAATACGGTAGTCCCATTTCAATGCTGTGTGCGACTTAATGAACACCATTTGGACGGTATCACCCTTTACTTGGTTTTGCCGTAAAGAATTATCAGATCCTATCGACTCAAACATTTCATTCAAGCTTTTATTTTTTCTCTCAATTACTTTTTTTATCTGTGGCGCGTCAAGATAAAATAATGAACACCATTCTTAACTCCAGTTTAACATCAAGATGTTGACGTTGCGTTACACTCTTCTAGAACTATATTTCACCAAATTCAAATAGAAAATTCGACAGACTTATAAAATGCGGTTATCATCTTATTTAACAATTCCCTCAAGTGATAAACGAATACATATACATATATACACCAGCTACTTTGGATACAATTGGATTTACTTCCAATCGAACAATTAGAGGATATATTCATCACAAATGCATTGCACGTTCGCAAAGATGGAATGAAACTGAAGGTAAAAAAAAACTACCAAACAACAATCAACAAACTGAAATTATGATATTTCGTGAACACCATTTGTTTTGGATTAATGTTAGGTTATGTAATATTGAACACGTCTCATCACGTTCTAGTGGATCAAATTATTTTTTTATATATGTATATATGAATGTACATACTTAGATTGTTCCATACAATTGATGAATAAGGATTCATGTTTCAATCGGTAACAACAGATACTGCTCATACTTGTATCTATCTGAAGCATGATTAAATGACAGTATTAAATATAGGATAAATTAGATAAATGGGTATCGTTTATTTCGATTAGATGGATATGGTCATTTCTGCGGCGCTGTTAACTTTGTGTGGGTTGGTATACATACAAACATCTACTCTACGAACAACTATTTTTTCAGGGGGGGGGGGGGAATGGTGGGTTCTTACAGAATAATAAAAGTAAACTTGAAGGGTCTGAAATAGAAAAGTACACTGTTCCACAAAAATCAACTTTTTGTATATGATATCCATAAAACATGCTTAAGAAAGCAAAATTACACTAGAAAACAGAAAATGACCTCCGATTTTCTCTATCACCCATAGATTTTTTTGCTACAAAGTATTGTGTTTTACGATTATACTGAATCTATATCTATATCAATATGTTTGCCATGTTACACTAAGTTCAGAATATTTTTATTGACGTTTAATGGCGAAATTTTTTTCCTGTGGCATATTGGCAGTAATCAGTAAACACAGTAGGACTCCAGAAAGTGAAGTTTTAATGACACGTTACATCCCATTACAAGATATCTGTAACTTTCGGCTTTCACATTTCCAGAAAAAACTTTCATAATACTTTTAAAAGCTTCCCATGCTCTTAGTACAACTTCAATTAGCATTTTGTGGTCCAACAAATATGCCCTCTTTAATTTTTGCCTCACTAACTTTTGGAAATTTCTTTTCAGATACAAGAACCTTCTACTCGTCCGATCTAGAGCTTTAACGAAATTTGTCATTAAGCTCAATTTGATATGGAGCAGTGGCAGAGATACGTATTAAGGATCAACCACAGAGTTAGTGTTTGATGTAGTGGCCACTCTTTCTGTATATAATGGCGACTTCCTGCACGGCTGTCCCATTCACACAGAAAACGGCAGTGTTTCGTATACCCCAGCTGCAGTCCAACAAGAAGCGCTATAACTTTTAAATCTCCACAGATTGACCAATTATAGTCTTTATACTGAATGTATTGTAGAGGATATCGCATATTCTTGTATGATTCCTTCATATGAACACCGTGAGCTATAGGTTCAATATGCACTTGCACAATGTGCATAGTATTTCGGTTCTCTCCACACCATGGGTATTTTTCAACCAACTTCCTAACAATATTATACAAGTTTTACAACTATAGAAGAACCCCATGATTTATCTTGATCTCATATTTTAACTCCAAAATAAAATTGGAGTTTGATTCCCCACACACATAACAGAAATTGTTGAAATTATTCACACACTTCCTAGGCATTGTATTTACTTGTTAATGCAATCCGAACTCTGTTGAATGCTTACTAATGCACACTATTGAGTTATATGCGTATTACTTACAACAAACAGACAGGAAAACGATATGTTTGTCAAATCACTCAAATGCTTGAACTTACTTACTTACTTAGATGGCGCTGTAGTCCGCGGTGGACCATGGCCTCAGCTAACATAAATCTCCAGACAGCCCGATATTTTTTCCGTCTGTCTTCACAAAGTTGGTTGAGGTCCCTTCCATTTGTGTGCGCTATCTAAGATGACGTCGTCTTTACTGCATTATCCCTCTGGGTTAAAGACTCTAACATGACATCATATTGTACCATGTAGTATTAAAAAAGTTCGGCCAACAGCTAGTGTGAAAGTTTTTGTTATATTATTGGGTCTAAATTGTGCGGTTTGCTAAGAGATGGCGTGACTTGTATTATTCCATTGGAACATGCGTTGGAAAGCTACTGTCATTGTACGTCATTTCATTATGTCATTCATTTCAAGCGTGAACTATTTGGAAAACAGTGGATCTTACAGTGGGTCTTACCCCACCCGCCTTATAGCCCAGACCTTGTTCCCTCTGACTACCATTTGTTCCGGTCGATGCAGAACGCCCTCACTGAAAAACGGTTCATATCAGAGCAGAATATCGTCAGAGCGATAACGCTGACCATTCACAGTAAAGTGACGATCGTTATCGTCGACGAAAAAATATGGTCCAATAACGCCGCCGGCATGCAAACCGCACCAAACATCATCGATGAAGTGATGATTCATGAAGCACATGTGGGTTTTCACCCTACCAATAACGCATATTTTGCTTATTGACGAACCCATTGAGCCAAAAATGAGCTTCGTCACTGAAGATGATTTTGCGATGAAATTCATCATCTTGGCGCATCTTCTCCAGAACCCAATCGGAGAACGTACGTCGCTTCAAATGGTCCATCGGCTTCAATTCATGAATCAGCTTGATCTTGTATAGGTGTAAACCAAGATCCTTACGCAAAATACGCCATAATGTGGTCTAAGCGATGCCCAATTCTTGAGAGCGCCCATTGACTGATTTGGGTCGTTTGCCAAGGACGTCTGACTCGGCAACATCACGCAACGAATATGTAAACTCAAATTTTTGCACTAAACTTGTTATTGCCTGTTTACTAGGGCGAGAATTACGACCGAAAACTAGAGTTAACGCTCTTAATGTTGCAGTCACCGACTCCGAATATCTGTAGAAAATTTTTATAATTTGCAGACGTTGCTCGTTAGTGTACTAACGGGTTTACTGAATAAATTGATAGTGACAGCTTGATGATTAGTGAAAGAGTGCGTTCACAAATTAAATTCAAAGTTGTCAAGTCCCTATTGGAAAACCCTATGAAAGTTATCGATGACTTTTTGAAGAATAAGTGGGTCAATGGCCGCAACTTCTGTTTGGATATTATTTTAGAGATCCTGGATTTTACCTGGATTAATGGCATGGACCTTACTTTTTAAATAACCAGACAGCAATAAGTCAAAAGGTGTCGAATCGCATGACATTGGAGGCCAATCAACTTCTCTTCTTACAGAAATAATGCGATATTCAAACCAGAGATCGTTCATATTAAATTTATTTAATTTTGGAAAAAAAAAATAGCCGGTCAACATGTTACGGTAACATTCTTCTATCACTGTAACTGTCTCTCCAGTCTCATCTATGAAAAAGTACGGCCAAATGATGCTGTAAACCCATAATCCGAACCATATAGTGACTGTTTTGAGATGCATTAGTTCTTCGTAAATCTCGTACGGGGTTTCCGGTCCCCAGAGTCGACAATTTTGTTTATGTACGCATCCATCCATCCAAAAATGGGCTTCTTCGGAGAAGATCAAATTCGATAACGAATTATCCTGGCGATCCAACAGCCAGTTAAGAAATCGGCGACTTCACAAATGATTCAAAGGCTTAAATTGTTGTGTAATTTGGATTTTTAAGGCGTATAAATGAAGATTAACTTCTAAAATTCGCTGTATTAAGGCCCAATTCTTAACTTTGGCGTCAATTCGTCGCCTAGGTGGTTCTGAACACTTTCGTGAACACAACTGATATGGTGTTTAAAACAATTTCGAACCAGTTTCTTCAAAACACTTCACCGGATTTCGAATTCCAGATTCACTAGAATGATTATGTTGTCCAAAAAATTCACGAATTTGACGAAATGTTAATTTTACGGATCACCAATTTTCGTAATAAGATTAAATGACAAAAGTGCATTGTTTCGTGTTAAGCGACTCCATTGCAAAAATTGCCAAAGATTGTATGACATCTGTCAGTTATTGACTGTAATTGACAGCCTACATCCACACCATCTGTTAGCTCACCGTTTATGTTTTCAAATGGTATCTCTTCTATGTACTTGATTGTAAGTTGTATTCACTTTAATAAAGTTCAGTTGATAGTAATCCGTCGTCTGCCTCTCATCTATCAATTCGCGGAATTGATTAATCGTAACAAATACAACGTTAATTTGGTCAGTACCGGTATAAACATTAAGCCCCCGATACCGTTAAAAGTGAACAATAAAAATATTTTTTATCGTGAAAAAATTGGTTGCAACGGTATATGTCTAAATATATATAAAATACAAGTTGCTACTTTTATGTTTGTCTTAGGTTCTGACGCGGTAGACATTTTCAATTCTTTCACGCTTACGTCAAAAGAAAGCAAGTTATTAAAGGTTATAGTGGCCAAATGCAATGAGCATTTTACCCCAAAAATAATTATCACATTGATAAAATATTTTACTTTATACGAGTTCTTTACATTGCATTGTTAGATTACTTAGAGCGTGACAAAATTGTGATTAGCATTCTTAGTGAAGCAATAAAAGAACATTTATTGGAAAAAGTGGAGTGTCAATTCAAGGAATTACTCAGAAATAAATAAACAGCCATTAAATACCGCAAAAATTGCGGCAAAATGAGGACGCGGATAAATAATCAAATCTACGGCAATGAGTTCTACTGCAGAAAGCGTGGAACTTCTCACTCACGAAAGAATTGACCAATGTCCAATAAAATTTGAAACAAATTTGAAAAAAGGAATACCTTTCTGTTAAATAAGGACAAAAACAAACGTGTGACAGAAAAGTGCATGCAATTACAAACGACTTAACAAGTGGCAGTAAAGAGAGTGAAAACAATAATTTACTGTACTCTGTTCAATAAAAATGTATGTTGTACAGGTAAGAAAGGAATATTTGTCCATCACTTTGGTAACAATTAAATGCAGGGATACCATGATATGCATATTTGTCGACAGGAACTTCTCAAGATTAATTTTTAAATTAAATAAATTATTAAACTTATTTTTATTTATTGTATCAAAAAGTGTCAAACGTTATATAATAATATTATATAACAAAATTAAACTGAGGTGGCCGTGGTATATGCATAGACTCCTCAAGCAGAGGGTCAGGGGTTCGAATCCCGTTCCAGGTAATTCTGTGAAAAAGTCTTTTCATAGAATTTGTATGTAGTTATATGAAAATCCCGTCGGCGTCAACTCTGACATGAAGGCATAACACTGATGTTGGAGTGGTTGCTGGCTGGGCTAAATGTAACGAAATAACAACTAACACGTACTTAAAACCTCTTGGAAAAATATCGAAACTACACTACCTCCCCGCGTCATGGAGAAAAAGACAGTAAAAAGGGTATTCGCGCGCGGTATTATAAAAAAAAAAAAAAAACTAATTCGAAGAAAATCGACTGCTGCTCATCATTTAGAGTTATAACAATCTCCTTTGCTGCTGTCTCAGCGAAAACATCTAAATCCCACATCTTGGGTACAGGTTTAAGTTCAACATGTTTGACACAATTAAGCCATTTTTCACTCTCCACTTTCTGAAGTGTTTCTGTTATTAGTAGCTTAACTTCTTTCTTTTCTAAAGTTTTTTGGCTTGCTACGAATCCTTTTACTTGATCCCATATCAACTCTATGTGATTAAGAATTATCGTTTGCCAGAAATTCGTTTAAAAAAAAATAAAATAAAAATAAAAAGAAACATCTTAATTAGTATCAAACTTAAGACTAACTCTATTTTTAATTTTTATTCTTATTTATAACCGATTGGAGACACAAATATTCTTACTCGTTCGATTTGTTAATCGATTCTGGGAATTTTGTGTATCGATTTCTTATGCAGTCGATACACTTGAAAAGGCGAAATCCGATACACTCGAATATTACTAAAATGGGTGTCTGTTAACACGGAAAAGAAAAAGCAAAATACCTTGTGTTGATAACACATTATTATTTATGTGCTGGCATGGACATGACATATTCATATGATATATGGAACAGATATGCATATCTGCGTTTATATGATATGCTTATCTGTAACTCCATTCCCCTTTGTCTGAGGCACCGACAACGTATTTATGGTATAATAAGTTTGCTTTTTCTGCAAAAATTTCCTTTGACTGAACCAAAAATCAGCAATATAAAAAATACAGTTATAAGAAGGGTTACAGAATTCACGCTCATGGTGTACCCCGCTTGGTTTGTTCTGTTTATTTCTCTAATCTCTTTTCTGTATTTAATAATTTTTTTAAAATGTAGATTTAGATATCCTTCTGGATATAGCTGCGTCACACGCTGTGGTGATTGCTTGGGTCGGATGATGTGATAGGGCTTCTGCTGATCCGTAACTACCATAAAGGTCGATGTTCATCATTTCTTCGAACGCGCCTTTGTCGAAGGATGCTTCTTTCCATTTAGGTCCTGTTAGTTTGGAGCGCTGCCTGGGCTTCTCGTTGTCAACGTCGCCTGGTAGTTGCTGTGCGTGTATTCTTTTCTTACCCGCCATTTTGTTTTACGTAGAAGTGAGTTGCTCATGAAGGTCATCGCCAATAACAACGGCTTCAGGTAGTCACTGTGTCTTAGACTAGGGGATGCGTAGCAGGTTAAGAAGTGGATGCCGCTTACTCTAGCTGTTACGAAGTAATTCGCCAGACCCCTGGTTTTTTGCAGAGCGTGGTTTCCACGGCTCCCTATCGCTACTTTTTTGAAGTTGTCATCTAGCCAGCAACAACCATACGAGGATTTGTTTGGTTCGCTGATAACGGCAATATCAATTTTCTTTTCCCTCGTCATTTGAGCCAGCAGATCCTGTGCGGCCGCACAATGGTTACCGTTTATCGGTATACCCTTTATCATTGCTTGCTACCTTGGGCATTCCAAAATATGTGCCCAGCGTTTTTCGGGTCGGTCGTTTTGCACCGAAAACATATTGGGTCCTTAGTACAGTTCTTCGCTATGTGACCTTCTTCTCCATATCTTCTACACTTGCGCTTGCGATTTTTGCAAATAACTTTATTGTCACGATTTGCGTGCTACCGTAGGCCTTCCTTAGGCTCATGACATCCGCTACGCATGCCACGTTCAGCTTAAACTGGCATTTAATCACTTCCCAGATATCTTTTTTTGTCGTTATCTTCTCGATATCCTTGACTTCTATGGTGCTTCGGTGTGTCAGGGAAAGGACCTTCGTATCCGCCCCGAGAGTTTCGGTTATTACTATATCCTTAAATTGCTCTGCTTTTCCACCGGTTTCATTTAGCTGGAATAACAGGTTGCCTTTCTGCGTTCGTCTGATCTTCGGCACTGATTCACCGAGATTGCCTTACTTGGCTCCCAAGCCTTAACTCTGCGGAGTATTTCCGCGTAAGACAGTTCTCTCTTTGTTGCCACCACAATTTCATCAGATTGTATTTTTTCCTTGATGCGCATACTTCGCTTTTTAGGTTCTTCTTTTCTTTCTTCGGGACATTTGACCGGGCCTTGTTTACATCAATTAAGGTTTGTGTGAAGTCGCTTGTGGCCTGTTAAGCTTTAGCGGTCCCGGCAGTCTTCTTGAGCCTTATTTAAGCGCCTCTCTCTGCTATTTTCTCGCTCTGTCGGACTGCTTTGCTTCGGGGTAACTTAATCCACCCATCTCGGATAGGTTTACTTTGGTGCTTGGAACTAGGGGTTTCTCCGATTGGTTCTGGGCCTCTTTTCGACTCTCTTACCATTTTATGCCATGGAGATGTCTGCGAGGCATTGTTTTGCATATCATTGTGCATCTCTATATGGTAACTGACAGCTTATAAAGAGCCTTAATGCTTTCGATGGTGTCTCAAATTTGTTGGTTAATGGAGCGCCTCCTACCATCTTTCAGCATTGTGGAAGGCCGACGGTTGGATGGTTGGTTGCACTTTAGGTCCCCTCAAACTGGGGGTGCCGTGCAATCCTCCTTGCTCACTTGTGCCATTAGTGATTGCTCTGCTAAAAGGGGTTCATTTCTTTCTCCTCGTGTACTTCGTTTTTTTTTTTTTTTTTTTTAAGTTTTCGGTTGTTATCATTCCTATTGTGTTATCAATGTTCGGATGCGTAGTTATCTAATGATCTCATGGTAGCCTGTGCAAGCAGTGAGGCCATGCTACGGTTGACGCAAGCCTTAATGGCGTCTTTTGCCAGATCCAGATCGGTAATAAACAGGAATGTTACATCTGTACCTACACCACCGACTAACTGGTGACGAGATATTGAGCGTTTCTTAAGTCCTGCCAGGGTTCTAACGGGACGGAGGCGCTTGTGGCATTAGTCTGAGAACCATTTCCATACTACACTCCTCGCAGCTGTTAATAAATTGTGCGATTCCGGTTTTAAGTTTTTGATGAGATATTCTTTCTTTTTCATTTTTTAAAAACAACGCCAATACCTCTATGATTTTTTTTTTTTTTTTTTTGTGTTCTTCCGAATGGCAACCTTAAGGATTCATAGTAGTCATTGTCTACACTAAAGCCGTTTTGTGGATGTCTTCTGGTGTCAATTCGATCTGATTGAATCCTTTCGCTTTTCAAGCGTTGTGAAATAAATACATTTTACGAGTTTGTCAAGTATCCCTATATACTTGGGATAGGGTATTTATCATCTACCGTTACTTTGTTTAGCATTCGGTAGTCGATGACCATTTCTTTTTTCCACTGGCGTCGTCCTTCTTTGGTACAGCCCATACATATGCTGAATATGGAGAGTTACTTGGTCCGATAATTCCACCTTCAAACATTTTTGGTATTTGTGATTATATAAGGTGATTCATCGTGACGTTTGATTTTCAATAGGCTTTTTTGACAGATTACGCGTGACTCCTATCAAATTGCTTTATTATTTTTGTTTAGTATCGTTTGGTAAATCATCATGGAAATACTCACACCACAACAGCGTCTCAACAGCTGTATTACGAAAATCAAAGTTCTGTGAGTAATGTTTTTCGTGTGATTCGAGGAAGTTACGGTGCGCATAATCGACATACTGAAACCACTAGTGCCAATACCATTCGCAAATCTGAGTCCCAGTTTACATAAGTGGATGATACTCGACCGGTTAGACTACATCCAACACGTAGTGAAGAGCCTATAGTAGCTGTAGCTGAGAGTGTACGCGAAGACCTTGACGAATCGATTCTTCGTCGTTCTCAGCAGCTTGGTGTATTTTACACAAGGATCTCGGCATAAAAGCGATCAAAATTCAACTTGTGCAAGATTTAAAGCCAGGCCACTTGAATTTGCGTCATATTTTCAGTAAATAGACTTTGGAAAAACTCAATGAAAATCCGGTGTTTAATCGTGAAATTTTGTTCAGTGATGAAGCCCATTTCTGGCTCAATGGATACATTAATAAACAAAATTGCCGTATTTGGGATGATGAGCAACCCGAAGATTACCAAGAGCGACCATTGAGCTACAACGGTGTGGTATGGTTTATGGGCTGGTGGAATCATTGGTCCATATTTCTTCAAAAATGAGTCACATCAGAATGGCAACCGTTATCGCGTCATGTTAACGGACTATGTGCTCTGGTTTCAACAAGACAGCACTACGAGCCATACAGCGCGTTAAACAATGGACTTTTTAAGAAATAATTTTGGTGAGCACTTAATTTCACGTTTTGCTACGGTAAATTGGCCGCCTAGATCGTGCGATATCACACCTTTGGACTACTTTCTCTGGCGATATGTAAAGTCTCAAGTCTTCAGGAAGAAGCCAGCTACGATTGACGCTTTGGAAGCCAACATTACTTGTGTTATCCACGAGATACCAGTCGCTTTGCTCGAACGAGTCGCCCGAAATTGGACCTTCCAAATCTACCATTTTAAACGTAGTAGTGGCCAATATTTACATGGTGTCATTTTTAAAAGTAAATGCCATGAATTGTTCTTTTAATTAATAATAAAAATTTTAAGTATACTTTCAAATTTATGTATTTTATTTTAGATTATAAATCAAACCTTACGATGAATCACCCTTTATATCTTTCTTGTGATTATAAGGATACCTATATGATTTAACGTATATTGGCACATTATTTGTTGTGCGAACTCTGTGTTTCATGACATCTGTGAATGTTAGGTTCGAATCTTGTTGATAAAATATGCCAGAAATTTGTTTTTACAATTTGTATAAATTTCTTGGTGTCTTCTGTATTTAATTTGTGTGAATTTCTTCTAACAATGGAACATTCTCTTTTTTGTCCTATGACGTTGAAATTTCTATAAATAACTTCTTCAATCTGGGTGCACATTATACATAATACCCCTTAATACCCTCATTAAGGATGGTGTTGGGTTTTAATTTTTCGTGTTTTTTTAAGATTATTAGTCCCTTTTTTTTGTTTGACTGTTAAGTTAATTTTCCTTTCTATTTGGTTTCTGAACTGAAAAAGGATTAACTTTCCTTCTATTTCTTATATATTATTTTTATTATCGATTTTAGCACACATATTCTTTAAGACGTCGTTTCCGATTAGACCATCATAAATATTATGAAACTTGCACTGCCCTTTGAATATCCTTCGTTTAAAAGAGTCTTAATTTTAATTGGGTTTATTTGGACTTGCAATTTTAGATGACACACTATATATTGAGTTTGATTACAGAGTGGGTTGAAGGGACTTAGTTTGGGTTTTACTACTATTTGTGGTATGGTATATCGGCCCCGTTTTGCCACGGGCCAAACTTGAAACGGAGATGCTTTGTTTCCCAATTATTGTTCCTGTTTTTTATTTTGCGTATATAACCATCATTGTATTTGTCATATTGGAAGCTGTTTCTTTGTCTGTTTTGCATTTGTGGACTGTTATGAGTTTTGTCATCTGGTATTTTTTGACCTTTTATGCTCGTTCATTTGAGTTTGGTTTTTAAACTGGCCATTGAACCCCATATAGGCATATTATACCGAAAAAATGATATTCATATCATCTTCAAGACTGCTAAGGTTCCTGCAGATGAGGATAGTCTTAATTCTTCGGATATTTTGCTTTTAAAGATTTTGAGTGCCGTTCTTTTATTATTTTTATGGCACTCATTTGTTGCCATTCCCGGTTCTAATACTAAGACTATTTTATAAAAGTCAAAGCTGTTTGTTCGAAAACTCGCTTCCCGTAATTCGTCATATAACTCTTCGGCCGAGAGCTTGTCTCCAAAATTGCAGTATTACTTTTCTCTCTTCCCAGGAAATAACATGACAAGTTATATCTATGGTTTACGTGTCCTTTCTTTAAGTTTACTTCCTATAATATTGGAGAAAAGATATTGAGATAGTGTGTCGTAAGTGTGTTTGAGTAAGGTGAATCCTATTAACTAGGTTGGTGAATGTTTGTAGATCACCAAAATCGATAGTGAGCGAGTTTCTTGCTAACTGTGGGTCAAATCAAAATATTGAAAGAGAGGACAAGGAAATTTGCAAAGGAAATCCTATAACTTTATGATATTTATGTATTTAAAACTCAAGACCCGACTTACATTGTTATGCAATCAGTTAGAAAAAATTATATGTGTGGGTATATACGTACTTAAAATATTATAATACACTTATCAACAATAATTATAAATAACATAAATATATATATTTCTGAATTTTTAATTAATGCTGCTACTGATCTTGTGAATTTGTTGTCTTTATTTTGGTTGTTGCTGTTGGTATTTCAGATTGTGTTCTTAATTGGTGTTAGTGTTGACGTTGTGGACAAGAAAAAATTTTGAATCTTATTGACCACACTTTCCTCACATTCGCAAACTTTCTTAGTATCGCGTGTTACTTTTCAAAAACTGTTTGTGTTAAAACACAAAACTACTACTTCGCGTATCCTACCGATTGCGCCAATTATCGTTAGCCTGAAATTGGTTTAAGAAAAAAATAAAAATAAACAGTTTGTTTTGTGAACTATGTAGTAGCAACCATCTTTATTGGTATCAAACTAAAGACTAACTTTACTACAAAAATGTATTCTTGTTTATACCCGATTGGAGACACAAATATCGATTGACACGGAAAAGGAAAGCCGATACTTTCGAGTACAGCTGAAATGAGTCTCTGTTGACAAGAAAAAGAAAAAGCAAAATATCTTATATTGACGACACATTTTTATTTATGTGCTGGTATGGACTTGGGGTACAGGGTTTGTTGACATATTTATGTGACAAAGAACTCACATTGGGTTAGGTTGGGAGTTTGTGATCGATGCACTTGTTGTGATCTATGCACTTAATGTATATTAATGTGAATACGTTAATTATTTACGTGACAATTATGGAATTGGATTGGCATATTCATATGAAATATGGAACAGATATGCTTATCTGTAACTATTAAGCTTGCAGTGGTTAAACGACAACCGTACTACTTTGTGTCCTGCCATTTGAACCAGAAATAAAACGAAACGAAGAAAAAATCGTTCATTTGTAACGAGGACAAGAAAAGTGTCTGCATCACTGCATCGACTTGAACACTCTAATCACGCCAAAAAAACTTTTACAACTGATCCTAAATGTGGTATAAATTGCACACATCCACACAAAAGGACTTTCCAACGTTTTATACTTTATGAAAATCGGCCGTGTAGGACAGTCGCATAATTAATTAATTTGTTTTGACAGCTGATTGTTTTTGACGTGTTTGGCATCATGGTGAGTATGGACAAAAACGATTTTCGTTCTCTCATAAAACATTATTTTTTGAGAGGCAAAACGGCGAAGGAAACAAAAGAAAAGTTTGATAAATATTATGGGGCTAATGCTCCGTCAGATCACATCGTCAAATATTGGTTTCAAGAGTTTCGTGGTGGCCGCAACTCCATTACCGATCAAGTCCGCAGCAGCAGGCTATCCGGTGCGGTTACAGAGAACAATGTCAAAAAAATACATGAAATGTTGTTGGCTGACCGGAAAGTGAAGGTGCGCGAGCTAGCAGATTACAAAGATTAGTACTGAGCACACACGCCATATTTTGGGCAATATTCTGCATATGAAAAAGTTGTCCTACCGCTGGGTGCCGCCCCTACTCACTCCTGACCTAAAACACGAACGCTAGAGCACTTCGAAAGAGTGTTTGGACTTGCTGATGCGGAATCGGACGGACATTTGGCGTCGATTGGTAACTGTTGAACACCAGAGAACAGAATGAGTGCCCGTCAATGGACTGATACTCTTCGTGGGGTACCTCGAAAAAGGAAAAACCATCAACAGCGAGTGCATCATTGGAGCAATTGAAGGCCGAAATCGCTGCAAAACGGCCTCACATGAAGCGAAAAAAATTTTGTTTTTACAAGACAATGCACCGGCGTACAAGAACATCGCAACCATGGCTAAAATCAATGACTTACGGCTCCAATTGCTGTCGCATCCACCGTATTCGCCCGATTTAACTCCCTCGGACTATTATCTCTTGTTAAACCTTAAAAGATGGCTCATCAATTAAAAATTCAGCTGACGCGAGGAAATCATCGACGCCACGGAGGAGTATTTTGCAGACCTTCCGGAAAATTACTTTTCGGACGGGATCAAGAAGTTGGAAAATCACTGGAATACTGGAATAAGTGTATGAAACTAAAAGAAGACTATATTGAATAGAATAAAAAAACATTTAAAAATTTTTTTTTTATTCCCAGGGTGGTTACTTTTCACCCCATCTAGTATATTTGTTAATGATTTCTATACCACGCATTTATCAGACATCAATGTACATTTACACATGACAACATCTACTGCTCTTTTTGATTAGTTACAGTTCGAAACAGCTTTTCAAAACAACAAAATCAAGAGACCTTGTAAAAAATATGTCTTTGTTTAGTCCTGTTTGGTTCTGTTAGAAAAGGATATCAATGACGTATATGCATGCTATTGATCATTCTGTCTCTGACTTCGGGACAGATTGGTCACAGGTGGCTTAAATGGTAGTGCATTGCCTTCCAAATCGAACGGCTCGAAGTTCAATACCAGTCGCGCCCGAAAGGCAGTCTTTATTTAGTAACTAATATCACGTTAAATGAGTGGTTGACCAGAATAACACAAGTCCAACTATACTAATAATTTAGTCTCCTCTTAAGCACTTAACACGTATTCAGGCACTTCAAGTCTAATAATACCCACATTAGTGTTAAATTCTTAAAAAACTAAACAAATTGGGGTTGTTTCGAGTTTTAAGAGGAGTTGCAACAATAATTTTAATGCAACCAAGAGGGACTTCAGTGGCACATTACAGTATTTTGAATCATAACCTGAGTGATATGCACCCGTGTTCGAAAACAACCCCAGCTTTAACTGGGTATAGTGCTATCAGTGAACACAATCAAAGACAACAAAAATAATTATATGCAAGAGATAATCATACAAACCAAAAAAGTAAATGTAAAACTAAGCACTGGCGCATGGTGCAACAACGTCTTGCCGAAAAACATTGTCGATAATCTTAACGACGTGACATTAAATCAATCGAGCACAAAAAAGTTGATATCATTTGCAAATGATAGAATCAGTGTCCTCGGTGAAGGACATTATGGTGAATGGTGCGAATCACAAAAAACGATCTTATCGTTTAAGGTGAAACCATTTGTCCAATTTTAGAAAAATATAGATAGATAGATAGATCTTTATTTCGTATACAAATTTTTACAAAGGATAGTTACCACACATTTTACATTACAGAGATACTATATTACTTTTGCTGAAACATTGTTTTTTTCTTTTTTGTAAAGTATTGTTATACTTCAAAAAAAATTAAACTAAATGTGGAGGAAATAATAATACAAAAAATAATAATAAATAAATAATAATTTAATAATTATAATATTAGTAAATAAATAGTACATTAGTATATAAATAAATAAATAAGTATACATGTACGTATACGCACTTAGAAAAAATGCATGAGAAAAATTAAAATTAATACTGCGCTTAGAAGAACTTAAAATTTAAGAAAATATGTATGTTCAAAAAATTTGTATAACATTAATCTGATCGGGAATCTACATGCAGTACAAGACGATGTCAAGAAAGAAATCAATATAATGATTTGGATGGGTGTTTGAGGATAGGATGTTTTTGGACAGATGGTGCTACTCTAACAACCTCGCCAAAGATAATCGTTTCTAAAAGAGGAAAAATAAGAATCTGCCTCAATGCTACCAATGTGAATAAAAACTTTAAAGAAGATTTCATCCACTCAAATCTACTAATGAGGTTGCGAAGAAGGTTCAAAACTTATATAAGGTTCATCTTATATTGTTTATACGGTTTTTTGAAGATCAGAATAACTGACCGAACTTAAGGTACCTGACTATGGCTACACCTTGGGGAAGAATATTGACACTTTTGCTCTTTAAACACGTCTTAATTTTGAATTTTAGGGTGAAGTTCATGATGCGCAGGATACCTCAATTGCATTTGATCTTTTTTTTGAGAAGTTACGATATCATATATCCCATTGTATGCAAATATATATCATACAATGCGCTATCAAGAAAAATGCGCTATTTTCTGAACTTAGAAAATATGCCAACAACATCAGATTTCAAAATTAATATGATAAAGTGTGCTTAGAGCTTAAATCTGAAATTCCACGTTTCTAACTTTAATAATACACTTGCTAGAACCAATGGCTACGTCAAAAAAGAATGGGATGCCATTAATGAAATTTTAAACAAAACATATTTTAGCGAGCCCTTATTTCTGAGTCCGCAGGCGTTGCCAATCTTTCGGAAGATTTGGATACACTGCTTTAAATTTAAAACCAATGAACTTTGATTTAGAAAGCTTTAATTTTCAAGAATTTACAGCATTTGAAGTACATAAAATTATTTTGTTTCTTAAAACATCTACCTCTTCTGGATTTGAACAGATCTTTAGCTTTGTACTGAAAAATATTCGCTGAAATAGCAATAATAAAACCATTGCACAAAAAAAGTAAATACTTCTGTGTTAAACTATTATAAACCTATAATTCTTTCGTCAGTTTTTTTTTTCAAAAGTTTTTGAGAGTAAGATCAAGTCAAGACTTTTAAGGCTTAGAACAAATTGCTCTAGTCTTTTAAGTGGTGGCAAATCCACGGGGGATGCTTAAGTAAAATTAACTGGTGAAATTTATAAAAGTTTAAACGAATCCGAAACCCCAGGCCTTTTACTTAAATATATTATGAAGGCTTTCGACATGTTGAACCACACATTGCTTTTAAGTTAGTTTTATGAAATGGGTTTCAGGGCCTTTATTGTTGATTGGTTGACCTAATACCTTAAAAGTCGAAAATAAATGTAGATCAAACAAATTTTATGTTCTTTGCATTTTTAAATACAGATGTCTAAACTTCTCTGGTTTGGGTCTTTTTAATATATGTGAATTCGCTGTTTCTCCTCATGTATCAACTGCTCTCCTGTTTTGTGGTTTGTGCTTTCCTTTACATTCTATTTCCTTCAACACTGATCCCCGTAATTTACGCTCTCCTCGTCTCTTTTAAATTCCAACCCATCGCACCTCTTACGGATCCAACGAACAAATTTCCCACATGCTCCGTAAGATCAACTCAAACCTCCCCCTTTTTGATTTTAACCTGAGCACTACTCGGCTTAAACTTGATCTCCTCCAAAATTCCCTTACTTTCTAACTCTTAATTGTTGTTAGCTTTTAAGTGAAATAAATAGGGCACCAGCCTTCATCAAAATAATAAAAAAATTAAAAAAATTAGACCGAAACCCGTAACACATTCGGGAATGTGAACGCTACCATTGGTTAAGGGCTCGCATGGGGCCAGTAAGTTAGAATAAGATAATTTTAAGTTAATTAGGCTAATTTTTAAGCATTTTTTTTGTCTAGCAAGTAAGAGTAAATTAAGTGATACAATAAAAATGCATACAAACTGAAAAATAAAAAAAAAAATTGGTTAAGGGCTCATCCGCCACCAAGACCCCGACTTAGTCCCGAAAATCCTTACCGGTCTGAGCTCTTAATATATCGGAGTAGCCCGTATAAGATCTTATTTTTTCCGGAATTTTATTTCTGTTGGATTGCATTTCAAGGTGATAAATACGAATGCATCTGGATGTCCATGTTTTCGAACATACGTCGTGGCATTTTGTGCGCATTTAAGCATGTGCTGCGGACTGAGGTCAGTATGCATGGTGTTGAAATTGTGCCGATCTTGAATATTGAAGAGCGTCATACGAGTACAATGGATGTGTTTCCTAAAAGGGTAGCATATTTGCATTCCGACATTGGACGATTATGTCAAGTCGATCGCTGCCACTGCTTCATTATAAAATGCCAGTGCATTAGATCGCCTTTGGTGTTCACCAGAATGGGTTAACTGATGACATTTGATTTTTACCAGTTTTTATTGGTCTCAAACTGTTGTGTTCGTGAAGCATTACTTGTGAGTTTGAATTGTATAATTTACGCAACGCTGTTCGACTTCTATTTCTTCGCTGCCTGTAAAGAGTATTTTCAAAAACTTTACTTCTTGATTTGGTAGAGGAAGGAGGCGAACCGTGATATATTTGCCTTTGGACTTTGAATGTGGGCATGTAAGCGGTGTTTTGGCAATGTTTTTTACCCCAAAAAAATTCATTTAATAACATAAGTAGTATTTGCGAACATTTAGCAAGAAGTATTTTGAAATTTCAAAATGCTGCAATGCAAGCAAACTTTATTAATTTTTCCAATATCAATATCCTCGTGATTCCAGTAATCATAGTCTTTGTCGTGATTGAATGTTTCCAACTTTAAAATGGTTCTTTCTATTGAGCGAACCAATTGTAAGAAATTGGCATCTAGTCGTTCAATATGTTCTTGGGGCATTTCTACTGTTTTGGAAGTAGATCCCCTCTTACGTTCTTGGTGAAGGTAATAATTACGTTGCTTTCTAGTTTCAGCCGCTTTAGAAGTTAAATCACTGTTGCGGTTTTTTTTTAAGAAAAATTCACGTCGTTCATCCGTTTTTGCCCTCTTTTCTTCCGTTTTTTTAGCTTTTGCAGATTTTCTTCAAATTGTTGTTTTATTTGCTGGTATACTGAAACATTAAAACATATTAAATAATTACTATCTTATATTCTTTCATTCTCATTATCATATTATTAAAACTACTAATTAAAATAATTACAAAATAAATTCTTGTCAGAGTCATAAACAACTTGGTAGTTAACATATAAGAGGTCAAGCAAACAAGGAAAATTAAAGTTATAATGAAAAATCTTCACAATAGCAACCATCCAAAGCAAATTATTTCGGACATACAACACCAAGGTTTAGAAATTGTAAACGCTGTAAACAAGCTTAAGTGAGGCACAAAAGAACCTTATAGTATGCTTTTACTTAGCTTTGAGCCAACTGAACACATTAAAAAAAATTACAACAAAGTATTGAATACTTTTGTAAAAATAGAACCATTGAAGGCTTCTAAATTAATCCCCTAAATCTAAAACGGTCAATGCTTCGGGCACACTAAAAATCACTTCCATAGGCCAGTTAAATGTGTCAATACTCTAAACCATTAGAACCATTACCAAAAAGCAGCAACTGCAATAAATAAAATAATAATAAATAAATAAAAAGAAACCAAAGGAATAGATTCCACATCCGCAACCGATAGGTTTACGAAATAAATGATTAGTCTAAAGAACCTTCAGGAAAAACTGCTTTGAACTATAGCCAAAAGTTTAAAATACAACCGAAATACTTATACATACACATGCTAAAAATTAAGAATAACGATTATTTTTAACGATACTAGCAAAACTTGATGAACAGCAAAAATATATTTTATTGTAAGTTGACAAGTACGGTTAAAAAATATAGATCAATGCTTACAAATTCAAACCCATGCTTAAAAACAGAGACAAACTTCAGGCAATTCTAAGAACAGAAAAAATTTGCATATGTTTGATCACTGAATCACACCTTACTGAACAAATTTAATTCTGAATATTTAAATGTGAAAAATATCACGCAAATCACCCATTCAAGAACGCAAGAGGAGGAAATGCAATAACTATCACATTTCGAAGAAGATAATCCGCGGCCGGAAAAATTCCAAGCATAAACTGTATCTATTATGACTAAACATCAAAAAACATATCTTACATGAGTCTACAGCCCACCAAGACATAATATAAAATCAAATGTGAATAATACAAAAATCTAATATTAAAACATAATAACAGATTCATAATGGGCTCTCGGCTAGACATAATAAAAGGCTGTGAGTTGTTAAAACCAATTTAAGATGAGGGGTGTGATTTTATCTCCACTGGTAAGCCAATATATTAGCCTTCAGATAAAGGTATTGGGTATGTAATTTAATTCGTTCGGTTTTTTTTTTTTTCAAAATTTGAACATTTATTTAAGAAAAACATGTACAATAGTATTATTCAAAGTATCGCCCATCTGAAGATATGACTTTTTCCCATCTTTCTGGCAATTTGTGGATCCCATCCCTAAAGAACTGCGCCGGCTTGTCAGCCAAGAATAAATCAAGCCAATTTTTAATATTCCGCTCTGATGTGAACCGTATTTTAGTGAATGCGTTCTGCATCGACCGGAACAAATGGTAGTCAGAAGGGGCAAGGTCTGGGCTATAAGGCGGGTGGTGTAAGACTTCCCATCCACTGTTTTCCAAATAGTTCTAAACCGGAATAGCAACGTGAGACCAAGCGTTGTCATCATGGAAAATTATTCCCTCGTGTCTGGTCGCATATTCCGGTCGTTTTTCGGTTACTGCTCTCTTCAAACGGATTAACTGTGTGCGGTAGCGTTGTTCATTGATGGTTTCACCCGGTTTTATCAGCTCATGGTACAACACAACCATCTGATCCCACCAAATACAGAGCATTACCTTCGCGCCATGGATATTCGGCTTTGCCGTTGATTTGGCTGGTTGGCCGGGTTTCTCATATGATTTTTTGAGCTTGGGCTTGTCGTAATGGATCCATTTTTCATCACCAATAACAATCTGATGCAAAAATGACTTCCTTTTGTGGCGTTCCAGCAGCATTTCGGACATGCAAAACCGCCCTTCGGTACGTCTCTCGGCTCGAGTTCATGTGGAACCCAATTTCCTTGCTTTTGAATACATCCATCTGCTTTTAACCGTTTTGAAATGGCTGCTTGAGTGATACCCAAAGATTCTGCGAGCTCTTCTTGTGTTTGGCTACAATCTTCATAGAGTAATGGTTCCAGTTCTTCATCTTCAAACTTTTTTGGCTGCCCAGGACGTTCATCGTCTTCCAAGGCAAAATCACCACTTTTAAATCGTGCAAACCACTTTTGACACGTTCGCTCAGCTAGCGCATGTTCACTATCAACTTCCACCAAAATACGATGACTTTCGGCAGCAGTTTTCTTCATGAAGAAGAACTCACCGCAAAAAAAACTTTTTCAGGCACAAAATTCGACATATTTGAGTAAAAAAAAAAATATTGTTGTTTACGCTTCAAATGAATGACATATACTGAAATGGCGTACAATGACAGTAGCTTTGCAACGCATGTTCCAATGGAATAATAACAATAGAATAATACAAGGTACGCCATTTCTTAGCAAACCGCACGTTATAGACCCAATATAATTCCAGATCTAATTGATTACTTTATACTGAAGCGTGTTTCAACAAAATTTTGCATAATAGAAGACAAAAGAAATTTTAACTGAGATCACTCTCCAGTAAATCTCACTTGTAGTGAATGCGTTATCATGATAAATGCACCTTACAAACAAGCTTGCGCATTAGCAATATTTTAGAGCTTTGTCAGATCAAAACTTAGATTTTAACAAACTTTTGAACGACGAAACCGAATTGATATATGAAGTACTTTTATTTACCAAACAAATACAAATATAAAACCTGGAAAATCAATAGCCGAAATTAAGTACCCAAGGCTTACTTATAATAGAAAGAGAACTGTAGAGAAAAATAGCAGTAGACGAGATATCCACTCTACAAATCACAACTTATTGGCTAACTGAATTGATAAGATACCATCTTAAGGATTTTAAAAACCAATCGTTTAACCCATTTGTGATCGAAATGATTCGCTCTTCTTGGAAGTCTACCAAATACCTAAAACTTTAAATACAACAGAACCCACCCTTAAGAAAAACTTGGGCTAAAACAAACACCGAAAAGGCTGACTTAATTGCTGAATTTCCAATGAAGAATAACCCAATGAATCTCGAATTTTTGACATTTGGCCAGAAGTAAAACAGTCAGATGGAAATATTCCTTTTGCTTTGCCGGAAAAAATCAGACTTATTATCAAAATCCATTTTAAACACCAAAAGTTATTGGAGTACGATTTAATAGCTGCAGAGGTCCCAATAGGAACTTTCACAAAGGGTTTTTCTCAAGCGGGCAATACTAATAAATGTGTACTTTAACATAGAACATATTCCTCGTTACTTTAAAGTTGCAGGCGTTATAATGATTTCCAAACCAGTAAAAGACTCTTATAAACCACCATCTTACAGACTTTTACCTATTTATGTAAACTTTTTCTAAAGAGACTAAGTTCATTCATAACTGACCGAAATATGATTCCAGAACATCAATTTAGTTTCAGAGATAGACATTCTACCATAGAACAAGTACATAGGATTACTTCTGTCATCAAAAAAACTTTGGAGAATAAAATGGTTTGCTCAGCGGTAATTTTGGATGTCGCAAATGCGACGCATAGTACGCAGGTCTCTTTAAAAATAATAAAACCATTCTTTCAAAGCGAATATACAGAAGTCCTAGAGTAGCATCTTACGTATAGGTTCATACCTTAGGACCAGACAAGATAGTCCCTACTTAGAACTTAAAGATTTTAAGTAAACTGGGTCCAGTTTTATATCAACTCTTTACCAACGACATGCCAACATCTTCAATTTGCACAATAGCTACGTTTGCTGATGACACATCTGTACTTACAGTTGCAAAAATCTAACCCCAGTCAACTGAATACCTTTAAAGTACTGAAGATAACCGTAAAATTAACCGAATTCACTTGAATAAATCAAATTCAGCTCATTTAATCTTTACAAATAAAAAAGTCTTTCAATTCCCTATATTTATTTCTGTAGTTGAAATTCCATACTCTAATTTAGCCAACATCTGGGAGTGAATCTAGACGCCAAGCTAGTTCATTGGTTCTTTGGTAAAAAATCGCCAACCTTTTAATGTGGTATTCAACTATGGGGTGTACTTCTAAAACCAATATTGCTATAAACCAACGGTTCCATAAGAAAGTCGTAAAGGACATCGTCAATTGGCATATAAGAAATTCCGACTTACACCGCGACCTTGATCTCAAAACTGTGGAGGAGATCAAACTACACGAGCTTTACGGCTAACTTAACGTTTTTAATTTTAACATGTATAAACTTATGTAGTGTAACGAAATCAGAGATCAAAATAAAACTACGAAAATTTTAGTTCCCGAGAGGCAAACCTTTTTTTATTTGTTTTTATTTAATTTTTTTTTCTGTTATGGTATTTTATTTCGTTCCTTCAATTTTCATTGATTCATTCATTCAATTCATATCTTTTTCTTTTCCAGTCTTCTGTCATTTTTATATGCCTTGTATCTTTTCTGTTTGTCCCGCTTTTTTTTCTTCTATTAGAAGGCCTCCAGTCTTCGTGCATCCATTGTAACGTCTTTCTCGTTTGCCAACAACTTATGGTTAGGGAAGCTCTACGTCACAGGAAACGGCAAATATTTTCTTCGTTGATTTTGTTCTGACAACTTAATCATTTGCCATCTTGAATGCAAAACAGTGTTCGACAAACAGAAAACCTCATCAAGCGGTTGCAATCGAGATTTGTAAACAAAAACATGAAGTAATTGGAGGTAGAAGTTGAATAACTGTTTTCCTTTATTTTAACTATTTTTTTTTTTTTTTTTAGCTTCTTGCAAATTTTGAGCGTTGTTTTATGTTTTTCAGATCTTAAACCTGATCTCGCTACACTACTCCCTCCTTAAAATTAAGTTGCGTATAGTGCGAGTTGGTTCATTTGTACAACTTTTTGTCTTCTTTGACCAGGTACTTGGATTCTGTAGACACGGAACGACAGTTTCGTGCTTGTAAAACCATGCGCCATCCCCTGCCGTAAAGCTGATAACGTTAAATGTAGGTCATACCTTCATCGATTCGGATGTTATTTTTAAGTTTTTTAGCGCTACCTCGTGTACCTTAGGCAGATGGCTTCTTAATTCCGTTGGATACGTTTGGCTTTTCTGCGCTGTGCTGATAGAACAGTGCATCAATCGCCAGTTTACGTCTTTTTCCAAAGTTCAACAAAGCTATTGAAAATTCTTCTGATTCGTGTCTTGCTGCGCGATAAGCCAGTAAAGCTGGTTGTAAAAAAAATTTCAGTTTATTTAATGAGGGTTGAACTGTTCTATCATCGCGTCAGATTGAGGCAGTAATGATATTGTTTGAGTCTTTTAACTGCCCACGACCTCCATTGTCTTACGGAGCACTTCCAACACAAAATTTCTCCTTTGGCCTGAATGGATGAAATGAGGTACTCCAAATTTGCAGAAAGCGTTATGGCTTAGTTGTTCGACTATTATTTTAGCTATTTAGTTTGGCACCGCAGCATTCTGGTCATTGGAATATAGTATAACACCGGTTTCCGATTACATATCGGATGCAATCCTCTCGAAAGGGTATGCTGGAAGACATGGTTTAAGCTTGCCTTTGGTCCGCTGAGAAGGGCCTTTTTAAGCTTGTTAAACTCTGAAATCCTTGTGCCATAACTTGATGTCTACTATTAGACCAATCCAATTAAATTTGCTTAGAGTTTTGCATTCTCCCAGATAGACCCGCTTGGGCTGTTATGAAGCTGCTGAAATATATATTGTCTTAACTTCTTAGGAATAATCGACAACATCTTCCCAGACACGGTTGACTTCGCCAACACACATCTTCACCTGCTGAAATATAGCCTATAAACTTTTCGTATTCGGATCTTCATTCTTATGTTTTCTTTATTTGCTCACTTTCCTTCTTTTAGCCACTTACGCTAATACTGTTCGCTCACAAGCAAAGATTTTTCGGCTACAACTGCTACAACGGCTCGGGCCACCTGGCCATCTGACATTCGGGCTGCTTAAAGTTGCACAAGTCACTCCCTCCTGGTGACGCAATAATTTCTTTTGTCTCGGATCAAGATGCGGCTTTAATACTCAATCTTTACCCTTAAGTCTCCTTAAGAGACATTGCACCGATACCAACGTTCTATGCATTCGTATCAAGAATAAAAAGATCCAAGATTCCAATGTTGGAGTGCTGTTAGGTCTATGTTTGAGGTTATCGAATGCCTTCCCACAGCTCTCGCTCCAAGTAAACCGACGATTGGTCAATTTTCATTTCGTTTCAATGTTTCTGTTGCTTCGGCTGCCAACTCGTAACTTTTTCCTTTCCAGTCTTCCCATAATCCCCGCTGTTTTCCTTCTGTTAGAAGGTCACCAGTTTTCGTGCATCTTTGTAACGTCTGTAAATGCACCGCAGACCAATTACGAGTATAGTTGTTGAAGATCTATGTCACCGGACACAACTATTTTCTTCATTGACTTTGTTCATTTTTCTTCTTCCATTTTTTGTGGTGATCTCTTATTCCTATAGGGGCAAGACTATTATAGCTAACAACCTAATCTTTTGCCATCTTGAATGCAAAACAGTGTTTAATAAACAAAACACCTCATCAAGCGGTCTCAATCAAGCTGTATAAGCAAAACAAAACGTGAAGTAATCTGAGGTATAGGTTTTTCTAATAACGACTTGACAACTTTTTTTAAATAAAAGGCAAACCATTTGAGATATTTCAAAAACTTTATTATTGGCTTGAAGTAAAGGGTTTTCCAATAGGAACTTGGCAATTTTGAATTTAATTTCTGAACCTACTCTTTCACTAATCATCAAACTGTCACTGTCAATTTATTCAGTAAACTCAACATTTTAATCATGGTAAAGCACACTAACGAGCAACGCCGGAAAATTATAAAAATTTTCTACAGATATTCGGAGTCGATGAATGCAACTTTAAGAGCGTTAACTTAAATTTTCGGTCGTAATTCTCGCCCTAGTAGACATATTCGTTGTGTGATGTTGCCGTGTCAGTGAGACAATGGGTTGGTCGAAGTGTCGAAAATGTCGCTGCCGTTCAGACGTCTGTAGAAAACGATCCAAATCAGTCAATTCGACGGCGTTCTCAAGAACTGGGCATTGCTCAGACCACATTATGGCGTATTTTGCGTAAGGATCTTGGTTTACACTCATACAAGATCAATCTTACTAAGGAATTGAATCCGATGGACCATTTGAAGCGACGTACGTTTTCCGATTGGGTTCTGGAGAAGATGCGCCAAGATGATGAATTTCATCGCAAAATCATTTTCAGTGACGAAGCTCATTTTTGGCTCAATGGGTTCGTCAATAAGCAAAATATGCGTTATCGGTCGGGTGAAAACCCACATGTGCTTCATGAATCACCACTTCATCCACAAAAAAATAACTGTTTGGTGCGGTTTGCATGCCGGCAGCGTTATTGGGCCATATTTTTTCGTCGACGATAACCATCGTCACGTTACTGTGAATGGTCAGTGTTATCGCGCCATTATCACCGATTATTTTTGACCCGAAATGAAAGATATGGACTTGGACGACATGTGGTTTCAACAGGATGGTGCCACAAGCCACACAGCATACGCTACAATCGATTTATTGAAGAGTAAGTATGGTGAGCGTGTTATCTCAAGACATGGGCTAGTCGATTGACCGCCTCGTTTGTGCGATTTAACGCCGCTTGACTATTTTCTGTAGGGCTACGTCAAGTCATTGGTTTATGCCAACATGCCAACGACGTTGGAAGAACTCAGAGTCGACATTGAACGCGAAATACCGGCCGTTTCGGCCGAAATGTGTGGCTGAGTCGTTGAAAATTGCGTCCAACGAATCGATCGATGCAAACGTGCCCGCGGTGGCCATATGAACGAAGTCGAGTTTCATTCATAAATGTTTTGATTGCATATAGTAGTTGGAAGGAATTTTGCGTGTCATTTTATGTTTTTCACTTTCAAAACTTTAGAACAACAAATATTGCAAATAATTGTAATTTCTTCAAACATTTCAATAATAGGTGTTCTCGTACTGTACAAAATGTTATAAGAAATTTTATTTTTATTTTTATTTTATTATTTTTTTTATCAAATTACTTTTATTGATTAAAGCTGTTTGGTAGTTTATCCTGAAATGTTAACAACTTTATTTCACTGAACGATTGTTTAGTCTTGATTGACGGCGAAGTTTTGGTATTTATTTACTGTTCAATTAATCTGCTTTTGTTCAATTTCCTGGTTCTGTCACGTTTTTCTGATGGTCTACTCTCACTTCTTGCTTTCACGAAACGAATGAAGACACTTTTCTAGTAAAGAGCAGATGGTACCGGATTTTCGTTGATCGGTACATAGATTGCCTGTTTAAAACCAACCTGGTACCATCCAGTAATTCTGTTTTTACATTAGTTTGATATGGACACCACTTCTTACACCATTTATTTTTAAGACATGCCCTAGCTTCCTTTGCACTACTGGTCAGATCAACGAATTTAACAGCCTTAAATCTTCTCCGGACTACGCGGATTATTTTCTAAAAAAAAGCTTCCAAATCGGTCTAGTAGGTTTTGACTCCACACGGAAACCTGAGTTTCAAAGATACAAGTCGAATTGTAAATGTCTATCTGATTTTCCCTCTTCAAGTAGTAATGAGTTTCGTAGATACATTAAACAAAACGTTTTTTTTTTTTTTTTTTTTTTTTTTTTTTTTTTTTTTTCTGTAATTAGTATGCGCTTAAGAAGTTTATTGTGCCCTTGAAATGTTATCACATAAGAATGGAAGAATGGTTTTGAGTGATTGTAGGTCGTTATAATAAATAATATATAATTTTCGCCGCGCTGTGTACAAACATTTTGAGGGTACACAAATCCCTTAAGCGCGCTCTCATTATAAAAAAAAGATAAACACAAAACAAAATACTAAACTTTCACAATGAACATGACTGCAGAATTCCACAATATTCCACTTTCAATGATTTTGAAATTTAATCTTCCAAATCCTTAAATCTGACAACTTAAATGGCAGGCCTATAACATTTTGTAAAATCTATCTTATCCTTTGAAAATCCAAGCATAAAAATACCACATTTATAATTTATACTTCGTGGAATCTCTCCGACAAGATGAAACTACCTTATTAAATTGTACACATATTCGCAGAGAGCGGGATGGTATTTTAATTAAGAAGACCCTGACATCCACCACCTACTCATCTGCCAAGATGAGTAGATACATTTGAATGCTTATAAACTCATAACAAGCTACATCACGTAGGGACAAACTTTTAATGACCAATTTTGCTACGTCTACTGCAGCAGTTGGTACCTACCATACATACATATGTATTTTTAATCTTGTACTCGCACTTTTCTTTACTTAAATTTCCGAAATATAATTACAAGTTTGCTCAACTTCAGAATATTATTAACTGCTTCGTTAGTATCTACTCGTATACTGACACACTTGACGCGCGCAAACTTATAATAATCCTCCCATATGCGTCTGCCTCAATGCACTCTCATGTTCAAACAAAATCAACTTTAGCTCTCATTCCTAATGGATTCAATTACTTGTAGCTTAGGGAAAGTTTTTGTTTACTGCACAAGCACGACACATTGATGTCACGTCCTCGTTCACATTCACAGTCCTGGTTCTCGTAATAAAGTGGAACAGCAAAATGACATGACGGGCTGTAGAGTAGCAGAAATCATTACTTCCCACTCAATACTGCTCATCACATTTAATTAAGGTTCTCGCCGTCGTTGTTGTCGTCGTCGTCGGAAGTTGTTTATTCCCAGAAGGTAGTAATTAGAATCCTCAAACTCTTTAAAAGTCATTGAAGGGGTAGATTCCCATGACATCCTCCGAGACATACCCGGCGAGATATTCAGCGTAGGGGTGGTCTTGAGTTTTGCATGGTTGGGATGGACGATCGTAGAGCACCAGCAATTTGTTCATCTTCCCCAAAGACCTGGCTGTGTTCAAGGAATTTTTCATTTTCGTTGATTTAATGCATGACTGACACATTTCAAGTTGCCTTAGCCAAGATGTGTTGTAAAAATCAATACGGGTCATGCCACAGGGTGAGTAGATGGGGTTTAAATCACTCAGAAAAAGTGGAAAGATACTCTGAATGCAATCAAAAGGAAAATTCTCAAACTCCACATGTTTGCTTTTGGAATTCCACAACAATGTTCTCCGCACTCTGGGACTACCATCGATAAGAGATGCATTAGTGTAGATGTGGTAAGTGTAAACACCTTTGTAGCTTATGGTGCTGTAAGCGCACGTGTTAAATATTTGTCGGGGATTTACATTCTTGGAAATATAAATGTACATACATATATGTTTATCGGGATACAATGGGCTTTCTGAACTTCTTCTTCAGCTAACTGATGTGTGCGAAATGTCTTGTGCGGTGGCAAATATTTTAAGAAAACAACTTAGCTCTCGCATCTATTTAAACACAAATATCTTATATAACAACCTCTTGTACATGCTTGTATATATGTACATTTTTACATAGGTAAATACATATATATATTGAAAAGGCGAGAAATTTAATTGATCCACCATCATTAGAAATGCCAAATGAACAGGGTTTAAAGTGTGGGAGATAATATTGAAAATTGAAGCAATTAGAACGCTGTTATATGTTAAATGGTTTCAATGAATAAGAACCAGATACACGCGTACTTGAACCGAGGTCGATTAGTTGGAATGCTTTAAGAGGAAACACATTAATTTCAGATGAATGAACATGTTTCACTACACGAGTATGCTTTCATTATGGGATAATTTTTCCAAACTTGGGCTTCACATCCCTCATTATCATTATGATACATATACATAATAATATAATGGTAGATATATTGTAGCTGTATCTGTAGCCACATATTCTCTATAAGTAGTTAAAGACTTTCAAAAAAGTATTAGATGTTTATGTTGCGCATTCCAACTCGGTGGAAGTACTCTTCCACTTTTACGCGCTTCTAATGTGAAGTTTTTTCTACTGAGTTGTTCCTCCAGGCTAGATTCGACGGTTTTGAGCGGTTCTGTGTGGAGCACATGTCCTAGCCATCTCAGACGACTGACGCGCAGTTTTCTGACTATATTGATATCGCCGTACAGCTCGTACAGTTCATTGTTGAGTCTTCTTTTACAAAGCCCGTCAACGTAAACGAGTCCGAATATCTCAGAAGAAATTAACTTTCGAGGCTATCTTCATCCGCTTCATTCGCATTCGATAGAGTCTATGCTCCGGTGCCATAAAGTAGGACTGGGGCGATTTAGGTCTTGTACAGCGTGATCCGATTTGGGATACAGATACTATATTTTGAGATATGATTAATTGGTTCATGTTATGAAAAAATTCTTATGGGAGTGGAGCCTATCTTCAACACCCACTGAGTTAGAGGTTTCTTCAGAGAAGTCGATACTAACAATTATTTATTTAATTATAATTTCTAGCACAATAATTTGAAAGCTAATTAATTGGTGGTTAACTCGTAATTAAACACTTTTACTATCTATGCATTCATTTTTGAGACCATGGTTTTCCAACACATTTCTTTTTTTTAAATTAATCTTTGGGAAAATTTAATTTATTCCCGAAAAGTATGCTTATATTTAATTTATTTTTTATTATTTTAGTGTACCATAATATTACCTACAATTTCACCATACAAAATTTTTACCTCTGGCTTACAGTTTTCCAGGTATAAGGTTATTTTTTATTATTACTAAAAAAACCTCCATTAGATTGAATGCAAGCTATTGCTCGCTTTTGAATGGGTCTTGTAATATTAATAGTTGGTAAAGTCTCTTTGATATGTTGTACCCCTGTTGTTATACGTAGTAGTCCTTAACTATTCTGGCCTACTGCCTTGGAGCACCATCATGTTCTTCTTTATGCATCTCCTAGTAGTCCTGGCAATTCATTACGCACAAACTGCAAATACTAGGTGGAGTGAAAAGTAACCGCTTTGACCGCCAGAATGCGCTGCTACTGCAAAAAAGGTTATGGTGCCTTGAAGTCCGTTCATACTTAGGCAGATATGCCAAATTTAAGTGCGATACTGTCCTTAGTTTTGTTTTGAAAGCTGATTGTTGTTGACGTGTTTGGCATCATGTTGAGTATGGACAAAAACGATTTTCGTTCCCTCATAAAACATTATTTTTTGAAAGCCAAAACGGGAAAGGAAACAAAAGAAAAGTTGGATAAATATTATGGGGCTAATGCTCCGTCAGATTACACTGTCAAATATTGGTTTCGAGAGTTTCGTGGTGGCCGCAACTCCACTACCGATCAAGTCCGCAGGGGCAGGCCCTCCAATGCGTTTACAGAGTACAATGTCAAAAAAATACATGAAATGGTTTTGGCTGACCGGAAAGTGAAAGTGCGTGAGCTAGCAGATACCACAAAGATTAGTACTGAAAGCACACGCCATATTTTGGGCAATATTCTGCATATGAAAAAGTTATCCTGCCGCTGGGTGCCGCGCATACTCACTCCTGTCCGAAAACACGATCACGAGAGCACTTCGAAAGAGTGTTTGGACTTGCTTATGCGGAATCGGGCGGACTTTTGGCGTCGATTGGTAAATGTTGAATACCAGAGAACAAATGAGTGCCCGGCAATTGACTGAAGCCGGCACGGGTGCTCCGAAGTCGGTTTTCTGGGATTGTCATGGCATTCTCTTCGTGGACTATCTTAAAAAAGGAAAAAACCATCAACAGCGAGTACTACTGTGCGTTATTGGAGCGATTGAAGTCAGAAATCGCTGCAAAACGGCCTCACTTGGAGCGAAAAAAAAAATGTTTTTGCAAAGAGCATCGCAACCATGGCTAAAATCAATGACTTACGACTCCAATTGCTGTCGCATCCACCGTCGCATAAAAAATTCAGCTCAGGAAAAAATCGACCAAACGGAGGGTATTTTGGAGACCTTCCGGAAAATTACACTTCGGACGGGATCAAGAAGTGTTATAGGTAACATTTTTTAATTATTTTTTCTTTTTATTTTAATGGGCTAATTATGTATAAAATTAACAGTGGATGGGGTAGACTCAATAAAGCAAATTTTAAAAGAGCTTTAATCTGCTATAAATTTTAAATTGAATAAATATGAGACAACTATTAAAAGGAAATGTAGGATAAAAAACAAGAGATAAGAACAAACGAATAAGATCATCTTTTACACCAAGATGTCAGAGAATATTCATTCCAAAGCATTAAAGTCAATACCCAGAAGCAAATGCTTAAGAGATTTTTCAAACACTCTACCAGATGTAATTGTTCTGATTGATTTTGAAAGTTTATTTAAAATACGGCAGGAGGACGTGCGTTATCTCTTTTCCAATTACCCACTTAAAAGAGGCTCTGATCGCGAAAAATTAATTCCTCTTGTGACCTTTGATAGTGGCAAATAGTGCAAATTTAAACTTAAATATTCCACCTCGTACGCTGGAATATAAAAACTGTGTAAACACTCGTTTAAACATATGTGCTCTGACTTGCAATATTGACTTAGACAATTCACCAACACGTGCTAGTGCAAGCATCTCTGCTGGCGCAGATTTGTTCCGCGCTCAACCTTATCTGCTTCAAAAATCTGACATCTCACAAACATATACAGAAAAACAGTCAAACCAAACTCAATGTCAAGCAATGGATGAGATCGACGACTCTCCCGAGCAAACGGAGTGAACAACAGTGATAGGGAATATTAAGCGTTCTGCAAGTAATTTCCAATCTAATCCTGGGAAAAAATATAAACACTTAAAAGCTAACCCATCTCTACCAGAATCATCTACTAACAAAAGAATTGATGAAATACCTACTGACAAATCTATTAACGTTACTTCAAACACATCAATTAATGAAAGTAACCATTGTAGTTTAAAAAATGTTATTATTTTGCCCGCCAATTTTTACTTTTGGTGCAAATTGTGAGCTTATAAGTCAAGTGTTAGGGCTTGCTGCTGTAGAATGTAAGATTATTGATCTCAAATATAAATTTATTAATTTAGGCTATAAAAAGTCAAAAGCATAATATGTGTGAACAACTCAAATGTCCATAAAATAATAATTCAAAAAATACATTACGTGGAACTGGTATCGGTGCATTCTCATTCCCTCCGAAAGAGAGCAAACGCACTTCAACTTTGTTGAAAGTTCTCGATGGGGACACTCCTGTAGAGACAGTTAAACAAGCTCTAGATGCTGGTGCTCCAAATATTAAAATTTCTAAAATTGCTTCATTTTCCATGGCTAGAACTAGGTAAAATAATGTTAAATTGAACATTTTCACTGTACAGCTAGAACCAGGTGAATCCGCTAAAGATTTAACAGGCATTAAGTATAGTACTTACTCCTTCAACGTATATGCTGGGAAAAAAGACACGGGAAGTCCGTTATAAGATGCTATCGATGTCAAAGATTTGGGTATTCTGGGGAATGTTGCGCTTATGGAAGCAGATGCGTACTTTGTGGAGAACAGCACTATTCTGAAGTCTGTATAGCAACTCACAAAAGCCTGAAAGAAGCCAATGAAAAGATACCTCCACCTAGTTGTGTTAATAGTGACCAACCAGGCCACGTAGCTAGTTATTTGGGCTGCCCGGCTTATCCAAGCCACAAAGATAAAAAAGACTAATCTGCGCAAAGAACAAAGAGCCTCAACCAGGAAAACAAAATGGCTGTACACAACAGTATACAGCCAAAACATCACTTAATCCCTCCAAACATAGAGAAAAAATAAATATTTTAAATCTGAAGAGCTCTCCTTCTGGAGATCTTAATAATTTCTTAAATGAATCACAAAAATGAACCAAAAACCAAAGAAGAGAAAACGTTTGCATATCTCGACTTTCTTGCTTCTAACATATAGTAGTGTGATGGACCCTATAAAAATGAAAATAATTTCAGCAAACTTTAATTCAATTATCTCTCATGATAGAAGACTGGCACTTTATAGCGTGCTTAACATGAAAAAAACCACAGATATGTTTCATATCGGAAACAATATTAAGTCCTAAACACAAACCAGTATTTTATGGGTATAATATAGTGCAGAATGAATCTGGAAGAGGGACAGCTATCATCCTTGAACAAAAATACAAATATAGCGATATAAAATTTTCAAGTGAAATACTATCAATGGCTTTAGCAACTCTAAGTTCCAACAATGCCTCTGATATATCATCTAAGCTTCTTATTGGAAGCATATAAGTATATTCCTTCCAATGCTGGAGCTAGATCTTATTGAAACATTTGATAGCGCTGTAATTGGTGGTGACTTCAACGCACGCCACTTAGCATGGGGCGATTCTAAGAATAACAGCAATGGGAAGATGCTCCACGATTGGTTTTTTGATGGTCCGAATACCCCCATTTAGCCCTACTTTTCCAAGATCGTCGTCAGTCCTAGATTATTTTCTGGTCTCTACAAGCCTAGCGTATGCACATACTTCCGCATGCTCCACTTTTCCTACTATATCCGATCATTTTGGAATTTCACTTGAATTTAACTTTAGGAATTTCGCACCGCTCGTACAACTCCTTCCAACATATAGAATTTTTAGAAATACAAACTGGGAAAGATTCCGATTTGATATTTATAACGCTGTGTTTAGGATTAATACTCTTAATGAAAGAACTAGCTCTAATTCTGAAATAGATTCACTGATATGCCAGGTTAACGAAACAATTTCCGAATGCATCGAAAGAAACTCTGAAATTTTCCAGATCAAAAATCTTCGATACCATAACATATCTGATTATACAAAACAACTTCTTAAACTAAGAAACATACTATATGGTTGAGACAATTAAAGACACTCTTTCCTCGACATTGCAATACAGTCAGTTCGGAATATCAACAATTGCACTCTAGGATAAATTATTTAAATAAAATCATAAAAGATAGGGTAATGATAGAACTTAATGAAAAAAGAGACTGGAAAATACTAAACCATCTTAACAAGCATTTAGAAAGATCGATAGTATTACTCTCAGGAAGTGCTTCGGCACAGACAACCTAAAACATGTTATTAGTGTGGGTTCTTGTTTTTCTCAAATAAAAGTCGTTCACTCCGAATAAAAATACAATTTTAATTTATCTCTAAGTAACGATTGCGCACTGCATAAAAAAACAAGAAACACGTCTTGTGCTGTTGACGGTTGAAGGATAACTCACTTGATTGTTCTCTGTCTGTTCTCGTTTCGTTCGCATTGTTCGTAGTGTGTGTACGGTATGTCGTTAGTGTTCGTATGTACAGTACCGTAAGTCTGTCCGTAACAATCCCACATCCGGCTGTCCTGATATTTCATTCGACCCGAATGAAGGAGTCCACCTTTTCATGTGCTCGGCTATGGTGTTCGTTCTCATTGGAACATCATGGTCGCCAATTTTATGTACCTCATACCTTCCAAATACTTCGGCAGCAGTTTTATCCCCGTTCCGAACTGAGTGCTCTTGATGGCGACTTACTCGTTCTCGGCGTACATCTCTTCCGGCTTTCTATTTTTATTGAACGTCTTCTGTTTCTCGCGTTGAATTACTGTGATGTTCTCTCGAGCCTCTTCTCGTATGGAATCACGTTCTGCATCTAACTCCTTGACCGCTGTGTCTTCCAACCACTCACGGAAGTCGGGGTAATCAAGGAAACGCATCTCCAAGCCGGATAATATCTTGAATGGGCTGAACCTTGTGCTTCTGGACGGTGAATTGTTGATCAGCTGCTGCACTTGTCCTACATGCTGATACCAATTTTTCGGCCTCCCGATGCACGTTTTCGGCAACATCGGCACTACGATCTTATGGATTCTCTCCACTTGCCCGTTACCTCGCGGAACTCCCGTTGCGATCAATAAATGCTGGATGTTCTCTTCACGACAGTAGTCTTCAAACGCAGTTGACGTGAAAGCCGTACCTCTATCCGATATGATTCGTCTTGGGTTACCAAACGTTGTGGCTTGCTTCCTCAATCGATCCAATACCTCTGTAGTTCCCATACTTTTCGTTGGATAGAGCCATACGAATTTAGAGAACGCGTCCACTATCACAAGGATATGGTTGTATTGTCGGTAAGTCTGCTCCATTGGTCCCACATGATTGATATGGTACGTTCCCAACCATTTGTCTTCCTTGTCAATGGGTTTCAGGTACCCCTCTCTTTTACCTGCCTTAGACTCCGTGATGATGCATTTGACGCATCCTTTGACGACCTCGCTGACTTTCACGGTCAGTTTTGGGATAAAGAACATTTTCTCCACCAAATCTTGGGTTTCTTTTACGGAAAAATGCCCTTGCTGATGCGCGATACCTATTATCTACTACTACCAACTCGTTGACTGGGTCTTTATACAGAATCCCATTTCAAGAAGAAATCTTCATAGTTTTCCTTCTCCAGTATCGTCCGATCTGCTCTTATCCAGGAGTCTTTGAGATGCGCTTCCCTCAACCGGTGATTGAGAGAGTCCTCTATCATAAGTCAAGACACTCTTTTCAAAGCATCTACATTATTCATCCTACTTCCGGAGTGATGTTCGATTTCATAATGGAAATCTTGAAGGAACATGGGTCATCTTGCCACTCTTACTGGTAAATCTTGTTTCTTCATTGTCATCGCGAAAGCGTTGCAGTCGGTGACGATCTTAAATCTGGTTCCTAAAACGAATACCCTCCACTTCTTAAGAGCTTCGATGATCGCTAATACTTCAAGCTAATACGAATGATATTTCTGCTCGACTGCTGAGGTCTTCCGACTCATGTATTGCACTGGATGTAGTTGTTGATCTTCCATATCCTTCTGGAGCAAAACTGCTCCATTTCCATATTTACTGGCGTCTGCATGGATCTCTGTTGTTGCCTTGGGGTTAAACAGCTACAGAACTGGTGCCTTGGTCAGCGCGGCTTTAAGTTGTTGGAAAGCGGCCGCTTGTTCAGCTCCCCACTCGAACTCAGCATTTTTACGTAGTAAATCGGATAAAAGCTTAGCAACGGCAGCGAACTTCATAAAATACGAGGTCAAGCCTAAGAAACGTTGAAGCGCCTTCTTACCTTGGGGTATCTTGAAATCCCTTATCGCCCTCGACTTCTCTACTGATAGGGGGATGCCTCCATCCTCTACGACGTATCCGAGAAACTCTACTTTTCTCTTCAGGAATTGGCATTTCTTCCACTTAATCTTCAGCCCGTGCTCGGCGGCTACTCTCAGAACCATTTGTAATTTCTCGACGCCTTCCTTTTCGTCTCTAGCATACATATACATACATATACAGCACCATTACACCAGATTGTACCAACTCCCGAAATACTGCGAAAATATACCTGCTGAATACTGCGGGTGAATTTGAGATGCCAAACGGGACGATTAAGAGCTCATACTATCCCTCTTGCGTCACGAACGACGTATACTTCCGAGAGGTCTTTGCTACCGGAACATGGAAGAAATTGTTGTCCAGGTCCAACGTGGTAAACACCTTCGCTTCCTGCAACCTCTCCAAGACATCGTCGATTCGCACCATTGGGAAATTATCCCTCACGATCTTTTCGTTCAGTCTCCGGTAATCTAGTCTCTTAGTTCCATCCTTCTCCGACACAAGCACAATCGGTGACGCATACTCGGATGTACTTGGTTGTATGATCCTTTCCTCTAACCACCGCTTGACTTGGTCTCGTACCCACTGTTGGTCTGCATACGGCATACGTCTGGGTCTCTAGAAAACAGGAATCTCATCAGTCATAACCAATTTCATCTCGACCGGTGAATTGTTGTTCTTAGCCGGGGTGTAGTCGGTTATCAGCCTTTCCAAGACTCTTTCTTCCTCTGTGTTCAAGTGGTTTAAGTCGACCATTTCTCCACTCTCGAACACTCCTTCTTCCACCGTCAGACAGATGGATCGAAACTCTTCGGCCAACTCGGCTACTTCCGATACACGATCCTCTTCGCAACTCTGTACTTCTGGTCCACGGCCCCCTCGGCCGCAATCAGCAGTGTACTCCTGGCTTTTGCCCAACTTAGCGCCAACTGTGTGCTCTGCGACGACGCTATGGTTCAGTACTTCTGGTTCACGGTCAACTCTTCCGCAACCAGCAGTGCACTCATGGCTTTTGCCCAACTTAGCACCAACTGTGTGCTCTGCGACTGCTTCGACTACTTCGCGCTTGTTCCTACACTCTACGCCTTCGTCGGTAATCGACAAATCTACCTCAGCTAGGATGTCGTTCCCTATCACCGCCGCATACTGCATGCCATTTTTTTTTTACTACGTGGAATCTTAGTTTTAGTTCGACCCCATCCACTTCTAAATCTACCCAAAAACTACCTTGTGTCGTAACTTTTTCCGACCCTATACCTCGCAGATTCCTTTTCATTTTGTCTAGCTCTACAAACTAACGTTTGGCACAAGGGTTTACTATTCAAACTTATCTCCTTACATTTTCCAAGTTTGTTAACGAGAATTATCCGAAGTTTCTTAACAGACAGATTAACCTCTGTTTATATAGGATTGGAGTCTTCTGAACAAATTTCAGTACTTTTGGGCGTACCGCAAGGGTTGATTCTGAGCTCATTATTATTTAATATTTTTCTGCACGATTTTCCTTTCGCAAATTTAACGATGCAAGAGCATTCTCATCTGCTATATGCTGATAATACCACACTTGGCAGAGAGGCAAAAAGCAAGGTATTGCGCTGTCTAAAATAAAAGATAACATTCCCATATTAGATAGATATTTTCGAAGATGGGGCTTAAAAAATAATTCAGTAAAGTGTAGCTTAACTTATTTCAGGAATTCAAGCGGGAAAAGTCATAATCTTGCTGTGAAAGACTGTAAAGTTTTTCCACTTCGAATTATTGGCCATAACGTGTCTTTAAAAACTGCACCCAAGATATTGGGTATTCATTTTCAAAACAGATTCATTTTTAACGAACACGCTAGAAAGTCTTTAATAAAAGCAAAAATGGTCACAAATTTAAAACCTCTGATAAATTTCAAGCATTTGCCCAGGAGTACAGAAATATCCATGTATAAAACACTTATACGACCCGTACTGACCTACAATTTTGGTGTTTGGTTTTCTATTTCGCCAGCTATTACCAAAGAGTTAGAGAACTTTAAAAGAAATATGACAAAAAATGGTTCCCTAACAAAATTTTAGATGAAGCAACAGATTTATCACCCCTAATGCTGTACCAAATTCAATTGTTATTGAAAAGATTACAATATTGTAGTTTGCATTCTAACCCTCTAGTGAAAAACGTTTCGATTCAATCATTAGCTAGAGTATAAATGACGTCTTTTACATTTCCCCATTCAATCTTTTGAATAACGCATCTGAGCCCCATCTGTGACCAGAAACAAATACAAACCTGACCGTGAAGGCAACGCCTAGCAATCTTAGAGGATAGATATAATCTTTACTTATAGTACATAGCAATCTGACTTTTTTTTTTTGTTTTTTTTTTTCTAATTTGTTTTGTTTATATATATATATATAATTCAGTAAGCAGATGAGGGGAAAGCAAATACGTTTAGATTTACTTATCTTCCTGATGGGTAATACTTGACCCACTTCGTCTCAGTCATATTTTTTTAATTTTAGTTAGTTTTAAATATAAGTTTTAAGTGCTCAATCGAAGCTTAATTGAGGTTGTATACCGGTAGCAAGCAAACACATAAACCAATTTTGATTTAATAACTTTATGTATCTTATGTAAAATTAAACATTTGTAAAATGTCTATTATATATCACTTCAGCTAGACATACCTTGAAAGTTGGCCACTTCATAGTCGTAAGTTTAATCAAATGTACTGATTTTTGAATGTCTTAATAAATATGAACTGAATTGAATTGATACAAGATTTAAATAATTTTTACGTAGATTATGATTACAAATAAGTCTGCTATTTAAATTTCTTGACCTAAAAATGAACGTTTTTAAAATGTTATAGCATTACAAGTGACGGACTGTCACTGTCATATCCTGAAACAATGGAAAACTGGGATATCTTCGGTGTTTACGACATTTTTTTTTATAACATTTTTCTGCAGAATCAAAAGCAGTTGAATTTTGTTATTATAAGTACCTCCCCAACACACAATATATAGTTTTAATTTTGATATTGAAGTTTTGAGTTAAATATGTCATAGCTTTCAATAATTTCTTAGAACAAACATTTTTCAGGTAGAAAATTTTTTTGAAAAGTACAACGAAAATATTTGTTTAAAGATTCAATGTGGCTTACAAAGCTCATTTTGGAATCAATGATAAGTCATATATATTTAAATTCATCCACTTTTTCGATTAAAAAACAATTTTTGCTGCAATTAAGTAGAGCCGAAACCATATGAACAGGTTACCAGATTGTATATATGACACTCCGGTGCATGGAAGTGGAGATCTGAATTGACACTTATTGGGGTGGAGAGTTAAGAAACATTTTTGTTTTGGAACTTATGTTTAAATTATGCTCAGCGAACCATATCTTTTATAAATTTAGATCCAAGTTAGTCTCAGATACTACTCAGATAGCTGCGTTTTAAACAGCTAGAGCCATAAGAATAGCGTACATCGTCTGCGATGGGCGTTAGTTAGTTTAAAATACTTTGAAATAGTATCATATCTATCTAATAATGATGTTTACGAGTATATCCCCCAAAATAAGAGAGTTCTTAGATTTAAGGTTTTTTAATAGTAAAGAAATTTCTTCAACGTACGAGACAACATTGAACATATATTATACAATCTATAAACATAAAAGAAAAACATATTCAACATGATTTATATCGAAAGAAGCTTTTAGTATATTCGCGCCATTGAAATCTACATTTTTGACGTCCCTTACTACGTACATTTCTTTAATAAAACACCCAACACTGCATGGAGAATAGTTCATTTGGGTTTGCAAAAAAATCAAATCCTGGCAAATGAAAGTCCTAATTTCGAACCCATTAATCCAAATTTCGGATACCACGAAAATATCTGGAATGTTTAAAAAGGAATTTAAGTTTGTAACAAGAGAAGAAAAATTCTCTCTTAAGCTTCTAACATTCTGGTGCAAAGTAAATAATTTATCCTTACAGTAAGTGCTAGTACTAAATACATTTTCACAATTTTTACTGCTTATATCATATGCAGTCATTATTATATCATTTACAATGTTACCAATACTCATTTACAAAAAATTAAATGAACAATTTCAGCGCACTATTTAAACGTGCAAGATCAATTAAAAATTTAATAGAGATGACTTGTGCACCCTCTTCCTTTCTCACAAGAATCTGATTGTCCTTAAACCACACAAATTTGTAGTTCTTCTGTTTTCTTATTGTTTTAGCATGCATAAAGAGAGCCTGATTGTACATTGTTGATGTATCGGATTTTCCAATAACGGCTTTGACAACTTTTTTTTTAAAATAAAAGGCAAACCATTTGAAATATTTCAAAAACTTTATTATTGGCTTGAAGTACAACCAAAGCATTTATGAATGGAACTCGACTTCGTTCATATGGCCACCGCGGGCACGTTTGCAGCGGTCTATTCGTTGGACCAAATTTTCAACGACTCGGCCACACATTTCGGCCGAAACGGCCGCTATTTCGCGTTCAATGTCGACTCTGAGCTCTTTCAACGTCGTCGGCGTGTTGGCATAAACCAATGACTTAACGTAAAACCACAGAAAATAGTCAAGCGGCGTTAAATCGCACGAACGAGGCGGCCAATCGACTGGCCCATGTCTTGAGATAACACGCTCACCATACTTACTCTTCAATAAATCGATTGTAGCATGTGCTGTGTGGCTTGTGGCATCATCCTGTTGAAACCGCATGTCGTCCAAATTCGGGCCAAAAATAATCGGTGATCATGGCGCGATAACGCTGACCATTCACAGTAACGTGACGATGGTTATCGTCGACGAAAAATTCATCATCTTGGCGCATCCAGAACCCAATTGGAGAACGTACGTCGCTTCAAATGGTCCAAAGCTTGATCTTGTATATGTGTAAACCAAGATCCTTACACAATAATACGCCATTATGTTGTCTGAGCAATGCCCAATTCTTGAGAACGCCGTGGAATTGACTGATTTGGATCGTTTGCTACGGACGTCTGAACGGTAGCGATATTTTCGACACTTCGACCAACCCGTTGTCTCACTAACACGGAAAAATTACACAACGAATATGCAGACTCAAATTTTTGCACTAAACCTGTTATTGCTTGTCTACTAGGGCGAGAATTACGACCGAAAATTGGAGTTAACGCTCTTAAAGTTGCAGTCACCGACTCCGAATATCTGTAGAAAATTTTTATAATTTGCAGACGTTGCTCGTTAGTGTACTTTACCATGATGAAAATGTTGAGTTTACTGAATAAATTGACAGTGACTGTTTGATGATTAGTGAAAGAGTGCGTTCACAAATTAAATTCAAATTTGTCAAGTCTCTATTGGAAAACCCTTTATATGCCGGTTACCTTACTGGTGTCACTGTTGCGTTCGCTGCTGTGTTCGTCGATGTTTTTTCTCCCACTCTCAATTATACCAGTTACACTACAACTGAGGCTCTTTTTTCTTTGCCTAACCTAACACAGATGACCGATTAAAAAGTAAAGCTCTTTTTTTCTCCTCTGCCTCGCACTCTTTTAACATAATATCACTCAATTTTAGCATCAGGAACATCAATTGACAACCCATTCTGGAAAATTAACTTGGCTTTGTCAATTCCATTGTTGTCGTTGACATTTAGCACACCAACAATTTCAATGCAATTGTTTAAATCTTGTTGTTGTTGCCAGTTTAATCTGTTTTCTAATGTATTTACTTTTATTTTTTGCCCGTAGTTCGTTTAGCGATATTATAAATTGAGAATTTCTTTCCTCAAACTTAGAAAGTTTCACATAGATCTTTTGAAGTTCGTATTCATTTTCGCTATTATCTTGTTGTGCTTCCGAATTGACTCCTTCAGATCTACCAATATTAATAGCTGTTTAATTTCGGTTAGCGTTAGAGGAAAACGGTGCACTTTTAATTTTAGTTTCATATTGTTTGTTGTTGTTTCCTATCATCGGTTCAGGCAAACGCATAGACCTCCGTCTAATCCTTTCTTTGGGTGCTTTGAGGTGGCAGGAAGATACCAAGGTTTTGTAAACAACCCAGGTGAGACGTCGAATTAAGTGCCAAAGAAGTCTTAACTAGACGTAAAAAAGTTAACATTAAGGAGGTGACCCAATAGGATTATACTCCAGGTGGTATTCACAATAGTGACAATCCACCCGTGATCTTTTCGACTGCGGCTGGGGCACGGATTCTGATGGCCCTACCCGATATACTATACAACTTTAGAGCCAATTTCGGCAATGACAGAGGAGCTGCTGCAACATTTGATTTCGACGAAACCTGTGGCTCTTTCTTCCGGACAGGACTTGCCTGCTATTGTTAAGCTCGATCAGAATAGACCAGTGGTTGGTCAAGGTACTGTTTCTGACGGCTTGTCTTGGATAACCAAAAAGGTAGAACGGGCTCCAAAAGAGACACACTCTAAAGGACCACCGTCTAAGGGGCAGTTGAAGACGCGACGGAGACGTGAGGCAAACGCACGGTAAAAAGAAAGTGCAAGGCGCCAAAAACCTCACTCTGCGATAAAAAAGAGAAACACTGATACCGACCAACTTCTCGGATCTGAAACTGCAATCTCTTCTTCTCTCCAAAACAAGGCAAAGAAAGTTTCTTGCACTCCTGTCGATAGATTTCTACACTCAAAATGCCCAGATGAAACCGTTTCTGCAACCAACAAGGTTTGCAGTTCCGGTGGATGGAAATCACATAAAGTGGTCAAATCCATTGTTAAAAACAAAACCAGCTGTGGTTTCGCATGCACAAGACATCCGAGGCCAGTGCCTTCCCAGCGCACAAGATCCAGCTGAAACTGGTGCTGCAACTAACACAAGTCTCAGCTCTGGCGAACTGAACTTGTACTTTGCTGGAAACGTCGCTGGTGAGCCTACCTCTCTGACGCTTCGAATTGGGAAAGCTGGCAGTGAACTATGAACTATGAACTATGCTTAGTACAAACACTGTGTCGATTAACTGTGGGAGCTAACCAAGGCAAAGAATGTTTGCATTAAAGCAGAGGGCTGCGATAAGGAGAATGGAACTCTTAGAGTGAAATTCTCCAGGCAGCAAACTTTTGAATGGTTAATCACATCTGTGTTGTTCTCAGACACCAAAATTGAAGTGCGCCATATTTTGGGTTCCGGGGAAAATGAGCGAAATCGGGGATGTGCTGATGCGTCTTCACATACCCAAATCGTGAAAACAAGGACGGCTGTTATTTTGTTGTAAACTTAGAAAAAGCTTCTGTCAAGACAATTAAGTCTACGTATGACTCATATTCCTATCTGCACTTAGAAAGGTTAATTTTCACTTTGTTTCCAAAGAAATACAACCATTTCATACAATCAGATCAACATTTTAATATTCCAAATCTTCTATAGTATTTCTATGTAGGAGGCTTTTCGTGTTGAATACTATCATAAAAGCCATACATACAACCAATAAACGCATCTATGGTTTCGGATGCTTAACAGAAAGCTTGTTTTTATACGCCAAATTCACTCCACCGTCTAAACTTGGCAATTTTGCAATCAACATTTAGCAGTCGAATACATAAGCTACGAAACGAACGGAGAATGACTCAGATTCGTCATTGTGTCTGTTTATTTCCTCTATGATCCGTTAGTATCACCACCACCAAAGGCGTAAGTCTAATTCATTGAATACTGTGAATCCAGGAAAATAATATGCTGCGATGCTTTTCCGATGCTCGGAATACTTTTTGAGGCAATAGCAAATGCAACGTGAGAATCATCTTCTAGATGGCTGTCAACAATGCTGGCTCTCAGCCAACAGGGTATAATAGCAAGTAATCCACTTAACGTTGTCCATCACATATGCTAACAAGATTATTAGCTGGAAAGTACTATCGGAGTTCCCCATGTAAGACTGTTGGTACATCGAATGTAAGCTCTAAGCCTTGTTGAAGACAGAAAATCCGCAGAAAACCAACTGGGCATAATTTAAGGAGAAGCTCGACAACTACGATAGTGCTTCCCCTAAGCTAGAAGAAATGGAATGTTCAGCTGGTAAGCAATCCTGCAGATCGGCCGCTCGTTGGTGGAAAGCATCTTCATAAAGAAACTAGAAAACTTCTAAACAGGTCACTTAAGACTTATTTGGAGGAAGATTAGAATCTTAACAGACCGAAGCAAAGAGAATATAAGAGGCTCATTCGGATTTCGAAGAGTGGCTCTTACAAACATTTTTGCGAAAAGAACGAAAATGTCGGTGATACCAGTAGACTAGTCAAAGTCCTCAGAAGGGGAAGACCAACCAGGCTGGAATCACTCTGCACCAAACTGCACCTACGCTGAGTCGAGAGTAGATTCTCTCCGTCTCGTGGTTCATGCTCACTTTCCCGGTAACCTAATCGAACCAGCTCACAACTCCAGCTCCATTAATGGTGCTGCTGGTGAGCTTAACAACACAAGACACCGCAGCTGGTACGTATATCTCATCGTTTGTAGAGACTGCTAGCCTAGCACTGGCATACATACCGTAACCCTGTGGAACATTAAAAGAAGCCTTTATATCGCAGACCAGAGAAGAGAACTGCATGCTTGTCAAGAGCTTCAGGCCTATAAGTCAGACTTCTTTCATGTTGAAGGGAATGAAAACAATGGCACTGGTCATTTTCATCAACATTGAGGCTACTTTCGACAACGCAACTTCTGACGGCATATGTAATTCGGCTAGAAAACACCGTGTATATGAATCTCTAGTTTTGTAGAAAAAGGTAATGCTAATGAATAGGATACCCTGATTGTGGATGCTAACTGTGGTCTATATGTGATGGCGGGGGTAAACAGGAGCCACCCGCAAGGCGGCGTTCTGGCTACACTGATATGGTGCATATCGTTTAACTCACTGCTCAACGTGCTCAACAGTTCTGAAGTCTATGCACAAGAATTGCTATTCTACTGTTCGTCGTATTCAGACGTACTTTCGTTTTGCTCTGCATTATACTTTGTACATATAAATTATTTCTTTCCCTTCCATATCTCTACCACTAAAATTAGTTCCGCAATGTTATTGCATTACCTCAAGTGCTTTCATTTTCGGCTGACCTAAATCTTTCGCGCTCAATAACTTTTACTGTGTCACTTCTGCTATCGGTTCCGTATATATTTAGGTCATTACCCCAAGTGTTAACCGACTTTCTGTATTTTACGATTTTTCTGAGTGTCCACACTTTATTACATAACAGAACATAAAGTTCATTACTTACCTTTCCCATTTGTTTTATTTCAATAAAATAGCCATGTCTTGCGGAATTACTCAATCGTTAATGTTGACTATATGACTTGTAAGGGCATGTGTAGAAATTTGTGCAATTTGTGATGGTTTAAATAAATGTAATGTATTTATTAAAGAGTTCTCTGCTTAACCTCCTTTGTTAAAAAGTAATGTTAGTCATGTTGATGAATTAAGCAACCCGATTCTGTCCTCAACAAACCTAATTACGTCCAAACTCACCACCATCGATAAACTATTTGCAAATATGTTCGAGATAAATACAGTGATCAATGATCGCAAAGCAAATTGTTTCGTGCAAAACATCTCTAACCTTAAATTTTGTGAATCTATAAACACCCTCTGTGACGATCAGCAACGATCTATCTACCGCCCAATCAACAAATTTTTGATATCGAGAATAATATTGAAACAGTAAGCATCAAAATTGACGATTTACTAATCCATACTCAACACCACCAGAATGTTCCCTACAATACATCTATTGTGACTAAATTATTGGAAACAGAAATCGACCCACTTTCACCACAACCTCCTCGTCCACCACGGTTGATTCAATCAAACAAAATTCTCTCGCTGCCCCTTCAATACAAAAGTCCGAAACTGTTTCACTGTCAACTCCTTCCGTCGCCATCCCACTCAAGCTCATCAATGATTTTGGTATAACATGCGCAAGCTAGATAAAACTGAAAGCCAGATGATCACATATTTCTTCCTTAATCATCTTCATCCACCAATCCTCCTTATCAACCTCTCCGCTCTAGTTAAAATTCTAGATTCGAGATGCTTCATGAACCTGTTCCTTCTTCATTCGCTCGTTTTTTTAATTCGCCTGCCCCCGATTCTCACCCGAAATACCGTGACCCACTCCTTCCACCCACTGTCAAGTTCACTCAAAAATTTTCTGTTAAAAATGATGAAAGTCGTTACGTACATAGTATCTCATTTGAGAGACTACAAATTTTCGTTCGCTACCATGGGAGCTTAGACATCTCTTTTAACAAAGTTCATAATGACCTTTCTACGCTGTATTCGCATGTCAACTCCATACGCCTTTCCCGCTTACAAAGAACTTGTTCAAATTAAAAAAAAAAAAAAAAAAAAAAACTGTTACAGTTCCTAAAAAACTGAATTTTGTATTCTCCAGTCCAAAATGACTGTTTATTTACTAACAAAATCTAAGAGGTTTGCGCTCAAAAATCTCCCCCATTTATCCCAATTCTTAAAAGTTTCCTTATGACCTAAATGGTCTTATTGAAACAAATCTAATTCCTGACATTAAAAGCCATGAACTGTTTCCCCCAAAATTCAAACGTTTTTCAAAAAAATAAACAAATACTTTAGCGCGACAGCTCGGTGCGAGCCAAGGCCTAGCTTCTCGCACTCATTTGCGTTTTTTACTTTGTGAATTGCCGTATTTATTGCCGGTTTTGAAAAGCTCTCCTGAGAAGCTTTTTCATAGGCAGAATTTGACTGAAAGGGTGATAACGAATGGAAAAATTTTGTTGTTGTCTTCCTACCGGAATTCGATCCCAGGTAGGTTGGCGTAATAGCTAGTGAGCCAACCATCAGGTCATCGCCAGCATGATGTTATTGAAAGAGCTGATAATCCCTATGGCAGCAGCTAGCTGCTTTTACGTAGTTTGTTGTTACATTCAGCCATCTCAACCCATTGAATCTTATCGACCTGATGTTCACGCTGTGGATTTTTTGATTGATGATGTACAACCTGAAAATAGTATTACTCTAGTAGGTGATTTTAACTTCACTCACTTAATATGGGCGCCTTTCGACAAATTGTCTCAATTTGTCTCTCTGAAATAGAAACATGGATGGTGGGTTGCCTAACCAATTCATGTCTATATCAGATTAGTGAAATAACTAATACAATGAACTCGACCTTGTCTTCACATCCGATTTGGGGATGACTGTGTCATTTATAGAAGTGATCATCTTCTTTTCAAACTAGACCGCCTTCATTTCCCCTTGTCAATTATATACTCATATGAAAACGGAAACATATGTGTCGATGGAAAATTAATTTTCATTTAACTTCAGAAGAACCAACTTTAATAAACTAAAAAGCCTCATCAGCAACAATAACTTTGACTTTATTGCTGAGACAACTAACAATGATCTTGCCCTATCAATGAATAGAAACATTGATTTTCTCCTGCTTTGCCCGATCGGTTCCATATACTTTCTGAAAGGACTTCCTCTCTGGTATAAACAAGGAGCTGCTCTTTCTTCGTAATAACAGAAAAAAGTTGTGGCACCAGTTCCTAAGAACTCGATCTGATTCCGACTATAGTAAATTAGTCGTTTAAAAACAAAACAATTATAAATAAAAAAAAACACAAATAAACAAATCCACATTCAAAGAATTGAAGCAGTCCAACGCAGGTTTATCCTTTTCGCACTTCGTGATCTACTTTCGACCAATCCATTTGTATTACCTCCCTATGAAAATAGACTAAAACTTATTATCATAGACATCTTAAAAAACGTCGTGAAGTCACTGATGTACTTTTTATCAATGAGTTACTGACTGGAAACATCGATTGACCGAGAATAACGCAAGATATCTCATTCACTTCCAACCGTCGCAATCTAAGTCTTGTCCCAAACTCGAAATCAAAAAAACACGGTTTAATAGCCACTAGTTATTATTATTATTATTGATCCGGGCCAATAATAATAATAACCATACGCGGATGATGTAGGATGTAGGATGTTGAATCGTTTCTAGCGACTGTTTGCTCCAATGCGCAGGCCACCCTAGACGTGTTCGACGATTTTTGCACTGAAAAGGGCCAGTTAATCCTCTCGAAACTAAGCTGTCTGGGCTCCACTCATATATTATATTGCTTAAAGGCGTCAAAGTCTAATTCTCCAAAGAAGGTAAGTACTTATCATCCTGGATATCAAACTTCTTTTGAATGAACATGTTACGCTGTCGGCAGTGCAACGAAGCTATTTGCAGGACATGGAGGCTTTCACCGAAAATTTCACCGAAATGCCTATAAATGATAATGCAAATTATATCCTATGCGAAATCGACTTTTCCAACCCAAAGCTGGTTTCCGCCAGAATCTGAGATCGAAAAGGAATGTAGTCGTGTCTTCATCTATGGTTCCAAACCGGATATATGTAGGATGCGGAGCTAGTGTTTTTCTGAAAGACGACCACGTTAGATATCACTCCTCATTAGAAGAACTTGCGTCTCCAAGATCCACGCAAGGATTCTATTATATACCATATAATTTATGAAATATCATCAAATCGTAAACAGTTCAAAAGTAATTCAAAACGCTCGCGGCTATGCTATCATCGTGAGGTTTGATTTTCAATGTTTTTTTTTTGGCAGATCACGCGTGCTCCTATCAAACTGCTTTGTTATTTTTGTTCAGTATTGTTTGGCAAATCATTATGGAAAGACCCACACCACAACAGCGTCTCCAAATTGTTCAGCTGTATAACGAAAATCAGCGTTCTGTGAGAAACGTTGTTCGTGCGATTCGAGGAGCTTACGGTGCACATAATCGACCTACTGAATACACTATTGCCAATACCATTCGCAAATTTGAGTCCCAGTTTACATTAATGGATGATACTCAAATGGTTAGACCACAATCCAGCAGGTAGTGAAGAGATTACAGCAGCTGTAGCTGAGAGTGTACGCGGGGACCGTGACGAATCGATACGCCGCCGTTTTCAGCAGCTTGGCTTGGCGTATTCTACAACTTCGCGTATTTTACGTGCGGATCTCGGCCTTAAAGTGTACAAAATTCAACTTGTGCAAGAGTTGAAGATAGGCGACTTGAATTTGCATCATATTTTTAGTGATTGGGCCATATAAAAATTCAATGAAAATCCGGTGTTTTATCGTGAAATTTTGTTCAGTGATGAAGCCCATTTCTGGCTCAATGGATATGTTAATGAACAAAATTGCCGTATTTGGGCTGATGAGCAATCCGAAGTGTACCAAGAGCTACCATTACATTCAATTAAAACAACGGTATAACACATGGGCTGAAAAGTCAGTGCCGTTTTATAAAACACAATTTTTTTGCAAAATTCAACTTTATTTATCAATTTATTGTAGTTGCCTTCGAGGGCAATACACTGATTGAAACGATTTTTTAATCTTTCGATACCAGTTTTGTAGTACAATTTCGGTTTTGCCTCAAAATAGGCCTCTGTTTCGGCGATTACTTCTTCATCGGTCTTAAATCTCTTTCCGGTGAGCATTCTTTTGAGGTCTGCGAACAGGAAATAGTCGCTGGTGGGCGGGGAAGGAATTCGTAGCCGAATTCTTTAAATTTTGCCATCGTTTTCATCGACTTGTGACACGGTGCATTGTCTTGATATAACAGCACTTTCGCTCCAACAACGCAATGTTATAGTCGCTGTTGATAGTCTGCCCCTTTTGGAGATAGTCGATGAAAATTATTCCATGTGTATCCCAAAATACGGATGCCATAACCTTGCCAGCCGACTGTTGAGTTTTTAGTCGTTTTGGACGAGGTGCGTCGCCTGTTCGCCACCCAGCTGACTGCCAACTTGACTCTGGTGTGAAGCAATGGAGCCAAGTTTCATCCATTGTCACATACTAACACAAAAATTCGGCTTTATTGCGGTTAAACAGCTTTAAACACTCCTCTGAATCATCAACACGTTGTTGTTTTTGGTGGACTGTGAGCAAATGAGGCACCCACTTTTAACAGAACTTTTGCATGTCCAAATATTCGTGTATGATATATCCAAAACGCTCTTTTGATATTTTCAGACCCTCAGCTATCTCGATCAACTGCACTTTACGGTCATTCGTAATCATTTTGTGGACTTTTTTGATGTTTTCATCTGAAACAGCTTCTTTTGGACGTCCACTGCGTGACGGCGCTACGAGCCATACAGCGTGTGTAACAATGGACTTGTTGAGAAATCATTTTGGAGAGTACTTCATTTCACGTTTTGCTACAGTAAAATGGCCGCATATATCGTGCGATATCACACCTTTGGACCATTTTCTCTGGAGATATGAAAAGTCTCAGGTTTGGAAGCCAACATTACTCGTGTTATCCGCGAGATACCAGTCGCTATGCACACCTCAGACGTAGTCGTGGCCAACATTCACATGATATCATTTTCAAAAGCAAATGTTATAAATTGTTCTTTTAACCGATAATAAGAATTTTTTGTTCACTTTCAAATTTATGTGTTTTATTTCACATTATAAACCAAATCAAACATATCTCGCGTGGATAGATGATTATCTTTTTGTGATGCTGCAGAAATTAAAAATATAATCTGGTTGTTTTGGAAATTGTGGCTTTTTCGAAAGAATAGTTTTGGAATTTGATAGCTACAATATTTCAGAATTTGTATGAATCAGTTCTTTTACGACTGTAAGCGACTGTGCACCTTCCCAAGATTCTTCTGGTTGTAATGGTTGGAGGGCACATATATTCGAGCTATTACTCTTTGCAATGTTGGTACTGGAACTTGCACTTTTCAAAGAAGAAGGTCTTTCAGAGTAAGAACATTCATCATCGTCAGGAACGTACTCCGAACCGGAATCACTGTAACCATGTCCAGTATTGTCTTCAGTTTCTTAGCCATTTACTTGTACTTCGTCGAGTTCTTCTGCTAGTATGGTTTCAACTTCCGTCAAATTTATTGTTCGATTGTATTCTATAGGTGTTACCAAGCCTAAAATAAAACGTAAAATCCATTGAACCATTGAATCTACAGTCTTTGATGGTAATTTTTATTTATTCGATATTATCTCAAATACAAATCAAATAAAACTTTCAGTTTTACTATTCATAAAATTTACGAAATAAACGCGGTTTTGCTTATCTCGCACAAGAAATAACCTCTCAAAATTACGCTACATTGACTTTCAATAAGAGTAACTGCGTAAGGTTATTTTTCGTGGGTAGGTAAAAACTATCATAGGCACCATAAACACGCGCTCATAAGAACACAATTACATCACCATAGCAAGCGCATAAGCACATACACCTGCTGCCTAACACAGTAGCATAGCAGCGCCCATTATAAGCTCATGGTAGTGTGAGATTTCTACTCACTAAAAAACCTCCCATTTTCTTTCAAACTACGACTAAATTTCCTTAATAAATTGTTCCATCTTCTGTAAAATTTCGACGTTTTTTAGGTAGCCTTCCAGCGAAGGCACCTACTATTTCCTTTTATTCATACGGTTTGTCCTTACGGCACTAAGTCGAACGGTCTTATTCGACACACAAGGTTGATCCTGTCCAACGTCCGGATTATTTCTGGGTCGCAGTGATATACGAGACAAGTACGAAGATTTCGAGCAGAGCTTGCCACTTCGTCTTTTGCGGTAGCAAATCTTAGGTCACCGTGAATATCGCTATTCCTCAGATACAATGGAGCATTCACGATTGCTCTTAACGCTTTGTTCTAAAACTTTTGTAGAATACATATGTTACTTCGTTTAGTACAACCCCAAAGTTGTACTTTGATTGCACACGGTTTAGGCACTGGCGTATATAAAAGCATTCTGTTAAAAAAGCTTAATTTGGATTGTCTTCCAACAAGTCAATACATTTCTCTAAGCCTAATGTCGAGTTCTTCACGTTTATTTTTAACGTGTGATTTCCACTTTAGCTTTGCATCTAGAGTTATTCCTAAATATTTTGCCTCGTTTGTGTACGAAATTTTTATAGAATAAATTAATAAAGCAAATTATCTACCTTTCTCTAGTCTTGTTTAGCACGATTCTCCAGGTTTTCGTCCACTCAAACAACTTGTTTAAGGCTCGTCGGATTTTTATCGTCGAAGATCCTAACGTTTGGCCTGTAGCAAGAATAGCCGTATCGTCCGCGAACTTGGGTACTACTGTCACCTCATCCTAAGGTATATCTCTTGTGTAGAGTAGGAATAAGTACGGACCAACAACACTTCCTTGTGGAACTGGTGATCCAGAATTGGTCGTATCTCTTCAGTTATACTATACGTTTCAACCGTATACGCAAAAGAATTTCGAATACTTTTAAAGGTACCGGCAGGAGCGAAATTGGTCTATACGATTTTTTGTTATTAAAATTTTTCCCTGGAATCTCGCTCGTAATCAGATCGTATCCTGGAGCTTTATTATTTTTCAACTTTGCTATTATTTGCCCTATGCTGACATCGTAATCTTCAGTAAGTTGTCGTCCTTCGAACGGTTGGAATGTTTCTTCCAAGTGTCCGGTAAATAAGTTTGCTTTCTCTTTTGCCTTTTTTTGCCCATTCGCCGTTGGCTTTGCGTATTGGCGGAGAGTGCATTATCGGTTTCTTGGTAGATTTTATGGCTTTTCAGAGCGAGTAATTTGATATTTTGTCGGCAGTCAAGCTTTCAAGGTAACGTGATGTTTCACGATTCCTGAAATCCTGCAGCATTTGCCTTAGCTTATTAAAAGGTAGTTTAAATAGGATTTGTGTAGGGGCGCATGTGATTTTATGCCACCTCTTTCGTGTTGCCAGATTCCAAATTTAATTTTCCATTCGTAAAATTTAAGAATGCATAGTATTAAGAGTTAAATATCATGTTCTACTTTGCAGTAAATTATGTTTAAAAAAAAAGTTTTTTCCTGAAAGTTGTTGTTCAGAATCCGTAAGTTAAGCCCACAATCTTGTTTTGATATTTCTCTTTCTTGCTATTATAAATTATATGCAAAATTATAACGTAGTCTGAGTGAAGCATGTAATAAAATGTGTTTTTGGTCAACTAAAAACCTTTTTAATACAATGTCGCACGAATTTTTTGACAGCGGTAAAGGTGTTATTTACTCCATATAACATAATAGATGCTGCAGTGCACTATCTAAATATCCTATGTGCTCTGTCCCATACATACAGGATCAATTCATTCATTCTTAAGTAACGTCCGCTACCGTTTCTGAATATCATGACTTTAATTTTTCTAAATTAACAGAAATATTCCATGAGTTATAGTAATTTTCCAGTTTGTTAGTCGGAAGCTAAAAACCGTTCACTGTTTTGGTAAGAAACAGTACTTTTGCGTGGAGTTCTTCTTCATTACTTTAATATGAAGAAAACTGCTGCCGAAAGTCATCGTATTTTGATGGAAGCTTACGGTTAACATGCGCTAGCTGAGCGAACGTGCCAAAAGTGGTTTGCACGATTTAAAAATGGTGATAAGAAGAGCTCGCAGAATCTTTGGATGTCACTCAAGCAGTCATTTCAAAACATTTAAAAGCAGCTGGATATATTCAAAAGCAAGGAGATTGTATTCCACATGAACTCAAGCCGAAAGACGTCGAAAGGCAGTTTTGCATGTCTAAAATGCTGCTGGAACGCCACAAAAGGAAGTCATTTTTGCATCGGATTGTTACTGGTGGTGAAAAATGGATCCATTACGACAACCCCAAACGTAAAAAATTATATGTGAAACCCGTCCAACCAGCCAAATCAACGGCAAAGCCGAATATCCATGGCGCGAAGGTAATGCTGCTCTGTATTTGGTGGGATCAGATGGGTGTGCTGTATTATGAGCTGCTAAAACCGGATGAAACCATCAATGGACAACGCTACCGAACACAATTAATCCGTTTGAAGAGAGCAGTAGCAGAAAAACGCCAGGAATATGCGACCAGACACGAGGCAATAATTTTCCATCATGAAAACGCTCGGCCCTATGTTGCTATTCCGGTTAAGAACTATTTGGAAAACAGTGGATGGAAAGTCTTACCCCACCCGCCTTATAGCCCAGACCTTGCCCCTTCTGACTACCATTTGTTCCGGTAGATGCAGAACGCTCTCACTGAAATACGGTTCACATCAGAGCAGAATATAACAAATTGGCTTGATTCATTCTTGGCTGCCAAGCCGGGGCAGTTCTTTTGGGATGGGATCCACAAATTGCCAGAAAGATGGGAAAAAGTCATAGCTTCAGATGGGCAATACTTTGAATAATTCTACTGTACGTATTTTTCTTACATAAACGTTCAAATTTTAAAGAAACAATTCGCACAAATTAAATTACATACCCAATACTTTTTTTTATTTTTATTCTTGTATATTTCAGCTATGTTAACGAGTGAAAAAATTGCATCCCCAGCATTGTAGTATTCTCTAAAGCCCTGCAGAACTTAATTACCTATTTGCAAGCAATTGCGTTAGGCTTTATACAGTAATATTCCAAATAATTTAGCTGAACGTTCTAAAACGATATCCCCCTCCAGCACCTAAGGTTATCATATTCGCCTTCTTTGTGTAATGGAAATATGATAGAACTTCTCAAGGTATTTTGAATGTTTGATGTTTCGAATATAGTATTTGAATTCTGCTGTAAAGGCTTTAATAAACTCTGCTGTACAATTCTTATAGAACTCAAAAGGTATACGGTCCTCTCCCGGCCCCTTGTTCTTTTTAAAATTCATAGTTACACTTTGTACTTCACTCTAAGTAAATGATGGATTCATCAACGAAAAAATGGTCTGCATGTTGATGCGCTAGTGATAAACGATCAAAATTAAGTAGGACTTTAAAGTTATCCTTTAACTGCTGAGCATGTAGGCACGGTAAAATGACATTTCTTTTTCTGTTTATGTGATTGACCGTTTTCCAAAATTCTACAGAATTCTACAGAATTTTGGAAATCCTGAATGGCTCAGGGCGTTGGCTTTTTATTGTTCATAATGTGTTTTTTTAAATGATATGGGAGCTTAAGTTCTTGTTTGCAAGAGCGTAAAGATTTCTAAAGTTGTTAGTGTTATATTCGTATAATTCTATAATTTTTATAAGCTCAAAGGATTTGCCTCTAACTTTCATTCACTCCTTAATGAACCAAATTCTTGTCTCTTCTCCTAAAAGTCATCCCAGGCGTTGAGGGTATCCTTTTTTTGATTATATTACCTCTGTAGGTATGCCAATAACTGGTGTTTCATTTAATTTACTATAAAAGTGATTCAGAAGTTCGTTTAGGTTTAACTGATATTGTTCTAGTTTTGTATCACTGCATACTAATTTTAAAAGAAATTTCAGTTGATTTGCATGTGCTTCATTTGAATTGCCGGTTGCTTAAATTATTATATTATATTCCAATGGCATATGGAATATAATCATCATCAATGATCAATGAAAATCGCTGAGGTGATAAATTTAAGTTAAGTAGCACATGGTACAGTTTATCATAATCATATATTCCTCGAAGTTTCAGCTTTTATACGTCATATCTTCTTACAGTAGTTCTTCTTTGTTGTGGTGCTTGGAAAATACGTATGGTACCTTGGCAGCTGTAGGAGATGCTAAGGAGATTCCGCTGTAGTTGACACACACATAACATAGTTCAAGGGGCCTTATTTTTGAAGAATCGGACAAAAGATGGTTAAATTCTATCCCTGCCGTTTTGCTTCTCAATTTAAAAATCGCTATTCCGACGACCTCATTCTCTGGTGTTTGGAATTATTGTCGATCATCGTCTATGTTATACCCGACAGAAGAATGTTGGTTGCTTTCGCCGCTAAGCAGTCTGCAAAAACTTTCCTTTAAAATTTTGAGCACCGATTCTTTCTGAACAATTTCATTCCGATACTTATAGTCGCATACATCCATTTTGTATTTATTCAACGGTAACTTCTATAGTATTCCATAGCCATAATCTTGCCGAGCTCTTCTTTATTTTTTTTTTTTATCTTTTTATCTATAAGATAAAGAGAGACTTACAGTCTCTATTGCTTGTAAAGTTAATGGTATCTCTCGTTATTTATATATTTAATCTGGCATTTAATCTTAACAGTTTTTAGACCTTCCTGTCTTTAATTTTAATCATAAAAGCATTCAAACTCCGTAAGAGATCTCGACAAAGTCGTCCTTTTCTCTCAAATCTCATAAAATGACAAATTTAAATAGACGATGCACCGATGTTCAAAATAGTAGTCGTTAGACGTTACATCTTTCTTTCCCCGGCACATCCGGGTTAAACCTTTTTGCAACGCTCTATGAATTTTGGTTATTGTTCGTTCTCCATTTGTCGTTTGTTAATGTCGGTAATAACAATGTCGGCAATAACATTTTGTCAATATTTAATGATTCAATTTTTGTGAAAAGTAACCTCTTTGACCGCCAGAATGCGCTGCTACTGCAAAAAAGGTTATGGGGCCTTGAAGTCCGTTCATATTTAGGCAGACATGCCAAAATGTATCAGTATCAGTGCGATACTGTCTTTAGTTTTGTTTTAACAGCTGATTGTTGTTGACGTGCTTGGCATCATGTTGAGTATGGACAAAAACGAAGGAAACAAAAGAAAAGTTGGATAAATATTATGGAGCTAATGCTTCGTCAGATTACAACGTCAAATATTTTTTTCGAGAGTTTCGTTGTGGCTGCAACTCCACTACCGATCAAGTCCCCAGCGGCAGGCCCTCCGATGTGGTTACAGAGGACAATGTCAAAAAAAAAATACATGAGATGGTGTTGGCTGACCGGAAAGTGAAGGCTCGATCTAGCAGATACAACAAAGATTAGTACTGAGCGCACACGTCGTATTTTGGGCAATATTCTGTATATGAAAAAGTTATCCTGCCGCTGGGTGCCCTGCACCCCGGCCGAAACCGCTGCAAAAAGTGCCTCACATGAAGCGAAAAAAAATTTTGTTTTTGCAAGACAATGCACCGGCGCATAAGAGCATCGCAACCATAGCTAAAATCAATGACTTACGGCTCCAATTGCTGTCGCATCCACCGTATTCACCCGATTTAGCTCCCTCGGACTATTATCTCTTTCCAAACCTCAAAAGATGGCTCATCAATAAAAAATTCAGCTCAAGCGAGGAAATCATCGACACCACGGAGCAGTATTTTGCAGACCTTCCCGAAAATTACTTTTCGGACGGGATCAAGAAGTTGAAAAATCGCTGGAATAAGTGTATCAAACTAAAAGGGGACTATATTGAATAAAATAAAAAAGCATTTAAAAAAAAAAAATTTGTTTTCATTCCCAAGAAGGTTACTTTTCACCCCATCTAATATTGCTCTGCAGTACAGCGGTATAACTTATAACCTAAAGAGCAGGATCCTTCAGAGAATGGTTATATAGTCCGTAATTACTCGTAAAATATGAGGAGTGGCGGTAGTTCTAGACACTTGTCCGACACTATTTCTAATGCGGCATTCTACATAGACGTCAAGAAATCCATAATAGATCAAACAAAACGTTTTTACCTTAACTCTCTTGCTAGAGAAAGCTTATATAGCAATTTACATCTTATATCAGAGCAAGATTTCGGCTGGTCAAAACATTCAAGAAAAGCAAATCCGTCAGACTGAGAACCTGACGAAGCTTCCATTTGTCTCAGTTATGTTGGATGGGGACATTCAATACGCTCTCGCTTCAGCTCGCGGCTTAAGGCTGCATGCTTATCATGTTAAATATTCAGTTATGCTATAGAAAATGTATAGTGTAAATCAGCTATTGTCTACTTTGAGGAAATTTTTACTATCGCAGAAGATGACTGCTCACTCGGTTAATGCGGCAAACTCATCAGTCTGGCTACTAATGCTGCTAAAAAGCATGAGGAAAATAAAATGTGCACTCGGCTTGCATAAATATACCCCGCCCAAGTAGCAACAACGCGGACCTTCAACATCTCGTAGATACAACTTAATGCGCACTCAGTAAGTATTTACGCAATTTATATATGGTAAATCTTTGATAACTAGATTTTGTAAAACCGTTACGATTAGAGGAGAACCAGAAAAGCGCTCACAAAAATATAAAAATAGTAGGTTCCACAAAATCATAAAAAATGGTACCTAGTATTAATCACGGTAATTAAGTGTCCGCTACTGTATAGAAGCATTATTCACAATATGTATGATAATCGTAAAATTCAATATTAAAGTTAAAGTATATCAAGGCAGAGTTCCATTATTTATTTAACGTTGTGAAAGGTTTTCAACTAGACTGTTTTTTTGTCGATAAAAGCGGGCTATAAGCAATGACGTGACAGCTTCTAATTAGCAAACTTGCTAGTCCTAATTCCGTTGTAGTGTTAATGAAAATGACAATGTTGCAAAAGTCTGCTGTTGCAACAAAACACGATATAATGAAGAGTCCGCATATCCTTGGAAGCCTCCACATTAATCAATTCAACTGATTTTTCTATGTTCCACAAGGCCTTCGGACAATCCATTGACGAATCTTCATACCCATAGTGGAAAATCTGTAGTATTTTCACAACCAAAACAAGGAGAGATCAAGGAGAGCATGAAGAGAAAAGTCATGTGCGTAGAACTGCTTTCCGAATGCATCCTTTGTCCAAATGCAAAATATTTACCAACGCGAAAAAGTCATACGAGGCTGAATCGCAGGAGTACTTGACAAAGAAGAGGACGTGCTGAGCATTTAAAGTGACATTCAAGAGGACTGTGATTGCGGATGCTGACTGAGGTCAAAATGTAAGGGTGTTAGGCTGCCCGCTGGTGGACGTCCTGTTAATGCACTGCGTGACGCTTTTAATTGTTTTAACTGATCAGACATGTGCAGATGATGTAGATATACTGGCCTTTGGGTCGTCCCTAGAGCTTGTCTGCTCAGCTAATCTTCTCAAATCTTAGCAAATTGGCCTGTTTCTCTTAGCGCCATCCGTTTTTTAGATAAAACTAAATACTAGAGTATCATCCTGATTATTTAATTTGACTAAGCATGTCAGGTAAGTCTGGTCTGCATGCGGGCTTTCTATAGCAACTCTAATTCAGCTTAATCTCCTTCAAATTAATATTCCTATCATCGGCTGCACTTTCAAAGAATGACAAACTTTAGTCAAGTGAAGGATTAAGTCAGAAGTACACAGAAAAATGTGGTAAAAATATCAAAATAGGTGAATATATAAAAGATAGATATTATAATTCAAGTACAGATGACATAGTTAAATAATTGTAAGTGTTGCCGTAGGATGATAATAATTCATTGCGTTTAACACCTTGCGTACAGACTGCCTCTTGACGATGGTCATATGGACATTCCATCTTATGCAATGACACAAGAACTTCCATTGCAATGAAAATATGAAATGAATTTTTCCCTTTGCCTCCGAGTGGTGTTGGACAAGTTTGAGCCAGGAAAAATTGTAGCCGGATCTTCACGGATGGTTCCAAAGCCAATCTAGCTTGCGGTGTCTTTCTAGAGACGACAACGTAAGATTTCACTTCTGCATCTGTTTTCCAAGGGGAAATATACGCAATGCTAGTGGCAACGAATTACGTCGTGAAGAATCAGTAGAGAGGGCGAAACATTTGCATCTGCTGTACAATCTTACAACTTCCAAGCTGGTTTGAAAATACAAGGCTTCATTGAATGCAGTCCGTAGACTAAATTTACTTAATCTTGTCTGGTTTCCACACCACCATGGGATCACGGGAATTGAAATCGCCTATGAACTTGGAAGACAAGGCTCACAGGAAAGCAATACCGCTTACTTTCTCATCAGGCTCCAGGTGATACTTTTCCACTACATAATACATGGGCTGAAAGGTTCGTTTCTAAGAGAGGGCACCACTTGAATTAAATCCATACCATTTTCAGTTAGTACCAACCTTCAAAAGATACGTGTATAAATTTGACAGCTGTCGGACGATTAGTTCTCGAGATATAGCGTTGTGAGTGAAGCAACTTTTGTTATTGTGAAAAAAATGGATTCAAAGCAATTTCGTGTGTTGATTTATCATTGCTTTTTGATGGGAAAAAATGCAGCAGATGCAAAGAAAAAGCTTGATAAGTGTTACCCGGACTCTGAACCAGCCGAACAAACCATTCGCAAGTGGATTAAAAAATATAAAAGTGGCCATACAAGCAACGAAGATGATGCACGCAGTGGACGTCCAAGAGGGGCCGTTTCAGATGAAAACATTAAAAAAGTCCACAAAATGATTGCGAATGACCGTAAAGTGAAGTTGATCGAGATAGCTGAGACTCTGAAGATATCAAAAGAGCGTGTTGGATATATCATACACGAATATTTGGACATGCGAAAGATCTGTTCAAAGTGGGTGCCGCTTTTGCTCACAGTCGACCAAAAACAACAACGTGTTGATGATTCAGAGGAGTGTTTAAAGCTGTTCAACCGCAGTAAAGCCAAATTTTTGCGTCGGTATGTGACAATGGATGAAACTTAGCTCCATCACTTCACACCAGAGTCAAATCGGCAGTCAGTTGAGTGGCGAGCAGGCGACGAACCTCCAAAAACGACCAAAAACTCAACAGTCGGCTGGCAAGGTTATGGCATCCGTATTTAAGGATACACATGGAATAATTTTCATCGACTATCTCCTCTCCAAAAGGGGCAGACTATCAACAGCGACTATTACATTGCGTTGTTGGAGCGTTTGAAGGACGAAATCGCAGAAAAACGGCCGCATTTGAAGAAAAAGAAAGTGCTGTTTCATCAAGACAAAAATTCGGCAAAATTGAATGAATTCGACTACGAATTGCTTCCCCACCCACCGTATTCTCCAGATTTGGCCCCCAGCGACTCTTTCTTGTTCGCAGACCTCAAGAGAATGCCCGCCGGAAAGTGACTTAAGACCTATGAAAATCGATTCAATCAGTGTATCAACCTCGAAGGCAACTATATTGATAAATAAAGTTGAATTTTGCAAAAATTTTGTGTTGTACTATAAAACTTTTCAGCCCATGTGTTACTCATTTTTTTACGAAGGATTGTGAAACTTTATGTCGAAGTGCTCTGTTGTGACAAAAAAAAAAAAAAAAAAAAAAACTGTTGCAGGCCTTTGAAGATTTAACATTAAAGATGTAAGAGAGTGATAACAAAGCGACTGGAGGTACCAGTAAGACTTGAGGCCGAGTTTCAAAAGTGAGGAAATATTGCATGCTATATACAGAGAATTAAGTTGTTCTTTATCAAAACTAATTTTTTAAAGGAATTATGTGAACGACACTTGAAAATGATGAAGTCCTACTTACTTACATATATATTATTTAAAAATTATCTACACAAGAGTAGAACTTCAGGTTTACATAGATTGACGAAACACGACATATTTGTTTACGATATTTAGTGACAAATGGCCACAGTTTGTTGCTTGGAATTTGCTTTTGTCGACGATTGCAAGGGATTAAATTAAAATTAATAAAAAAGAAAAATATTTTCTTAAATTATAAATAAACAACCCACCCCATGACGCAAAAACTGGTATCTACAGGTTGGTATTGCTACGGTAAAGCACAGAATCCCAAATCACGTGTTTTCACTTTGTCAGCAATTAAATTGTTTTAAAGTTCTGAAGTTTCCTTGAAATATGTGTGAGATACTCGTATATCAAACACGAACAGCGCATAGATGGGTGTGTATTCAACTCTCGTGCAGACTCTGTACCATAACCAGTTGTGATGGCTACTCATAATTAATTTAACTGTTCATTATTAATTTTGAAATGCTTTTCCATTAGCCGTTATTAAACCCAAAGCGCAGAAATTCAAGAAACCTTTGACTGTGGTAATGTTTTCGACTATATTCCATAAGCTCATAGGTCATGTATTCTATGCTCGTACAAATTTTTATATCTACCGACACGGATATGCGTACATCCGAACACACAAACCATATATGACCTACTGACACTGAGAGGGTTCTCTCAATTCCTACAATGTGTGCTCATTTTAAAAGCAAACATTTTTAAAAAGTTTCAAGTACCAGCAAAACGCACCTGTATGCTGTGATTACTTTATTCGTGAGATACGATATATGAATATATTTTTTTCTCTCCTTTTACGATTCCGGTTAGTCAAGATTTATTTGAATAAATTATTCGTCCTTTGAAGTACATTTGAAAAAAAAAAAAATTGTCGTTTCAAATCGATATCTGGCCCTCTGTCGTACTTGTGAAGTTATAAATAACTTTTAAGTTATGGGGAACGCTTGCCTACTCACTCTATCAAAATCGTTGAATATTATTTCTTTTATGTTAGGAAGCTTAAAACAAGTACGTATCCCTATCTCTATCGAATAGGTTTGGTGCGCTTGGGTGAAACTTTATTAATATTAATAACAATCCTAAGATCCCCCTCTTTTAATACGCTTTAAAGGTAAGGGTTGAAGAAGATAAAAACATTATGAAGCATAAATCTGCTTCTTTTCTTTACGTTTAGATTGAAAAATGGCTTTTAACAGACGGTTTTAGAGTAAAAGTTTCGCTGTTGAATTTGCAATGTGGTTAAATAATTTTTTATGCAATAACTTTATGTGTTTTAATCTAAATATGTCTGTTTGAGTTTAAGTCAATTAGAAAAAATAAATTGTGGTAGGTATATCGGAACCAACTGTTGCCAGCGGTTTCGCTAATTTTGTAAAATATCATATTTTCCTACATTCATAAGCTATAAATGTACTCCTTTTGATCACTTTACAACACTTTAAACAAACACTCAAGCATTTATTCGAAATTTAAAAAATAAAAAACAAAGTAAACCAAAATTTAGTCCCCTAACCTTGTTGAATAGCGAAATACAGGGTTCCTGTATCAGATTTACATTTTCCAAAAATGATGAAAGGAAAACTATGAGACATACTCGTAAGCCTTAATTTAACATAAATGGAGGAAATGCAAATTCCTGCTTTTGAAAATATTTTCCAAATTACGTCCATTCATTCGCAGAATGAAAGCGGACCACCATTCGTTCTAGGTACCACAGAGTGCTTGGCCAAATATCGGGAATTTCATGGTGGATATTTTCTTTCAGCTCTGTGACACACTGAATTATTAGCATAGACTGTATGTAGTTTGCTCATTAGGTTTTAAGATATGGCAATAGCAATTTAAATATATACATACGTCAAATCTGAGATCAGTATCGTAAAGCCTGACGTTTTCAATGACACACGTGCTCAGAACGCTTTGTCAGACGAGTGCTTTTTACGTTTTTTTTTTTTTTAATCGCAGTCGAAAAATGGTATTATTTCCTGAAACTCAACAACAGTATGCCGGTCAACTCGCTTCGACTTTTAGTGATGAAGCACTATCCTTGACCACCGAATTTCGTAAAAGTTGTCCAAATCGGTTGTTGTGCCAGAAAACGCTGATGGTGTTGGGAAACTAATATCGGATTGTCATGAGACTTATCGTTAATTCGACGCATATTTGGCCATTTGTTCCACTCGAATACATTAAATATTGCATGAACATTTAGCCTTTAAAAATATTTCTTCGAGCTGGATACATCATATGTAGACCTCGGTGGCCACGGGACATCTACGGCTGGTCAATTTTCGTGGGAAATATAGGGTTTTCTAATAACGACTTGACAACTTTTTTTTTAAATAAAAGGCAAACCATTTGAGATATTTCAAAAACTTTATTATTAGCTTGAAGTACAAACTCAAATTCGTTCATATGGCCACCGCGTGCACGTTTTCAGCGGTCGATTCGTTGGACCCAATTTTCAACGACGCGGCCACACATTTCGGCCGAAACGGCCGCTATTTCGCGTTCAATGTTGGCTCTGAGCTCTTTCAACGTCGTCGGCGTGTTGGCATAAACCAATGACTTATCGTAAAACCACAGAAAATAGTCAAGCGGCGTTAAATCGCACGAACGATTGTAGCGTGTGCTGTGTGGCTTGTGGCACCATTCTGTTGAAACCACATGTCGTCCAAGTCCATATCTTCCAATTCGGGCCAAAAATAATCGGTGATCATGGCGCGATAACGCTGACCATTCACAGTAACGTGACGATCGTTTTCGCCGGCGAAAAAATATGGCCCAATAACGCCGCCAGCATGCAAACCACACCAAACAGTTATTTTTTGCGGATGAAGTGGTGATTCATGAAGCACATGTGGGCTTTCACCCGACCAATAACGCATATTTCGCTTATTGACGAACCCATTGAGCCAAAAATGAGCTTCGTCACTGAAGATGATTTGGCGACTCCGAATATCTGTAGAAAATTTTTATAATTTGCAGACGTTGCTCGTAAGTATACTTTACCATGATGAAAATGTGCGTTCACAAATTAAATTCAAAGTCAAGTCCCTATTGGAGAACCCTATAGTTACACACAAAATACATGGATATTGTAACGTGTGTAACGAGGATAATGCTTACATTTATCACTTGTTCCCTAGAACTAAAAATAGGGCCCGTGTAAGTTAAAGTTCGCGTATAAAGTTCACCAAACTAACTGACTCCTGGGCGATGGAAAGACCGTTTGTGTTTTAGTTGCACAGTGCAAAATCTCTCCAACATTATTTCGTAAACATTTTTGAGTAAATAAAAGATATTTTCTTTAAGTTCTTGCACCAATTGAATCTTAAAAAGTTACAATCTTAGGTCTTTCTACAGAATTTAATAAACTGTTGTTTTTGGGAGTACAAAAAGCAGCCACTCTTTTCCGCACTGTGGTTCTTTGATTTTCATTATTGCTCGTTCCACATCATGAATATTTTCGGTTGCCCTTGATGTTAGAGGTATATTCAGAGTCAAAGAAATTTTACGGAACCTTTGCGCCCATCATCGAATTAAATTTTTTTTTTTTCTAAGAACGCCTCGATAGTAGATGCACGAATACTGTAGCATTGTGATCCAAATGACTCCAACCATCCCTATCACTTGTTTAACGAATTCTTTATTCTCTACAGCAAAAGCACCCATTGTACTTTGTAGTTTTTACAATGTATTTATGCTAATCACTTAGTAGCAGCCTTTTTTTGTCCAAACAAAGCACTCAGGCAAGGAAACAGTTAATTGAAAAGAAAAATCGATACAAGTATTATGCAATTTACAATATCTCATGCGTGAAAACATATATTCATAAATATAATTTACCTTAATAAATCAAAATTAATAACCATTTAAATTTAGATATATAGCTTAAGATTCAAGAGTGAAACCAGACAAAATCTTTGCGTTTCACGGGTACTCGTGCTACCATTCAATTGTTTTGCGTCTGCTCGCACGTTTTTCATGACAATGATTTCTTTTTTTCTAAGCTCAGTTCAAAATCACCATCAATCAATAAAGTAGTTTTTCCTTTTCAATCAGCCATTGTGTTTTTAATTATTTTTTGTAGATAATTTGGCGACCGTGCCCAGATATTGTAAAAAGTTTGTAATAAATTTTGGTGAGAATGAAGTGAAAACGCAGTCACTTGTAAATGAAAGTTATAGTTAAGATATATCATTGTGCAGTGTTCTAAGTACTAACAGAGTTTGAGATAAGTAGCCTTTGAGAACATTTAGAGTGCTACGCCAACCAGCAGGAGCTTGTTGGAAAAGTAATTGTAAGAATGGATCACAATAACGACAAGGATGGTGAGGTGGAAAAACTCGCAAATAACTCGAACCGCTGACAAAAAATTGAAACTAATTAGACGATGTCGACAGTATCATCCTAGAAGGTAACGCTAAAGAACTGGAACACTAATTATTTTTTCCCCCTAATAATAATAATTTGAGAGAATTCGAAAAATTACAGATTAAAAGCGTAATGACATCACAGACCCCTTGGAGCCTTTTGATGCAAATAACGACTATCAGAACGAGCAAGACCCCAATAACCTTGGTGCGACACTAGAAGCGAACGCAAAAAGTGGCGCAATTCCGAAGACAATCACGATGTCAACACACGAGCAATGAACCAGAAAATCCTTTGAAGGTGAGTGTATAGCAAGTCAAAGGAAACCTATGGATGTGAGGGGTAGATTCTTTTTATTGATAGATATTATGAAAAAGATCCTTGACAAGTAAACAGGTCAACAAATTTTCTCACACCAATTTTTCATTTTATTTTAAATGCATTTTTTAATATAAAGAATTAATTTACACTTACAGGCTACACAAAAAAATACTTTGAAATTTACGGCCCCTAGTTTGAGACAAAGGAAACACATTTTTCACTTTATATTGAGCCTTTACAGGGTTTTATTTGGTCCTAATACCATACTTAATTTTGAGTGTATTATTGGTAAACGTCAGATTTATTACCCATTTATTTTTTACCCTCTTCTTTTTTTACACTCAATCCACCCTATAATAAGTATATATTCAAGTACATATTCAAGAAAATCATTTTCTAAGTTACTATACATGTGCTCAAATGATGAAACCCCATTGTTCAGCCCATTTTAGCGCCGCACAGTGCAACGACTAGTGCATAAAAATATTGTACAAAATTACAATTTTTGGTTTTTATGTTTTTTTTTTTTTGCATTGATCGTATTATTATAAAAGTAAGTAATAGAAAAATGTGTATGTGTAATTTTTTTCTTTCTTCTAACTAAATAATTAACTGTTATTTTAGATGCAAACATAAATACACTGTAATTTGTGCAATTCATTTGACAATTGTCATCGTACGTTACAAATTGTATAGTGTTTTTTCGCGGTTAAAATTTATTATATTATTGTAAGTGCATTTTGAAGTGTTCATCAATAAAATTAATACATTGAAATTATCGAAGATGGGTATGTGGTGCAATGTCGAATTCTTGTGTTGTTCTAACTTTGGATAAGCTTTAGAAAAATTTAGGGCATAACCCACCCTCAGCTTTTTTTTTTTTTTTGTGGAAAGCAATATTCGTTTACTTTGTGTTCCCAAATAATTTACGTGCCGAAACATGCCGATTTAGATTATATAATTTTTTTTCAGCAAACACTTTAGAATTTACCAACCAATCTTGCTTCGAGGGGTGGAGAGTTGCTAATGCAAACTGCAAAGTAAAAGCCATTTTTGAACATATTTTGATTAAGCGTGGTTTGCAAAGTGCTCCGGAACAAATTATGAGCAGTATAGGAAAAAAAAACCGCTTAATTTCTTTAAGATTAAAAACTAGATGGGGCCGCACTCATCGAATGCAAAATACGTTCAACACACAGTATGCGGACTGGTTGAGAGAGGAAGTTACTTGGGAAGAAAAAGTTCTGAGCTACCAGCAGACGTCCAATACCTTAGTTCTTTCCACTAGTGGATTACAAAGAGATCTTACTCATAACTGGGACTCTAATGAGCCATTAGACTCTTTTGCTGCCATTCAATCAAGGGAGTCAGGGACTTTATCTTATGAGAAATGTAGTTTACACCTTGTCTTCAAACCTTAGCCCTTTACTTAGACTTGGGACTCAGTCTCCGAAAATAAAATATCTTGCGCTCCACTGTGAATAGTATTCATAAGAATACATTCCCTAGTTACTATGCGATAAAAAAATTAGGGATCAAAGACTACCTGATATAATAAATGTTTCAGATAGTCATGCTGTAGCAGATTTGCAGCAATTACTCAATAAAACTGCAAAATATATAATTGAGCCCACCGCAGATGAATTTTTGTCTTTGTCCACTATTGTAACCTTAGTATGTAAATGGGGCTTTAATGGAAGCTCTGGGCATAGTGCTTATAAACAGAGGTTTCAGAATATTATTAGTTCAGATGAATTTGTATTTTTTATTGCACTCATTCCACTACAAATAGTCGATAAAGATAGTGGCGATATGAAGTGGGCAAATCCCAGACCATCATCTATATTTTATTGTCGACCTATAAAGTTCATATTTTCGAAAGAGTCAGCATATTTGGTAGATAATGAGAAAGTAAATATGGATCAATTAATTAATGAATTAGTTCCTCTTAACATTACTGTTAAAGACAGCTGCATCACTGTAAATTTTGAAATGTTGTTCACCATGATAGATGGTAGTATTTGTAATGTTATAAGTAAAACGAACTCAGCTCAAACGTGTTACATTTGTAGATGTACCCCTAAAGATATGAACAAAGAGGGGATTGAACGTCTTCAGCCAAATGAGTTAGCTTACGGCTTTGGTTTGTCATATATTGTTGGATAAGGATATTTGAATGCATGTTACATATTTCTTATCGTTTGGATTTTTAAAAGTTTCAAGCTAAGGGGGAAGATTTCAAAAAAAAGCTTTAAGAAAGAAAATTAAATATACAAAAAGAATTCAAAGAAAAGCTTGGATTAATTATTGACAAACTGAAGCCTGGGTTCGGTTCCACTAATGACGGAAATACTGTCCGTCGATTTTTTGCTAATGCATCTGTAAGTTCCTTAATTACCGGCATAAACGAAAATTTGATTTCAAAATTATCAATAATACTAAGAATAATATCCAGCGGGGAAAATATTAATATGCCAAGCTTTGGGACATTAGTTCAAGAAACAAAAGAGATATATCTTAATAATTATTACTGGTATTATATGCCTGTAACTTTGCATAAACTGTTAATACATGGTCCTGATGTGATTTTATCCTTTTCAATTCCGATAGCTCAGTTGTCTGAAGAAGCATTGGGGTGTAGGCACAAGAATATTCGCTATATCCGAGAGCACAATTCCCGGAAATCATCACGAATCAATACCAATAGTGATTTCATGAAAATGCTTCTTATTAAGTCTGACCCAGGCGTTGCTAAGTTTCGAAAAGTTTCAAACAGTTGTCTTAAAATTGATGATACTCAGTCTGAAACATTTGATGTAAATTTAGATTCGGATCACTCAAATGAATCAGTCACAGAAACAGAAACAAAATCTGAAACAGACTTAGAAAGCGAATAATGTAACTTAGAATCAGTCTGAAAACCTATTTAAAATTGTTTAATACACAAATAATTAACCATTTTGTAATAAACTAACAATAATTAATAATTAAAACAATTATACAATGAGCTATGATTTTTGTCCTTATCACTCATAAGTTGCAAAAATTGGTCTTGATCTAAAAATTACCTATAAACGATGAAACATTGACTAATAGCGTACCAAGTATTAGGGCCATTTATTAGCTTTTACAGTGCCCTTTAGTGCATGCTGTCATAAAAAGCATTTGATGTGTCCTTTATTTCTTAATAATACAATTTGGTCGATACAGGTACACCTACTATACATGAGTATATGCATGCCACACTCTAAACAGCAAAATATATTGCTGTTTTTCAATTTTCAATTTTCATTTATTCTTCGTTCTCTTCTAAAATAAAGGACATGCTACGAAGTAGATCTTCCCGATTCCCATACTCCACAACCACATATCGTATATTTAGTGAAAATAGAAAATAACAACAATTGTATGTAAATATTAAATGGTTTCATAAATTACAATATGAACTTTCCAAAATTAATTGTTAGTATTTATGATTTTAAATTACCCTACATATGATCAATGTTACTTGACAAATGTTGAGGTATCAATGAATATTGACAATGTTTTCTGTCGTATTTTGTTCAGTTTCTACGCTTGTGCCGCACAAGGAAGACATAATAACAAAGGGGACTAATTCTTGAATTTCAACATTTTTGTCTTCTTGCAACTGGCCTTCATTTAGTGCATTGGTATTAATTAAAAGTGAATCGAAAACTTGAATAAAAATAGGTTGTTGCTGAAATGAAAATCAGATGGAGATTGTTCTTTGTCAAGAAAATGAATGAATGAAAGAATAAATGAAAGAATGAATGAATAAAAGAGCATTCGTCGATTTACTTCATTTGGTTACAACCCTGATGATACGGAAAAATACGTTGATGAGGAAATGCATTAAAACATCAGAGTGTTTTTCAGCAAAATTTAGTGTTTTGGCTACAAGAATCTCAGTTCAATCATTGTCCTCTATTATTCCAGAAACCCGTCGTGCAATTTATAATGTTTCCAAGTTGTGAATTAGAGCGGAAAGATATCATTCGATATTAGTGATGGTAAATTCTCAGTATGAATCTGTGTACTGCAAAGCTGAAACTAACGGGAGAGTATTTCTTAAAATATCACTACCGAGATGCCCCCACATCTACGATTTTATAATTCATTTTGTTTATACTATATTGCCGACGAAGCATTACGCATGCGCAAAGGTATGATGAAAACATTTTCAAGGCAAGATCTAAATACAGATAGAGAACGTTTTAACGAAAAATTACACAGGCCTGCGAAATTTAATCTTTTTTCCCCTTCCAGTAATTATGTTATATTTTTAAACATCTAGGTATCTTAAATTAAAACATAGCTTTGTTCTTTTTCTACCACATAGAGATTTATTTTGCATATTTTATTATTATGCATATTTTAGAATTTTTTAATAATTTTTTATTAAAAAAAAAAAACAACAGTGTTAGTCAAAAATAATGCTAAGGAAACTAAGTAAATCAACGTGGCTTATGATATCTCTTTCTATTTTCTTTAAAACTCTTGTTTAATCTTTTTCTCTTATGCTTTCCATCCGGTTCATCTTTTTTCAACAGCCAGCAGGAGTCGGCCATTATGTTTGTGTTCCATCTTCCTCGGTATCTGTTCTCCATAACTTAAATATCTTGGCGGAAGCATTCACCTTGCTCTTTACTTACGGCACCAAGATTTTCAGGAAATAAGTCTATATGAGAATGCAGAAAATGTAGCTTTTTACTCATATTGCAACCCAGTTTATGGAAATTATTGAGCACATTATTGACTATAGCGTCTTGCATTAACTTCCTTATCTCAGCGCCAACAAAAATGTTGTACACCAGGGTCTGAGTGCATAAAACTCTATCCTAATGAGGTCTTGTACAATAGGGCGAACCTATTAATAGTGGACAATCTCGTTACTAAGTTGACTCGAGGGCACATTGCGAGAGCAATGACCTCATCGAACAACCTGATCTCTGGGGCTTTCAACTCTAATTATATGTATCATGAGAGAGTTCGCTTTGACGGTTTTGTTTCTCCAGAAGCATTCCTCTTCCTCGATATGAAAGGTCTGATCCAGGACAGATTGGCGGTGCCGCTAATCTACCACGTCGCTCGAACAGCTGCAGACAGGCGACTCAACTACGACAGACACGTCGCAAGCGGCAGTGCGTAGCGTCTCCGTTTCAGTAGGGCGGTAGGGAGTCGCCACATTAGGGATGTTGCTCAGCAGCGCCAGCAATTTTGGTTGAGGGAGAGGAAGCTTCGTTGACGAATTCCTCAAGTACTGCGTAGTTTCTTTATGTAAAACAAAGTGGGTCAGCCTAATTTTTTAGTCAGTTTTAAGGCAGCATTAAGTTAGATTTAAGAAAAAAAATATATAAAAAAAAACAAAAAATGAAAAAAGAAGACAAAAAAATATATATATTGTATTGGGTATGTAATTTAATTCGTGCGGTTTTTTTTTAAAATTTGAAAGTTTATTTAAGAAAACCATGTACAATAGTATTATTTAAAGTATTGCCCATCTGAAGCTATGACTTTTTCCCACCTTTCTGGCAATTTGTGGATCCCATCCCAAAAGAACTGCGCCGGCTTGGCAGCCAAGAATGAATCAAGCCAATTTTTGATATTCTGCTCTGATGTGAACCGTATTTCAGAGAGGGCGTTCTGCATCGACCGGAACAAATGGTAGTCAGAAGGAGCAAGGTCTGGGCTAAAAAGCGGGTGGGGTAAGACTTCCCATCCACTGTTTTCCAAATAGCTCTTAACCGGAATAGCAACGTGGGGCCGAGTGTTGTCATGATGGAAAATTATTGCCTCGTGTCTGGTCGCATATTCCGGGCGTTTTTCGGCTACTGCTCTCTTCAAACGGATTTATTGTGTTCGGTAGTGTTTTCCATTGATGGTTTCACCCGGTTTTAGCAGCTCATAATACAGCACACCCATCTGATCCCACCAAATACAGAGCATTACCTTCGCGCCATGGATGTTCGGCTTTGCCGTTGATTTGGCTGGTTGGCCGGATTTCACATATGATTTTTTGCACTTGGGGTTGTCGTAATGGATCCATTTTTCATTAACAGTAACAATCCGATGCATTTCGAACATGCAAAACCGCCTTTCGACGTCTCTCGGCTTGAGTTCATGTGGAACCCAATTTCCTTGCTTTTGAATATATCCAGCTGCTTTTAAACTTTTTGAAGTGGCTGCTTGAGTGACACCCAAAGATTCTGCCAGCTCTTCTTGTGTTTGGCAACAATCTTCATAGATTAATTCTTCCAGTTCTTCATCTTCAAACTTTTTGGACGTTCATCGTCTTCCAAGCCAAAATCACCACTTTTAAATAGTGCAAACCACTTTTGGCACGTTCGCTCAGCTAGCGCATGTTCACCATAAACTTCCACCAAAATACGATGACTTTCGACAGCAGTTTTCTTCATATTAAAGTAATGAAGAAAAACTCCCCGCAAAAACACTTTATCAGCCACAAAGTTCGACATATTTGAGTAAAAAAAAAATTATTGTTGTTTACGCTTCAAATGAATGAAGTACAATGACAGTATCTTTCCAACGCATGTTCCAATGAAATAATAAAAGTCACGCCATCTCTCAGCAAACCGCACGAATAAAAAAAAAAATTATTTAAAATAAATCTTTATATACTTAACCTACTAAAATCTAATACCTAATATATACACACATTCTATATATATATACATAATATATATATACTTAATATATAAATATATGTATTGTAGATAGTTTGTAAGTTTTAATTTTAAGTTTTATATTATAACAAAAAAGTCCGTTCACAAAGTTTTTTCTTAAATTTATTTTCTTAGTTTTAGTTGTAATTATGTAATTAAGAATAGACTGTAAGATACGGCGAAAGACATAGTTTAAGCGTGAGGCTTAAGATAGAGTGCCCGCATGGGGCCAGTAAGTTAGATTAAGATAATTTTAAGTTATTTAAGCTAATTTTTAAGCATTTTTTGTCTAACATGTAAGAATTAATAAATTAAGTAAATAAAAATGCGTTTAAACTGTAACTGTAAACTGCATCGGTTCCCACTAGATCACCGAAATCAAGCAGTGTTGGACGCGGTAAGTATGTAGGTGGGGGACCACATGGGAACTCAGTACTCCGCGTGCTGTTAACAAAACGCGCCACATGGGCATAGTACCCCGGCGTTAAATCCCGGACCCTACAAATTAATTTGTATCGTTCCCTTGATAATAATAATAATATTAATAATTTGAAGTGGAGGTAGCAGAATTTTTGAACGATCAACCAGCGCCTCTTTTACAACATTTTTGGTGCCAGGTGTTAATAAAGCTCTTTGTGGCCAACCGTTTTTGATTCAACGTTGTGCTCTATTTCTACTTTCCCATTCATAAAGGAAGCAGGGATATTTTGTATACCCTCCTTGTTGAACCAGAAACATATCTAATATCTTTAAATTGCCGCATATAGTCCAACCATGATCCGTGTACTTTATTTTTGTTAATACGAATTTTAGATTTTTATAACATTCTTTCAAATTAATGGAAAAACCGACCGGAAAAGAAACATATTTTTTACCATTATGCAGTAATACAGCTTTAAGGCTTCCTTTCGAAGAATCTATAAAAAGTCTCTAATGATTTGGATTGTAATCTGCATTAAACATCTTGAATAAGCCTGGTTTGTTTATACAACAATAAACTAAATTTCCTATTTGTGTAAAATATGGAAAAAAATCTTTTTCTCTATTTCTATACCAATAAAAGCTTGTTGTAGGACCCAGCAAATTTTTTTCTTTAATCGTGAACCGAGTTATTTCGCGGCATCTTTTGGAATATTAAGATCTCTCAACAAATCATTTAATTTACATTGAGAAAATGGTTGAGGCGTTCCGTAACCTTCTTCATATTCATCATTAGAATCTGAAGTATCTTCTACAACCTCTTTAGATAGTGATGATGACGTCCCGGCAGCATAACATAACTCTTGCTCATCACTATATTGATGTGTAGGTAAAATCACAGAACGAACACTAGGATACGCAATCTTTTTTTTTATTTTAAGCATGAAAGCCTTTCGTGTTTGTACAGCAAAAGTAACAAACGTTTGAATGATTTTGCGGTTCCATCCAAACCACTGGAGTTTTCAAAATAAAGAATGTTTTTCTCCTCGTGACGACTTACGTAGTTCACGAACACAAGTTGAACACATTTTATGCGGCACCCATTTCTTGTCTTGGTTTTTTATCTTCATTTTAAAATAACTTCCATACAATTCTTTGATAGACTTAAAAATATTTTGTAGTTGTTTCCGTATAACATAACTTCCTCATATGTAACAGAAGTTATCTGGAGAATTAACAACTTTGCAAGAAGCCATTTGTCTTACTTATTACCACCCAAAAATCCTAAAAAATATCGTACCACAGTCGATACACGTAAATCGTAAAATGATTTTAGTCACGACAAACAATGACTAATGAGGATAGATGAATATTTAAATGTAAACAGTTCTGCTATCAAAGTATGCACTGTTATCAAAAAAATTGGAAGTTAAGGATAACGCAGTAATAATAAGAAAAATGAAAAAAAAAAAATTATTAAACCAAAAAAATGACGAATTCACAAACAACTTTTGCATGTACTCGAAAAATAACAAAATAAATAAATAAGCTCTCAGAAAAAAACAAATTCAGACTTGTACCATATATGAATAAATATTTAAAAAAAATTAAAACTTTATTGTCATTCGGATAAAACTGTTTCATTGTCTGTTTTCTATTATCTCTGGTTCAACTTCTAGCATAAGGCTCGTTCTGTTCGTCCTTAATTGCCAAGCAATAATATAAATAAAATAAACTTTTACTATGTAGATTTGAATTTCTTTGGACTCCAAGCCAGGTAAACGGAAAGTGTTCAGGGTGACAGAACAAATTTAAGCATATCAAAAATATACATGGGAGATTTGGTGTAGATAATTTTGTGCAGAAACAAACATCACCTTATACTCTGAAACTGATACTGTTGGAGCGTGCAATCAAGGTAGTCCGGTAGTCCGAGGCATGATCATATACTACTAGAAGAACTAGAACTACTGTACTACTATACCATACTCAATAATAGGCTAAGTTTTAGCCTCGTGTCTTTTGGTATGAAATTAGAAAATAACCAGAGTTTCCGAAGTCTTGCATTAATTCAACCGACAGTGTGATTTAAATGGCCTATAGGGGAAAGTAAACTGTTCATTTTAAGTCCTTACTTGGTCACAATATCCACAAATTGAAGTTGAGTATTGTTAAGATAAATTAGGTGTAGTTCTTCATTACTAAAATATTTTTTCGATATTACAATTACTTGGGTTTTAGTGGAATTAATAATAAGCCCATTTTTTGTGACCTGTTGTATATCACAGATAAGTAAATCTTCATTAAGCCCGCAGATGAGATCTCTAACCAAGCCAATCGGTCTTAACAAATAAATTTGTGAGCAGAAGCATTTAATCATACTGTAGTGAGGTCATTTATGAAGACACAAATAAGATAGGACTAGGATCGAACCCTGAGGTACCCCTGATGTTATGAACATTGACGAAGAAATTTTATGGTATTACCAGCCACAACCCTTTGACTACGACCATGTAGGTATGCACTTAAGAGACGCACCGATGTTCCACTAAAACCAAAGTACAATCCTCGCTTCATACATTCATAGCATGTCATAGTTAACACTATCAAACGCTTTCGAAAAACCGAGAAAATACAGTATAATCTCATGACCTCCCTAGTGTTATCCATTATTTTAACTAGAATTGTAGAGCAACTAAGATTGGATCGAAAACCCGACAGCAATTCATGTTGAGTAAGGTATTTATATATCTGCCCCTCAGTAATCTTTTCGAAAACCTTTGATTGCATTGGAATCATTCCCTTTTTTATGGAAATGATTTTAGCCAACTTCCAACAGTCCAGAAAAGTAAAGAGGAAGTAATGCAAAAGTTGATTACATGTATGTAAACATTTTTAAAAATCGAAGTTATCCGTCCACACCAACTGCATCAGATTTACCTCCGATACAACAATTCGCAGATCGATAAACCTCTGATCATTTGGAACAAAGACTGAACTCTGTATTTGTCTGGAGACAAAAGCATTCGTTCATATTTGGTATGTTATCAAAGTCGTCTTTAAACGACTTTAAAGAGATCCAAAAGTAATTATGGTTAACAGTTTAATTTTGATTATCCACGTCTAAGAAATAACAACAACTGTGCCATGGGAGCTGGTTCGCATCTAGTTGAAAGGCATTGTTGTCAATTGAAGAATAGCCACTAAACTGGAATGAAGAGCATACCTATAGAAGATTCTAGCGATTTTAAGTGCTGAAGAAAAACGTTGGTTCGATCAGATACCAGGCTGAGATAAGCAGATAAAGTAAGTAGAATATTTTAAGCCCATCATGTGCTTTAGACAATATTCTAATCATCGATTTTACTGAGACCCTATCCATGGTAGCAGACAATGTCCCATTATAATTAATATCCGAGGTTACAACAATCAATTGGATATTATTATTAGAAGCTAGTGACCAAATAAGACACTTTAAAAACAGTGAGAGAGAGAACAGTACTGATAGAGAAAAAATAGAGAATGAAAGGGAGAAACAGAGTGAATAAAACATAAAAATTTCAAATAATCACGAAAATAACGAACGTAATCATCCTCACGAACTCAGTGAAAGAAACATTATGGATCACATAATGGACTGTGAGTATTTGTTGCGATGGAACTGACTTGAGGCTTCCCTTAAAACAGTGGTAACGGGAGAGGAATAATGGGTGGTTTACACCAACACTTGACGAAAGAGGTAATAGTGCGCTCCAAAAGGTCGTGTAAAGCATTTGGTGGGACTCGCGAGATATCCCTTACCTCAATTTATTTACACGAAACCAAACAATAAATGCCATTAAATATTGCTCTTAGTTCGTTCAGAGCTAGCGAACATGAAGAGCTTTGTTTTCCAACATTACAACGCCAGACCACACACAGCTTTAGTGACAAAATAAAAGCTGAATTCATTTGTCTAGGAAGTCATGTAGAACCCATCGTACTCTTAAGCCACTGCACCTTCTGATTACCATCTGGTCCGCTCTCTCTAAAACAATTTGGACGGAAGGCAATTCAATTCCGAAGATGAGATCGAAACGAAAATGAGATGGAAAACTTTTTCAGCCATAAGTCTGCTGACTTTTACAAAAAAGAAATAATATCCCTTCCAGGACTTTGGAAGAAAGTAATAGACCATGATGGACAATATCTGATTGATTTAATATAAGTTTTCATGCCCAAAATGTGTATTTAGCTTTAACCCTAAAAAACCGAAGAACTTATTGAACAGCCCAATATTTCAAGAAGTTTATCAAAGTCTTTAGTCATGTAATCTGCACACTTATGTAAAACTTTCTAAAGGCATTCATTTTCACGATATAATTGAATAAATTCTCTCAAGAAATCGCGCGTACACTGCCGAAAATCACTACGATAAACCATTTGGAAATGGAAACATTGAAAAGTAATATCAAAGCACCATACGTACATGCGTTAAATCCATTGTCAATGAACAGTGCATAACAACAAATTTATTTTAATTTTCATCAATGTAACAATTTTACTTGATAGAAATATAAAAGCGCATACAAACTACCAATGTAACTTGAAAGGTGAGTCATTCAAATAACATTGTTAAGTAACATTGTTCGTCTTTAGCCCCTTTTTAGCGGAAAGCCAATAACTTGTCAACATTATGTAAGTAAAGAAGAAAGTGTAGCCACTATGATTGAAAATGTGGCTAAAAATCTGGAATTTTCAATAAGACGTTGATCAGAGCAGTTTAGCTTTCCTCCGTTCACAATTTTGCGTAAGGATCTCGACTTACGTCAGCTGGTCCAGGAACTTAAGTCGTGAAACCAGGACTTTTAATGACAGTTTGCAAATATGTCCCTTCAACAGCTTGACGGTATAATATCTATCGTTATTGCTTAGAAAAAAGATACGTAGCGTAGTAGTATAATCCTTTGGATATTTCTCTTTTTAACAAAATTTTACATTTTCTGCCATTTTGCAATTGGGTAAGTCTAGGTTTTAAATATAACTCAAGGATTTATCTAAAACAAAAACACATGGGTAAACTTCAATACAGAATGAATTACTCTAGATAAGATAACGTTGGCCTCAGAGATCGACTAAACAGTAACCTTATTTGAGTTGCTTTAAACGGAGGTCATTTAAGCATCGAAGAAAAGACAATGAAAATGGAATTGAGAGCGGACTAATAGTAGAGCTTATACCACCATACTATCATTTTTAGGATGCCCGATTGCGTAGAATATTCTTCACATAAAGGAGTTTATAAACACTTCCACTTCTTTGTTTATTGAGAATGATTTTTACTAGAGACGCACCCTGTCATCTGAAGCTTCGTTATAGAAATGTTTAATAACTTTCAGAAAAAAAAGAAAAGGATTTCGTAATGTCACAAGTTTTTATTTATGCGAGCTAATTTTTGAAAACAACATCAATTAAGCGGCCGCCGATATTGTTAATACAAAGATGGGCTCTTTTTCTGCCATTTTGCATAACATTGGCCAAAGTCTCAGGTGATATCGAAGCTATTTCAGCTAGAATGTTGTTTTTGAGTTCATCTAAAGTCTTTGGCTTGTTGGAAAAAATTGTTCTTTTGAAATAGCCCTACAGAAAGGAGTGCGGAGGATTCAAATCCGGAGATCTTGGAGACTAGTCCATGTCACAATATTTCGACGCCTCACAGATCGGAAATTTTTGCTTCACAAAGTTCATTTTTTGGCGCACAGTATGGTATAGAGTGCCGTCTTGTTGAAACCAGAAGTTATGATTCCTTTTTCTTGCATTTGCGGATCCACGGAAACAACATCCACCGATACCAATAGTCATCGACCGTCTCTAACATATAAAGAAAAAATGGCCTAATGATGGTTTTGAAGCAAATACCAGCTCAAAGAGTCACTCTTTGAGCCTCGTCAGTCATTAGAATTCGCACCCAAAAATCTGTCTTAGTTTCAATGATTCGATTGACGATATTCCCATAAGTCAAGTGGCCGCACTGTTGCTTAATAGCCACGACAGGTGACGTGATAATTTGCTACAGATCCGCGCTCAAAAAAATTTCAGCCCAAACTACGAATTTTATTGTCAGAAGGCGTAAAACAACCACAATATTTTCCACGATATACAACTAACTGATTATTTTTAATGTAAAGGGTTACTATTTCGGCGGTGTAAAGTCTAAATGGATGTTTCTACATCTTCATTACTGAAGCTGATCGGTTGAAGGTTGTCAAAATTATTAAACATTTCTATATCGAAGCTTCAGATGGTGCATCCTATAGTAAACTACAATTCTAGAATAAACGAGCCTATTGCTAGCTTCGATATGGAAACAACAAAAAACACCAAAGAAAAGAAAGCCACCCATATTCCCAGTAAGCATATTGCTTATACCTCTATCAAGATGAACAAGACAGCAGAAATCATCAGAGACATAATATATAGGGATTTTTTCAAAGTGGCAGCTTCAAGAGCGAACGAGCCTATTGCTTATACCTCTTCGGAGCCATCGCAAAAGGTGAAGACGAAGCGAAGTCGACAGGATTTTTTTTAAAACCTTACAAGATTAACTCAGGATTGAATAGTAGACAACAAATCGACGATAAAACAGGGGAAGGAAAACACGACATTAAATAGTGCCTGTACAGCTGTTGCCCACTTTTATTCCTAGGAACAGGGTAGACAACGAAGGACCCGATTTTAATTAACTTCCTCTCAAGCACCCCAACGCGAATATAATAACGAAGAAAACTTTACAGCAAAGATAATAAAAATAATTTGAGATCCGGAATAAAATGTTGCATTTCTAACTGCAATGTCTCGAAAAGTTAAAACCAGAAGCGAAGATGTTCCAGTTTCTACTTTTCGATACGCCTATAGGACAAATTTGAAGAGAAAAATGTGGTGTTCAAGTTAATAATTCCAGAAAAAAATTATTTATTTGTAATCTTCACTTTTTCCCTCAAGATATTGGAAATAAGAAATTAAGAAAAGGAGCTGTTCCATCGTTGAACTAAAAATCCTGAGGATTTTTTTTGTTTCGAAGAATTACCTGAGAAGGAATTCTTCGTTCAGCAATTTATCTATTGTTTGTTCAAAATGAGAAAATTTTAATAAAACTGCTGCCATGTAAAACTTATATAAGCTCTTTAAATATAAGCGAAGAGTCGAAAATATTTTGCAAGTTTTTTTTATAAGTAAGCGGCCCAAAGAATATAGCGATGAAGTTAAGTGGCTTGCACAAAATATTTTCTATATTTCGCAATCCACCTATTCAGTTTTATGAGATAAATTGAATCTTAGCATACCCCAACTTTACATCGATGGGCCCCCATAAAGTTCCTTCAACCTGGGCCTATCAATAATGCTATCGAGGAATTAAAATTAAATATTAATTATTAATAGATGGGAGAGACAAAGGAAATATTATACTACTCTTTGATGAAATCGCAATAAAAAGAGAACTTAGATACAACTCAAAATTAGATTTAATAGATGGGGTTGAAGATTTAGGCTTTAGGCGAAATTCGAACATTGGTAAGCAGGTTTGTTTTTTATGGTCAGGAATTTATTTTCTAATTGGAAGCTTATTTTTAATTTCTTTTTAACCGAAAATGGCTTATCAAATGAAATTTTGAAAATAATTTTATTAAAAAATATACAAATTCTTTCCAAATTAGAAATTACAGTAAGGGCAGTTGTATGTGACCAAGGATTTTCTAATAAAAAAGTTTATAGCCTGTTAGGAGTTTCGCATGTGAAATCATATATATTCATCAATAGCATTAAAATCTTCTATTTATATGACTTTCTACATTTGATAAAATCGTTGCGTAACTGTTGAAGTCGGATCTTAATACTCCTGATGGCTTGGTTAGTTTCAAAGCTGTCAAAGAACTTTGGCAAAACAAGAATGTGCCCGAAACTTACAAGACAACACATATTTCCTACCGATTTCGATAAAAAGCGAGTCAAGCGTGTAACTCAAATTTTTAGTAGCTTTGTAAGTGCAGCGATTGTCATAGTCATAGATAGTCATAGAGACTTGTGGTTTTAGGAACTTTTCTTAGTAAAATTAATCAAGTTTTCGACTGCATGAATAGCGATTCCCTAAATTCCGACAATTTTTATAAATCAGCCAAACAAAAAAATAATTGCTCTCATGAATTTTTACAAAATTTTTAAGAGTTACATTGCTTAAGTTTCCTGGGTTCAACAATCAAAAACTGTTTGTTTTTTGAAAGGGATTAAACAGTCTATAAACGAAGTACAACAACTTGCCTATGATTTATTAAACGATTGTTCTGAAGACATTTTTTTCTTACTAACTAAGCGTTTGAACTAGGATGCATTGGAAAATTTATTCGCAGTTATAAGACAAAAAGGAGGAAATAATCAAAACCCATCTCTATATGAGTTCAATATAATAATTGCAAAAACGATGGCTACAAACATAATTCAATTTATCATAGTTCTTTAAGCAATTGCGAAGAGGATAACGATTCCATGCTTATTATTATTATTATTATTATTATTAGATGCAATGAAAATATTTCTTTATACATCTCAGTGGTTCAAAATGATCAGCAATAGACAAGTAATTGCCTGATTTTTATATCCTCGAAAAATATCCTGATTTACTCGTTGGTGATCATTTTGAAAATGAAGATATTGAAATAAAAATTGATTTGGTATCAATGTGTTAGGCTACGTGGCTTTTAAAGTTGGCCCAAAAATAAACTGTGAAATATGTTGCGCTAGAATTAAGAAAAGTGATGAGGTAATAAGCACTTCATCTGAATTTTTCTTATTTCAAAAAAAATTACAGGTGCAAATCAGATTTTGGGAACCTTAATGCGCCATCTGATCAATTTTTCGAAATAAGTAAGAAATACATTTTGGTTTTCGATTTCATATTTTCAGGTAGTCCTGACATAAAACATATCAGAGAAAAGATTGTTGAGAAATGCAAAAAGCCCACAAATGAATGGTTTTCGAACGACATATGCTTCGAACACAAAATGAAATTAGTGTTGAATTTTTGGTTTTAGTTCTCTTAAAAAAATGTTTCTGGAAAATGGATAAAATAAAATCGAAAAGCAAGAGAATAATTAGATTGTAAAAATTTTGACTGAAATTTATTTTTCAAAAACTGTGCAATACGTACAAAAACTTAAAATTAAAATAAGATTGAAGAATGAAATGTTAGCTTAAAAAAATGTCGCAAGTTGGGCGACAATTTCTAATTTCTTTTTTATATATTTTTGCCATTTTAAGTCCTTTTTCTACTAAACTTCCCCTCCCGCCTAAACGAAGATCCCCTCCTATACAATTTTTTCTTTTTTTAACTCAACCTAGGCTTTAGTGGCATAATATGAGGAATTTATTGGAAAAAAAATTTGACCAAACTGAATTTTTTATAGAAATATCTAAGATATTGTTTAAACAATGTGAATAGTTAAGTCCCCGCTCCAAAATGTTTCTGATTTTAGAAAAAAAAAAATAATAAAAAAAAAAACCATCGTATTTATTAAAATAAAAGGAAACAGCATTTGCTCAGGAAATGTTTTTGTTCTTTTATTTTCCACTTCGTCACCTGTTTTCATGAATAAAAAAGAAAAAAAAAATTGCGCACTTCAAATTCAACGCACAAGAATGGAACACTTTATGTGTGCTTAAAAAGCAAACGAAGTAGATTTAGGCGATCATCATTGGATGTCATGGAATATGTGCAATGCGTCGGTAGTGAAAAGTACTTAAAAATTATCATATCTTTGAAATGCCATTCGTTCGTATTTTCCCAAGCTGATAAGCAAGTCATGAAAACCTAACGGTTTGAAACTCGATACTCATTTTCACGGATGGATGAAAGATGGAGATGGAAACAGCACCAGGATCTTCTCCGATCAATAGCACTTAAGATTTTCTGACCGCCTGCCAAACTAAAGTAGTGTTTTTCAGGCTAATATGCTAAGATATTGGCTGTAGGGAAAGTGGCCCAACTTGCGACATTATCCTGTGAGGATATTAGCATATTTACTGTTAACCAGACTGCCATTAAAACTATCGCTGCACTCAAGATTAAATTAAAGCTTGTGAAACGCTGTCTGTGAAGAGCTTAAGGCTCCTTGCGTTTAGCATAGCATTAAGCTCTGCTATGTGCCTGGCAACAAAGTATTCTCAGGTAACGAACATGCAGACGTAAGAACTTAGCAAATACAGAAAAAACAAAATCTCTTGAAAGGCAGAACTGAACTATCTGTACTTTGTTTGATTCCTCACAGGCCATCACAGGTACATCCAATAAAGCTGCGCGTTACCGACTGAGACATCTGCAAGGCTATGGGGACGTGAATCGGAGGATACTCTCCACTTACTATGCCACAGTTCCAGCCTCAGTAATTTTAGAGAAAAAACTTTAGAAAGTCTCTAACCACATGACCACCATGACAGCCAATATGGGACACGGACACGGAAATGTCGGCTACGCGGACATCTAGACGGGTCTACACAGATCTACGTGCGATGCGGTATAGAGTACTTTTGATCTCTGGATACCACATCATACCGCAAACCTAACCACCTCATCTTAGCTGCCATCCCAAATATAGTAAATGCACTTATACGAGTAATCCACCCTTAGTATAGCAAATTTACTTAAATATTGTATATTTTTTCTTACCTGTGCTCCGTTGAAAGCTATATTTGTATTACAGTTGATAAGCTGCAGCTAAAAGACCCTGTCATATTAATTAATTCTATACTTGGGGTGGGTCATAATTGATTTGTCTTTTTGGTTATTAAGCCGCATATCTTAATGTCGTCATTTACCAGAAAACCAAGATAATAAATACCACAAGAAATTGTGCCTGTTATATCCAGAAATGTTTTATCATGAAACCACCTTCACACCGAAGGCCTATCAACGTGGCCTAAATAATCCAACTGATGATTGTGTTGATGGCTTCCTAAGATTTAAGAAATTATTGACATTCATATGTTCACTCGTACACCAGGTGTAACATCGTTCATAGTAGTATATCTATATTTCTATGCTATTTGAGTGTACATTTCTATATACATTTGTATACTCATATCTAGTGTGTATCTATGCAGAATGATTGTGGGTTAATACCACACGTTAATAGAATTTATTAAAGACTCTGAGAGCTACACAAATCCATACATCAAAGCAAAAGGCATTAGACTGTGCACATTCATTTCAAAGGCAGCTAATTAATTATGACTTAAATTGACAGATTGCTTTATATGCCCTCGTAAAAAGCAGTCGTGAATGATTTAACCAACAGCTGATATTGAATTTGGATATCAAAAATGTATTAATAAATGTTTGGTTATCATTTTTATGAAATGATATTAAAGTCCAAAATATCCAAAACGAAGTTTGACATGTTAATAAAAATCATAAGCCATTACCAGGGATACATGGTAATGCGGGTTTAAAAATTTGCTGCTAACTTAACAATTTGTAAAAGAGAACCTTTAAAGATTCATTTGAGAAGCATATGTACCTTTTAATCAGCTCAAACTTTCTGAGAGGCATGACGTTTTTTATTTTATCCACTGGAAATTTTCCCCAGTACCAGCGTGTGTTAGGAATAATATCGATTGTCATGTACACTAGCAAACCAAGAAAGTGATGAATGGTTGGTGCTAATAGCATCTGCAACAGCTTTCAAATTTGTCTGCTCTACAATAAAATCAATTACTTCTTCCGTGAAGAAGTATTTGAAAAACTGATAGGCTGATAGTTTCAAACCCAACTATTTTGTCCGGAAGCTTATCACTCCCCCTGAATGCCATTTCATTTACATGATGCTGCAAACTTTTTTTCGCCATAATATATTTTTGACTTCATGGGACTGCTTTTCAATATCTAAAAAATCTGAAAAAGATAAAAACATTATTCATTTCACTCTTGAAAGGAATGACTATTTCATGGCTTACTTTGGGCTATAAAACCACCTGAACCTAAATGCACTGATGGACCGTCTTCTTTGTGTTCAGGTAGTGGTGAACGTGGCCTTTTTCCTTGAATAGTTTCTGCCTCAACCATCGTTGTTGATGTTATTACTGGTGCAGTGTCTGATGTTGTTACTGACTCTCCAAGCGAAATGTGAACTTTTTGGACAAATGCATCAGATGAATCTACTGAGTTCATGCTGTTCAAACATTCATCTATCATTTCACTATATTCGGGAGTTATCTCGTCTGGCTTGTAATCTGGATCATTATCAACATTATCTGTGTCTACTTAGTCATTTTGAGGCACAAAAAAATCTTCAATCAGTTATCTATAGCGCACTATGTTGACATTAACAGGTTTGAATGATTCAACCAAAAACCATATCAAACAGTTTATTTTTGTGGATGTAATGATTTTTCTGAAATCATTCGAGAATTTTCTTCTCCTCAGATGCGACAATTTTGTTTGTTGACTAATCCATCCAATGTAAAATGAGCTTCATCACTAATGATGATTTTGCATGGAAAACCAGCATCATACTCTGACGACATTTCTACGTTTATTATGATCCGCTGGCTTCAACTTGTATTAATTGGATTGTGCATGTCTACTTCATAAATATGAGATCAGTAGATATCTAGGCACGACTTTGGAAAGACCTCCTATATACGAGGGACATGATAGAACTACTCGCAAACCAAAAAATTACAAAAGTATTCATGCCCCTTTAGATCCTGTAAGGTGGAGGAACGGAAAGAAACTCCCTTTTACGATTATGTTGTCTTTCGGCACTGTTCATTTTAAGAGTAGAAAATATGACTATGTTTTAGGGATCAAACTGTTTTCAGATATAAACACCCACTATAACCACCCATTGTTTTATATGTTAGAAATACTTTTTGTCAGCAACACATTGGCTCAAAAGTGCCAGTATACAAAGTTATGTGATATCACACTAGGTTATATTCCTATTTAACCTAACCAAAGTAACAAAAATAAAATAATAATCCGATTAGCTTCTATTTTCCTCTCCGATTATGTGTAAATTTGACAAAAATTTGCCTATCTCCAATAATTTTGGCAATAAAATTCTTATGAATATTTTTAAGCATCCAAGTGGAAGCAAAAGTAAATGAAAACATATTTTATCTATGTTTTACCCATCACCGCCATAAAATGACATTTAATCATTTTTTCAAATTTCAATTGACGAACAACTGTCAGCAAACACAATTATTTATAAACGACCTTTCATTGTATCCAAGTCTCAGCAATTGAATTTCAATTAGATGCTCAACAAGCTGAATAGAATTTCCAACACAAAATCAAGTCAAGTAAACTTCCATAATGACGCGCTAAGTGGAAAATATCCCCCCCCCCCCCCCACCAAAAAAAAAAAAAGAAACGTCCAACAGTCGTTCTGAAAAAGTTCTAGAATAATCTGTGAAAATGTATATCTACTGTATGATATGTAACTACAATATACGTATTCGTACGTACCCAAGTCAACCTTCTTCAATGATGACAATGATTTCTTCTTTTATATCCTGACAGATAAAACGAAAAAAAGGTAAAAACAACTCTTGAAGGCAAGTTCAACAGCCGTGGATACTGTGCGTACTGAAACATTCCAAATTAAATGATTCGGTTCAAAACAGTCATAAATTTGAATGTCAGTTAAATTTTTTATGAATCACATAGCCATACAAATAATATGGCTAGAATACGTACTTGTTCGAGTAAAAGAACGTCTACGGATACGGATACGGATACGGATACATGGCAAAGTACGAAACCAATATTTACCAATACTCAAGTCAAATGCTTCGCACAATGTGTGCATTAAGTAAATTGTTTTAAATTTTACGAATATTTTCGCAAAAATAATTAAAAGATATCTCTCATCTATCGGGGCTATTTCTGTTTATCGTTTATCGTCCATCCCAACTTTCGCTGAAAATCTCTTAAGGGAAAAGTTTTCGAGTGCCTTACAATGTATGTCTTCACTAAAATCAGTACAAAGCACATAAGGTTAATGCACTACAGACAGATCCAAGTACTCATACAAATACTTTGGCTGACCAAGAGATTATCTTTTTTCATTTTATTTTATTTTTTGGCACGAGTTTTATTTTGAAATCTAAACAGCAAATTCGCACATACATTTGTATGTAGTGTCTACAGATACGTGTCTATGCAAAAAAAAAAATTGAGAGAAAGATTCGACAATTTTTATGGTAAACACCCTTAGCGAAAAATTTGGTATTTTTGAACGCGTAGTTTGTGGCAATAATGCACTTCGGGCGGATTGCATTTAAGCGCTTCTGAAAGGAATTCTGAAAGGAAATTTTCACGGTATAAGTGAATAATTGTTTAAATTTAAATGGCGTGGAAGTTGGGATATTCTTCAGTAATTTTCATTACAATCGTTTCAATATTGAAACAGGCCGATGGACAAAAACCCCAAAATATAAACGTTGGTTGGTATTTACTCTATTTTCGAGTTTAAGCTAATTCATCTTTGTTTCGTAATCGAAGTTCAGTTCTGTGGATAATAATTACGATTACTTAAGCGCGCCGGATGAGGAAAAGTTTAATTAAATTTTTTTTTTTTAGTTTTTTGGCGCTTTTTCAAAACTTTTTATGGTTTTTTTTCGTACCACCGTACACTATTTAAAGGCAATGAATTTTCGAGAATTCTTTTTCTTAGGTTTTTTACTAATTGCACAAATGGCATTTGGGACGTAAGCGAAAGATTTGGAAAAACTTTTAATTCAGTTTTAAATGTGTAATCCGCAGGACTTTCGTTCCTAACTTAATGCTTCTTTCGAAAAAGAAAAAGGAAAAACAATTTGACTTGGCAACTTATTCTGTTTGTGATACAAGTAGTTTTTTTATTCATGCACGAGTGCCTCAACGAGTTGCATGTTATTTTCCATTCAATGAATATGTGAATTTTCCAACACTTGTGAGAAAAGCAGGGGATTATAAAAATAAAGTTTTTGTTTCTTAATTCTCTTATTAGTGGAAATGAAAACATGTTTACCAAGAAATTTTCAATTCTTTTTCTTTTAAGGTGTGCTATTTGCGACGATATGGACTATGCACAGGCATCAATAGCAACTTAATTAGCGAGTGATTTTTACTTAATTTCGAAAATGTTTCATTTCCTCATATGGTAGAGGGAATGATTTACTACTTTGAGCTTAGGTATTGGTCATTCTTTCTCTGTCAATATATGCTTTTTTTAACTCTCGCTTCACAAAGAGCTCGTCTTTTCGTCTTATTTTTTAATATCTGCAAATGAATCAAAATATATCATAAGATTAACCAGTGGTTGTAAGCATTTACAAACTTCGGTACATAAGACATCCGTTTAATTAGTGCAGTTCATAAAGTCTTCTTAGAAAATCAGTATTTATAAGTTTTTTATCTGCTCATATTTAAGAGATGAGTTGATATTTGTCATTTGTCAAATCAACTCCCGTTTCTTAAAATAGTTCTGCCTTACTAGACTCTTTGAATGCCGTTATTGAAACATCTTCTTTTTTAAATGGACAGAAGCGCTTTCTTTAATTTTTCGCATTTAAAGGTTCATTATGCCAATTGGTTACCATTATCTTGGCAATACAAGCAATTTTAATTTCCATACTTAGGTTGTCACACAGTCCTGAATGAACTTGGGGCTCAACCACTAAGCCTTTCCAGTCAGCGCGAGTTAATAGAGGTCCACTTCCACTTGTATTCGCACCTTAAATGCGGTTGTCTACTGTAGCGCCGTCCTTTAGAGTTAGTAAGTCTCGAAGACTGTTTGGGCCGAAGCTGTTGTATACAGTCACATAGCATCGAACAGTTTTTGAATATGTAGACACCTGACTACACCGATATCACTGTATCGGTGATATAGTTCGTGGTTGAATCTCCTCCAGTATTTAAATTTATTTAAATTTAAATTTATGCGCAGTATTTTCCTTTCGAAACAGTCAGGTGCTTCTTTGTCCGCTTTTAACATTCTTCAAGCTAATGTAAACCAGGTCCGGAATGATGAGGTTCTTGTAATTGGATAGTTTGGTCTTATGAGAGAGGGCTTAAAATATGGGTTGGTGGAAATAACTCTTCGACTGATTTCCGTGCAGTCATGTAATTGCTACGAAGCCAAGGTAGACGAAGTCCGTAACTACCTCGAAGTTATAACTATCAATGTGAGGATTATGGTCCAGTCGTTGACGGTGATGACAGCATGCGTTTTGTTTTGCCCTCGTCTACCGTCAGACGGATTTTTTTCCAATTCAAGCGTAATACTTATAAAAGCTTCATTGACAGTTAGCTGCGTTCTTCCAATCACTTCAATGGCAGTCGCGTATGCAAATAACTACATTTCGTTTTAATTTTAAATACATTTTTTATTTAAACCAATTCATTAACTCTTACATGCTATGACATTTATCAAAATTCAAAGTAACTGCTAAAATTGGAAAAATATATAATTTATTGTATTTACAGTTTCAATTTTATAGCCTCCTATTGAACATTGGTTTGAACATTTGTTTACTGTACTGGGTACATTTTGTGTACTGGGTGAAAATTTTGTGCAGTTCACAGAGGTCTATTAACGACTGTCATGCAAGTAATTACTTACTTAGGTGACCTACCGATCGGTGAAATCGGGCCTCAACTAACAAACCTCTCCCATTGGCCCGGTTTCTAGCTAACTGTCTCCAGTTTTACACTCCAAGTCGTAAGAGGTCCCATTCTACCTGAGCGCGTCACCTTAGGTGAGGTGTTGCTCTACTACGTTGTCCCTCCGGGTTTGGTGTCCATTCGACTGATGCATAGCTTTCTGACCAGGTCGATGTCGCTGTATAGCTCGTACAGTTCGTCGATGAATCTTCTCCCAAAGCCCGTCAACGCATCGATTATTTTTCAAACGATTTTTCTCTCACAACGACTGAGGATAACTTTATCCGCTTTCGATAGAGTCTATGATTCGGAACCATAACGGAACGGATTGGGACGACCAAGGTTCTTATATAGCATAAAGTGTCCTTATTTTTTCAGGATATGATCTTACTACTCACTTGCCTTCTTAGCCCAAAGACACAACGATCGCGAAGAGTGTATATTCGTTTTGTTGGCAGAATACACTTGTCCCAAAGTGGACAAAGTCCTTTACTACCTCAAAATTAAAGCTGTCGATTGTGACGTCGATGTTGGGTCTAACTGTTTGTAGACAGCATACCAATTAACTTGGTTTTGACCTCATTTACCGCCAAACCCATTTTGGCAGCTTCCGTTTTATTACAAGCGAACACACCGGTGACAGCCCGCTAAGTTTCTTCAATTATGTTGATATCATCTGCGTACGCTTGTATTTGCACAGACTTTTGAAAGTTTGTGCCTCCAGTGTTCACTTGTGCGTTTTACATAACTCCTTAAAGTATGATGTTAAAGAAGTCACATGACATCATGTTATCTTGTCTAAAATCTATTTTGACATCAAAGGTCTCGGTCAAGTCGCACTGACCTTGACGTTGCAACGAACGTTTTCAGTTGTCAATTTACACAGAGAGCCGAACTTGGTAGAGATGATAAGACTAGACATGGCTCAATATACATAGTTTGTCTCTACATATAAATACTGTCATATGCGGTCTTAAAATCAGTAAAAAGGTAGACAGTATCGATTGGGACTTCTTGAGTTGTTTCCCAGATCTGCCGGATGGTGAAGATTTGGTCGATTGTGAACTATGATGATTTGAAACCGCACTGATAGGGGTAATTAGGGTTTCAGACATTCACACAATATGGCAGACAAAATCTTGTACCCGATATTCAGAAGACTAGTCACTTTTGTGACTATATCTGAGCAATAAGTTGGTATAGGCTTCCGCAAAGTCATTCGCAGAAGCTTTCAATACTTCGGCCAGTGAGCCGTCAGGTTAAGCTGCTTTGTTAGTTTACCGTTTACATCTTGTTATGGTTACTAAATTGTGTTCAGATCATACGGATGTGCCGTCTCTGATGGCACGCTGGCAGCGTTGCAATACACGACTTTTTATGGAACAAAAAAAAAAAGTTTTCTGAAGACGAATGTCAATTTATTGCATTCAACTTAATTCTATTGTAGTTATAATTTTATCTTATGGTTTTATGAATTACCTAATAGCACGTGTTCAGTAAAAGTAGGGAAACATGAAACATTAAACTTTACGCAGCAGAGGGTTGGGCATAGGAAAACCCAAAGATGAAAGACTAAACCATCGTCCGGTGTGTTTACCGAAATGCTCGCGCATACGACTATTTTGCAAGCCAGCGCATTCAGTGGATGTGAGAATCTGCGTGTGCACTGAGTTCACACAAATCGTTGAATCGAACAGGTTCCTTTCTCGTTGAATTCCTAAATTTATGCATAATTATAAGGATTTTTATGTATACATAGGTATGTATTTGAAATTAACGATAATTGGTTAACGATTGGAAACTTATTAAATTTCTTAATGTTGTTCAATTGAATATCGTGCAAGAATTCTAAATTTAAGTGCATCTCGTTCAAGTTTATGCATATTTTATGAGGCTATATTATATAAATGAGGCAAAATCTGGAAGGTTCAAATCTCTCGATTGGTACAGTATTTATCGTTGTATCATCGTCAAATTGTACAACGAATGTTCCACTCAGCATCTTGGTTTCATTTTTATGCTTGTTGTTGTGAATTGTAGCCCTGATCTTTACATGGTTAAAGTATTTTTAAGTTGATTTTTGGTAGCAATATAATATATAGGGTGAGTTTTTTTAACTTGAGACATCCAAATTACTCGAAAAATACGCGATATCGCGAAAAATGTTTCAGACAAAAGTCACAAGGTTCTGAAGGGGACATAAGATTGACGGGTTGATTTTTCTTTGAAATGTCTCTTTTTTTGGTTTCTTACCTGATTTTCTTTTCTGGTTCTTTTTGATGAGTTCATTAAAATTCCCGTTCACTTAAACTTGAAAATCAATGAGCTTTTGGAAATTAATTTGTTGGGTTCTTCCGAAAAATACATCACTAAGCTTTTGTAAACAGAATTATTGTATCGGTCTGCGGTTATTTAAACGATTTCCTTCCTTGTAAGATCTTGATATTCTTTCGTAAAAATGTCGTTTTTTCTAATATAGTCGAACGCACCCTTTCTACAGTTCAATTAACCTTGCTTATTGGAGAAGTAGTATTTTATAACTGATGAAGCTCCTCTCATTTTGAGTCACAATAAGTTGAGGAACTGAAAAATAGTGAAGAATCTTTATCATTTTTGTTTTCTTAAATAAAGAGCCGACTTAGAGAACTTGCCAATACATGTTATAAATTTCACTCGGTATATATAGAAAATATCCATGGTTTTGGCGGATATCTATCATATTTATTTAAATTGCCGGTTTCGCAGTGCTTTGTAATTTTTTTTATCAAATGGTTCATTTTCAGAGAAAGTATTTTTCCAGTATCTGTTCTTTACTCTCCCGATGGTTCCGATGCTCTATGTAGTGCTCTCCTTGAATAATTCTGATTTTGTTTTCCTCATTGCGCAAATCTTCGACTAGCCTCTGTGTTGTTCTGATCTTGAATTTAAAGAAATAGTCATTAAGGAGTGGAATGAATGCTTCAGGAAACTTTATCCCATTTACCACATTCGGATTTAGTTTCATCTTTCTCTCCGGAAGCGGAGGTTATGTCATCCAAAAGTAAGATGGACTTCCTCATATGTGAACAATTCTCGTCTTTCTGAGATAACTAGCTGACTAATAAACATATTTAAAAGATCTTTACAGTGATATTACGCCTGATCTGTTCACTTCAGCACTGTTCATGGTCTATGAATCAGTAATTAATAGACTATTGGCTTCTGACTTGAGTCTGGATAAGGCGTCGGCTACGAGATTTGTTTTCACTGGCTTGTAATCTACTAACTTATAGTTCTATTCTTCTATTCCACAAGCTGTCACGAGCCCAAACAATTATCAGCATCTCCTTTTCGTTAGTAGCATAGTTTTCTTCAGTCCTACTTAGCAATTTGGAGATCCAAAGTGAAAAACGCTGCAAAACATGCCGGAAAATTTGTGTAGTTTACGGTGAGAATGCTGTGAATGAACGCTGGACCCAGGAGTGGTTTTTTCGATTCCGTTAAGAAATTTTCGATGTAAAAGATGCACCTCGCACTGGTCAGCCTGTCACTGAAAAAGTCTATGAAATTTTGCAAATGATGGAACAAGCCCTGCACGGAAGCTGTTTGGAGATAGCGGAGGCACTAAACATCAACCGTATAACATTTTGGAATCATCTAAAACGAGCACGCTACTCAAAGCAGCTCCATGTCTGGGCGCCACATGAATTAACGCAAACAAAGAAATTTGATTGACCGAATAACCATCAGTGAAACGCTGTTAAAAACAACGAAATGGAACCATTTCTTAAGCGATTCATAACGGGCGATGAAAAATGGATTAAATACGAGAGTATCCAACGCAAGCGATCATGGCCAAAGGCCAGTGACCGACCAAAATCGGCTTCAAAGCCAGGACTGACGGCAAACGAGGTTATGTTGAGTGTTTGGTGGGATTGGAAGGGAATTGTCTATTATGAGCTGCTAGAACGTGGTCAATTCGATCCTCTACTGTGCACAATTCGACGGTTTAAATAAAGCTATCAAGAAAGAGCGACCAGAAATGGCTAACAAAAAGGGAGTTGTCTTCCATCATGACAATGCTAGGCCACACACATCCTGGATGACCCGGAACAAATTGACGGAGCTTGGTTGGGAAGCTTTAACGCATCCACCGTATAGCCCGGACCTTGCACCCTCTGACTACCATTTGTTTCGGTTTTTGCAAAACTCTCTTAATGGTAAAAAATTGGCCGACCGAAGAGCAGCTGAAAATCACTTGGCCAAGTTTTTCGCTGATAAACCACAGAAGTTCTACACGGATGGATTTATGAAGCTACCCGGAAAATGGCAAAAGGTCTTAGATAATAAAAGCCAATATTTACTTGATTGAAACTGATTTTAAATAAAGAAATTTTTTTTTCAAAAATGTACCAAAGAACCGCTGAGAGTTTTTATATGACGTCTTAATTACGGTTGCGAATAATAAGAAGTTGATCCACTGATGGACTTCTTTTTCCTTTTCGATCGCACTGATATATTTTGCTGTGTAGTTATTTTACTAGTCCTACTGACAAAATATCTTCTATTTCTGTAGGATACGATGAAGAATATAAGATCGGTGGTAAAACATGGTACTCGACAAGATCTTCTGAGATATATTGTTGATTATTTATTGTTATGGTTGAACTAAAGAAATTTATTAGCTAGCTGCCTTCCAACTGTCGATTGCCATCTTTTGATTCAATGGTTCCTTTTAACTGGTTGAGGACTACATGTAATTCCTGCTGATCGGTATAGGTTATTTGCCGTATTACATGTTGCATTCTTACTTTTTCTTAACATAAAGACAATTCATTAATTTCATACTTAGATAATACCTATATTTGAATTAACAATATTAGTTTTGGATAGTTCGATCGCATAGATCTTGTTTACTTTTCCTCTTTTATTAATTTTGTTTTGTATATTAAACTTAAAGCTAAATTAAAGCTTATTTAGTAATTATCTTTCTTAACCCTTTACTGCATGAATTTTTCTTTTTATATGAAAAAAATATTTCTATATGTATTTCTCCTCACCCCGTCAAGCATAATGCAGCATTGCATTTGGCACATTGAACGAACGTTAGTTTTCCGCAACCAGGAAGCTTGCACGTTAACCTCTGAGACATCCAAATAGGTAAATTATCGATATCATCGATTCGGACTATTTTGGTGGAATAGCTGCAGCCGTTGTTTTCTTGCGTTTCGCTTCAATCTGCTTGCTAAGCTCAATTGGCGGTCTTCCGGGTCGAATATATAGTTTACCTAATCGGCACCAGGTCTCTGCCATAGATATTTTAAATTCGGATAGAGAGAGAAGCTTCTGCTCTGAGTTTCTCTGTGATTCTGCGCGTCTAGGTATTGTAAATTATATTTAAGAATTCAAATAACATTCGTATTTTTCTTACTTGTCACTTCCAATAAATGATAGACAATTCGTTGATACCATTTCTTGGATCTGATTTTAATCTTATATCTCCCAAGAAGAGAGTCAGCCAATTCCACCCCTGCCATGAACTTATTATAATTCTTTACAATAGCAGGATAATTTACTTCTATTATACCTTTCCCTTTTTCGTGCCTTTGGGATCTTAAAATAGACTGCTCACCGACGAAATTATATGCAATTGTAACCACTTTAGTGTCTTTCCAAGCAACTACAGTCACATCCATTCCGTCAATGCTACCAACTATTTCAAGGGAAGTCTCACGTTTTTGGTCCTTCCAATACTTGTCGCCCGGAAGTTTACAGTTGGGTAATCGATTTTTTCGGACAGTTCCCAGACTAAGAATCCCTAGTAATATATAAATACGTATAAAAACATATACGACTATCTTAATATGTAAATATATGTGCATAAATATGTATGTGTATTAAAATAGAAACAAAACGTAAAGAGTGCATATGTACATATCCTTCTTATAAAGCTCTCCAATTAATGGGATTGACGTGAAATAGTTGTCAAAATATATCTTATGAAATATGTTTAAAGTAACGTTGCGACTTAAGCGAATTACAACATTTGAACTAGCACCCAAGTTCTTTTTAGTAGGTGGACGGAAGCGATCGTCGTTTTCTTGACCAGTATATAGATCGAAATTGTAAGCGTATCCAGATATTCCGCACAAAACGAAAAACTTGTAGCCTCATTTATGCTGGGAGATACTGTTTCATATAGTTGCTGGCTTTGGTGTAGCACATTTGCTCGTCAACATATAGAAATTCTTCATTTAGAACTTTTTGGAAGTTTCTTACTAAGTCATTAACAAGAGGGCGGATTTTGTGAATACGGTCATGTAATGGATTTGATTTTGGAACCATTTCGGAATTATCACTGAAGTGTAAATATTGGCGAATCTTTTCGAACTTATTCACTAACATAGTTCTTTTAATAAGATCGTTACCTATGATTTAATTCCAATATCTCCTTACATCTGGGACCTGTAGTATTGATGTAACCATACAGATGCCTATGTATTTCTGCATTTCAACAGCTGATACGGAAAAAAATGTGACTGGATTCGACTGACAAGCATATAAGTTGGTCTCAAATACAATTTAGTCGATGATTTTTGAATCAAAAAGATAGTTGAAAAACGAATATGGCGTAGAAAGTTCTAACACATCATCAGACAATTCTGTGCTACCCTTTCGCTTTCGCAGAAGAAACCCTTTTGTTTCCAAATCATTTTGGAATAATGTATTTTTCTTGCCCTATGCTCCTCAGTATCCGCGAAAATGGTGGGCATGGATTGAATATCAAAGAGTTCGTCCTCTATTTTAATCCCTTCGCATTCTTGCTCTTCTGCTCTAACATCTGTGAGATTCTGTATTTCAATATCGTAGTTTGTGTCAAATATGTCATCTGCAGCTTCAAATTCATCCTCACTTTCATCCCAATTAGCAACTTTTTGTGAAATTTTAGCATCCGTAAGAATTTTTTTAGTCATATTTATCTTAAAAAAATGTGCGTCTTTAATGCATGTAATTTGTGGATCCCATCCCAAAAGAACTGCGCCGGCTTGGCAGCCAAGAATGTATCAAGCCAATTTTTGATATTCTGCACTGATGTGAACCGTATTTCAGTGAGGGCGTTCTGCATCGACTGGAACAAATGGTAGTCGGAAGGAGCAAGGTCTCTGCTATAAGGCGGGTGGGGTAAGACTTCCCATCCATCCAAGGGCCACACGTTGTCATGATGGAAAATTATTGCCTCGTGTCTGGTCGCATATTCGGGCGTTTTTCGGCTACTGCTCTCTTTAAACGGATTAATTGTGTTCGGTAGCGTTGTCCATTGATGGTTTTACTTGGTTTTAGCGGCTCATAATACAGCACACCCATCTGATCCCACCAAATACAGAGCATTACCTTTCACATATGATTTTTTGCGCCTAGGGTTTAAATAAAGTGCTGCTAATATGGACCACCTTGTGTTAAATATGGACCAGGGTGATCCACAATTAATACAAATTACTATTGCTATCTATGCAAAACAAAATTCGCAAATGAATTATTTTTCTTCGTTGCCTGAATAATCTTCATGTGCCCACATGGTACAGACAACACATTGAACCCATTTTTCACCTGCCTTGTCTTCAGAAAACAGACTAGAGCAATAAATGCATTTAGCATCTTCTTTATTAGTTCGATCAGGGCTTTCATCAGATAAATCGTCCGGAATAAAATTGTTTTCACTTTCTGATGAAGTAGATTCTTCTGTACGTTGGTTTTTCTTTCTGTGGGGAATGTTGCTTCGCTTTATGTCCCCAAAATGTAAGTTCTTGAGTATCTTATGGAATAATTAACAATTACAAAGTATTTAAATTTTAAAACCTATCTAAAATTTATATCTATCTTTTTTTCTACTTTGCTGATTTCTTTTATATGTCCAGTTGTTTGCTTCTTCAATTCTCGTTCGTGTTTATTTTTTAATGATTCTTTGAGAGCCTGTTTGTATTGTGATGATGAAATAAGTTCTGCCTTTCCTGGTTTTCATTTTCGATTTGAAATCTTTTTTACTCGGAATGGAACAGGAGGAATTTTATGAGGAAATGTATACGAAGATGATCTTATACCAGTAAAAGTAGAAGGTCCTGAGATGTGAGCTTCCGTTTCATATGAGTTTGCTTCTATTTGGTTTGTCTCAGGAATTAAATTTATATCAGGAGAAGAGCAATGTTCTGAAAAGCGCAATTGATGTTCAACTGGATTTGGTTGCAGTATCATAAGCTCATCAGTTGACGCAGTAATTGTATCAAGTGAACGTGGATCACTTAATTTTGTTAGAGCTTCATCAACTTCCTCTGCTGCAAGCAAATCGTGGTCCCTGAAGATATGCCTATCAAAAGGACAAATTCCAGTGGATGCAAACCCTTTAACTGCTATTTCTCCAGTCTGAGTTTTCAAATATGCTCTTCCAAATAACTCAATTATGTCAAAATGTGTCAAGGCTCTCGTATTGTTAATGACCCATTGCCTGATTTCCTCTGTCAAATATTTTTTTTAAGGGTCCCATAATTGTTTTGTCGAGAGGAAAGAATACGAACATGATTATTTCTAGCCAATTCTATGAGTTCGATGTTCCTTGTGTTCCTGGCATGTCTGTCCATTATGAGCAATACGACTCAGTAGGTTTCTCCATTGCAAGAAATTGCTTGAATTGTAAACAAATTGGTTTGAACCCATCCAGAGAGATGATTTTCATGAATTGATCCAGGCGGTGCACCTTTCATAAGAAAAAGATTATCTCTCTTCCTAGGGAAGATAAACATCGGTGGCACAAACGATCCTCCTGCGCTCATACATAAAATTGAAATTATTAAAGATCCTCTTTCAGCTGAAGTGAGTGCTCCTATCTGCTTCCGACCTTTCATAGCTTAGACCTTTGGCATTTTTGCTGGGACAACCGAAAGTCCCATTTCATCAACGTTATATATGTTGTTTGGAAAAAAGTTGTACGTTTTCATTTCTGTTTCTAGAAGATCGAAGAAAATAGCGACATTTTCCTTGGAAAATCCTTTTACTCGAGCTATAGACGTTCCAGTCGGTTGACATAATGACAGTGATGGATGGCGTTTAAGTAATAGCCGAAGCCAAGCTCTACCTGCAGCTTCTTGCAATGGAAAAGGGTTCGGTATATTGTTTTAAATAGCTAGTTGAAATGCTTGGTTCGGTCTTTTCTTGTTAGACCGAACAACTTTGCTTCCATCAATAGCGTATATTCCACTAAAGAGCCCTCGAGCTCTAGAGGGAAGATGGGTCTTCTGCCCAACTTAGTAGACACCAAATCTTCCACTGGTTTTTGTGTCTGTGCAGCCAAGCGCCTCAAGGTAGTTTTAGGCACTAATTGTTTCGATGCCTTCAAGAGCCCCATACTCTTCTCTTTAATGGCATCTAATGCTGCTTTCACATCCTCTTTGTTCCACGCCTGTCGTTTTTTTGGCGGTTGTGTAGCTCTCGAAGTCATTAATTCTTTTATAAAAAATAAAACAATCATGTTATTGCTATGCATAGTAGTGTGTTAAAAATGTCCCACTGTGCCATAATAGGAGCACATATGGTGGGCCATATTACCAACATCAGGCTTTTTCACTATTTTTTTAATTACCACACACTTCATAAACTATTAAATAATTTTGATTTCATATAAAGATATTTCAATTTGAGCAATATACAATGTTATAAAAACATTAAACTATTTTCACAAAATTTTAAACAAAAACACTTAGCAAAACTTATAATACAATAATTAAAAATCTGCCACGTGCTTCACTGCACACATCTGTTGAGCCAGACTGAACACGTTTCAATGACCACCAACCGGTTCGAAAATGAATGAAATGAATGCATAGTGGTATATGTATGCTTTTCCTGTTGTGAAATATTGTGGTGGGCCATATTGGAAGCATGGGCCATATTTGCAGCACTTACTCAACTAACATATTCTCAGAAAGATGTATTTTCCACTTTGAATCTGGAGAATACGGTGGGTGGGGAAGCAATTCGTTGCCGAATTCATTCAATTTTGCCATCGTTTTAATCGACTTGTGACACGGTGCATTGTCTTGATGAAAAAGCACTTTCTTCTTCTTCAAATGCGGCCGTTTTTCTGCGATTTCGTCCTTCAAACACTCCAACAACGCAATGTAATAGTCGCTGTTGATAGTCATCGAGATAGTCGATGAAATTATTCCATGTGTATCCCAAAACACGCATGAGTTTTTGGTCGTTTTGGACGAGGTTTGTCGCCTGCTCGCCACTCAGCTGACTGCCGACTTGACTCTGGTCTGAAGTAATGCAGCCAAGTTTCATCCATTGTCACATACCGAAGCAAAAATTCGGCTCTATTGCAGTTGAACAGCTTTAAACACTCCTCTGAATCATTAACACGTTGTTGTTCTTGGTCGACTCTGAGCAAATGCGGCAGCCAGTTTGAACAGAGCTTTCGCATGTCCAAATATTCGTGTATGATGTATCCAACACGCTCTTTTGATATATTCAGAGACTCAGCTATCTCGATCAACTTCACTTTACGGTCATTCATTTTGTGGACTTTTTTGATGTTTTCATCTGAAACAGCCTCTTTTGGACGTCCACTGCGTGCATCATCTTCGGTGCTTATATGACCACTTTAATATTTTTCAATCCACTTGCGAATGGTTCGTTCAGCTGGTGCAGAGTCTGGGTAACACTTATCAAGCTATTTCTTTGCATCTGCTGCATTTTTTTCCTATCAAAAAGCAATGATAAATCAACACACGAATTTGCTTTCAATCCATTTTTTATTTTCACAATAACAAAAGTTGCTTCACTCACAACGCTATATCTCGAGAATTAATCGTCCGACAGCTGTCAAATTTATACACGTATCTTTTGAAGGTTAGTACTAACTGAAAATGGTATGGATTTAATTGAAGTGGTGCCCTCTCTTAGAAACGGATACGGACTTTTCAGCCCATGTATTATATGATATGCTATGCAGTAAAGGGTTAACAATATTAATTATTTCATTGGTGACTTGTTAATTTATTTATTTGCTCATTATATTGTTTATTTACATATAAACACTTGATTTGTGCTTTTGTATATAACATTATTTATTCTGGTTTGCATTATAGTTAAGTCATCGTGGTCGGTGTTTCCCGCGATCCACTTTCATGAAGAACCAATAAAGCTCAATGATCTTTTGGATCTCGACTTGGGTTTGTTCGTTTTCTAGGAGTGGAGAAATGAGTTACTTCTGGGGAAGCATGATGCTTCTAATAGGAAGGTTTGGTATGGGGTAATTTTGATAAAAGGATCGTAGATCTTTAAGTGCTTCGGGGCAGGTGAAGTTGAGGATAGCTTTCACTTTTTTAGGGTTGGTTTGAATACCATTTGCTGCACTTTCATATTTGCAATCTTAAGTGTTGGGAACACGTTTTATTTGTTCTTTACGTGGGTTTTTTCGTCTTTGCAAAATATTACGATGTCGTCTACTTAGATGAAACATATTTTCCCTATGTGACCTCTAAATATGTCGTCCAGTGTTCTTTAGAAAATCGAGGGTGCATTCTTTAACCCAAATGGTAGCCTTTGTGAACTCGTGTTTTGTTCACTGAGAATACTGTTTTTTTCAATATCGGATTCCTTTAGTGGAATTCGGTGGAGTCCACTTTTGAGATCAAGTACTGTAAAAAAGGTTTTCTGCCCTAATTGTGATAGTACCTCATTTATTTTGGGAATAGGGTATCTATCAGGAACAATGACGGTATTGAGTTTTCGGTAGTCGATCATAAAGGAAGTTTATGCTTCCTTTCGCCTGAAGCGTCAGATTTTTTGGGGACAATCCACATAGGTGATCTTGAGGGCCTAATTATACCATCAGAAAAAAGTTGGTATCACAGAATAGGGATAGCATTTACTGTAAACTAAATTTTCAGATATAGTTCGTGTTTCTCCTTGCACAACGATTGTATAAGTCAGTTTTTCTTCGAGTTCGTCAAACAAGTTTTTTACAAGAGGTCGTATGTATCCTTTTTGGTCAATAGTCATATGTTCTGTTCAAATGTTTATATAAGTAACTAATTCAGATTCTAGGCTTCATTATATGTACCTTAATTTGGCTTTAAATGTCATGTAATTATGGTGTGTGTATGAGGCAGAAGAATTTAATTCTAGTGTCTCTAAGTCCGAAAAGATTCACGAAAGTATGATGCGTAATTCTAACATTACCTGCGATTGAGTTTGCAAAAATGCATTTTTCATTTTAAATAAATTTTTTTTGACAAAAGATGGCTGGATATAATTTTTATGAGATACAGTGTTGATCAATGTTTTTATAATTTTACTGGTCTCTGTCTTACATTCAAAATAGGGTAACGATAACCTCGTTAGCCTAAAAAATTAATGTCAGTAAAAGGAAGGGCATCTGACGGAAAAGTGTTTTCACTTCTTGAATGGTTTGTTGCTGCAGCTAAGAAATGGTATTTTCATTTCCAAGTTCTTCTTGTTGTTAGAATCGAATGTATTCTACTAGAGATTGGTCGTAAAGGGAATCTTATGTAATTGGCCAGGTTCTTCTGCATCTTATTTCGGGGTACGTTTTGTTGGGTCATGTGGGTTTCCATGGGCCTCTTTCGTGCAGGTGGAAATTTCCTTTGCTATGGTCTATTAGTATAATCTACTGCTCCAGTGCGCATTGTTGAGGTCTCCATAGGCACAGGTCTCGGAGGTGGTCTTTATGGGATCTGCTGTTGATAGCAACCTTGATATTAAGCTGTATGGAGATTACCAAAATTGTTTGTGGTTTGCGGACCTTGATAGTAACCTTTATATTGAGGTGTATGGGGATTACCAAAATGTTTGTGGGCTGTGGTCTATTGTTATGATTTTGAGGTTGCTATGGGTAGAAAACAAGTTGGGGATAAAATGGAGTTTTATTCAATGGACTATGATAATTCTGGGTAGGTTGGAAGAGAGTTTTACTACATATGAAATTTTTTTATAAGCGCTTGGTTTGTATTGGCATAATTGGAGCGGTAGTTCTGATTCTCCAATTTAAGACATAGATATGGGGCCTGAGGAAGATCTACAGGTTCTCTGATACCCAGAAGCCGTAGAAAACTCTAATTTAAACTCAAATGAATGCGTCCAAGGTTTTGTCCTTATAGGTCAGGAGAGCCAATGTATGTAAGTGATATGTCATTGCCTTGGATTAACGAAGTCATTTGATACTCTAAGGTACCAAGATCTCGCTTTTCGGCATAATGAAGGTTTAAACAGCGGTAAATACACTCCCAATTAAGTGGAGCGTTGTAAGATTCTAGGGCAATATCGTCATTGCCTAAAGTTTTGTTGTGCATGACGCTCAAAATTCTGAAATATCGTTGAGTACCTTTTAATGGTTCGTAAAGATGAAGTATTCTGTCGACACTTTTCTTCCATAAGCTATACTCTCCTGGTTGACCTGAAATATCTCAAAGTCAACGGAAGACGTCTGGAATCTTATCCAAGTCATTTAAATTATTTCTGTGTTCAGCTTTAATGGGTTGGTCAACCCTAATGTTAAGCTCAGCATTGTGATTAAGAATGTTACTTTAGCTGGGACAGGATTTGGATGTTGGGGTATAAGGTTGAGAGCAGCGAGTCTAATTTGATTCTGCATTTTTCAGATTATCACAACTGACGGATAAATGAAGATTAATATGGTTTTTTAATGAGTAAATTAAGTTTAGAATGATTTGAAAATAAGCAAATAAAAATTTATATAGATTCAGGATAAAAATTGTATTCATAAAGTTTTCTTAAGTTCGAGCACTAAATCTCATGTCTTATGTTCTAATTGGTTAATTTGAATCCCTATTGTATCGCAGACTGCTGTCCAGCGGATTCAGACAAAGAAGTCGCTTCGGAAGTAATCCTTTCGTCTGCGTTTGAAGGTGAAGCACCCACAACTTCATTCTGCGTGTTTACCTGTGATACAATAATTTGGGTTGTGGATGGTTCAGTTTCCGGAAGATTGAGGTTTAACGAGAGGCATAGAATCAGGCGCAGGTTGTGTCCCTGGTGTTAAAGTAGACATCTTAATCACGTCTTCCCTTGGGGAAGAGTAACTTTTTCTTGTTTGCAGTTGGTGGTGCGGACCCTGAACAAACATGTTATGCAAAATCAATGATCAATGTTTTCTGCACTTCCAATCGGCGCATTTGCAGAAAGCAGCTGTTCCTAACGCGATGCTGCCATTTTTAGTTTTTTCTTCCTTATTGTGTTGTGGCCTTTTTGTCTTTTCTGATGGCCTGTTTCTGATTCTGATTGCCTTTCAAAACGATTTTCATCGCAATAGCTTAGAGACTTAACATATGTGTCTTTTGGCTTTCTTCTAAAGCAGAAAAATCTTCTGGCTTAGGTGAGTACTTACTAGGACTACGTGCATAATAGCGACGACTGCGAGCTTTTGGTGGTCTTGCTCATTAGCATTAAAATTATCATGGAAACACCGATTAACGCCTAAGGCTGGCTTCCATTTCTTCATTGTCTTGAAAGCTTGAGAGGTTGTTGTTGGTGACATTGCATTCTTTTCACCTAAAATAGTATTTTCAACTGATTGTGGCTGTGAGACTTCCGCTACTTGACCATTGTGTTCATAAAAAGTTAATTTTTTTTTCGGGATCAACGGTTGATTGCTTTGATATTCATCCACTTTTTTGGTGTAATCTGCTTCGTCTTTCCCATCTCCACGTTACCTTTCAGCATCAAATTCCACGCTATTGGTATTAGTTTTTCTCACATCGTCGGCATCATCTTCATCATCATAATCGTCGTGGACGCCATCCTCCAAATCTCTGGCTGTGTCATATTCCGAGTCGTGATGGTGACAATATTTGGATTTTTCATGATTTAGAGATATTCTTAACTGAACAACCGAGGACAAATCGTTATTTTAATTTTAAAGATTTTTGTTGGGTACATTTGTATCCAATGGGGTTACAGAAACCGAAAAACTCAGCTCAGTAGCTGCTGCCTGTGGCAAATTAACAGCTTTATCCATTTAATATTGTTTTTTTTTTTTTTAATTATTGATTGTTTATTTTATTGAGTACTAGCGACCCGTCCACACGGGTGCAATTAAGAAAAAAAAAAAAAAAGACGTACAAAATGTGAAGTACTGCCTTCTTTTCTTTATAAACAATGTTTGCAGTTGACTTTCCGTTACACAATACAAATTTTGTTTTCAAGTGACGGGCGAAAGGGCTTCGCATAGCTGTCTATGGGAAAAGCACTCAACGCTTAGGTCTAAGCCCGCAACGTTGAATGTCTGACCATGTAATTTGTTAGTTGACAATTTTATTGGAAACTGCAATCATTTCAATCGGAAGATCTGTTTGTATCAATGTGTTTTGGTTTTCAAATTCAAATTCATTTATAAATTAATGCAAATTATATTTACTAAAACAAAATTACAATTGTGAATTACTAAATGTCTAACCTGTCATAATGTTCAGCCTTAAGAAGATTTTAAACAATTGTCAAACTAAATATATAAATGTCAAGAAAACATGTAAAAAAATCATTAACAATTTATAACGCAACATGGTACGCGAACCGTACATTTTGGTCCTTCTAGAGCCGGATTGGACACAAGTTGAAGTTAATTTTAGTAAAACATAAGTTTAAAAGTTTTTGGATACACAGGATTTTACTCACCACATCAGCGGATGAAAAGTCAAACCAATACCGGCATAAACACCTGCATCAGCACCTGCATCAACTCCTGCATCGACAAGAACGGATAACACAACCCAGAGCCGGTCATCAAGTCCATTAAACAGACAGCAACACCACAAGAGTCCAGTCGAATCTCAGGTGAGGCTTTTAACCTGTGTCCTGTGCTTTTATTCATTTTAATATTGGGCTGTAGAACTAAAACATAAGTATTTTTAAAATGGCTAGTAAGTTACAAAAATTTGTACTCCACCAAGTCGAACGAGATTTCGAAAAATATAAGAAGTCCAATAAGGAGCATAAACAGCTAGCCCAGAAGTACCAGGTAGAAATTTTAACTGAGGGGAATTTAGAAGAGGTGCTAAAAGCAAATGAATTTAATGCAGTTTATGAAAAAAATCTTAGATACGTACCTTGAGTACTAGACGAAAATCCTTGAGGCTCATGATAAAATTAAGCTGGTTATAGATGCGAATATATCTTTATCCCGAGATAAAGAACATAAGGAGAAAGGACAACCGGAGTTTCGTCTTCTAAAAATTACGTTACCATCATTTGCAGGGGGTTATGAGTGCTGGAGACCATTTCAAATTTTATTCGTCTCTTTAATTCATGAAAATAAGTCGCTGTCAGATGTACAAAAACTACTTTAATTAAAATCAAGTGTCACAGGAGAAGTAGAACGGTTACTACAACACTTACCAATCGATAGCGGAAACTACCAGCGGGCATAGGAGACTTTGGTTGAGAGGTATGATCATAAAGGGGTGTTGGTCAATACAAAGCTCAAACTATTATTTGGGCAAGCTGCTTTTAACAACGATACATCTAAAAAAATAAACAGTTACTAGATACATCACAGGAAATTATCCATTCACTGTCAAATTTAGGAATTCCAGTAACGAGTTGGGACACATTTTTGATTATATAATCATCCAAAAAGCGGATAATTCAGTGCAACAAATGTGGGAAGAGAAGCTGGCCAACGAAAAGGAACTCGCAACTTTAAAACAGTTCTTTGATTTTCTTCAATGCCGTTTTAGGATATTGGAGGCGGTTGAGTAATCAACCTGCAAAAATAAGACCAATGTCCAAGCATATTTTACTAAAAAGGAAAATAATAAAGATTTTACCTGTAGGCTTTGTCATGAATCACATCATTCTTTGCGACAGTGTAAAAAGTTCTTGAATATGAATATTGATCAGAGGCAAAAGGCTGTTTATGAGCTAAGGGTATGCGAGAATTGTCGTGCATACAGCCATTTTAAGCAAAAGTGCCCAAGCAACAAGAATTGCTACTACTGCTTAAGAAAACACAACACTTTGCTGCATGATAGTTTAAGCGTTTCCCAAGCAGGTCAAAATGGTGGAGACAGTTGTCAATCTTCATAGCAGTCAACACCACAAAACAACACAGCAAACTCATACCAGATGTCTAATATAAATCCTCAGGCACCGGAGTTCCAACCTTACCACGAAAAAGCATCAATGTCGGCACATCTAAATAGCTATCATTTACAAACCAGTTCAGCCGCATTGTTGGCGACAGCTTAAATAAAAGCTCGAGCGAGTGATGGTAGCTTCGTTACCTTACGAGGTAAATAATAGTTGTGAAAAGTTTTTTCAAACAAACACTGTCCGCTTACCAAATGGTCACTACAAAATCTGTTTGCTTTCAACATTCCAAGATGGGCCCATCGAAAGAAACAGCAGTCAGAAAGTTTCTAGCTTTGAAAAAACGTCTAAACTTACAACCAAAGCTATATTGTGAATTTTCCAAATGTTTAAAGGAGTACTTACAATTAGGACATATGACTCTGATCGATGACGAAGAAGTGCGTAAAATACCTCACCATTTTCTTATACCACATTATGCAGTTATAAAGGCATCCAGCACAACGACTAGGAAACGAGTGGTATTTGATGCCACAAAAAAAACGCTATTCGGTCCTTCGCTGAATGACATGTTGGAGAAGGTACAAATTAACGTTTACCGGAGATGTCGAGAAGATGTACCTGCAGATAAATATGGATACTTCGGATGCAAACTATCAGCTTATAGTTTGGAGAAGTAATAAGTTAGAAGAACTAAAGACATATCGTTTAGAAACAGTCACCTTTGGTACTGCATCGGCACCTTATCTAGCAATCCGTGTTCTTCAAAAGTTGGCGGACGATGAGGCCGCTAGTTTTCCGTCGGGAGGTCGATCATCAAAGAAGAAACATACGTCGATGATCCTATTAGTGGAGGAGATACCGAAGAAGAAGCACAGGAAAGGCTGCAGAAAGTTCGACAACTTTTTGCGGCTGAGGGTTTCTCTCTAAGAAAACATGCCAGAAACACGATTGATGTACTCAAATATATACCAGCAGAACAGTGCGATTTAAATTTCTCAGTTCCATGCAATGATAAAAGCAGCTTCAAGAAGCTAGGAGTAAAATGGCTTCCAAAATCCGATACATTTTCATTTAAGATAGCGAGAAACATTGAAGAAAATGTCACTAAGAGATCTGTTTTGTTGTCAATTACCAAGATATATGATCTGATGGGTTGGATTTCGCTGTACATTATTAAGGCCAAGATCCTGATGCAACAATTATGGGGTCAAAATATTGATTGGACAACCCAATTCCTCAAAATTTAAGGCGAGAATGAAAAGCATTTAGTGACGATCTCCCATCAATAGACAAGGTTCGGATTCCTCATTGGATTAACACCAATAAAACGTCAAAAATAGTTGAAGTACATTGTTTCAGCGATGCCTCAGAGAAGTTATACGCAGCAGCGGTCTATCTTCGAGTACTCGACCAAAACCAACATCTCAGCTCACAAAATTTGCGAAGTGGAGACACGTACCATACCATCAGGATTAAATCCAGCTGATATAGCATCTCGGGGAGTTTGTCCGTCAGCGATTGTACGAAACAAATTATGGTGGAGTGGTCCAACATTTCTACGGCAACAATGGAAAGCCACTTTTCCTTCTTAACCATCGTACCTGGAAACTCAAGAAGAAGTTCGCGCAAAAATAGCATCTCATGCTCTGAAAACGCAAAGAGTTTCGTTAATAAACGACATTTTGAAAAGGCACTCAACACTAAACAAAGCAAAAAGAATTCTGGCCTTTTGTTTAAGAATGCGACACAACACTAACATAATCGAAACAGAGGCTACTTGACAATTTAGAAATTGCGCTCTTGTGTATAATCAAGCCAATACAAAGGGAAGTATTCACAGGCGACGAAGAGGAAAACAACAATCCGAAGGGGTACAAAATTGTAAACCCATTTCGAGATGATAAAAGTATTCTCCGAGTGGATGGAAGACTTTCAAATTCCAGCCTCCCATACAACACGAAATATCGAATCCTTTTCAAATCGGACCACAGATTGGTAAAGCTAATTATATATAAGCGAAGCACACGTTCAAACACTACATGGCGGTAACCAAAAGATAATTGCGTATGTCCGACAAAAATTTTGGATTTTTAACATTCGAAATGCAGTGAAAAGGTGAATTCACGACTGCACGATATGCTATCGTTTCCGAGTAAAACCGTTGCAGCAACAAATGGGTGATCTTCCCGCTGTTAGGACGGCAATGTCAAAACCATTTGATCACTCTGGGGTAGAATACGCCAGCCCCATGATGTGAAGACGTGGAAAAGTCGCAAAGCAAAAGTGTTGAAAGGGTATTTTGCTATCTTTGTTTGTATGGCGACCAAAGGCATACATTACACGGTCCACAACAATAACAACAACAGCAGTATGCTTCGAATTCACAAGCTACAATCGAAAATCAACACAGAAACATCATTATCACAGCATATCACTGATAATCGGCTTAGAAGTCGCCCTGAGTTTGATATAACAATGATTGTATCGCCAAGTGGCTCCTCCTCGACAGTACTGGCAATATAGTCAGCCCAGGAACTCGAAGATGCAAACAAATTATATCTGTTAAAACGGAAAACGGAATAAGCTTCGTAGGAGGGCCAACACAATACAACACACAATATTTTCAACACAATTTACACATAAAATAACACTCATAAAACATGATTATAAATAAGAAAACAAACAACCAAATCACTGCATGTCTAATAAACAAATAAAATATAGGGTTTTCCATTGACAACTTTGAATTTAATTTGTGAACGCATTATTTCACTAATCATCAAACTGTCACTGTCAAATTATTCAGTAAGCTCAACATTTTCATCATGTAAAGTACACTAACGAGCAACGTCTGCAATTTACAAAAATTTTCTACAGATATTCAGAGTCGGTGACTGCAACTTTAAGAGCGTTAACTCCAATTTTCGGTCGTAATTCTCGCCCAAGTAGACAGGCAATAACAAGTTTAGTGCAAAAATTTGAGTTTACATGTTCGTTGTGTGATGTTGCCGTGTCAGTGAGACAACGGGTTGGTCGAATGTCGACCAACGTTCTCAAGAATTGGGCATCGCTCAGGCCACATTATGGCACATTCTGCGTAAGGATCTTGGTTAACACCCATACAAGATCAAGGTGACTCAAGAATTGAAGCCGATGGACCATTTAAAGCGACGTACGTTCTCCGATTGGGTTCTGGAGAAGATGCGCCAAGATGGTTAATTTCATCGCAAAATCATCATCATCAGTGACGAAGCTCATTTTTGGCTCAATGGATTCGTCAATAAGCAAAATATGCGTTATTGGTCGGGTAAAAACCCACATGTGCTTCATGAGTCACCACTTCATCCACAAAAAATAACTGTTTGGTGCGGTTTGCATGCCGGCGGCGTTATTGGGCCATATTTTTTTGGTTTGTGCCAACACGCCGACGACGTTGAAAGAGCTGAGAGCCAACATTGAACGCGAAATAGCGGCTGTTTCGGCCGAAATGTGTGGCCGAGTCGTTGAAATTGAAATTGGGTCAAACGAATCGACCGCTGCAAACGTGCCCGCGGTAGCCATATGAACGAAGTCGAGTCCCATTTATAAATGCTTTGATTGTACTTCAAGCCAATAATAAAGTTTTTGAAATATCTCAAATGGTTTGCCTTTTATTTAAAAAAAAAAGTTGTCAAGTCGTTATTAGAAAACCCTCTACAATACTTTCCGGCAGTACAATAATCGATGTTTGTTAAAAAAAAAAAAAAAAAAAAAAAAAAAACAATAAATACTCGAAATCAAAAGCACAACCAAGCACAATTGGATGATGGAAACTTACTTTATGAATGAACTAAATAAAAGCCATCATCATAAGTGTGAAAGGGACAATTATAGATATATTTACCAAAACAAAATTACAATTGTGAACTACTAAATGTTTAACCTGTCATAATGTTCAGCCTTAAGAAGATGTTAAACAATTGTCAAACTAAATATTGTATATAGATGTCAAGAAAACATGTAATAAAATCATTAACAATTTATAACGCAACTTTAAAACAGTGTCTTTTACGTAAACCGCAACACAACACGGTACTCGACCCGTACACAATGGAATCCGGAGAGCTGAACACGATTTCCTCAGTTCCACATCCGGTCAGAATTGCGCACTCTAATAAACGTTGTTGACTTATTCTTGAAGATCATTCACTAAAATGTTAAGATTTGAATTATCTAGATTAACTTTTCCATTGTTTTGTGACATCTGTCCATATACTATTTTGAGCAACAACTCTAAAAAATGATGATTTTCGTGAGCTGACAACGACACTATCTTATTTGTTTCTAGTTCTAATCTATTCACACACGACCAGAGAAAAGATCTTTTCAATGAAGCATTGATTTCATCAGTACGTGTCCCTCCTGTTACCACTGGTAAGATTTGACAAAAGTCAACAGCAAACATGACGTTCATCCACTCATGGGTTAATATGTACTGCGTTTGACATGGTAGCTTCATCCCAAACTATAAATGAGCAGTCAAGTTTTAATTTTCCAGTATTGCTTTATTTTTAAATGTTACAAACAGTGCTAATATCCTCAGTAGCAATTTTTAGTAAAAAGTGTAGTTGCAATTCCGGATAATGCTACAGCTAATGCAATTTTGCCAGTAGATCCTACTTTTGCAAGGAACAAATTGATAAGAAATGTTTTTCCTGTACCTCCAGGATCATCAAGAAAATAAAACTTTTCTTCGTTTTTGTCAATTGCTGTTACTAACGCATCGTATAATGTTTTTTGATCGATGTCCACCTTAAGCTACAATTTATAATAGTTTAGATTGATTGTTGGATGTTCCTTTACCTTATTCAATTCTAACAACGCTTCGTAAAAAATGTTTTGGATATATTGGACATCATCTGACATTAACTCCCCGTCTTTGGTCATATTTTGCCTTTACTTGTTTCAGAGAGATACAATATAGGTTACTTGACAAAACGCTATAATAACGGCAAACAAATACCTCAATGAGCTGCAAATAGTAGCTTCCGTTAATGTATTGTCCTATTGAGAGTCGTCTTCAAAGAGACCCATCGATTTGCATGCTACTTTATAGGTATTATAAGTTGCTTCTTGAATAGTTCTGAGGTGTAAAAAATATGACGGGCCTTTTAAAATTTGAAGTAGCATTCTCAAGTGAAAGCATTCACTATTGTTGAGGAAAAAGTAAATCCAGGAAAACCTTCAATTGAAGTCTCTTGTTCCCACGTTAAAAGGTTTTGGCAGTCTGATTTCACATATAATAGCTTGCAACTTTGTCATATGTTATTTTATTAGCGAAATTGTCTTGAGCACATAACTTAAAACATGCTGTAAACCTTGAATCTCGCGGATTTGTAACAATGTCGCTAATGTTGTTTTTATTAAAATAAACCCTTTGCGAGCTGGGTAATTGCAGGTTCCCGGTTATGAACGTTGAATGATAACATCCTCCACACTGCTTCGGGGCTGCAGATATAACGAGATTGATATGGTATTTCTCTACTTCTTAATCGGTCCCTTTATTGGCATATTAAGTGACGTATTATATTGAAGAAATGAGTTATAGGGAACGATCCATGTCAATTTCATGGATTTCGCACAATGGCAGCTTGTCCACCTTCTTCTGGCGACCGACAGCGATATTTAGAGTATCCATTGTCACTGGTAGATGTTTGATTCTAGAATACTCTCGGAAATGTTTTAGTACATTTACCTTCTCGCATTCATAGCGAATTAACATTACAGACTCCGCAAGAACCATGAACCATGTGTTTTTTAACAATTTCGTAAAGGGTTGGATCTTTTTCTCTATTTGATAGCTCCGATATCAATTTGATCGGGACTAATTTTGTTCAGTAACCATACCAGCATATGGACATGTAGCAACCCACGTTTCTGCCGCTCAGCTGTGTACATATGGTAACGTTGTGGACCAAAAATGTTAGCCTTGTTTATGAGATAAAGAACTTTGTATTTTTAAATGAAATATTCTATTCATTATGTCATATCTATCTTGTGAAATCAAATTGGTTTAATTTTTTTCTTTGATTTCTGCCGAATTTGGGTTGCATGTTGAAATTATAAAAAGATCAGGTTTACCGTAATGTCTGACATAAATCATGGAGTCCTGCAATTTTTTATGTAAATATCAGGGCCATCGATGAACGATGAAGGCAGTATAACCAATTGTCCAATGTGGTTGCTATGTTCATTCGAGTGTAAAGCATCCTGAAAATGGACATAGTTTTCTGCCTTAAATTTTATTTATCATAGTTGTGTCAGATGTAAGCTAATGATTCCGATTAAATTTTTGAGTATTGATCGACTAAGTACTGAGTTGTAAGCTTTCCATACCTAAGTAGAAGGTTAAAATTGAAGGAGGTTATTGTTTCATCATGTGTATAGTATATGGGCCGTGCCGTTTCTAACCGAGGGCACCACTTGAATTAAATCCATACCATTTTCAGTTAGTATCAACCTTCAAAAGATACGTGTATAAATTCGACAGCTGTCGGACCATTATTTCTCGAGATATAGCAAGTTTGTGTGTTGATTTATCATTGCTTTTTAATGAGAAAAAAATGCAGCCGATGGAAAGAAATGGCTTGATAAGTGTTACCTGGACTCTGCACCAGTCCAACGAACCATTCGCAAGTGGATTGAAAAATATAAAAGTGGTCATACAAGCACCGAAGATGATGCACGCAGTGGACATCCAAAAGAGGCTGTTTCAGATGAAAACATCAAAAAAGTCACCAAAATGATTTCGAATGACCGTAAAGTGAAGTTGATCGAGATAGCTGAGGCTCTGAAGATATCAAAAGAGCGTGTTGGATATATCATACACGAAAATTTGGACATGCGAAAGCTCTGTTCAAAGTGGGTGCCGTGTTTGCTCACAGTCGACCAAAAACAACAACATGTTGATGATACAGAGGAGTGTTTAAAGCTGTTCAACCGCAATAAAGACGAATTTTTGCGTCGATATGTGACAATGGATGAAACTTGGCTCCACTACTTCACACCAGAGTCAAGTCGGCAGTCAGCTGAGTGGCGACGAACCTCTTTCAAAACGACCAAAAACTCAACAGTCGGCTGGCAAGGTTATGGCATCCGTATTTTGGGATACACATGGAATAATTTTCATCGACTATCTCCAAAAGGGGAAGACTATCAACAGCGACTATTACATTTCGTTGTTGGAGCGTTTGAAGGACGAAATCACAGAAAAACGGCCGCATTTGAAGAAGAACAAAGTGCTGTTTCATCAAGACAATGCACCGTGTCACAAGTCGATGAAAACGATGACAAAATTGAATGAATTCGGCAACGAATTGCATCCCCACCCACCGTATTCTCCAGATTTGGCCCCCAGCGACTATTTTCTGTTCGCAGACCTTAAAAGAATGCTCGCCGGAAATAGATTTAAGATCGATGAAGAAGTAATCGACGAAACTGAGGCCTATTTTGAGGCTAAAGCGAAATCGTACTACAAAACTGGTATCGAAAGATTGAAAAATCGTTTCAATCAGTGTATCGCCCTCGAAGGCAACTATATTGATAAATAAAGTTGAATTTTGCAAAAATTTTGTGTTTTACTATAAAACGGCACGGACTTTTGAGCCCATGTGTTAGTTCTTGCAAGAAACTGTTTTACGTAAAGGTTCTTTACTAAGCATAAGAACTTGCGAAATGTTGATACTTTATCCGTCTTCTCCTTGACAAAGCATGAAAGGATGTTGTCAGCTGTCATATGATCGATGCAACTCCGATATTTTTTTGTAAGTTACTGTCACGGCAACAGTATCTCTTTTATCAAATTGTTTTCTAGCTGTCACAACTGCTACCTAACTCGTGGTGGGGGCACTATAACGGCTCAAGTGAACTTCCGCAGGTAATTCAAATTATGGATTGCGACATTATAGTCAGGTATGCCTGGTGGAACACTCTCAATAGCAGTTTTAAAAGACTGTATGTAGTTGTTATGGGAATGTAACTTCTTGTAATATTCTAACCAAACTACTACTGTGTTTCTTGATCAGAAATGAAAAAGATCTTAAAAATTTGTGATTATTGTCGGCTCGATATTGCAGCAAGCTACCTGATAAATGATAAACTTGGCTGATGAACACCTCATCAAAATGCGTTGTATTTTTTAGGAGCAGTTAGCGGATAAACAGACAGATGCGAAAAGTGACTTTGTTTTATACTATGCAGTGATGATTTAATCGTTTTCGTTGATGATTTTAATTAAGTTGACCATATTTGTTGTTAGTAAATCAAATATTACGGATAATGATGAAAGAACATCGACGCTTCGAAGAATTGCGTGTCGCCTTCATCAACTTGGAAAGGCCTCCGACAGTGTTCCCAGAGATGTTATTTGGATGGTACTTAGATCTCAAAATATTCCTCAGATGCATTTTACATTGATACAAGGTATGCACGATCAAGTTCAAATAAGTGTGAAGTTTGATTTATAATGTAAAATAAAACACATAAATTTGAAAGTGAGCCATTGTGTTTAATGAATGTAATGGTAGCTCTTGGTACTCTTCGGGTTGCACATCAGCCCAAATACGGCAATTTTGTTTATTAACGTATCCATTCAGCCAGAAATGGGCTTCATCACTGAACAAAATTTCACGATAAAACACAGGATTTTCATTGAGTTTTTCTAGACGCAAATTCAAGTCACTTACAACCGAATCTCAGTCGACTGTTGATTATGAGACGTAAAGAAAAAAAAAAGTTACAGCACCTTTTATAAAACCAGTATCTGCACGAAAATTCAAAAGGCCTTAGGTACATAGATTGTTCTTCAATTGAGTGTCTTTAGAGGTCGACATTATGCCTGTCCTTATGCTGTTTTAGGTTTCATGAATTAATGAATTTATACATTTTATAAAACAAAATAAATACCATTATTTTTAAATAAGAATCTAAAGAGCAATTTCTTTTACAAAATATTTCTGTTTAGGTTTAATTTTTGAAACAACTGTACCCGATATGGAGAAGGTATTTCAAAAAGCAATTGACGATGCCAATGAGGCTAACAACGACATAAACCTCTCAGCTGTGACAGCTAGCGTAAGCCCTGGAAATGCATTTGCAACCTCAAAAAAGCTATGCAAAATGCTCCGGGTACGTGCTTTGTTTGCAAAAAAAAAAAAAAAAATCCATTTCCATTCTAACCAACATTCCACAGTCTAGCGTTATAGCAGTTTTTGGTCCATCGTCACCTGTGTCTGCCGCTCATGCCATGAGCATATGTGATGCCAAGGAAATGCCTTTTATGGATACCCGTTGGGATTTCTCTACACAATTACCAACCATAAATCTACACCCCCACCCAACACAACTAGCCGTCGTTTTGAAAGACCTAGTCACAGTCCTGGGATGGCGTGGATTTACTATTCTCTACGAAACTGGTATGCATATTGATTTCGTATTCCAAAGGTACTCACAGATATAGATGTTTTTTTTTTTGTTTTTTTTTTTTTTTTTAGGTGAATATCTCTCAATCGTGAACGAATTGCTTCAGCTGTATGGTACTAATGGCCCAACTGTAACTGTGCGACGTTATGAGCTTGATATTAACGGCAACTACCGGAATGTATTACGAAGGGTAAAGAAGTCAGACGACAATTCACTTGTGATTGCGGGATCAATTGAAACCCTCCCAGAGCTGCTCAAACAGGTGCGATTTAAGGGGTTGTCGAGTGGTCAGACATTGGTTAGGTATTACAAATATTACTACACTTGCAGTTGCAACAAGTGGGCCTGATGACTGGCGAATATAGATACATTATTGGAAATCTAGATTTACAAACCATCGACTTGGAACCATATCAGCATGGGGATGCCAATATTACTGGACTTCGATTAGTATCGCCAGAAAACAAAAGGGTTGTTGACATTTTAAAATCTCTGAATGAGAGTGTTACAGACCCCTTTCAGAATGGTATTAACGGTTATGAGTACAAACTTGTACTCACATATCGAAGTCATTTAATTTTCAGAGTTGATGTGTTGTCTTTGCAGTGTCATGTCCGATGAGTACAAATATGGCCTTGGTATACGATGGTGTGCAGTTGTTGGCTGAGACTTCTAAACATGTTATGTTTCAGCCAGTTCAGTTGAATTGCAATGACCATAGCAGTTGGGATAAGGGTTATACACTAGTCAATTATATGAAAGCGGTAAGTAAATATTTATTGAAATTATTATTTTTTTTTTTAAACTGTCACTTTTTGGAATGGATGCTTTAATTGCCGGATGGTATATGTAACGAATAATAAGCAAGCGTGGATCGGAAAGAGACAGTTTTGTAAAAGCTCTACTACCTTGATCAAAAATTAAAATTAAAAATACAAGTTTATTCATCTTAATCTATATTGTTCCCTTTAAAGTAGTATCCGTCGACTCCAACACACTTATGCCAGCGCTTGATCCAATCCTCGAAACATTTTTTTATATTCTGTTTTCGGTATGTCCATCAGTGCTTCCCGCAATTTTTCCATTACTTACTCCCGCCTGCTGAAACGCGTTCCCCGTAGTGGTTTTTTAACTCGATTGAACAGAAAGAAATCACAGGGAGCCAAATCAGGTGAATTCGGTAGCTGTTCATATTGGATGGTACTTGTTGCAAATTACGAATAATGATGGCACTGTACGACGGTCCGTTATCATGGTGCAAAATCCACAAGTTTTCTGCCCACAATTCTGGTCTCCTTGGGCGAATTGTTTCATGCAAACGTCTCATAACGCCCAAATAATACTCTTTGCTTACTGTCTGGCCCTCTGGCAAAAATTCATGATGCACTACATCGTTGTAATCCATGAAAACCGTGAGCATTGCCTTCTTTTTTAACTGAAAACGACGTGGCTTTTTTGGTCTCAGCTCATTTGGTGAACGCCATTCACTTGCTTGATGTCTGCTTGTGTCGTACTCATAAACCAACGTCTCGTCTCCGGTAATGATCCTTTTGATGAATGTGGGATCGGATTCAGCCTTGCAAATCAACACGGTCTCTTTTTTGCATGAAATTTTCTTGGATGGATCCATAATCAATGTACAAGTCCTCTGCTATCTCTCTGATGGTTAATTTGCGGTTATTGACCAACACTTCTTTCCTTCATCAATGTTTTCGTCGGCTTTTGATGCATTCATCATCTTCGATTGGCTGTCTACCACTTTTGAACCGCTCGTGGCACTGGTAAACGACCGTTTTCTTTAGAGAATCGTTTCCGAAACACTTTTCTAACATTCCTCTAAGATGATTTAGAGGGAATGTCAACAACAGATGTACCAATTTAAAAAAAAAAAAACCTCAAATCGGAACAATGGGAGCGCCACACGGTGACGCCAAAGGGAACTTTTTGATCAAGGTGGTATACAACATAGCATTCCATAAGCATTTCGCTGTTTTTTAAGATTGTTTGACTATGAGTTGTTATTTCTGAACATATAGTTTGAAAGATGATTATGTAAATAACTCAAATATCGATATCTGTATAACAAGGCATTAAAAATAATTTGTCTTCGTAGCACGATTTCTCTAAAACTGATCCTTAAGTTCTCGTCACTATGAAACTACTGAGACCTCTAAGAGCATATTGTCCCAAAATCTGGCATGGAATTCATAGATCAAATTTCTATAAAAGAGAGCATAATATGAATATAATTTTTCTGCAAATTACTTATGTACATACATCCAAAAGTTGTCTTTTTTTCTATCTGAACAAAACTAGTCATCTGTACTCGAATATTCACAAAGGTTGTACTCGATAGTGTCGTCATCACTTCCATAACAAGCGTCGATTCTGAAATTTCATGTGATTAAAATTCCATCTCCATAAGCAAACTATTTACTATTGCTTTATTAACAGAAGCCCCAATCTGGACAGCAATTCAACTTTTATCGAGTTTGATGCGCTGTATGAATCCATGCAAAGAATTGTTTTCGTATCGTGATTACGGGCGTTTTCAAAATATACAATTCTGGGTGGCTTCGACATTCTGGAGAGAAAGCACACTAAGGAAGGTGTGTTGAAATCTTCGCTGTACTCGTGAATGAGCCCACAAGAATACCAGACCTTGATAGTCATATCGCCAACACCCTGGACTTGTTTCTAATTCCTACACTGATAAATACACCAGCTCCCTCTCTTAGGAGTCGTCAGACTATTGTGTCTTATCACCTAATTTTCGTATTCCCACTCCACGTTTAGAGAAAGGATTCCATAAAAAACCGCATAGCAATATGAGAAAGCCAATTGGAGCGGTCTTTACACCTTCTTTAGGAATTTTAACTGGTCGTTATGTTTCCTCGATAACGACGTGGATGCTGCTGCTGATATGACCACAAACACTATTCCCTTTTGGAATGAGATCTATTACTCCTCATCATTTGATGAGTATAAAGCCAAAAGAAAAGGCATGGAACGACTGGAGCTGTAAAGAGGCTGTGAGGGTTAGAGAAATGCTTTTTCGGTCCTACAACCCGACAGAGGAAAACCGAACAAAATTTAAACGAGCCAAGAATTACTAAAACATCCTTCTTAAACGTGTGAAATTTAAATACGACCAAGAGCTGAGGCAAAAAATCCGTCCCTAAAAAAGGCGAAACTTCTTCGCTCTCTTAGTACAGACCCATTCCACTAACATCCCTTCTTTTCAAGGTCATGGAAACGCTGATACACCGTCAGCTGATAAAATATCTGGAAACACGACCGGTGGTACGGTTTTGATAGCAACAGGTCCACAGGTGTTTTGATAGCATGTCTCACCAAAGCGTACATCAATCTGGCGAAAGCAAGATAGTTGCAATTGATATTTCTAAGACATTTGTCAAAGTTTGGCACCAGGACCTTTTGTCGAAAATATTTTGTTTTGCCGTACCTCTTTCGGAACGTTTAATTTAAATTGCTTTGTATAGTTTCAAGTCTGATATTTACAAAAACAATGCTGGTGTCCCCCAGGGCTCCATTCTGTTTCCGACACTCTTTTTAATTTTTATTAATGATCTCTTGTGTGGTACTTTTAATTTAATATAATCCTTTGATGACGACAGTACTCTCTGCTTTTCGTATTCCTTCCCGAACTCATGTTCATGCTCTTTGACTTTAGAACGGAAACGGCAGCGTATGTTAAGCTCATTAAATTCCGATTTTAACAGCATACCCAATGGGGAAACTATCAATGGGTTAGAATTGAATGCTTCCAAAACACAAAACTGTAAGTTTTTTTCTGGTCAGGTGCTCCTAAAACATATTTGCACATGCTAGATAGGATTCAAAACCGTGCGATACAACTCATAGCTGATACTAATCTCACTAAGACAATTGACATCCTCGAATACAGACGTATTATATCATGGCTCACTCTGTTTTATCACTATTTCCAACTCCAGTACTTCATTAAATTTGCCAGTAGCACTATGAATATTCATCAGTGAGCCCTTAATTCCACTCGAAATGTACCAACAATTTAAAGGTACACAAAGCCCTTGAGCGCACGCTAATTATAAAAAAATCACGCCAATAACTGAGAACTTCTTTGCATCTCTAATGTGCACCATTTTCAATTATTCATTTTTTTTTTCTTCTATTGGTCGTGAGGGGACGAGATGGAGTATGATTTTACCCGCCAAAAATATTCTGATAACACATAAATTCCTACTGACACTTTGTTATGTAATTAAACTAAACCGAGCTTAGCTCCGCAACCATCCGACAGTTGTAGATAGTTTTAAAAAGACTTTCATACGGGCATCTTTGATGATAAAAGCTGTTAAAAGTCTCAAAAAATGTACAATTTGGCCATACGATTCATCAGTGTTCTCTGAAAGTAACTTTGCTACTTCACTGACAGAAAGTACTTCCCAAACTAAGAGTGTTTAGCGCTAATTACAGCCACTAGAGCAAACACCGCAATTGCAACTGCAAAAACATCTGCTGTCAATTTTGCAATTTTGAAATCTAGCCATACTGGGCAGCGTGATCTGCTTTGGCAAATTGTTTCATTTCGACTCTCGCGCTCTAAATAATGAAGATGTTGAGGCCATATTCGTGTGCGAGTTTCGTACAGAAACTTTTGAAACTATTGAAATTGGTGTAACTTGTTTTACTGTTTGTGCTTTGAAAACTTTATTAAATAACGCATGTGCTCAAAACCACAATGAGTCATCGTAATAAAAAAGATAACAGAGGTAGAAAAGTTTAATTTTTGTTACGTTTCAAATGTTAAGTTCTCCGTCTTACCCTCTCCTCCTCTACCTAGGCTTGAGATTTCCCATCTAAAGGAAAATGAACAGATTCACTCACTTGCCGACGGTTCTGAGCTACCTTACAGAACCTATAAAATCAACGGTAGCTTCAGTTAAGAAAACCACCTAGTAGATTCAAACTCTCCGCGGTTGCTACGATGGCACATAAGGATTCTTTAAATATCATTTAATAAAATGTGTTATTGTACTGACTCCATTATTGTGCTAACGTGGATTCATTCTGAGTCCCCAAAATAGAAAAAACGTGGCGAATCTAAATGCGACCGTCGCGACGCCGCTGTCTATACGGATTGTATTATGTATTATTGTACTGACTCCATTATTGTGCTAACGTGGATTTATTCTGAGTCCCCAAAATAGAAAAAACGTGGCGAATCTAAATGCGACCGTCGCGACGCCACTGTCTATACAGTATGCCCCGACAACGGATTGAACTTTGTCGGCGCGAAAAATGAATTGATTGATATTTTCAAATTCTTTATGCGCGGTGAAAACAACAATACAATCATCGATTTGTATGCGTCTGATGACATCAACTGGAAAACTATGCATACAAGTTCATCACATATAAGTTGATTCGTTACACATGAAAAAGCTTTTCGGCATGCCATATTTCAAATTGAAGCCATTCTCAATTGGCGACCGCTAACTGCTCTCTCTAATGCTCTAATGATTTAAATGCATTAACTCCTGGCCATTTTGTCATAGGTAGGCCGTTGACGGCTATTGTGGAGAAGAACATCAAAAACGACAACCTTAATAGGACCTCCCGCTCGCAACGCTGGCAGTGAATTTCTTAGCAGATTTGGATGAGGGTTGGTAGACTTCTTTTGTTGAATTGCATCCTGCAATGAACAATATCGTTCGATTGACTATCATTAAGAAATCTTCTTCTATTATTAGACGATATTTTACTATTGTATTGTATAATACCTATTGAGGAATATTCATCATTCAAAGGTGGGGAACATGCTGACAAAACTAAAAATAAAGTTTTCCAATAGGAACTTGACAACTTTGAATTTAATTTGTGAACGCACTCTTTGACTAATCATCGAACTGTCACTGTCAATTTATGCAGTAAGCACAATATTTTCATCATAGTATACTAACGAGCAACGTTTGCAAATTATAAAAATTTTCTACAGATATTCGGAGTCGGTGACTGCAACTTTAAGAGCGTTAACTCCAATTTTCGGTCGTAATTCTCGCCCTAGTAGACAGGCAATAACAAATTTGGTGCAAAAATTTGAGTCTACACATTCGTTGTCGAAGATATCGCTACCGTTCAGACGTCCGTAACAAACGATCCAAATCAGTCAATTCCATGGTGTTCTTAAGAATTGGGCATCGCTCAGACTACATTATGGTGTATTTTTCGTAAGGATCTTGTTTTACACCCATACAAGATCAAGCTGACTCAAGAATTGAAGCCGATGGACCATTTGAAGCAACGTACGTTCTCCGATTGGGTTTTGGAGAAGATGCGCCAAGATGATGAATTTCATCGCAAAATCATCTTCAGTGACGAAGCTCATTTTTGGCTCAATGGTTTCGTCAATAAGCAAAATATTTTTTTTTTTATAATCCCGCGCGCTCACCAAGGCAATATGAATACCCTTTTACTGGTTTTATCCAGGGCGCAGGCGGGTGGTGTGGTAGTTTGAAACTCAGGTGTATTAGGTTTCGATATTTTTTTAACAAGCGGTACAAGCTCTTTGAAGATGGCTAGTCAAATTACCATATGAGAAGTTGCTGAGTATATTGGTATATCTGTTCGGCTCGTGTCATGCAATTTTTTCAAATCTTTTGGGCATAAGACGTGTGACAGCAAAGTTTGTTCGAAAACTTCTTAATTTTTATCAGGAAAACCGTCGCCTGGGCATCGCTCAGGAGCTCTTGAATGACGATTAACGTCATTGATCTTGATTTACTCAAAAGGGTCATAACTGGTAGCGAATCATGGGTATATGGTTATGATGTTGAAACCAAAGCCCAATCGTCCCAATGGAGTACCGAGGAGAGCTAAGACCGAAAACGGCATTGCAGGAAGAGCTCAAGGCTATACTTAAAAGTCATTATGAAAAGTTCTTCGTGGATTATTAAAAGCGTCAACACACGTGTAATATGTATATCTAAGGGGGATTACTTTGAAGGAAAACACTAATATTGATGAATAAATAAATATTTTTTTATAAAAATATTAAGTCACATTTTTGAACACACCTCGAACTTAAATTTATTTATATACTCATCCTGTCAAATACAAAAACGTTACTCAAGTAATTTATTTAAGATCTGAACACGCTCATTACTTTTTGCTTTCTACATCCTTTTTTTATGTCATACATGAATATAAAACACATAAAACACTTCTCTCTTATTAAGAGTTACATCGCGTGCGTTTTAATGCCAACAATAATTATCCATAAAAATCAAGTTAATCATCCTGAAAAACCTACAATTACACGCCTTATCCTTTAACAAAGGTAATAATTCGAGTCATAATTGTTAACCTGGTTGTGATTGATTGATCCGAGGATAACCAAGTCCCAGTGTGGAGATATAGATGTGGGAACTGCGTGCTGGCTATTAAATAGTTACACCCGTTACAAATTTCAAAAACCTGAATACATTGTCGGACGTGATGTTATGAAGGATAATTCGTTATTGATGCTTTCATCCTTATCCTTTGTATGGGCATGAAAGCAAATCAGGGTTTTAAGGCGTGCGCTCAAGCATAAAACTCTTTGGTTGAGTCTCCACCGAAAAGGTAATCCAGACCCAAATAAGCGTCATCTTTGTTCTCTTTGGAAGACACCGTTATAAGTGTCGTTGCACTCGTAGATTAGAATTTCATTTACTTTAAAGCAATCTTATAGCTTAGATTGTAAGCGCCGCTGTTGGTCTATTTCAATTTCTTGCGCCACCATATCTACCCCATGGTACCGACACTGGACACGACATAGTTCGGAAAGGACGAAGTGACCACCCTGATAAAGGAGAAGTTCCTTAGTGCGAACACTCTCTCACCACATACTCGTCACCAACCCCAAATTTCCCCCAACGATTGGGTACCATAGAATTTACTAGCCACCGTAGGCCCAATTTACAGTTTAAGTTAAAAATAACGCTCCTTTCTTATTGAAATTTGGAAAAGGCGTTATTATTCGTTGTAGCGGTCTTGAAATCACATATGGTGCCATTAAATTGAGAAAACTACCTTTACAACGAAAGAAGAAAGGAGTTGGGACGAGTTTTGAAATTCATATATGAGTATGAATGATAGAATGGGTAAATGACGATCAAGTACCTAAAATGGCGGTTTAAAGAGAGAGTTTTGAAAGTGAACAAAGAAAAGAACTTTACCGAATTATTAGTTTAAGTGAAAATAAAATATAAAAACCGGAAAAAGTTTGTGTTTGTAAATCGAAAATAAAAAGGGTTTCAAACAACAGCACCGTGTTGCAAGCAAAACTGAATTTAAGAAGAAAACCAAAACAACCGTGTTGCATATACCATCGTGAAAATTATCTGCACTTGAGTTGGTTTTTGTGTACATTATTGATGTCTAATATATTGTGAGTTCATTGATAAATTTTGTTTCATCATATTGTTGGCGATAGTTTTACGGACGCATAGTTGTGAGGGTGATGAAGCTTAGTTTTATGGCTTCTTCTTTTAAAAGTGAAGTAAAAAAGCAAAAAAAAGTGTTGTCATTTAGAGAAAAAGTTGATTAAAGTAACAATCATGCCAAAAAAAAAACATTTCTGTAAAAAAATGTTGCTCAAAAATGTAAAGCGCACAAAGAGTACTTAAAAATAAGTATATAATCTTAAAGCTTTTTACTGAAACTGATTCCACAAAGGTTTGCAGAACCATAAACTCTAAAGAAAGTTGAGAACCCAAAAGTGAAAGGCGCAATGTATGAATAACATTTTCTGAAGAAATGGTTATCGAAAAGGCAAAATATTTTCGCGCTAAGTTAGGTCAAGATTCGTGTATTCACCTGGCTGACTGGGAAATGTTAAAAGCGTCATGGAATTCACGGTCTTCAAACTCACGGTTCAAAGAAAAATTTAACAAAGAAAAAATTAACTAATGAACAAATATATGTATAATGCGGATAAGACGAGCCTTTTTCGGAAGTATTTACCTCAAAATACTATGGCATACAAAGAAGAACATTAGTAGATGGCTACAAAGAATCCACGGAACGATGATCTGCGTTAGTTTGTTTGCAGGGGCTCAAAAATGCAAGTTTAATAAATTTATAATCCATTATTCATAAATTAAATGGAAACATGAAATTAATTTTGAGAAATTTATAAATATGAATGAAAAATTTATAAAAATTTATAAAAAAATGAATCCGTTGAATCTAACTCAGAGGCCGATGGACCGGACTTGTCAATTTTCCGCTACGCCAATCAGTAGGGCACCTCCTACAGTTCCACTTGAAATCCAAAATTTGCATCTTAATATATATTATTGACTCCAGTTTTAGATATTAGATAATAGAGTCGCGGTTTCCATTCTTCACTATCGAAGGTCTCGATATTCAGCTCACACTTTCTTGCCACTTTTTGATCTCGATTTTGTCTATATTGCACAAGACGCTATTATTTTTAACCTCGCGTTTGTGGAACTAATGATATAGTCGGCATGCGGTTTAAGAGTTTACAAAACCTAGTGCAGAGTTGGCTTTAAGGAGTATCCCAGCCATATGTTAACGGAAGTTGAGCTCCCTATCACACAAAATGCCGGGGTCGTGAAGAGATTGAACGAGGGAGACAGGTTGGTTGTATAAAAAGAGGGGGAAGTAGCTGCCTTGTGGAACTCCAGAGGTGGCCAAAAAATTGGGCTGACCTAAAACGAACACTGTAAAAACGGTTTTCAATTAAGATGATATCCATTCTAACAGTATGGGTTCAAAGCCAAGGGTAGACAATTAATCGATGAGAGATTTTATCGAAAGTTTTGCTAAAATCAGTTGCAACTACATCGACTTGGTTGCAATTCTCTAGGGCAGAGAGGGCAAAGGACACGAATTCAAAGAGATTTGTGGTGGTTAACTTACCCTTTAGGAAGCCATGTTGTAGGTAGGTAGGTAAGTGGGTAGGTAGGTAGGTGGAAGATAAAACGCTCTTTTGACGAAATAACGTATCAAATTCTTGACGGTATTATACTGAATGCCTGCCTACACTTGTGCTGCGTAAAATTTAACCGCTACAACTACGAGTACAGGGAGGAATATTTAATGTTTGCTGCTATGAACAATGAACTTGTCATTAGGGCATTTATTGCATATGCTGCTAATACCTGTTTTTGACTTCGCCAGCTTCTCCTTGAGATGGTCTTTTATAAAGTAAACACAAAGACATTTGTACTGGTTAGCAACTTCAAGTATTTGTATTGATTTTGTATTTCCAGTTTTCTCTTCTGTTGCGCAGACGCAACCTTTCTTAAAAAATTGATCAGCTTAGAAAGCTAGGCGATAGGAGTTAAACTTTAATATACAAAGCTCGATATTGCAATCGTATTTATGTCTAAAAAAAATGTTTTCCAACAAACATTTTTCATTTCTGAATATTTTTTTAGAGAGTATTTCTCAATTCCTTATATCAATAACTTTGACACACTATTTAAACTTAAAAATAACAAATGATGCACGACTGATGACACGTGTTAGGCATACTCTAAAACATTAGAACTTGCCATACTTATATGGAACCAGCCATGCATCTATGTATGTACCTTTACTCGGGTCTTTGCCTGAGTTATGTATTTTTCCCACAAGTAAAGTACAACTTACTTGAATAATGTCTTTTTACTACAAGGTGTTTCCCATGACTGACTTATTATCTTATATTAACTTAGTATAATATCGTACATAAAATAATACAAAACACTATATCATATAGCAAAGAGTTGATAGTTAACAATCACGGATTGCTAATGGAGCTATTCGCACACTAGGTCGACCGATGTCGCTGGAGCAATTCTGCTACTGAGCTGTTTTGTGCTGCTTATCCTCTTGGCAATGACAAACAAAAACCAAGACAAACCAAGACAAATTTTGTTATGAAGCTGAAGTTTTCTGTTAAGAATTTATGATGCTTTTGATGTTGTTACCAAGTGATGTCTCGGTAGGTACTTTGGCGATGGTAATAATGACGTTGCTGATTTTGTTGCTATATTAAAACTCGTGCATTTTGCACCTACATGGCACATTCCGGCCGAGTAAGTTCCCCACCATGCGCGTTACTTGCTCCCTTTTTTTATCCCTACACCGAATCTGTCGCCTTCTTGTTCCTCTCTCACAACTTATTCTTCCCAAGCTGCCACACCATCATGACCGGTAAATAATAATAGCGCCTCTTAAAAATTTAGATTTAAACAATATGAGTAAATTTTAAAATGATCGCAAAATCGAAAATATTTAATAATGTGTTTAAACATTGAAACATAATCCAATAATAATATAAATAAATATAAATACAAATTAAAAAAATTCAGATAAATTTTACTTGTTAAACATTTCATGCATTAAAAAATTTTTGAGGAACTTATAAATTTAAATTAAATACATTCACGCAACTATTGAATAAATAATAAGCCATAGACACATATTATTGCACTTGCGTGTTTTTTTGGTAAAAAGTTATTACCTAGTAAAAAAAATAATAAAATAAAACTACAATAAATTTCGTACACATTTTACAAGAACAAGGTTTATTTAAAGAAGTCACAAAAAAATATAAACTAAAGAACTAAAGTTAGGTATTTCGATAGGCAAGAAAGCTTAAAATTGAAAAGAGTGTTGCCTTGTGATACCTTGAATATGATCTTACGGGTCTTTATTTTGTCAAAACCTTTCACTAGAAAATTAATATCAAGCTCCGACATATTTTCTTTTTCAATTGATATGATTGCCAATGATAACACATGGATTGAAAAGTCCGTACCGTTTTATAGTAAGACACAAAATTGTTGTAAAATTCAACTTTATTTATCAAAATAGTTGCCTTCGAGGGTGATACACTGATTGAAACGATTTTTCAATCTTTCGATACCAGTTTTGTAGTACGATTTCGGCTTAGCATCAAAATAGGCCTCTGTTTCGGCGATTACTTCTTCATCGGTCTTAAATCTCTTTCCGGCGAGCATTCTTTTGAGGTCTGCGAACAAAATAAATAAAAATCTGGAGAATACGGTTGGTGGGGAAGCAATTCGTAGCCGAATTCTTTCAATCGTTTTCATCGACTTGTGACACGGTGCATTGTCTTGATGAAACCGCACTTTCTTTTTCTTCAAATGCGGCCGTTGATCTGCGATTTCGTCCTCCAAACGCTCCAACAACGCAATGTAATAGTCGCTGTTGATAGTCTGCCCCTTATGGAGATAGTCGATGAAAATTATTCCATGTGTATCCCAAAATATGGATGCCATAACCTTGCCAGCCGACTGTTGAGTTTTTGGTCGTTTTGGACGAGGTTCGTCGCCTGCTCGCCACTCAGCTGACTGCCGACTTGACTCTGGTGTGAAGTGATGGAATCATCAACACGTTGTAGTTTTTGGTCGACTGTAAGCAAACGCGGCAAACAGAGCTTTCGCATGTTCAAATATTCGTGTATGATATATCCAACACGCTCTTTTGATATCTTCAGAGCCTCAGCTATCTCGATCAACTTCACTTTACGGTCGTTCGCAATCATTTTGTGGTTTTTTTTGGTGATTTCATCTGAAACAGCCTCTTTTGGACGTCCACCGCGTGCATCATCTTCGGTGCTTGTATGACCACTTTTAAATTTTTCAATCCACTCGCGAATGGTTCGTTCGGCTGGTACAGAGTCCAAGTAACACTTATCAAGCCATTTCTTTGCATCGGCTACATTTTTCGCATCAAAAAGCAATGATAAATCAACACACGAAATTGCTTTGAATCAATTTTTTTTTCACAATAACAAAAGTTGCTTCGCTCACAACGTTATATCTCGAGAACTAATCGTCCGACAGATGTCAAATTTATACACGTATCTTTTGAAGGTTGGTACTAACATGGCATGGATTTAATTCAAGTGGTGCCCTCTCTTAGAAACGTCACGGACTTTTCAGTTTTAATGTATTTCCAATCGTTCCTGGGACATTGAAGGACGTAAGTAATTTTTTTATAATCTTAAGTTTAGAAAATGAGCATTCTCGTGATGCTAGAGTAATGGTAAAGTTAAAATTATTCTTAGAGCTATAAAAGTATTCGGAAAAAGAGGCTTCATATTTCTGTTATGAAAAAAATTAAAAATGTCTATCTAGGAATCATTTTCATTAATCAAAGCTTAAATCGGAACTGTCATTATAAGTTAAATTTGTTTCTAATTTGGAACAGTCTTCAGCTGAAACTAAACTTGTATTTTGTTTGAGCTTTCCAATATTATATACACATTGACATAATTCATTGTGCTCTTTTAACTGCTCAAAACTTTCAGATATTGATGAAATGGCTTGATCTAAAACTTTAAAATAAAATTCTTGAATGAAGTCATCTCTTCCTAGATGACTGCGATGTCTGGAAAAGTGCAGGGAAGAAGTTATAAGAATTGTTTTGTTGAAACCAAAATCTCAACTGCCAGCTTGAGGCACATATTCCGTTGTTGAAAGAACTTGCTAGCAATATTAATCCTATCTTAAATTGTGTGCCAAATTACAACGCGGCAAAGAAATCTAAATTCAGTCACCTTTAGGCTCGTTTAGGCTCGTCAGTTTATTAAAGTTCAACAAGGGCTTCATAAACTTCTCCTAAGTATAGGTATAATGGCCTGATCGCATCTAGGTATTCTGCTCTCCTATCCGGTCCGACATAGGGGTCTTAGTGTCAAACTAATAAGATCTTTTTTTCAGAACCGACAACATGTTTACAGAGCTAGAGAAAAAATATATATAAACTCTGAACTGTGTCGAAAAATGTCACTGCGCAAAAGAACATTAAACAGCATCAAGGATGACTACATAGATTCAGCGAATGCGAGGAGCATGGGGCTGAGGAGCTTTAATTCTAGCTTACATACCAAAATTTTTGGCTTTCATGGAACCATTGTCATATCCTTGGCCCCGGCAATATGATAAAGCAAAGTTTAACTTTGAAAACTCACCTAATACTAGCTCAGTTAATCCATATCCGGTTGTCTCTTCTGCAACTTAACACCCTAAGAAGTATTTCTTAACTTCATAGTTTTTTTTGTTATGGTCAACTATTCTAACTACCAAAGTTAGCTGTTCCTTCCTAGTAATCATCAGGCGTACAAGCTACAATTATCGAAAAATATTATTCTCGCTTTATTCTGTCTAAAATAGCTTTTCTAACTTCGCCTGCCAAAAGTTCTATGAGCTCATTTTGAATGCCCTTACTTAGGTATGTATGCTTCGTCTCTTGATGACGGATTCTGTGTAGGTGTTCTGCTGTCGAATTGACGTACAGCTTGAACGAGTTGCAGAAAATTGCCATTGTCTTGCTCGAATAAATCATCGTAGTTTCCTCTAAATGCTAAAGACTGTGTAGAAAATAATTGCACGAGAATTATAAGCCGTTTCAGGACATTTCTCCAATGCTCTATTTCCTTGGCCATCTGGTTTTGCATTCCAGAGTATGTTGTTTTGTCTTTTTGCAAAACCTAAATCTGTAAGGGTCTTGTCTCATGCTCTTGAATAGTCCTTGACAATTGACTCCAGGTAATATAGCCTGTGTTGGTCAAAGCGACACTTTCCGAAGATTTCGAGTAAACTAACCAGGCCCTTGATGTTTTGTCACGATTTTCTAAACCTCTGTGGTAAAAACATGTACTAAACCTCCTGCTTTTAGTTACAACGAAATCAAAATTTTCTACTTAAACCGGACCCTGCTTCATTAGTAATTGAATAACTTTATCACTTAAATTTGGCCATAATTTAAGGTCTAAAAATGCTGGTAAAACTTTAATTGCGCTACTTTCTTCAACATCATCTTACACATGTAAGGTTAATTCTGTGTGAACTTGTTCTGCAATATTTCCTGTAAGCAATAAATTATTGCAACTTAGACTTACCAATGTTGAAGGACACACAGCAAGGTATTTTCGGAACTGCAACGCCTGTTCGGTATTGTTTGCCTCAACCGCTTTCCGTTTGCTCCTACACTCACTTACTGATAGTTTTTTCTTTAATGAATACATTTCTGAGTCCCGACCACAAGGCAACAACTTTTTTGAAAATATTTTTTAACCGACTTAACTCAGTTGTATACAGGAACTTTTTTAACACTTCAGAAATAAACAGTTACAAAGAAGAGACAATCTAGTTACATATTATTTTAACACTGACTGGGTTGTCTAAATTCTCAAAATTAAAGCACAATTTTAAAATTATCCAAAAAAAAAAAAAAAAATATCGTTAACAAGCGCGTACCTACCGTGGAATATAAGGGGTGATTCATCGTGAGGTTTGATTTTCAATAGGCTTTTCTCGATGGATCACGGGTGACTTGTATCAAACTGGTTTATTATTTTTGTTTAGTATCATTTGGCAAATCATCATGAAAAGACTCACACTACAATAACGTCTGTAAGAAATGTTTTTTGTGCGGTTCGCATAATCGACCTACTGAAGCTACTATTACCAATAACATTCGTAAATTTTAGTCCCAGTTTACATAAGTGGATTATACTCGACCGGTTAGATCACATCCAGCACATAGTGAAGAGACTATAGCAGCTGTAGCTGAGAGTTTACGCGAAGACAGTGACGAATCGATTCGTCGTCGTTCTCAGCAGCTCGGCCTAAAGTGTATAATATTCAACTTGTGCAAGAATTAAAGCCAGGCGGCTTGAATTTGCGTTAATTAAATTAAAATTTAAAACAACTGTATGTTGTGGTTTATGGCCTGGTGGAATCATGTGCTTCCTGAAATTCAAGCACATGGTCTCGGTGAGCTAATTGGCTGCCCAGATCGTGCGATATCACACTATCGGACTATTTTCTTTCGAGATAGGTAAAGTCTTAGGTCTTCAGGAATAAATCAGCTACTCGCCAACATTACTCGTGTTATTCGCGTAATACCAGTCGCTATGCTCGAACGAGTCGTCCAAAATTGGACCTTTGTTGTTTCTTTTCGTTGTGATAAATGTTCAGCTACGGCGCAGAGAAGTTCAGATGGTCGAACTAACAAAAACCTGCAACACTAACACACAATCAACATCTCAACAGAGTGCAGCTACCTCTAACAGTTCAAGCATTAAAAAATGTAACAACACCGGATTTTGCGGTTTACCATACTATACTAACTGTTTAGTACGGAGAAAGTAAAACTGCCTAGTTTCTGCAATCTATCAAAATCTTACAAGATGGGAATCCGCAATTAAAATCCAAACTTCTCACTCTTGAAAGTAAATAGATTAAACTGGCCAGAGCAAAGCTCTTTGCGAAACTGAATTGAAATAACTGGCTTATTTGATGATGATGATGATGACACCTATTCCCACTGAAGTATTTCGTGATGCATTAGATATGGAGGTAAATCCTGGTAAAACTGACCAATGATGCGATACTTAAAATTAATACGAAGCGACAACAATAAAGAAAATTGTCATTCAAACCCTCTGACAACCAAAACAATCATTTGCGTGCGAGTTCTTCTTCTGCTCTTAAACAGCGGATAATGCCCGAGAAAATGAAGAGAAACAGTAATATGAATGCTGGCGTACTAAATGGAAGTGAAAGCGGAGAAGAAGTACAATATACGATGCTGGTCCCAGAAGTACCCTGTTTGACCAAGACATGGTGGTAGTTGTTTGAAAATATCACTGTATTGGAAAGTACGCAGTCTATAAAGCATATGTTTCAAGTTTAAAAGCGCCACGTTGTATAGCATTTGTTTGGCAGCCATCAATAGTGAACGTTGTCAGTGAATTTGTGAAAATGGAGGAAATTATCGTTATGTGATACAATACTTTTATTTGAAAGGCCTTAGCCTAACCAATACAAGAGCTGAGCTGGATTTTACTCTGGGTGAGTCTGCTCCTTCGTTTACAACAGTTAGATTTTGGGTTGCTGAGTTTAAACGAGGTGCCAAGACGAGCATCGCAGTGGTCGACCAAATGAGGTGACGACTCCAGAAATGGTGAAGAAAATCCACAAAGCGGTACTAGATGATGTCGACTGAAAGTGAGCGAGCTAGCAGAAATTGTAGGCATTTCAAAAAGTGCGGTACATCGCATATTATTTGAAAATTTTGACATGAGAAAGCTGTGTGCAAGATGGGTGCCGCGATCGCTCACACTCTAGCGAAAACAGTGTCATGAAGATGTTTCAATTGAGTGTTTAGCGAAGTTTCACATAACAATGGATGAAACGTGGGTCCATCACTTTACACCTGAGACAAAAGAAAAATCAAAACAATGGATTTAAAATGTAGAACCGGCTCCAGAGAAGGCGAAGACCGTTTCATCTGCAGGCAAGGTCATGGCGTCGATTTTTTGGGATGCGCGTGGAATAATTTCCATTGACTATCTTGAAAAAGGAAAAACTATCAACGGCCAGTATTATGCGAACTTATTGCAACGTTTGAGAGAAGAAATCAAGCAAAAACGGCCGCGTTTGTCTAAGAAGAAAGTGTTATTTCATCAAGACAATGCACCAGCTCAGTAATCCGTTATTGCAATGGCCAAAATTAATGAATTAAATTTTGAATTGCTACCTCATGCACCCTATTCGCCAGATTTAGCCCCCTTGGATTATTTTCTGTTCCCAAACTTGAAAAAATGGCTCAGTTTTCAAAGATTTTCCAACGATGAAGAAGTGATGTCGGCAGTTAATGGCTATTTTGAGAAGCAAGACAGTTCTTATTATAAAAAGGGTATCGAACTTTTTAAACATCGCTGGGAAAATTGTATAGAGCTGAAAGGCGATTATGTTGAAAAATAAATAAATTTTTTTCCAAATTGTTGTGTTTTCTTTGTTGGGTCGTGTACTTCTGGGTCCGCCCTCATACATCCATAATGCTCTCACCGAATATTCTTGTACACGGGCATTGTTTGTGCAGGCGAACGGGACAACAAAAAAGAAAAGATACTCGTTTAATTATGTTTGGTATACTTTCCTTTTTTTTTGTTTTTTTATTTCTTCTATTGAAGTGGACTTTGAACTTATCCTCTCAATGACATCCACGCCTCATATATTGATAATTCTAATGGTGAAAGGGATTTTGCATCTAAATTTTGCTATGGTAAACATTTTATTGTTCATCAAAATAGAATCATAAGAGAACATTTTTCTGCGCTCGTTTTTCATTATGAATCTTTTATTTACATCCCTGATTAAATTTTTGAGTCAGAAATTGTCATTTGAAGCGTAAAGAACAATAATTTTTTTTCACTCAAATATGTCGAACTTTGTGCCTGAAAAAGTGTTTTTGCGTGGAGTTCTTCTTCATTACTTTAATATGAAGAAAACTGCTGCTGAAAGTCATAGTATTTTGGTGGAAGTTTAAGGTGAACATGCGCTAGCTGAGCGAACATGCCAAAAGTGGTTTGCACGATTTAAGAGTGGTGATTTTGGCTTGGAAGACGATGAACGTCCTGGGCAGCCAAAGAAGTTTGAAGATGAAGAACTGGCAGCATTACTCTATGAAGATTGTTGCCAAGCACAAGAAGAGCGAGCAGAATCTTTGGGTGTCACTCAAGCAGCCATTTCAAAACATTAAAAAGCAGCTGGATATATTCAAAAGCAAGGAAATTGGGTTCCACATGAACTCAAGCCGAGAGATATCGAAAGGCATTTTTGCATGTCCGAAATGCTGCTGGAACGCCACAAAAGGAAGTCATTTTTGCATCGGATTGTTACTAGTAATGAAAAATGGATCCATTACGACAACCTCAAGCGCAAAAACTCATATGTGAAACACGGCCAACCAGCCAAATCAACGGCAAAGCCGAATATCCATGGCGCGAAGTTAATGCTCTGTATTATGAGCTGCTAAAACCGAGTGAAACCATCAATGGACAACGCTACCGAACACAATTAATCCGTTTGAAGAGAGCAGTAGCCAAAAAACGCATGGAATATGCGACCAGACACGAGGCAATAATTTTCCATCATGACAACGCTCGGCCCCACGTTGCTATTCCGGTTAAGAACTATTTGGAAAACAGTGTATGGGAAGTCTTACCCCAGCCGCTCTATAGTTCAGACCTTGCCCCTTCTGCCTACCATTTGTTCCGGTCGATGCAGAACGCCCTCACTGAAATACGGTTCACATCAGAGCAGAATATCAAAAATTGGCTTGCTTCATTCTTGGCTGCCAAGCCGGCGCAGTTCTTTTGCGATGGGATCCACAAATTGCCAGAAAGATGGGAAAAAGTCATAACTTCAGATGGGAAATACTTTTAATAATACTATTGTACATGTTTTTCTTAAATAAACGTTCTAATTTTGAAAAAAAAAACCGCACCCAATAAGTTTTATACCCAATACAATTTTGAAAAAACTTTCTACTACTTGCTCGGTTTTGATTTTGATTCTTGACAGTGGCAGTGTTGTTGCTAATTATCTAACTTTGTTAGCTTCGCATGTTTGATTTTGAAATACATATATGATTTGATTTTAGAATCACAGACCAATCAGTGTCTAGTTTATTAGTTTCCATCACTAAATATAAAGAAACGACAATGTTAAGACCTGGTTCTTGAAGAGGAAACTTGGTTTCGCCAGACGATTCCTAAACTTATTTTATTAAAATATTTAATAAACATATTTCTTTATGGAATTATGAATTAAGCGTAACAAAGAATTCATGATGTTGGATTACTCGCGTTCGGTAAATAAAATAAAAAATAAAAATAAACCCAGGGTTTAATATTCTAAGGGTTGTGCTCTAAATTAAAAAAAAAGAAATTGCATATAGTTATTATAGAAACCGATTTAGATCTTTTCAAGGAAATATCAAAAGAGAATGACAGACACTTAATAGTATCTTAAACAAGTCCTCCCTTTCTTAAAATCCATAACATCATACTTCGTTGTATTATAAAAATATTTTCTGCTAAGCGTAAGATCGTAGAATACTTTAATTTCTTCTTTACGTCAGCAGTTGAAAACCTTCAGTCACAACCGTTCGTCTAAAGTTGTAGATGTTTTAAATCTGTAGATTTCAAAAAAAAAATAGTATTTTTATGAGCCTATAGCCGCTATAACCGAAAAACGATTGAGACCTTAATTAATTTCTTTTCATGCTCAAGTGGTTTAGATGGTATTTCTGACCAGAATAAAAAAAATAATGCATGGTATGTAGCTGACGTTTTAGATTTTATTTCAATAAAAACATTTTTTTGGAAGCTTTCCTGATGGAATGTGTGATGTAGTACTAATATTTGGAGAATTTGACTTCGGTCAGAACGTTAACATTTCCGAGATAGCTTTTAAAAATTAAGTTTTAAAGGTTTTTGAACAAAACTCAATTTTTTAAATTCTGCTCAATTTGGATTTTAAAGAGGCAAATCTACTGAAAATGCTCTTTTAAGCTACTGTTCTCAAATATACCTGAATTACGACAAGAAAAAGATAATCGTTTGGTAAGCATAATTTGTTGCTGTTATTACATTTTATCAAGCATCAGAATATTCCAAATTTAGATTGGTGCAAGTACAGTACATGTAACTCATCGGCTACTTTTCAAATAACTTTACTTGTAGTGGTTATTGCTTTGAAATTGAAAATATTGATAAATTCAAGTACTTAGGGTTAATTGTTGACCCTAAAATGTTCTTTGTGACAAGTGTTTTCACTTCACTTTTATCTATGTAGTATTTACTATTAGATATTTGCTTCTAAATTACAATATGGTATAATCCGTTGGAGATAAGATACAACCTTTACTCGTTCTGCAAAAATATGTTGTGAAAAAAATCTGCCATAAATATCGAAGTCATCATAGTCTTTCATTATTCCGCAAATTAAAAATTCTGTCATCTAGTCAGCTTTACTGCTTCAAATTATTGATTATTTTATAAATCTAGCAATCTAAATTTTAGAGTTCCTAACAATTACAATCTTCGTGGTAGTTCTCTGAATCGAGTATCTATTCCTACTTTTCGCACCACAATTAAATTAAACAATTAATTTACTAATTAAACAATTTACCTTCGTCAGTAAGAGCACTTAGATCAGCTTTAATATTTATATATTCACCGATGTAGAAAACCGGTTAATAGTCTTAAATTAGTTAATCTTCGTTATAGATATACATAATTGTAAACAGATACCTTACTAATAATACAAATTTTCTACTTTCCATTGGTTATTATTTTTCATAAGTATTTGGGTGTCATCCTGGATAACAAACTTCTCTAAACATGTTAAGTCGAAAGCATCTTAGGCTATCTAGAAGTACAGAAGGGTCCTTTAGACCTACACGGCTATGATAAGGCTAATTATATCCTATGTTTCGGCTATATGCTGCTTTATTATTTATTATTATAGCTGCTTTTACCAGACTTCAAAGACCGGTTTGTGTCGGATGCATGTGAGCTTTCCATAGCAATCTCCTTCCGCTAATATTCATGTCATGAGCTGACTCTTAAAGCCATCTTCCGTTTAAAAAAGAAGTGGTCTTTGGTACAACACGCACTGGAGCTTTGATGTTCTTTCGCGTCGGCTATCTTATGACTCTTGTGTTATGGACATGCCGTTCGTTAATCTGCACTTAAGGCCCTGCTGAAGCCAGTTCTAGAATGCAACGATCTCTGAACGCAGTCGGAAGGTTAAATTCAGTGACCCATATCTGGGTTTCAGGACACAATGGCATCACGGGAAATAAAATCGTCGATGAACTTGCCAGGCAAGGTTCAGAGGAGAGTTTTTCAGGACCCAAGCATACGTTTGATCTGCCTGCGTCCTCGGTAATGGCTTCCATTGACAGTTAGGTCTTATATGAGCGCAACTGCAGGTAGTACAACTCTCTGGGATAATGGTAGACCAAACGCTTTTCGACATCTCTAGAAAGCCAGCGGCCTTTCTGCTGTCCCTCAGCATGAAGAACTGCAGGTTGCTTACTGGCTTCGTGACACGGCATTACACATTTATTTTTTTTTTTTAATTTATTCATTATTCTCGTTTACAAAATTCATAGAAATTAAATACAATTTGCAGTATTTTAATTCAGGAGAATAGTTAGTGGCATTTTATTAAATATTTCGTACAATAGAGATAATGCCATATCCATTTTAATTATTTTCTTTGTGGGGTGAACAGTAAAAATTTCGTTTTTAGTTTAAATGGTAAAATATGATATAAGTTTATACCTAAAATAATTCAATAATTCAAATAAATATGCAAGCAGATAACATTGTGCAACAAATTTTCAATTGCATCTATATTGTAGACAAGGAGCCACCACTTCATTTTTTTTTAAAAATATAAAAGCATTCATAATGTTTTGTATATTCTCAGGAAGCTTATAAAATAACTTGCAGGATACGACAGTGTAGGAGTTTCTAAAAAGTGTAGTCCGCAAAGGTAAATTCAGTATATTACAAGAACTGCCTCTTAGGTTATAGGATCCAATAATAGGACTTCGCATGCAACCACTTCGTATAATTGATTTTGAGAACTTTGTAGTAAAATAAGTGTCGCGATATCTTTGTTGGACGAAATAACTCCATAGAATGAGCTGCGCGAGTAGAATTGCAAAGCACATTTCTGTAGGATAATGAAATTTCGCAGTTTGTTGCGGTAAGTAGCTACCCAACAGCATATACTTTACTCTAAACTCGAATGAAATATTCCGTAGAACACGGCTCTTAATACAGCGTCGATAGAAAATACTGTTTTAAATTTTAATGAAAAGTAATATCAATATCAGACAATACTTTTGAGTCAAGGCTAAAAAACATTAGTTTAGTTTTATCGCTGGCTATAAGTTTATGTTCCGCAAACCATGACCTTAGAATATGGACATCATAATTGATGTCGCAGATTAAATTTGAGGATTTACTCCATCACACCCAATCGCAAGATCATGCGCGAAGGCTTTAACTTTTCCAACAAAAGGTTACTCAAACAAAGAATTTACATAAATCAAAAAGAGAATCGGACCAAGGACAGATCCTTGAGGTAAACCTTAATTAATATCTTTCGATATTAGAATATTATTACTTAAAACATTATTAACTTTCACTTTCTGACTTCGATTACCTAAATAAGATTCGAACCATTTGTAAATACAACCACGAAAACCAGCACTGTATAGCTTCTTAAATAGAATACTATGATTAACCATATCAAAAGCTTTAGTTATATCCACAAAAAGTGCACCACAGTATTTCCTGCTATCCAAACCTTTTTGAATGAAGGAGCAAAAGTCTAACAAAGCATCTTCTGTTGAGAATACTGTTCTGAAACCGTTCTGTAGATAACTAAAAAAAAATTGTATTTGAAAGAAACCGCAAAACCCTATTTTTAAGTACTTTTTCAAATATTTTTGTTATGGACGGTAATAATGAGATTGGCCTATAGTTGATGACATCTATTTTGTTATCTTTTTTAAAAAGAGGTATCACAAGAGCACATTTTAGTTCATTTGTGCTATATATAATACGATAAGTAACACTTATATTACATATGTGTCCTAAAATGTCAGCTATATTAAATGCAGTTTTCTTCAACACAAAGTTTGAAATACCATCTCTACCACATGAGTGGGAATTTTTGAGCGATCTTATTGTTTTCAAAATTTCAAGACCAGGAATGGATTCGAAATAAAAACTATTCCTACTACAGACTCTATTAGAATGCTAAATTCAATTTGCAGTTGCAGCTGCAAGGCAAAGTGGATGAATCTTGACCAGCTGTTACAAAATAGTCATTGAATTATGTAGCTACTTTTGCAGGATCTGCAACAAACATATTATCTATTTCAATTATTAACGTTATAGATTGTTTTTTTTTTTTGCGTTTCTATTTCTATTTCCCATTCTTGGGATTTCCCGCCGCACTACTAATTTTATTGTGATTATAAAAATCGAGTCTTAATCTTATTTTTTTGTTAACTTCTTTACACATTTTATTGAAACGAACTTTTAAATTTGTATTGAGTGGATGCTTATGACATTTGCCACACAGTTTGTTCTTGATATTAATTTTTCTGAGAAGAAGGTGGCTTATCCAATGTTTTAATTTCATGTTCTTAGTGCTAGTATATGTTGAATTTTTTATATAACTTATTAGTCTTTCAGAGAATAAGTTAAACGCCCTGGAGGGATATTCCTCACCATATACTTCGTCCCAATCAGCATAAAGGAGTTTATTATTAAGTTTGCTATAATCAATTTTGGTCACTTGAAGTTCTAACTGCGAAGTGCATTTTTTAAAGTATTGAAAACAACACCTGTTATGCAATGATTTGTAATACCCAGATCAAAGACAATGCCTGAACAATCATTTTCCGTTACCTTCGAGAGACGATCAAAAACGTGATCAAGACAAGTCCCTGCAACAGGTCTTGTGGGTTCATTATCAAAAGATGTTAGACCATTTTCTGAAAACAGAACGTTATATGAGTCCAGAGTACTATTCGAAGATAAGAGATCTAAATTCAGGTCAACAAAAACAAAAAGGTTTGCTGTACGGTCATTATTTAAAAACACAGAAAGTTCATCAATGAACAACTAAATTGATTCTGAATGAAACCTACACACAAATAAAACTAAATTTTTCTTCACATAAACAAACGAACATCTGCACTTCTCAAATTGGAAGATTTGACTTCGCACTCATAGTGATCAACACCTCGTGATGAGTACGAATCATTAGGACAAGCTACTCATAAAATCTTCAACTTCATAAGAAAAAATCCATATTTCTGATACAAAAATAAAATCGGGCATATATGTAAAAGTTTCGAGATTACAAGACAACATATGAAAATTTCGTCGCAAACTACGAATATTTTGACGTACAACATAATAAGACTGGAGATTTTGGGTATATATTTTAATTCGTGCGGTTTTTTTTCCAAAACTTGAACGTTTATTTAAGAAAAACATGTACAATAGTATTATTCAAATTATTGAACATCTGAAACTATGACTTTTTCCCTTCTTTCTGGTAATTTGTGGATCCCATCCCACGCCGGCTTGGCTGCCAAAAATGAATCAAGCCAATTTTTGATATTCTGCTCTGATGTGAACCGTATTTCAGTGAGGGCACTCTGCATCGACCAGAACAAATGGTAGTCAGAAGGGGCAAGGTCTGGGCTATAAGGCGGGTGGGGTAAGACTTCCCATCCACTGTTTTCCAAATAGTTCTTAAGCGGAATGGCAACTTGGGGCCGAGCGTTGTCATGATGGAATATTATTGAATCGTGTCTGGTCGTATATTCCGGGCGTTTTTCAGCTACTGCTCTCTTCAAACGGATTAATTGCGTTCGGTAACGTTGTCCATTGGCTGAAACCCGGTTTTAGCAGCTCATAATACAGCACACCCATCTGACCCCACCAAATACAGAGCATTACCTTCGCTCCATGGATATTCGGCTTTGCCGTTGATTTGGCTGCTGGGCCGGGTTTCACATATGATTTTTTGCGCTTGGGGTTGTCGTAATGGATCCATTTTTCATCACCAGTAACAATCCGATGCAAAAATTATTTCCTTTTGTGGCGTTCCAGCGGCATTTCGAACATGCAAAACCGCCTTTCGACGTCTCTCGGCTTGAGTTCATGTGGAACCCAATTTCCTTCCTTTTGAATATATCCAGCTGCTTTTAAACGTTTTGATATGGCTGCTTGAGTGACACGCAAAGATTCTGCGAGCTCTTCTTGTGTTTGGCAACTATCTTCATAGAGTAATGCTTCCAGTTCTTCATCCTCAAACTTTTTTGGCTGCCCAGGACGTTCACCGTCTCCCAAGCCAAAATCACCACTTTTAAATCGTGCAAATCACTTTTGGCACGTTCGCTCAGCTAGCGCATGTCCACCATAAGCTTCCACCAAAATACGGTGACTTTCGGTAGCAGTTTTCTTCATATTAAAGTAATGAAGAAGAACTCCCCGCAAAAACACTTTTTCAGGCATAAAGTTCGACATATTTAAGTGAAAAAAAATTATTGTTGTTTACGCTTCAAATGAATGACATATACCGAAATAACTTACAATGACAGTAGCTTTCCAACGCATGTTCCAATGGTAAAATAACAATGGAATAATACAAGTTACGCCATCTCTTAGCAAACCGAATTAAGTTCTAACCTAATAATATGTTATTTAAGTCTTCGAAAGTTCTTATATCGACAGCCTCACCGTTTTCAACTCTTCGTAGTAATATTTTAGAATTTCTGTACCATAAGTATTTAACACATGAGCCGTTTTATAGTAAAACACAAAATTTTTGAAAATTCAACTTTTTTTATCAATATAGTTGCCTTCGAGAGTGATACACTGATTGAAACGATTTTTCAATCTTTCGATACCAGTTTTGTAGTACGATTTCGGCTTAGCCTCAAAATGGGCCTCTGTTTCGGTGATTACTTCTTCATCGGTCTTAAATCTCTTTCCGGCGAGAACACTTATCAAGCATTTTTTCCCATCGAAACCCAATGATAAATCAACACACGAAATTGCTTTGCATACATACAATAACAAAAGTTGCTTCACTCACAACGCTATATCTCGAGAACTAATCGTCCGACAGCTGTCAAATTTATACACGTATCTTTTGAAGGTTGGTACTAACTGGTACTAACCCTCTAGAAACGACACGGACGACTTTTCAGCCTATGTAATATGTTCGATTTTTGTTTTCCTAGCAGCTATGTATAAGGCTCTACTATACTTAGTTAAAGAATCATTTATATTATATAAATCCTACCCTTTTTGTTACCCGCGAATATCGATGCATATAATTTCTCCTTTTCTATATTTTTCCTCGACATTAGCTTCTGCTTGACTGCATGCGATGAGAGTTGAAGGTAAAGAATGTTTCCGTTCACATTTGAATTTGATTTTTTTGTCTTTTTTACATAAATTCTTCGGATTTCCTCGGTAGAAACATTTACATTTAGCGCATCATTAAAAAGTGATTGAACACACGTAACTGCATTGTTATTGTTCACATTAGGAATGCCAACAACCTCAACTGCATTCTCTATAAGCTTCTGCTCTCTCCAGTTTAGTTTATTCTCTAGATTTATCACCTTTCGCCTGAGTTCAACATTTTCCTCTCTTAGCTCTTTAAGTGATAAAAGAAATCACTGTTAGTTTTCTTTAAATTTATTATCTCCTCGAAAAGAATTTGAAGAGTGATGGAATCGTTCTGTGGCTGTTGCGATGGGCTTGATGTAGGTTCAACTGTTCGACGAGTTTTTTTCGAACTAAAATTTTCAGTTCGAGAAGATATTGACTGTAGGTGTATGCTCTGTTGTACCGGCTGTTTTAAAGGCTTATGTTGTTTGGCTAGAGTTTGGAGTTGTTTGGTAGATTTTTGGCGTTCTACGTGTGTTGTACTGGTGCTACGGTAAGCGGCATTGAAGTTATGTTATTTAAGTTCATATATTCAATGTCTAAAGTTTCAATATTTACACATGAACAGTGAAAAATATGAGAACAATCCGCACAAGTGATTTTGGATTTACTACTCCATTCTATTTTTTCTTTGCAAACTAAACAATTCATAATGAATATTTTATTTGAATTAGTTGAGAGAAAACTAAGATCGCACCCCAGAAAAATCGCACTTAAGAAAAAATACTTCCGTTCACGTTCAAGTTCACTTCACCTCTTTTGCAAGGCACTTAAATGTGGTGGTGGTGCCTTACTTATCTTTTGTCGTAAGGCAATGGAAGTGCTCTATTCCGAGAAAAAAAAAGCTAATATCTTATGAAGTGTCATTAATTTTTTTAAATGTGAATATTGAATTATGTTTTATTGAAAATCTTTTTTTTTGAATTGAATTATATTTTATGCGGTTCTTGAGAATAAAGTATTGGGTGGTATTGGCTACTGTCATTGTACGTCATTCATTTGAGGCGTAAATAACAATATTTTTTTTCCACTCAAATATGTCGAACTTTGTGCCTGAAAAAGTGTTTTTGCGGGGAGCTCTTCTTCATTACTTTAGTATAAAGAAAACTGCTGCCGAAAGTCATCGTATTTTGGTGGAAGTTTATGGTGAACATGCGCTAGCTGAGCGAACGTGCCAAAAGTGGTTTGCATGATTTAAAAGTGGTGATTTTGGCTTCGAAGACGATGAACGTCCTGGGCAGCCAAAAAAGTTTAAAAATGAAGAACTGGAAGCATTACTCTATGAAGATCTTTTAGTGTCCCTCAAGCAGCCATTTTAAAACGTTTTAAAGCAGCTGGATATATTCAAAAGCAAGGAAATCGGGTTCCACATGAACTCAAGCCGAGAGACGTCGAAAGGCGGTTTTACTGGAACGTTACGACAACCCCAAGTGCAAAAAATCATATGTGAGACCCGGCCAATCAGCCAAATCAACGGCAAAGCCGAATATTCATGGCGCGAAGGTAATGCTCTGTATTTGGTGAGATCAGATGGGTGTGCTGTATTATGAGCTGCTAAAACCGGGCGAAACCATCAATGGAAAACAGTACCGAACCCAATTAATCCGTTTGAAGGGAGCAGTAGCCGAAAAACGCCCGGAATATGCGACCAAACACGAGGCAATAATTTCCCATCATGACAGCGCTCAGCCCCAAGTTGCTATTCCGGTTAAGAACTATTTGGAAAACAGTGGATGGGAAGGCTTACTCCACCCGCCTTATAGCCCAGATCTTGCCCCTTCTGACTACCATTTGTTTCGGTCGATGCAGAACGCCTTCATCAGAGCAGAATATCAAAAATTGGCCAAGCCGGCGCAGTTCTTTTGGGATGGGATCCATAAATTGCCAGAAAGATGGGAAAAAGTCATAACTTCAGATGGGCAATACTTTAAAAAATACTATTGTACATGTTCTTCTTAAATAAACGTACAAATTTTGAAAAAAAAAACCGCACGAGTTAAGTTACATACCCAATAAATAAATAAAATAAAATAAAAATAAAAATATTATAAGTGTTATTACCTAAAAATGTATCTATATTATCGTACGAATGCCATCTAGTGGCATCCCCTTATTTCGCTTTTTGATTTCATCAGATTTCGGAATTACTGCCCAATCAACGATAAAAAGTTTCACTTCAAAATCATGTCCTTCGATTTAGAAAGATTTACAATCAAATTTCACAAAACACAGTATGCCTGCAATCTGTTCATCATTAGTTGCAGTGCTTTCGGGTTACTTGCCAGTAAAATTATGTCATCCGTAAATAAAGGTGCTTTAATAAGAATTCTGACTTATTTCAATCCTCAAAACATGCCATCATGTCATGTCCGTTATGTTATCAATAACGGCCAAACTTTCACGATAACCTCACGCACGATCACTTGCAAAAGAGCACATTTCGATCCACAGCATCCAAGGCTGCCTTAAAATCAAGAAAAAAGACGTAGTCTCCTTTTAGATTTAGTGCTCGGCTATGCTTTTTTGTACGAAAAAGTGGTCGATTGCAGAGTATCCAACCTTGAAACCCACTTGAAATTCTTTATAAAGCTTATTATGCGCAATTCATGCTGAGAGTCTACTTTGTAAGATTACGGTAAACATATTTAAGGACTTATTTAAGAATGAAATTCTTTCATCCATACAACTGGGAAAATTATAGTTTCCTTAAAACAGGTTGGCGCTTCACCGGCCTCCAGTATTTTATTCTACAACAAGGTAAGCTTTTTGTGTGGTGCGTCACTCCCGTATTTATAGAACCCCGAAGGTATACCATCCGACCTCGCGGCTTTCACATCCTTGAGAACACTTTTCTTTGGGCAACTTTATCGAACTTTATTGCGACTCACCATTTTTCTTACCTCTCGTAATTTTTGCAGTATAATGATGAAAAATCCAAATTGACATCAGTGAAGTTGAAAATATAATCGCAACATACTCAGAAATATTTTCAGACATATTTTTGTGTGGAAAGACTCATTTGACTGCGACAATATCTTACCGCTGCTGTATTCCCTAAATGATGACATAGTCCAGCCTTAAAATTGAAAGTTTCAATCCTTATGGACAGAATAAATAACTTTTCGAGAGAATTGTTGTAAAAGAAAAGAATTTCAGTTATATCTTATATGTTAAGTTAATTTTTCCATATTTTTCATATTTCTAATCATGAATGGTTCTCATGATTGCATTGCAGTTGACAATTGATGGAATAACCGGTGAAATAAAATTTGATAATCAGGGACTGCGAATGGATTTTGAATTGGATGTTGTGGAGTTAAACCCTTCGGGCCTTTCAATTGTCGGCTATTGGTCTTCATCAAATGGATATAGGATGGATCGAAAACCATCACCGTTTGCTCTGGAATCTGATCAACGGTCGCTGGTCAACAAGAGTTTTGTCGTTATAACAGCGTTGGTTTGTATTCAACTCCAATTTATTTTCTTTAAAAATTAAAATCCTTTTTCTTATAGAGTGATCCATATGGCATGCTTAAAGAAACACCTTCTAAACTACAGGGTAATGAACAGTACGAGGGATTCGGAATCGATCTGATTATGGAATTGGGAAACAAACTTGGTTTCAATTATACATTTAGGCTACAAGAGGATAACAAATATGGTTCACTTGATCCAGTTACTGGAAAAATGAATGGAATGCTTTTGGAGGTTATGGAAGGTGTAAGTATTTTAATAGAAATAATCGATTTAAAAGGTATACGGCTCGTACAAAATTACCTAAACACTCAAACTTTTAAACTGCAATTGATATGTGTTCGAGATAGTTGAATATGTGCACTTGAATATGTGAATATGAATAAAAGCACCCAAATATCAGCTATGATCATGAAGGCTTGACCATCATTTAACTTTATGAACCTATTTGGCTCACACTCAAAAAAGGCTACGAATTAGTGTCACTCTGCATCAAAAGTGTAGTTCGCTTAAAAAAAAAGAGTGCTTGTTAAATAAACTAACAACCCAAATGGAAGTAGATATATGGTATTACATGTATTTCTTGTTCCTGAGCCAATGCAGTCTACTTTTCTGAGTTTAGTTTTCTAAATCCATTTCATGGTCCAGCTCAAAAGTTTGTGGTTGTGCCATTTATACATTAGCCCATCAAAGAACAACTACAGTAAAAAATAAAGACCGACAATAATATTATTTGGTTGGATTTAAACGTCATTACTAGGATTTCTAATGCACTTTAGACACGTGACTTGGAAAAAGTATGATGCAAAACCTTATCACATATAATTTTCGTGACGCAATAATTTGCCAATGATACGTTTAATGTTAACATTTGCAGTTTTATTTTTAATGCCCGAATCACTCATCAGAAGAAGAATCCGTTCGGCTTTCTTGAATTTTTTAGTAACAGGTGTTTCGTGTGCTTGCCGTTTTTGCTGATTCTCGGAAACAGTAAGCAAGCGTAAGGTTTTGCATCTTGTTCGGAAAAGCTATCACAGAAACTCTTGAAATACTAAAAATGGCCTAAAAGAATGGTATAATCGGGAAATCTCAAAGGTTTGAGTGGTTTTCCGGGTTAAAAAGTTGCGAAATGTCAGTTTATGAGTTTTAAATTCGAATTTTATTTTTTTCATTAAAATTTTATTACCTGAATGTACGAGTATTGTCAAGAACCTGAGTGATTTTCTGCAGAAGATTGATCTTTTAAGTTGATTACACTACTTTAAGTTCAAAATACAATATAATTCTTAATCATTACGAAATAAATCAAAATATGAATTCATACAAATGACAACACGACAGTTTACAGATATATACAATTAAGTTTATATTCATTTTCTTGACATTTTTCAAAATTGTACATTCCAGAAGGTTTGTTGGAAGCTCTCTAAAGTGTACTTCTATGCCCATATTCGTTTCAGTATCTTTGGACTAGTAAGTTTTGTTGTCGTCTACACGTGTTTACTGCTTACCCAGCTAGCATGCAGCGAGCTTAGTCATTGGAGCTGAGTCGCTTTGCCCCACGCTAGTATACTGTTTCTGTATGCTGTATCTCAGCTAAGACTCCACCAAGCTGAAGTAGCATTGCTGTAAGACGTCTGCTAGACACCGGTACCTAAGATAAAAAAGAGCGAAGGCGGATCTCCTGAACTTTTAAGTTAATGCATCTACATGATTGCTGCATTTGAAACTGTAATCGACGATGAAACCTAGACACTTATATATAGATACATTAACCGAGTTCGTCAAATAATCGACATCATCCCAACGACGATGCAATTTTCTTAACCCCTCCTCGTACTTCTTTTTGGCGATCGACCTTTTAAAGTCGCAGGAAGACAAAACCGGAGAAAACGATGGATGCGAGAGTAATTCGTAAAGCAATTCGACCAATTTGACTGTGGAGGTCAAATTGTGGGCCGGTGCGTTATCGTGGTGGAAAATCGGCGTTTAATTGGCACAATAAACCGACGTAGTAGTGATTCTTTTTCTCTTCTGCAAATAGTTAACGTGGATTATTCCTCGCGCATCCCAAAAGAACGGTGGCCATCACCTTTCCGGCCGAAGGCACGATCTTTGCCTTATTTCAGGCACGTTTACCGGATAAAACCTATTGTTTCGATTGTTCTTTGATCCCTAGTGTGTACCAATGAATCCATATCTCATCGACATCACGAAACGACGCAAAAACTCCTCCGAATTTCTATTAAACAGCACGTCTTTGAAGTGGTCTCACGATTGCACTTGTTATCCGGTGCAAGCAAACGCGCCACCCATCGTGCGGACATCTTTCTCATGCCCAAAATCTCGTGCAGGATATGGCTAACGCGTTCAGTTGAGATACCTGCTTTATCAGCCAACTCGCGAATTTTCACTCTGCAGTCCGCCAATAGGAGATCATGTATTTTGTCCACGGTTTCCTTTGTGGTAACCGTTTTTGGGATATCTGGGCGCGGTTCATCAAAAACCGACGTGTGGCAACGGTAAAACTCTGCGAACCAATTGTAAACTGTTGTCTGGAAAGGTGAATGAGTCCCATACACAACACTGAGAATGAGCTTGATTTCCTCGCAGGTTTTGCCACTCAAAAATAAGAATCGGATCGGTAGCAAAAAACACTAACACGATGTTTTGAAATGGGAGTCAAAACAAAACTAAGCGTCGGATTGTTACAAAATTTTGGCAGGCAGGCTGAAAGAGGTCATACTAAATGATGGTATATTTTGGCACAGTAGCGCCATCTATCCTCTAATTAAGATGCTCATAAAACAGTCATCATAAAACAATTATCTGCAACAACAACAAACCGTCCTCTACTGTTAACCGAAACCAAGGAACTAACAACAGAGGTCAAACAACTGAAGCACATCTAGATACACCTGCACACACTGAAACTGAATCAGAATTCACTCTCCAAATAATTTACCTTAAGCTAACCAAGCTGGAAGAAATAAACAACCGCTTCCTTGCTTCAGTCAACGATTTACGAACCGAAAATGCAGAGCTGAAAGCGAAGGTAAATTCACTGGAGAGTAAACTAAATTGGCAACAGTAACATCTTCTCTCCAACTGCATCTAAATTGTTGGTGTATCAAATCTAACCTACAATAATGCTATGAACAAAGCCCAGACAATACTCCAGAATGCTTTGTCAATTGATGTTCCCGATGCTGACATAGAGAGATGCTATGTAAAAAATGTGCGAAACAAAAACAACGGACCTCCAAGCAAATCGATCATCTGTATTATTGGTTCTATAACTTAATTCAGTTATATACGGTTTGCTAAGAGATGGCGTAACTTGTATTATTCCATTGGAACATGCTTTGGAAAGCTACTGTCATTGTCCGTCATTTCAGTATATGTCATTCATTTGAAGCGTAAACAACATTAATTTTCTTTCACTCAAATATGTCGAACTTTGTGCCTGAAGAAGTGTTTTTGCGGGGAGTTATTCTTCATTACTGAAAACTGCTGCCAAAAGTCATCGTATTTTGGTGGAAGTTTATGGTGAACATGCGCTAGCTGAGCGAACGTGCCAAATGTGGTTTGCACGATTTAAAAGTGGTGATTTTGGCTTCGAAGACGATGAACGTCCTGGGCAGCCAAAAAAGTTTAAAGATGAAGAACTGGAAGCATTACTCTATGAAGATTGTTGCCAAACACGTACTATTGTACATGTTTTTCTTAAATAAACGTTCAAATTTTGAAAAAAAAAAAACCGCACGAATTAAAACATATACCCAATAAGTTCACTGACTTGTCGTTGAAGCAGTGGATCATGAGTGTGAAGAAGAAGGGAAACCTAATTTCTAACGCGACTATTTACGAGAGCGCCCACAGCAGCAACAGCAACGACATTAGGCAAAGCAGCATTTACATCAACGATGATCTTCCGTCATACACAAGGGCTCTCTTCATGCAAGCGAAAGAAGTAAGAAAGCGGAAACAGTATAAATTTGTGTGGTTTAAGAACAACAATGAGGAAGGAGGAAGGTGGAAAAGTCATCTCGATTAAATCTTTTACTGACCTTGAACTTGTTTGAATAATGAATTCTGAATTTAATGACACAAATAATCGAGGATAGCCTCGATCTAAGTTTTGCAAATTGTGATAATGTTTTTAAAAATAGTTCATACTCTATAAACAAACTGTTTGTCGTACACCAGAATATTAGAAGTTTGAGAGAAAACTTTGCATCTCACCTTAATTCTTTTCATTACATTCGGGATATTATTATTTGGATTTATGGGTTTTAAATTAACGATTATCATCTACCGGGTTTCCTTTTCTTTGCGAATCCAAATGAAGATTATGCTGCGGGCGGTATCGGCTGTTTTATTAAAGAGAAACTAATAGTTCATGAAGCTATGTGTGTCGACTTTCAGAGCGCAAACATTCTAAAGGTTTCTGTTAGGTTTAATCAGATAGATTTTGTTCTGTTGTCTGTTTATCGTCTACATATGTTTAATGTTTTTGCGTTCATAGGAGAATTTTCTTATCTGCTGAACACAGTAAAAGCAAAAAACCTAATTATTTTTGGAGATTTCAATATAAATCTGTTAGATAGTAGCGAAACTGTGTCTAATTACTTGGCCCTCTTGGCCTTCCACGGTTTAGCTAGTTTTATAAATGAACCCACTCGGTTGTCTTCAGGTACGTGTTTGGATCATATTTATGGGCGATTTGCAGACTTTCCATTGAATGCCTGCGAAAGGTGCACATATGACTTGCAAATTACTGATCACTCAATGATAGGTTTACTGGTGAATACTTTTCAAACCAAAAAGTCCAGCCGTACCGAAGTTAATAGATAAAAGCAAAAAACAAGAATTGATTTTATAAAGCTGACAAATCTTCTACCTTATGAGTTCTGGGACGATGTTTACATGGAAAGTGATGCTTCTATTTCTTATGATGTGTTCAAAACTCGTCTTAATAAATTTATATCAAACTGCTCCTCTACGGAGCATTTGAAAAAATCTAAAAAAAGACTAAAACCCTGGATATCTAGTCAACTCATTGAAAAAGTTAACGTGAAACACAAGCTAAGAATAAAATGCTCCAAGAATCCCATGAACCTTAGGCTGAAAAGTATGTTTAAAAAGCTATGTTTGGATTTAAAAAAAGAGATTGCTTTTTGCCGCGATAATTATTATCGAACTAAATTCATTTCTGCTAAGGGTAACCTTAAATTAGAATGGCAAGTAGTGAATGATATTCTAAACAAGTCTTGTTCTACAACAAAACTCCATTCAATTTGTGTGAGCAATTGCGAACTGTTTGACAAACTTGACATTGCTAATGCTTTCAATGAGTATTTCACCTCAATAACAAACAGCATACCAACATAAACAGTCCTGAGAAATTGCACTCGTTGTTATAATTCAATAAGTAGGGGTGGTGACCTGTCGCAATATACGAGCTTCGAACCTATCATTGCTTTAGAGCTCCTAAAAGCAATTGGATCCCTAAAAACTTCGAACTCTTGTGGCTTTGATAATATTTGAAATATACTTGTTAAACAAATAGCCTGCTATGTGATTGACGTTCTGGCAGTCATTTTTAATCGCAGCATATTTGCAGGAAAATTTCCCGTGGCACCCAAACGCACCGACGTAATTCCGCTGTTTAAAAAAGGCTCTGCAGACGATATAAAAAAGTATAGGCCAATTTCCCTTATACCCACTTTTAGCAAAATATTCGAAAAAGTTATTAAAGAGAGAATAATATCTTACTTGAAGAAAATTGAGTTTTTTCGGTAAATCTACCGAAGACGCTCTTTTAAATTTTTGCTTAAATATTTTCTCTAACCTTGATGGTAAAAAATTCACGGGTGGTTTATTTGTTGACATCACAAAAGACTTTGACATGGTCAACCATACTATACTGTTGGATAAAATGGAAAAACGGGTTTTCGTGGGTTCATACTATAGTGGCTTCGATCATACCTATCAAACAGATCTCAAAGATTGAAGATTAATGTTATGAGAAGCGAGATTCGTTCCTTCAGTTTGGGAGTTTCTCAAGGTTCACTGTTTTCACTAAACTTCAGAAGTATAATTACTGCATTTGCAGATGATGTTGGCTGCTCATATGGCTCTGAAAGTGTCTTGGATTTAATCTCCGACATTAATTGGGATCTTAGTCTATTAAGAATTTGGTTCGCAGAGCACAATTTGAACATTAGCTCAAAGACAAAAATAAAGTTTTTTAACTTAGCTTCCCCAATGAGTATGAATGCGGACGTTTACTTCCACGCATCAGAATGCCAAAGGTATGGACAAGAAGGCTGTAATTGTTATTCTAGTCAAACACTTCCAACATTTTGTAGCAGTCTTAACTGTAGTGATAATTGCTTTTTAATTAAGGAAGTAGACGAGTTTAAGTATCTTGGGCTCACAATTGATTCTAGGATGTCATTTGCAAGCCACACAGAGTCCTTAAGGAAATATTTTCGAAATACTCTGCGACACTTTTTTTATCTAAAAAATGTTTGTTCAAAGCAATTATTAAAAATCATTTATTAGGGTGTCTTTCACGCTAAACTCCAGTATGGAATTGTTTGTTGGGGGCCGTGTATCTGAATAAAATCAAGCCCTTGCTAGTCTTACAAAAAAGTGTAGTGAGGAAAATCTGTAACAAGAATCGGCGTCATGCAAGCTTCCCATTGTTTTGTGATATGAAAATTCTTCCAGTTCGTCATTTGTATTATTTTAAACCGGAGAAACTCTTCTTATGTTGTGACTGTACCCGTTTTCCATACAACTGCATTTCGTAATTTTTATAATATCTCTTCATGTCGACTATTTAACAAGCTCCCTTTAAATAATAAAATGATAAGAATTTCTGGAATATTTAAAAAGTTCATAAGGTTTTGGCTTTTTAATTATGATTCACAGAACGTGGAATACCTTCTCTCTGATATTCTGGTGTAAATAATGGTTTTTTTTTTCTAACTTCCTCTTAACTTTTCTTTATTTTTATGTAGTTCTTTTATTTTGATTTGCATCCTTCACTTTTCTTTGTAAATATAATTGTATCTCATTACTTTAATATGAAGAAAACTGCTGCCGAAAATTATCGTATTTTGGTGGACGTTTATGGTGAACATGCGCTAGCTGAGCGAACGTGCCAAATGTGGTTTGCACGATTTTGGCTTCGAAGACGATGAACGTCCTGGGCAGCCAAAAAAGTTTGAAGATGAAGAACTGGAAGCATTACTCTATGAAGATTGTTGCCAAACACAAGAAGAGCTCGCAGAATCTTTGGGTGTCACTCAAGCAGCCATTTCATGTTCCACATGAACTCAAGCCGAGAGACATCGAAAGGCGGTTTTGCATGTCCGAAATGCTGCTGAAACGCCACAAAAGGAAGTCATTTTTGCATCGAATTGTTACTGGTGATGAAAAATGGATCCATTACGACAACCCCAAGCGCAAAAAATCATATGTGAAACCCGGCCAACCAGCCAAATCAACGGCAAAGCCGAATATCCATGGCGCGAAGGTAATTCTCTGTATTTGGTGGGACCAGATGATTGTGCTGTATTATGAGCTGCTAAAACCGGGTGAAACCATCAATGGACAACGCTACCGAACACAATTAATCCGTTTGAAAAAAGCAGTAGCCGAAAAACGCCCGGAATATGCGACCAGACACGAGGCAATAATTTTCCATCATGATAACGCTCAACCCCACGTTGCTATTCCGGTTAAGAACTATTTGGAAAACAGTGGATGGGAAGTCTTACCCCACTTACCCCATCTTACAAAACGCCCTCACTGAGATACGGTTCACATCAGAGCAGAATATCAAAAATTGGCTTGATTCATTCTTGGCTGCCAAGCCGGCGCAGTTCTTTTGGGATGGGATCCACAAATTGCCAGAAAGATGGGAAAAGTTATAGCTTCAGATAGGCAATACTTTGAATAATACTATTGTTTTTCTTAAATAAACGTTCAAGTTTTGAAAAAAAAACCGCACGAAAATAATTGTATACCCAATATATATATATACTTTTTTAATATACCTAATGAATTATTGTGTGCAAGTCACGTAAAATTTACACATGTATTATATATAATGAAATAAAAAATACTACTACTACTACTACTTCTACCCTCGTATCTTATGTCAGCAGTCATTGTTATGAATTTTTATTACAATTAAATATTTTTTATATTTGCATGGGAGGTATGTATAGTACATTACTTTTGTTTTGTTTATATTTATGACCAAGGCATGTATGTCATGACACCATGATGAGACAATATACCTGCATAATTTTTTCGGCTGCTTTAAAGTATTTATAATTACCGATTATGTTGGGCGAATATCATCTTCACTCTCCAATCTATTATGTTTTAGTGAATAGAGGATTTTTTTCATATCTTCTATACTGTTATCTAAAAACATTGATCGCTGAACACTGCTAGATGGACTCAATTAAAATTTATGTAAAATTTACATGTTAATTATCTCTTTAGAAAACCTTTCTGCAAACTGATTTGCCAGACTGTCAAGCTGCTCTGTAGTTATGTGTTTCGCCAACCTATCATCAGAATTTGTAGACTTTTTCCCAATATAATAGTTAATAATAATTTTTCGTATTTACTTTGGATTATTATCTTGCTTTTAAAAATTGCGGTTTAAAAACATTCATTTGTGTGTTATATATTTTTTTTATTCAGTTAATTTCGGAAGATTTCGTATTCCAAGGTTCTCCGATTGTTTATGTATCTTCTATATTAACTTGTTTGGAACATTGCTGGTCATCCAGTTATTTTCATGAATTGTAATAATTTAGTCTTTATCTAGATTCTTAATAATTTAAATTAATAATTTTTTAGCTTGCATTTACATACACTTATTTAACACAAATATGTGCATTAGTTGTTAATGTACACATTTAGTACTCAGCTCGAACACTTATAATAAATTTAGATGTAATCCCTTCTCTGTAAAATAATTATTAGACAACAAGTCAGTCTTGAATTCAACATTAAACATATACCAGGTGTACCGGTATGAAGTGAGCGCCAAGATACAAATGTCTCGATAGGGAACATTTATTGTGAACGGGCACCTGTCAAACATATTTAGTATACATCAAGTCATTGAGCAAATAACATCATATTCTTTCATCGTGTTAAATATGTCGAATTTTGTACCAGAAAGTGCTGCAGAGTCGCATCGAATGCTTATCGAGGCATATGGTAATCATGCTCTGTCAGATGCAACATGCAAAAGATGGTTTCAAGGGTTCAGAGATAACGATTTTGATGTGAGAAATGAAGAACATGGAAGATTACCAAAAAAAGTTTGAACACGCCGAATTGCAAACAATATTGGATGAACATAACACTTTGAGTCAGAAACAAATAACAGAAATATTAAATGTTGAACAGCAAACAATTTGTAACCGTTTAAAAGCTATGGGAAAGATCCAAAAGTCTAAAAATGGATGCCACATGAATTGAATGAAAAACCGGAAAACCACTAGTGAAATTTTGCTTCAAAGACACGATAAAAAATCAGCTTTGAATCGAATTTTTACTGGCGATGAAAAATGGATTTATTTCCAGAATCCTAAACGAAAAAAATCATGAATTAATCTGGGACAACCATCAACTGCGACTGCAAAACCAGATCAATTCGGCAAGAAGACAATGCTGTGTGTCTGGTGGGACCAGAAAGGTGTGGTATACCACGAGCTCCTAAAACCTGGTGAAACCGTTAATAAAGATCACTTACGATAACAAATGATCAATTTGAACCATGTATTGATCAAAAAACGACCAGAGTGGGCCAGAAGACACGGCAAAGTAATTTTGCTCCATGACAATGCACCTGCACACAAAGAAAACTGGTTCAGGATACAACCAAAATACTTGGCTGGAAGCTGCAACCTCACCCGCTGTATTCAACGGACTTGTCTCCTTCCGACTACCATTCGTTTTCATCGATGGGACACGCATTAGCTGAGAAGCACTTCGAATCCTATGAGGAAGTCAAAAATTGGGTGACTTTTTGGTTTGCATCAAAAGATGAACAGTTTTATTGGCGTGGAATCTATAAATTGCCTGAAAGATGGGAAAAATGTGTAGCTAGCAATGGCCAATACTTTGAGTACTTTTCCATTAAAAATTAGTGTTTTATTTTCACAAAAAAAAAAAAAAACGCTCATAAACGTTTCATACCGTTACACCTAATAATATATTGTCAGGTAGTAATGAGTGGCTCGGACAGTATAGACACTGTAGAATTTAAGACAAAGCCTGTGATTTATAAAAATTAAGTGACCGGACATCCAATGGATTGACTGAAAGTGCCAAAACAATTTCATTTTCAAACCTCAAATTTGTTTGAAGAGTAAACATTTTGGAATCAAAAAATAAATCTATATTTGCTACCAATCGGCTAAAACCAGATAAAATTATATAGGGTTTTCTAATAACAACTTGACAATTTTTTTTTTTAAATAAAAGGCAAACTATTTGAGATGTTTCAAAAACTTCATTATTGGCTTGAAGCACAATCAAAATATTTATGAATGGAACTCGACTTCGTTCATATGGCCACCGCGGGAACGTTTGCAGCAGTCGATTCGTTGGACCTAATTTTCAACAATTTGACCACATGGCCCAATAACGCTGCCGGCATGCAAATCGCACCAAGCAGTTATTTTTTGTGGATGAAGTGGTTATTCATGAAGCACATGTGGGTTTTCACCCGACCAATAACGCATATTTTGCTTATTGACGAACCCATTGAGCCAAAAGTGAGCTTCGTCACTGAAGATGATTTTGCGACTCCGAATATCTGTAGAAAATTTTTATAATTTGCAGACGTTGCTCGTTAGTGTACTTTACCATGATGAAAATGTTGAGTTTACTGAATAAATTGACAGTGACAGTTTGATGATTAGTGAAAGAGTGCGTTCATAAATTAAATTCATAGTTGTCCAGTCCCTATTGGAAAACTCTATACAACACTTTTAAGCTGGCTAAGAATGTGAAATTCATTTCGCGCCAACAAAGAAATTTGGTCTACAACCGGTACAAATTTTAAACTATTAGACAAAAGCCACACAAAAACTTTAAAAAGTTTTTGATAGAATTGAAATTGATGATAGCTCCGTGTGAATATGAAAACGAAATTGTTATGATAAGAGAAATCGTTATCTTTGGTATTGTGGGTGGAAGGAGAAACTTCTAACACAAGAAAACCTTGAGCTCAGAAAATTCGAAGAACTTGTCAAGGCGTATGAAGCCAGCAAGCAGAAAATTATATACTCGTATATGTAACATTGGCATCGGGCTAATGCAGAGGTAAGCGGCGTCAGATAAACAGATACAGCAACAGTCGGATAAATAGAAGCAGCAACAGTCGCATCGGCAGAAACAAGAAAAGCAGTAGATAGTGGGTTGTTGGTCGTCAGCAGTAGCAAATTGTGTGGCAGTTATCAGCAAAAAATCGAACCTAGTCATCATTGTTAGTACGTATACCTCCGCAAAATTTTGGTCTTCTTCATCAGTAATTATTATATTCTATCTCACTTATTAATGAATTATTTCTATTTATCTTATTAATCGTATTATTTATCATTGTTGAAAGAAATTAAAACGTATATGTTGATTAACCACAACATTTTTTTACATTTGGAGGCTCGTCCAAGTTTAAATACCCGCTCGTAGATTTGATAGAACACATACAAAAAGCAAAAGTATTCTGAAATTCCCGAAATCTGAGGTTAGTCAAAGAAGAATATGAACAATTAGTCCACGAGTGCAAAACAGAAGTCGCCAAAAACCACCGCAAGAAATAAACAGCTTCCACCAGCAGTGCAAGCGAGACAAATATACAATACGCGATCGACATTCCACAAAAATAAAAAGATGAACGGTTCAAAGGAGAAACCAGAAACCATATGGTACAGCTGCAATCGCCGGCGTCAAAGAACAACGACACAAAGGAAAAAATGGAGATGAACAAGAAAAACATGAAAAAAAAAGTGAAAAGTGAAAATAAAATTGCAGAAAACATCGAAATGTTACAGCAGTTAGTTCGGTTGCTGACACTGAAAATGCAGGATGACGAAGTAAGTAAAGGAGATTCCAAGTTAATTGTAGAGAATTTTTCCAAAATTGTCCCTGAGTTTGACAGAAAAAATATGGTTTGCAAATTTCGAACTTAATGCTGACGGATATGGACTTAACGAGAAACAAAAATATGTGCAAGCCCTCGCCAAAATGACACGCACAGCACAGTTGTTTTTGGAATCCATAATTCCAAGCCAAGCGACTCATAAAGCTGAGGATTAACAACGTAGAAATGGACGCTATGGTAGATACGGGCGATGATGTGAAGATCCTCAGGAAGGCAATGGTCAATAAAATTAAGGATGTAGTGCTGCACATGAGCGAGGCTTAGGCAACAAAACAGCGCGACATGTGGGCTATTTCACAGCAGATGTAATGGTAGACAACATGCATGTTGCCCAAACATTACTGGCGGTGGTCGACGAAGCTATTTGATGCGATGCGCTGCTTGGACATGATTTTGTCAGCAAGTTTGAATTTACTTCAACAGCGCCGGCTCCTCTGTTAGAGGAGAAGACTAAGGAAACAAATCAGATAAGAATATAGTATAACGTTGTTGAGTCAAATAAAGATACTGATATAGGTTCTCAGTTCAAAGACGTAGTGCAAACAATAATCGACAACTATAAACCAGCTAAGCTTGCTCCTGAATACCCGATTAAACTAAGAATTGTACCAGATGGCGATATGGTACCATTCCGGCACGCACCAAGTCGCATTGCAGTTGACGAGATTGAAGCAGTGAAGAAACAGATTTACAAGTGGCTCGACGCAGGTATCCTGTATTCTTCTGGAGCAAAAAAAACACCTAGGCGGAAGCACAGCAGCATAGCTATGTGCAAGAAGCTAAAGCTATTTTTCTGGCGTTTAAGAAGTTTCGTCATTGTATACTGAGCTGAGCAAAAAGGACGTACCTTGTGAAGTGGCGTAATGGGTCGTTTACAATTACTTACAAGGTTTCAATTTCGAGGTAGAGCACCGGTCAGGCCACCGGCTGAAACATGTAGACTGTCTTAGTCAATATCCTCAGAAGATTAGAAGGCACAGATCTTCTGGTGGTGCCAAAACTTCTGGAAAAAGAAATTATTGCTAACGCTCATAATGCTGGACACTTTATCGCTCAAAAAACAATGCACGCAACAAACAAGAACTACCGAATACCACACTCGGAGAGCAAGGTCGCGCATGTGATAAGAAACTGTGTTAAATGTATTGTGTACAACAAAAAACTGGGCAAAGAAGAAGGGTTCTTGCATCACGTCGAAAAAAGAGTCACTCCGCTACACATTTTACGTGTGAACCACCTCGACCCTATGGACGCTATCGCAAAACAGTATAAGTACATCTTTGCCATAGTAGAAAGGTTTACAAAGTGTGTGTGGCTATATCCGACAAAGAAGGTAAGTTGTGAAGAGGTGCTCAGGAAACTGACCGAATGGGCTGCAGTTTTTGGCAATCCAGTCCGCATTGTAAGCGATCAAGGAGCGGCGTTTACGGCAAGTATGTTTGAGGAGTATATTAAAACCAATTGCATCGAACATGTATGGAGCACCATAGGACTACCAAGCGGTAGATAGAGGAAGATACTGGCGATCACATCGAAGCTATCGTCAGAGGAGCCTTCTAAATGGTTTAAGTTTCTGCCAAAGGTACAAATATCCTAAAATAGTACAATTGACGTTTCCACAAAGAGATCCCCTTTTGAATTGATGTTTGGCACCAAGATGAATAACATAGCGGACGATTGTATTCTGCAGCTACTTCAAAAGGAGATGTACGACAATTTTGAGGACGAAATGCTGAAATTCAACAAGCTCAAGCTGCTTCCAAGGAACAGTTTGACAAAAAAAACGAATATGGGTACAAAGTTGGCGATCTAGTGGCAGTGCGTCGAACACAGTTTGTGGCTGGAAGAAAGATGACAAGCGAATATCTAAACGTGATTTCTAAGTTCAAACATAATGGACGATATGAAGTGCGCAAGGCGGCAGACGTCGAGGGGCCCAACACCACGGCCACAAGTTACGACAATATGAAATTATGGAGATAAGCAATAGACAACAAGGAACCCTAGTCATCGGATGCCGATGAATAATAATTAGAATGACCGAATGTAACATTGGCATAGGGGTAATGAAGAGATAAGCGGCGTCAGATAAACAGATAAAGCAACAGTCAGATAAGCAGAAACAGCAACAGTCGGATAAACAGAAGCGGCAACATTCGGACAAGCAGAAGCATCAACAGTCGCATCGACAGAACCAAGAAAAGAAGTAGAGAGTGAGTTGCCAGTCGTTAGCAGTAGCAGATTGTGTGGCAATTATCAACAGAAAATCGAGCTAAGTCATCTTTGTTAGTACGTACACCACCGCAAAATTCTGGTCTTCTTCATCAGTAATTATTATATCGTATCTCACTTATCTTTAATGAATTATTCCTATTCATCTAATTAATCGTATTATACAATATATCATTATTGAAAGAAATTAAAACGTAAATGTTGATTAACCACATCATTTTTTTACTTATATGATTCTTGAAACTCACCAATACAGCGAAGTTTTATCGAAATCACATGCAATATCCAATAGACAATTCCATCAGCAACAAAGAACAATAATCGAGGCAACAGTAGCAGGCAGCAATTAATACCTTTGACGTCATCATCAATGTGATCAAAAAAGAAAAGTTCCAAATGTAAATACATACTTCAGTGTACGGTTTGTCCAGACATGGGAAGATTACATAACAACTGCAGTAAACCTAATCATTATGCTGATGTGTTACAATGAAAAAATATGTCAAAGATTGCAAGCGGAATCTCATATTAATTTTGACGGTGCAAATTCTTCAACTGAGGAAGCAGAATACAAAGATTTCTTTTTGGGTACAATAACAGCTAACCAAATTGGTTAAAATAATATTAAACATATTTAAATTTAAGAATTAAAAGTTAATTTTGTTGTGTCAGATAGGTACAGATGCGCAAGTTCATTTGTTTTCGTATAGTACTTTCAAAAATATTTCAAAAGATAAAGGGAAAATTAGATATTGTAAAGTTAGATTAGGTTAATGGTTAATGGTTAGATGTTAGGTGCATAAAATCGAACAAATATTGTATTCTTAAGTATGTGGTTACAAAATTGAACTATCCGATTTCGTTCGTCTCGGGTTTGTTAATTATAATTCAAACAAAGTATCAAACAAAAGACCGTTAATAAAATTCGTGTTCATTTAGACCGCCGCAAAAATTAAATGTGGCCATAAAACGCTATATTACCCATTTCCATTCTTCGATCTAATAAGAAATCGTTTAAAAAGTACAATTTTTTTGATTTATTTAGACATACTATACACTAATACACTCTTTGGTAGATATTCATTTAAAAAACATTTATTGTGTCACGGTAGATATTTTTGGTGACCTTGAAGTTTTTATTTATTTAGACAATATTCTAATTCATATTTAAAACAAAGAGGAACATGACACTCACCTTCTTGCAGCTTAAGAAAGAACTCAAGCAGCTAAGATGTAATAAAGAAAAACTTAATAAAAAAAAAAAAGTCAACTAGGTGAACTAAATTACTTTGGTGAAAAAAAGGCATTTTTACAGATCAATTCCCAAATGTATGGAAGCCTTTAAAAGATTTTTAGGTATGCTAACTTACCTCAGTGCTTTTATATCAAATTTGTTCAAAAATTCTCAGATATTGACAAGTTTATTGAAAAAAAAAAAACGTTTCATAAAAGTAGGATAAAAATTATGGAAAATATTTTAAACAATTGCAAGGAACTGTAATATTATTATCCTTATCCTTGGCTGTAGGTGTGGTACTACAGCAACAAGGAACGGTCAAAGACATTAACATATTGTCAAAAAAAAGTACTGAAATTGAATAAGAACTATACGCAATTGTTTTTGGGTGTAATAAATTTCATCAGTACATATATGATCAAATATGTAGTTTCCGTAGAGACCGATCATAAGACTTTTTCAAAAAACCACTTGCAAAGGTGAACTGCGTCTGCAGAGAATGATGCTTTGCATTCAAATATACACATTTGCATTCACATGTCACTTTCAGACCAAATAAATGAATGCAAATTGCAGACACATTATCAAGGGCCCCACTTTTAAAGGCAGAAACATTAGAGAATAAAAGAAAATGAGTATCTATTTTGGCATCATTTCCGCTTCTCTCTTAATTTCTGAAGGGAGACTTAAAGAAGTAATCTAAGATAGGCAATACAATTACACGGAAGATAAATGGCCAGAACATAGAGGACATATTGATAGTTCAGTTCTTCCATTTTGGTCAATTAATTTTTTGTGTTTTAGGGGTAATATGGTCATAATTCCACATAAAATGTCGTTCCTGCATAAGTTTCATGCAGCAATAAAAAACACGAGTCTCTATTTATTGGTCAGGGATCAATTAAGGCAGAACGAGATTTTTTAAGATTTAAGATTTGACGATGTTATAGGAACAATAACCCCAAAGAACAGCTTCAACCATACGATTTTCCAAAAAGAAATGAAATTTTTACCTCAAATTGGTAAACATCTAAATATATTCTGGCTGTGATAGTAAATAAGGTGCAAATTGATGTGAACTTTGCCATTGGACAAAAGTTTTCATCATAATCCATTCTCTCTTTTTGATTAAAGCTCTCATCAACAAGCATAGCTTTGTACCGATCGATTGTGTTGTCAGATGATAACTTAGCCTTGTATACAGTTTTCCAATAGAGCCTTGACAATTTAATTTGTGAACGCATTCTTTCACTAATCATCAAACTGTCACTGTCAATTTATTCAGTAAACTCAACATTTTTATCATAGTAAAGCACACTAATGTGCAACGTCCGCAAATTATAAAAATTTTCTACAGATATTCGGAGTCGGTGACTGCAACTTTAAGAGAGTTAACTCCAATTTTCGGTCGTAATTCTCGCCCTAGCAGACAGGCAATAACAAGTTTAGTGGCAAACATTTGAGTCTACATATTCGTTGTGTAATGTTGTCGTGTCAGTGAGACAACGGATTGGTCGAAGTGTCGAAAATATCGCTGCCGTTCAGACGTCCGTAGCAAACGATGCAAAAGAGTCAATTCCACGGCGTTCTCAAGAATTATTATGGCATATTATGGCGTATTTTGCATAAGAATCTTGGTTTACATCCATACAAGATTAAGCTGACTTAAGAATTGAAGCCGATGGACCATTTGAAGCGACGTACGTTCTCCGATTGGGTTCTGGAGAAGATGCGCCAAGATGATAAATTTAATCGCAAAATCATCTTCAGTGACGAAGCTCATTTTTGGCTCAATGGGTTCGTCAATAAGCAAAATATGCGTTATTGGTCAGGTGAAAACCCACATGTGCTTCATGAATCACCACTTCATCCACAAAAAATAACTGTTTGGTGCGGTTTGCATGCCGGCGGCGTTATTGGGCCATATTTTTTCGTCGACGATAACGATCGTCACGTTACTATGAATGGTCATCATTATCGCGCCATGATCACCGATTATTTTTGACTCGAATTGGAAGATATGGACTTGGACGACATGTGGTTTCAACAGGATGGTGCCACAAGCCACACAGCACACGCTACAATCGATTTATTGAATAGTAAGTATGGTGAGCGTGTTATCTCAAGACACGGGCCAGTCGATTGTCCGCCTCGTTATTGCGATTTAACGCCGCTTGACTAATGGTTAGTTCGGCTGGTGCAGAGTCCGGGTAACACTTATCAAGCCATTTCTTTGCTGCATTTTTCCCATCAAAAAGTAATGATAAATCAACACACTTTGAATCCATTTTTTTCACAATAACAAAAGTTGCTTCACTCACAACGCTATATCTAGAGATATAGTCCGACAGCTGTCAAATTTATACTCGTATCTTTTGAAGGTTGGTACGAACTGAAAATGGTATGGATTTAATTCAAGTGGTACCCTCTCTTAGAAACGGCACTAACTTTTCAGCCCATGTATTAAATAACCTGTTAGAAGGGTTCAAAAAAAAAAAAAATTATTTAAAAGCAAGGCCGTAAAGGCGACTCTAGTCGGGATAGCTTCGTGGTTCACATTCTGGGATTTTATGCAAAAAAATTAGGATGGTAGACTGCCCACCAAGTATACAGCATAAACTACTTTTATAAGTGATTGTGATTTTTTAGGGTTGACCTGAGTCTACTCATTATTTTTTGCGTTTGGGATTGTCGAAATAGATTCACTTTTCATCGTCAGTAACAATTCAGTACAAAAAACCGATCAACCAATGTACCGATCAAGGAAAATTTCCGAAATGGTGTTTCGCCTTTCAATGTCCCTTTCTTTCAATTGATATGAAACCCTTCTTCCCTTTTTTTTTTAATCATTCCCAGGGCTTTTAAACGTTTGGGAACAATTGTACGATTAACTTTCAATGCTTCTGTGAGGTGTCCTTGAGCTTAAATCGAGTCTTTATCTAATAATGCTTGCAATTCTGCGAATTTTTTCTCTGATCTTCCACGGTCTTTGTTGTCGATGCCAAAACCTACGCTCAAAAGTTCTTTGAGTTGGAGCATGTTCAACATAAACTTCCATTAACATCTGTCAAAAATTTCGACATTTTCAAGACGACAGACAAAAAGTAAGTTGTTTGTTGAATCACAATCTATGACATATTGGATTTTGTTGACAGAAGTTAACTCTGCAAAATACCATATTTGTTATCATTGACACAAACCATATGTAGTAGTTAAGCCATCTACCACTCTATTTCTTTGGGCCGTGTTCAAAGCCTCTTTTACTGTAAAACATTTGAATTTTATTCCACTTTAAAACCTCCCAATGTCCTTACTCATTTTCTTGTATAGAAGCTGATATTTGTTATTTGACAAAACCCAGAAGGTTTTGAGTACCCATGTTGCAGTTAAACGATTTGTTATTGCAAAATTACTTAAGATTAACATTTCCAACTCAAATGATATACGAGCATGTTATGATATAAAGTTTGAGAACAGGGGTGAGTCGCACCATGAAATGACTCAATGTCGATATGACAAACAAATTCGAATCCACAAATTAATTGTTATTGTTTTTCTTAAACGGAAGCGATGGTTTACCCTTAGGATTTCATGCGTCATTGGATCAAATGCTTTCAATCACTTTGAGCAATGTCACATGATCTGAAGTCAGGTTTCATTTTCGTCGATGATTTCCTTGCGTGAGCTGAATTTTTTATTGATGAGCCATCTTTTGAGGTTTGGGAAGAGATAATAGTCCGAGGGAGCCAAATCGGGTGAATACGGTGGATGCGACAGCAATTGGAGCCGTAATTCATTGAATTTAGCTGTGGTTGCGATGCTCTTGTGCGCATCGCATTTTTTCCCCTTCATGTGAGTCCGTTTTGCAGCGATTTGCACAGTAATACCCGCTGTTGATGGTTCTTTCTTTTTCGAGGTAGTCCACGAAGAGTATGCCATTACAATCCCAGAAAACCGACGCCATAACCTTTCCGACCCATCGAGACTCCCTCGGCCGCTTCGGAGCACTCGTGCCGGCTTCAGTCCATTACCGGGCACTCATTCTGTTCTCTGGTGTTCAACAGTTACCAATCGACGCCAAAATTTCCAAAAATTCCGCCAGATTTCGGCAGATTTCGGCAGATTCCGCCAGATTCCGCATCAGCAAGTTCAAACACTCTTTCGAAGTGCTCTCGCGTTCGTGTTTTTAGTCAGGAGTGAGTATAACTTTTACATATGCAGAATATTGCCCAAAATATGGCGTGTGCGCTCAGTACTAATCTTTGTGGTATCTGCTAGCTCGCGCACCTTCACTTTCCGGTCAGCCAACACCATTTCATGTATTTTTTTGACATTGTCCTCTGTAACCGCATCGGAGGGCCTGTTTTATGAGAGAAAGAAAATCGTTTTTGTCCATACTCAAGATGACGCCAATCACGTCAAAAACAATCAGCTGTCAAAACAAAACTAAAGACAGTATCGCACTGAAATTTGGCATGTCTGCCTAAATATGAACGGACTTCAAGGCACCATAATCTTTTTTGCAGTAGCAGCGCATTCTGGCTGTCAAGGAGATTACTTTTCATTCCACCTAGTAGATGCATGGGCTGAAAAGTTAGTGCCGTTATATTTATACGTGTATAAATATAGCGATATAGCGTTGTGAGTGAAGCAACTTTTGTTATTGTAAAAAATGCAGCCGCTGCAAAGAAATGGCTTGACTCTGCAACAGCCGAACGAACCATTCGCAAGTGAATTGAAAAACTTCAAAGTGGTCATACAAGCACCGAAAATGTTGCACGCAGTGGACGTTCAAAAGAGGCTGTTTCAGATGAAAACATCAAAAAAGTCCACAAAATGATTACGAACGACCGTAAAGTGAAGTTGATCGAGATAGCTGAGTCTCTGAAGATATCAAAAGAAAGTGTTGGATATGTCATACACGAATATTTGGACATGCGAAAGCTCTGTTCAAACTGGCTGCCGCATTTGCTCACAGTCGATCAAAAATAACAACGTGTTGATGATTCAGAGGAGTGTTTAAAGCGATGACAACGATAGCAAAATTGAATGAATTCGGCTACGAATTTCTTCCCTAACCACCGTATTCTCCAGATTTGGCCCCCATCGACTATTTCCTGTTTGCAGACCTCAAAAGAATGCTCGCCGGAAAGAGATTTAAGACCGATGAAGAAGTAATCACCGAAACAGAGGCCTTTTTCGATCCTAAACCGAAATCGTACTACAAAACTGGTATCGAAAGATACCATTCAATCAGTGTATCGCCCTCGAAGGCAACTATATTGATAAATAAAGTTGAAATTTGCAAAAATTTTATGTTTTACTGTAAAACGGCACTGACTTTTCAGCCCATGTGTTAATTGGGTCGAAGTAACAAAGGTTTTATAGATTCCTCTCTTGAGATAGACAGCAATCTACGCACTGCAAATTGTAATCAAAGCCTGCATTTGTAAGAGTTGTTGAAGCAACCTTTGTAAAAAAAAAAGTCATTAAAATTAGAGGCTATCAAGTCAGGACTGGTTGTTTCCTTATTATTTATTTTAATACACACCGGTGATCCACAGGAACCATTTATGTGAGATAATTCGTTAATGATTTCCCACTCCTTCTTATGAGTACCTCTAGCTCCATTAAATTTCTGTAGGTTAGCGTTGTTTGGATCCTTTTTACATTATTATTACGTAGTTTATTTCTAAAACAATTTTTTTCAACAAACATTTAGTCATCCAGGGTTTAAGTCTCTTCATTACAGAGCTTCTGTGTGCTTCAGATTCCATACACATCTCAGCATGTCTCTTTAAGACATTAATAAATAAGTAGAAGGCAACAGAAGGGTCAGTTTCATTGTAAACTCTATACCAATTTTCTTGAAGCAAGTAAGTTAACATAGCTAATGCGTTTGTTATTTTTTACAGGTTTGTTTATTTCCGCAGATTTCTTTTCCTACATATATTTAAAAGAAAGAGGCATGTCATGCAGTGATCGGTGATTCTGAAATCAGACACAGTGCTGACAAGAGATAAATTGGTATTATGACCAAGTTTAGCATAAATATGATCAATGCAAGTTTCAGATTCGCCAGCAATTCTTGTTGGTACATTAATGCAAGACGCTTAGCCTTGAGCCGACATTAAACTCTTATATCTCATTGTTTCCAAAGAGGCACTCAGTATATCTCTGTTAATTACATTTAGAATTAAAATATTACTGGCATTCGCCCTATTCAAAACTGAAGTCATGGAAACGATAAAAACATAGGAACACTAATTTATGTGCTTCTATAGCAAAGGAAGTCTTAATCATATTTAAGCTTAGGAAAGAATAACATTCGTACTCATACTCACAGCTTAAATTTTCCTTTATAAATAAGGCAACTCCACCTGCAGCATATGAATTACTGCAATTAGGGTAAAATTATAACCAGGCATATTATAAAAGTCCTTTTCATGGTCGCAAATCCAAATTTCTGAGATAGAAATGATTCTAAAAGCGCAACAAGCAGATCAAAATTGTTACGCAAACTTTTGATGTTTTGATGGATAAGAAAAAAGTTTGTATAAGGATTATCATGAAATAAACTTTGAAAAGAATCTCTATCAAAATAACAAAAAGGGCAATTAAAATGACTAATATGAGGATCATCAAGTTAACTATTATTTATAAAAAACATAACTTAAATTTCAGAAAAGATTATGCTTATTTATCAAGATCCTCCAAACAACGAATTTTAAAGATCTTATCTCCTTTTTTTCCATTAACAAATCACCAATTTGGTTTGCTTAGCTTTGTTATAGATATATAAATATAACATATTTATTTAAATATGTTATATTTATTTAAATATGTTAAATTCGTTACTTTTCAAGATGCTGGCCAAGTTATATAGTCGATAACTCCTTCTGTTGTTTTAATCTCATAACTTTATGCTTGCATTCCACTGTTTTGAATTTTACGCATAGAATGTAAGGAAGACTTTCCGCTTCATCACTTTGAATCTTTCCCTTTTTACGGGTTTTACATGATTTAATATCATCGCAATTGATTCCATTATCTAAATGCTCTTGTAGAAGCTTCACTGCAGTACTCAGGGCATTATACGTATTAACATTAGGATTTGCGTATATGATTTTGATGTAAATTGTTGACAGTAATTTTAGACAGCATATCATTTTCGTTTTTGAGATGTTTAATGAGACAAAGTGCGTTACTATTCATTTCCTTCAGAGTAAGAATCTCATCATACAGTACATCCAAAGTGGGAGAGCTGCTAAGATTTTTCTTTTTGGCTAACTGTTGCGTGCAATTGGAATTGGACGAGAGAATCGGTTCTATGGTACTCTGGGCTGCATTTGAGTTGTCATCATCGATGTCGTATACGATGTCCGATGGTTCTTGCGCATTGAACTTCATCTTTGTGAAGTGCATATCACACAGGAATATGGAAAGTGATTCTTCTTCATATTTACTGCATCAAAAGAGTATCTATTATGCATCTAAGTGACTGTATACGATAATTATTTTAAAGCTACAAAGTTAAAAGTGGCAGCTGTGTAGCGTTTTTGCGATGACGCCTCCGTATTTAAGAGTCCACGGCCAGACAAACAGCTCCTTTAATTTTTGAATTATAATAATCCAATTAATATTTTCTTTTTTATATAATAACTGCTATAGAAGTTCATAGGTTTTTTTCGATATATTAAATTTTGGCCAAATGACTAACTTCCAAAGTAGAAAGTGAACAAGTTGGCTTAAAAATCACCAGATAATTGTTAATAACAAATGAACTCTGCAATATAAAAAAAAACTTACGTTCTTCCATAGAGAATGTATTTTTCAAGATGTATTCAATATTTTACGTGAATCGGTTGAAAATTGTCTGAGTTTCTGGCCAACTTAAAAAATTCAGTTTTGAGACGAATGCATTTAAGATTTGAAGTTATAGAAATATTCGTTAATACCTGGCGGCCTTGTACTATATTAGGTGGGGTGAAAGGTAACCTTGACCGCCAGAATGCGCTGTTACTGCAAAAAAGGTTATGGTGTCTTGAAGTCCGTTCATATTTAGGCAGACATGCTAAATTTCAGTGCGATACTATCTTTAATTTTGTTTTGACAGCTGATTGTTTTTGACTTGTTTGGCATCATGTTGAGTATGGACAAAAACGATTTTCGTTCTCTCATAAAACATTATTTTTTGAGAGACAAAACGGTGAAGGAAACAAAAGAAAAGTTGGATATATATTATAGGGCTTATGCTCCGTCAGATTACAAATATTGGTTTCGAGAGTTTCGTGGTGGCCACAACTCCACTACCGATCAAGTCCGCAGGGGCAGGCCCTCCAATGCGTTTACAGAGTACAATGTCAAAAAAATATGAAATGGTGTTGGCTGACCGGAAAGTGAAGGTGCGCGAGCTAGCAGATACTACAAAGATTAGTACTGAGCGCACACGCCATATTTTGGGCAATATTCTGCCGCTGAATGCCGCGCATACTCACTCCTGAGCAAAAACACGAACGCGAGAGCACTTCCAAAGAGTGTTTGGACTTACTGATGCGGAATCGTTCAGACTTTTGGCTTCGATTGGTAACTGTTAATAAAACTTGGATCCACTATTACACACCAGAGAACAGAATGAGTGCCCTTCAATGAACTGAAGCCGGCACGAGTGCTCCGAAGCGCCCGAGGTAGGCTCGATGGGTCGGACAGGTTATGGCGTCGGTTTTCTGGGATTGTCATGGCATACTCTTCTTATACTATCTCGAAAAAGGAAAAACCATCAACAGCGAGTATTACTGTGCATTATTAAAACGATTGACGGTCGAAATCACTGCAAAACGGTTTCACATAAAGCGAAAAAAAATTGGTATTTGCAAGACAATGCACCGGCGCACAAGAACATCGCAACCACGGCTAAAATCATTGACTTATGGCTTCAATTGCTGTCTCATCTACCGTATTCGCCCGATTTGGCTCCCTCGGACTATTATCTTCTTTCCAAACCTCAAAAGATGGCTCATTAATAAAAAATTTAGCTCACTCGAGGAAATCATCGACACCACGGAGGAGTATTTTGCAGACCTTCCAGAAAATTACTTTTCGGACGGGATCAAGAAGTTGGAAAATCTCTGGAATAAGTGTATCAAACTTAAGGGGAACTATATTGAATAAAATAAAAAAAAAAACATTTAAAAAAATTTTTTTCATTCCCAAGGAGGTTACTTTTTACCCCACCTAGTACTTTGAAAAACAAGTACAATACTTCGAGATATTTCCCGGCCATAATCTTTTGGAATATTATTTTTAAGGTCCTAAAGGACCATTGAAAGAAATAAAAGAAAAAATGAGTGGCCTAACCCCTTAAATCAAAAATACACTCTTCGATGGAACTCAGAAGATAAAACGCAAACCCAACATAGATATGATCCATACAAGCCCTTAATTCGATTCTAGTGCTTTGAGATGGTGATAACTTTAGGTATGTCACGCACAACTTCAATATTTTCCAATACATTTATACTAAAATTACCGACACTTGTGAGGTGTTTTTTTCTTTCCGTTCTCTAAATATTCAAACAATTCCTTGTTAAATGATAAGTTCACAATTTAATCGCTTATCTCAAAGACTTTTACTTTTCTTTATCTTCTCCCGAAATCGCTTTATCACTTCTCATAATTCACATTTCAAATTCCGTTTTAGAACTGACTTGCTTATCTTGAAGGATACTGACATCTCTCGAGAATATTATGTACCATTCAGCTTTCCATACATTCTTCTATTGTGCTGGAAAATTCGGTGAAATTTCCATTCTCCAATGGTTCAATCTTCGGCCATTCAATATAGAAATCTTCTGCTATTCAAATCTATATGACTCTGTTCGCATTCAAACGAATATCACAATATGAAGCCTTTACCCATATATCAATACAAAAACTTCATCTTCCATTTTATAAGAAATTTTAAAAGCATCTGCACTCAGGAAATCTAAATTCAGCACAACACAATCTCCGTGTTCATCTTTTACAAAACAATCTACACCTCCTTCTGAATATGTTTCAATTGTGTTTGCATAAAACGTGAAACCCGGAAAATGATAGCCGCTTTTTTCAATATTGTATATCCAAATCTCAGAGACCACGATGAAATAAGAAACACACAAAAAATAATAATGCCTCATGCATGTGTTAAATGCATAAATTTAATAGAAAGTGAAAGAAAGATCTAATAATGATAATTTTTCCACTTTCATTCTTTCGCATAAGTTTTTGGTTGCGTCTAAACCATAAATATTTATAACCAAATTGATTTTTTGCCCCCTTCGTATTGATTAACATTGCTCCCATATAATTCGTGAAATCAAAAAGGTAAATTTCTGCCGCTATTGCTACTGCCACTGGCAACGCTGCTAAGTAAACGCGAATCTAGTCCTCGTTGTCAATTGTATATCAGTTAAAATCCAACTCTCACAAAATGGTTAACATTATAGAAAATCGTGGGACTGCTCTGGTGTTCTTTCGGTCTTTGCGGCTTTTCATTGGGATACCCAAGTCAAACACGACTTTAACGGGTTTGTCTTCCAGTGTCCCCACTCACAGAACCTCTAGGGGACAACCATTGTACAATATGATATTTGTTGATCTGCCCTTTAGTATCCTTTTATCATAAAGTTACTTTTTTGGTATTTTTGATATGCCCATATTTAAATAATATGTTCCACATGCAATATGTTGTTCTTAAAGCTTCACAAAGCTGTCTTACTAAATCACCCAAAAGTTTAAGGCTTAAGATGAACATACTTCAAATTTACATACGAAATCACCTACCAATACACGAGTATCCCTTATAATATTCACATTAGCCCCTTGTCAAAGCAATTCCTTTTTCCATGCTCCTTTGTAGAACACAAATATTGACAGCTATCCGTACATGATGCATTGCATATGAGTTCCTAAAAAAATTGCTATTCATCTCCCATAATGACAGTTTAATAGATTCACAGTTTCCTATTTCCGGTTTCTGGCGTTTTGTTTCTGCCTCCTTCTCTTCCACTAAACAATCACTCGAGTTGTTTTATTTCCTATTATCTTTTAGTAGGCTTGAGCTTGAACCTATAAAAACTCAATTTGTTGCTGTTTGCTCCCCATAATTGTTAATGATTTATGATAAGTAGATGTAGAGACTTTGCCATTATCATTTCTCTGTGTAGGCAGCTGTGGTTGTACCTGTACATACTGGCATATTTAGCTATAGGCAGGGTTCCAGCACCAAAATTCAGTAATCCAAATAATTTTCCGCTCCACAAGACAATATCTGGTAATGTGCCCTGTGATAATTTCCCAAATTTATCTTATTATATTTCACAGAGGGCCGACTTAGCCATCACCGACTTAACGATGACATCCGACCGGGAGAGCGCTGTTGACTTCACCATTCCATTTATGAATTTAGGTAAGAGCTTCGAATATCCAAAGAACTGAAGTCGGACAAATATTGAATGCGCAAATATTTTTTTTTTTTTTCTTTTTGACAGGAATTGCGATTCTGTATAGAAAGCCAGTGAAGGAGCCACCGAAATTGTTTTCGTTTATGTCACCGTTTTCGGGGGAAGTATGGTTATGGCTGGGTTTGGCATATATTTCTGTGTCAATGAGCCTTTTTATTTTGGGACGATTATCTCCTGCTGAGTGGGATAATCCTTATCCATGTATTGAAGAGCCTGAAGAACTGGAAAATCAGTTTAGTTTTGCGAATTCTTTGTGGTTTACAATTGGAGCTTTGCTGCAGCAGGGTTCGGAAATTGCACCAAAGTAGGAGTATATCTGAATTGAATGTGACTTAGTTAGGAATATTTGTGGAATAACTGATTTTTTTTCTTTTTGCAGAGCCGCATCAACTAGAGCGGTTGCGTCATTTTGGTGGTTCTTTACATTGATTCTAGTATCGTCATATACTGCTAACCTGGCTGCTTTCTTGACGGTTGAGTCATTGAGTACCCCAATCGAAAATGCTGAAGATCTTGCAGCAGGTAAAGGGGACGTAAAGTATGGTGCCAAGGTGGGTGGGAGTACATTCACCTTTTTTCAGGTAAGCATATGTTGTGCCATTCATGTACTATATTTTGTCTTTTGTGTCTATTGATTTCTCAGACTTTCTTTCTATTTTTACGTTTGGAATCGGCATGAGTATCACCTTATTCTAAAAAGCTAAGTAGAATTTGGAAATTATCTTTTATTGCCGTAGATGACACATATTTGTTTAGAAATTATATCAGACTGGAATAAGGCGGTTTTCTGGTTGCCTACTTTATAAAAGGATTACCAATTTACATGTTGTTATTCCTCTTTAGCAACGTCTGCACGTCTTGACTAATCTTACAATTATGTAATGGATTCCAGTATAAGCCCATTCTCTCTTTATTTTTTTTTATAATCCCGCGCGCGCACCAAGGGTATATGAATACCCTTTTACTGGTTTTTCTCCAGGTTGCGGGCGGGTGGTGTAGTAGTTTGAAACTCAGGTGTGTTTGGTTTCGATATTTTTCCCAGAGGTGGTTGTCAAACTGGACGGGACGAGCAAGTGCATCCTCAACTAGTGGGTCTTAGTACGTGAAAGTTATTAGTTCGTTACATTTAGCCCAGCCAGCAACCACTCCAACATCAGTGTTATGCCTTCATGTCAGAATTGACGCCGACGGGATTCTTATATAACTACATGCAAATTCTACGAAAAGACTTTTTCAAAGAATTGCCTCGCACGGGATTCGAACCCGAGACCCTCTGCTTGAGGAGTGTATGCATATACCACTACATCACGGCCACCCGTGGAGTCATCGTGGACTGCTTAGACCCAGGTTCTGCAGCTGAGGGTGAGAGAATTCGTCCACATGCTGTATTTTGTATAATATTTTTCTCTCGGTAGAGTCGGACCTATCCCTTGCCATTTCCGCTTCTCTAAATAAACTTTTTGTATAAAATCTTGTTATGCAAAAACGTATGGTATAGACATCGTTTACCACTATAAATACAACATCCACATAAAGATGAGAAATGATCTCTGATTAGCTTTTCTAGCTCAAAACATTGTGATTTCCAGATCTCGGAAAGTATCTTGGATTCAGCTTTAGCTATCTGCTAGATTCTGCTAAAACTTCTACAAATCAAGGAGTTCCCAATCTTTTTAAATGGATTTCTGGAAATTTTGACACTTATATGGCCGTCGAACTTGTGAAGCCTGCTTGCTCCAACTCAATTTCTGAGTCCATCCTATCTCCCCTAGATTTGCTTACGAAAGTAGACCGGAGATGTTCTGTTTATCACCTATTATCACTATTTTCATTAATGAGGGATTTCTGCCAATGTATTTGAGGTCGCTTAAGGAAGAAATGTCTTAGTGCTTACCACTGCTTTTTTCTTAAGTTAACTGACAGCGGTAGTTAGCATTGCAATGGAAGAAGGTTCGGTTCATATTCGAAAATATATTTTTTAGAAAGGCCAATTTGTTTAGAATTATTTCTATATATGCACTTCATTTTTGAGTTGGTCTTCATATGATGTCAGTGGACTACAAACTAGGCGCTTTAATAGGTGTTGTTTACCGCTCTAAGCAGTAATCAATATCTTACTGCTAATTACTGCTTCAGAGTTTGACACAAGTACGCCGTAATAACTACGCTTGTCACATCAAACACTATGCATTCGAACAAAATACGAATGAAAACAGCATTTCTTTGCGGTTGAACTTCTAGATTATACTGTTAGTGTATCAAAAATCAGCTATCAAAATAATGAACAAGCTTTAGATGGTTGAAGTGCACACTAAATAGTTGTAGAGTAACTTTATTATCACAAAAAATAATTCATTTCTTACAAGATTTACAATGATAAGCTTTAACTTTTGCCGTCAGCCGAGAAAATGGAGTTTTGAAATTACAGAATTAATTCTTTTTAATCAATACGTTTCTAAAAAGTTTAGTTTATAAATTTGCTCTCAATATTTTTGTATAGTCCAGTTTTCACCATTTAAAACGCGAAGACTTAATCCGAAGAGAGAGTGTTTTTTTCCATTAAAATCTGTTCCGATTGCACTCAGTATTAGGCAGGACCCAATGCAATGAATGCCGTCTTCCCTTGTTCTATGACGGCACGGTGTACATTCATCACTTCGATCAAGTTCTATGTATGTGGCATGTACCTTGATTGCAGTAGTTCGCCTTTGGCTTTGAATACTCTACCGATTACCACTAAGCTATTCTGATCATATAAATAATTCTGATCCCTAAGGTTATGGTATAAAACTTTATAGATATTGTTTATTTGGTTTTGTTTGCTTTGCCTTCCGCGATGATCCTTCGATCTTGATTAAAAGTTTCCGCAATGCATTTTCTAAGTGTGTTTAAATTTGTTAATGTTTACGTGTACTTCATGTAGTGGTACATTATGCTCACTGCCCACCCTAGTCCATTTGGCTAAGAAATGGAAGTTCCAATTTTTAGGTGCATAGCAAGCAAAGCGATGACTTGCATGTGATGAAATTTTCAAAATATATGATATAAGAAGTATAATCTAAGCGTAAGCGTTTTTGCCATTTTCCAAAAGGACCTACTGTCTTTTATGTTCGTAAGCGCTGACGAGAGGGTCTGAATGTAGATTTTTTTCTGCTCGAAAATGCTTTTGAAGTTTTTTTTACAATCTGATACATGCCCTTTGTGTTTTTGCTGCCCACGGTTCTCAGGAGCCTTAGAAAGTCAAACGATGTTTACCCGGTTGTCTCGCTTCCCAGTCATACCAAAGTTTCTCGTTTTGGGTTGCAGCAGTCTAAATGCGTTTGAGATACATGTCGTAAGCATTTCTATACATCTGATTGACTGGAGTTTACTATTATTTATTCCTTTTATTACGAGTTTTAGATTCGCTTTGTACCTTTCTGCATTTTTGTTTCTTCGACGCAGTTTTGGTAATAAGCAATTCATTGTTGCTCTACGTTGATACCGGAAGGTGTTTTGAATAGTTTAATTTCTGGACGGCGAAATCTACTGCATGTTTTAGCCAGTTTCTCAGCAAAGAGCATACTAAATATTATAACTAAAGATTTTTAGTAGGCAATTCCACATACGACGTATTAAAAGTCACCGATAATGGTAGAGAAACATCGCACTGCGGCAAAACCTTTACACATTGAATTCATCGATCTGAAAAATCTGAAATGTCTAATAAATCTGCTATAAGCAAAATGACCTCTAAACTAAAATTAAATGCCCAGCCAGCATTACCTTTCAAAATTAAAGTTCGAGCTCATTAACGATATGTTTAAAGTTTGCTTTCTAACATCATAAAACATTTTCTACTAAATACGTACAACGACAGCTCGTTGTTAATCAATCCTAATAGCTAGTTAAGCGGGTTTGAAGTACAAATGATTTGTCTTAGGACTGAATGTATCCATTATCTTTTTTTGTGTAGTCCAGACATCCATATAAAAAGTGCTATCCCACCAAACCTCGTAGAATTTAAACATTTGGCTCCGCACATAGATTAAGCGTGTGTAAGTGATAACACAGCAATCTGTTTGTACAAAAATATCGCTTAAACCTAAAGTTTTGCGTCACATTACAGCAATGCATTCGGCTTTAACGTACGTATCGCAATATTAATCAAAATATGAGAAGTAAATTTAAACGAAAAAGACAACAATTGGAAAACTCCCGGCTGGACGCATGTTATTGGTTATGTACAAATACGTTGGTCACAGAATCCGGTTCAGAAAACAGGAATCTCAAATTCTTTATACATTTCGAAAGAAAAAAGATCATAACGGAAAAATTATCAAACTAAAGCAATCACCGGTACTGCAAGTTAAAAGTGCAACAGGCACTAATACTGCGGTCGGAAGTAAGTATGCAAATCGCAGATCTAAAATGCTTACCTGTATGTGCAGTGTCCACTCTGGTTAACATAAATTTACAAAATTTGCCCATAAAAACTGACATGGAGTGCATAAACCAGCAAATTCAAACACTACAGCAAAGCACCAAAGATTTGGAGTCATAACTACAGAAAATGGAGTAGTGGTGCACGATCCTGGAACGGGCAAGTAGAATTTTTGGAAAAACAAGCAAACGAAAGGAATGTCATAGATCATCTGCCAACCGAAAATGGTATAACTGCTAAGGCATGATTGTTGTGTGAGCAACTATTGAACTCGACCTATTTAACATCCGTTGCAACACCCGCATGCTGTATAAGGGTAATCAAACAACTAATGTGGTAGCTGAGATGCAGAACCGATTATATGTTTATCCGATATTCAAGTCCAGTACAAAACTGCGTAATATTGTATAGACTGCAAAGAAATATTGTATTTGATAGTAATGCTGGACGCCAAAGCCAAGGGCACTTAATTAATACAAATGCCCACATAAATTATTGGGTATGTAATTTAATTCGTGCGTTTTTTTTTTTTCAAAATTTGAACGTTTATTTAAGAAAAATTGATGTATTGCCCATCTGAAGCTATGACTTTTTCCTATCTTCCTGGTAATTTTTGGATCCCATCCCAAAAGAACTGCGCCGGCTTGGGAGCCAAGAATGAATCAAGCCAATTTTTGATATTCTGCTCTGATGTTAACCGTATTTCAGTGAGGGCGTTCTGCATCGACCGGAAAAAATGGTAGGCAGAAGGGGCAAGGTCTGGGCTATAAAGCGAGTGGGGTAAGACCTCCCATCCACTGTTTTCCAAATAGCTCTTAACCGGAATGGCAACGTGGGGCCGAGCGTTGTCATGATGGAGAATTATTGCCTCGTGTCTGTACGCATATTCCGGGCGTTTTTTGGCTACTGCTCTCTTCAAATGGATTAATTGTGTTCGGAAGCGTTGTCTATTAATAGTTTCACCCGGTTTAGCAGCTCATAATACAGCAAACTCGTCTGATCCCACCAAATACTGAGGATTACCTTCGCGCCATGGATATTCGGCTTTGCCGTTGATTTGGCTGGTTCTCCGGGTTTCACATATATATAAATTTTTGCGCTTGGGATATTCGTAATGGATCCATTTTTCATCACCAGTAACAATCCGATGCAAAAATGACTTCCTTTTGTGGCGTTCCAGCAGCATTTCGGACAAGCAAAACCGCCTTTCGACGTCTCTCGGTTTGAGTTCATGTGGAACCCAATTTCCTTGCTTTTGAATATATCCAGCTGCTCTTAAACATTTTCAAATGGCTGCTTGAGTGACACCCAAAGATTCTGCGAGCTCTCCTTGTGTTTGGCAACAATCTTCATAAAGTAATGCTTCTAGTTCTTCATCTTCAAACTTTTTTGGCTGCCCAGGACGTTCATCGTTTTCCAAGCCAAAATCACCACTTTTAAATCATTTGCTCAGCGCATATTCATTATAAACTTCCATCAAAATACGATGACTTTCGGGAGCAGTTTTCAGTAATAAAGAAGAACTCCCCGCAAAAACACTTTTTAAGGCATAAAAAAAAGATTTTTGTTTACGCTTTAAATGAATGACATATACTGAAATGACGTACAATGTTAGTAGCTTTCCAACGCATGTTCCAATGGAATAATACAAGTAACGCCATCTCTTAGCAAACCACACGAATTAAGTTATATACCCAAGTCTGTTTTTAATTATATAGAGTTTTCCAATAGGGACTTGACAACTTTGAATTTAATTTGTGAACGCACTTTTTCACTAATCATCAAACTGTCGCTGTCAATTTATTCAGTAAGCTCAACATTTTCTTCATGGTAAAGTACACTAACGAGCAACATCTACAAATTATAAAAATTTTCTACAGATATTCGGAGTCGCAAAATCATCTTCAGTGACGAAGCTCATTTTTGGCTCAATGGGTTCGTCAATAAGCAAAATATGCGTTATTGGTCAGGTGAAAACCCAATTGTGCTTCATAAATCACCACTTCATCCACAAAAAATAACTGTTTGGTGCGGTTTGCATGCCGGTGGCGTTATTGGGTCATATGTTTTCGTCGACGATAACGATCGTCACGTTGATGTGAATGGTCAGCGTTATCGCGCCATGATCACCGATTATTTTTGGCCTGAATTGAAAGATATGGATTTGGACGACATGTGGTTTCCACAGGATGCTGCCACAAGCCACACAGCATACGCTACAATCGATTCATTGAAGAGTAAGTATGGTGAGCGTGTTATCTCAAGACATGGGACAGTCGATTTGACTCGTTTGTGCGATTTAACGCCGCTTGACTATTTTCTGTTTTTTATTTTCTGGCTACGTTAAGTCAGTGGTTTATGCTAACACGCCGACGTCGTTGGAAGAGCTCAGAGATAACATTGAATGCGAAATAGCGACCGTTTCGGCAGAAATGTGTGGCCGAGTCGTTGAAAATTGGGTCCAACGAATCGATCACTGCAAACGCGCCCGCGGTGGCCATATGAACGAAGTCGAATTCTATTCATAAATGTTTTGATTGTACTTCAAGCCAATAATAAAGTTTTTGAAATATCTCAAATGGTTTGCCTTTTATTTAAAAAAAAAAGTTGTCAAGTCGTTATTAGAAAACCCTATATTAATCAATTTGAATTTGTATTTTTATTTGAAATTTTTTTATTTGAAAAAGACTTTGATGCAACATCAAAACAAACTGAAAATTGTTGAATTTAAAATGTTACCAGGATGTATCAAAGAACTTATTGAAGAGGAAGAGCAACTGGAGGCAATTACTTTGGATTCAAGAAAGATAAGGAAGGTATAGAGAGTGAATTTGGAAAAGATAAATTTAGAATTATTCCAGCTTATGTTAATTGTCATATTTGGGAAAGCGATTTTGATAAATTGCAAGAGACAACAAACGCCAGAGGGTTAAATCTACTTGATTTTTGCAATTCATTTGGGCTAAGCGTACTGAACGGAACAAGTTACATAGATAAGGAAGCGAGGCTCACTTTTGTTGAAAAGCAAGGGACTTCAGTAATATATTATGAACAAAGGTGTTTTCAAGCAAATGTATATCGACGCTAATAAAAACTTCAAAGACTCCTCCAATAGAAAGAAAAAAACCTACTACGAGTCGAAAGAATTCAGATGTAGTGTAATAGTGCACCCGAGTTCTGGAAGGTAACATAAAACACTTTATTGGAAACGATATATTATAACCAGCGAATTGTTACCCTACGTACTCGAACTACTAGGTGGGGTGAAAAGTAACTTCCTTGGGAATGAAAAAAAAAAAAAATTTAAATGTTTTTTTTTATTTTATTCAATATAGTCTTCTTTTAGTTTGATACACTTGTTCAATAATGCACAGTAATACTCGCTGTTGATGGTTTTTCCTTTTTCGAGGTAGTCCACGAAAAGTATACCATGACAATACCAGAAAACCGACGCCATAACCTTTCCGACCCATCGAGCACCCCTCAGCCACTTCGGAGCACTCATGCCGGCTTCAGTCCATTGCCGAACACTCATTCTGTTCTCTGGTGTTTAACAGTCACCAATTGACGCCAAAAGTCCGCCCGATTTCGCATCAGCAAGTCCAAACACTCTTTCGAAGCGCTCTTGCGTTCGTGTTTTTGGTCAGGAGTGAGTATGCGTGGCACCCAGCAGCAGGATTATATTGCCGAAAATATGGCGTGTGCGCTCAGTACTAATCTTTGTGATATCTGCTAGCTCGCACACCTTCACTGGTCAGCCAACACCATTTCATGTATTTTTTTGACATTGTCCTCTGTAACCGTATCGGAGGGCCTCCCGCTGTGGACTTGATCGGTAGAGGAGGTGCAGCTATCACGAAACTCTCAAAACCAATATTCAACGGTGTAATCTGACAGAGCATTAGCCCCATAAAATTTATCCAACTTTTCTTTTGTTTCCTTCTCCGTTTTGCCTCTCAAAAAATAATGCTTTATGAGAGAACGAAAATCGTTTTTGTCCATACTCAACATGATGCCAAACACGTCAACAACAATCAGCTTTTAAAACAAAACTAAAGACAGTATCTCAGACATTTTGGCATGTCTGCCTAAATATGAATGGACTTCAAGGCACCATAACCTTTTTTGCAGTAGCAGCGCATTCTGGCGGCCAAGGAGGTTACTTTTCACTCCACCTAGTATATTCTGCTACTCTAGGCCAGGAAAATGTTGTCTTGAATGCACAAAATAAGGTGCCAAGAGATATTCGATGCATTACGTAGGCTGAACGATGGAAAGTCTCAAGGGTCGGATTGTATTCCAATAGAATTTTACAAGTACGGATCAAATGAGCACCTAGAACAACTTTCTTGCTTTTAATAATCTATTGGAGTATGGTGTAATTCTCCATCAGTTTAAGAAGCAATAGTTTATCCAATCCATAAAAAGGGATGCAAATCAGGCTCTGCTGACTATCGTGAAATTTTATTTTTAAACGTTTTCCATAAAGTCTTCACGATATGCAAAAAAAAAGGTTTATTTCTTGGATTACGGCTTCAGGAGTTCCAGGCAGGATTTAGAACTGGCTATTCGACAGTAGATCATATTTTCGTAATAAAAGGCATTGTAAAATCATTCATGACAAACGGCAAAGTCTTACTATTAAGTTGAAAAATAGGTCGGAATTACTATAGGATTTACATTTAATTAAATGATTATTATAGGTACTAAAAGTAAACAAATTAAGTAAAATAATCGGCAGAAGGCAATGTCATTTTTAAATTTTTTCTTTTATAAATAATTGAAAAGACATTGTTTGAATAAAAAATCTTAAATAAATAATATAACTACGAAGGCTGTTTGAAGAATACCCGGATTAGAAATGACAAATGGCCTGCAAAATATTCCTCCGCGGCGGCGATGACTTCCTCATTCGAGCCATACTCCTCTCCGGCGAGCGATCTTTTAAGGTTTGGGAACAAAAATAAGTCACAGGAAGCCAAATCCGGAGAATACGAAGAATGGAGGAACAATTCGTAGTGCAATTCGACTGCGGAAGTGTGAGCTGGTTCGTTATCGTGCTGAAAGAGCACTTTTTTCTTCGACGAATGTGTACGTATTTTACTCAAATCGCCCCAATAAATCGACGTAGTATACTCCTGTGGTAGTTTTTCCCTCCAAATAATTAACGTGGATCACACCTCGCGGGTCCCAAAAACGTTGGGCATCCCCTTTCCGACCGAAGGCGCTGTCTTCCCCCTTTTTGAAGCACGTTCACAGGGTAAAACCTATTGTTTTGATTGTTCTTTGGTCTCTGGTGTATACCATGCATCATGCAAGCATGTCTTTGAAGTGGTCTCACGATTGCGCTTGTACACCTTTTGGGTTTTTTTATGTCCCAAATCTCGTACATGATATGGCTGACGCGTTCAGTTGAGATGCTTGCTTTGTCAGCCAATTCGCGAGTTTTCACTCGGTGGCCCGCCAACACGAGATTATGGATTTTGTGGTAACCGTTGGACGCGGCTCATCAAAAACTAACTTGCGGCCAACGCGATACACACACATACATTATCAAGAATGGGTTTGATTTCCTCGCAGGTTTTGCCACTCAAAGACAAGAATCGGAGCACGGAGCGCTACTGCTTCCCCTTTTTGGGAGCATTATGGTGGCTGTAGTTGAATACCAAAGTCGCGGGAAGGGCCTTTGCAGACCCTTTGTAGACTCTACAAATATAGAATTGCAAGATACTGGGTGCTGTGACTCTAAGATCAGCAAGAGGTTTTAGGTCGGCCTCCACCCATACCAAGGGTGGAACTTGTGCCTCCAACATAAGCTCTAAATTGGTATATTTTCGGCAGGCAATAGTGATGACAAGGCGTATCCTTGCTCAAATGAATGTATGGGCATCCCGTGGAATTAGGGCATCCTGGCAGGTCTAAGTTAAAGACAAGAGACGTTCTGTAGATTTATTCATGAGCGCTATATATTTCATCGGTTATTAGAAGAAGATGATGAAAAACACAATCTGATAAAGTGTTATCCAATTTGAATACATAGTACAATGCACTCATCGATGCACTAATGGGTATCTAATGAAACCCGAAACTATTACTCTTCTCCTTCTAGTTGTTACCTGCATTCTCATGCACTAAGCATTTGCTTGCTTTTGCTTTATCGCCGATACGCTCAAGAGGATAAGTTAACATAACAGTTAAAAGTTACATCTAATAAATAAACCTCAACATCCCCATTTCCGCCACATGCATCTAAATTTCACACGCTCGCCGCATATTGAATTTCAAATTCACCTGCGTTAATAATGCACGCATAGCGTCAATACCCACGAAATAAGCTGACACAACGTTTACCCATCCAAAATCACGTGACACCACCGCACAGGGCCAGACATTTTCCCTCAGTCGATGCAGTTATTTTAGGTTACCCTAATCTATCGAAATTTGTTAAGTGAGGACTTGTACCCTTCTGAAATCGGAAAATTAGGTTTTATTTTAAAGGTTGTGTTAGGTTTTTTTGGAAAATTGGATAGAGAACGTGAGAAAGATGTTTGGGCCCAGTGGCTATTTAGCTCCATGGATGACACCCAAAATTTAATGAAAGAGACTACATTACAAGTGCAAATTTACTTGTTATTGTACATTTATCTCACGTGATTTTAGTGACTTCGAAAAAAGACGCATCGCGGTTAGGATTGGGAACGCAAAACCGTAAGATTGGGAAGCCAATATACTACCACTACGTTAACCCATATCATCAGTAGCTAGGCGATTTTGATCCCCGAGGAAATAATTTTCTATCATTTGTTAAATATCCATTACGATCTTGCCGCCTAGGGCTACGGAATTGGTGATTTATTTCATCTTACTTTCATTTTTGACACCTTAGATATACGTTTGATGTGCGAGTATATTCGATGTTCATCATAAAAAGCTTTCAAAATTACTGGTCTCTCTCATTTATATTCATGCCATGGACTGCATTCTCAGTCATCTTCTGTCTCAAAAAAAGCGGTATTTAGCACAACATGCAGTGGAGTTTTGATGATCTTTTTTTTTTTTTTGACTCTGGTCCAATAGATGTGTGATGCAGTGACATTAAAATGACTTTTGCTGTAAAAATGCAAACGGCTTTCCCTGTGCAAGAATCTAAAAGGGGCAATACACTACACAGACAGGTCGCTTCAGACCAATATATTTTGTTGTTGTGCAGGTGTTTGCGCAGACCGTCTGTGTCGTGTGTATCTATGTCGCCTGCCTGCAATTGAAATTGAATTTTTTTATGGTCTGCAGCGACATGTCTGTGTCGTGTATTGTAAATTTTGCACAGTCCAGCTGATTATTTCGTAGGATAAAGATGAATAAAAACGCGAATAGATAATTTTGGATAGAGTTTTTGGAAACTTATAGAAGTTTACCGGTTTTGTGGCAAGTGAAAAGTGCTGATTGCTGTAATAGAATCTTAAAATCTGATGCGTATGACAAAGTGGTGGAAAAATTAAAAGAAAATGATTTGAATGCCATTAAAAAAATAATAACTTTCGAAGCAGTTTCCGTCGGGATATGAGAAAAAAAAAAGAAAATGGAAAAATCTGATGCGGGAGCAGAAGACGTCTTTCAGTCCACACTTTGGTATTTCGACCTGCTAAGTTTTTTGGAAGACCAGGAAGATTATCTGCAAGGAATATTAACGATGGATGAAAATGAAAACGATAATGAAAATTCAGAAAGTGTGAGTAATTGTATTTTATTAGTTTAATTTTAAGATACATGTGTCTAAGTTAAATTTGCATTTACATATTAGTTATATCTTTTCATAAAATGTATTTTGCCAAGGCACTGCGCCTTCACTATTAAAATAACAATACAAAAAGTTCGTCGTAGGAATTTAGCTTCATTGCTGTAATTCCTTCCTTGAGTTGGACGAATACTGTCTAAGTGATGGTTTTCGGAATGCCAATCGGCATATTGTGTCATGACATTGTCTGTATTTTCAGTGTCCAATCCCTTCTCGAAATATACTTTATATTTATTTTTTATTGGCGAAGATAATTGTGTAAGTGGCAACAAGTTATTACAATTTTTGAAACCTTATCAGGATCTGAGTTTATTGTTTTTAGTAAAATTCTGAAGCGCGATGCAAGAATGCCAAAGACATTTTCCACTACGCGTCTAGCACGTGAAAGACGGTAGTTAAAAATGATTTCAAATGATTTCTTCTTTTTTCAGAGTTTTATGGCTAAAAGGCTTCATAATATTTTCTGTCAATGGAAAGGCGTCATCGGCCACAAAAGTGTATGGTAAAATATCGTTAGAATTAGATACAGATTCATAATTGGGCAAACCTAACGTTCTATTCAAAATCTTTTCATATAATTTTGATTCATTGAAAATCCCCGCATCCGACGCTCTTCCATTAATACCAACGTTCACCATCAGGAACTCATAATTTGCATTTGTAAGCGCCATAAGAATAATTGAAAACTTTCGTTTATAGTTAAAATAAAACGATCCAGAACCAGGAGGCTTCGTTATGTTAACGTGCTTTCCATCTATGGCACTGACACAGTGAGGAAAGTTCCACATCTTTTCAAAGAGATTAGCTTCTTTTTTTCCATTCACCTTCATTTTAAGGAAGTTGAAAAAAATATAAATTAAATCCAGTTAAGAGTATATAAGTGAAATAATTATTATGTTGCTTTAATTTCAGATTGATCAAAGTGCTTCAAAACAAGGAACATCTAAACGAAAGCGGTCTTTGAATGAAGAGAACAAATTACTTAAGATGGCTTGTGAGCATTTAAAGGAGAGCAGCAACGATGCTAGAACACTAGCCAAAGGATGCAAACTCAAAAAAACTCACAAAGTTTTTGCAAGAAAACTTTTTTCAGATGTTCTCTTTGCTGGATGCCTTGGAAAACTTAATGAAAGAGTAATTCATGGATTCCACAGCATATTAGAATCTTCAAACAAATCTTCCACTCCATCGTGGAGTGAAACATCGTTATCTTCACCTTCACCAATGCCGAAGCGCCAAATATTCTTCGTTGAACAGCCACCAGATCAAATGGTTAGTAATGAATCGAGAAGATATGATAGAACTCAGGAGCTGTTTCATGATTTTTTGCAAAATATTAATTTAAATGTACCAAAATATAAAAAAAATCCTTATTCAACTTACTTTTATGTTTTCCTTTAAAACTTTTATAATTGCGTCGCAAGTTTCCATTACTATTTTTCCTATAGTTTGAGAAGCAATTGCTGACAGAAACTTTAAATCTTCAAATGTCTCCCCGCTTGCTAGAAAATGTAAAGTAATTGCAAGACTCTCGCTTTGAGAAATCGGTTCCCTCATTACACTTTTTTGTTTATTTTGTTTATTTATTAAAGGACTTATTTCCTATAGCATTTTCAAAAAACTTTTTTTATCCATACGGCAAAAATTAAAGAATTCGGCAGGCAAATTAACCTCCAGCTCTTCTAATAATTTTGTAATACCAAATTCATATCTTTTTTTGTACCATTCCTTAGTCCAAACTCTTTTTTTCTTCTTAATTGCCAAAGCAATTAGTATGGCGGCACAAGCAGTGTCTGTCATTCTTCCGACCCGACGCGACGACCAATAAAACTAATGTTTGTGCATCCTGTCTGCACCGTGTATGACGAAGCGGTGTTTGCACAGACTTCAGGTTTGCAGCGACATGTCTGTGTATGGCCACTATAAGCCAGGAATGTGGTCTAGTCTTCATAGATGCCTTCAAAACCCATTTTGAATATTGAGCTGATGTCTTTCTGGAAGACCACAACGTTAGGAAAACTTAAGCCTATTATTAAGGTAAAGATATAGCCAGTCTTGATGGCATCGAACTACATATATTGTGGATAACCGTGGAAAGGGTATGTGTATAACCAATCTGTGTTTAAGGTCTTACGGTTTTGATGATTCGTCTCACGACTTCCAAGTTAGTTTGAGAATTCAAATCCTCAATGAATGTAGTCAAAGGACTGAATATAATACAATCAATTTGCTGCTGTAAGAAATACCACAAGCTGCTTATTGTCAGTGTTACCTACGCTCTCATCGGGTTGCAGGTACTCGTCTCCGATGTAGTCGATCTACTACTGTAGACAATGCTCTGTTCCGAAAGAACAAAACAAAATTACTGGTGGAAAAAGAATCAGTCAAAAACAAAAATAGAGATATAAGTGAGCGATAACGACTCGTCGGCACAGCCACATTTTTCATTCATTCCATTCATTGATGCAAGCGAAGGACCAATTGCACAGTGGATAAATGTTAATCCGATTAAAAAAAAATCACCAGTCAAATCACAAGTTGGCCGTTGCTGCAAATTCTGAACTCTGAAGAAGTACTATAGTATCAGGTTGTAACATAAGTACTGCACGATTTTTATCTGTTTATGTTTAATGTGAATTAGTTTTCACCAAATGTAAAAATTTCCGTCAATGTTATTTCCTTCATTAGACAACGCTTTTGCCCAAGTCTCAGGCAACTTTTTAATGACTTCACTGCTCTTCTTCCAACTTCAATCTTCATAGCTGTTAATAGAATTCTGTGGTAATAGTCTGGTTACGAGGCAACAGCATAAAATAGATTGTTTTTCAGCATCCCATCGTGTCAACCACCACAGAGTGCACATGTTAACCAGTGCACTAGTAACTTTGTAAATTTTTTTCCTGTGTTAAAAAAAAAAAAAAAACACCCCGCGCGAGTTAAGGGTTCCACCGAAAAAAAAACACAACTGTGTTTGGACAGCGTAACGTTGTATTCCGCTTTATTCACAAGACTTCAAAAAATTATTGTTTTTACATGGGTTTTTATACTCATTTTATGCTTTTTTTTATATAATGCCACGCGCGAACCAAGGGGTTATGAATACCCTTTTAATGGTTTTTCTCCAGGGCGCGGAAGGGTGGTGTAGTAGTTTGAAATTCAGATGTATTCGATATTTTTTCCCAGAGGTGGTTGTCAAACTGGACGGAACAAGCCAGTGTATCCTCAAACCAGTGGGGGTATTAGTATGTGCTAGTTGTTAGTTTGTTACATTTAGCCCACACAGCAACTACTCCAACATCAGTGTTATGCCTTCATGTCAGAGTTGACGCCGACGGGATTTACATATAACTACATACAAATTCCATGAAAAGTCTTTTTTCACAGAATTGCCTCGAACGGGATTCGAACCCGCGACCCATTCAAAGTGAAGAATGTGTAACTGGATATTTATTTTATGCTTATTTTACAATAATTTAGACAAATTCTATAGGAAAGTGCATTTATTAATTCAAGGTGAACAAAGTGCTATTGGATAAGTTTAAATATGATAAATGAATTAATGCAAAGTAAACAGTATGTGGAAGTTGAGTCGTTATGAATGTGTAACACGCATGTGTGAATAAAGAAAACAAGTGCATCGTAAAACCAAAAAAAATAGAAAATCACACAGTGCGGGTATCCTAACTCTCCCGCTGAGTAAGAGTAAGTAAGTACTGTTGCTTGCACTCAGTCACTGCCGTTGGTGTATATGTCATACGGCACGGGCAGTGGCTGAATGTAGGTGATAACTGCCGGATAGCGGGTTGTGAGTGAGAATTTTGTTGGTGTACTGTTTTTTGTAAGGGCACAAAACCTACAATAATTTAATTCGGTAAGCCAAGGTCAGAATTTTCACTTCGCAGCCTTGCTTAGCATTGTCGTTGTTTGTGTTTTTTATGTTTTTTTTTATAATGATTCGGAAATTAAGGGTGTATATAACAAACATACGCGGGCTAAAAATCAATCACTTTTGTGCGTACGTCCACATCTGTAAATACAGATCGCTGTATTGGCACTTAGTGAAACACAGAAAGATCTCAGATCACACTGATCTAAAGCTGCCTGGATACGAACTAGTGCCATCATTCTTTTCTTACCACAGTCTCGCCATTTACGTGCGTAGTGATGTTGCTTATCAAACTTCACCACAATATAATGCCTAATCCAATTCGGAATACAACTTCTTGTGGTAAAAAATCTCTGAAAGCAAATTATACACTATTGCTTTATCTACAGAAGCCCCACACCAGCAATTCGACATTTAATGAGTTTGATGCACTGTCTGACTTCACACGAAGAATTGTATCACTGTATGCTCATACTGAAATCATTATTACGGCGATTTCAGTATACGCAATTTTGAGTGCCTTGGACATTCTGGATAGACAACACCAGAAAGACGGTATGTTGAGAACTTCGCTGTGGGATATAACTTGACCGAACTGGAAAATGAGACCACGCGAATACATGAACATGATAGTTATATCGCCAACACCCTGCACTAGTTTATTACTTCTCACCCTGATAAGTGCACTGTTAATGTGTCTTTTACTCTAGGCTCATCCACCCATTGTGTCATATTAGTTGATTTCTCGTACATCCACCACACAGTTAGAGAAAAGCTTTCTCAGAGAACCGTATGGCAATAGGTGAAAGCCACTATTAGGAATTTTAACTAGTCACTTTGTTTCCTCGATAACGACGTATATGCCGCTGCTGAAATGATAACAGACACTATTCTCTTAGGAATGAGATCATGTATCCATCATCGGATGAAGAGTATCAAACCAAAAGAAAAGTCATGGTACGACTCGAGCTGTAAAAATGTGTCAGGGTCAGAAAAATGTCTTTTCGGTCCTGCAAGACCAACGCGACAGAGGAAAACCTAAAAAGTTTAAATGAGCCAGGAATAAAATAAAATAAAAAATAAAATACAATGTCCAAAAGGTAGTAAAATGTTTTGGTCGTTTGTCAAAAACATTTGAAATTCTGCCTCATCCTCCATCGCAACCCTCATTTACAATGACATTCCAGATGTCAGCTCTGTAGACAAGGCCAGTCTGCTTGTCGTCGCCTAACCTTTAGTGCATCGAATCTTTAATGGTTCGAATCCACTTTCGCACTATCGTGGTAGCAGGAATTTACAAAGTACTCAAAATACATAAATCCGCTGCTTCCGTAGTTTATCTCCCCTTCTTCTGAAAAGGTGTTCTTTTGCGCTGAAAAAACCACTGCGTAAGCATTTTCGTCAATCCTACTCTTTAAGACACTTTCCGAACAGATGGAATACAGCATTCGTCCAGCCCGTCCCTAAAGAAGGCGGATTTTCTACTCTCTGCTCCTACAGACCCATTACACTAACGCTCCTTTTTTCCAAGGTCATGGAAACGCTGATAAGCCGTCAACTCATGAAATATCTCGAAAAACAAAAACTCCTCAATGTTCACAGCTGATTTGATGGCGTTTCTCACCGACAAGTAGAATCATATCATAGATCAATCTGGCGAAAGCAAGATAACTGCACTTGATATTTTTAAGGCATTTGACAAAGTTTAGCATTAGGTTCTTTTGTCGAAAATGCATGCTTTTGAGATCGAGGACTCGTTTCTTCAATGTTCTAAAAATGCAAGTTGTCTTGGATGGTTTTAAGTCTAATATTCACAAAATAAATGCTAGTGTGCCTTAGGGATTCGTTCTGTCTCCGACTCTCTTTTCAATGTTTATCAATGATGTCTTGTCTGCCACTTCTAATTCAATATATTCTTTTGCTAACTCTCTGCTTTTCATATATGTGCTCGGACTCACATCCCTGCTCTTCGGCTATAGAACGAGAACGGCAGCGTATATTAAGCTCATTAACATACAGCCGTTATTCATGAATGGCACTTGCATCGTCGAAACCGAAAAACTTTCCCTTCTTGGTATGTGTGTCAACTACAACTTACGTTGGAATAACCACATATCTAGGTTTCCTCACGCGATGTATTGTAAGAAATACTTTTCTTCTTCTGAAGAAAAGTCAATGGACATTCTTGAACGAAATTTCAAGTATCTCATTTTGTTTTATGCTGCTTCTACCACCAGTGCTCCTTAGAAATCGCCATCAGCATTCCACCCCTTCAAACCTTTAACCTTCAACTCGTCTCCCTATGAATGTTTATCAGTATACCCTCAAGCCCACTTTTGAACGTACTCTGAAATTTCGTTCCTTACCCAACAACTCGCTGCCGGACTCTTTATTTCCTAATTATTGAAAACCAACGTACATCGATACTTAGCTTTCTTTCCTCCCTATTTTTTCTTCGCCCTCGCTGTGTGTAAATATTTTAAAGGTACCTTAATCCCTTGAACGCGCGCTCTTTGAAACAAAAAAAAAAAAAAAAAAAAAACTACAGACCTTGTAACACTTTGAGCAGATGAAATGCATCTCTGGAAAGTTGTGCTGTTCTGTCTTCTGAACTAAGTCATTGGTGGCGATATCTTATGATATTGTAAAGAGTTCATTTCAATTCCCTTATGTGTTCTCTTACCGTAATAGTGGGGTTTTTTTAGACGGTAGACTTCAGGAGCTCATCGTCCAGCTCTTCTGGTCTACACGTACGAAGTTCATCCCTTCGGTCAGAATAGCTATTTATAAACTTTACAAACCAACGCCGGCACTCGAACTCGCTGAGAAAAACGTCTCAATACACATTTCTCTAGTGGTTTCATTTTCTTTCGAAATCTTGCGGAATAAAACAAATAAAATATGTGGAATATGCTCTCCTGGTACATCCATTTCAAACTTTAGTTAAAAATTATGTTAACGCAACGAAATTTTCAGATCGAATGAGCAATATATCCCAAATACAAATAACAACTAATAACGGTTTCAGCATTAAATTGTTACAGCACAAATCTTTTTTTACATCCTGTAAATAACTGCAAAACGGATAATAAGAGAAAGATCCAGAGTATTCGATGGAATTGGCGTTTTAAGATGCTACAAAGGCAAAGGATATAATCATCGTTCAACCGAACGAAAAAACAAAGAAATATGTGTAAAATGTCTAAAGAATCAGAAAACAAATGAATGTTAAAATGAAACAATTACAAAATGTGTAAATTGCATACATGTAAATGGAAAACTTACCCTGGGCCTTGACGAAAACTATTCTACTTTCAATAAGATATATCCAGTATATATGTATAAACAAACTTGCAACAAAAAAGGAGCGAGTTGACTATTAGCAAACTATATTATGGGAATATATGTATATCAACATACAAGGCCTAGTTAAAAATTTTGAGAAAATAGAAATAATATGTGATAGTGATAAGTGATTTCATAATACTTGCCGAAACACACTTAATAAGGTATATCGAAAGAGAGGAAATGCAAATTAAGAGTTATAAGGAGATATCCTCCCTATCAAATTCAGCAAAAACAGGTGGTGCAACATTATATGGTATGTAAAATCATATAATTATATGGTAAGCCAAATCAACGACGTAATAACAAATCCAATCAACTACATATCATAGTGGATATTATGTAAATGTACAATACACAACAACAACCTCACTGTTTCGGGGACTTACAGGCAGCTCGGAAAAAGAATTTTGCAATTTTTTCAAGAATAATATAAAAACGCTGACAGACAAACCAACCAATACCTATAATTTTATGAGGCGATTCCAATATTATTTGGTGCCTAAATAACACATATAAAAAGGAAGTAAGAAGAATCCTGGAAGACAATTACCTTCAGCAAAAAATGCAACAATACTCAAGAATATAGTGGACTACATTATAACCAACATTAAAAATATAGACTTAAGACCAGATGAAAGGGAAAAGGTATCTGACCATGAGAGCACCTACTATATGTTTTGGAATATGATATCATGGAAATGTTGGTCACGACTACGTCTGAGATGGTCCATTCGGAAGGTCCAATTTTGTTCGACTCGTTCGAGCATAACGACTGGTATCTCGCAGATAACACGAGTAATGTTGGCTTCCAAAGCGTCAATCGTAGCTGGCTTATTCCTGAATACCTGAGACTTTACATATTCTCAGAGAAAATAGACCAAAGGTGTGATATCGCACGATCTACGCAGCCAATTTTCCGTAGCAAAACGTAAAATTAAGTGCTCACCCGTAGCGCCGTCTTGTTGAAACCAGAACTCACCGAGACCATGAGCTTGAATTTCAGGAAGCACATAGTCGGTTAACATGGAGCGATAACGGCTACCATTGACGGTAACATTCTGATTTGCCTCATTTTTGATGAAATATGAACCAATGATTACACCAACCCATAAACCAAACCATACCGTTGTTTTTGATGGATGTAATGGTAGCTCTTGGTACTCTTCGAGTTGCTCATTAGCCCAAATATGGCAATTTTATTTATTAACGTATCCATTGAGCCAGAAATGGGCTTCATCGCTGACCAAAATTTCACGATAAAACACCGGACTTTCATTGAGTTTTTCCAGAGCCCATTCACTGATAATATGACGCGAATGGTATGGGCAATAGTAGTTTCAGTAGGTCGATTATGCGCACCGTAAGTTCCTTGAATCGCACGAAAAACATCACAGAACGTGAAAACCTCTTCACGAAGATTTGCCAAACGATACGGAACAAAAATGAGAAAGCAGTTTGATAGGAGTCACGCGTAATCTGTCAAAAAAACCTTATTGAAAATCAAACCTCACGATTAATCACCCCTTAAAAAGAGAAATCATACAACTATTGATATTTTCAAGTATCACAGGGACCCATTTAGTGAAAAGGTAAATACAATGGCAATGGCGTATAATAGAAATACTACAATACATGTAAATGCTGAAAATATCGACTGCACTCTTAAAACAGGAGTAGGTACATTTAAAAATGAACAAACCGTAAGACAAAACAATCAAACAAATAAATGGTTTAGCAAGAAACTTCTAATCTTAAAAATAAAAATAAGAATGCAAAGCTGATAAATGATGAAGAAAACTGGGATAACTATAAGAATATGAGGAAACTATATAAAATAGAAGTAAATAAAGCCAAAAATAATTAAAAATTTAGTGCTTAAACAAAGGAAAATAACTACAAATGACGTAGATTTAGAAAAAAAAAAAAAAAAACTATACTAATGGGAAAGAAATAGCCAGCAAATTTAACATATCTTTTATTGATAGTATTTTAAATATCAGAAACGAGATTGAAGATGTGGAATATAGAAATTTTATAAGACAATATATACCATATATGCAAATTTCAGATTCAAATCAAATCATTAGAACTGAGTAAAACATGTATGTAAGGAATTATTATTTATTATTATTATTTAATCTATAAGCAACTTTTGTGCTAACAGATTTTATAAAGTATACAAGTCTTATTTATACATAAAATATTTTAAACAATTTTCTAGAATGAAAAATAAATAAATAAAAATAAGTTAAAAGGTAAAAAGCTTAAGAGTGTACCTTTTGTTAATGGTTAATTTTTCCATATTCTGTGTTATGGAATCTTACAAATAATATTTGCCGAATTCGGGGTGATCTAGCTGGCAAATAGAATTAAACCAATGAAAGAAGGTAGGACACTTTACTATATGTGGTGGGAAGGTATACCCTTAACAAACATTATGTCATGGATAATGCGTCTAGTTGCCATATAGCTCGGCAGGAAATTCCATTGCATTTTAAAGGAAATGAATTTAGTGTATCGCTTTGGTACTTTTCGATACGTTCAGAAAAAGTTGTGAAGGCGCTGTTCCAGACAACAACAGCATATTTAAGGAAGGGCCTAACCAAGAAAATGTAAAGCGATAACAAGGCGAATGGATTAGTAAATCCTTTGGTGTTACGCTTTATAAAACTTACGGCTAAATTGGCTTTTGATAATACGTTAAATAATACATAATACATGGGCACCATACCATTTTCAGTTAGTACCAACCTTCAAAGGATACGTGTATGAATTTGACAGCTGGCGGACGATTAGTTCTCGAGATATAGCGTTTTAAGTGAAGCAACTTTTGTTATTGTGAAAAAAAAAATGGATTCAAAGCAATTTCGTGTGTTGATTTGTCATTGCTTTTTGATGGGGAAAAATGCAGCCGATGCAAAGAAATGGCTTGATAAGTGTTACCCGGACTCTGCACCAGTCGAACCATTCGCAAGTGGATTGAAAAATTTAAATGTGGACGTCCAAAAGAGGCTGTTTCAGATAAAAACATTAAAAAAGTCCACAAAATGATTACGAACGACCGTAAAGTGAAGTTGATCAAAATAGTTGAGGCTCCGAAGATATCAAAAGAGCGTGTTGGATATATCATACACTAATATTTGGACAAAGTGGGTACCGCGTTTGCTCACAGTCGACCAAAAACAACAACGTGTTGATGATTCAGAGGAGTGTTTAAAGCTGTTCAACCGCAATAAAGCCGAATTTTTGCGTCGGTATGTGACAATGGATGAAACTTAGCTCCATCACTTCACACCAGAGTCAAGTCGGCAGTCAGCTGAGTGGCGAGCAAGCGATGAACCTCGACCAAAACGATCAAAAACTCAACACTCGGCTGACAAGGTTATGGCATCCGTGTTTTGGGATACACATGGAATAATTTTCATCGACTATCTCCAAAAGGAGCAGACTATCAACAGCGACTATTACATTGCGTTGTTGGAGCGTTTGAAGGACGAAATCGTAGAAAAATGAAAAAAGAAAGTGCTGTTTCATCAAGACAATGCACCATGTCACAAGTCGATGAAAACGATAGAAAAATTGAATAAATTGGGCTACAAATTTCTTCTCCACCCATCGTATTCTCCAGATTTTTATTTATTTTGTTCACAGACCTCAAAAGAATGCTCGCTGGAAGGAGATTTAAGACCGATGAAGAAGAAATCGCTCAAACAGAGGCCTAATTTGAGGCTAAACCGAAATCGTACTACAAAACTGGTATGGAAAGATTGAAAAATCGTTTAAATCAGTGTATCGCCCTCTAAGGCAACAATATTGATAAATAAAGTTTTACTATAAAACTTTATATAAAACTATAAAACGGTACTGACTTTTCAGTGTATGTGTTATGTGTATGAAATGAAAAAGCATGACTCCCAAATTTATAACAGTTTTTGTATTTGAAAGGACTGCAGATCCAGTAGAATACTTAAATTGAAGAGGAGATGCAGTTTTCGTAAATGACATTGAATAACACTTCCTTAAATTTAAATTTAGGTCGTTATTTAAACACCACTCGAAAATGTTATTTATATCTTTGATGGTTTTAAAAAATTTCATGTAATCGGCGTATAACAGAGTCCTACTGTGTTTAACCGAACGAATAATATCATCAATAATATAATAATGGTCCTAAATGACTACCTTGTGGTACACCTGAACTATATTTTATTTTCTTGGATAACAAGTACCTTTTGAGTACGGTTTAAAAGAAAAAAAGGATATCCAGCAAACAAACTGAGAGTGAAAGCCGAAGATCTTAAGTTTGTTAATCAACAATGAGTGATTAACGGAGTTGAATGTTTTACTCAAATCAATATAAATAGCATAGACCTGTTTAGTGTCTTCCATCTTGTTAATTATGAAGAAAGGGTAAATTGATAAATTAGTGGAGGACGAGTGACCATGTTGTGTATCCGATATGTGCTCTTTAATTATAAAATCTAACTTATTTTTCACCATACTTTCGAAAAGTTTTGGAAATGCCGGAAGCAATTCCGATTTGTGGATGGTAATGAGAAATGATTCGTTCCATTCGTCGAGAAAAACTCCTTCAGTTAAGGAACGGTTGAACGGCACTTTAGCATTAAATTTTAAGGTGCTAAGGAACCGATGTCCACTGAGCTAGCTACGTTAATGCGAGTGCCACTTTTGGATTGGAAACAGAAAAGTCAGATTGAAAGAGATTTGCAAATAGTTCAAGAGTGGATTCGATGGTATCAGTAGTAGTTTATGTATAGAGACTTATTGAGGACGAAAAAGTCTTCGCAATTTATTAAAATTAAATATAAAAAATAAATTTGATTTAGATAAAACTAGTCGACGAATTATCCATAGAAAGATTCGATAGTGACTCCAGTGGAAAATGTGTTACAAATACTTTAAAAACATTTGGAAAAAATCCTGTAAAGCCTAGTTAAATGGCAACCAATGGAATATATGGAGAGAAACAATATCTTCAACAAATACCATACTGGTTTTAGGAAGAATTACTCCAGCGAAACAGCGGTAAACTAGGTTATAACCGAATGGAAAAGCGGAAGACACTTTTTCCGGATTTCAAAAATGGCAATAGATCGCAAATTTTACTCCAAAAAATGTCAAATTATGAAATACAAGGAACAGAACTGCAATGTCATTTCTCACAAATAGATCAAAGAGAAACAAGGTCAACGCCAGCATTTGAAACAGTGGAAGTATACTTTGAAGTTCCACAAGGATCTATCCTTGCAGACACTAAGGGCTGCAAAGCTATATTATATGCAGAAGAAATGCTAATCTATTCTGAAAAAAAAGATGAAAGTGAGTACAAAACCAAGCTTTTAAATGATATAAAACGAATAACATCTTGGTTAGTGATGGATATATACAATAAATAAATTAAATGAAAAAAAGACAGAAGTAATGGAAATAAATACTATTAATAAGTCAATTATAAATATCAATAAAAGCATTATAGAAAACATTGACCATATAAAGTATTTGGGAATAATAATCGATAAGAGTACAAGTGCATACATACTCGTATACAAAAAAATTTCAAAGACAATAGGCTAATAGAGAATAAAAAAGAAAATGGATTTTATCACAGCGATTGGAGTTTTAAACACAATTGTAAAGCCTCATTTCGAATATTGTTTCTCAATTATACACTCATGCTGTAACCAAGGACAGGTGGAAAGACTCCAGAAATTGCAGAATAAAGCAATGAAAAGTATTCTTCAGTGCAATAGATATACATCGATAAGTCTCAGGCTAAATGCGCTCAAATGGTTTTAACTTAACACGTTACTGGTAGTTTTCAAAATGAAGCAAGAAATCTCACACAGTTTCTAAACGAATGAAATAGAGACTGTAGAAGTAGCACAACCATATCATCTACGTAATTGCGACGATTTTAGTGTTAAGCGACAGAGGATATAAATCCGAAAACAATTATAGATTATCGTGAGTTATTAAATTTATTTTCTTTTTTTATTTTTTGTATTGGGTATATATTTTAATTCGTGCGGTTTTTTTTCCAAAATTTGAACGTTTATTTAAGAAAAACATATACAATAGTATTATTCAAAGTATTGCCCATCTGAAGCTAAGACTTTTTCCCATCTTTCTGGCAATTTGTGGATCCCATCCCAAAAGAACTGCGCCGGCTTGGCAGCTAAGAATGAATCAAGCCAATTTTTGATATTCTGCTCTGTTGTGAACCGTATTTCAGTGAGGGCGTTCTGCATCGACCGGAACAAATGGTAGTCAGAATGGGCAAGGTCTGAGCTATAAGGTGGGTGGGGTAAGACTTTCCATCCACTTTTTTCCAAATAGTTCTTAACCGGAATAGCAACTTGGGGCCGAGCGTTGTCATGATGGAAAATTATTGCCTCGTGTCTGGTCGCATATTTCGGGCGTTTTTCGGCTACTGCTCTCTTCAAATGGATTAATTATGTTCGGTAGCGTTGTCCATTGATGGTTTCACCCGGTTTTAGCAGCTCATAAAACAGCACACCCATCTGATCCCACCAAATACAGAGCATTACCTTCGCGCCATGGATATTCGGCTTTGCCGTTGATTTGACTGGTTAGCCGGGTTTCAAATATGATTTTTTGGGGTTGTCGTAATGGAACCATTTTCCATCACCAGTAACAATCCGATGTAAAAATGACTTCCTTTTGTGGCGTTCCAGCAGCATTTCGGACATGCAAAACCGCCTTTCGACGTCTCTCGGCTTACGTTCATGTGGAATCGAATTTCCTTGCTTTTGAATATATCCAGCTGCTTTTAAACGTTTTGAAATGGCTGCTTGAGTGACATTCAAAAATTCTCCGAGCTCTTCTTGTGTTTGGCAACAATCTTCATAGAGTAATGCTTCCAGTTCTTCATCTTCAAACTTTTTTGGCTGCCCAGGACGTTCATCGTCCTCCAAGCCGTTAGCTGCTTGCAATATGTTGACAGAAATCAAGGGAAGGAGGCTTTCGAAAACATTTGTGGAAAATGTCCGGTTATCTGATCTTTTACTAGATATGATGCACTGCACTTCTTTTATGGTGTAATCGAGGAATAGAATACCAATACAAGGGTATGTGACTGACGATGGATATACACATCTAGTGGCTGACAAACCAAAACAGCTATAATTGACTTTTTCATGGACGTGATAAGGTATAGGGTTTTCTAATAACGTCGTTCATATGGCCACCTCGGGCACGTTTGCAGCGGTCGATTCGTTGGACCCAATTTTCAACGACCGGGCAACACATTTCGGCCGAAACGGCCGCTATTTCGTATTCAATAGACTGGCCCATGTCTTGAGATAACACACTCACTATACTTACTCTTCAATAAATCGATTGTAGCGTATGTTGTGTGGCTTGTGGCACCATCCTGTTGAAATCACATGTCGTCCAAGTCCATATTTTCCAATTCGGGACAAAAATAATCGGTGATCATGGCGCGATAACGCTGACCATTCACAAACAGCACCAAACAGTTATTTTTTGTTGATGAAGTGGTGATTCATGAAGCACATGTGGGTTTTCACCCGACCAATAAAAACCAACGAAAACCCTATAGTTTTCGGACTATGGTAAATGCCTAAAAACTGTCAAATTCGGAGATGTGAGGATAAAATCCAGTTAGTTAGTAAGTTTGACAGTTTTCAATAGATAAATGCCAACTGTCTTTGTTGTAATTTTTTTTTTTGTTTTTTTTTTCCAAAAAGAAAAAAACAAAAATTTTAAAAAACAAGTTTTAATGAATTTAGAAGATTTTTGTTTAAAATCTTGACGAAGATTATTTAAGCCTGAATGAACAGATGAATTAAGATGTGTCTTTCCGATAATTTCTCTTACTATTGCCCAACTACATGCCATATGTACTATATGTGGATGCCTGTAGGTGTTTGGTTAGCAATTTAATGTGCCTGCTTTTTATTATTTTTTATTTGTAAACACTTCCAAAAAACACTTTTCCATTTAAGACTTTAATTATTATTTAATCTCTTATTCAAATCTCACTTAATTTTGGAAAAACAAACAAAAACAATGTTCCATTTCGAAATAAAAACAAACCTTATGACAGTTTCAAATTTGTCCGAACCAGTGTCTTGCTCTCTTCTGCGAACAATGCGAACGGATTTTCGTAGTTTTCTTCGTTTTTGACAGTACGCGAATAGATTTCCAGTTTATCAAAATTGGTGTATATGTGTATGGTTCTTTGTCGTAAAGATATATGGTATACAGAAAGGAACCCCATAACTTGTAATCTATCCCTTCCCGCAGTTTCCATTCGGCTTCGTTAATAAGCCTTTCGAACTAAAGATTATTTAAAATGTCTTTTCTTTTTCCAGGATGCAAAATATCCAACTTACCAGAAAATGTATGAATTCATGAAGGACAACCCCCAATACATGACGTCGACAAACGCTGAAGGTGTTAATCGAGTAGAAAATGAAAACTACGCCTTTCTTATGGAGTCCACTACAATCGAGTACATAATCGAGCGTAAGTGCAGTCTCACACAAGTCGGATCACTTCTAGATGAAAAGGGCTATGGAATCGCTATGAGAAAAAGTGTCTTACCTATTTGCTTATTTTTTTTTTATTTATTTATTATAGCTTAAAACCTTTCAGATAGTCCTTACAGAGATGTACTAAGTCAGGCCGTATTGGAACTGCAAGAGCAAGGTGTACTTTCTAAACTCAAGACCAAATGGTGGAAGGAAAAACGAGGAGGTGGTGCTTGTTCGGTAAGATTTCTATTAAAGTAGCATTCTTAAAAAAAAATGGATTTGTGATTTGTATCGTAAAAAAAAAAACAAAAAAAAAAAAAACAAATAATAACCATTTAAGGACACCCAAAGCGAAGGAGGTGCTCTAGCCTTAGAAATTTCGAATTTAGGTGGCGTATATCTAGTCCTAATTGTTGGGTCATTCTCGGCCGTATTTTTCGCTTTCCTAGAGATGGTCCTCGGCGTCAAGGAGAGATGCGATGAGAATAAGGTATGCCACGGATGACGGTTTCCTTCGCATATCAGTGACATCTACACAATGCACTGCGCATCTACCAAATATTTTCAGTATTTTATTTGATTTTTTTTTTTTCCTTTTCCATGTGTGGCTTTTATTTCAAATTCTTTTTTTATAGTTTAAACTCCTCAGCTTAGATTAATGTACATATATCCTTAAACAAACAAAATTTGCTTTATATCATTTCCATATTTCCATTTCCCGTATGACAAAAAAAAAAAAAAAATTAAAAAAATTAAAACAAACCAAATCGAAATAAAACACTCACTAGCAAGGAGATGGTAGCGATAAAGCCGAAGAATTGGGAATGGCTAATTTAGGAGGTGTGTACCTGGTCCTGCTTATTGGTAGTATCCTTGCAAGTTGTTATGGATTTATCGAAGGGCTTTTGAGTATATATTTTACAGCCCGACGCAATAAGGTATACAAACAATAGAAGGCATTATTCATTAAACATTTTACCATCATTTCCTCTTTTTACATTACAATTTCTAACAAATTTTTGCGAATTCAATCCTATGTAATTGTCCTTTCGGTAAATATAGGTACCATTTAAGAGTGAACTAATTGATGAGTTGAAATTCATCATGCAATGTTCTGGAAATACCAAAGCTGTTAAGTATCCAAAAGCATCGAAATCCTCAAGTTCCAGCTCGAGCTCAAAGAGATCATCTGTTACGATGGATTCAATTCCGACAGAAAATTTAGATGACAGTAAGACGCAAAATAATCATAGTGAAAAATCACACACAAAGATAGGAAATCATAAGTAAAATAATATGTAAATATTCTATAAATTATCATGTTTTGAGAAATTGATAAAATAAAAGATATATTGGTTAAAAATTCCGCAAATTCTTATTTCCTACAAGAGAGTCACGGACTACACACATTAAAAAAAAAAAGAGGAAAGAAGTGCTCATATATCCATTCATTTATATTTTTCGTATATTTTTCGACGCAATTGCAGCGACGCCATACAAACTACAATATTAAGCTTATGTGCAGTTTTCCTGGCCTCCTGGATGATGGATAAATAATTACCCATGTTAAAAATGAAAACGCAAGCTTTTCATATTTTTTTATCTTTTTTTTTTCAACATACATAGTTAATTTCCTTTCAATGCGTATACTTTTCCCATCGTTAAGATATGATTTGTTAAACTCTTCAAATTTGGCTTCTGTCTCGCCGATAAGTTCCTCGTTCGAGCTGAATTTTTACTCATTTTTTTTTTTTGTTTTCATATTCCATATTAAGTAACAAAAAGAAAAAAACATGCAGTTACTAGGAACATACCACTATTTATGCAAATTGACTACGGCGATGAATGAACTGGGTGAGTTGTTGTGGTGGAGCAAATTCGCATGAAAAAATCAATTGCTTGGATTGAATCTTGGTCACTAGCTTACAGTAATAGAGCCAGGTTTCACTAACAGTGGTGACTCGACGTAAAATCTTCTTTAATTTATTTATTTCCTTGTTTTGCCTAAAGAACTTTAAATATCGTTTATATCTGCTTGTTTTGTACTGTGAGCAACCGCGGTAATCGTCAACCAACAGCTTCCTCATGGTTAATCTATCATGAAAAATGTTGACTGCCATTCCGTACCTCTAATCCTACGACCTCAGTTACTTCGCGCACTTTGCAACGGCGTGGCGATCAGCAAAAATCACGCTACGAATCTTTTATACGATTTTCCCAGTAATATTGCCTGCCAGCTATCCTTAGCGCACCTCATTTTTTAATGAGATTGGTTTAGGGTTGCACTACTAAATTTAAATTCGTTAAACCAATATCTATAGGGTGACTCATCGTGAGGTTTAATTTATAATATAAAATAAAACGCAAAAATTTGAAAGTTAACATAAAATTTTTATTATCGGTTAAAATTACAATTTATGGCATTTACTTTTTGAAAATAATATCATGTAAATGTTGACCACGACTACGTTTGAGGTGGTCCATTCGGAGGGTCCAATTTTTGGTAACTCGTTAATCGTAGCTGGCTTATTCCTAAAGACCTGAGAATTTACATATCCCCAGAGAAAATAGTCCAAAAGTGCGATATTGCACGATCTAGGAGGCCAATTTACCATAGCAAAACGTGAAATTAAGTGCTCACCAAAATGATATATAAATGGTGAAGGTTCGTCATACACCGCATACAACTTCGGTTTTATCTCTTCACACGTTTTTCCATCCAGAAATAAAAATTGGTATCGCTCCAATTTTTTTGGAAAACGGGAGTGCAGATACGAGACGTTCAATGTAAGTACGAATACGAGCTATGCGTGAGAATCGCCGCCTGCACATATTTGCGGGCAACACGGAAGTATCCAAACACAATACGATACGAGCGTATCGGATGGAGACGGCGGAGATGGTGAAATTTATTATTATTGGAAAATAGTTTTTTAAATATAAAACATTTGTTGTCTATATATTTCAATAAATAAAATACAAAATTCATTACATTGTTTACTTACTTGAGATTCCAAAATTTCCAGCGACTGATTCCTATTCCTTATCTGCAGTGTAGCTATCTTTATAGCATTCCACAATAGGTTTTTGTCTTTTGGACGTCCGATATAAGAATCTCCATATCGACAGCTTTTCCGCACGATTATACAGGCAAAACCAAACAATTTAAAAATTAAAACAAATCATCGCACAGCAACTCACTTGCCGCATATTGTGTTAACTTTGGACACCTACGTTTGCTTAGAGCAGTTTAATAATATACGTTCTCCGCATCACACGCACCGAATTGCCCGAATTGTACGAATGGAACACGTTGTCAGTCACCGTTTATAGAAGATGACATAAAATAAAGTTTCTATAAGATTGGCTCACTGCGTGAACGCAACTGCTTTTCGGGGCGTGATGCATATGTCAACCTATTGACCCGCTTTTAGGCGCATTTCCCGGGAGCAGACCGTACATGTGTGTGGTCGAGTCTTACAAAAATAATGATTATACGACTGTTGCGCGAAGAAAATACTGCAGACATCGTGGTTTGCATATCATATCTATGATATGCCAATTGTTCTCCTCATCAGGAAATAGGTTCATAAGTTCAAAGACATAGATTCACAACGGATAAACCTAAGTCTTGCCGGACAATGTCAATAATAAGTGATGAATACGCAAAGAGTAAAAATCAATCCATTGGTAATAATCCAAATCTATTAGTTCGTAAGCATTCAAGTGTTTCAAATGTGCCTATCTATAACAATTTTATTCCGTACACTAACGATAATTTTTAATACTAAGAAAATTGTATGAACAGCTTCTGTATTAATATAATATAAATTGATCGTTATATTCTCTCGATAAAGACGTGAATGACGGTGATATGATCACATATACTATTCTCGTCTTTCATCGCTTAATGGTGAAAGAGCGTCAAACTAAAAGGCATGGTTTGATTATTATAACTAGTCTCCGCCTACGAAGGCTTAACCGCGTTCAATTTTCAATGATATGTATTTTCATCACTGAGAAACAGTCAGCTCATGAAATATCTCGATACACGAAAAGTTCTCAATGACGGACAGTACGGTTTTCATAGCAACAGACCTACTGGTAATTTGATGGTATGTCCTGCCAAAAAGTGTAACCAAAATCCACCCTAATCTGGAGAAAGCAATATAATTGCAATTGCAAAAGCATTTGACAGCGTTTGGCATCATAGTCCAAGAGCCAATCGCGTGATGTTATAAGGCATAAGAAAGAAGGAAGAGTTTCAAATAAAATGAAAGCTTGCTTGTAAACGTAGGCAAAACGCCCTAGGTTGACTGAATTTTTTGCCTAGGGATTAAAAAAATGGCAACTTCCGGTACGTTTTCTTTTGATTGCCTATAGGCATAAAAAAGAAAGTTGTAAAATACCATATAACAAATTGAAGCTGAGAGGTTACCATTAACAAATAACACATGGGCTGAAAAGTCATTGCCATTTTATAGTAAAACACAAACTTTTTGCAAAATTCAACTTTATTTATCAATATAGTTGCCTTCGAGGGCGATACACTGATTGAAACGATTTTTCAATCTTTCGATACCAGTTTAGTAGTATGATTTCGGTTTTGCCTCAAAATGGGCCTCTTTTTCGTCGATTACTTCTTCATCGGTCTTAGATCTCTTTCCGGCGAGCATTCTTCTGAGGTCTGCGAACAGGAAATAGTCGTTGGGGCCAAATATGGAGAATACGGTGGATGGGGAAGCAATTTGTAGCCGAATTCATTCAGTTTTGAAATTGTTTTCATCGACTTGTGACACGGTGCATTGTCTTGATGAAACAGCACTTTCTTTTTCTTCAAATGCGGCCGTTTTTCTGCAATTTCGTCCTTCAAACGCTCCAAAAACGCAATATTATAGTCGCTGTTGATAATCTACCCCTATTGGAGATAGTCGATGAAAATTATTCCATGTGTATCCCGAAATAGGGATGCCATAACCTTGCCAGCCGACTTTTTTTGGTCGTTGTGGATGAGGTTCGTCGCTTGCTCGACACTCAGCTGACTGCCGACTTGACTCTGGTGTGAAGTGGTGGAGCCAAGTTTCATCCCTTGTCACATACCGACGCAAAAATTCGGCTTTATTGCGGTTGAATAGCTTTAAACACTCCTCTGAATCATCAACACGTTGTTGTTTTTGGTCGACTGTGAGCAAACGCGGCACTCACTTTGAACAGAGCTTTCGCATGTCCAAATACTCGTGTATGATATATCCAACACGCTCTTTTGATATCTTCAGAGCCTCAGCTACCTCGATTAACTTCACTTTACTGTCATTCGTAATCATTTTGTGGACTTTTTTGATGTTTTCATCTGAAACAGCCTCTTTTGGACGTCCACTGCGTGCATTAGCTTCGGTGCTTGTATGACCACTTTTAAATTTTTCAATCCACTTGCGAATGGTTCGTTCGGCTGGTGCAGAGTCCGGGTAACATTTATCAAGCCATTTCTTTGCATCGGCTGCATTTTTTCCCATCAAAAAGCAATGATAAATCAACACACGAATTTGCTTTGAATCAATTTTTTGTTTTCACAATAAAAAAAGTTGCTTCACTCACAACGCCATATCTCGAGAAATAATCGTCCGACAGCTGTCAAATTTATACACGTATCTAAATGTATCTATACACTAACTGAAAATGGTATGGATTTAATTCAAGTGGTGCCCTCTCTTAGAAACGGCACGGATTTTCAGTATTATCTATGGTTGCTGTTGCTGTAATAATTTGGATAGATGCAGATACAACCCATGATTTATGCTGTGTGACTTGCACGCTCTTTATATACGATCATATGGAAAGCTCTCCCGCAAAAAATTGAGAGATCCCGTCAAAATAATATTTCAATTACTCATCCTACGGTATATTTCAACAATACACTGGTATGCATTTTGTTCTATCATTACACAAGCCTACAAAAAAAAATTTAAAAAAATTGGTGCAGCTTTGTTTGTTCCGTGGTAGATAAGAAAATTATAGGGTGATTCATCGTGAGTTTAGATTTGTAATGTAAAATAAAACACATAGAGTTATTATCGATTAAAACAATAAATCATGGCATTTACTTCTTGAAAATGATATCATGTAAATGTTGGCCACGACTACGTCTGAGGTGGTCCATTCGAAAAATTCAATTTTAGGCGATTCGTTCGAACATAGCGACTGGTGTCTCGCAGATAAAAGTAGTAATGTTGGCTTCCAATTCGATCAATGATTCCATCAGCCCATAAACCACACCATACCGTTGTTTTTAATGGATGTAATGGTAGCCTTGGTACACTCTGGGTTGCTCATCAGCCCAAATACGTTAATTTTGTTTATTAACGTATCCATTGAGCCGGAAATGGTCTTCATCACTGAACAAAATTTCACGATAAAACACCGGACTTTCATTGAGTTTTTCCAGAGCACATTCACCGAAAATATGACACAAATTCAAGTTGCCTGGCTTTAATTCTTGCGCAAGTTGAATTTTGTTAGCTTTAAAGCCGAGATACTCACGTAAAATACGGCAAGCGAAGCTGCTGAGAACGACGACGAATCGAGTCGTCACGGTCTTTACGTACACTCTCAGCTAAAGCCGCTATAATCTCTTCACTATGTGCTGGATGTGGTCTAACCGGTCGAGAATTATCCACTACTCTAAACTGGGACTCAAATTTGCGAATGTTATTGGCAATAGTGGTTTCAGTAGGTCGATTATGCGCACCGTAAGTTCCTCCTGATTTTCGTAATACAGCTGAACAATTTGGAGACGCTGTTGTGGTATGGATCTTGCCATGATTCATTTTATTGTGTCATTTCTATTTCACTATCTAGTTGCACATATAAAGATCGTCTTGCGCTCCCTTTTTCAATGAAGCCATTTAAATGGATTCGAATTAAACCACCTGAATTAAAACAGCTAACTAAATTAAGTTTAAAACTGCAGTATGCATTTACTTCACACTTCTTTCACTGTTATAGAGACGTTATGTGTTTATTTCTTACGCTCTCCTCGACTTTATCGAATCGTCATTTTCCTGGCGGTTTAGTTTGTGTTATGACTAATATATTGATAAAATAAATCGAAATATAGTATTTCATAATGGCTAGTAGGACGATGTGTTAACGACCCTGATAAGTTTTGTTACATTTGTGGAGAATATATTTTCAAAAATCAGCGAAAATTAATAAAAACACTTTGATCCGTTTATATTTTGTAGTTTTAATATTGAAATTTGCAATCAAGGTAAGGCGTGGCCGCCTCATAGTGTTTGTAAAATGTGCAGTGAACATTTGCGACAATGGGAGAAAGGTGCACGTAAATCTTTGAAATTTGGAGTACCGATGGTTTGGCGAGAAAAAAAAAATCATCATAAAGAAGGTAAAGAATTCTTGAATTCTAACTAACCCAATTCTAATTTCTAAGACAACATCCAAGCTGCATTCTCCTCGGTCGCTGTGATGCAATGTGATTTCTTGCACTGGGACCACGGGAACATGTTTGCACCTGAACAAACTGACTCAGTGAATCCAGATGGTTCGCTGACAGCTTTTAAAGTGTGGTTTAAGTGCATCGTCTTATTTACTGCCCCTTCAACGATCTTATTCCCGTAGATTTTATGTGGCGTCAGAAACTGATGGCCAAGTTTCTCCCATTGAGGTTGATTGAACTCGATGATGTCCTCCGTCAGGTGTTGAGAGAATTTCGACACTAACGTTTACGGATGGGATTATAGCCCATGCTATAATCACCACCAAAGCGATGATCGCAGCTCCCATGAAATCGTTGCTCTCTTCGTAAGATTTCTCAACTGTTCTATGTTTCCTATACTTGTGCCGTATACATGCTCTAGGTCAACTTTTTGAACTCGATCTGTGATATTAGCGAAGACAAATGGGAATACTTGAACATGAGAGGATACGATACTCGAAAAGGTTTTGTTCCTAAGCCGAATCACTTCGTTTTCCATTTGAATAATGTAAATTCCACTAAGAATTCTTAAGGTGTTCCCTGAGACTATCTGACCTTCAAAGTTTGTAACGAATATAGTGTCCTCCTTAGGGAGTTCAACTATTCGCTTCGTACTTGAGTGGAAGGTACAAGTGGTGTGACCTCCTTTTAAGAGGTATGCTATGCAGCATATCTTCTTCAAGTTATGGAAAGGCATTCCCCTTTCACGTCATAGGTATCCTTGTGGTTCACTAGCATTCTGTTGAACTCTAAATCAACTTGTAATCCGCCACTGATCGATGCTTTTGTTAAGAGTAGGTTGAACTCTTCATCTTTTATCTTTGGCATTGACAGGACATATACCAAGAGTTTACCACTCTACAGCTTCGTTTTCGTTTGTATATGGGAGTGTTTCCATTTCGTTGACGATCCTGCCAACCTCTTCCTTGTCTAGTAAGTAAGTATTAATCAAACCACCTTTTGCCATTTGGGAGGCAAGCACTATTTCATTGATCTCGCCCTTAATTATCAGGATTTTGTTAAGAACGTCCTGTTCGTCTCTTTTAGCATTTGAACTTTGTTCTTGAATTGGTCGATCATCCAGTTAATCTATCCTGTCGTTCTGTTTATAGTGTTAAAAAGTTGGTTGTTAATTTTGCATTGGTGGTTGTTGTTGCTGATAAATTCTGGTTTGCTTGAAATAATTTTGTCCCAGTCCACAGCATCATGGTTTCCGGCGATCCATTTCCAAGCAGAACCAATTCAGTCTATTGATCTAGCGGTTCTATTGTTAATTCCTTTTAAGAGGGTCAGTTTTTCGTATATCTTTCTCGCATAAAACTGTATTGTGGTTCTCTTTTCCGGGACTTTAAAGGTTTATTGACATAAGTTTATTGACATATTGACTATTTCTATCACGCGTTGGAATTGTGTTAGATCGATAACGTGCACCAATTTGAAGTGACCATTGATGATCCAGCCCTTGCCTTCTTTAACCGTGATGATTGAAGATTTGATAAGAATGGGAAGCGACTATTAATCCAATTACTTATTTCATTTTCCACTATATTAATGGATTTCGCAAAGTTCGCTGCAAAGGTAAAACGAAAAGAAAAAGAAAAGAAGCGTTTAATTCGTTTATGGGTACAGTTCTTTTGGAAGGATCATGTTATCCTTTTTAGATGCAAACGTTTATGCTTGAAAGCACCCTACTAAGGCACGATTTACTTCACAGGAATCCTTTTGATTCTTATGTGATCTCCAAACGTGTCCTCATGGGGACGTTGGAAGCTTTTACGAGTCGATGCGTAAGCACTGTGTTCTCATGGGGACAACACTTTTCGTTCAAGGAACGTGTTGATCTCGTGTCGTGGTTAGGGGACAAAGCTATCACCAGAAAAAAATAGGATGTCGTTTACAGAACTGTCCCTGCTCGGGCGCAAGTTAAAGAATCCTTGAAGAGGATTCTCAAAAAACGCGAACGAAGAGAACTTTGTCTCTTCCCAACCGTCCAAAATTAAAAACTCGAATTTATTATCTAAGAACGATTTATTAAGTCCGAACAATTTCACAGTCAGTTTTAGACCAACTCAATTCTTATTTCTGAGATAACATCCAAGCTAGATTCCCATCGTTCGCTCTCCTGGGTTAGCAACTTTGTCCCGGCGCGTGTATTCGGTGTGATGCATGATGATTTCTGTGCACTGGGACCATGAGATGACTTTAAATGCTCTGTAGAAACATCAAAACCTAAAATATTTTCACAAAACGAGCTTAATGATCTCATCAGAGACTTAGGTCTTTCAGAGGAACGTGCTGAGCTGCTAGCATCAAAGTTAAAAGAAAAAAATTGCTTAACCTCTGATGTGCGAATTACTTTCTATCGCACGAGAGAGCACAACTTATTGCACTTTTTTTCTTCGGTTGAAAATTGCGTATCTTGCAGTAATGTGAGAGGCTTATTGATTTTCATGGGCTATCAGGCAAGTGACTGGAGATGCTATAGTCTTTGGTGAAAGCAATGTGATAAATGAGCCTTTAGTTCCCTCGAGAAATAATCATTCTTCTTTCTAATGGAGCAATTTGTGACAAAAATGGACAATGTTTTCAGTATGTTTCTCAGAAATTTCCTGTATTAAGTGATGAAAAGTTAAAAGTAGGCATTTTTGATGGACCCCAAATACGTTTATTAATTAAATGCTCTGCTAATTTTGAGGCATATATAACTGAATTAGAGCGACTTGCTTATAAATCTTTTGTAGCCGTTGTACAGAATTTTCTCGGAAATTACAATGCTAATGACTATGAAGAGTTAGTTAAGGAAATGTCTCTTAACTTTAAAAATGTTGGCTGTAATATGAGCATAAAGGAGAACGCTTCCATCAAAATATAAAAACAATACAGAACAAGTATCAAGAAAGATGGGACGTTCATATGATGGCAGAGTGTTGCTATTGAATTATGCGTGATTGTACAAGACAAGTTCACTCTAGAAAAACCCTTAAAAAACAATTTCCTGTGATTTTCGTAATAGAGCGTGTTAGAAATAAAATGACTTAACAGACGAGACTTTCGCCGCGTAAAAAAGTTTAAGTATGGTGACAAGAGCTTACTCATGAAAATAATAAGGTCACAGTTCTTATGAGCAAATACAAATAAAAATTTGAAACGATTTGTCAGCCAGAAAGAGTAAGTTAAATTTCTAATAGGCATGTCAATGTTCCGAAAAATCACATATCTTTATCATTGGCTTCAGACGATCATTGCTGCTGCCGTTGATAGCACGCCACATTCCATAATCCCGTCCTTATCTGAAGATGGTCACATTTTGGAGAAGTGGTTGGAGCAGGTAACTCCTGTGGAAGATACCTCTTATTCTAATAAGGTTGAAAAAAAAGTAGGTTCTCAAAGGACGTTTGCGTCCGTAAGAGCTTCACGTTATACGATGAATCACTTAAAGCAAATTGCCGACGTGTTTGTTTTGCTGAGGCTAAAATCACGAGGCCAGAGACGCTTAAAATACATGAACTAAACTAGAGAAAAAATTGAGAAAGAACACCATTTTTCCTCTGTGATTTATTTTCTCGATATGTGTCTTTATTATTAGAATCAAGTGACAATAGTTTTTGTAAAGATGACATTGAAACATCTATTACACCTCACAAGAAAAAAATTAGCTATAAATACGAACTTGATGTAGACAAACTCATTAACGAAAGTCCAATACGAAAAAATTCTGAATCAACTTAGTTAGAAGACTTTGCTTACAAGATTAGAAATGCAATAAAATCGACGAAAACACAACAACTTCCCGATAAATTGAAAGTTGAAGAACGAAAGGTGAATGTCAGATTGATTTCAATAACATTTTTATAAATTTCGACGCATTCCATATGAAAATGCCTTATTTCAAAGCATTGGGAAAATACATTGATGGCTTTGGAGTTATATAAACATATTAGTACAGTCTGGGATCTTAGCTTTGGGTTCAGTTAATTGTTTCGTTGACTGTAAATACTTAAATAAATCCGGAATTCGTTTGACACGGATGTTAATAAAAATGAATTTTTTAATACTGCAATAATCAGAGCAGACTCTTTTAAGGCAGCTGAATTTCTGCCAAATGTCAATGAAACAGGTCGGCACAAAAAACTCAATTTCATAAAAGAATGTGAGGCAATCGCAAATCGTTTTCAAAAACCAATTGAATGCAAAGTTATTCTCTATTTCACGACAGATTGCTTTAAGAAAGTACAAAGTATCGGGAGTAAGCAAGCGTTAATTAAAATGAAGCGAGATATTTGGCCGCCTTTTAGCGATTGCCCTTGAGAAAAAAATTTATTTGGAAATTTGCCTTACTTATCCTTTAGCTCCTGCGCCACCAGATCTCTGTTAACCAACAGGAGAAATGTATAAGACAGACAAATTCGTTCTTGCAAAAAACTTGACTGTGAGGGCTACAGTAGGCATGAGTAGGACATTCCGTACTCCATTGTCGGACCGCAACAAGCCAGACCTAACGATTTCATTAAAAGTTTGAAAAATTACAAATTCAAAAAAGCCATTGTTAAATCTTTGTCAGATCACTGGAGAAACAGTTCATTGTCATCTTTTTCATCACAGTTGATGAACGATGTTTTTCATATTCCATTATTAAGACAAACGAAAATGATTTCAAGTATTCTGAAAATTCGAAAGTCATCGTAAAGGCTTCAGACGCTGATATTTTGGTAATATTGTTAGGTAACATGTATGTTATAAATTTCCCAGCACAGAAATTTGGATGGTAAATGCTACTTCCAAAAGCACAGGCCACAACTGTATTAACTGCACTGCCTTAACAGCAGCCCTTGGCCCGAATAAATGTCGCTCGTAACCTGATATTCATGCATATATCGGTTGCGAATATACCGGGTGAGTTTTTTTTAACTTGAGACATCCAAATTACTCGAAAAATACGCGATATCGCGAAAAATGTTCCAGACAAAAGTCACAAGGCTCTGAAGGGGACATAAGATGGTGACCACGAGGTTGACCTTGAGACCCATTTTCGAGGTCAAACGAAGGTCGCTTTTGATTTTTCAAATGATGATTCCTGATTTTCATTGCTCAGTCGTATTCCTCAATGAGGCACACGACTCTGTCTCAAAGGTCATTCAGTTCATTCATTCATTGCTAGATACCACTGCACTGGCACGCCTAAATCATTAATCGGTTTCCAACGTTGTTAGGGTGTTAAAAGATCGAGATTTGTTTTGAAGAAGTCATTATTGCCTCGAGTGAAGTTAAAACTCAAAGAAATTTCAGATAGAGACAAATTGTCCAAAACTTATCTGAGAGTGTATGATGTGCACTCTGCCCTTTTTTTCTACTTAAACGGAACTGTACTTCATTTAGAAGTTCGATATTTGTTTTGAGGAACTAATTATTATAAGTAACGTTTCCCAAATTAATTATGCAGGCTATTTCTATTCAAGAGAAAATTGAAATGACATTGATTTGTGGAGAAAGTGGAAGGAACATCGATGGTGCTGTTGCTCTTTAGGCCCAACGTTTCTCAGACCAGATACGATCGCGCGCTTCCTTTTATCACGTCATCCAACAATTCACTGGTGAAGGAAGTGTGTAACCAAAGAAAAGGAATCGGTCGGATAGGGTGGCTGTTGAGGACAATGAAATAGCAGTGTTAGCTGCCGTTGCACATGATCCTCATATTAGCACTCGCCAAATAAGTCGTGAATCAGGAATTTCTCAAACGACTGTCTGTAAGATATTACATCGGCATAAATACCATCCTTATCATGTTTCAATGCATCAAGAACTTTCTAGTGAGGATTTTCGCAACCGGATTTCCTTTTGTCAATGGGCACTTCAGCAAATTAAACGAGACCCCCTTTTCTTCGAAAAGGTGTTATTCCCTGATGAGTCGACTTTCACCAATTACGGTACGGTCAATCGATGTAATATACATTACTGAGCTATCGAAAACCCTCTTTGGTTGGAATTAATAGGTCCATATTTTATTGAAGGCAACTTGAATTGCGAAAAGTATACAAACTTCTTGCGGGACCATCTCCCAGTATTACTAGAAGAACTGCCATTGGAGTTGCGACAAACAATGTGGTTTCAACATGATGGTTGTCCAGCCCATTATTCCCAAGTAGCCCGGGGCGTATTAAACAATGTTTACCATCAGCGATAGATCGGACGAGGGGGTCCAAGGCAATGACCTGCCAGATCAACTGATCTTACGTCACTTGATTTCTCCTTGTGGGGCTACTTAAAAAGTGATGTTTACAGAAAAAAGCCAACAACACGTGAGGACATGAAAAGACGAATAACTGAAGCTTGCCGGAAGATTACGCCAAAAATACTTCTCAGTTCTGTTGGTTTATTTAATGAGCGGATAGACAAGTTCATTGAAATACGTCGAAATGGGAAGAATTCAGTGATTCAACAGTGGAAGGCAAGGGGACCCACTCTAAATAATCACGTCATTGTTTCTGGGTTATGCTAAACGCAGTATGTAAAAACCAATGACAAGTCTACGAACAATACGACTGAGCAATGAAAATCAGGAATTGTCATTTGAAAAATCAAAATTGACCTTCATTTGACCTTGAAAATGGGTCTTAAGGTCAAACTCGTGGTCACCATCTTATGTCCCCTTCAGAACCTTGCGACTTTTGTCTGAAACATTTTTCGCAATATTTCGTACGTTTCGATTAACTTTGATGTCTTAAGTTTTATGGCGCCCTCTGACGGGAAAAGAATTGTAATTTTTCACGCAGATTACGAATCTGCCAAAAAAAATAGGGGTTCCTATTAAAAAATCAAAAGTGACCTTCGTTTGACCTTGAAAATGGGTCTCAATTTAAAAAACTCACCCTGTATATTACATCAAGTTTCTTTCTTAAAAGCAACGAGTCTCATTCCACCATGCTGGAGTTTCCTAAAACAAAAAAGATTTTCGCACTATTTACGAAAATTTAATGTGGCAGTATGCTACAAATGCCACTTGCACTATGTTTGATGTGCAAGAATGTGGATGGGTCTGAAAAGAAAGGCTTGAACTAGTATGGTTATTAGGAAACCCAACGCCATTAAATGCAGAAAATATTCTACAAATAAATATAGATATGCGATAATAAAGAAAACAATGACAAACTTGAAGAGGCTTTTGACTATTTAAATTCCGACTCAGACTAGGTATGGTTAGTCGAAAGAAATACTTATGGTATAAGAATTAAGTTTAGCTTAGAACGCTTGCGTGAGTAAGATAGTTAAGCTAGTTTTAAGCGTTTTCTTGTTTAGTATTTAAGGTTTATTGAATTTCTCAAAAAGAAAAAGAGGTACGTTTGTAACATTATAATAACACATATTCTATTTTGCTCACTCGCCGCCTTGAGAAAAAAAAAACTATTTCTTACGTATTTCTGAGCGGATTCTATTCAGAATTAATATCCAAGCAGTTATTTTTATATGTGCAAAGAATACATGTAAGTTGCTACTTAATATACGAATGATGAGGAAACTACTTACGACCTAGTCGTGTATTATTTTTTCTACAACAGCTGCGCTAAAAATCATGGGTTGTCGATGTATCTGGCCAAATTATCACAGATAACCCTATATATTTGTTAATGGTAACCTCTCAGATTTAATTTGGTATATTTTACAACATAGTCAATAAAAAAGAAATTGCGTTATTAAAAGTTAGGTTTTCGGGTGGAGGCTGCCAACCCAATGGCTTCAAATACTATTTAAGGTCCTCTATTGGATGGTTACCATTCATTTTTCTTGTTCATACCTACGAAAATAAAAAAAAAAAACATACCGGAAGTTGCTATTTTTTTAATCCCTGTGCAAAAAATTCAGCCAACCTAGCGCGTTTTGTCTACGCCAACAAGGAAGCTATCATTTCATATGCAACTCTTCTTTCTTTCTTATGCCTTATCATCACGCGGTTGGCTCTCAGGGTCTGTTGTTGAAAATGCGTGGTTTTTTTTGTATTGTTGAGTTCTGATGTATATCTTTGCTAATGAAAATATATGAAGAAGACTTCCCATATTCGTCCTTGACTCACGTTAATGCTGTAGAACGGCATTACTATTTTGGGAACCACATATAGAGTAGATTTTATTAGTTCACGAGAAAACACCTTAACGAAGTTTCCTAATGTAACGCTAACTTATATAATCAGCTTGTAAAAGAAATCAAAATATTACACGCCACTTTGTTCGAACCATCTTTACTTTTCTTTCACTCAACAAGATTGAGAGCAAACTTACCCAAGGAAATCGGTTGCTTTAATTAGTGCGACATTAAGATTTGAATTATTTAATGAAATACAATATTATAACAGAAATGAATAGTCGTTTTCTTTTTTGTGAACATTTTTTGGTGACTCCGACGTGATACGTGAACTCGTATGTCGATTTGTATAGTGTCTCGTTGCAGAAAACGAATTTCTTGGAATAAAAGTATTTTTACTCAAACTGTATTGCCTCCATCAAAAGGTTATTAATCAACTGTAACTAACCTACCATAACTGTTACGCGATTGGAAAGTCTTTTGAATAAAATTTATAACAAAACCTCGCTGTTTGAAATTCAAACAAGATTGGAGAAGGTCGACAAAATGTATAAACAATTGTTGGCAATCGACTCTGAGAACCCAACCCAGATTGGTAAACGGAACTGAAAGAGTTTGAAGTGAGGTATTTTAGACTGAGAGAAAAGAAGAGGAGAATCTGTTTCGCTTGCAAAAAAGTGCATCATTTATCTTACTGTCCCACCTTTCTCTCAATGAGTTTTTCCAATCGTAGAAATTTTATTAAGAAGAAGAGGCTGTGCTTCAATTGATTTAAGCCTAATCATGGATTCAAAACTTGGCTGTCTCTATATCTCTGTCAACCGTGCCAAGGGAAGCACTATATGTGCCTTTATATTGATCAAGATCCTCCAACTCGATGAAATGCTTCTGTCTCTACAAAGAATCGTTCAAAATTGCTTAAGTAAGGTGAGGAAACAACAGCAACTCATGCCTGTATAAATTTAACAGCTTCCATGCCAAACGGTTGTGAAAAGTTCACTATTCTTAAGACAGCAAAGGTCTTAATCAAAGACAATGTCGGCAACTAGCGGTTGGGGGCTGTGCCACTGAGAGAAGTCAACCTAGCAATACCAAGTTTTGCAACTATTTCTACACATCAGTTGTACTCCTTACCACCTATATGGGGTAACAATTGAGCCCAGGCTGGTAGGGATTTCCGGTGGCGGATGAGCTGTTAATGTACCAACGGCAGTGCTCACATCGCCGAACGGGTTACTGGTTTCGGTCTAACCGACCCCTAGCCCTAGGTATATCTATAACAGAAATGGCCCTTCAGGTCAGTTATCATGCAACACTAAGCCTCGGTTACGGACGAATTTGATGTTGACAATCTCTGCAAACAAAGCAATGACAACGAACTTCGAGTTTGTTGCTGCAAAGAAGATATTACGGCCATCCAAAAAATGTGATGGGATGGATCGGGCAAAAGAAGGATGAAAAACTCTCCTACGACAGTTGTTATCGATGGCAAAAGCAGCGCTTATTTGAGTTTCCGGCATGTGAACTAGTCTCTCATAACAACCCATATTTAAGCTAAATCTAACAAAGTTAGCTTTATATACGCACACGCCCCTACAGGGGAGAAAGACGACGACACCAAAGATAGATTCTATGAGATCTTGGACAAGACCTACGAGCAGCGCCCTAGCTACAATCGCAAGAGGCCAAATTCTTTTCCGATCGAGTCTCCCTTAATCTATTAGGAGGTCCTATATCGTGATAATATTGCCAAATATCCATCGGAAATTGAGAGATGCTACTCCAGGAATGGAATTCGGAAGTTTTACCAAAATGAAAAAAAAAAAAACATGCCATGGATAGAAACATTGAACCGAAGTCTTAGAGTCGCAATCGATGCTGAGGATTTGGAAAGAGCATTCCTGTAGCTTAAGTTCATCAAAGCCGCTGGAAAGTACGGCTTGACTTCCGAGTTCTTCAAAGCGGCAAGCGACGACTTGCTAAGGAGCATACATCAACTCATCTTGAAAACATGATCGGATGAAATTATACCCGATGGATGGAACCCTGGCATTGTTTGTCCGATCTTCAAGAAAGTAGACCAACCATCCAACCAGAACCAACTGAACTTCGCCAACTACAGATGCATCAGTCTTCTTAACTTCGCCTACAATATCTTTTCTCCGTATTGAACGCCTTAAGACGTTCATCAACAACCTGATTGGTTAATATTAACAAGGCTTTAGGACAGGAAAGTCTGCAATCGACCGGATATCGTATTCACACTACAACAGATCATGGAACAGACCCATGAGCCACAAATCGATTCATCAATTTTAAGGCAATGTATAGTTTTGAGATTCCTACAAAATTCGTCCGTTTGTGCAAGATGAGGATGAATAATGCACGCTGCTCCACGTCCACGTCGGTAAAGAACTCGTCGAGATATTTAATGTCAAAAAAGGACTTAGCCAAGGCGATGCGCTTTCATGCGATAACATCATTCTTGAAAGAATAGTGCAAAACGTACGCGCCATCACAAGATGCAATCTTTCAAAAGTCCGTTCAATTACTGGCATACAAGTACACCGATGATATTGAGCTAATCAGAAGAAAACAGCATGACATCAATGACGCTTGAGCTTAACAGTTAATAAGGGCAAGACCAAGTACATATATGCTGTCTACAAATAAGGACACCCAACACCGACGTCTCTTTGAGGTAGTTAGGGACTTTCTCTCCTTTGTCTCAATTAAGACAACAACAGCACCGAGATCAAACGAATAATAACTCTTTCCAATTCTTATTCTTTGGGCTATGAAGGCAATTAATTAGCAAAGCCCTCTCTCGAACAACAAAGGGACCTTACAAAAAACCTTAATAATCCCAGTCCTGGTCTATAGCGCAGAGGCATAGACTTTATCAAAAATTGATGAGGGTATTCTTGGGTGCTTTGCAGGTGATTGAAAGATGAGATACAACGACAAATTGTACGGGCTTTGCAACCCGGCCCCGAAGTGCAGCGCCACAGAAGATGACCGCGACTCAGGTGGCGGACACAAGTGAGTAAGTTAGATGGGGAATTTGGATGCAGCTAGCTAAAGATGGAACTGGCTGGAGACACTTGTTGGTTGAGGCCCAAGTCTACCCCGGATTGTAACTGTGTTTTATCAGATTGTGGCAATCAGAATTTATTGGCAATAATAAAGCTGGTGCTTCAAAAGAAATAGTTGAATTGCATTTGATTTCGGTTGATATGTCAGAAGAAAGCTCTGTGGATGCATACATATTCAGGTCAGTAACATCTAAGTTGCCTATCTTCATCGATTTCTGGAACGATATGAAATATGATATCATATATAAATATGATATGCATTTGTAAATTTTTTGTACGAACGTTAGCAACACGAACCAAATTATCTTCGCCTGGATGGGTTTCATTGTAGTTTTTTGTCCTTGATTAATAGGTTTGTATGCCACCTACGCCATATCGGGCGTAATTTCAAATGTGTGGGCGAATTTTAAGACCAATGTGAATCAAGTTGGCGGTGTAGGGATTGTTCAAGTACTTCAGGTTGCGGAGTCAGTACAGATAAATCTATTGCATCGAACGTGAGTAGGACTCGATTCTCACTAGTACGGTTAACCTCTTATGTCAACGGTGTGCCATGGTATTTGAGAGACTTCACATTCGCCTCCCATAATCTGCTGAAGTTTGGAGAACTGGCCACTGAATGCCTTTTTCTGCATATGGGAAAACTAAATCGTCGTCGATTTTGAGCCGCAGTCACTGTTAATGTTATGACGCATTCATGGCCTTCCAATTGGATGAGTGGATTATGATATCATCGTTCTCTTCTAGCCTCACGGTGATATATATCGATGTAGCGGACAACGTTAGGTGCTTAGAACCCAACGAACTAGAGAATTAGAAAGGCCATACACAATTCTATACGACGAATGCAAATTTAAAGTTTCAGTGTCATTTTTATCTTTGTTTCAATGATGTTTATGTAAAATTGGCTGCACTCGTTTTGGATAAGAGAAATTTAGAATCAAGTTGGTGTTCGGAAAGTCTCTGAGAATCTGCCGCCACTCTGCCGTTCATCCCAGTCTACGAGTAAGGCGAATGACCAAAGACGTTTCAGATTTATCTTCTCAGTGACGATGATAGAATTAATGAGTCCTAAAGGATTGAGTAATTTCGCTATATATAGATATGAATAATACGTTTTGTTTGATCCGGTCGTTAATTCAAAATTAAATCTAGATACACAGAAATTGATCGATATTTAGCTACCAGAACGTTACTTGATCATTGATCATTTCACCACTGTTTAATTCGAGAGTAAGAAATCGGATCGAGGTAAGAAATTCAGATGCAATCCCAGCCCACTTGTGCAATTCAAAACCAGCTAAGTGTAATGCATTTTGAGTTTAGTAACGGATTTCGAGAACTTCGTCGACTGTGTTTTCCCCGATATAAATGTCATCTATTGTACATAATATACTTGTACATTTAATTTTTGAGAACAGTTGAATCCAGAGGATATCTTTCGTATATATCTTCTGTTAGCTGGTGCATAACTGTAAAGGCAGTATATGAAGCCAAAGCTGTCCCAAAAGTCACTGTGGTTATTCGAAATAAAAAAAAAAAGAATAATTTGATTTTATTCATTGCGCCAAAAAATACGCTATTGATGGGAGTTCTTTTCGTTTATTTTAATACAACGATACATTTTTTTACATCTGCTGTGATGATAAATTTGTGTAAGCGCCAATTTAATAAAATCACGGATAGCTCATTTTGCAACGGTGGTCCATTACATAGCAAATGTATGATGAGATAATACGCAGCACGAATACGTAGGCTGTTTGTTTGCATTGAATTGCCGGTGATAGGTGTCTGTTGTTTCAGCTGGAGCTGTTTGGTTGAGGTTAAAATATTCTTGTATAGTGCTCGTATATTCCTCACGTAAAAGATAATTGCTCTGAAGTTTGCACTCGGTCTATTGAAACCTATTTATTTCCGTCTACTTGGATTTGCCTAAAGCGAAGTTTTGATCAAAAAGCGATTTCAGTGTTGAACGAACTAGATATTATCCATTAGCTTGACGCTTATATGTAAGTTCTTCTGACAAATTCCTCGCACCATTTTTCTTCCTTGGATTATTGCTGCAACGATGATAAACTTTCAAGTACATAGAACTATTTAACAAGATCATTTAGTACTTCCAGAGAAACATGCGAGCAAGTGATCAAACGGAAAAAAGGCGGTTGTGACATAGGCTGAAACGTTCCCTCAAATACGATCCATTTAAAACAAGTCTATTGGGCTACTAGTTCGTAAGGTTGACCTTTGCGGAGACCCTTCTTAAGAACCTTAGCTAAAATGTCTGCACTAAGAAGAAAATCAGTGAATGAGGAACGATAAAAATCTGGATCAGCTAAAACTTATCCACAAAAATTGGGCCATTCATGATACGTGATTCCCTATGATGGCAGGTCTTCCGTTAAACCCCGATAATTTTTGCATTGTTCATCGATGAATGATTGAATTGTGATCCTGGTTATTCATTTAGCTTACGTATGTTGGCCATTTGGTAACTTTATAGAAGATGTGATTGGTAAGCGCTCCAGCTGTAAAGATTGAGCAGCTCTCTCGCTGATGAGAGCTCCAGTTGGACTTTGATCCAGTAAGAAGACGAATGATTTGCCTTTGCTTGCAATAACCATAACAAGAGCTGTGGGTATATAAGTCTCTGATCTAGGAGTAACTTTTGACGCGTACGTCCTGACGGAAGCAACATGTAGTTGGTTTATATGATTTATAATGGGATTTGTATTACCACCCGTGTGCTTATTAAAAGTCTGAGAAGCTGATGGTAGTTTGAACGAGGGTGAATTTGACGACAAGGAAGTACACAATAATTTGACCGCATTTATCGATTTCTACTTTCGAATTACGCAATGTACTAGGCCATGAGAAATGTCACATAAATGCTTAATTGCAGAAGCACTTTCTGTTTGGTTGGTTAAGAAGAAAGAAGTTTTATGTAATGAGTGAATAACCTGCGAGTATTGCTGTAATGGCGCAGGATATCACCATCGAAATCATCTGGCAAAGATTGTTTTAATCATTCATACAGATGGATATAGGATTCATACAAAGTTTACAAAATTTTGTAGTAATACAGTCCTTACTGGTAGAAGATTTGAACAAAACCGTTGGTACTTTCTGAAAGACGGAGGTAATACCCGACATAGACCAACTCTGACTTTGGAAGATCAATGTGCAGAATAGCACTTTATTAAAACCACGGTTCGGATGGAGAATAGTAAATATAGTGTAAGTATTCCATTTAGAACGCTTTCGCAGGAATTTGAATTGATTTTTATACCAAAACTCTGGTTATTGAATTAAGACTGGAAATATTCCTTGCCAGGTGATACAGCAGATGAATCCAAAATCTTGTTAAGCAATTAATAAAAGCAGTAAAGTTGTAATTAAATAAAGTTACCATTCAAAAAATTCTCTTCTCCACAGAATAGTGTGTGTAGTTCCACGGCTTTTATAATGCTACCACTGGAGCATATAAATCATCCGATGACAAAATAACTACCAACATATTTATAGTTAAAAAAAAAAGATTTCTCTAATCGTGGAAGTGGTAATCCTCGTGCGTAGCTTATTTGCTAGGTCAATCTCTGATACTATATGTACGGACATTGGTCTAAAGGATCGAATTGTTGTGTGGTGGTCGGACAGTAAGACGATATTGACCTGGTTGTCATCATATCCACCTAAGTGGAAGACATTCATAAGTAACAGAACATTGTATATACCTTCACTCCACTCTTCCAAACGTTAAATGGAAATACGTACCATCAAAGGAAAATTCTGCAAGCCGCGGATTGTCGTTATCCGTTGACATTCTATTTGGTTTCAGGGTCCTATGTAGCTACGACAGCATTAAAACTGTCGGCTTTTAGGAGACTCCATAGGGAAAACCAAGGAAAAACAGTAACATCCTATCAAGCAAGTCAAAACGACACTGCGAGTATAAGCACGAACCGAAGCAATTCTAAACTCACATCCACTGGCATATACCGATTCAGATGACCTTTCTTACATCACTTGAGGTCGTTTCATAATTGGGAGGCCACTAAATACTTTTCCTAAGAATGATGTTACGCATTTGAAAACCTCCCCATTAACTTGTTGAACTTATTTTATCATAAAGGAACAACCCAATCTTAACATAGAAAATATCGTCCTTCTGTGTGAAGAGAATTCACGTTGAAAGCTAGGTAGTACAATATAATAGAGACACATCCTGGTTCGGATGATTTGGTTCGAGTTATCACTGCCTTCAAGCGACCGATAACCAAGATTTTTTCATTGCCAAAGGATTGTTCATCTGAGTTCAGGGCTAACAAAATGTTCAAGAGAAAACACATAAACGTTATTTAAATAAATTTTGAGAAGTTTCTTAATGTAACTCTAACATAATTTACATTCCACATTTAATCTAATATTATTTAACGGTTAAATACAGTTAGACATATTTATATATATATATAATTTGTATATATTTAAGTACACGCACAGAATACTTCAAGTCAATCCGACGATTATTCTGGAATATAGGGATATTTCTATCAGCGCGCTTGAAAAGAGTATGCCGAAGCACAGCGCGTTACGATCTTCGAAAAAAAAGCCCATGTGAGCACACGAAAGGGAAGAATGGCCCGCAGACAACAACAACTGGAATTACTAGAAGCTGCCGAAGCAGCGGAGGGATTATTATATGATCCTGGAATAGACAACTCGGTGTAAGCTGAAAAAAAAATTACTCTATGTAAAGTGCTTTTCAAACTTTAAACGCATTTTTCTCAAAACTGCTGAACTGATCAGTCTCAAATTTTAACGCAAACTTCCTAAGTATATTTTTTAGTAATTAGTCGAAGGTTTTTTCTTATCGATAAATTTATTTTAAGGCCAAATTTAAGGACATAATTTTGGATAATTTTTTCTTTGGGAAGACGCCATATTTGCAAATCAAATCAATTTATTTTGACTATTCCTTCGATTAGTAACTAAATTATACATTACTTTAATGACATCCGTTTGGTTTTTTAATTTTAGGTAATCCAGTCGAGAGATATCGTGGTTACCGCAAGACACATCTTTTGAGAGGGGCTCCTGGAAATCAGATGTAGCAGCCTTCAAACCTATTATTTTTACAATTAAAAAATAAATTTAATAGTTTTATTAGGAAAAATTCTTGAAAAAAACCTTTATTTTAGCCCTCCTGACTGTATTTAACCCCTTAAGTTGTAATCGGCATATTATTTTTTATTTTTGCCATTATCATCAACTGCATTCGCATAGGTACATCTTAATACATTTTCATCAAACCCTGTAAGAATTACTTCGCCGACGTAGAGCCTACTGCCTTACCTTGTTCTATAGCTATTTTCACCACCAGTGGTGGTTCTTTTCTAAGTCGTAAAACTCGATTATAGAATGCCCTGCCGAGCTTTTTTTTCGTAAGCATAGGCATATCTTACCACAAACACACAATCGATTTATGGACTACATGTTTTTACATTTATATTTATTTAAATGATTTGTATATTTTTAAAGGGTTTGTAAACAGACCCATTCAGTAGGTTAACATATGTAGGGTCGGTTGCGGCGATTATTTAAACACTAAAAACTACCTTTTACAACCCAGACAAACAAAAATAAACGTTAATATGAAATGTTAAATGAGCAATTCAGTTGTGAATAGAATGTATGCGTAAAAAGAACAAACTCATTTTGTAAATTCTGTTGGAAAAGGTGATTTTTTTTAAAACGGTTAGTGGTTATATCATTTTATATACTCGTATATATAGTGTGATTCATCGTGAGGTTTAATTTATAATGTAGAATAAAACACATAAATTTGAAAGTGAGCTTAAAATTTGTATTATTTGTTAAAAGAACAACTCACGGCATTTAATATTTTCAAAATGATATCATGTAAATGTTGGTCACGACTACGTCTGAGATGGTTCATTCGGAAGGTCCAATTTTGGGCGACTCGTTCGAGCTTAGTGACTGGTATCTCGCGGATGACACGAGTAATGTTGGCTTCCAAAGCGTCAATCGTAGATGGCTTATTCCTGAAGACTTGAGGCTTTACATATTCCCAGAGAAAATAGTCCAAAGGTGTGATATCGCAGGATCTAGGCGGCCAATTTACCGTAGCAAAACGTGAAATTAAGTGCTCACCAAAATGATTTCTCAACAAGTCAATTGTTTCACGCGCTGTATGGCTCGTAGCGCGGTTGTGTTAAAACCAGAGCTAACCGCTTCCATGTGCTTGGATTTCAGGAAACATATAGTCCCTTAAAAATAGCGCGATAACGGTTACCATTGACGGTAACATTCTGATTTGCCTCATTTTTGAAGAAATATGGACCAATGATTCCACCAGCCCATAAACCACACCATACCGTTGTTTTTAATGGTTGTAATTGTAGCTCTTAGTAGTCTACGGGTTCCCCATCAGCCCAAATATGGCAATTTTGTTTATTAACTTATCCATTGAGCCAGAAATGGGCTTCATCACTGAACAAAATTTCACAATAAAACACCGGATTTTCATTGTTTTTTTTTTTTCAGAGCCCATTCACTGAAAATATTACGCAAATTCAAGTCGCCTGACTTCAATTCTTGCACAAGTTGAATTTTGTACGCTTTTAGGCCGAGATCGTCTTTTAAAATACGCCAAGCCAAGCTGCTGAAAACGACGACGAATCGATTCATCACGGTCTTCGCGTGCACTCTCAGCTACAACTGCTATAGTCTTTTCACTACCTCCTCCACTAATGTAAACTGGGACTTAAATTTGCGAATGGTATTGGCAATAGTAGTTTCAGTAGATCGATTATGCGCACCGTAAATTCCTCGAATCGCACGCTGTTGTGGTGTGAGTCTTTCCATGATGACTTGTCACGCTTGATCTGTCAAAAAAAGCATATTGAAAAGTAACCTCCTTGGGAATGAAATAAATTTTTTTTTTAAATGTTTTTTTTTTATTTTATTCAATATAGACCCCTTTTAGTTTGATACACTTATTCTAGCGATTTTCCAACTTCTTGACCCCGTCCGAAAAGTAATTTTCCGTAAGGTCTGCAAAATACTCCTCCGTGGCGTCGATGATTTCCTCGCGTGAGCTGAATTATTTATTGATGAGCCATTTTTTAAGGTTTGGGAAGAGATAATAATCCGAGGGAGCCAAATCGGGCGAATACGGTGGATGCGACAGCAATTGGAGCCGTAAGTCATTTATTTTAGCCGTAGTTACGATGCTCTTGTGCGCCGGTGCATTGCCTTGCAAAAACAAAATTTTTTTTCGCTTCATGTGAGGCCGTTTTACAGCGATTTCGGCCTTAAATCTCACCAATAATGGACAGTTATACTCGCTGTTGATGGTTTTTCCTCTTTCGAGGTAGTCCATGAAAAGTATGCCATGACAATCCCAGAAAACCGATGCCAGAACCTTTCCGACCCATCGAGTCTCCCTCGGCCGCTTCGGAGCACTCGTGCCGGCTTCAGTCAATTGCCGGGCACTCAGGCTGTTCTCTGGTGTATAATAGTGGATTCAGGTCTCATCAACAGTTACCAATAGACGCCAAAAGTCCGCCCGATTCCGCATCAGCAGGTCCAAACACTCTTTCGAAGTGCTCTCGCGTTCGTGTTTTTGGTCAGGAGTGCGTATGCGCGGCACCCAGCGGCAGGATAATTTTTTCATATGCAGAATATTGCCCAAAATATGGCGTGTGCTCTCAGTACTAATCTTTGTGGTATCTGCTAGCTGGCGCATCTTCACTTTCCGGTCAGCCAACACCATTTCATGTATTTTTTGACATTGTCCTCTGTAACCGCATTGGAGGGCCTGCCCCTGCGGACTTGATCGGTAGTGGAGTTGCGGCCACCACGAAACTCTTGAAACCAATATTTGACGGTGTAATCTGAAGGAGCATTAGCGCCATAATATTTATCCAACTTTTCTTTTGTTTCCTTCTCAGTTTAGCCTCTCAAAAAATAATGTTTTATGAGAGAACGAAAATCGTTTTTGTCCATACTCAAGATGACGATAAACACGTCAACAACAATCAGCTGTCAAAACAAAACTAAAGACAGTATCGCATGGCATGTTTGCTTAAATATAAACGGACTTCAAGGCACAATAATTTTTTTTGCAGTAGCATTGCATTCTGGCGGTCAGGGAGGTTACTTTTCTCCCCTTCTAGTATAAAAGTGTTGGGAAGTAGTTTCTTTAATAAAACAGCACTCTTGTATGTTGTTCTTATTTTTTAATTAATAATATTTACTCCAGTAATAAAAACGTATGGGAAAATGTGGACAAAATTTTGGGTAAATTTAAACGTTTATTCTTAAAAGTACATAGAAATTCCTTGCAACAAGACAGAGCTGAAAGAACTATTTGGGAAATATGTTAAATTCGACGGACAGAAAACAACTTTTAAAAACAATATTCCTGGAGAGGATTGGTATTTAAGTTTCTTGAAACGACATTCAAGACAGTCGCTGAAAAAACTAGAAACAAAACCTCAAAAGCAGATAATTGAAGATAACAGCTTAATTAACAAACTTAATTAACTGACTTCAACGCAGACGAAAATGAATTTTACCATGATTCAAGTCGCACTTGTTCATTGCACTTACCGAAGTTCAACACTACCGCCGCTTATCAATTTTACAAGTGCTTCTATCGAGGTCAAATGGAATTCTGAAGATGCAGGAGCCCCAATTTTTTTGTTGTTGCATCACCAATACAACCATCGGAAATGCGTATTTGGACCAATAAGAATGCCTTTGGAAAAAAAAAAACTGACAGATTATGGAAAATCGCAAATGTTAAAGGCTGTACGCGCATTAGTAAGCAGATCTTTTCCAAACTAGGAAAGAATCTGTGAGCGCCACGAAAACTAACTGAATTTCCTGAAAATGAGTTTCCTGCCAATTCTCTAGAAAAATTCAAATGCTTTTCATTTAGAATCACCAAAATTTGACAGAAATAACTTGCTTTATTCAGGATGATAGTTGAGAGGTTATATGTTAAAAAACGGTAAATAAACATTGATAATAAATTTTTTGGACAAATTATAAATTACGAACTCATGTCTGGAAATTTTAACCGCATACCGAAATATCTAGGGAAGGAGAAAGGTGTCCCCATTTACTTTAGTAATTTAAAATAAGAAGACGGAAATTTAAACAATGTTGGGGTAAATGTAGACACTACCATATGGAATAAGAACATAGAAACGAGTTTTTCCTAAGACAATTTACATTTTCAAAAGTTAAAAATATCGAAAATTTATATTTATTTTAACTTTTTCGAAATTAAGGTGTCACAAAAAAGCTTCAACAGTCCCTTTACACTAATTGGCATTAACTAGTGAATCAATTAGATTTGGGCATAATATACAGTAATAAAAAAAATGCTGTGGGGTGGTAAGTACTAGATAATAGAGAGATACAAAGTAGAAATATTAAAACAACGAGACAAGTATCTATTTAGCAATACTTATTCTTTTTAAGTGCTTTCATTCATTTAGATCGAACGTGAAGAGCCATCTTTTATTTTCGTGATTGGAATAAACCGAGATTCATAGTGCATCCTAATTCATGAGGTAATACTGTGTAATATAAAGTCTCAGAGCAGCGGATATACAAAAATTAAGAAAGTGATTCATATTTGGGATAGTGACCAGAAATCGATCGCTGCTTCTAAGACCATAAAGAGCCGCATTCCGATTGATTTCTTAAAAAACAAATGTTTTAACTACTTTATTAAACTGAAGAAGCTTTAGAGGCAGAATCTTGGAGTTAAAAATCTGTTCTCCATTCGTACTCTGGTGATTATATTTATATGTTTTTGGCCAACAATTAAGGGTTGAATTTTATTATCATGAGTACCTCACCAGCGAACCAGATCATATTGCAACTTGGATTGTACTAAGCCATAACATATTGTTCCTAAGAGTTTACGCAGTTTTTAGTACAAGATGTCATCAATTAAAAGATTGACTGGCCGGGAACAATTTCCGGTTAAGACGTATTTGAAACACGAGAAACTTTGGAACTGCGTAGGCATTGAAAAAGACGCGAATTTAGACAAGAAAAGAGTCGCAAAGACAAAAACGAAAATAATTCTTTCAGTTGATCCAATAATCTACGTTCACATATAGAAGGTAGAGCCGACAAAAGATCTCTTGGAAAATATGAAGAGGGCATTTGATGTTTCGGGGCTAAACAGGAAGAGAGATCTTTTGTGAGAATGAATTTATACAAATCTTGACAATTGTAGCAATGTGGAAGAATATGGCAACAATATTTTCGCTATAACATACAATATAAATTTCGCAATATTGGTTTCTTGGTTGATGATGAGTGGATCTCTTTTGTGAAACTCTATTACATGCTGGATTGCCCGAATTGTACAAGCCAATGATAATGGCAATAGAAAGTTCTGGTATCAATCAATAGAGGTTCCCCAATTAGTTATGCTGTTAATATTAAAATTGAATGAGATTAACATACGCTGCGATTGCCGTTCTACAGCTGAAGAGCAGGCACGTGAGTCCGGGAACGTAAATGAAAAGCAGAGAGTACTGCCGTCAGCAAAGGAATATATTGGATTAGAAGTAGCAGACAAGAGATCGTTGCTGAATATTAAAAAAAAGTCTCGGAGACAGAATGGAGTCCTTGGGCAGACCAGCATTTATTTTGTGAAGATCAGACTTGAAACCATCCAAATGCACGCATTTTCAACAGTAAAACCTGATGTCAAACTCAGTCAAATGCCTTAGAAATATCAAGTGCAACTAACTTGCTTTCGCCAAATTGATGTACGCTTTGGTTCCACTTTTCGGTGGGACACGTACAGTGAACATATTGCTACGAAAACTGATCTACCGGTTATTGAGAAGCTTTCGTGTTTTGAGATATTTTATGAGCTGACAGTTTGTCAGCATTTCTTTGACCTTGGAAAGAAGGGATATAAGTACAATGGGACTGTAGGAGGAGAAAGACTTGCCATAAATGCTGTTTTCCATCTGCTCAGAGGGAGTCCTAGGAGTAGGTTTGATGAAAAAACTTATGCAGTGGTTTTGATAGCGCGAAAGAAAACCTCTTCGAAAGATATCCCAATTGGACCAGCGCATTTCTGAATATTGAAACTTTAAGAACTCCTTCTACACTGCTGCAAAAGTGGATTCGTCCCATTGAAGTGTAGTCGGAGACAAAGCTGTATATGGAAGTGTTGAGTTGTCCGCAAATAGTGTAGCAAGCAGATTGGCCTTGTCCAAAGAGCTGACAGGTGGAATTTCATAAAAAAGCGTTGGAATGGAGGATGAGGTAGAAATTTTTACTAAATCCAGCGACATACACGTCGTTATCGAGAAAACATAACGACCAGTTTAGATTCCTAAAAAAGCTGTTAAATCCGCTCCAATTGGCTATTTCGTATTGCCATACATTCTTTTAGAAATCTTTTCTCCAGGAGTGTGTTCGGTGTACGATTAGTTAACTGATATGTCGCAGTTGTCCTACGAGCCTGGAGGCGAAAGCGCAACGATCTGGTATTTGTCAGGGTGAGAAGTTAAAAATAAGTCCGGGGTGTTGGCGGTATGACTATCAACGTCTGGTATACGTATGGGCTCTTTTAAAAGCTGAGTCAAGTTGTTTTTTGCAGCGAAGATCTCAACACATCGTCCTTTGAGTGTTATCTGTCCAGAATGTCGAAGCTAACCAGAATTATGCATATTGAAATCACCCGTAATAACGATTTCAGTATGAGGATACAGGGATACAATTCTTTGAATAGAATCAAACAGCATATCGACTGTTTTTTCTAATTTTTATTTTTATTTTTACAACATACGAGCGTAGTTTTAACTTGCGAATGCACTGTGTTAACGTGTGTGCACTCGTCGGCGGTTATCACGGTACTCACATGTTGCAAACCTATTGCAGATAAAGGCCCCCGTGCAAATTAACTCCGCCCATAATATATCTGGCAAATCCGTCTCAAGTTTCATACACCTAGCCATTTAAAACAATGTCCTATTGGCTCCTTCGGCTATCCCGTTTTGTTTTGGGGTGTATGGTGCAGAGAAATCGTGGTCGATTTCATTGTGATTAAGGAATTTTTTGAAGCTAGAGCTTGTGTACTCACTTCCACTGTCATTTTTTAATGACTTAATAGACTCAGCCGTCTGTTGTTCTAGAAAGGCTTTATAGGATTTGAACTTTTCCAGCGCTTCACTTTTCTTCCTCATGAAATACACTGAAATGTGTCGAGTCAAGTCATCAATAAGTCTTATGAAGCTCACTGACTTACTTAACGATTCAGTTTGTTTGTTCCGCCTGCATCCGAATGAATCAGTTCTAATTTTCTGCAGCTTCTCTTAGCGTTACACAACCTATACGGTTTGATGGATTGTTTCGCACAGGTACCCGAATAGCAGATGATACTTTCCTTTTATCAGTTTTTTGGCAATCTTGTTGCCATGCCTTTCAACTGCATTTGTTTAGCAACGCAAGGTTGATATGGCCCATTCTTTTGTCCCAAACTTTGTGCCGTGTCTTTCCGTAATTATTCGATGTTGTTCATGGATGATGAACTATCTGTCTTTTTTCTCTGCTGTTATTAAAAGTTGTCTATTCTTGGATTCCACCAATTAAACAAAATAACCACTGAGTCAAAAAATCTTTCTTACGGAGCTACGGCTGTTCCGATGCCCACGATACTATCCGGATTACCATAAGCAAAAATAACATAATTTTTGATCTTGCTAAAAATTTTTTTATTTTTTATTTATTTATTTTTTTTTTAAAAACAACTGAACACTCAAGTGGATTGGGTATGACTACTACACAACCATCTCACGAGGTTTCAGTTGCCTGAAAAAAAGTTCTTGAACCCCGAACCGTCCGATTGGGAGGCCAATACACTTTACATTCTACAGTTACAGTTAAAAAGCATTTTTATTTAAATAATTCATTAATTATTACATGCTAGACAAAAAAAAAACGCTTAAAAACTTAAATTACTTAAAAGAACTATCTTATTCTAACTTACTGGCCCCACGCGGACACTCTAGGTTAAACCTAACAATTATATTTTATTTATTTTTTGCATTAAATATAATTAAAACTAAGAAAATATTTTTTTTAATTTAAAAACTAAGTAAACTAACTTTTCTTATTATATTATAAAACTTAAAGCTAAAAATTAAAACTACTTAAAATAAATTTTAATCAGCTTAGCCTACTTAAATTATTTTATTCTAGGTATTATTCCTTTTTTTGTAGAAGGCTACTCAGCTCTGTTTTTTATTTTTTATTTTTTTATTTTTTTGTATTATATTTTTTTTTTGTTTTTATTTTTTTCGGTTTTTTAATTTTTTGTTCTTAGCTATTATCTTCTTCTTCTTCTGACCAACTCTGCTCCTAATTGGAGCTATCCTGCACTATCGACGACGTAGATTCTCCTCCTTCAACAAGCCACCAAAATTGTAAGTGCTGCTGAGCAACATCCCTCATGTCGCGACTCCCTACTGCCTTACTGAACCAGAGACGTTCCGCACTGCGGTGTACGACATCTCTGTCGTAGTTGAGTCGCCTGTCCGCAACTGTTCGAGCGACGTGAAAGTTTAACGGCACCGCTAATCTATCCTGGATCAGAATTTTTTATCTAGGTAGAGGAACGCCTCTGGAGGAATAAAGCTCTCTCTCTCGTGATACATATAATTGGGGTAGTAAGCCCCGGAGATCAGGTTATTCGACGAAGTCATTGCTCTCAAGGTATCTGACTACATTTCGACAAGCAAGTGGCTGCCAGTGCTGCCCCACGATCGAAAACTTTCGCCAATTCTTTCTGGTATCCCTAGAGGCCCCAGACAAAGGCGTCCTAAACAAAATGATTTTCAACTTTCAGTCATCGCAATATCGCTTAATTTTGAACCTGATCTGTACGCGATTAAATCGCCTGCGTACGCTATGGCATGGTGAAGTGAACCTTTCGGTGTAAATATTGAACAGGATCGGCGAATTTACCGCACCTTGTTGCAGACCTTTTTCAATGTAAAATGTTCTAGCAGAAGTCACATCGCCATTTTTTACGATGAACTGTCTATCTGTTAACATGTTGTAAAGAATATACAGAAGTGGTTTACTAATGTCCAGCCTGTTCAGCTTGAAGAAAAGTCCCTCTAACCATACAGTATCGAAGGCTTTTTCCAAGTCAATCAGGCAGGCACCAGTGCACTGGTTCTTGCCTTTGTTCCATTGGATATCAGAAACCAGTTTAGATGCGGCATGAATGACATCATGCCCCGCCTTGAAACCGAATTGTTTATCCGGAACTATATTTTTGTTCTCAACCCACTTAGTCAGGACTCTATTGATCACCTTCTCGAAAACCTTACTGATATTTGGAAGAAGACTGATCGAGCGGAGATTCGCTGGATTGGATGTGTCCTTATCCCTTTTAGGTATTGGATGTACCACCGCAGTTTTATAATGCGCTGGATAATGGGCATTATTCGTCGCATTGTTAAAGAGGGTGGTATAAATGTACACCGCTTCTGGTGGGAGATGTCTTAGCACAATGTTCGGTATTTCATCGGTTCCCACTGATTTCTTTCTTCTAAGTGATTTGAAGATCGCTTGGAGCTCTTCCTTAGAAATGAACGGGTAATACCCTATCGTCGGCGATGACATTATTTGCCATATTCTTGTCACTGAACTGAGTGAAACCCGAGCTCTCGAATCGCCAGTTTACTATTTCATTTCGAAGGTAGAAATTGTGCACGAGGACTCGACTTTCCAGGTCGTGGTTCGGGCCAATGATATCATTCGCCTTGTACTGTTCCTAGAAAGTTGCTCCTATAGCCTCTATCTTCTCCTGCGGGTCCTCAATCACAAAGAAGTTGTCGTCATCAACGGACTCATTTGGATCAATGCGTGCTGCTAAAAGTATGTGTTCGGTGTCCGTCGTTCGGGCGATTTTAAGAGACGAAAGGTCGTTTTGATCTTTCCTCTGAAATATTTTATTTATTTGCGCTAACATATTCGGGTTGCTGGTCTACAGCACGAATTTTGTTTTTCCAATACAAATTTACAGAATTTCTGTAATTTTCTTTTATTAATGATTGGAGGTTTTTGATCGACGACTTCAATACCATGATCGCCGGGTTGTTTCTGTCAGTAAACTGTCTGTACAAGGTTTTTAGTGTTGACAGCAGTTTACTTTTATGTCGGTGCAGTGCGTCAATAGTTGCGTTGCGGAATAAGTCTTCGTTGTCAATGTATTGATACCGAGGTATTGTTTTGTTCATTGTTCGTTTAATTGTCTCATCCATTAGTTTTAGATATCTCTCAATCTCATCGTTCGACAGATTTCTATTGGACGGTGGGTAGATCGAATTCGAGTAAAGTGCTCTAGTCATTGTTCTGGAGAAGTCTTTGAACAAACTCATCCAATTCCGTATTTTCGTTCGGAACCATTATTTCGGTACTAAGACCGCAATGGTCACTGTCATACACAAAAGTACGAAGACAGTTCACAGTTTGTTGGTTAGTGCAGGTCAGATATATTCATGAGTCGAACAGCAGGAGATCCAAATAGGATTCGTGTCTAGGAAACGACGGACTATACGTCGCCTTAAGGCCGAGTCGATACTTTATACTGTGCTGAACCCACCAAATGAATAGTAGCTAGTATTTGGTGTATTATTTCCCCAATCACTATGTTTGGCGATGAAATCTCGGCCTATAATAAAATAGTTTTCCTCCAATTCCAGTCTCAGGAATCGAAAAAGTGTCTCGAGCTCTGAGATGAATAGGGTGGATTGAGTAGCCTTAGGTCCATAAACAGACACCATGTACAACCGTTTTCTACTACGGAGAGGGATATATACGATGCATGCTTCAAGCACCTAAGCCATACGCACTATACGACTATATATTCTTTTAAAATGTATACCTTTTCTTACGAAGATCGCAACGCCTCCTCCTTGTATGGAGTTGAGTCGATTTCTTCGTATTTATTTATACCTTTTGTGCCCCATTTTGTGTCTTTTGGTAAGCTTAGTTTCGCTAACCAAAAGTACATCAGGGGATTTAAGCAACTTGAATAGTGCAGCTCTTCGCTCAATCCTAATCAGTGAATTAACATTCACTGCAAAGATCTTTAGGGTTTGCTCCGCCATGTACGTATCCGTTACGACTGGGGGTGCGTTAGTCCCGGCAGCAATGCGTAGATTTGATCCACGCGAGTAACTTGTTCGGTTAACTGACGTTGAAGCTGAGCCATCTGTCTCTGGATAGAGAGCAAGATAGCTAGCATTTCAGTTCCAGGTTCCGGTGCTTTAGGCGCTGGGGCCTAAGAAGCAACCTTTGCTTGCTGTGCCATGCTCCCCCTACCTGCCTCCATTTGGGCGTAGGTAACTTGGCGAGAAACGGCTGGTGTTTGAATTTGAACTGGTGGGCGCTTAACTTCCACCTTTTGCTGCCGAGCCAGATTTACTCTTTTTATGTACTGAAATTTGGGACAACCCCGATAGTTTGCGGTGTATCCCGTATTCTTACATAAAACGCAAGAGGGTTGGCTTTTTTCTGACACTCCATCCCTACCCAGAGCGCATTCTTCTGATTTGTGGTTCTTACCGCACTTGATGCATCTAGGCTGCATTTCGCAATTCGATGCGGCGTGCCCGAACCTTTGACAGCGAACACATTGCAACGTGTTATCTCTCCGTTTTACTTTTTCTCAGTTTACAGTCTGGTAGTCTAGGACTTTAGTACTCCTTAGACCATCCAGTTTGCTATCGGGAGTTAGCTGAACCAGGAAGAACGGTAGTTTCCGTTTCTCCCTTTTGACTCTGGCTGTAGTGAATGGCTTGACTCCTACGAATTTGAGTCCGTCGCACTCTTTCTCTTTGAGCAGCTTTAAGAGCTCCTCTGGATCAGTAGACCGTTCTTATCCTCTCAGCAGCATTGTTTGCAGTTTTTGCACCTTCGGGGTGAAGGAGAAGAACTCCGTCGTCGAATCCTTTAACAAGGTTTTAATTTTATTAGTGCTCCACTGTATTGTAGTAGATTGCATGCCTATCTACACTAAGCCTTTTAATAAAAAAATTGGAACCTATGGCCGACTTACACAGTTCAATTGTGTCTATCCTAAAAGTATTTATAGGTGAAACCCCTTGTTTTTGCTGCTGCTGTTGTTGTTTCTGCTTCTGCTGCTGCGAACAAACGTTAGTTATAACTTGTTCTATTTTTTGTATTTTTGGCTGTTGTATATTTTGTTGTTGTTTAGTCTCGTTAGTTTTTGGTGTTTGCTTCGAAATCAAGAGCTTTTGATGTTGCTCTTTCTCTATTCGTGCCATTTGTTTAGCTTTAATTGACTGAACTCTTTGTTGTAGCTCTTTGATGCTATCGTTAAGATAGCTACCTTCTCCACCATTAGACACGTATTCATAGTGTTCCGACTCAGCTGCTGCTTTTATTGAAGTTGTTGGCGCCTCTTCCCTTACTTTACCAGGCAGCTTTTCGGTAGAAGTAGAAAGGAAAGGGCGCTTTACAATTTTTTGAGTTGGTCTTAGCTTCCTCGTCCTTTTTATTGTAGCTGTGGTTGTTGTTGTCTTTGGTCCTGGTTTTGCGGTTTGATCATCCGATGACAACATGCCACCTTCTGATCCCGCTATAGGAATAGCGGACCGCAAACTACCACTCATATTCCGAAAAAACACTTTTATTTTATATGTTTGTTTATTATTATTAATTTTTTTTTTTTTTTTTTTTTTTTGATTTTTTAAAATAAAAGCACTTTACTTTTTGGGGGATCGAACCCACTGACCCCTGGTTTTTAGTTAACAGCCACTTCGATGCGAGGTTCTCTATCACAACGGTTACCGAAATCTTGGAAAATTATTATTTTTTTTGCACACTTATTCGTTTTTTACACTTGTTAAGCCGAAACACGAAATACGTTTGATCTCCGCCGAGGTCTGTGAACGACTAGGCCAATACACTAGCATCTAAGCCCCGGCCACCCATAATGAGCGGGTTGAGCACAAGTGGGATGTAGCCCCAGAAACAAGATCAGCCCTTCGTTCGTAATTCTGAACACAGATTGCTTTTGTACTGCAAATCTACAACTTGTAGTCATCTTTGTCGGCTAACTCAACACTCCACAGAGAAATTCTTCTTTCATTTATTTTTAAAAAAATTTTTTGTTTAATTTTTAAATAAAAACAAGAAAAAGCAAAGCTTGTAAGCAAATTAAGTAGGTATATACCTATATCTATATACATGTATCTATAAATATGAGCATAAAATGTAATTTTCTCGTTGGTTAAAACTATTTGCCAGCGTTTTGCTAGTTTATCCAATCAGTCTGTTTTGGCGTCGAAATTTGGAAACCCGCAAATTTTAATTAACAAATTTTCAACAAGAATGCTTTATATAAGTTGGAATAGGTATTGGTCCGGTGGTGCAATATCAGGGGAATATGGTGTCTGGGGTTTCACAGCTAGCTCTCCTAGCCTTTCTGTTTGTAAGAGGAGGACGTTTGTGCAGAATTTCTCTGTTCAATATATTAAGAGAAGTGCAATCACCATATGCATTTACCATTTTATTTTATTTATCTAGCCCAGAGTAGCCTATTTTGATTCTGCCTACAATATAGCATAACATTCTTCTAATACTCACCGGCTATTGATGCTGATAGCTAAGTATCCCCCCTGTAAACAGACTTTTTTCTCTGACTATGCACTTTTTATCTTCAGTTTATTTGCAAACGGCTAACGACTACAATGTCTTTTCACTAAAGACTGAGTCGGATATAAGTTATCTCGAAGGATCTGGACATGGCTCATATGAATTTAAAGGCCGAGCAGCAGTTTTCATAAACGGTTGCTAACAATTTTGATGCGATTAATTTGGACACGATTAACTTAGATCTCAAGTGGACTGTGGTTAAAGGAATCAAGTGTGCATCCGGTAAAAAGGATTCACTACCAAGCTTAATTTTGAAAAGATTAAAATCGATTGTGTTTTATGTTGAAATGCTTTTTTTTTTTTGTTTTCTTGTAAATTTTTATTTTAAACATAAGGTCATCGATCATTTATTTTTAAATCTTTTATTGAAAGGAATAAATAGCAGGATTAGTTCAATAGAAGAAAAGAAATTTACCATATAAGCCCACGCGAACAACAATTCAAAAAGGAAAAATTTATATACGTTATTCAACATTCATTGACAACGGCAATGTTGGAATTATGGCGACCTGTGTGTTGCCAATGTGATCAATCTTCAACATGCCATCAGAATCCTCACGATTTATAAAATACCCACATTCCAAACATCGTTCATTTGAAAACCGAGGTAGAGATTTCGTCGGCACGTCAGCAACCATTTGTTCCGTCAGTATATGTCCAGCAGAAACATATTACAGATAATCGCCTCGCCGATAAAATGATGCCTTGCATCGACAAGGTGCGAGAATAAGCATGTAGCCTCATGTTCGACCGATACACTAAGTCATTTAAAAGTTACAACAAATAATAAATAAGAGCGTACCCTGCTCTCGAAACTACTTTTTTCCCGTCCCGGATGATTAAAGAAAACTATTGGAAACTATTACACAAGAGTGGTTCTGTCCGGTACCAGAATTACATTTTTTCATCCACTTTTTTTATTTCGATTTTAAATCGAAATAATATTTTAAGTTTTAACGCCATTTTGTTATTTTTCCCTCAAATCCTTTAAATCTGTTTGTCCCGTAGCAATAACAACCCTACTGAATAATAATGTTTTTTTTTTAATTTTGATCTGACATGATTACAAAAGGAGAAATAAAGGGGCAGTCACCTACTTTTTTTTTTAAGTGACCTATTTTATCTCACTAAAATGACGTATTATTCAATAATAACATATAATTATCATAAGCAGATTGTATTTCACTTTCCTCAAAAAAAAAAAAAAAAAAAACCTTTAAAACCTTCAAAATGTAACCTCGAACATGAAAAATGAATATACATATGACGGCTTTCTCCGTGCCGTTTCTAAGAGAAGGCACAACTTGAATTAAATCCATACCATTTTCAGTTAGTACCAACTTTCAAAAAATACGTGTATATTTTGACAGCTGTAGGACGATTAGTTCTCGAGATAAAGCGTTGTTAGTGAAGCAACAAAGCAATTTCGTGTGTTGATTTGTCATTGCTTTTTAATGGGAAAAAATGCAGCCAATGCAAAGAAATGACAACGAACCATACGCAAGTGGATTGAAAATTTTAAAAGTGGTCCTACGAGCACCGAAGATGATGCACGCAGTGGACGTCCAAAAGATGCAGTTTCAGATGAAAACATCAAACAAGTCCACAAAATGAGGCTCTGAAGATATCGAAAGAGTGTGTTGGATATACCATACACGAATATTTGGACATGCGAAAGTTCTGTTCAAAGTGGTGCCGCGTTTGCTCACAGTCGACCAAAAATCAACGTGTTGATGATTCAGAGGAGTGTTTAAAGCTGTTCAACCGCAATAAAGCCGAATTTTTGCGTCGGTATGTAACAATGGATGAAACTTGGCTCCATCACTTCACACCAGAGTCAAGTCGGCAGTCAGCTGAGTAGCGAGCAGGCGACGAACCTCGTCCAAAATCACCAAAAACTTAACAGTCGTCTGGCAAGGTTATGGCATCCATATTTTGGGATACACATGGAATAATTTTCATCGACTATCTCCAAAAGGGACAGATTATCAACAGCGACTATTACATTGCGTTGTTGGAGAGTTTGAAGGACGAAATCGTAGAAAAACGGCAGCATTGGAAGAAAAAGAAAGTGATGTTTCATCAAGACAATGCACCGTGTCACAAGTCGATGAAAACGATGGCAAAATTGAATGAATTCGGCTACGAATTGCTTCCCCAACCACCGTTTTCTCCAGATTTGGCCCCCAGCGACTATTTCCTGTTCGCAGACCTCAAAAGAATTCTCACCGGAAAGAGATTTAAGACCGATGAAGAAGTAATCGCCGAAACAGAGGCCTATTTTGAGGCTAAACCGAAATCGTACTACAAAACTGGTATCGAAAGATTGAAAAATCGTTTCAATCAGTGTATCGCCCTCGAAGGCAACTATATTGATAAAAAAAAGTTGAATTTTGCAAAAATTTTGTGTTTTACTATAAAACGGCACTGACTTTTCAGCCCATGTGTTATATGTGGGTTAGATAGCCAAACACTCGAACATTACATTATAAAATAACGCAGATATCAAAGCACAAGAAAACAAAATATCATGAATAGACTAACGGGCTACGAACAAATAAAAGGCAAAGAATACTGTGCGTTACGATCACACGATACCAGACTTACATGACGACACGAGCTAACACACACATATGAGTAAAATCCTAGTTTTCACTTTTGTAAAGCAGCAGGCAGAATTAGGGTTGTTAGGGATTCAATCGTAGTAAAATTTTAAAAGAGTGAATACGTACCAAGTTGTTGAAGTTGATTAATAATTGAAAATAAAAGCGTTGTCTAGTTTTCCACTCACTGGGAGTATAAAAATCCACATACATATATGTTAGCCCACTTATGTAATTCGAGTTTACATAGTATGCTACGCAAGTAAAAATACCTACCCTTTGTAAGAACGGCGATCAACAGCGCAGCCACCCTACAAAAAAATGAGCTTGCCTGCTTTCGTGTACATCAATCCAATATCAATCTTGCACTTCCAGCAAGATATTTCAGAACTCATTTTACTCGTAATTTTTATTAGCCTAAATATAGTATTTGCAATGTCCGGACATCTTTCTGCTAATAAATATATAAGTGCACCAATTAACTCCCGATATGGTTATTTGTTTGTGGTCCAAAATTGCTAAGATCTTCAAAACGCTTGTTAACCTCCAAAGTCGTAAATGCTAGATCACACTTTTCCAACAACAAGTGCAAATTTCCCCGACTTCCCACTATGTAAAAGTCTCGTGCAAAAGTCTGATTATAATTTACTATATATTGCGCTATAGTGGAACGTGCATACGAAACGGCCTTATTAGATGCCCTCTGCTAGCTCTCCACCACAACTTAACCCTACTAAGAGTTCTTTTTTTGCAGGTTTCCTTCATATGATTTTGTTTTTGGTATGTTTCCATGAACTACAAAGATCGGGCGAACACTTAACTATTTTTTGTTCGATTTTCAAATCCTGCATACTCTGTTCGCGGTAAAAATTCATCCAACACCTGAGTATGTTAAGCAACTTTTCGCATCTCTCCGAAGAAACTTTGGTGTTTACAAGTACTCGGAATCCGTATTCGGTATCCATTTCTATCTCTAGCATATCCAACGAAAACTTGGTACTCCTTTGACAGATCTCGGTACAAGCTCACATTTGTTAGAATTTGTGTCCAGAACAAGCACTTCGGAACATTGGAAAATTTCTTTCATTTCTTTGCTTATTAGTCCACAATTCATAAGTAGGCTTACCATTTACACTGCTCGTGGGATATCGATTTTGAATATAATAAGATATCTACGAGTAGATATGATAAGCTAGATTGTAGCAACAAACATCTAACTATGTAGAATTTTTTCGATTCCTGGGTTGGTCTAACATTTCTCGGATTCGAAATTATAATACTTACATCCGTTGTCCGACTGCAAATTGTATAGGGTGATTAATCGTGAGGTTTGATTTTCAATAGGCTTTTTTAGCAGATCTGCGTGACCCCTATCAAACTGCTTTGTCATTTTTTTTTTTCAGTATCGTTTGGCAAATCATCATAGAAAGACTCACACTACAACAGCGTCTCCAAATTGTTCAGCTCTATTACGGAAATCAGCGTTCTGTGCGAAATGTTTTTCGTGCCTACTGAAACCACTATTGCCAATACCATTCGCAAATTTGAGTTCCAGAAGGTAGTGAAGAGACTATAGCACTTGTAGCTGAGAGTGTACGCGAAGACCGTGATGAAATGATTCGTCGTCGTTTTCAGCAGTTTGGCTTGGCGTATTCGACAACTTGGCGTATTTTACGTGAGGATCTCGGCCTAAAAGCGTACAAAATTCAACTTGTGCAAGAATTGAAGCCAGGCGACTTGAATTTGCGTCCTATTTTCAGTGAATGGGTTCTGGAAAAACTCAATGAAAATCCGGTGTTTTATCGTGAAATTTTGTTAAGCGATGAAGCCTTATTCTAGCTCAATGGATCCGTTAATAAACAAAATTGCCGTATTTGGGCTGATGAGCAACCCGAAGAGTACCAAGAGCTACCATTACATAAATTAAAAACAACCTTATGGTATAATTTATAGGCTGGTGGAATCATTGGTTCATATTTCTCCAAAAATGAGGCAAATTAGAATGTTACCGTCAATAGTAACCGTTATCGCGCCATGTTAACGGACTACAAGACGGCGCTATGAGCCATGCAGCGCGTAAAACAATGGACTTGTTGAGAAATCATTTTGGTGAGCACTTAATTTCACGTTTTTCTACGGAAAAATGGCCGCCTAGATCGTGCGATATCACACCTTTGGACTATTTTCTCTGGGGATATGGATATGGGGATATAAGTCTCACATCTTCAGGAATAAGCCAGTTACGATTGACGCTTTGGAAGCCAACATTACTCATCTTATTCGCAAGAATTAGACCTTCAGAATGGACCACCTCAGACATAGTTCTGGCCAACATTTACATAATATAATTCTTGAATGCTTAATGCCATAAATTTTTCTTTAAACCAATAATAAAAATTTTAAATTTATGTATTTTATTTTACATTATAAATCAAACCTTACGATGAATCAGCCTATAGTAACCAAACAAACAAAAATATAATCTATTTGTGGAAATAAAATTTTCCCAACAACATCCCTGGCCTAAAGAAAATAAAACATGGCATATACGATATAAAATTCGACCAATAATTTGGCAAGTGAAATTTTTTACGATATTGAATACTTTATATCGCAAAATATAGTACTCAGCCACTTTTCTAACCAGTCGTCGCAGTGTTATTTCGCACCGACCTTAAGCTCTGCACTTTGGAGCCAACCCGTACACAAGTGTGTAATACTAGGTGGAGTGAAAAATAACCTCCTTGACCGCCAAAATGCGCTGCTACTGCAAAAAAAGGTTATGGTGCCTTTATATCCGTTCATAAACAGACATGCCAAATTTCAGTGCGATACTGTCTTTAGTTTTGTTTTGACAGCTGATTGTTGTTGACGTGTTTGGCGTCATGTTGAATATGGACATGATATTCGTTCTCTCATAAAACATTATTTTTTGAGAGGCAAAACGCAAAAGGAAACAAAAGTTGGATAAATACTATTGGGCTAATGCTGCGTCAGATTACACCGTCAAATATTGGTTTCGAGAGTTTCGTGGTGGCCGCAACTCCGCAGCGGCAGGCCCTCCGATGCGGTTTCAGAGGACAATGTCAAAAAAATACATGAAATGGTGTTGGCTGACCGGAATGTGAAGGTGCGTGAGCCAGCAGATACCACAAAGATTAGTACTGAGCTCACACGCCATATTTTGGGCAACATTCTGCATATGAAAAAGTTATCCTGCCACTGGGTGCCGCGCATACTCATTCCTAACCAAAAACACGAACGCGAGAGCACTTCGAAAGAGTGTTTGGACTTGCTGATGCGCAATCGGGCGATCTTTTGGTAACTTCTTCTAGAGAACAGAATGAGTGCTCGGCAATGGACTGAAGCCGGCACAAGTGCTCCGAAGCGGCCGAGGGAGGCTCGATGTGTCGTAAAGGTTATGGCGTCGATTTTCTTGGATTGTCATGGCATACTCTTCGTAGACTACCTCGAAAAAGGAAAAATAAAATAACTGTGCATTATTGGAACGATTGAAGGCCGAAATCGCTGCAAAACGGCCTCACATGAAGGAAAAAAAATTTGTTTGCAAGACAATGCACCGGCGCAGAAGAGCATCGCAACCACAGCTTAAATCAATGACTTACGGCTCCAATTGCTTTCGCATCCACCGTATTCGCCCGATTTGGCTCCCTCGGACTATTATCTCTTCCCAAACCTCAAAAGATGGCTCATCAACAAAAAATTCATCGACGCCACGGATGAGTATTTTGCAGACCTTCCGGAAAATTACTTTTTGGACGGGTTCAAAAAGTTGGAAAATCACTGGAATAAGTGTATCAAACTAAAAGGGGACTATATAACCAAGGAGGTTACTTTTCACCCCACCTAGTAAATAAGAATCGGAAAATAAGATGAATCCTAAAAGTAAGCTTGGAGTGCTAAATTTGAGCGCAGCTATGTATCAAACAAATACATAAATGTCCAACTTGGAAAATATCTTATTCATATGAATAAAGTTATCCCACAAATTTGGATGTTAAAAAATATAATAATTTAAAAAAATCTGAAGAATTAAGATAATATTACAGAATTAGATTCCTATCACAGATAATTTGTACTTTTATAAATAATACTGAGTAAATATATATGTATGGTAAATATGCACATAGGTTTGACATGCTCAAGTATTTGTACACTTTATTTGATAAAATATTGCAAACGATATCATATACTATATTCCAATAATTCAAGGGCAACAGTCAACAGATTGCTTGCGTACCTAATCTGCATCTGGACAATATAAGATATGTTGCATTTGTTTCCTTGTTTTACATATAGAAAAGTAATCGCGTCCAAGATTTTGATTTATATTGGATTTATAATTAATTTTATAGGTTTACAACATACGAGTACGTACATTCTTGCGCGTCTTTTCAAATTTATTATTTGACAACCTACATATATGTATATACCTTTACATATCATACATAGACCTATAAATTGTAAATAACTAGATGTTGATGCTGTTTTGAAATCTATAATGTTTTATTGAGAATTTCTTGCATAACGAGAAGAGGTTAATGTTCGCAGTTTGATGTAAAAATAAGGGAACATCTACACGACAAACGGCAGATGGATGACTTAGGTATTAGAGGCGAAAGATTACACCCCAATCCGACGAACTAAGCAGTGCGTTCAAACGTGCCGAAACTCGCTTCAGTTTAGCGACAAATCGAACCGAGTCTCAGCTAATAGCATGGCTTACTGCAAAAGGCCGTGGAGATAGACCGTTACAAAGTTTATTTTTTTTATTTTAATTCCTATCCGTCTTTCAACGAATTGCGGATAGAGTTTAAATGCGTCGAATACACCTCTCTTCTACATCAAGAAATACTCGTTGGATTTTTGACCTCTTATAAAGGTCACAAAATACTTCGCACATTTCGATGATTCCATTCTAAATAGTCCAAGTAGATGAGCGACGAAATTATATGAACACCTAAACCAGTTAGAAAGGGAGTTAGAAACATTCAATCTTTCCCAGCAACATGGAATCGTAATTTTCTATTTTACTGCCTAAAACTATGCAACAAATGCCTGATATACAAAACTTGTGCTTTTCTTATCCGTATGTTTGTTGTTTCACGATTATTTGTTGAATTGTAACTGTTTACGATACTGAGAATTAAGAGTTGAAAAAAAGGGTTTTCCAATTGGATGGAATTCTCCGTACTACGTGGCATACCACGGAAGAGTACTCAAACGATTTCGTTAAACCACAACGTACCACATTTTTATAAATTTCAATCAATAAAATATAGGCTACCGTTTATTTAAATCTTAACTAGGTACATAAGTAATTTGGGGTGGTATATGCATAGACTCCTCAAGCAGAGGGTCGCAGATTCGAATCCCGTGCGAGGCAATTCTCTGAAAAAGTCTTTTCGTAGAATTTGCATGTAGTTATATGAGAATCCTGTCGGCTTCAACTCTGACATGAAGGCATAACACTGATGTTTGGAGTGGTTGCTGGCTGGGCTAAATGTAACGAACTAACAACTACACGTACTTAAGACCCATTAGTTGAGGATGCACTTTCTTGTCCCGTCCAGTTTGACAACCACCTCTGGGAAAAATATCAAAACTACTACATCACCCCGATCTGGTGAAAAGCCAGTAAAAGGGTATTCATATCCCCTTGGTGCGCGCGCGGTATAATAAAAATAAAAGAAATTAAATATAAAAAAAGCTTATCTAATTGCCTTGTTGGTAGCGAATTCCAGATGTTTAATTCTATTTCGCTTCTAACGATTCAGAAAAGGAAAACTATATTTAAACACAGTTTGTACAGTCTGTTTTTTTTTTACCTTTATTTCAAGATGTAAGCGACTTTACAAAACGATTATTGGTTTCATATTTCCTTTGCTTTCAAGCTCGCTTATTGACACCTATTTTCTATTTGTATTTCAAAGCATAAGTAAAAAAGAAAACACTTTCGTCAATTTTCTTTTTGATATTTTTTACCTCTGTATTTCTTTTATCTTTTTCTAATAGATATTCGCAAATCGTCATTTTCTTCTTAAATAGGTCCATCAGACCAAATCTCGACAGTAAGTCCTCATACAATATTATGACGATGGATTGCGCGATGTGGAAATCTGGTCCTAAAAAAAATAACAAAAGAAAGGACAACTGCGATTTCTCTACATGGTGGGGACTCGAACCTGAGAAGGCCTGAAGATTGCTTGGTGGGTTCGCTATCCGTAGACCTAACCTCAACTTAGACGGCGGAGTGTGGGTACCCTTTATTAGTAAAATGGAATACTCTAAGCTAATTGTGAAGAGATGAACAAAAACCTATTACCACAACCCATAATAGGAAGTTCCCAAGCTTTGACAATGTATGCCGGTCAAGTTATTGAAGCAACAGCTGTCAAATAAGAAAGGTATAGCAATTATTATCGAGCTTCGAGCTTCGATTTGCACGAGTTACGATCACACCATTGAGAAATAGAAAAATACGAAACTGCAGCGAGTTGTTAACAGCAAGCGGATGTCGATGTCACGTGCCGAGACGGAGATTACCAAACAAAGTAGGTTGGTAGCTACTGCCAGAGTTTAGATTCATTCCTATTCCGGACTTGGTGCTGATCACAAGAGAATATAGAAAATAAAGTAATCTTGTTGTGTTATGTTTTTTTTTTTTTTTTTTTTTGGAAAGTAAAATAAATTCGTAATTCACGTTATGTACTTTTTACGTTGCACACAATCGTCTTGTTGAGTCAAGTGTTCATTGATTGATAAAAAAATTCAAATTAATTGGTTCCGTTAACAATCAAATAACATCTGTACATCGTGGAAAGGTAAGGTCTGCAGAAAACATTGCTGCAGTGAACGAAAGTGTGCAAGATAATCCGAGGGAGACTATTCCTCATTGCATCCAAGAATTTGACTTTCGCAGACTTCAACTTGGCGCAACTCACCGCATTTGGGGTGATAACAAACCACATGAAACCCATCCATTCAAAAAAAAAAGTCACTGTTTGTGTGAATTTTGGTCCGGTGGGGTCATTTACCCGTATTTCTTCCACTGTCACTATCGAGTGGTACATATTCGTAGATATCGATAATAATTAATTGAAAGATATTAATCTCAAAAGTATGTTGTTCAACAGCCATGGCTCAAGTGGTAGTGTATTCGTATTGGAAAACTACGGTGGTACATCCAATCCCCAAAAGGGATAAAGAAACATCTAATCCGGCGAATCTCCGCTTGATCAGTCTTCTTCCAAATATAAGTAAAGTCTTCGAGAAGGTGATCAATAAAGTCCTGACTAAGTGGATTAAGGACAATAATATAGTTCTGGATAATCAATTCGGTTTCAAGGCGGGACACGATATCATTCATGCCGCGTCTTAACTAGTTTCTGATATCCAATGGAACAATGGCAATAACCAGTGTACTGGTGCCTGCCAGATTGACTTGGAAAAAGCCTTTGATACCGTATGGTTAGAGGGACTTTTCTTCAAGATGGACATTCTTTTCAATATGCTCACAGATAGACAGTTCATCGTGGAAAATGGCGATGTGCGGTAAATTCGCCAATCCTATTCAACATTTACACAAGTCATCCGATAGGTTCACTTCACCATGTCATAGCGTCGCAGACGACTTAATCGCGTACAGATCAGGTCCAAAGATTGAGGTCATTAATATACTTTTGCAACGTGACTGGAAGTTGAAAATCAACTTTCAGAAGTCGGAAACCATTCTGTTTAGGGCAGCCACTTGCTTGTCGAAATGTAGTCAGATACCTTGGGATCTGGCTAGATCAATATCTGTATTTTAACAAACATATAGATGTTGCTCTGGCCAAAGAGACTGCTTGTATTTGGTTGTCCTAAGTTCTTTAACGTGAGAGCAAGTCTTTTGGAAAAGATTTAAGTGTTTGAGAGGGCTTGCCTTAGGGCTTGTCTTCGCCTATACAGAACATCAGAGTCTGAGTACATAAAATTCTATCCTAACGAGGTCTTGTACTATACAATAGGGCGAACCTAATAACAGTGGACAATTTTGTTATTAAGTTGATTCGAAGTCATATTGCAAGAGCAATGACCTCGTCGAATAACCTGATCTCCGGGGCTTACTACCCCAATTATATGTATCACGAGAGAGTACGCTTTGATAGCTTAATTTCTTCAGAAGCGTTTCTCTACCTAGATAAAAAAAAGGTTTGATCCAGGATAGATTAGAGGTGCCGTTAATCTTCCACGTCGCTCGAACAGCTGCGGACAGGCGACTCAACTACGATAGAGACGTCGCACACGCAGTGCGGAACGTCTCCGGTTCAGTAGGGCGGAAGGCAGTCGCGACATTAGGAATGTTGCTAGGCAGCACCAACAATTTTGGTGGCTTGTTGAAAGAAAGGAATCTCCGTCGTCAAATTTCTCTAGTGCAGGATAGCTCCATGAAGGAGCAGAGTTGGTCAGCCTAATTTTTTAGCCATAAAAAAAAAAATAAAAAATACAAAAAATAATAATAAAAAAAAAAACAGGGGTTGGTAACTTTCTCTTCTCTAAAAAAGTGGTAACACACAAAAAAAAAGGAATAATACTTGCACAAGATAGTTTAAGTAGGCTAAGTAGATTAAAATTTATTTTAGGTAGTTTTAATTTTTAGTCTTAAGTTTTAAATTATAATAAAAAATGTAAGTTTACTAAGTTTTTTAATTTAAAAAAAAATATTTTCTTAGTTTTAATTATATTTAATGCAAAAAATTAATATCGTACTGCACGTCGAAAGACAGAAATTAATTGTTAGGTTTAATTTAGAGTGTTCGCATGGGGCCAGTAAGTTAGAATAAGATAGTTCTTTAAATAATCCAAGCTAATTTTTAAGCTTTTTTTTTTTTTGTCTAGCATGTAAGAATTAATGAATTAGTTAAATAAAAATGAGTTTAAACTGAAAACTGAAACTGAGTGGTAGTGTATTGGCTTCCCAATCGGATGGTTCGGGGTTCAATACCGAAAGACTTTTTTTAGGCATCTAAAGCCTCATGAAAAGAATAGTTGCCTACATTCAACATCAAGTCAATTTACACTTAATTTAGGCTCCCCGTTAAATGTTGAATGCCACTGAGAACAAACATTTTTATTTCTCTCTCTCTATCCTATTTTCCGGAACACTAAACACGTGCTCCGGCATTTTAAGAGTAGTCATACCATCTTAAGTGTTAAGTTCTTTGAAAAAAAAAGTACAGCGCATGCAGCAACGGATCTTTTGCACGAAAAACTCAACAGCATAGATATCTCGCATTTTGACGACGCACGTCAACTCGCCACCGAAATCGTGTGATCTAATAGCATTCAACTTTTTCTGGTTGGGCTACGTTAAGTCACGGATCTATACGAATAAGACACATACGAATGATGCCTTAAAATTCAACATAACCATTGCTATCAATGATATCGAGCCCGATTTACGCAGATCAGCTATAAAAAATTTAAACTATCGGAGGCGCGCCGCCCGGCAAAGCCGAGGAGACAATTATTCCCATATCATATGCTTTTTTAAATAAAAAAAAAAGAATGACATCTCATACATAACTAGTTTTATTCGAATTTGAAATTCGAGGGACCTTAATAGAAAACCCTGTATTAAGATTATACCTATTATTCAGTTGAAATATAAGTAAAACTAAATTCATTTATTAATAAAAACATTGAGAATGCCTTGGTTTTTTGATCTCTATAGAAACTTTAATTGAAACTATAATACCATAACTTCGTTAGTAACAAAATGCATGTCTATTATTATGTATTACGTTATAAATAAATAATAAAAACTGTCTTATTCTATCTTATGAGATCAAAACAGCACAAGTTCTATTATGAAATTTATTTTATTCATTCTTGGGGTTGGATAGAAAGTATTTTTTTTCCTTATGCAAGAAATAAAATTTAATTTATTAAAATTTTTCAGTTTGTTCAAGTTCAAAGTAACATATCACTTTCAAAGTAACATATATCAAAATACAAGATGCCTTTATAACTCCACCAAATTGACAACATAACCTTATTTTGATGCAGTTGATTAGACCATGATTGATGTTGTTGTAGAATGTAGACTATGCGTTTTTCATAACCAGTGATGAATCGTTTCAGTTGAAGTTTTGAGTTTAAAATACGAGTACATATCGTAAATATTGGTTTGTTGCGTGATGTGAAAATCTTTTAAACCAATTCTAACACATGCGTTCTGTTTATCAGCCAACTCCTTCACAAAGTCCACCATATCTCATTGTAAGTCTCAGATGATTTGTTGCCTTTACGGAAAAAAAAAAGCAAATACCTATGTCGAAAATATTCTTTTCAGCACTCCATGTTAAAAATATCACTGTACTAATAGGTGTAAATAAAATTAAGCTCAATTTATTTCTAAAGTAAGTTTAAAATGACAGCTCTTGAATGTCCAAAGAAAAAACAAAAATAACATTGACAAAAGCAAGAATCAACAAACATACTAAGTGGGGTGAAAAGTAACCGCCTTGGGAATAAAAAAAAACTTTCTTTTAAATGTTTTTTTTTTATTTTATTCAATATAGTCTTTTTTTAGTTTGATACACTTATTCTAGCAATTTTCCAACTTCTTGATCCCGTCCGAAAAGAAATTTTCCGGAAGGTCTGCAAAATACTCCTCCGTGGCGTCGATGATTTCCTGGCGTGAGTAATCTTTTGATACCAATTTTGATTATGTAGAAATAAAACACAAAGTTTATTTTATTTGATAGTTTGTGACAAATTATTTTATTTTATAAATCAAACAAATAATTAAATTCATTCTTAAGTAAAGTATGTGTATGGTCTTATTTTAGAAACACTTTTTCCAGCCGCGGAAAAACAGCGTTCTGAGCTAACAGATGTAGCTGGTATAGATAAATATTTTCTCGCTAAGATTGCGATAGCCGGAAATTTATCACGTCTATTTTTCCACCATTCATATGGATCTAGGTCAAACTTCAATTAAGGTTCAGCTAAATAAGTGTCCAGTTGATGTTGAATAGTCTTTCGCTTAGTTCCATGGGTGTTATAAAGAAACTCTAAGTCACTTGTAAAATTCATAGTGGACCCAGTTTCTGTTTCCGAATTATTCTGGGAAGGTAAATATGCTGTCATGAGCTGCTTGACTTTATTTCTTATAGACATTTTTTCATCAACACTCTCATTCTCTAGGTCTTTATATCGTGGGTCAAGAAAAGATGCTAATTGCCTTGCAGAAACATCAGTTGTGTTACTCTGATTTAAATCAAATCTATTTCGTATATCATAACGTAAACTGATTTTGAACAATGTAATCATGTCTGAGTCGCTTGCGGAAAAATTCATATGTTGCTCCAGCATTTTTAGCATAAGAGGTCGCACCATTGATGTAGACGAATTTTCATTGCTGAGAATCTTTGTAAGCGCTTGAATAAGCCGCAACATTTTTCCAAATCCTTCCATCAATGCCCATTCTTGTTCTAAAATTTCCAACTTTGTAGCGATAGCTGAGGAAGTGATCTGTCAATACATTTATCACTGGACTCCGGTTTTGTGTTAGACGCTGTAGCATAAAAAAGATTGAGTTCCACCGAGTGTTGCATGATTGTCTCTGCTTTTCTTGCAAAACATATTTCGCAACGTTGGAATGTTTAAAATGGCAAACTAGTTTACTGGCTTTCTCAATTTTTTTTTTTTATATTTTCAGAAGACATGGATGTCCTTACTGCCAACTGAAGACTGTGTACTGCGCATGTCAAACCGACATTCTGCTCTACTTGCCTCATAGATTCCACAGCTTTAACCACATTTGCAGCATTGTCTGTGACTACTGCTGTGACTTTTTCATTAAGTCCCCAATCGAGAAAAATGCCTTCCATTTTGTTAATGAGATTTTCTGCATTGTGACGAGTATCAATTTCATCTGTCTCAACTGTAAAAGACTGAGGTACCCAATCGTCATCTATAAAATGTGCCATCATTGTCATATATGATTCTTGCGCCACAGACATCCAACAATCAGACGTGCAAGAAACTCCATTAACGCTACCAATTTTGTCCTTTATTACTGTTTCAACTTCCTGTTTAAGTGATTTTTTTATTGCCTCTTCTCTCAACGATTTATAGTTCTGTTCAACAACAGTCATGAATTGAAGAAAACCCGGGCTTAAACAGAAAGAGGACGGTCCAGGACTACTATCATTCTTGTTTTCAGTTCATGACGAATCTCTATCAATCATGCTGTAATTTGAATCACATAAAGTATTTTTTACGTTAAAGTGTTAATCTATGTTTATTCACTTGATTTGAGTAGAAACCGGATTTTCTCTATTTATGTTTGTTTGAATTGCATGAATTCCTTGCAAATGATGTCCTAATGACCCTGTTGTACCACCACGACAGAAGAAAGAATTGTTCCTGTCCTCACTGCATAAATCACAGAAGGCTATATCACCTTCTCGATATGCATATTGCCATACCCAACTCTTTGGTTCCATTTTATCACTTTAACAATTTGAAATAGCAAGAGATATACTTATCAGCTTTTCGAGATCAACACTCAACTAAAACTGATAAGAAGCTCTTCGTCATCAATTCATAAACCAGTATAATGATTAAACTTTAATCTCAATAAAACATAGAAAAAGAAACTATGGCTTGAACAGAAATAACTGTTTCGGCAAGTACTCGTAACATCCAATAATCGAAAAAACGTCGTGTTGTAATTACATGTGTTATTTTATTTACACTTACTTACCGTGTACACGTGACATGAATACACGTGCAGTTACATACACGCTTTAAACCGAGAGCCCTAGTTCAAACACCCTTCGAAGTGCTCTCGAGTTCGTGTTTTTGCCAGGAATGAGTATGCGCGGCACCCAGCGGTAGGATAACTTTTTCATATGCAGAAATGCTCAGTACTAATCTTTGTGGTATCTGCTAGCTCGCGCACCTTCACTTTCCGGTCAGCCAACACCATTTCATGTATTTTTTTTACATTGTCCTCTGTAATTGAATCGGAGGGCTTGCCGCTACGGATTTGATCGGTAGTGGAGTTGCGTCCACCACGAAACTCTCGAAACCAATATTTGACGGTGTTATCTGACGGAGCATTAGCCCTATAATATTTATCCAACTTTTCTTTTGTTCTATGAGAGAACGAAAATCGTTTTTGTCCATACTCAACATGATGCCAAACACGTCAACAACAATCAGCTGTCAAAACAAAACTAAAGACAGTATCGCACTGAAATTTGGCATGTCTGCCTAAATATCAACGGAATTCAAGGCACCATAAAATTTTTTGCAGTAGCAACGCATTCTGGTGGTCAAGGAGGTTACTTCTCACTCTACCTAGTAAAGCAATTTAAATTTAAAAACCAAAATTACTTTATTATGAACCCAATATATAAATGTATGAATACATGAATACACTCATCAATTCTCGTACGAGTATCCTTCATCTTTCTTAAAATACATAAACCAAATATAGCTTAAAAACTAAGGGGCACACCTAGTGTGACCGCCCAAAAAAAAAGATTTTAGGTAATATTTTTAAAGAAAACTACTGCATCAAATGTTTTAACAATAAATAATGATTACCATATACTTGCATGCTGAAATTTTTAAATGAAAAAATTTAATTTTCAGCTAGTTATTCGCTATCTTCCAAGTCACAAGTTGTTTTTGCGACGTTTGTCTGCAGCTGTTCGGGCGAAGTGGAATATGATCGGCATGCTAAACTCTCCTTATTATTTATCAGATTAATATGCCCACAAATATTGCTGTTCTTCGAGTTTACTGCTCTTCGAATGTGCTTCTGGGTTAGCTAAATGATGAAATTATCAACGACTTCATTACCAGTACAATAGAATTGTATATATGTAGGGTCATTCCACAATAATTCGCCGAAGCTATATGGGGAGCTCTGACCGACCTCCCTCCGATATGGCTTTCGTATGGAAAACGTGCTGCAATCCTCTGGATTTACCACCTTATCAACTCAGTGCTCGTGATTTGCGGCTTGTACAACCATGGATGGTTACGATGCAACCGAAATTGAACACAAAGTTGGTAATTTGCTCTACGTGTAGGAAAAAATTGAGTCAGATCCGAAATTCTGATACAACGCCATCATTGCTAGAGGTAAAAGATCAAATTGAAGTTGATGAAATGTATTTCGATAAAGACATTGCATTCAATTTGATTAATGAAGGCATACAGTATATTGGAGAAGATACATTTGACAAGAGAAACTTAGTGACTTAATATATGTGCAGTCAAAATTGAAAAAGTCTATGTTGAAAATTTCAGAGAAAGTTTTCTCTGTTAATATGGATAATGATGAAGATAATTCCAGAGAGGAAGAATATTTCGTAGGGAAAATAAAAGAAAATTTCCATAAAATCACAAGCAAAGACACCAAACTTGTCTTGTTGTCTTTACTTTCAACAGAATGGAGCGTCGACAAAATTATAGAAGAGTTTCTAGGATCGATAAGCTATACTATATGATCAAAAAATCTAAAAAGCTTCAAAAGATTGAAGCGTTCAACTTATGGGCAAAACTTAGATGCTTATATCAAGCAATTGGTAGAAAGTGTTTACTGTGAAGACGATATCAGCCGTTTAATGCCAAGAAAAAAAGACTACTTATCTATAAAGATAGCAAAAATTTATTTTCTCAGGTTCAAAAATAAAATGTTTTGCTTTTTTGTTAGATTGAAAATCAGAAAAAACATATTCAAAAACGCCTGGTTCTGGATAACCTTAGGGAGATATATTATATGTTCAAAGAAATTCATAATAAAGTTAAGATTGGATTTTCCAAATTCGCGTCGTTAACACCAAAGAACTGCATTTTGGCTGGGGCATTAGGAACTCATTCCGTGTGTGTTTGTACCATCCATCAAAATATCAAACTCATGTTTGTGGGTAGCAATATATCAAAGCTGATAGAAAACGAAGATAAGCATCTCAATGACAGCAGGACCTGCTTAGCTTTGGTAATTTGTAACCCTCCTGATATAAATTGTTACTTGGGCAAGTGCCTTAATTGCCCAAACTATTCTAAATTAAGGAGATTCTTTGACACTGCTTTTAGTAATCACTTCATAGAAGACGTAACATATTATCTATCAGTGGACCCACACAGACCGATCAAAATTGGAAGTGAGAATTGAAAATTCTGAGGATTTCATTCAGAGCTTTTTGAAACGGCTTGGTGTTTTCATTCATCATGTTTTTATAACTGATCATTAAAACAGGTTAATAAAGGAAGTCAAAACTCCCTTTACGAAAACGGACATACTTGTCTTATTGGACATTATGTTGTGGAAGATGCAGTGCAGGGATACCACTGGACTAACGAACAGGCGACGATTCACACTTTCGAAATATATTACCGGAACCAGATGGATGGTATTAAAAATGAAAGTTTTGTTGTAACCAGTGACTGCTTAAAGCATGAGACAAGAAGTGCCAACATTTTGAGAAAATTATTTATTTTTCCGATGGATCTGCTGCGCAAGTACAATTTTTTTAATTTAACATTGCATGAACAGGATTTTGGAGTGAATGCTGAATGGAACTTCTTTACGACCTCTCATGGTAAGAACGCATACGATAGACTTGATGGTACAATAAAAAGACTGGCTACCAGAGCTAGCCTACAAAGACCGTATAGGGAACACATAACAGCTCTCTTACAGTTATACAACTGGGCAACTGAAAATATAAAGAATATGGATTTATCCTACGTGACCACACAGAGGTATAATGAAGAAAAATTATTGATGGAATCGAGATTTTCTAATATAAGAATTGTGCCGGAAACAAGAAAACTTTATCATATTTCATCTGTTTCACAAGGAGTAATTAAAGGATAATATTTCTCCTTTTCATCGGAAGAATATGTATATACTCTTAAAAGATAATAAATAATGATTTTTTTAAGTTGTTAAGGCCTTGGGATAAAAATGACCCAGTGTGACTTTTTTTTTAAATAAAAATATTTATAACAGAACATTTAGCCGCCTATAAAATATTATTTTGACCGAACCCATAGAGATCTCAACTTGAAATTTGAAATGAAAATGGAGGACGAATCCCTCTATAATATGCAAAAAAAAAAAAAAAAAAAAACATTTTTTGAGTTATTCAAGGATACACATTTGTAAAAAGGATATTCTGGAATATCCTTCGTCCTTCAAAGTAAAAATGATTCCAGATCTTTGAAAGCTCACCTTTTCCTGAATTTAACAACGTATATTTTATCAAATTCTGATGAGCAGAGTCAAAGTTACGATTTTTTTTTTTCAATATAAAAGAAAGCATAAATTTTGATTTTTTGCCAAATTTTTGAAATTCCGTTACTCTCAAACTATATTGACTCCAATGAAAATTTCTACCAAATCGGAGGGATGTCGTTCAGAACGTCGGTCGAAACTTCTTATGCTCTGATATTCTGTACATGCGAAGTAAGTTGCCTTTCGAATTAACATATGGGCTGAAAAGTCATTGCCGTTTTATAGTAAAACACAAAATTTTTGCAAAATTCAACTTTATTTATCAATAAAGTTGCCTTCGAGGGCGATACACTGATTGAAACGATTTTTCAATCTTTCGATACCAGTTTTGTAGTACGATTTCGGCTTAGCCTCCAAATAGGCCTCTTTTTCGGCGATTTGTTCTTCATCGGTCTTAAATCTCTTTCCGGCAAGCATTCTTTTGCGGTCTGCGAACAGGAAATAGTCGCTGGGTTCCAAATCTGGAGAATACGGTGGATGGGGAAGCAATTCGTAGCCGGATTCATTCAATTTTGCCATCGTTTTCATCGTCTTGATGAAACAGCACTTTCTTTTTTTTTTCAAATGCGGCCGTTTTTCTGCGATTTCGTCCTTCAAACGCTCCAAAAACGCAATATAATAGTCGCTGTTGATAGTCTGCCGTTTTAGAGATAGTTGATGAAAATTATTTCATGTGTATCCCAAAATACGGATGCCATAACCTTGCCAGCCGACTGTTGAGTTTTTGGTCGTTTTGGACGAGGTTCGTCGCCTGCTCGCCACTCAGCTGACTGCCGACTTGACTCTGGTGTGAAGTGATGGAGCCAAGTTTCATCCATTGGCACCCACTTTGAACAGAGCTTGTCCAAATATTCGTGCATGATATATTCAGCTTCAGCTATCTCGATCAACTTCAGTTTACGGTCATTCGAAATCATTTTGTGGACTTTTTTGATGTTTTCATCTGAAACAGCCTCTGAACGTCCACTGCGTGCATCATCTTCGGTGCTTGTATGACCACTTTTAAATTTTTCAATCCACTTATCAAGCCATTTCTTTGCATCGGCTGCATTTTTTCCCATCAAAAAACAATGATAAATCAACACACGAAATTGCTTTGAATCCATTTTTTTTTTTTTTTTTTTTTCACAATAACAAAAGTTGCTTCACACGTTAGCTGTCAAATTTACACGTATCTTTTGAAGGTTGGTACTAACTAATGGTAGAGATTTAATTCAAGTTGTGCCCTCTCTTAGAAACGGCACTGACTTTTCAGTCCATGTATTAAACCACATGGATATCCGAATGTATGCTGCGTATGGGTCACGCAGCAGATTACTTATTCTCGCATTGAATTTGTGACTATTATAGAAAAACTAGAAAAACGGAAAGAATCACGCTTCTCAAGGCACCTGACTATATCTTGACTGATAAGTGGATGGCCGTATTGTCCCACGGCCAAAAATTGTAGCCAATACTTTATGTTTATATCCTTGATCTGGTAAAATAAAAAAAAAAGATGCATTAGGGCAAGCCGCCCGAGTAGATCAAGGTCATCCGTGTTGTCATCAACAACAGAACTATCTCCCTAAAGCGTGTCAGTTTTGTTTTCTCTTGAAATAAAAGAAATAATAATAACCGTCAGTCAAAATGTCTATTAAACATTGCCTTAATCGTTATCATGTGCTCGCCGCTAGTGATTTGTTATTTTCTAAAATCGATCAATTGCATCGCGAAATAATCGAAATAAAAAAACTAATTTTGTCACCTGGGTGCGAAACTGGTGTAAAATCGCAAATTATTACTCGCTCTCAGTTATCACCTGCTCCCGATTCTGTGCATCAACTTCTATTAAGTCCTCAGTGTCGCTTAAGAAGTCCAATGCTACAATAATAAAAAAAATAATAATTTCACACTCCCCTCACCCAACGGGTTACGGGTTAATCGCCATGTGAAATTAGTGTATGCTACCAAAATATGAGTGGTTTTCTTTGAAATTAAGAGAACTGTCTATAGCGATTGATGCCTGCGATTATGACGTCATTGCTTTAACTGAGACGTGGCTGTATAATGATATTCATACAAATGAAATATTTGATGAGGATGTTTTTGCTGTTTTCCGCTGTGATCGTGGTGGTGGCATTTTGATTGCTGTTCGTCGCAAGTTGACTGCTTTGGAGATTTCCATTGATATCGTTTTGGTGGGTGGCGTATTAAATATCGAGCAAGTATAGTATGTGTTCGAGTGATCCCGAGTGTTGGAGATCCCGATCTTTTACTATTTCTTAGCTATTTTCCTACAAATAGTTCCGCATATGTTTATGATAAGCACTTACAACATACAGATATAGTCTATTCAATTTTCGTAGATCAACGTTCCAATTACATTTGTGTTCTTGGTGATTTTAATTTTAGTAAACTCGATTGGTGTTCTGATGGAAGTAATGTGCTACCGTATCGTTTTTCTTCGGGAATTGAAAAGACTACACTGGATTTTCTCCAGTCACTAGATCTCTACCAATTTAGTAATGTTCGTAATTCTTTAAATAACTTGTTAGATCTTGTTTTCGCATCTGAAGATATGAATGTTTCTGTTGAATGATTCTAGCTTACCTTTGATAGGAAATTCTGTGTCTCATAACGCTGTTATTATTTTAATCAAAACTTAAGTACGTCTAGGTATAATAATCAAATGTTGTTTAGTGATTCGACTGAATTCATTTTTAAATTTAATAGTTACAATCTGAGATTAATGAGTGATCAATTTCCGTCAGTGAATTGGGGTGATGAACTTCGGTATAACTCAGTGGCAGAAAACTTTAAGGCTTTTTCAAAGATTTTTTTCAATATTTTAAATAATACTGTGCCTTGAGTGCGAAAACGAGTAAACTCTCATCCACCATGGTATAAACATTGGTTACTTAACCTTAAATATGCCAAAAACAGAGTTCATAAGAACTTTAAAAGGGTAAATCCCTATCGGATTACGAATTATTTGCACGGTTGAGAAAAGAATTTATTTTTCTTTTATGATTTTATGATTCCTCCAGTCTTACTTCTTTTAATGACGATTATTTTGATTCCTTGCATGCTTTTACTGCCTCAAGTTCTCTGGTACTTATTAGATCCGAACGGATGGTATTCATCTCTCAGCATTGATTTTGGAAAGGTCGTTCGACTTGCTCTAACTTAGTTCAGTTTACCAATCATTGCTTAAGTTCCATCGAGAATTACAAGCAAGTGAACGTAGTTTATACTGATTTCGTGAAAGCCTTTAGTAAAATTAATTTACATATCCTTCTAAAAAAGCTTGAATGCTTCGGATCTTTCGGCCCATTACTTTCATGGTTTAAGTAATATCTGTTTGGGAGAAAACAATTCGTTTCTATCGGACATTTATTTTCGGTTGAAATTAATGTTGTGTCTGGTGTCCCAGAAGGAAGCCATCTTTGGCCAATCCTTTTTCTAATTTTTATAAATGATTTGCCGAGAATTCTAAAATTTTGTCATTGTCTTTTGTATGCGTTTTGGAAACCAATTAATTAATATTGCAGTTGAATTTAAAGACCTTTGTGTTGTTTTCGATAGTAAACCCACTTTTGATCCCCATGTTGACAAATTAATGTCAAAAGCTAATTCTGCTCTAAGATTTCTGAAAAGAAATTCATAGGACTTCAAGGACCCCTATACTCTCAAAGCCATTTATGTAAGCATGGCTCGTTCATATCTGGAATATTGTAGTGTTGTTTGGAACCCTTTTTCATTGAAAAATATTAATAGAATAGAAAAACTTAAAAAAAAAAACTTCTTGCGCTTTGCAATACGCCGTTTCTTTCTTAATGACAATGTCCACTATTTTTGCCACTCCAAATGTTTGATGTTGGGTTTTGATTCCCTCGAAATTCGTCGTAAAATGCATTGTGTTATGTTCGTTAGAGATTTACTATATTTTTCTATTGACTGTGAGTACTTGCTTTCATTAATTTGTATTTATGCCCCCCTTCGGGTACTTAAGGCAAGACCATTGTTATTTGAAGCTCATTACGTTTTGCTGTAGATTATTTTATCTTGTATATGATCAACTCAATGCCGTATTACCCAGAACTAGATTTAAGGAACTCGCATTGTTAGCATTAAGATAACTTATAATTATTGTACTTTATATAAATTTTTCTTTCTTTCTTGATCTGTTGATTTAAATCTATCGTAGATCTAAATAAATACTAAATACTAACACTCTCTTTTGTCTGGCTTGTACAAATTGGGGTAAAAGTAATGTCATAATGTGAATTGGCTGCTTCTTCGTTATAAATGAAATAAATTGGGTTCTGTTTCAAAGAAAAGTTTGTTTGAAGGTGTAAAATGTATGACGTTGAGTTGAAAATGTGATATCGGTTAAATGACCACCTCCTGAGTCGATGCACATTTGCGCTCTTTTTACGGAATTTTGGATTATTGCTCGCAAAACATCTGGTTTCAAATTGGTGATTTTTCCTCAATGTTAGCTTTCAAGGCTTGGAAAGTTTGTGGTTCGTTGTGGTAAACGCGAGATCTCAAAAAGGCTCAAATAAAGCAGTCAAGATCTGGCGATCTGGCTGGACAGTTCATATTGCTCAAACGGGAGATCACACGACCTTAAAATTGGCGATTTAAAATCTCCAACGTTGCCAAAGCTGTTCGAGCGATTGTTCCGTACTGCCGAAACCAACAATGCTCAAGACACAATTCAGCAACCTCCTGCAAAAAATTTGTTTAAAATCTCTCTGTAGCGGTCAGCAGTTAAGGTGATGGTGGTGCCGTCGGAGTACTTCAAAAATTAAAGCTAATCACTTTTTCACTGCGTTTTTCAAGTGTGTATCGCTCCATTGCCTATTGTTAACTAATTCTCTATCTACCTACAATATAAAAGTAAAAGGACAATTATACTTGAAGCCAAAAATTATGGCACATTCCCATTGTATAGAAAGCAAAAGAGCCAGCATGTCAGATGTTGCTTCCGCTGCTCCTTCGGCCCAAGATACTTGCTGTTATAGTAAATTCTGGTGTTTAATTTACAATGGATGGATATTTAATTACAATTAAAAAAAAAAAAACATAAGATTTTGAGTCTCGAACCTTGTTTTTTGGTACGTTAACCACTTCTTGTCCATGATAGTTAGAAGCTTCTTTCTTCCATAATTTGTGATGAAAAAAAGGGGCTATTATAAATAAATAAATAAAAATTGGGATATTTATATTTTTGTTTAAAGCACAAACTCTAGGGTAAGTAATAGAATACAATATCAGACAAATTTCAGCCTCGGCTCTACCCACAAATAGTTTTTTTTTTTTTTTTTTGGTGAAATTTTCATCACGTGGTTCCCATAATTGCGGCTATATTTCGCTAGTAACAGCTATGATATTTTCTTTTAGGACATGAATCGTTGTTAGAGCATTGACGTAGATTTTATTTTTAATACAATTACAAAAGAAAAAGTCTAATTATGTTAAATCGCACAATTTCGCGGCCAATTAAAGCTTCTTCTTCGAAAAATCACATCCATTACGAAAAATTTATCACGCAATGGAACTATTGTTTCACCAGCTGCGTGGCACGTGACCCCATCTTACTGAAAATAAGCGCCATCCACGTTCATAGCATCAATTTTAGTCAAAAAAAATTCTATCAACAATATTCGGTCAAACAATTCATTCACAGAAACGGTCGCACCAGCATGGCTTGATGAACCCGCCAGCCCAAAAATTGCACCAAACTGTCATTCGTTTTTAATGGATAAATTTATTCAGTATTTCTATTGGGTTATCGGAGTATTGTTAACCTCATCACTCATAATAATTTTATGGAAACAATTGTTATCATCTTGTTCATTTACTTCCAGCACGCAATCAGTGAAAGTACGGCATTGTGTATGGTCTGCTGGTTTCAATAACTGCATCAACTGGACATTTTAAACCTGTAGGCCAAGATTTTTGTGCAAAATTCGATGATCGTCACGAAATGGATACTCCGGCGCTTTGGTCAAAATATGGGGACCATATTTTTAACTAACCTTGCCGGAACAGCACGAGTTGGAATTTTCACATCACTAATCTATCCAAGCCATTCAAACTTATCGATTAAACCCACTTTAACTGTGTGAGAAGGAGCTTAATGATGACTTAAAGCAGTACGAACCTTATGAAATGTTTCCAACACATTTTTACCGATTTTATAGTTAATTATCACTATTTCAACACATTTTAAGAGTACGTATCAATCCATATTTAATAACCTCCTGGTTTTTTTTTATCCAAAGTCATCACAATGATAGCTAGATGTCGGTAATTCAACAATAACGTGAAATTTAAAATATAACCTCTTGTTTGATGATTTTCTAGTTATAACTCACTGTATACAGATAATTCGAAACATGTGTCATCATTATGGATATCTACTCGTATAAGCGACAGTGCGTACATACTGTATGGATGTCCAAATCTTCTTTGTTGTGTAACATTTACTACATATTAAATATAATTTTGAATCTTCTATAACAAATCTTTCCAAAAACAACGGCAAGAAGTGAACGATTTGCTAAATCTAAATAATTAAATAATTCTATAATACCAAGACAAGACAACATTTGCTTTCATTAATAGCTGAAATATATGTACACATATTCCGTAAGAGACTTTTATATACTTTGTTACATGTTTTTCCCACATTATCTATAAAATGGGTAAGTCTTTTCTTTATTTGGGGTTTATTTTTTTTAATTTGCGACATTTTTTCCACCGACAGCCAATTTTAGAGGTAACAGTTGGTTTGTTGTTAGTTTGGTTTTCCAACAACGCTTGTAAATTGTCCAAATTCACTTCGAAAATCGTGGTTCAATTTACAAAACCTACTGTGCGTTACATCCATTTCGCAGTTGGTATTTGGGAGAGTAATTCATTTCCACACCCTGCCAATTTTTACAAATTTCTACACGAGATTTTCTTTGGGAAGGAATTGTAAAAAAAAACCTCGAATCAATTAAATTTGAAAAAAATCAAACTTGTAAAAGTTTAAATTCGTGTGAATTGAGACAATTTTATAAAAAAAAAACACAATTTAAAAGAAGACTTGAACATGGACATAGAGGAGAAAAAAGAGCGTCATATTGAAGCAAATTGTTCGCCTTATACAATAGAACTCATTAAACTATCAATAAAATAGTAAAAATAACCAATCTAAAAATTTTTCATTTTGCTTTGCAATTTCTTTTTTTGTTTTACATACATTACAGTACACACTGTATCAGTTTTGCTGCTGTAGAGCGTAATGTCGAGTCCCGAACGAGTCGATTCACCATTGGAGCGGTATTTATTTATTTATTGGGTATATAATTTAATTCGTGCGGTTTTTTCAAAATTTGAACGTTTATTTATGAAAAACGTGTAGTATTGCCCATCTGAGCCTATGACTTTTTCCCATCTTTCTGGCAATTTGTGGATCCCATCCGAAAAGAACTGCGCCGGCTTGGCAGCCAAGAATGAATCAAGCCAGTTTTTGATATTCTGTTTTGATGTGAACCATATTTCAGTGAGGGCGTTCTGCATCGACCGGAACAAATGGTAGTCAGAAGGGGCAAGGTCTGGGCTATAAAGCAGGTGGGGTAACACTTCCCATCCACTGTTTTCCAAATAGTTCTTAACCGGAATAGCAACGTGGCGCCGAGCGTTGTCATGATGGAAAGTTATTGCCTCGTGTCTGGTCGCATATTCCGGGCGTTTTTCGGCTACTGCTCCCTTCAAACGGATAAATTGTGTTCGATAGCATTGTCCATTGATATTTTCACCCGATTTTAGCATCTCATAATACAGCACACCCATCTGATCCCACCAAATACAGAGCAATACCTTCGCGCCATGGATATTCGGCTTTGCCGTCGATTTGGCTGGTTGGCCGGGTTTCACAAATGATTTTTTGCGCTTGCTGTTGTCGTAATATATCCACTTTTCATCACCAGTAACAATTCGATGTAAAAATGACTTCCTTTTGTGGCGTTCCAGCAGCATTTCGGACATGCAAAACCGCCTTTCGACGTCTCTCGGCTTAAGTTCATGTGGAACCCAATTTCCTTGCTTTTGAATATATCCAGCTGCTTTTAAACGTTTGGAAATGGCTACTTGAATGACACCCAAAGATTCTGCGAGCTTTTTTTGTGTTTGGTTACAATCTTCATAGAGTAATGCTTCCAGTTCTTCATCTTCAAACTTTTTTGGCTGCCCAGGACGTTCGTCATCTTCCAAGCCAAAATCACCACTTTTAAATCGTGCAAACTACTTTTGGCACGTTCGTTCGGCTAGCGCATGTTCCCCATAAACTTTCACCAAAATACGATGACTTTCGGCAGCAGTTTTCTTCATATTAAAGTAATGAAGAGGAACTCCCCGCAAAAACACTTTTTCAGGCACAAAGTTCGACATATTTGAGTGAAAAAAAATTATTGTTGTTTACGCTTCAAATGAATGACATATACTGAAATGAGGTACAATGACAGTAGCAAACCGCACGAATTAAATTACAGACCCAATATTTACAAAATTCCTGTATATTAAGATTGGATATTTCTTGATTGTGCAAGCTATACAAAAATGCATCAACAAAAAAAATAAATAAATAAATAAAAAATAAAAAAATGGAGTGAAAAGTAACCTCCTTGACCGCCAGAATGCACTGCTACTGCAAAAAAGGTTATGGTGTCTTGAAGTCAATTCATATTTAGGCAAACATGCCAAATTTCAGTACGATTTTGTCTTTAGTTTTGTTTTGACATCTGATTGTTGTTGACGTGTTTGGCATCAAGTTGAGTATGGACAAAAACAATTTTCGTTCTCTCATAAAACATTATTTTTTGAGTGGCAAAACGGCGAAGGAAACAAAAGAAAAGTTGGATAAATATTATGGGGCTAATGCTCCGTCAGATTACACCGTCAAATATTGGTTTCGAGAGTTTCGTGGTGGCCGCAACTCCACTACCGATCAAGTCCGCAGGGGCAGGCCCTCCGATGCGGTTACAGAGTACAATGTCAAAAAAATACATGAAATGGTGTTGGCTGACCGGAAAGTGAAGGTGCGCGAGCTAGCAGATACCACAAAGATTAGTACTGAAAGCACACGCCATATTTTGGGCAATATTCTGCATATGAAAAAGTTATCCTGCCGCGCATACTCACTAATGACCAAAAACACGAACGCGAGAGCACTTCGAAAGAGTGTTTGGACTTGCTGATGCGGAATTGGGCGGACTTTTGGCATCGATTGGTAACTGTTGATGAAACTTGGATCCACTATTACACACCAGAGAACAGAATGAGTGCCCGGCAATGAACTGAAGCCGGCACGAGTGCTCCGAAGCGGCCGAGGGAGGTTCGATGGGTCGGAAAGGTTATGGCTTCCGGTTTTCTGGGATTGTCATGGAATACTCTTTGCAGACTACCTCGAAAAAGAAAAAACCATCAACAGCGAGTTTTACTGTGCATTATAGGAGCGAAATATTATCTCTTCCTAAACCTCAAAAGATGGCTCATCAATAAGAAATTCAGCTCAATCGAGGAAATTATCGACACCACGGAAGAGTATTTTGCAGACCTTCCGGAAAATTACTTTTCGGACGGGATCAAGAAGTTGAAAAATCGCTGGAATAAGTGTATCAAACTTAAAGGGGGCTATATTGAATAAAATAAAAAAAACATTTAAAATTTTTTTTTTTTTTATTCCCAAGGTGGTTACTTTTCACTCCTTCTAGTACATGTATGTAGGAATGTATAATTTACAATTTGTAATTTACACTTATAACCCTTTGTATTTTATTATTGTCGTATTGATTCTATTTTCAGTTTACTTTTTGATTTTTTGGTCATTACTTACAGTTTATATTCTATTATATTTTCTTTCGGATTGTTGACTGTTGACCATGTTGTTTATGTTTCGAACCCTAATCACCATGATGAGACATCGTACGCTCGTTAGTCAAACATAATGACCTGAATTCGTTTCGTTCTTTGAGTCACAACTGTGGAGGTGGGGGATCGAATACATTTATTAACCTAGAGCATTGATTATATTGGGAGTGTGTGGCGGATGGATGGCGCTATCGTTCATGGTAAAATTGTGGACTTGGCACCACGTTCTGAATTCGTTTGGCCTATGGAGTTGGCTGGGATGAGGAGTCAACGAGCGAGCAATGGTCAGAAAAAGGGATGAGTCTTATTTGGTCAGAGTCGGAGTGCGGTCGACGGTCCGCGTTGAATTTAACAAAGTAGTTTAAGTATAAGATCAAATTTTAATAAATTTAAGATTAATTTGTACCTTTTTATTTGCCTATTTGTACCTTAAAAAAGTTTTCCCTATATATATATATATATATATATATATATATATATATATATATAACTATGTCAGAAAAATAAAATAAAAAGAAAAAGATATGGGGAAAACAGAAAGGAACTAAAAAAGTTTTGGAAAAAAGATGAGTGAAAGGACATAGAGGTGTATGTATAGATCTTCCATCAGTAAGTGCAAAGTATTTAAAAATTTCATTTGTAAATGTATTTATGTGGCTTGATCGCTTACTAGTAGACAATTCCATGGATCTATCGCAGGGATAAAGAAATGTCAACTAGTGGTAAGATACTTATGTATACCTAGGTTTAATTATTTGCCGTGTATATATTATTATTCGTGTATATATCGCATCCGTGAAGCAGTACCGGCAGAATAAAGGATTTCACAGATTTAAGCTTAACAGCTTTCAGAAGGAAGTTTTATGTGAAGCTTAGAATACAAAGAGCGCCATACACTTTTAATATAATTTTGTTTACGTGTAAATTCCACCTTTCTACCGAAGTAAACTACAAGATCTTCTATGTTATCGACATTCTTTATAGATGTGTGGTTGAGAAATATTGAGACGAAATCTTCAGTTTGTATATCTCTATTAATCAGCAAGGCTTTTGACATAATTGAATTGAGACTAAGCTCATTTTTTGGAGATTAAACACGAGTTCGCTTAAGATCGTCATGAATATGGACTAACACCTGATTTTTATATGATTTCGGCAACAAGGAATATATTTGTACATCATCAACATACACTATATATGGTGTACTGAGGTCGTTAAGTATTCGGATGTATGATTTATACATAGAACATAAAAAAAGAGAGGCCCTAGTATGGAACCTTGAGAGGCACCCACGGGACTTGAATGTTTTAAGAGCGTTTAGCGCAGTTAAACATATATTGTAAGGGGACAGATAAATATAAAGCTTTTAACCTCCAGTTTGTTTATTTGTTTAAAATGATTTACAATGTCAAAGGCATTTGAGAAGCATATAAAGTTAATGAAACTCAATATATCGCAATCCAGGACGGTAAGTATATCTTCACATAAACGTTTTGCACGAAAGCCCGACTGAAGTTCGTGACCAGAGATTTTCTATTTAGATATGATTTAATTGATTACATATTATTATTTCTAAGACTTTACTTAGAAAAAGAAAAATAGTTATAGGTCGATATTCACTACTACATATTTGGTTTTAACAATGGAAGGAAGTGTTTAGTCTTCGGGGATACCAGTAGCCCAATTGCTCGATTCTAAGAATACGCCTAAGTGTTAAACCACACCCTACCGCACTTTGATCACTCAGAAAGTAGAACTGTCGTTAGGTATTACTTCGCGGGGCTGGTATGCAATCTATGATGTATCTTCTATATTCGCTGTATCTACACATCTTATTTTTTCAGTTCTTCGTAGACCGTTTTAAGCGCTTGTTATGAATGTGCATATCTTCATTCAATTTTCTTCTGGTAGCAATATTTGATCAATTATTGACTATAGGCTTGGAGTATCAGTTATCTATCCCATCCAATAGAATATTCAATGCTCTGTGTCTTTCTCGTGATTTGGGCAGTCTGAGAAAAAAGATGAGCTATTGTGTCCGAAATGATGTAGATATTACAGTCAAAGTATCTTACAGTCTTGAATTGCCGGTATTAATTTAAACGTCGGTCTGCCTTTTTTTATATAGTCCAAAGAATCTGCCAAATAGTTATTAACACTACCTTTTCTTAATATCTTCAGCTGACTCAAGATTTTTCTATTGCATATTCTGAGCGTCTTGTCTGCAAAAATGTCAATCCACTCCAACTTTAACAAAGGCTGAGGTGGTTCGAAAATCGCTAATTATCCTTAGCACGCAGAGCCTGTTGTATTTTGACGGTAGCCTGCTTTTACACTCCTTTGTTCTTAGTGCTTCTATCCAGACTGGAGCGACATACAAGAGAATTTATATTGTTACTCTGGAAAGGAAAATTCTTCCAGTGTATTGACGTCCACCGATTTGACGCGACAGAGCTGCCTGTACTTTCGAGAGTCTTTCACATATGAAGGTGTAGTGGAAAAGTACGAGTATCCCATTTTACCTTGTTGTTATTCAAAATAACAGCTAATCCGATTTCGGTATACTTACACATCAGCCCTTCATTGATATGACATGTTGGTGCTCCTTTCATTCATCTTTAATTTTGAACTTAACTGATAGACTGTAGAGGACAGTAGCTTTCGTTCTATTAACTTCTTGCCCTTTAAACGAGACTTTTGAACTCGTTGCTGAGCTACATCAAATTCCATCCAATATAACAGTGATCCACTAAACGCATTCTTAAGTGATTAAAACAGTTTGTATCACATAAACAAGTGCTATAAACTGCTTCACCCTGTACACCCTTTCTTGGTAAGAATACTAATGCTACAATGAAAACTAGATCAGAAGCATGCTGAGGCCATTAGATGGAAGACGCATTGTGGATTGTAACGAAAGATCCTTCGACGAGGTAATGTTTACATTAATGTTCTTCGAGATAGCTAAAGAAATTACTATATGGAATTTAGTATGACATTAATTGCACTATTCAGCCAGTCTAGAAATTGAAATGTTCTTACCCAAAAAATTTGACAATCGCCAATATTATAAAAGGGACCTTAAGTAAACCACATAATGACAACAGTATCATATAATAAGTCCTTTTTTTCAAAGCCATAGCGTAGATGGAAAGTTCATCCGTTAGTTGCCAATATTAACAATTATAATTGTTTGGTACTGATGGTTGGGTGTTGTAGAAACCTCCAAATGTTAACCATCGGGCACTGGTCAATGTCGATCCAGACTCGCGAGTACTGACCAGAAGACAAAAATAGCAGCGGTGAAATAAAATCCAAATCGGCTATTCTGATGTATTTGGAGCTTAGGCGAGTAAGGACTTTCGAAACTAAGTCAAGGTATATTAAAAACGATGGCGGCGGATGAGCTCTTTATGTGTCAACGGTAGCGGTCACATCCCCAAAGAAGTTATAGCCGCCAGAGTACGAAGCAACAAGTCTCGGATACGAACGGATCTTTCGCTAACAATCCCTGCAAACAAAATAAGAACAGTCAACGGCCTCGCCACACTGAAAGCATTGGTTGCCACTAGATCACCGAAATCAAGCAGTACTGGGCGCGGTAAGTACGTAAGTGGGTGACCACATGGGAACTCAGTACTCCGCGTGCTGTTGACAAAAACGCGCCACATGGGCATAGTACCCCGACGCTAAGTCCCAGACCCTACAAATTAATTTGTATCGTTCCCTTGATAATAATAATAATAATCTGCACGTGGAGTGTTAGGTCCCTTAATAGGCCACCTGCAGCCGAACAACTAGCGGAGGCCTCGGACTACCGCAAAATAGAGATGCTACCGCCATCCAAGAAATGACACAGGATGGGCCGAACATTTACTACAGTGCGGCGATTGTTGTCGGACAAAAAAACAGCGTCTATTTGAATCCTGATTTTTTTGTTAGAGGCAGATTTAGACAAGCAATCTTGAGTTTTCGGCATGTTAAAGAGAGCCACGTGGCGTTCCCTATTACGGCTAACCTTATTAACATAAACCTTATATGCGCGTACGCTCCCATAGAGGAGAAAGATGATGACACAAAAGGAAGCTTGTATAAGATATTGGATAAGACTTATGAGCATGGAGGCTAAGAAGAGAGGGCATATTTGGCTGTACTGTAGGAAAGTACAGGCTCCACGACCCCACCTCCGATACGAATTCAAGCTTATCGACCTTGTCTAGCTAGCACGCCGTTCCTGCAGCACGATAATCATATTCAACCAGATGGATCATATTGCGATCGACGCAAGGCATTTCTCCAGTATTATGGATATCCGAATAAAACCCCTGGTTTGATGACGAGTGCTAGCAAGTGTTCGATTTTTGTTTCAGGTAGAAAAGACGAGAAAAAAGAATATTGTAAATAAAAATCATAATAATTGAAATAGTATATTACGAGTATAAATATGAGATACAAAGGTAAGATACTTCCTCCCGGTGTGCTTCGTGTTGCGACTGAAATTCATTTATCGTTGATGGACCGTCAGGAACCATTAATTAACCACACCCAAAATGAATAATTTACAACCACACGTGGTAGCAAGTATGCTAGTTTTTGTCCCAAGTTCACAATATTATGTGTATGTGTGTGTGATGTTGATGATGTGTGGACTGTTGTTGTACTGCAACTGCACAAGGATGGTGCGATGATGGTTTGATAATATATTTGCAACAAATTAAGTAGGACGATACAGTGGGTAACAGGGAATTTTTTGTGGAGCGAATTTGAATCTCAAACAGCAAACACATGGAGCTAAGCAAGATGCACACAAAGCGGCGCTGTTTAGAAGGACTAGAGGTGCTCGCGAGCTCTACAAGCACAAGAGAAGAGAAAAACACCGGCTTTTCAGGGGGAAAAAAAAGCACAAGAAACACGCAGTCGAGAAAATTAAGGGATGATACCCCACGAATGAGATTTACGGAAGTTTTACTAAAAGTTAAAAAGACGTGTCACAGACACAAACCCCGAACCGAAGCCTGTAAAAAAGAACAAGTGAACATAATAGTAGAGTCGGAGTCGATGCTGAGAATTAGGAAAGAGCATATCGGTGGACTGTAAATTTGCGATGACTAATAAAAACTTCTGCTAAGTTGAATGAATCTTTCAACTTGGACGAATCAGACTCATGACCTATAAGCCATATCTGAGCTTAGGTCCAACGAAGCTGCTGCTACGGATAACCTGACTGTTGAGCTCTTCAAAGTGGCAGACGATGTCTTGGTAATTAGCGTTCACCTACTCTGGTCGGACGAAAGTATGCCCAATGAATGGAACCTCAGCATTGTTTGCTCGATCCTCAGAAAAAAGAACCTTTGAATTGCGCCAACTACAGAGGCATCAATATTCTTAACATTAACATTAATATATTCGAGTATTTTTTTTTTTTTATATAATTTGCACACACTCAAATGATTAAAGTGCCCTAAAAATACTTGCACACAGCGCGGGAAAAGGAAATCAGGGAGGAAAGAAAGATAGGTACCGATGACCGTTGGTTTTTAATGTTTGAAGGTTACAAACAGAGGAAAATTAGGAAATAAAAAGCTAAACAGGGCTATATTTAAGATATTTAAGAGTACGTCGAAAAGTGGGCTTGAAGGCATACTGATGAACATTCATAGCAAGACGGGTGTTACGGTTAAAAGGTTGAAGGCGCGAGGTGCTGGCGATTTCTATGGAACACTGTTTGTGGAAAGAGCAATAAAACATATTGAGATACGGGAAAGTTCGTCGGTGTCCGAGGCTGTCCATTGTCTGAGTGATATAAGTACCTCCTAAGGGTTTTAATGTTAGGGCATTGTACTCCAATTTCGGGAGGATAAATGCCTTATTAATTGAGGCCAGATCAGAGGAATTCTTGACATTTTGTAACATTTTTAACGACACCGAATATGTGGTCATTTCAACGTAATTTGTTATTGACACTGTTTTTGGGTTTTGGCGATGCAAATGCCATTCAAAAATAATGATCGGGTGATTAAATTTCTATTTAACGACAGCAGACCGCATTGTATTTTGGAAGCATTAAATTCTACTCTATAAGTGTTTCCCTAAATAGTTATACTGTTAATATTAGAATTTAATTAGCCAAAGAACAGAAACTTTAGTCAGACAACGAATATGAAAAGCAGAAAGTACTGTATATATATTGGATAAGAAGCAGTAGACGGAAACTGTACTGCCGGTCATCGTTTCCATGACCTTGGAAAGAAGGAAAGTAGGTGCGTTAGGTTTGTAGGAAAGGGCTGGACAAACGTAGTTTTTTAGCTCTGAAAGATTCCTAAAGAGTAGGATTGATGAAAATTTTAGTAGTTTTGCAAGTGAGGAAGAACACCTCTTCAGAAGAAGGGGAGATATACCATCTGGACCAGCGGATTTGTGTATATTAAGATCTATAAGTACTCTTGCTACTACACGATTGCGAAAGTGGATTCGTCTCATTGAAGATTTGACGCACTCAATTGATATTGTAGGGACAAATCACAATCTGGAAGTGTTGAGTTGACCGCAAAGTGTGTATCAAGCAGATTAGTCTTGTCCAAAGAGCTGACGGCTGGAATGTCATTGTAAATGAGCGTTGGAATGGAGGCTGAGGCAGAATTTCTTATGTTTTTGAGAGAGATGTTACAGTCATTCCCGGCTCGTTTAAACTGGATCATATAGAGATGAAAGCGGAGAATATGGGTTTAACGGTCAATAAGAGCAAGGTCAAGTATATCCTGTCAACAAGAAAAGACACACAATACCGACGTTTAGAACAGAATTTCACGTTTAAGAGATATAACTCAGAGGTAGTTAAGTACTTTGACTACCTAGACTCCGCTACCAATTCAGACAATCGAGGAATACCACTTATCAAACACTTCTTCTTTAGTTTAAAAAGGCAATTGATTAGCAAAGCCCTCTCTCAAACAACAAAAGTGACCCTATATAAGACCTTAATAATTCCAGGCCTGGTCTATGGCGCAGAGGCATAAACTTTATCAAAAATTGATAACGGTGTCCTTTCCTGTTTACCTTGACCTGATTTTTAAGTCTTAAAGCAGAAAAGTAGATACACGGTTACACTCTGCATTAGGAATACATCAATCCCCCATAATTGTATATAATAGGAAATAGGAATATAAAAGAAGAAAGCATCGCTTTAGTGCGAAACGACATAAAAAATTTAGTGTCCAACTGATGTAAAAACTCCTAGGAAAAAACCGGGAAGATATTTTAGAAATATTACGAATAATTAGAAACTAATTTTAGTTTTCTGGTAAAAACTTAACTTAACTTAAACAAAAAATTCATCATTTGTAGTCTTTCCTTCTTCCTTTTACTGGAAATGCTTAGATATAGTGATTTCTGTCCTACTGCCTACTACCCACCACATCAGCTCCGAGTACCTGCGGCGTTAGACGAGCGTAGGCCGGACAGTCAAGGAGGTAGTTATCGTCAAAACTATCACAGCAAGCGTCCCAGAATATTGTGGCACATATGCCTAGAATATTAAAATACTTAGCAAAAGCGTAGTGCTTCGTCACAACGTCAGTTAGCATCCTGAAGTCTTTCCTACTAGGGGACAGCAGACTTTATAAAGACATCAGAAAGAATTCGTTTGGTCCGCCGGCAGTTTAAAGAGTCATACCATCTGTAGTATGCCCTTACCGAAGGCGCAGGTGGTCCTAACGTAGGTCCGGGTCTTGAAAAACTTTTCTTCTAGCCTAGCAAGTTGAACGATGATTTCATATCCTGTGATCTAATTGTGACCTGGGACGTACACTATACTCGGTGAATTCAGCCAAATACATCGAAATCATTCTCGATCTAGCTAAGGAGTTGTGAGAGGGTTCAGAAAAGCTTAAAGCCCAGTTTTGCTGTCGCTGCAAAACAAATGTTTCGGCTCCACCGGTTATTCGAAATGTACGCAAATGCCGCAAATTTAGGAGCTTGGTAACGAAATGTTTCAACACACAATGACAACCTGACTAACTAAAAATCGCTTATGGTGCTCTGATCTTTGTTAACCTGCCACTGGGGTTTACATAGAAAACTACATTTTAACCCGGAATGCAAGATCTTCATCAGAGACCAACACATTAATTTAAAACATCTTTCTTAGCCAACGTTTAATGGATATTGGAGAGAAAGTAAATGAAAAAGTAGATTTTACACCCGCTAATAGTGAAAAATGTCATTTAATGATCTCGAAGTAGTGCATAACTCAACAAATGTCAACTTGATTGCGATTTGGCAGAGATTGGTAATGAAGTCACAAATTTTGTTTAGAGAAACAATTGAGCTGTGAAACCAAACTGTCGATCCACAAATCATTGATCCTGCCAACTCTACTTTCCAACATAGGTAGCGACATTAATATCCTTTCAACTCAAGATCGTAAAATCTATTTACTCGTACTATGATGTAAATGATAACTTAATAGAAACTTAAGTTACGGGCCTATAACAGCCTTCGACTTGTCAAAAAATGATTTTGTTTACCTTTTAACATTACAACATTTTCAACATTTGGGTTGCCATTGAAAAGAAAAAACGCTGCCCTGGTAAACAAACTTAATACGCGATCTGGTTCCGCATAGGTGCCCAGTATCAAAGTTTGCATGTAAGCAGTTTTTATTCTGCTTTTGCGTAGAGATTCTTGGTAATACATTTTTCGAATCGTATATTTAGCACATGCAACACTGGTTTGTGCATCAGTTACAACGCGTTGATTGCACGTGCATTAGCACTTACATAGTAAACACACTGAAAATGTACCGTTCAAAGGTCCATTTCGTCTCTGTGAGCTTATGTCTCCTTTCGGTTACCATCACCCGGGCTGACATATTAGTTAACGTTAATGTAAATAAACCAATTCACGATGTAAGCGAGCAGTTTGTGAGCTTCTCAATAGAGCCGGAGCTATTATTTAAGAGTCTAGATGGCCCTCATAAGTAAGTCTGGCAGTGCCTTTAAGGGATTTCTTATAGTATATGGTATTTTCCCTTTTCAAGGAAAACCCTTACAGATATGGCTTCCCTTCTGGGTTCTTCATATATCAAACTTGTTGGAGACTACTTCTTTGCAAATGACCTCAAGAGTAATCTAAGGAATCCAACTCAGTCCATTTGGAGTGGTTTCAATCGATGGACTCGGTAAGTTTTATTTAATATTAAATCCATTACTTGAGATAGACTTAGCATAATACATTTCTAGTGCAATGAATTGGACTATGGTTATCCCTGTGCAATACACTCCTCTGTCCTGGGATCCAACAGAAGCCTTGAGGGTTTTGAATATCTCTAACACCATAGGAATCGACAGCTGCGTCTGGCAACTTGGTCTTGGTTCGTGTACTTCAATTCTTATTCCCTTCATAAGTATACTGTTGACCACTTCCCTATTTAGACTTTGGAACATCAAGAGCTGCCGACTACGTTGCTGATCTCAATACCTTTGACACAATGGTTGACACATTCAGACCATATGTTAAGAGTTGGAAGGTCATTGGAGCTGAGATTACTGCTGGAAGTAGCGCTGAAGAAACAAAACGATACATTGATATGTCAAGTGATATAAATGCTGCCTATGGATGGACTCAGTAAGTTTTTTTCAATCCCACCTATTATCAAACCGTTTACGACTTATTATAACTAAATACAGGCCAGCTGGATATCATATTGAGGAAAACGTAAATGGCTATATTTATGACAAGGATCCAGCACTGAAAAGCATGCTTGAGAAAAAGATTCCAATTTGGCTAAGCATTCCCCCCAAAGGCTTGACTAATCAAATTTCCAACGTCTACACTAGTATCGAAATAGCTGAAGCTCTTCGTTGGGCGCAAACTCTTGGTGATGCTGCTAGTACTGGCTTCGATGCAGTTTTTAAACCAATCTTAGCGGATGATATTAGCGATACCAATTACAGCTTCTTTGTGACCGCTTTGTTCAAAAAAATCATGGGAAACCGAGTGTTTGGAGCAAAACCTGTTAAGAGATTCTCCTCAGCAACTAAGCTGTACACGCATTGTGCCAATGGAATATCAGGTGGTGTCGTCTTCATGGGTGTAAACACTGAAGACTACTCTGTTAAAGTATCTGCAAGGCCCTCAGCTAAATTCACTGGCTCAGAAGTATGGCAATTTGTGCTCACATCAAAGAAGGGCACAACTTATTTAAATAATGAGGACCTAAACCTCAGTTCTACATTGGAGCCTTTTGTCAGGATTAAACATCCCAACAAGCCATTGTCTATTATTATGCCACCAATGTCTGTTGGCTTTTGGGTACTTCCACTTGCCAATCTTGAGGACTGTCAGTTTACAGAACTTTTATCTTCATACAACCCAGAGACACATTGGGAAAACAAACAAAGGAAAGAAACTGCCTCGGATCGTCTTCTAAAAAGGTTGATTTTCGAAACCTCTTTTACAGATCAAATGAAGAATCACAGACGCAGAAATGTCAGAAACAGTCCATCAACAATCGTTAGCAGGGATTACATCGTGAAATCCAACGTGGTTAGCCGTCATAGAAGATTCCTTCTCCAGGATCCATATATATCAGATCCCATCCTCGTTAAAATCAACCCAAAGTCATCACTCGATGAGAAAAAGTACAAGAAGCGAGAGGATCCTCAAAACTGGCTTCAAACTTTGAAACAAATTGCCCTGCCCAAAATGGATTGGGGTCTTAAACGTTCTCGTCGTGCCACTGACTTCATCGATTCTCTATTCGGTAAAGAGAATCCTACAATAACAAAACAAACTCATAACGGTACAAAGTCAAAGATTGAAAATGAAGCAGATATTTTCAAGACCGAAGACAACAAAGAGATCGAACTTCCAGTCGGTGATGTACACATCCAATACATCACAGGTCAAGACGGCGAAGAAATTCACGTGAAAAAATCTCAAGATGATCCAGAAGAAGAAAAACACCAAGATATGCCAGTAAAGGAGTTGCCTTCGGAGTTCTATGAATCCGTACCTCTTGAGAAGTATGCCTCGAAACCCATCACAAGCAACGCAAATTTAAGATCAAGAATCGATGGAATTTCTAGTTATCCAATGCCGTCTGACTACATGAAACGAAACAAGATGGACAAACAATTTGAGGAAGTTCAAATGGAGCGCGTCCAAGCTCTCAACGCCCGAACTGCGACTGAAGAGAACACTAAGTCCGATCCTGATACTGAATACACCGTACAGCATTTCACTAATGGAGAAGATAATTTCCAAAAGTTTTTATACGACTCTAGTGAGAGTCATTTATCACCTTCTTCAAAAGGATCTCGTTTTAGGAGAGCAATCGATTACAACAATCTTAATCTATTGCAAGAAAACATGATAACAAAGGACGAGTATGTGAAACCATTGTCCGACATTCTCTCTGGAATAAGTGAAGCTATTACTGAGCATCCGGATAATGATTCCAACCTGCAGCAAGGTGTTGTCTCAAAGTTCAAAGATCGTGTCTCGAAAATCTTGAACACTGTCAAGAATCGTTTGAATGATCTGTTGAACTCGCTTGTTAACTAAGCCACTGAATATAATCTTAAGTATAGTATCCGTAGGTCGTTGAATTCGTGTGTAGGCTAAATACAATTCCATTACATCAATAGAATAAGAGGGACTGTAATTATTTATTTTTTCGTTTGTTAATTTCCCAAAAGTACCATATATCATTATTTTAAGAATAAATTATTTTATCATTAAATAAATATCTGTTTGTTTTCATTTTTTTGGTTTTGGTTAAATAAGAGTGTAGTGAAGTTTAGTCTCAAAAACTTTGGCATCCTTAACATGCATAACATTTAACAAATTTATTCAAAGCTTCAGTATACCTACATAAATAAAATTAGTGGTGTGAAAGGCATAAATTCTTGTAAAGCGGTTTCTGGAGGTTATATAATGGTTAAATATTCTTAACTTACCTAAGCATTCTAAGTATTAGCTCTCTGTTTCCATAATTTAGTCGATGAGCATTGAAACAGATAAAGGATAGACAAAGGATAAATGTATATGATGTAAAAAAGTGGCAACCATCGAAGCCGGGTTATTCAAGCTTTTTTGACGAGGTCGGCATCACTGTACAATTCTTTATAGTTGACTGTTGAAAAACCTCCTCTTTTCTCTATTGATACAAACAATTCAAAATGCCTTACAACTTAGCAGGTGATCAATTGACTGCTAATATCATTTTTTCAACTTATTGTCATCAATTTTTCACCTTCAAACAGATATTTCCTGAAAACATAGCCCAATATTTATTTACCTCTAACAAAATGGCAGCCAATTCAGATTATTTTATTACATTTGTCCCACCTTCTATTATGTGTTCTAATAATGCGGCAGACAGGAATATATGCGATCTTGAGAAGACTTATTTCTCTGTAGTTTGCGCAATTCACGGGATGTCCCTTCTTTAAAATTTAAGGTTCCATTCGTCGGTCATACTTTCGCCAACACAGATTTTGGTGATGTGTTGATGCATCCTCCGTATTCAGTCTTTCCCTGCTGATCTTAATAGCTTGCCAATTAAGCCGTCGGGTCCAACAATTTTGCTAAATTTAAGCTTTGAAATGGCTGCCTTGACTTCAGCTTGATCGGGTGGACGAAAATGTTGTCTGTCTTCGTCCAGGTGGAACGATTTATTCTACTTCACGGTGGGATGTTGTTCGTCATCGACGTTTAACAGTTTGCAAAAATCATCTTTCCAAATTCTCAGAACCGATTATGGTTTTGCTATGGGAATTCCTTCGCTATCCTTTCAAATTTCCGTTTTGGGCTTTGCAACTTTGTAATTTTCGTTTTACTTTTTTCGTAAAACCATCAAACTTAATTTTTCTGGTAACACCTAAAGCATCTCTGAAAGCCTGTTTTCCTTTTTTCTGTTCCTTGATCTCGTAAATCCCTCTCGTTCTTTCTTTTAGGGCCGCTCTGCACATCCGTTGTTTCTAACGATTTACCGTTGGCATCAGACTCATCGAGAGGTTAAGGGAAATACGATCGGAACTCTCTCATAATGAATCCGTGGCTTTGGACTGTTTCAGACAATCGCATCCATATTTACAACAAAATAATGCTGTGAGTCGATGTTAGCTGATCGAAATATTTGGATTTTCAAAACATTGGAAGGGTGGCTTGCGCTGATCGCAATATGATCATGTTAACGGTTTGTTGGTCAGGAGTTACTCAAATCCCTTTATGGATATCAAGTGGATTACAAAAGTTCAACCCTTGCCTAGGTTGGCATTAAAAAAAAACGATGTTTTTATCATCTAGATAGGTTATATCGAAGACCTCTAAGAAGTAGATTTATTCGCTGGCTCAGAGAACCCACCTACTATAAGTAGACAATATTTAAAGGAGCTACGAGTAAACACAGCAAAAAGACCTCACCCACTCGCTAACCTTATGAAGTTAACTAGATTCCATAGTGAAATTTTGGAAAAAGAGTTGACAGGTCGGCGAAGAACTTTGGCTAACTTTCTCCGTTTCCTTGACGCTTGAACTTATTAGAAATCTATAGTCAATATAACTTTCAACACTCCACATACTTTCGAGACGGTTTCGCACGAATATATAGGGTTTTCTAATAACGACTTGACAACTTTTTTTTAAATAAAAGGCAAACCATTTGAGATATTTTAAAAACCTTATTATTGGCTTGAAGTACAATCAAAACATTTATGAATGGAACTCGACTTCGTTCATATGGCCAGCGCGGTCACGTTTGCAGCGGTCGATTCGGTGGACCCAATTTTCAACGACTAGCCCACACATTTAGGACGAAACGGCCGCTATTTCGCGTTCAATGTTAGCTCTGAGCTCTTCCAACGTCGTCGGCGTTTTGGCATAAGCCAATGACTTAAAATAGCCCCACAGAAAATAGTAAAGCGGCGTTAAATCGTACAAACAAGGCGGCCAATCGACGACTGGCCCATGTCTTAAGATAACACGCTCACCATACTTACTCTTCTATAAATCGATTGTAGCGTGTGCTGTGTGGCTTGTGGTACCATCCTGTTGAAACCACATGTCGTCCAAGTTCATATCTTCCAATTCGGCCCAAAAATAATCGGTGATCATGGTGCGCTGAACATTCACAGTAACGTGACGATCTTTATCGTCGACTAAAAAATATGGTCCAATAACGCCGCCGTTATTGCATGCCAAACCGCACCAAACAGTTATTTTTTGTTGATGAAGTGGTGATTTATGAAGCACATGTGAGTTTTCACCCGACCGATAACACATATTTTGCTTATTGACGAACCCATTGAGCCAAAAATGAGCTTCGTCACTGAAGATGACACTTGGCGCATCTTCTCCAGAACCCAATCGGAGAACTTAGCTCGTTAGTGTATTTTACCATGATGAAAATATTGAGTTTACTGAATAAGTTGATTAGTAAAAGAGTACGTTCACAAATTTAATTCAAAGTTGTCAAGTCCCTATTGGAAAACTTATATATTTGAAGGTGATTTCGACAATGTTCACACTGCAACCATTTTAACATCTCGCACTTCTCTAAAATTGTTCAACAGTAGACTGCGAGTATCAAAGCAACATTTGACCAACCCTTGATGCAGGTTAATCTGATTTCTTAGTAATTATGGTCCTTAATAAGATTTTGTGAATACTTGGCAGGGATGATAACAAAGGAATCGCGTATGACGACGTAATAATTTAAATATCGCTAATGTTTCCCGACATTTTTAACGCAATCATGAGAAGAGCTCGAGAAAAGTTAAAATATAGTACTACAAATTGTCAATTTGGACTGATACTATCCCCCACCTGAACCAGCCTTCAATGCAAGCGGGATGCTTAAAACTGAGCTTCGGATGAGGAATGTAAGCATATCTTGTTAAGCCCGTAAGAAAATTTTTTCACAAGAAATTTCAACTTCAAATAATTCTTTACGAGTAGATATATGAACATGACCGTAGTACGTCTTATGCTCAAATTTAAATCCCTAGCCCATCAGAGCTACGCTGTGTCCTTTAAGACTTGATTACCTTAGGTTGGGAGTCTTTGTGATTTTTTTCCCGATAGTGGCCCCTACAATGCAAAGAGGTGGTTTGATGTTGGCAACCACACTATTTTCAAGTAGCTCCCTTTTTCCTGTAAGCTCATCAGCTTGTTCATTTCCCTTAATACCGCAGTGTCCTGGCACCCAGCACAATCTTAAGTGGTTCTGACTGCATAGTGCTTTGAGCACTATGCTACATCTCCTGACTGTATCAGAGTTGGTTTTGATTGATTCCATTGCCTTTAGTGGGGAATGGCTATTGATGTAGACGGCGATATGCCTTTCGGATTCCGATCACATCTGCATTAGCTCAGCCCCCCTGAGGACAGCTAGAAAGATGTCCAGAAGATGCCCAATGTTGCCATATGGGCGATATGGAGCGCACCTGTAATAGCTATGGAAGCCATTTTTTGAACCGGCGCTAATTTTCTGTAAACCGTTTTCTTGTTTGCTTTTCACCATGCTAATGCGCCGTATGTAAGTATGGGTCTTACTACAACCGTATATATCCCAATACACCATAACAGGTTTTAAGCCCCAAGTTTTTACTACCGTACTTTTGCAAATAATAAGAGCATTATATGCCTTTTTTATTTTTTCTGCTATATTATATTAAGATTCCATATCAGAGATGATACTGAAAAGGAACGTGTGAACAATAACAACACTTGAACCGAGGCGTGTAGAGATCAAAAAGAAAACATAGTAGTAGAGTCACAGTCGGTACTCCTGCAGAATGTTAAATGGCCAAATGGAAACCCAAATTCCGCTGCCATTGAAAACGAAGTGAGGATAGCGAATGGTAGAGCGAATACATCAGCCAATATGCTGATGTGCATCATACAATATTATTATGTCGAATTAGAAAATTGAAAAATTGAACTGAGCATGCTTGTAATTCATAGCCACACATAGAATATGGTCTTTGGTCGAATTTGCTGATCCTCATATATAGAAGCCGTGCAGATGTCTCCAGGCTAGTGATCATCAGCACAGAGATTTACAGCTTGCAGCTCTTGGAAAATAACAAACGCGAGCAAATATTTCTTTTACTGATGTCTAGTGCTGTCTACAAATAGCTTTCGAACACTTGTCAAACTTCTTTGACATATATCACTGTTTCATTTTTATTTTGGTCATGCCTGAAGTAGACAAAACGGCGCGATAGTTCTAATTGCGTTTTCCTTTCTTTTCAGGAATTTTAACCACTCTACCTAGCTAGGTTTCGATAAAAATGAAAAACTCATTAAATGGTGATTTTGTCGTTTTAATATCCAATATATAATTATTTAAAACATTTATGTATTGCCATCAATAAAACGTAGTGTTTTATTTTTGAAAGAGAGAGTTTTTCAAACCATCAGTAATTATTTTCGAATTACTTATTTCTTTTCTCCCCGTTCTTCTTGTCACTCAAATTCGACTTTAGTTTAATGTATAGAAAATGTTCCTAAATTTAGGACTACTGTCTGAGACGACAATATTTTTCAGTTTCTCTTCACACGACAGCAGTTTTTGATGGAAATCCATATTATATATGTTAGTTATAGGTATCAGAATAAATTGATTTTTTTTTTTCATTTCTCATTGACAAAGCGTCCCCATAGAATACGAGGGTGAACGTTGCTCTTTACTTCTATTTACTTACCCACCACACCTCATAGTCCTCCAACGAAACGATCTGCAGAAAGTAGGTTATACTTTAACCCCATTTTTTTATTTATTTATTAATTTTTTTTTTTCGCTTAAAAAAGTTAACACTGACTACTCTTAAAATGATGGAGAATGTGTTAAGTTTTTCAGAACATTGGATAGGGAGAGAGATAAAGATGTTTGGGCTCAATGGTTATTTCGCTCCATGTGTGGCATCCAATATTTATTAGAGAAATTAGATTATTAGTGTAAATTGCCTTTTTGTTGTTATTTCGGCAAAAAAAGTAGCGTAATACCATATACTGCCACTTGAGCCACGTTTACATCCCTCCTTAAACTTTATCTCCCTTATCATTTTTCCTTGATCTTAAGTTTTAGTTTTTTAAGTCACAGTTTTAAATCGTAATTAGTACATATTAAGCCGGCTTTTACCCAAGTCTGATATGTTTAACCGGCTTACAGCCGGATAATATACTAAATACACCTTCCTTTAAAAGTGATAATATTTACACTTAAGATTTTCTGGTCAACGTCTTTTTAAAACCACTATTGTCAAATAAAAGACTGCGACATGGACAAGCCGAAAAGTTTAACAATAGACACCTTAGTACGAATAGCTAAAGTATGCGCAAGTGCAAAATGTAAACAAAAAGGCAAAAAAAAAAAAACAATTATACAAATTAAAATGCACGCAGCGGTAAATAGCAAATCTTTTTTACACCAAATCATCACACACATATTTCAAAAGACCAACAATTTTCAAGTTCTTATACACAACTTTTTGTCAACTTGGCGGCCGCGAATAATAGCATCTTCTATCTGGAGTTCTAAAAGGCAATGGGAAAATTTAAAAAAAAGGGCAACTGCTTATACATAAAAAGCTAAAACGAGTTCAGTAGAGCGAGTACATCAATTCGGTTACATCGAACGATTGATGTAGAACGCTGTAGATAAGGCAGTTTTCAAATTTCTGCTTATATGTGCTTGAATCGTAAGTGCCAGGGAGGGCTTTAAGACGTCCATGTCCTAAAGAAAGGTCTTGAAGGGGTTCTAAAGAGACTAATTAAACCAAATTAGTATATTATTGTAGTGTTTCGGCTGAAACTAGGTACGTGTATATTAAAGAGGCATCTTGAATCGATCGCAAATTTTGATCCATTTGAATAAAAGTTCGTTTTAGATTTCAAACTGAGAAAACCGCAGGCTTTCGTGGTAACATTTTGTTCAACTGCAAAATTAATAATCCTAAAGCCACATACAAAAAGTGAGTTTCGCCAACTCAGTATACGAAGAATACATACTTACTTAAATGACGCTACGGTCCGGGGTGGGCGAAGGCCTTAGCGGTCAATGCCATCTGCCGCTAGTTTCGCACACGAAGTTGGGTAAGATTAACTTCCCCTTGTTTGTGCGACATTTCTTCTGCGTTTCCCCTCTACGTCAATGCGCTTCAGGTTACCTATCCACACAAGCTGGGTTATCCGAGCATTTCTGACGAGGTCGGGATCACTGCAGAGTCCGTGAAGTTCGCTGTAGAAACGTTTTTTTCATTTTCCGTTGTTTCAAACCGAGTCGAAAATTACTCGAAGAACTTTTCTCTTGAAGCTTCCGGGAGCGCTTTCCTCTACTTTCGTCAGTGTCGTAAAACAGCACTGGGATTATCAGTGTCTTTTATAGTGATATTTAGGTTGAATCCTTAGCCCAAAGAAGAAGCAATTAGCAAGCGGTTATTGGCATGATTTCCACGCCACTGTTGTTGTCAGAATTGGTAGCAGAGACAAGGTAGATAAAGTCTCTTACTACCTTAAAGTAAAACTTCCCATCGTGACGTTTTTTCTATCCGTCGATGCTATGTGTTCCTCTTTGTTAAAAGCATATATCAGAGTATACTTCCAATTATATCAATGTCGTTTGCATATGCGACTATCTGAGAAGATTTTGGAAAGCTGGTTCCTTTGGAGTTGAGTTGTTAGTTCCGTACAATTCTTTCAAGAAAGATGTTGAAAAAATCACATGACAGTGCATCGCATGGCTTAAGTTCTTTTCGGATAGAGCAGAATAGATTCTTAATCGCCTTCCTGCAGAGTCGAATGAGCTTGGAAGGGATGCCAAAACTAGGCATGGCTTTTTGTACATAGTTCGTCTCAATGAAGAGGAGTTTATATCGATTTGGAGGTATTGGAACCAGAGTTCTTATATAGAAACAAAAAAAAGGTGGAGGGATTTTAATGTTTATATAGGGTTTTCTTATAACGACTACACAATTTTTTTTTAAATAAAAGACAAACCATTTGAGATATTTCAAAAACTTTATTATTGGCTTGAAGTACAATCAAAACATTTATGAATGGAACTCGACTTCGTTCATATGGCCACAAGCGGCGTTAAATCGCACGCACGAGGCGGCCAATCAACTGGCCCATGTCATGAGATAACACGCTCACCATACTTACTCTTCAATAAATCGATTGTAGCTTGTGGCACCATCCTGTTGTAACTACATGTCGTCCAAGTTCATATCTTCTAATTCGGGCCAAGAATAATCGGTGATCATGGCACAATAACGCTGACCATTCACAGTAACGTGACGAACGTTATCGTCGACGTAAAAATATGGCCCAATAATGCCATCTTTGTGGATGAAGTGGTGATTCATGAGGCACATGTGGGTTTTCACCTGTCCAATAACGCATATTTTGCTTATTGACGAACCCATTGAGCCAAAAATGAGCTTCGTCACTGAAGATGATTTTGCGATAAAATTCATCATCTTGGCGCATCTTCTCCAGAACCCAATCGGAGAACGTACGTCGCTTCAAATGGTCCATCGGCTTCAATTCTTGAGTCAGCTTGATCTTGTATTCTTGAGAACGTCGTGGAATTGACTGATTTGGATCATTTGCTACTTACGGTTGAACGGCAGCGATAATTTCGACACTTCGACAAACCTGTTGTCTCACTGACACGGCAATATCACACAATAAATATGTAGACTCAAATTTTTGCACTAAACTTGTTATTGCCTGTCTACTAGGGCGAGAATTACGCCCGAAAATTGGAGTTAACGCTCTTAAAGTTAAAGTCACCGACTCCGAATATCTATAGAAAATTTTTATAATTTGCAGACATTGCTCGTTAGCGTACTTTACCAGAATTTAAATGTTGAGCTTACTGAATAAATTGACAGTGACAGTTTGATGATTTGTGAAAGAGTGCGTTCCTAAATTAAATTCAAAGTTGTCAAGTCCCTATTGGAAAACCCTGTACGAAACGATATAGACTACGAACGCAGACCTTCGAAAAGCATTTCATATGAAAATATAAAAATTCATTTAACCCAAGAAAATAAATACGTATTTAGAATATATAGACCACCAGGATTTAGTCAAAGAGCGTTTATTGAAGAATTGAGAAATAACCTAAGCCAAATAAGAAAAAATGATGAAGTTATTGTGATGGGTGACATGAATATCAATATCCGTGACTTGAACTCAAACTATGTCAAGGATTATTTAGAGATATTAGCGTCATCGGGATTGATGAATGTTATCAAAGAATATACAAGGTACAGGCAGACAACCAAATAAATTCCTTTGTAATTGAAAGCGATATAACCGATCATTACCCAATAAAATATTCCAAAAATGGACTGACAATTGACGGAGAAAAATCTTTACATCTGTAAAGCAAAATTAAATGAACTCATCTGTGAAAAAGATTGAAATGATGTATTAAATGAATGCGGTGAATATACCCTGTATAAAAATTTATTTTATAAGTTAAAAGCTGTATATAAAAAATCAACGAATACTAGAACACAAAAGAGTAAATACATAAAAAAAATCCCTGGACGTCCCCAATTTAAGCTGCAGAATGTTAAAGAAGAGACGAGCTTTACATGAGTTGAAAAAATAATAGGCTTAGCAGAACGTACGAAACTGAATATAAAGATTTCCGAAGCAAGATCAACAGATAAATTAAAGCACAGAAATCAAATTTTTATAGAAACAAGTTTAATGCAATTAAAGTTGACTCTGGTAAAACATGAATCTTAATTAACGAGATAATGGGAAGAAAAAAGTTAAGTATTGATGAAGTGCTTGTTAAGAACTTCTCATCGGAAAAAAAGTATGATCAGCCTTTCTTATGAATGTGCTAAACTTTTCTCGGAACATATTCTCCAAATAATGCATCAGTGTAACGCAATCACATCCTATCATACAAATATCTTCGTCGCCAACCCAAATTTTGCTAGAGAAACCAATATATCCCTCGAAATCAATAGAATACGGCCGGTAGATATATTAAAAAACACGCAGATATTTTTGCTCCCCTCTTGTGTAAATTTATTAATCTCAGTATGATGCAGGGCAAAATTCCGAAAAAACTGAAAACTGATGTGGTTAGACTTATTTACAAAGGAGGTGTTAAAAGTCAGATCGGCAATTATCGACCGACATCCATACTACCAGTCATGGAAAATTGTCTAGAAGATGTAATTAGAAGTAAACTAATTAGCTTTACGGTTTCCAGAAGCAAAAAAGTACTGGACAATTGCTTGGAGAATTTGCGAATTGCTTCCATGAATCCTTAAATAAAAGTCATCATATTTTGGTCATGTTAATAGATTTTAGTAAAACATTTGATACACTAAACCATGCAAAGTTACTGGAAGTGCTAGAATGGATTGGTATACGCGGAATGATGGTGGACTTTTTAAGGGATTACCTACTCAACAGGGACTTTTGTGTAAAAGTCAAGGACGTTTACAATGAAAAGAAGCATGTACAATATGGAGTTCCTCAAGAGTCGAAACTACGTCCAATTATTTTCATTTTGTACACAAATGAACTTCTTCGCACTTTCAAAAAAAGCATTCCATTTGCTTAGGCGGATGACACCGCGATAGTTGTGCACCGCAGGTCTCTGGAGATGGCAACAAGACTAATGCAGGCAGAGTTAAATAATGCAGTCAAATGGTGTCACAACAATGGCTTAGTAATCAATGCGGCGAAAACAAAGATGATGCACATCCGAAGTCCACATCATAAAGCTACGTAGGAGCGAGTATTTTTTCAAAATGATGCCTGCCCCAAATCAAGCAAACACTTACTTGATGTCGTAGAAAGCTATAAATACCTAGGAGTCAACACTGATAGCCATTTCATCTGGGATGAAACAAGATACGCTCTGATTTAAGGAAGGCTTCATTTGCATTGGCGCATCTAAGAAATCATGTAACACCACATGTAACACTTGATTGAATCCAAATTAAGGTATGGAATACTGGCATGGGGTAACGCCTCCAAAACATATATCGAGAAGCTGTAAAAACTCCAAAATTTTGCGTTGAAACTAATAAACTGCGGAAATGTTCCTGACGAAAGAAGATTTAAGGTACTTGAGGTGCAAAATATCTTCAAGATGACTCTGGTACTGGAATATTATAGTGACCTCCGCTTTCAAAGGCCAATCGAACATGAAATCAACACCAAAAAACGTGCTACGGGTATTTTACAAGTGCCCTATAACTACAATAACTATGGTTAAAGACAGCTCAAATATAGCGTTCCCACAGTATTAAATGAATTACCTGCTGATCTTAAAAATATTGTAAATTTTAAAAACAGAAAAAAAAATTATCAAAAATTTTCTTTTAAATTCTTAATTTTTTTTAATTCTTACAAATTAAAAAAATAAATAAATTAAATCATGTACACACCAAAAAACGTGCTACGGGTATGTTACAAGTGCCCTATAACTACAATAACTATGGTTAAAGACAGCTCAAATATAGCGTTCCCACAGTATTAAATGAATTACCTGCTGATCTTAAAAATATTGTAAATTTAAAAAACAGAAAAAAAAATTATCAAAAATTTTCTTTTAAACTCTTAATTTTTTTTAATTCTTACAAATTAAATAAATAAATAAATTAAATCATGTACACAAAACTTAGCTTGCTCATTTTAGTTTAAACTTTTGAAAAGCAACCTTCTACAGAAAAGCCATTAAGGCCTCGCAGAAAATTATAAAAATTGTTAAGAAATTTTTATGCAAAAATAAATAAATACGAAATAAATTTTGACTCTGGTCTAGTCTTAAGCCAAACTGATAGGGGGAGACTTCTTCCCCACTAGTTGACGCCATTCAGGGGAACTCTCTTCTTCAGAACAAACAATGCGGAAGTTTCATTCGTCAGCCAAACTTTCTGCGGGTCAAATTTAGAGCAGATGATCATCATCTGTGGCTTTAAACAACTCGCCAGTTAATCCATCGGGTCCAGCAGCTTCGTTGGGCTTAAGCTTGGAAATGGTTTACCCTTCTCCTCTATCGAAGCGAAGGCGTTTATGAGGCTTGTGTTGGCGGATTTACTCTCTATGTAAATCGTCTTCAGGCGTTCGTTAACATGATTAAAGTTCAATATTTGTTTCCGTAATTTTTCTCTTATGGCGAATGTGTGTGCAAATAAACGCTGCGACTGCTGTTATTGCCGCGCAGTCGAGGATTCGAACTTTACAGATGCAGATCCGAAGATCACTTGACAGGAACGGCAACAGTAAATCCGTGTTTATCCGAGGCTATTAACTGGTTCATTACATTGCTTTTTTATCTCTTCCGTGTTGAGATGTGAGCCCTGTGCCGGCGTAGGCCAGTATTATGCTTCTGGTCCAGCACGCACTTGCCATTTTAGCCTGCATGAGTATGTACTTACGCGTGCTGTTACGGGGGACCCCCACTGTAGGGTATAGCAAGCACTACGCTATAAAATTGAATGTTGCGCTAGTGGCCCAATCCAAGTTACAGAACAGTTTTTAGTTTCTCGATCAATCGCTGTGATCGCCAGATAAACCACGAGAATGATTTTCAAATCGGCGGACGACTTCTCCACGAATCTTTTAATTTATTCTTGATACGGCCATAGTAAGAATAAAAGCTCAACATTTTCCGCGAAAAACAAACCGAGTAATGGTCTAAAACTTCTTTTGTAGCAGAAAAATTGTTTTCGGCTTATTTCATTCATTCTGACTTTACTTTTGAATTTTACGGAATTTGGTTTCGTAACTTTGTTGTTGTAGATATTAACTTTGAAGAGTGTAACTTAAGTAGACTCAAACAGATTTTAGAAATTGGAATGTTCTTTTTCAATAGAACTCATAAGGGGGAATTTCTCTTCGATTTTTTTAGGCGAAATATTAGTTCTGTTACTATAACCCGTAATTCAGTAAGCATTTTATACACAACGCCAAGGTTACTCAAGCTTTAAATGGGCACTTATCCTAATGGTTTGAGTAAATTTTTATGTAATAACATACCAACTGCCATTATCCATTTCTGTACTACAAATTATAAAAGTTGTTTTTTTTTTCGGAAAAAATTCGATACAATATATTGTATTTAGAAAACAAAAGATATAAGCAACAAACTAGTAAAAAAATTATTTTAATATAATTTATCCAAGTAGCCACCCTGTTCGAAGAAGAAGAGAGCAAAAACAATCAATTATCAGTAATAACCTATGAGATACCTGTTGTACTCAAAATCGTTTACTATACTCGTATCTTCTATGAATTTCCCTACTGGCACTCAAAGATACATACACACTCAGACTCAACTCGTGAACAGCGGTCATCAACACGGTTTCTTCGCTCGGTTGTGTCTTCAAGATATCCGTAACCGCGACTCAGCAACTCATCACCATTTCAGTCCTAAATAAAACGTTCGCAGTGAAGGTTGTTATAGAAGTTTCACATTTCTCCACAACAATTTTGTTTTCATTTCTATTTATTCACAGGTGAGTTTTTGTAAAAAAAAAAAAGATATGAAAAAAAATCACCTTTTCGTTGCTTTAGCAATTTATTTTGCTTACGTCGTCATATTTATTGTGAACAGCTTACACCGCAAGTACTCGTATTGTGTGCACTTCCTTTACATTTTCGGCTGTCCATAGATACATTTTGCTGTGGTTTTACTTTTTTTTAACCCGCTGGAAGTTTTTGTTAACTGCTCGTATTTTTTGTCTTTAAACTTGTTATTGTGAGATGAACGTTCTGTGACGTGTTTGATGTTTTAGCATAGAAAAAAATCGTCATCTTTAAGTGAGAATTGGGTTAACGCCCGTAGGTCTGAAACAGTGAAAGTACTGTCTCCGGTTTCATGTAACGCTCAGAGAGAGCATAGGTCTTTATTTAGAATTAATTGTTGAGATACTCTTACAAACAGAGTTATCAGTACCAGTCAAGAGGAGATATGGGGAAAGCTGGATGCGCTATGAAGACAATCGATTGTTAATTTATTTGCATACATAATACGTATGAGAAAACAAATTTTTGAATATATGCAAATTTATTAATTTTTTCTTACCAAGGTTATGCAATCGAGGTTTTGGGTTTTGAGATACGTGTTTCTAGAACATGCACTGAATTAAAATCGATTTTAACAACCACAGATTAATCACTTCATGGATAAGATGTCATCATGTTGATAATATCCCAGCTCTGTTTCTGTGCCGTAGCTTTCTTATTCCGGTCTTGAGGAATCTCTTCTTTATTGTCATTAACATCGTATATGCCAACACAGATGGTGTATTCGTGTGTATACTTTACGAGTTGTTTTCTTTGATTTTTTCTTACTTCTGAGGTTGTAATGAGCTATGATCAGAATTATAATTACTTTACAAACAAGTTGATCTATACAAATCACATTAAATTTGCAAACATTAACAATTTTTCTTTACATTTTTGTTTTTTCAAGAGGTGAAGTTATGGAATATTTGTATAAATAAATTGAAAAGATCAAAAAGTGAAATAAAAGCGGATACCATTCAAACTGTTTTGTCATGATAATTGCTTCATTGAGGAATCAATCACTTGGATGGCGAAATTATTTTCTGTGGACCACTGGTTTTGCCAATTGACTTGATAGTTATTCAACCAAATTCTCAAAAAAACTTGATAGATGTTTTTATTTCAACTTATTTGCTTTTCTGATAAAACATAAACCTCATGTAGCAGAAATAAAGTACATGCGCTTTGACTTTAAGAGTAAAACTTTATGGGAGGTTTCTCTCATAATGATACTTGCATTGGAAGATAGGCTATAAGCGACTGCGTGTTGACCATCAAATTTGTGGTTCTCATCCACAGTCAAAATATTCTTCGATATAAGACACTTTGTAATCTTATAATCTTTTTAATTCTACTCTAAAATCTAGCCGTCAATATCGCAACTTTAGTGCACATTTTCTACGAAATACGGCCCTTCCGTTTTTTGGTCATCTGTATTATACTTTCGTTGCATTTTCCCATGGGCCCATCTGTTTGCTATAGTAGGACTTGCCTTATTTACATCACCCTTGAGGAATATATTTTGAACCGCATGGATCTCTAAAAGAATATGGTCAAAGGAGCCAAACATGTTCAATAATCAGTATAAGAGTTAATTATATGCGTTTCGGGGCAAGTGGGGTCTTATGGTGCGCTGCGCCGAGCCAAATCCATTCGACATTAAGTCCTTTTCATTTCACAGTATTCGAAGTAAATTACAGATGAAGATGTTAAATGTGCAAGGTGTTCGTTTGAGGATGCTATTGCTAGTGGTTCTCATCTAATGAGAGAATTAATTTATTGCAGAGTAATATTTTTCAATGTAAGCTTAAGTTAATTTATTAAGGATTCACTAGATCCTAAGTACTCATTTTCTCTGATCGATTACTTACGATTACGTCCCTGTCATGATGGTTGTAGAATAATCTTAGCTATTATTTGAAATGGTATTTTTCCGCAATCTTATTCTGAATGTTTCTATGTCATACAGAATAACGTCTAGTATTATTTCGAAAACACCATCTGCTGCATCCTTATTGCGAGTTTCTCCATACCGATGTCCCTATGGTGCGGACATATAATATAGTTTCAGCGGAGCATTGCTATCTACTCGCTGTATAACACATGGGCTGAAAAGTAAAACACAAAATTTGTGCAAAATTCAACTTTATTTATCAATATAGTTTCCTTCGAACGCGATATACTGATTGAAATGATTTTTCAATCTTTCGATACCAGTTTTGATGGCCTCTGTTTCGACTTTTTGATTGGTCTTAAATCTTTTTCCGGCGAGCATTCTTTCAGGGTCTGCGAACAGGAAATAGTCTCTGGGGGCCAAATCTAGAGAATACGGTGGGTGAGGAAGCAATTCCTAGCCGAATTCATTCAATTTTGCCATCATTTTCATCGACTTGGTGCATTGTCTTGATGAAATAGCACTTTCTTTTTCTTCAAATGCGGCCGTTTTTCTGTGATTTCGTCCTTCAAACGCTCCAACAACGCAATGTTATAGTCGCTGTTGATAGTCTGCCCCTTTTGGAGATAGTCGATGAAAATTATTCCATGTGTATCCCAAAATACGGATGCCATAACCTTGCCAGCCGAGGTTCGTCGCCTGCTCGCCACTCAGCTGACTGCCGACTTGACTCTGGTGTGAAGTGATGGAGCCAAGTTGTTGTTTTTGGTCGACTTTCAGCAAACGCAGCACCCACTTTGAACAGAGCTTTCGCATGTCCAGATATTCGTGTATGATATATCCAACACGCTCTTTTGACATCTTCAGAGCCTCAGCTATCTCGATCAACTTCACTTTACGGTCATTCCTAATCATTTTGTGGACTTTTTTGATGTTTTCATCTGAAACACCCTCTTTTGGACGTCCACTGCGTGCATCATCTTCGGTGCTTATATGACCACTTTTAAATTGTTCAATCCACTTTTGAATGGTTCGTTCGGCTGGTGCAGAGTCCGAATAACCCTTATTAAGCCATTTCTTTGCATCGGCTGCATTTTTCCCATCAAAAAGCAATGATAAATCAACACACGTTATTGCTTTAAATCCATTTTTTTCACTATAGCAAAAGTTGCTTCACTCACAACGCTATATCTCGAGAACTAATCATCCGACAAATTTATACCCGTATCTTTTGAAGGTTGGTACTTGAAAATGGTATGAATTTAAATCAAGTGGTGCCCTCTCTTCAGCCCATGTATTATATCTCATCTAACTTAGTCATTAGAATTTTTATGAAAAAATTTCTATCTAGCTGAAATAACGATTACTTATTTACTTATATGGCACTACAGTCTAAAAAGTACCATCCACCAGTCGCACGAGGTTAGATGTGTGCCCCACCTAAGATAAATTCGTCCTCTACTGATGTCACTCTGTTTTTAAATCAACAATTTTCCATGCGTCCAAGCCATCTAAGCCGAGTTATTCGAAATTTTCTGACGAGATCTCCGTCGCCCTTGCAGTTTGCTCTTGAAACTTTCTTCCGTTCTCCATGGATGCAAACGTCATAGTAAATTATCCACTTTCATCAGTGTTTATCTTGCGCAAGTATAATGTCATTTTAGTTGTTCAAGAGATGGCTTTACTACTCAATTACCTCCTTAGCCTAAAGAAGCAGCAATTAAGAATGGATTCTTAGCATGATATTCACGCCGGTGTCGTTGTCGGAGCTGATAGCAAAGCAGAGAGAGATGCAGTCCATTACTATCTCAAAGCTTTAGCTACCCCTCGTGAAGTTTTGTCCTTAGCATCGGTATGTGTATCTCTCTTTGTTTACAGAATAAACTTGGTTTTTCCTTCTTTGCTGCTTCTTTTTCTATAATCGCAAAAGCCGCACGGAAAGCGCCAGGGTCTGGAGTTGGCTTGTAAATTTCCCCCAATTTTTTTCAAAACGATGGACGTTGAGCCCACCATACTAACGACTTGTTTATTTGGTTATTAATAAAATTATTTTTTTGATAAAGTCGACTTGTTCTTCTATAGAAGTGTAGCGCATCAAGCTTTCATATTTTCCAATTATTGAGTGCAAGACCAATTCTGTTCAAGATGTAAAATATAATACAGTGCAACATATTTATATATGTTTCATATAGTGACGTACAATCTATAACATTATATTATTCAAAAACAGTAGAATATTTATGGAGAACTTCGATAACAGCTCTTTTCAGTATATTTCCAATAAAGTCGTAATCAGGTCTAAGTGTAAGGTTAATGAATGGTTATTAAGCAATTATAAGCTGCTAGTCTTCATTCGCAAAGTAATGGCAGTGAATACCTTTGTCTTGAACTGATTAGCTACATTATACTGCCCAGAGTAGTAATCATGTGCTTATTAGTTTTTATAATTGATTTAATATCTTGTATATGATTTTTTTTCTGCACATAACGCTGGCGAAGGGCACTTAGAAAGGGAAAAGAGAGATACCGATGTGCGTTGGTTTTAAACGTTTGCAAGTTATAGTGACTAGAAAATAAAGAGGTCGGCAGGGCATTCCATAAGCTAGTTGTACTGCGTAGGAAAGAATCACATTATTTTAGAGTACTTCCGAAGGTCGGCTTAAGGGTGTATTAATCATTAATCATCAGCTCAGAACAACCATTACTTCACCACACTTTCTGGGTCCTTGTGTACTCATTTTGATACTTTCAGTTGGAGGTAGCGGAAGTTTACTGAATTGTATTATTGCTTGACATATCACAAGAGTTAGTTGTCCGGCTCTTATCATAGGATTCATAAAGCTAAAATCAGACAAAGCCTTTTGGACTACATCCACATACGTGCATTCAATTAAAGGTCACATCTGTTTTTTATTCACCTTTCGCTCCTTTTTCAAGTAGTACTAATTTCCCAATAACAAATTTCCGTTCAACAAAGTTCAATAGCTGCTTTGTTTTTCGCAACTTCCCGACCATACGAGTAAGTATCAGCGTCGTGAAAAAATATTAATAGAATAAACGTCAATATTGTGCCTGTGTCTTTCCCAGCAACTAGAACTATATACTTAAAAATTCATTTCCTTGTCAACAAAGGCCCTTTATACAATCCTTCCATGTGCAAGACTAAATAAATCAAATTACAGCGAATGTGGAACTCTGGATTTTCTGGATTTCTGTAGAGTCCCAGAATCGACGTTGTCTTGTACAAGATTTGTCCTTGTGTAAAGACTAAGACCAATATTATTATTAAATTACCTTTTTATATCGTAGTCTATTAGCTATTTACTAATATATTGTCGTCCACTTTATAGGGTCTTTTCTTGGACAATCTACTGAAAATACTTTTTTATCGAGATTGTTATTAAGGTCTCAGATATGACGACTGCTTTGAATTCCTTCTTTATAAACACTTTGGTTTCGTTGGTGGATGTTGTATAATATCGCTTTATGGTAACAGTCTGGCCATTAACTTTTGATGTGAGCTGATTTCTTGCAACAATTCAACATCCTAGAATATTTATAATAGTGTTTTCAAAAGCTGACATTGTTTAGTTATGTATGTTTATTTAATTAAATAATTCCTTTTTCTTGGTTTATTTACTAAATAGACTAAAACACTATACCATGATTTCACAATGTGGTGGTGAAACAGTATTGGTTGACAAATCATCATGAAAACTTATTTTGAATATCGATCTTCAATTCACGAAAGGGAAAATCATATTTTGTGACGAAGCTCACTTTTGGCTCTATGGGTTTATGATAAAAATAATTACCAATTTTGGACTGAGACTCATGAGATCTTTACGTAAGTGGCATTATTAGTTTTTTTTTTTTTTTTTTTTTTAAATGTGATTGAAGTTTGCCAATGCCCAATGTTACTGAACTATCTTAGAAAATATGGCTGACATTGATCCAAATAGTATGTGGTTCCAGCAGGATGGCCCTATGCGAAATATTATACGTGAAATCATTGGCTTACTTTGAACTCAATTTAATAGCAATATTATATGGTTAAGCTGACAGCCAGGACTATATGGCGAATGCTTCAAAACACAAACATATTGATTAATACGTCCCTCTTTTTCGAAAAGCTTGCATCAACTGCATTAAGTTTTAGAAAAAAATATTTGAATTAATCCTTTGACCAGATTGTAGTAGTTCATGATAGGTGATGCCCTTCTAATCCCACCGAATGCACAGCATCACCTTCAATTCTGACCTTTCTACAGTTTTGAGGCTTCATCATCTTTTTTCGACCGAGAACCACTTTCGCACAATATTGATGAGACCGATCTTTCATTACCCATTACTACGCTTAAAACTGTGGTCGATTAGGCATGTTATGATTGCTTATATTCCGGTCTTACTCAACTTCATCCCCAATTTAGCAGATCAGAGCGAGGTGCATCAAATCGTTTATTTAAGAAAAACATATACAATAGTATTATTCAAAGTATTGCCAATCTGAAGCTATGACTTTTTCCCATCTTTCTGGCAATTTGTGGATCCCATCCCAAAAGAACTGCGCCGCCTTGGCAGCCAAGAATGAATCAAGCCAATTTTTGATATTCTTCTCTGATGTGAACCGTATTTCAGTGAGGGCGTTCTGCATCGACCGGAAAAAATAGTAGTCAGAAGGGGCAAGGTCTGGGCTATAAGGCTGGTGGGGTAAGACTTCCCATCCACTGTTTTCCAAATAGTTCTTAACCGGAATAGCAACTTGGGGCCGAGCGTTGTTATGATGGAAAATTATTGCCTCGTGTCTGGTCGCATATTTCGGGCCTTTTTCGGCTACTGCTCTCTTCAAACGGATTAATTGTGTTCGGTAGCGTTGTCCATTGATAGCTTCACCCAGTTTTAGCAGCTCATAATACAGCACACACATCTGATACCACCAAATACAGAGCATTACCTTCGCGCCATTGATATTCGGCCTTGCCGTTCATTTGGCTGGTTGGCCGGGTTTCACATATGGTTTTTTGCGCTTGGGGTTGTCTTAATGGATCCATTTTTCATTACCAGTAACAATCCGATGCAAAAATGACTTCCTTTTGTGGCGTTCCAGCAGCATTTCGGACATGCAAAACCGCCTTTCGACATCTCTCGGCTTGAGTTCAGGTGGAACCCAATTTCCTTGCGTTTGAATATATCCAGCTGCTTTTAAACATTTTGAAATGGCTGCTTGAGTGACACCCAAATATTCTGCGAGCTCTTCTTGTGTTTGGCGAAAATCTTCATAGAGTAATGCTTCCAGTTCTTCATCTTCAAACTTTTTTGGCTGCCCAGGACGTTCATCGTCTTCCAAGCCAAAATCACCACTTTTAAATCGTGTAAACCACTTTTGGCACTAACGCTCAGCTAGCGCATGTTCACCATAAACTTCCACCAAAATACGATGACTTTCGGCAGCAGTTTTCTTCATATTAAAGTAATGAAGAAGAACTCCCCGCAAAAACACTTTTTCAGGCACAAAATTCGACATATTTGAGTGGAAAAGAATTATTGTTGCTTACGCTTCAAATGAATGACATATATTGAAATGACGTACAATGACAGTAGCTTTCCAACGCATATTCCAATAGAATATGTTACGCCATCTCTAATCAAACCGCACGAAGTTATAGACCCAATATTTATCAATTTTTACGTCATTATTAAATTACTATTACAAGGATTCCGGCTAACTCTATTCCTCCTGACAAAAACGTTGGTGTCATCGGATCATCTAAGAACAATGAAAACAGTAGAGGACTCGAAAGACAACCCTGCTTAAAACCCATTAGTAGATCACTTAGTAATTAATAGACCATTTTGGTTTGACATCCTTTTTTTAAATATTGGGAAAATTATGTTCTTTCTGAAGCTCACCAACGTCAAAGATTTAATTGTATACAATTTTCGAGGAAATCATTTGTCGCGTATTTAAAGAATTCGTATTTTGTACGGCGTTATTCTGATGCCTTATTTAAAATTTAAATTTTATGTTTAGTATCTGTGGAGAAAAATTATAATTATTATTTAAATTTAAAACCTTATTTTATTTTTAAGATGTCTTATTTATAGTGTGAGAGAAGAACCATGTGCTCTTGTTTTCAAAGACAGAAAAGCATATAATACCGATCTCTAAAACTTTAAAAAAAGATTTTAATACGCGTTTATTAAATTGTGGTTGACTTAAATATTGATGTACTATTATTATTAATCGGATTCACTAAAAAACAATTTTTTATAAAAGAATAATTTACTTACTTTTCTCCAGCACACTCAAACAAGATGACATTGATCTAATTTAACTTGTATGTATCTAACCACCTATTTATATTTTTAAAAATATTTGCTTAACACTTTTCCTTTCAAAATTCCAAAAAAAAATGAACAGTGTTGGTCTCAGATATTCGTATTTATAATTGACGAATTAAGCAAGTGCAATTGGTACAAGTCAGCGTCTTCCTTGCTATGCTTAGTTAATTATTCATTGAAATACATAATCATACTTAATTAATATGTATTTGTGTATAGTACAAAAAAAATTTTTGTGTTATGGAATTTATAATAATTCTTAAATATTTTGATATATTAGAAAATAATAATTTAAATTTCAACAAGAAAAATATAAAAATAATTTTATAAGTAAAACGGATACGTTGATTGAAGTCAGGGGAATATTATGGAAATTAGCTTTTATTAAAATTGATAACAATCAAGTTGTTGGTTTGACTCGTCGACGGAGAATGATCATCATTCTGGAATAACTGGAGCGTAAAATCAGCCACTTCCCCGAATCTAGGTCCATGTCTTCTTCACGTTTCATAAACATTTATTTTTAAAAATATTTACTTCGTAGATAATATATACTTTCTATTATAAGAAAGTCTTAAGTAAGCACGTAGATAGTAACTTTATTATGTGGATTATTCCATTTATGGAAAGCCAAAATGTTGGTCACGACTTGCTTGTGAACCCCCATTTACATCTCATGCTCTTCTAATTTCTGTTTTCGCTGACATGGGATGACCCCATATACTTCAGAGTCGACACCTGGAGGTCGATATCGACTACTTTGGAAACCATTGCACTAGGCGAACCCTATACCGGACTCGACCAAGATCTGGACTCAAAACTTGCTATTTGAAGAGGGGATATTTGCTATATTTGAGAGCTCTATGAAAGGCTTGCTTACGCGTATGTGGAGTAAGTGTTCTTTAGGTTGCGTGAATCACCCCAAGCTCATACAAAATTTATATAATTTGTTATTAATTACGAGTACTATTTCCAAACTACATTCGTCATAAACGTAAACTAATACAACCATAACTACAAGATACGATTGACGATTACCAAATACAGAATTACAAAAGTAATTGCCTGCTGTTCGAAAAGCTGAAAAGATTTTCCTTTGATAGAAAAGGCTAAGATCATCGGCTTTGACAATGGTGACAAAGTCATTGACGTCACGCTATTGCTCTAAGTTATTGCAATATACAATAGTGTAGTTATTGTTTGTAATTGAAGAAGTTTATTGGTGATTCCGTCACCAATATCAATGCCGATGATCATAGCCAGTTATAAAAAAATTAGCGACGGAGTCAGAGACAGTATCAGTAGCCGTATCAGACAGAGCTCAAAAATTAATTTTTTTACAATGTGCATTTACCGTGTTAATGGCTAATGGTTATGCTATGAGAAGGGCCTTTAGCGACTGTGAAAGACCTGGTGCTACAGCAAAGCATTTTAAATTTCATTGGTTTCAGATCTCTGAAATAGCATATACTCTTAACCATTTTATGTACCTTGTTATTTTGTACACAGAAAGAGGGAACGTTCGTCAACCCTGAACGCGGATGAGAAACCTCATTTTCTGTTTTTCAGAGTACAGACAGAAAACCAATTCAAAACCTCTTACGGCGTGGTCTACGAACTAAATCATCTTTTGAGTAATAATATTCAGAATTATCAAATCATATAAGAATCAAAAGTTATTACAATGGACTGTAGCAATTCGTCGGAATTTAGGCGGAAAGCAATACGATCAAAACGTACCAAGAAAACTTTCTTACTGATAAATCGGCTGACTTTACAAAAGTGCCTCTTCCAGAACGTTAGAAGAATGTAATAGACCATGATGGATATTATCTTATGGATTAAATATGTATAAGTTTTTATACCAAAAATGTGTGTTTACCTTTAACCTTAAAAAAAAAACCGCAGAACTTTGGATTCCGAGCCTATTTAATACATGGGCTGAAAAGTCTAAGAGACGACACCACTTGAATTAAATTTATACCATTTTCAGTTAGTACCAACTTTCAAAAAATACGTGTATAAATTTGACAGCTGTCGGACAATTAGTTCTCGAGATATAGCGTTGTGAGTGAAGCAACTTTTGTTATTGTGAAAAAAATGGATTCAAAGCAATTTCGTGTGTTGATTTATCATTGCTTTTTGATGGGAAAAATGCAGCCGATGCAAAGAAATGGTTTGATAAGTGTTACACGGACTCTGCACCAGCCGAACGAACCATTCGCAAGTGAATTGAAAAATTTAAAAGTGGTCATACAAGCACCGAAGATGATGCACGCAGTGGACGTCCAAAAGAGGCTGTTTCAGATGAAAACATCAAAAAAGTCCACAAAATGATTACGAATGACCGTAAAGTGAAGTTGATCGAGATAGCTGAGGCCCTGAAGATATCAAAAGAGCTTGTTTGATATATCATACTATAATATTTGAACATGCGAAAACTCTGTTCAAAGCGGGTGCCGCGTTTGCTCAAAGTTGACCAAAAACAACAACGTGTTGATGATTCAGAGGAGTGTTTAAAGCTGTTCAACCACAATAAAGCCGAATTTTTGCGTCGGTATGTGACAATGGATGAAATTTGGCTCCATCACTTCACACCAGAGTCAAGTCGGCAGTCAGCTGAGTGGCGAGCAGGCGACGAACCTCGTCCAAAACGACCAAAAACTCAACACACGGCTGACAAGGTTATGGTATCTGTATTTTGGGATACACATGGAATAATGTCTCCAAACGGGGCAGACTATCAACAGCGAATATTGCATTGCGTTGTTGGAGCGTTTGAAGGACGAAATCGCAGAAAAACGGCCGCATTTGAAGAAAAAGAATGTGCTGTTTCATCAAGACAATGCACCGTGTCACAAGTCGATGAAAACGATTTCAAAATTTAATGAATTCGGATACGAATTGCTTCTCCACCCACCGTATTCTCTAGATTTGGCCCAGAGCGACTATTTCCTGTTCGCAGACCTCAAAAGAATGCTCGTCGGAAAGAGATTTAAGACCGATGATGAAGTAATCGCCGAAACAGATGCCTATTTTGAGGCTAAAGCGAAATCGTAATACAAAACTGGTATCGAAAGATTGAAAAATCGTTTCAATCAGTGTATCGCCCTCGAAGGCAATTAACATATTGTATATTGATAAATAAAGTTGAATTTTACAAAAATTTTGTGTTGTACTATAAAACGGCACGGCCCATGTGTTATTGCAATGACGCATTTTTTGGGGCTTAAAATGTTAATACTTATTTTGTGATTTTCTTATAATATAGTTTTTCCAAGAATTCTGAGTCAGAGCCAGTACTCGTCAACCATCATTTAAACTGTGCTCTATGGCTCTTCCACCATCCCAGTTCAAGTTTGCTCATGGCATTTTGAGAAATATGTACATTATAAACATTTGAGCAATCTTTATATTTTTAATATGTCAAACTGATTTTGGTATGAAGTCTTGTTCAGTCTTTCACTGCATTAGTTAAAGACTTTAATTATGGACATTGCCAAAGACCTCTGGCACATAAACGTTATAAAGAACATGATCCTTTACAACTTCTTTCGAAATACGAAACGATACTTGTCAATGAAGCGAATAGGTTTTCAACCAAAAACCTTGAAATCAATATACATAGTAATAATGCCTCTTAAAACATCTAATTGTTCTTCTTCAGACAGTATATCTAGCTGTATAAAACTTTATCTTCAATTCTTGTGTTAAACAGGGAATTTCACCAAAATCCCTGGAAACAAATTTAGTGGTTACACTCCATAAAAAAGGTAAAACCATGGGCTTAAACATTTATCGCTATTATCTGAATTTCCTTAAATTTTCGAAAGACGAATAAAGTTGAGAATAATCTCTTTTTTAGACAAGGCGATCATTTCTTGTGATTACCAGTATGGTTTTAGAAGTAAGAGATCCATGTTAGGTGCTTTTCTTAAATTTACTGGTGAAACATATAAAAGTTTAAGTGCGTCTAAAACTTTTGTTGCTCTGCATAAATATTTCCAGGGGATTCAATATTGTATACCACATTTTATTTAAAGATAACAATTATGTATATTATATAAAATGAAATATATATTGTAGGTTGTATCTTTGAACAGATAAATTCTATTATACGGGTCTTAATGTCATGTTCTATTTTTATATATATCAGCTACACGCCTGATTACAATATCTAAACGTAGAAAAGTTTTACGACCCCATGTGATTCCATCGCCGGCTTAAACTCAGTTATATTTTTGTATTTTTCGTCGTATTGAAACTATCGTTCTCTATTGCAGTTTCCTTCAGAGCATAAGATCGAGAGAAAGCCTTCTACCAGACTTTTGAATCTAGTCATTCATTTTTAGTCATTACAAAGCTTCATGGACTTCAGGCTATTTGTAGGTACTTTTAACATTATATCGGGCTTGCATCAAGCTTACAAGTGTTTGCGGTTTGTTTCCTAAAGTAAATCAAGAAGGTGTTTTTAACGATCAGAAACCAATCGGAAGAGCAAAAACATCTTCATTTGCCGGCATTTTATTTTATTATTAGAGTATTGCACGTCTTAAAGGAACTAAAAATCCGTTTGCTCCATGTGGGCAAGTACAAAATGTTTAAATAGACAGATTATCCAAGCACTTAATCTGGCTCTGTTTTAAAGCATTCCCTCTTTATTGTATTTGACAATAAACTGTGATAAACGATAAGAGCTAAAAACCAGAGGCTAAAAATAGGTCATAAACAAATTCATGTGGCTGCTTTGAGCAAACAAGGACTGTTGTGAAATGATAATTGGATAACGATTAGCTAAAAGACAAAAATAGTACACATTCTGTGCTTCTATGCAAGTTATCCTTCTAGTTAAACTTTTCCTGCGTTTTGGCTGAAATCGATTAACATATGTTGTGATATGTTATGTGTCCATATTCTTATCATCAGGCCAAATATTTTTATAAATCGAATACCGTACATAGCATGCAACCAATCTTTTTCAAACAAAATAGTTCTCAATTATTATTATTATCTTTTGCATTTTCTTAACTCAATATATCTTTTATGTTCAACTCATAAACTTTAAACTAAATTGTGTATTCAAATCTCCTCATATTCTTCTTTATGCAATTTGAAATATTTCAAGCCAACGTGCTGACACTAAAATTAATGTTAATCATTTCTACATGAGCTGCACTCAGAGTCTCTGACCTATGAATTACCATGACACATGTCAACTTTAAAGTCGTTAAAGTTCTTGACAGCAGGTTAAAGTACAACGGCCTTACCTCCGTCTCTTATTTTATGAGATCAACTTGTTTAGAGACAGGAATAGTTAAGCGGGAAATGTTTTAGTCACTGTGATAGTTCCACAGTTTATAAAGGACATAGATCGGTTTGAATATGCCATGCAGTTTAAAAAAGAAATAAACATACAAATCAATATAAATTAAAATAATACATACTTATGCTACATACATATGTGCATTTGGAAACCATTTAAAAAGCCTTTGGTGCCTTACTTCAAGGACTAAATATGATATTACATTTTGCCTTTTCAGTTCTGGGCACGGTAGCTTATTTTTAGAATAAAATTTGTTTGAAGGGGAGATTTGTAACCGATATGACTTTTATTTGTGATATTTCAGAAGCTTTGCATTTTCTTTCAGTCATCAGCTCATTTTCTGGAAAATTTAACATCTTTAGATGTCACCAGAATCTATCTCGTTCTATTGATACTGCTACTTCCAATTTCTACTCATTATTTAGCGCATGCTTTCAAAAATATAAAAGATCAATTTAAGTTTTCTAGAAAGATACTCACATCTGTTCTGCCAATTATGCGAATTTTGTTTCAATCATCGCAGACTTCCATATACACCGCCAGTGCTAATTGATATTCCAACGCAACCCCAGACTACTTCAACATCACTATTGGTTTTTGATAATTGGTTTAACAATCATCTCACATACTGTATTGTACCATTTACGAAGTACATACATAAATATCAAATATTGTATCTTTTATACCAGTACTCTTACTTCTTACATTAACAGATACTATAAAATATATTTCATGCAAATTCTCTTTAAGCTAGTGGTGACATCTATAGTTTACTTTTTTGCCATTTTGATTATATTGTTTGATTACCCAATGATGAAAGCTAAATTCTTGAAACGTTTCAAGAAGACATTGCAACTTTTATTTTAAAGTGTGTGTGTGAATGAACCCAACTTTGCATGCATTCTCCCTTGATCTTTTTTACTGAAATGATTCTGGACTAAATTTTTATTTATTTTTCAAAACACTATAACGTCATAGTTGGATACTCCCCTGATAAGGGACAGTCTCAAACTATACGAAAACTTTCAGTATTGCATTCCAGCTCTCACTTAGTTTTTTGTATAACGCCATGCAACGCAAATTTCCTAGATTAGCCGGTCACATACAATACTAGGTGGGGTGAAAAGTAACCTCCTTGGGAATGAAAATAAAAATTTTTTTTAAATGTTTTTTTATTTAATTCAATATAGTCCCGTCCGAAAAGTAATTTTCCGGAAGGTCTGCAAAATACTCCTCCGTGGCGTCGATGATAACCTCGCGTGAGCTGAATTTTTTATTGATGAGCCATCTTTTGAAGTTTGGGAAGAGATAATAGTCCGAGGGAGCCAAGCCGGGTGAATGCGGTGGATGCGATAGCAATTGGAGCCGTAAGTCATTGATTTTAGCCGTGGTTGCGATGCTCTTATGTGCCGGTGCATTATTTTGCAAAAACTATTATTTTTTTCGCTTCATGTGAGACCATTTTGCAGCGAATTCGCTCCAATAATGCATAGTAATACTCGCTGTTGATGGTTTTTCCTTTTTCGAGGTAGTCCATGAAAAGTATGCCATGACAATCCCAGAAAAGCGATGCCAGAACCTTTCCGACCCATCGAGTCTCCCTGAGTCGCTTCGGAGCACTCGTGCCGGCTTCAGTCAATTGCCGGGCACTCATTCTGTTCTCTGGTATTCAACAGTTACCAATCGACGCCATAAGTCCACCCGATTCCGCATCAGCAAATCCAAACACTCGAAGTGCTCTCGCGTTCGTGTTTTTGGTCAGGAGTGAGTATGCGCGGCACCCAGCGGCAGGATAACTTTTCAATATGCAGAATATTGCCCAAAATATGGCGCGTGCGCTCAGTACTAATCTTTGTGGTATCTGCTAGCTCGCGCACCTTCATTTTCCGGTCAGCCAACACAATTTCATATATTTTTTTGACATTGTCCTCTGTAACCGCATCGGAGGGCCTGCCGCTGCGGACTTGATCGGTAGTGGAGTTGCGGCCACCACGAAACTCTCGAAACCAATATTTGACGGTATAATCTGACGGAGCATTAGCCCCATAATATTTATCCAACTTTTCTTTTGTTTCCTTCGCAGTTTTGCCTCTCAAAAAATAATGTTTTAGTTGGCCGCACCCATAACTTGAACAATTTTCAACCAATTCGCTTCAAATTTTAACTAGATCTTAAACTAAATCTATATAAGTACTTAGGATTTTTTTTATATGGTATAGTTCATTTGTATTGTAAATAAAAATTTTCGGGCAATTTTTCTGCAAATTTTACAAATTTGGCTTTGAAATTGCGCCATTCGGCCAAAAATCAATATATCAAAAAAAAAATTATACGTACTTCTCTAGCTGTTATCATGTACAATGAAAAAAAAATAGTAACTCATCATAATTCAAAACTTACAGGAGCTGTTGGTACAACCGTAGAGCCTTCCAAAAAAGAGAGGTCATCTGAGAAACGCTGTACAGCTACCATTTTTAAATAAATTATTCTATAAAAATTATGTTTTGCAGTCAAACATATGTACAATAAACGTCTACCTTTGTAAGCTTGATTTATTTCATAATTTTCGTGAAAAAAAAAAATCACAAAAAAGTTTATTTTTACGGCCTCTAGAATGGCCTATCTCCTTAGGTGTATCTTTTACTCATAAATTTCCTTTGTATGCCATAACAACAATAACCAACAATATCCAAGAAAACTTAAAATACGATTACCTGCATAAATTTTCTTAGGAAAATTAAGTAGATTTAAGAAGTCCAATGTCATGGCTATCGTAAAGTTTTTGCATCAAAAAAATAAGCAAACTCAACTGCGGCAGCCTCTTTATTTTTACTAAGTCTTTAGCGCAATAAAGCAATTATGTTACTTTTCGAAGATATTGTAGTAACTACCCTATCTAGTAGCATACATTGAACATGTCCTAGTACCTTGTATCCTCTTGCCTCAGTATATGCATACTTTCTTTTAGTACTTCGTATATACTCGTATGTATGCACATATACCATGGGTTACCATTCCGTGTTGGTCTCAGCTTCCTTTTTATCCAGCATATTCCATTAACCCGCGCCCTTTACGTTTCTACAGATTGCTTTTTACGGGTTACCTTTAGCCGATAAAATGCCTGGAGATGTTTTTTTAATGCAATTTCTTTCACATTAGCTGTGAGGCGAACATTGCTCGCCATGATATTTATTTAATGTAACCTTTTTAGATGTGGAATGTGAAGATGTATTTTTTATTATATACATTGTCAAGCTCAGAAAATTGTTTTATGAAAAAGCATACTCAAGCTTCTTATGTATGATATCCTCAAGTAGGTCTTGCAGTAAAAATTATGCATAATGCTTTCGAGTTTTAATAAGTTTTCCTGCACTCGACAAGTGAAGATAAACTGTTCATATAGGAACAACGGAAATCGTTCTCTTAACCTTCATGTAGAGATTTTTATTGTAATGTGTTTCAGTAATATGAGGCAATGGTTGACAATAAATACTTGAAGTATCATAGGTCAATTCACTTTCCATCTGGTTGGTAATCAGAAAATATTCGTCATTTTGCTACCTATGGTCATGCATATGCAATGATAATTATTTATGAAGAAACTTCTCTAGAATCTTCACTCGACAAGGTGTGCACCTAAGTCCTTTAAAGTGCCCTAAGTTTATTACTAACTAATCAGTTTTTTGAACTTATGGACAGAACTCCGATCGTAGATACTAACTGCGGCCAATATATGATGAAAGTGTAAAAGGATTGCATTTTTAAAGTTTATGGCATTTTTAATACCCCTGATGTGTTGGGGAAGAGAACTCCATTGTCTTCAAGGGTGAATAAAAACAGACATGACGAATTTAAGTAATTATAGACAGGTTTTCAGTACATTGAGATCGCGAAAATTGTATTTTATTATACAGGTACGGTAGGGATTTAATATTAATGATCTGAAGTAGGTGAATGCAGTTTCGTGCACTGAGATATTGTTTCAAAATACATTTGAATAAGCTTTTTGAATGTGCAAAAATATGGTCATGTCTACGAAGCCCAGGTATACCATATATCGCATTGAAACCTACTTGAAGTTTTGCTGAGATAAGGAATCAACGTCACAGTATACCACCTCGAAATAGCTTATTAAATATTCAATTTCATCCCTTACCAATTTTTATCGAGTCGCCATTGGGGTAAAGCTAGCTGTTTGGCAGAGGTTTTGTAGACATCAGTAAGTGCGACAAATGTATAACGGAGACTTGTTGCGGACTCTATACGCTTAATCCTAGAGTCAAAAAGCCGTAGAACTTTCGATTTCGATGAGTTAAGTAACAATCTTTTAGCTACCGACCAATCGGTCGGTAAAATACTTTTAGGTCTAAAGTCACTGACGGATGTTACATTCGATTTTTTGGCAATCGGTATAATCATCGCAATTTTCAACGAACGTGGAAATGTGAATGTTATTATACAGTGGTTAAGAATATGAGTCAGGTGGGTTATAATTCGGGTAATAAAAGCTTAACGAAGTAAATGGGTACACCGTCCACGCCAGTCGAGTTAGATTTAATGGCCATAACACAGTCAACAATTTCATTTTCGGCAACCACTTTAAAATCACCCGATACATGAATGAGCAAGTGGACCAGAAATTTCATTTAGATGAAAGTCAGGGGTGTAGGGGTTAATTCCCAGCAAGAAGTCATTAAGGACACTTACCGCTATTCATACTACTAGGGACACAAATTTGACACAAGTTATTCCAGAATTGCTCTTCGTTTAACTTACAAGCATATTAGTTTCGCTTGGCAGTCTGGATGTCTAAGGTTGCATTGTTACGCGCTCTTTTTCTGCAGTCAGCTGAGAATGATTTACAATGATAATTACAAATGATGTATCCGAAACAATCTACCCAAAAAAAATATAAAAAACATTAAAATCAAACTGGTCGAGTTAGAAAGTGTAGCGTCGAAATGTCGGTTTCTTGGCAGGGGCTGTTCAACAAGATGTCTCTTAGATACGCAAGATTGTGATAAGATTCTGGTCTATATAACGGTTTTGTTGAACTCTCATGTTGTCTGTTTTTTATCATTTAACTCATGGACATCTTGTCTAACGCAATGACATACGAAATCTGCTGCAAAAAATTAAAAATGGGATGTCATACCACCTTGATCAAAAATAACCGTGTGGCGCTCCCATTGTCCCGATTTGAGTTCTGTTTTTTTTTTTTTTTTTTTTTTTTTTGTTAAGTTGGTACATTTGTTGTTGACATTCCCTCTAAATCTTAGCGTCATAGGTTGATGTACGTATCCAAGAGTATCTCTGTGGCGATTTTTTACAATTTTAGAAATGGATTTAAATTTACAACAACGAACTTGTATATATTAAATTTTGCATAAAAAACGGATTCAAAGGTGCGCGAACGTTGGAAAAGTGTTTCGGAAACGATTCTCTAAAGAAAACGGTAGTTTATAAGTGGCACGAGTGGTTCAAAAGTGATCGTGAGTCAATCGAAAATGATGAACGCAGTGGCAGGCCTTTGACATCGAAAACCGAAGAAAATAGCGGAGGACTTGAACATTGCCTATGGATCCGTCCAAGACACTTTGATTGGGTTGTTGCCAAAAGACCTCAATTTCATGAAAAAAAGAGTCCGTGTTGACGTTGCAAAACAGATGATTTGCGAGGCTGAATCCGATCCCACATTCATCAAAAGTATCATTACTGGAGACAAAAAGGCAATGCTCACGGTTTTCATGGATTACAACGGTGTAGTGCATCATGAATTTTTGATAGAAGACCAGACAGTAAACAAAAAGTATTATTTGGGCGTTATGAGACGTTTGCGTGAAGCAATTCGCCGAAAGAGAACAGAATTGTGGGCAGAAAACTCGTAGATTTTGAACCATGATAACGCACCGTCGCACAGTACTATCATTATTCGTAATTTTTTGACAAAAATTGCAACAAATACCATCCAACAGCCACCGAATTCACCTGATTTGGCTCCCTGTGACTTCTTTCTGTTCAATCGAGTTAAAAAAAACCACTACAGGGAACGCGTTTTAGCAGGCGGGAGTAAGTAATGGAAAAATCGCAGGAAGCACTGATGGACATACCGAAAACCGAATATAAAAAATGTTTCGAGAATTGAATCAAGCGCTGGCATAAGTGTGTTGCAGTCGATGGGGATTACTTTAAGGGTCTTTTTTTGGACCCCAGGTTATGATCGGGTAGCGAGGACTCGATTTGTAGGGCTCGATATATATATTTGAGTTCCGTTTATGCAAGGTAATTCTGACGCGGACCAAATCAATGCTCTCCGATGCCTCAAAATAAAAAGTGACATCCTAACCGTCCCTCAGAGATTGCAGCCTACTAGCTGAATTAATGGTGCACAACCCTTTTCATTGATCCCTTAGTTCGTTGAACATAAGTGACACCTATCGATAGTCCCTACGAGAACTTTAAAATTCAGTACCATGGGGGTCAGGGTCCCGCGGACTTTGGTCTGGGCCTGACTTGAAAGAGATAGATGTGGTTAAAGCATAAAGTCGGGGTATTCTACAAGTTGGTTGACCCGATGAAGAGTTGCGATAAGTACTAGGTGTGGCGACAAGCAAGAGCTTGTAGGTTGGCGTCGACTCAAACCAATTCTGGAACACAGTTTCAGACTTGGCATTATTGAAATATTGTAAGTGTGCGCTTTTTAGATGTCTATTTTCTGGTGCCCATTGATGTATAGACATTACGTAAGATTAAGGCATTTTATAACAAGTGTTTACGAGTAACACATGAGACTTACTGACGCACCCGTCAGACTGCAAGAACAAGGTGCTAGTGTAGTATGTATTATCATTTACTCATTTACTCATTTTTCTACGAAAGAATATATATATGTATAAGAAAATGAAATGTAAAACGAAATCCCCACAAAACGAATAGTTTTAATAATGTTTATAACATTAATTTGAACAATGCTCCACTTGCGTCGTTTCTAAAAATTTTGTGCTCAATGCCAACTCAAACTCGAATTACCAGCGCTATTTAAGAGGAGAATATCTCAATAAGAATCACCATATGATGAATAGAAAATATATGGTATGCAAGTAGAATTGTTTTTTATCAGCAGATTGAATGACAAGCACTTCTTAAGACTTGAACATTTCATTCCTTTTATCAAGATATAATATTTTCAATTTTTGCCCAACAATAAATCCATCACAAAGCCTTAGAAAATGGACAAATAAAACATGGAATTACCGTACCATTATCGATAATCCATAAAATGTCAAAACAATAAAGCACTGCCTGACAAAGGAGAAGATAGTATTAGGTAGAGAGGGTTATCATTCATTCATTTTTTTCGTAAGCGGTAAAAGTTACCATGATTAATCAAGTTTCAAAAACAAGAGGAAGTAAGCGGGTAGTGACTTTAAGGGGGAACTTCCCATTTACGAAGGGTAGAGGGAAACATACATATATTGCATACGTTTTGTAGGCTTACAGTGTTACAAATGATCTTTTGCAATAACCTATATAAGGTGTAAGTTTTAAATCTCAATTGAATTAGGAAATCATCTGTATGAATGCGTTATGTCTGCTTTCATGGAATTAATCCGTCTAAGGAGCATTCGTTAAATTAGATTAACCAGAATTAGGAACTAGGCTTCTGAAAACAATAGTGACCAAAGTGACTGACACGTGAACAAACAATGAAGAAAAGTGCAGCAATGCGGTATCTCAGTATTCAGAAGAATTGCACCTTTCTTTTTCGGAAAAAGTTACTCGTATATACATATGTACATGATAAGTGTTGTGTGTAGAATAGCGTCACTTTGCTCAAATACATCGTGCCATTCCCAATATTTGCATGTTATTAGAAGTCTTATATGACGTTTTGTAAGCTGGAAAATGAGCTACCACCAGAGTTTCCAATAAGTTTCATGAATCTTTTCTTCATATACCATATGCAGATGTGCAAATCTACTTAAATTAAAAGTTACGACACTCTCTTGGCTTTTATTGCATTTTCAGAAACTCTTCTACGACTTACTTAAAGATTATAAGATTGTTATTTACTTACAATAAGGCTCTCTAGTTAGTGCCACCTTCTACTGATTTTGCCCCAATGTAACACATTTGCTGAAAAGTCCGTAACATACAAAATTTTTGCAAAATTCAACTTTATTTATCAATATAGTTGCCTTCGAGGGCGATACACTGATTGAAACGATTTTTCAATCTTTCGATACCAGTTTTGTAGTACGATTTCGGTTTAGCCTCTGTTTCGGCGATTACTTCTTCATCGGTCTTAAATCTCTTTCCGGCGAGCATTCTTTTGAGGTCTGCGAACAGGAAATAGTCGCTGGGGGCCAAATATAGAGAATACGGTGGGTGGGGAAGCAATTGGTAGCCGAATTTTACCATCGTTTTCATCGACTTGTGACACGGTGCATTGTCTTGATGAAACAGCACTTTCTTTTTCTTCCATGTGTATCCCAAAATACGGATGCCATAACCATAACCTTGGACGAGGTTCGTCGCTTGCTCGCCGACTTGACTCTGGTGTGAAGTGATGGAGCCAAGTTTCATCCATTGTCACATACCGACGCAAAAATTCGGCTTTATTGCGGTTGAAAAGCTTTAAACACTCCTCTGAATCATTAACACGTTCTTGTTTCTGGTCGAATGTGAGCAAACGCGGCACCCACTTTGAACAAAGCTTTCGCATGTCCAAATGTTCGTGTATGATATATCCAACACGCTCTTTTGATATCTTCATGGTCTCAGCTATCTCGATTAACTTCACTTTACTGTCATTTGTAATCATTTGTGACCACTTTTAAATTTTTCAATCCACTTGCGAATGGTTCGTTCGGCTGGTGCAGAGTCCGGGTAACACTTATCAAGCCATTTCTTTGCATCGGCTGCATTTTTTCCCATCAAAAAGCAATGGTAAATCAACACACGAAATTGCTTTGAACCCTTTTTTTTCACAATAAAAAAAGTTGCTTCACTCACAACGCTATATCTCGAGAACTAATCGTCCCACAGCTGTCAAATTTATACACGTATCTTTTGAAGGTTGGATGGTATGGACGGCACGGTCAATGTAATAACCAGCACCAAGAGTGTGTTATTAGTATTTATGAGCTTAATTTTATATTTAGTTCTTTTTTTCAAACTTGAGAATAAAATACTATTAATCGAAGTATGGTCTGTAATATTTTAATTAAAAATGTTCACAATAATAGCGGTTATTTTTATTATATGCAATTTTCGAACAACAACGTCGTTGGTGTGCAGTCAAAAAAATAGCACCACCCACAATATTCCAGGCAAATAAGAACACCAAGGACTTCTAAAGTAAAAATTTATTTCTTTTTATCTCTGTAATTAGGTAATAAATATAGTTATTGAATATTCAAAAGATTGTTACATATCTTTTATTGCAAATAACTTCATTACAGCGTCGTGGCATGTAATCGACCAATGACTGACACCTCTGCAAAGGTATGGCATACCAGCAACATCGAATTGTTGACCAAAGGTCGTTAATGTTTCTCGATTGTTGCTCCGAAACTCCATAAATGTTCCAGTGGATACTGAGGTGGTCATTCCGTAACATTGACCTGTTTTTCTTCGAACCACCTTTTAGCTGTTTTGCTGGTATGTTTGGGGTCGTTTTCGTGCTGGAAAACCCACCTCAACGGCATTTCCTCAGAGGCAAATGCCTACATAACTTCCTATTTTTAAGGTATAAGCTGGGTTGAATTCCTTATTTAAGGGCCTTCTTACATAGCAACTAGACCCAATACCACCAAACTACACGAACTTGCTTTTGTCAGTCCAGAGAGCGTTCCTCCACTTCTGTGCTGGCCAATCGATGTGGTTTCTTGGAAACGACAATCTTTTTGCCACATGACAAGGTGCCAGCAGTGGAACTTTTCTTGGCCTCCGGGCATTCAAATTAACTTCCCCCAATCTCCGACACATGGCCGATACATCCAGTTCACTTTTTAGCTGTACAGCTGATTTAAAGGGCTCCTTTTTAGTGAGTCTTACTATGCGTTTTATTTCATGAGGCAACGTTGCTGGCTTTCTACCACGTGTTTCTTCCTTCGGTTGGTATAAAATCGCATTCCGAATTATTTTATTCGAACATTCAACAATTTTCCAAATTTCCTTGTAGGTCTTACCTTCAGAAATTATTTTTTTTATTATAGCCCTTTTGACTTCGGTGCAGTGTCTTCCATGGCCCGTGTCCGCAAAATTAATGGCTATTTTCTTTTATTTTTTGAAGATAAATATGTATTACTTAATAAGTTTACCGAATTAAACTGATTTGCAAGTTATTTTATAAAATTGTTCTATTTCTTAGCCGACATCCTCTGTTGGTGCTATATTTTGACTGCACGCGTACAGAGGTGTTGTTGCAAAATTGCAGATAACACAAACTACCATTACCGTTGTATATATTTTTCAGTAAAATAGCAAAGAACACATTTACAATAAGGGGGTTCAACAGTAAGATGTTAAAAAAATTAATCAAATAAGAAATATTGCTCATAAAAGTTTTAATGCGATTATGGTGCTATTTTTTTGACCGCAGCTGTACATATATTCGTTTTTTTCAGAACTGCTCCTTCAGCTGCGTTTGTTTATTATTATTCTTTAGTTCCACGAAAAGGATACGTATGTCTTTCGCATTAAAAGCTATGTTTCAATTTCTCGTGACGCCCTTGCCTTTCTGGAACAAGAAAGCTCTCTTTTTGTTTTAACCGATCACCGCTGATTTATTTTTCGAATAAAATTGCTAACTTTTTGAATTTAAAATTTCCAATTTGTATGCATACGTGAAAAGGTGTGTGATCTGGTCCAACAACTTGTCTTCAGTTGATCATCTGTACATGAAAAACTTTATGATGATGATTTTCAGTTAAGTCCGAAAACAGAAGTAGTGCGACTGATTTACAATACCCTTTCTCTCGATTTCTATAAGAAAATGCCATAATTTGTCTTCAATAAATAAGAACGAGCTTTATGTTCGTTGAGTTGCAATCTTTAAAATACAAAGCCCTATGCCTACGGTCGAAGTAGCACATTTTTTTAAACTTTTCGGTAAGTCTTTTCACTTTATAACAAACGTACGCTTAGAGAACAACATTACTCTTTCATTCGTTGCAGCATAAATACTTGCATACTGGAAGATAGACGGTAAACAACGCAGTATCTATTTTTTAGTTCGTTTTTTAATTTCCATATAGTGAATAATCCAAGAATTTCCAAACAATTAAAAAATCAATAAAATTTATCTGAATCCACAATAAACTCTAAATAATATAGTTTATTAATTATTTCTTATTCTTACAGAAAATGGAAGGCAAAACCGTTATTATAACCGGAGCTAACAGTGGCATTGGTAAGGAAACAACCAGAGATCTAGCCAAGAAAGGTGCTAGAATCATTATGGCATGTAGAAATCAGGAGACAGCTCAAGCAGCTAAAGGTTCGTTCAAACATATTCCAAATAAACAACACTTTTGCAAAATTTTTTTTTTAATTAGATGAAATCGTTAAGGAGACCGGAAATACCAATTTAATCCTCAAGAAACTAGATCTTGGATCACAAAAATCTGTCCGCGAATTTGCAGCTGACATTTTGAAAACTGAAAAAAAAATCGACGTCTTAATCCACAACGCTGGTATGGCCTTAGCATTCCGGGGTGCAACCAGTGAAGACGGTATCGAACTAACAATGGCCACAAATCACTATGGACCCTTCCTTCTGACACACTTGCTAATTGATTTACTGAAAAAAAGCGCTCCGTGTCGTATTGTCATAGTTGCTTCTGAATTGTATAAATTCGCTTCAGTCAATTTGGACAAATTGAATCCAATTGGAACATTTCCGGCTGCATACTTGTACTATGTATCAAAGTTTGCCAATATCTACTTTGCTAGAGAATTGGCCAAACGTCTAGAAGGTACCAATATCACAGTAAACTTCCTACATCCGGGCATGATTGATTCGGGTATTTGGAGAAATGTTCCATTCCCATTAAATTGGCCAATGATGGCAATTACAAAGAGCTTCTTCAAAACAACTAAACAGGGTGCTCAAACTACCATCTACTTGGCTACTTCGGATGAAGTAGCCAATGTTTCTGGAAAATACTTTATGGATTGCAAGGAGGCAACATTGAATGCTGCTGCCATGGACATGGAAAAGGGCAGACAAATTTGGGAGGAATCTGTAAAACTAGTCCAGTTAACAGCAAGTGATCCTAAGATCTAAATCATAGTGACTGAGCAGCACTCATTTATAATTAAGAATAAATAGCTTATATTTTTTTACGATTTAGTAAATGTTTTAGTAAAAATAGTTATGTAGGGTAATTTATTTTTATTTGCACAGCTGTAAAAATATGAGAAACAATGGTAATATTTTGCTTGAATTCTTCTTACAAACGCTTCTCTGACTTCCTGGAGCATTCTATAGACTTAACTTTTTTTTGGCCAAAAGTTTTACCATTAGCGTACGTATTGACTGGCATAAGTGAACCTAAAGATACTGTAACGACGATATGACAACACATCAGTTGTACTTATTTTACCTCCACGTGGGAGCCACCGTACAATAAAATTATAAACCCGAGCGTTGAAAGATGAAAAATGAATAAACTTCGCGACTTACCGAGTCTCAGAAGGAGGACGTACGGCGAAAGAGACGTTTTGATAGATACTTTATATGATCTATCTATCAATGGGCGTAAAAACAGAATGAAAAATCGTCCTGAGCGGCTTAAACAGAAAGCCGAAGAAAGAAGAGTATTATTAGTGGTATCGTTTGATGGTAGCCTGTATGAAGCCAGTACGAAATTCTTCAATAATAAATTCAGGCTAAGCGATTTTGAAGCGGAACGAAACATTGTTTCGTACATTTAAATGTTCTTAAAGGCTTTTCGACCACTAATCGTCAATCAATTGGCCATGTTACGATTGATGTTAGGCTCTCCTCGAATATTATAGATTTCCGATTATTACGATTCGTAGAAATTCGTAGAAATAAACAAGGAAACTAATTAGTAGAATAGCAATTGCCGAAGATGAGAAAAGCCACTTCTATAGACTATTAAACCGCTAGATTTCCTTAATTCCGGTATCAGGCACAACGATTCATGCAACCTTGTGTTTTCACCGAACCCATTATATCATATCCTTAGGTCTATTATAAATGGTTAAATGTTTAAACGAACGATTTTATAAAAAACCTATGAAGTCCGGATGAACATACTCGTATACCAACTTTTCATTGATTTTTAGATCACATTTGGCACCATCTATGACATTTTTAAATGCTAACTGCTCAGTATAGGTCAGAAAACCACAAAACGGGAATCAGTTATCTTTTAATTTCTTCAATATCATACTAGAGCCAAAATTATCTAAAGCAAACCAGCAGTATTGAAAAAAAGCAGCAAAAATGAGCTTAGTTGTGTTCAAAGTGTTCAATAAAATACTGTGAACAAGACGTACTCATAACATAACGAGAAGTTACAGTTACACTGAACGAAAATTTAAACGACAAAACCAAAGTCAAAAAACGCCAAAAGGGATGAAAGTCTATCTCTTCTCCGACGTTTCGAATTGGGAAGACTGGCAATAATAACTATGTGAAGGACACGGGATGCAAGCACAATGTTGACCAGCTGTAGGAGCTAGCCAATTGAGATATGGAAAGCGTTACTCTTCGGGTGAATTACTTTATGCAGCAAACACTTGAACGACTAAGTAAGTACTTTAGCCGTTGGTCTTACCGCGAATAAAACAAACGCAATCTTTTAAAAAAAAATAATTTACGCTCTTTATTTGATTGCTTAATAGGCGTCTGTATTCTACAGCGTTTGACTTGCGACTAATCTCCTACCTATCGGCAGACTCTTTTCCTAGTGTAGCCACTTTACAATCACTAGTTAGTGTTGCCACTTTATATTTCTTACATTCTTATCAGTTTCTCTCCTATGGCTTGCTACAACTCGACCATCCTGACTTGTACTCGTCCCGATTTCCCTCTTTGTCCTACTACAATTACGTGATTTGTTTGCTCTCGTTTGTAACCATGGTTTGATGTTGACTGCTTATTATATTCCTTTATACGGGATCTGGCTTACTTGAAATCCTTCTACATCCTTCACCATGTACCGATCATTTCGCAAAATCTTTTTAATTATATAGGGACCATTAAACCTAGGGGCTATCTTGTTACTAGCACCTGGGGTGCTGATAAAGTTCTTCACCATTACATAATCTTCTTTCCCATATGCCTTATGCGTTCTGTAGTGGTCCTTTCGTGACTTATTATATTCCTGACACTTAATCATCTTATTAGCAGCTCTCGTTCGTATTTTCTCTAAATCTCTCTCATTTCCCTCCTCGTATTGCTCATTTAAACTCTCCTTCAGAAAATCAATAACTTCGGCTTTTTTACTTACTCCGAACAGCAATTCACTCGGTGTCGTGCCTATACTTCGGTGTATTGTGTTGTTCATAGCGAATTCTATCCTTGGTAGTATCCCATTTAGAGAATTTTCGTATCCTGCGTCTGTCAGTTTTGCTATCATGGTCGCCAGACTTCTGTTTATCCTTTACATCCGTTGGCCTGTGGGGAAGTCGTCGCAATCTTTATATGATGTACATTCTTATCTTCCAAGAAACTTACGAAATCCTTTGAAGTAAACGCACTTTCTCTGTCTAACACCAGCACCTTCGGTCGGCTATACGAATTAAAATAAGATCTAAGACAGCTTATTACTTCACTTGTGCTGATTGTCCTAACGGCAAAAAGTCTGACGTACTTAGTACTACTAGGAACACATACTCCTTTTTCGCCCGTTTGAGTGACACTGGGCCAAAGTGATCTACTTGTATCATCTGGAAGGAAACATTTCCTTTTGGTATGTGCTTGTGGTATTCGTGCTTTCCAAACTTAAGTAAAAATGCGATACACTTTAAGCAATTCGCTATATGCATCTTGATTTTACTTTTCATCTGAGGGAACCAATATGTTTTTAGAAGCGCGTACAAGACTTTGTCGCAACCCACATGACCCATCTCGTCATGGTATACATGCAAAATCTTACTTTCCATCCCTATAAGAACGTAAACCACTATTTTTTTCCCCACTTTCCTATACACTAGTCCGTTACGCATCTCATATAGACTACTCTCTTTTTCTTTCAATTGTTTCTGTATCTCTTTAATTTTCCTATCCTCATGTTGGCAAATAGATAAATTTTGTTCAAACGTATTTTCTTCTAGCTCCAGTGCTATTCTGGCTATTCTGGGGCTTACCTCTCTTTTGTTTAGTGTCAATGTTACGTATTAATCTGTCACAATCTTGAATCTAATGCCGTGTAAAGATATCCTGAATTTTTGCAGCGCATAAATTATTGCCAATGTTTCTAGTTCGAAGCTGTGATACTTTGACTCACATTCTGTTGCTCTTTTGGAAAAATAAAACACCGGATGGAACCTCCCATCCGCCTTCTTCTGCATCAATATTGCCCCAAATCCGGTGAAGCTCGCGTCGCAATGGAGCTCCGTCTCATCCCGATAACAGTAAATTGCCAAAATAGGTGCCATCAGTAGTCTTCTTTTCAGTACTTCGAAGCATCGCATCCATTTAAAAATGGCATCCTTCTTTAAAAGTCTGTATAATGGCTGAGCTAACACTGAAAATGCTTTAACAAATCTTCTGAAGTAGGAACATAGTCCTAGAAAATTATGAACAGCCCTTACATTATGTGGCACAGAGAAATTCTTTAATTCTTTATCGATTCGATGTCCTTTTCATTTACCATCCATGGTAAAAAGCACTCTTCAGATCTAATAATGTGTACACTCGTTTATCTAAACACTCGTCAAGTATGTCATCGATTAGTGGAATCGGGTGATTGTCTCTTAAGGTAACCTTATTTAAGTTCCTGAAGTTCACGCAAAGTCGCAAATCGCCTGTTTTCTTTTTTACTAATAATATAGGTGACGCGTATTCCGATCTGCTTGACCTGATCATTCCTTCCCGCAGCAACTCGTCTACGATAGATTGTACTTGTTCCTTTTCGGTATATGAGAGTTTCTTCCGGTAACAATAAAACGGTTTTGTATCGTTCAACCTTAACTTCATTTCGTATTTAATCTCGGGTTCTTCGGGACGCTTACAGTACAAATATTTCTCATTGAACATTCGTTTAAACTTTTCTTTTGCCTCCCAATCTAGACTACAAATTTTTAATAGCTCTACTTCCGTTTCTACATCTATCTTTAATAACTCACCTGAAAATGTACTGTGATTACGTCACTCGTTTATTTTCCTAATACTACGGTAGTTAATCTTAGCTTCGCCTTTCTCATGAAGTCCCTACCTAGAATTAGAGGAAATGTCATTGTACCATCCGGTACCACTAGTAGATCGAGTTCAACCTATCCTTTTTCCAATAAAATTTGACAACACACTTTACCTAGTATTCTTACGGGACTTTTATTTATTCCCTGAAACTTTACATTTTCTTCATATGAATTAATAACTGCTGTTGGAACGTATCCCTGCCTGACTATGCTGATCGAGCTGCCGGTATCTAGTAGTGAATCTAATAATATTTTATAATGTAAATTTCCAAATAATCTTATGGATTCATCTGCTTCGTCTTCTTGGTGTACGTTGTATATCGGCTTCCTGCTAGGCTTCTGACAATCGTTTTTTTCTATTTTTCTATTATTATTATTTTTTTGTTGGATTGGATTCCACTTCTAATTTTTAGCCGTTAGTCTTATCGCGAATAAAACAAACACAATCCTTTAAAAAAAACAAAAAATAATTTACGCACTTTATTTGGTTGCTTAATAGGCGTCTGTATTCTACAGTGTTTGACTTACGACTAATCTTCTACCTACCGGCAGACTCTTTTCCTAGTGTGGCAACTTTGCAATCACTAGTTAGTGTTGCCACTTTATATTTCTTACATTCTTATCAGTTTCTCTCACCTCACCTCCCCCTCGGAACTTTAACTTTTGACGTTTTCAGGTCACTGAAAAACATCTCTTTTCTCGTGGTGGGCTTATGTAAGTAGCCTGAGAGACTACCATTTATCTCCGCAAGTAAGAATAGATCAGTTGAACATTCAGCTTTTTGGATGGCAGGCACAGGACATTCCAAGGCGTTGGAAGGCCAATACACTTGGCAAAGACAGATTTATAATACCATTTTTACCAGGTAGATGTTACTTAAGTAAAATAATCGCTACACTATTATAGTACATGCAAACTCATATAATAGACAGAAGCCATTGGAAGAGCAAATATTTGGTAAGCTCAAGCAATTTTTATAGGATTTCAATTAAAAACGAATAAAAAATGTATCTGAGAGCTTTTTACCATGACAATTTATTATAAATGATTTCAAAAATGTAGACATAAGAACAAATTTCTGATACACTCGAAATTCCAAATGTCTGAGCAAAAAATTTTTATAAATTCAAAATGTTTTCTACAATAAGTTATAAGTTTTGGACCGAAAGTCACTTCTACATACCTAATATTAGCCTCAATATAAGTAAACTTGATACCAAAACAATAATATGCAGATTTTTAAAAGTATGCCTCATATCTAGAATAGGCTATCGATGGCAACCTCTTTTTGAAACGTCTTTTCAATGCTTATTCTACCTCTTTTACTCGTTTTAATTGATTCCGGTGCAGATGTGTCCATCAAAACTGTCGTCAAAACTGACAAATATGTATATCAGCGTATGCTGCGAACATTACAACCATTAAGACCGGCGTCGAGAATCGACTGAGAGTAAATATTGGGTTTAGAAGAAAATTCGAGTGAAAATTCAAACAGCTGACATTCAGACCGCGATCATAGTTGCCGGCTTTTCGTACCACGTAAATCTCTTTGAAGGCCACAAACGAGACAGAGTAGTCGATTGGAAGGGAAGGATAAACAAAAAGGCAGAGGTATATCTAAGTTAAATCGCAAGGTATATTAGGATTCTAATCCGACATCTGTGACACATCAATTTTTGACAAAATTTTAACCTTTTTTCTCTCAATCGTCATCTGCCACCCAACAAATTAATAGCTGCACGGGCCGGGATTTGCATATTATCTTTATATACAGGGTGACTGACTTGAACTGCAACTTTTTAAAATACTTTAATTTTTTTATTTTTTTTGATAAATTTTATTGTGCCAAAGCGAAAAATGTTGGAAAATACATCAATTTTCAAATTGTATCAGTAGTTGTCAATATGTCCACCTTTGGTGCCTTGAGACGGCCGAAGAAAGTATCGCACGCTGCACGCAAGTGGCTCTGCGGTATTTTGGCCCATTCCCGGCGAAGCGCTTGTTTGAGGTGGTCCAAACTTTGGTATTTTTTAGTGCCAACCTCCGCTTTCAAAATACCCCAGACAGAGAAATCCAACGGATTTGCATCCGGAGAATTTTCAACCCATTGTGTAGAAGAAATGAAGTGTGGAACATTGTTTTTTAACTAATCTTGGTTGACGCGCGCTTTGTGAGACGGTGCCGAGTCTTGTTGAAATGTCCACGGTCTCCGACCGAAATGATTGTTTGCCCAAGGCTTCAATACTGTCTCTAAGACAGTTTCACGGTATACGATCCCATTAATTTTGACACAACGGTTCAAAAATACGAGCGGAAAGCGCCCATCGGCGGTTATGGCGGCCCAAACCATCACCATCGGTGCTGCCTGCTTTTTGGTGGCCGTCCGAAGGTGTAAATTTTCGAAGGACTTCTCCGGAAAATAAACACGGTCATTTTGTTTGTTGACATATTGCTCGATATCAAATGGCGACTCATCGGAAAAAAACCAAATTCGGACTCACCACTTTCGTGCAATTTGAAAGTGAACTTAAATTTTTTTATTATTGGTTAAAAGAACAATTCATGGCATTTATTTTTGAGAATGAAATCATGTAAATATTGGCCACGACTACGTCTGAGGTGATCCATTGCAGAGGTCCAATTTTGGACGACTCGTTCGAGCATAGCGACTGGTATTGCGCGGATAACACGAGTAATGTTGGCGAGTAGCTGGCTTATTCCTGAAGACCTCGTGATTACATATCCCGAGAGAAAATAGTCCAAAGGTGTGATATCGTAGAATCTAGGCAGCCAATTTACCGTAGCAAAACGTGAAATTAAGTGCTTGCAAAATATGATTTTTCTACAAGTCCATTGTTTCACGAGCTGTAGCGTCGTCTTGTTGAAACTAGAGCCCACCGAGATCATGTGCTTGAATTTCAGGAAGCACATAGTCCGTTAACATGGCGCGATAATGGTTACCATTGACGGTAACATACTGATTTGCCTCATTTTTGAAGAAATGTGGACCAATGATTCCACCAGCCCATAAGCCACACCATACAGTTGTTTTAATGGAAGTAATGGTAGCTATTGGTACTCTTCGGGTTGCTCATCAGCCCAAATACGGCAATTTGAAGCAAATAGGCTTCATCACTGAACAAAATTTCATGATAAAACACCGGATTTTCATTGAGTTTTTTCAGAGCCCATTCACTAAAAATATGACACAAATTCAAGTCGGCTGGCTTCAATTCTTGCACAAGTTGTCGAATACGCCAAGCCAAGCTGCTGAGAACGACGGCGAATCGATTCGTCACTTTTTTCTTTTACACTTTGTAGACGTAGACTTTTACACTTTGTACTCTCTAACCGGTTGAGTATCATCCCCTTATGTAAACTTGGACTCAAATTTGCGAATGGTATTGGCAATAGTGGTTACGGTAGGTCGATTATGCGCACCGTAAGTTCCTCGAATCGCACGAAAAACATTTCTCACAGAACGTTGATTTTCGTAATACAACTAAACAATTTGTAGACGCTGTTAGTGTGTGATGACTTGCCAAACGACACTGAACAAAAATGATAAGTTTGATAAGAGTCATGCATGATCTGTCAAAGAAAGCCTTTTGAAAATCAAACCTCACGATGAATCACCCTGTATAAAGGGAACAAATTTGAAAGAGTACTGAACCTTGCGGGCCACCAATAGTGATTACTTTAGAACTACTATACTTGTTACCAATATTAACATTCTGTGATCTATCACTTAGATAAGATTTAAGCCAATCGAAAATAAATTTTAGCTAAAAGAATATTGTGGTTAACCATATCGAAAGCTTTCGTTGTGTTAATAAAAATGTCAGAGCAAACCCGTTTTTCATCAAGTCCTTTATAAAGCGTAATTCTTCTTGAGGTATTTTTATTTTTTTTTTTTTTCAAAAATAAAAGACGATCAAAAAATTTCATTCTTTCGGATAATCTTATTTATCATTCAAAAGAACCATTTTTAGTAGATTATTTCTTTCCAATGTGCAGTCTAAACTTTCAATTTTCATTGATGCGTACGCGCATTACGGGTTGTGTTTGAGCAATGACTCAAGTAATGCTGGCCTCCAATTTATTAATTGTAGTCGACCTATCCAAGTAGACTTTGGATAAAGAAAAAAGGCTAGATATGATGTTATATGATCTAGGCGGCCAATTCACTGGTTTAAAAAGTGAAATTAACTGTTCACCGAATCGTTCTCGTAATACTACAAAGCCATGGTTTCACGCGCTGTGTGTAAGTGGCGCCGTCTTGTTGAAACAAAGACAATCGCTATTCAAAGCTACGTTCCGTTCGTCCTCAATTTTGAAGAAATATTGGCCGATTGTTCTTACAGCTTAATAACAAAACCAAACCGTTGTTTTGTCTGGAGATATGGCAGCTCTTGGACCTCTTCGGTTTGCTACGCCACCCAAATACGATTATTTTGCTTATTGATGTAGCCATTAAGTCAGAAATGGGCCTCATCACTGAACAAAATTTTTATCGAAAACAGTGGATCTTTTAGAAGTTTTTCAAGAGCCCAACGACCGAAACTGTTACGATTCGGAAGGTCGGCCGCTACCGTCGCTATATTTTCTACACCACATGCTAGGTGTATTCTATTTAGTCACGCATTATCTTTTCGATGGTGTGTGCAAATTGTGCATTACGTAGGCCAATTATATGGGCCATAAGTTACTCTAAGCACACAAAACACATTGCTCGTTGAACACTAATTTTCGTAGTATACCTGAATAATTTATAGACGCTGTGTCGAACAATACTGTCGAACAATACCGAAAAAAAATGCAATGTTAGTGTGACATGACGAATGCGTTATATCTCCTGAAATCCTCACTGGAAAAAGGGCCTCTAAAAGAATCTTCAGAGCATCCTTAGTACAAAGCCTAGCTCAAAAACCGAAGTGCGAATATTTTCGAGGGATTTTTCCCTCGATGTTATGTGTACTTTCTTGTTAACACCATATAATTGGTTTTGTTCTTATTTATCTCATTTACCGCTAAGCCCATCCTAGCAGCTTGCAATTCAATACTATCAAGCGCACCGGTGGCAGTCTGCTGCGTTATTATGTCAATATCATCGACGTACGATAGTATTGTAGTTACACAGACTTTTGAAAGATAATGCCTCCAGTGTTCACTTATGAGTACCGCACAATTCTTTCAAGTATGAAGTTAAAGGAATCACATGACACTGCGTGACCTTGTCTAAAACCTTTCTTGACATCAAATGTTTCTATTAAGTCGTTAGCTACCTTGACGGAGCAGCGTCAAGTTGCTTGTGTTAAAGGGGTTAAGGTACCCTTAAATTGCCTGCATACAGCGAGAGCGATGGGAAATTAGCGATTAAAGAAAGAGAGGTACCGATGTACGTTGGTTTTAAATGTCTGAATTATTCAATTACTAAGAAATAATAAAGAGCTCGGTAGAGCATTCCATAAGAGAGCTGCTCAGCTTAGAAACGCATCACATATTTCAGAGTACGTGAGAAAGTGGGCTTGGGTTACGGTTAAAGGTTTAAAGGAGCGGAATGCTACTGACGGTTTCTTTGGAGCACTGGTACAAAAACTAGACATGACTCTGTATAGCTAGTCTCTATAAATGCAATCAAATGCGACGTTAAAATCGTTGAAAAAATGGTGGGTATTGATTGGGATTTCTTGAGTTTTTTTCCAGGATCTGACGTAGTGTGAAGTTTTGACTCACACAATATGGCGGATAAGATCTTGTATCCGAAGCCGAAGAGACTTACACGTCTATAGGTGGCGCAGTTGATGGGGTCTCCTCTTTTGTGAATCTGGCAAACTACACTGTGATTCCATTCATCAGGCTTAAGCTCTTCTGTTCATATGTGAGAAATGAAGTGGTATATGCTCTCCACAAAATCATTGACGTCAGTTTTGTATGTCTCGGCCGGTAAGCCGTCAGGTCCAGCTGCTTTGTTGGATTTCAGATTATATATTGATATTTTTACTTTGTTTCGGTCAGGTAGACAGAAGCTTTGGTTATCATCACTTAAGTTGAACGGTTTATTCTGCCTGCCGGCGAGATTTTGAGTTTCTTCGCCATTATACAGTCTGCAGAAAGAGTTTCTCCATATTTTCAGCACCGACTCTGACTGTACTACATGGTGTCCTTCCTCATCCCTATAGGCTTCTATACGTATCTTCTTATCTTGGTACGTTCTTATTTCCTTTGGTAACACTTTCGTATGTTATTTCTTGTGTACATCCGCTCAATATCTTTGATCGTGCGCTTCTCGTGCTCGTTTTCCTTCTAAAGAAGAAGGCGATGTTCTTCCCATCTCTTCTCCTCATAGAGCTCACGAGCAGCTCTCGTTTTTTGTTACAGCGCCATTTTGTAGGCATCTTGCTTAGCTGTATGTACTTGCCGGCATTCTTCATCAAACCGGAGATTTTTTTGGTGGTGATTAGGTGAAACTCAGCACTCGTTGGCAGCGTTGCCACTGGTCTTCGGTACTTGATGCTGGTAAAATAACAGTTTTAGAAAAATTTAGGAATACGCGTTTGGCGAAGATTCTGGGTGATCACTTCGATTGCGGAATTTCAAAGTTACATCTTCTCACATTAGTTCTTTTTTGTTATGAAGCATGGGAAATTCGAATTGGTATCTTGGCTGCAACAATGTCAATTTTGGCTTTCCAGAACGTTCGAACGTCCAGATTTCTGAAGGCATTCCGAATGTTAATTGCAAAATAATCAATTTGATTTAACATTTGTTGATCCGGAAATAAAATATTTCGTCCAGTCGCAAAGTCAATAAGACTAAGACCGTTGCCAGACGTGTTGTCCTGTAGGCTATGTTTACCATCTGTTCTACAAAGATATCCTCCTTTCTTGTCCTGGCATTGAAATTGACTAGTACGAATTTGACCACATACTTAAGACATTAACGATGTCGTCTTTGTTTTTCGTAGCGACATGGGCACATATCAGGCCCATATATATTTTAGAGAATTTATCCTTTATTCGGATGATCATATAACGCTCACGTGTCGGAAACTCAAGGCTTCATGCATAATTCTGCCGCATATGGAAAATTTGCTTCGGAATAAGTGCTAATTCTTTTCTTTATATCAATTACCATAGTATACATATATTATAGCTTTTTATTATCTGGTACGGTCTATCCCATTGCACTTATTAGTTGGCAGCGGTATTTGCGTAATAACAGTCAAGGGTCACCTCTAATTGTTCGACTGCACGTGACCCGTCAATGGTCCGAACATTCCACATGCAAATCCGATGGTTGTTGTCCTTTAAACGTTTATAAGGGTCGAAATAGTGAATCCGTTTTGATGCAAGCCATTAGTGGGTACGTCACATCTTTTTAATCACTTCGTATAGTGTTGTAAGCTCCATTACAGGGTAGGCCCTGCTGCCATTGCTGCCCCCCCCCCCCCCTTCAATAGACTTTTTAAAAATTTCGTGGATTATTAAACTAACAATTTATTAATTCAAGGAGGGTGACTTTGACAGAAATGTCAACCAGTAATTCTTGTTTTACACTTTCGTATCAATTCAAATAAATTTATTTCCACTAAAGCATTCGTAAACATTGAATTTTTTCTTTTAAAACGTTGAACGCTAAGCGCTTTTTTCTAGTTTGCTGGCTGGTACCACGGGCAAAACTGAAAGTTTTTTGCGGGTTCTATTTTTTTTTTTTTTTTTTTTTTTTTTTTATTCTTTGTGTGGGAGTGAGTCAATTGAAAAAGCTGTCTGGTACCTATCAAGCACATATGAGTGTCACTTTGTTTAATCGTGTGGTCTGATTAAAAGTATTGGTTATGTAATTTAATTCGTGCGGTTTTTTTCAAAATTCGAACGTTTATTTAAGAAAAACATGTACAATAGTATTATTCAAAGTATTGCTCATATGAAGCTATGACTTTTTCCCATCTTTCTGGCAATTTGTGAATCCCATCCCAAAAGAACTGCGCCGGCTTGGCAGTCAAAAATGAATCAAACCAGTTTTTGATATTCTGTTTTGATGTGAACCGTATTTCAGTGAGGGCATTCTGCATCGACCGGAACAAATGGTAGTCAGAAGGGGCAAGGTCTGGGCTATAAAGCGGGTGGGGTAACACTTCCTATCCACTGTTTTCCAAATAGTTCTTAACCGGAATAGCAAGGTGGATCCGAGCGTTGTCATGATGGAAAATTATTGCCTCGTGTCTGGTCGCATATTTCGGGCATTTTTCGGCTACTGCTCTCTTCAAACGGATTAATTGTGTTCGGTAGCGTTGTCCATTGATAGTTTCACCCGGTTTTAGCAGCTCATAATACAGCACACCCATCTGATACCACTAAATACAGAGCATTACCTTCGCGCCATGGATATTCGGCTTTGCCGATGATTTGGCTGGTTGGCCGAATTTCACATATGGTTTTTGCGCTTGGGGTTGTCGTAATAGATCCATTTTTCATCACCAGTAACAATCCGATGCAAAAATGACTACCTTTTGTGGCGTTCCAGCAGCATTTCGGACAAGCAAAACCGCCTTCCGACGTCTCTCGGCTTAAGTTCATGTGGAACCCGATTTCCTTGCTTTTGAATATATCCAACTAATTTTAAACGTTTTGAAATGGGTGCTTGGGTGACACCCAAAGATTCTGCGAGCTCTCTTGTGTTTGGCAACAATCTTCATAGAGTAATGCTTCCAGTTCTTCATCTTCAAATTTTTTTGGCTGCCCAGGACGTTCATCGTCTTCCAAGCCAAAATCACCACTTTTAAATCGTGCAAACCACTTTTGGCACATTCGCAAATTTTGAAAAAAAAACCACACGAACTAAATTACATACTCAATATGTAAAAAATTTGTATGCTTAGAATGCTTCAATGCATTTCACACATAATAACTCAAAATATATACTTCAAAATATTCTTCTGAATTCTCTTTTTTATTTCCATAATGAATTTAGTTTAATTTTGGTTAATTTTTCCAATGATTTTAATTTAAATAAATTCTGTAATGAATTTAATTTTTTTTAATTTTCCCACCATTCCGGACGATACATCCGATTTCTGAACGTTCTGGACGTTCCACGACTATCCAATTCCTATAAGAAATGCATCGAATTGACACTCATAAGTAGTTCCATGTACAATACATAAATGGAAGTAGATCGCGTCGCCCATACATGAGTGTCAAACACCAGTTTTACCATACACTAGGATGACAGTCGCATGTAGGTTTCATTTACCAGCGGCGACGATGTTGACACTCGCATATGAGTGTCATGACGTTCAACAAGTTAACAGTCAAAAACCGGATAAATTTCTTTCTCTCGATTTGGGTTGAAGTATTCAATATAAGTAATGCCAATTCATTTCTTTTGGTTTATGTATTTAGTAGAAATAAATGGTTTTTGTCGTTACTAAGTTGAAGAATTATTTGATTCAAAGTGTTATACATTCACTAGAATGTTAAGTAAGTACTCAGCCGACGACCTTTGAGTGGAAACTATCATACAATGTGCATATTAGAATGGCTTTGGTATACGGCGCAACACCTTGCGCATGGTATGTCACTGCAGTTGTAAAAAAATTAAAAAAAAAACAACTTCAGTCACAGTCAGCAGAGATGGCAAAAATTCCATTTTCTTCGAATAACTACATTTGTTTCGTCTGCTACGTAACTGACGTAGTTAATGTAGGCAACGTACGATTAGTAGCGGTAGCGCCAACTGTCAAAATGTAGTTATCTTGAAATGGTGGCATTTAAGTTCAGAACAGCAGAACAAGGTTACTATGCATTTAATTGAGTTGTTCTAAGCTGGGTAGCTAAATGCTTAAGACCTTTTAATAAAAGATCAAGGAATTTTTTCAGTGTTAAATATGAAACTGAACGAGAGTGATAGCAGTAAATCTGGAGGTGAAAGTTTGTTGCCAAAGTGTGCAATACGTTTGTTAAGTATCCCAGCATCATCTGCGGGAATTGAGAGAAAATTTTCTCAGTGGTCCACACAAAAAGTCGTAACAGGCTTTCTCAAGAAAGCTCAGAAAAACCTATTGACATTCACTACACACTTAAAATAAAGGATAAAAGAAAATCGGATGAATATTATATCAGGATTTTTTTATTTTAAGCTGAACTTCTTATATCAGCTGCTGTTTTGTTGTTCGTGACTGTAATTATAACAGGTAACAACATTCTCGTTTGGTCGCCTTAAAGTGTGCGACAGCGCTTATGTTCAGGCATGTTCTTTCGAAAGCATCGTTCGTTTTCTTTTTCCAATTCTCATTTGAAGTTTAAGGTTTTCCTTGCATATAGCATATGGTATGTAACAAATTATTCGATTGACTACGCGTAGTTATTCAAGTAGATTACCACACGTAAACTACTTTGCCATCTCTGGTCACAGGCAATTACAGTGTTTTAAGTTCACCTTGTAAATTGTTAGCTAAGGTACCGAAAACGTTAATAAGTCGAGATTGGAAAATAACCAGCAGCAATGGTACTCGTAATACACATTGAAAAATTAGGAATTTAGATCAACTCGAACTTAGTTATTCGTTCTTCAATGAAAGCCATACGAGTACTATCGGTTGCATGAACGCGAACTCTGGACAGTATTACGGGAGTATTGAATATATGCGTTCCTCCAAATTGTATTTCTATCCTTTTATACAAATAACATTTTTAATTTTTCAAGTTGGGCTGCAATGTAACTGCAACTTAAGAACCTATGCATCCAAGACAAACCGTTATTTGAAGTCTGGTAAAAGAGCAATTACGTATTTTCTCGAGAGCTTATTCCACCAGACAACCGACGCATAGGTTAATTTGGCCTTATCATAGGCGTGTACATCCAAAGCACCTTTCTCGGTGACAGGCCCCATGACTTGCCGATAGATTTTTGCACTGCCAAAAGGTCGACAGCGCTTTAGATGCTTTCGACGTAACATGTTTAATCCAGAGAATTTTTTTATCCTGGATAAATCCCAAATATTTAGCTTCTTTGGAGAATTCAATGGTGATGTCTTTAAGCGCTAGATTCGTCAGACCATGGAGTTTCTTCCTTATCGAAAAGAGAACAATCTCAGCTTTGAGAGGAATGACTAAAAGCCCATTACTAGTGTACCAGTTGTCGATCACGTCTAGGTCTGCCTGCGCTTTGTAGCATTTTTACGTTACCGTAATACGTTCTGTATCTAAACCTTTGCCCGTCAGCAAACTTTGGTTTATTTCTGAATAGCATCACAATGTTCGCTCTTAAAAAACGTCTAGCTCCGACGTGAATATTTATATTAGTCCAGGGATCACTTCTCCGCTGCTGAAAAGAAGTGTCCGACATGGGATATTTATCCACCTTGACAAGTTCTTAAAAAAATAAAATGTATAATTGCTACTTTCATGTTCACTGGCTTCCGCCAGAAATTGTGCTAGGATAGGATGTGGCGGTGGTGTCTTTCTGGAAGACGACAACGTTATATTTTACTTCACGTTAGGAAAGCTTGTATCTGTCTTCCAAGCAGATATTTACGCAATTCTGATGTCAACAAACTATATAGCGGAGAACTGGCAGAGGAAGCGAAGCATTTGCATCTGTAGTGACAGCCAAGCTGCGCTTAGAGCCTTGCTGAGCCCTCTTACGACTTTCAGACTAATTTCAGAATGCAAGAGATCACTGAACGCAGTTGGAAGGCTAGATTAGTGACTCTTGTCATAATGGGATCACGGGAAATGAAATCGCCGATGAACTTGCCAGGCATGGTTCAGAAAAGAGTTTTTCAGGACCCGATCGTACGTTGAGTCTCATACGAGCACAACTGCAGATGGCACACCTCTCCGGAATACAGGCAGACCAAACAAATGCATCCCGACGTCTTTTGCAAAGCATTTAAATGTGCTGGGCATAGGTGACACAACATCCTGCGATGCTTGCTGCGAAAGTGATGACGTCACCACGGGCACTTTATCTGTGAATGTCCGTCTCAGGCTCGCATCAGGCTGCAGCTACTCGGCGCTAACGTGGTGGGTGCTGGGACTGGGGCACCTTATCACTGAAGCGCTTATTCATCTTTCTTCGTAAGACCAAAAAATTTCATTAAAAATAACTTTACAAAGAGTACAATGGATTAATTCTTTGTCTGAGTGCTCTTTTCCGACATTTAAAAAGAAAATATATACATATATATATATATATAGTATACTATATATGGAATGGAAAATGGAAAAAAATATTAACAAAGCTCCCATAACCTTGGCAGGTGAACTAAAAGATAAGTAAGAACAAGGGCGTATCAAAAATATACTGACTAATGGTAATAAAATTAATAATTATATACGAAACATTGATAACTGCTACTGTTATTACATGTAGTCAGTCAGTGACTTTGATAAGCTTTCAAAAGGAATATCAAGGGATTCTTTTTATCGCTCTATCAGATCGGGGAATAAAACCAACTACTACACTAGGCTCACACAAATAACACGGTCTTACTTTACTAAATATGCTGTTTATTAAGCAAGTACGCCACTTGATTACATATGGAAGGCAAATCTATAGTAAATATCATAGATAACCATCTAGCCTGGAATGACGTGAAGTGAAAGGTCTAAAGTGGTCGTGGGGTAACCTCTAGCAAGTCAGAGCATCGACTTCAGCCGACAGAATTTTTTGAAGAAATTAGGGAAAAAACTACGAAAAGTGGTATCAACCGAAAAAAACAAGGAACGACGCCAGCGGCACTAAATTTGTGAAAAAGAGTCCAAAATGCCATAAACCAAAAAGAAGAACTAAGCGCACAAGGTATGTGAAATAACTTCGAATAAAATGCGAAAGAAGTGCATAACATTGCCTAGTGTTTCAAAAAACTGGCTCCACTTGAATAAAGAAACGTGGTGGGGGCGCGCAGAGACGAAAATGACCGTAAGAAACAAAACCTAGACAAATTCTAACGAAAACAGCGTAACCGATATAGTCCGCCTTGGGATAGATTGCGAACATTGTAAAAACGAGGAGTGAGGTAGCAGAGAGGCATTGTATTGAAAATTAGAAGAGGTTCCCTCATAACCCTCACAACCCGTAAACAAGCGAGCTAACATTGCAGCTAAAGGAAGAAAAAACCCACAAGAAATGAGAAGGTAAACCACCGAGATTTTCAATAGATGGAAACAATACGTATCTTTCCTTCGGCTGTCGTGCACAAAGAAGGAGCGTGCATTCGGAGCGGATAACATACTCTCTGAAGTATGGACAACAATCGGAAATATATAATTTAAAAAGACTGCGATTTTATAGAACAAAATTATGAGAGTTGATAGAATGCCTTACAAAATAAGGGACAGCTTTTTTAATCCACTGCATAAAGGTAAGCGCCAGACCTAGAATTGCAACAACTTCAAAGTAATCCCCATAGACTGCAACACACTTATGCCAGCGCTTGATTCAATCCTCGAAACATTTCGGTTTTCGGTATGTCCATCAGTGCTTAATGGGATTTTTCCATTACTTCCTTTCGGCTGCTGAAACGCGTTCCCCGTAGTGGTTTTTTTTAACTCGATTTCACAGAAAGAAGTCACAGGGAGCCAAATCAGGTGAATTCGGTGGCTGTTGGATGGTATTTGTTGCATTTTTCGTCAAAAAATTACGAATAATGATGGCACTGTGCGACGGTGCGTTATCATGGTGCAAAATCTACGAGTTTTCTGTGCAAAATTCTGGTCTCATAACGCCCAAATAATACTCTTTGTTTACTGCCTGGCCTTCTGGTAAAAATTCATGACGCACTACACCGTTGTAATCCATGAAAACCGTGGGTATTGTCTTCTTTTTTGACTGAAAACGACGTGTTTTTTTTTTTTTTTGGTCTCGGCTCATTTGGTGAACGCTTTTAACTTGCCTGATGTGATTGCGTGTAGTACTCATAAACCCACGTCTCGTCTCCAGTAATGATCCTTTTGATGAATGTGGGATCGGATTTAGCCTCACAAATCATCGCTTTTGCGACGTCAACACGGTCTCTTTTTTACATGAAATTGAGGTCTTTTGGCACCAACTCAACTCAACGGTAGCCCAAATCATTAAATAAAATGTCTTGGACGGATCCATAGGCAATGTTCAAGTCCTCCGCTATCTCGCTGGTGGTTTATTTGCGGTTATTGACTAACTGTTCTTTTACTTCATCAATGTTTTCGTCGGTTTTCGATCTCGATGGTCTGTCACTGCGTTCATCATCTTCGATTGACTCACGACCACTTTCTTTAGAAAATCATTGACGAAACACTTTTCTAACATTTCCAAAGTTCGCGCACCATTAAATCCGTTTTTTACGCAAAATTTAATACATGTTCGTTGTTGCAAATTTAAATCCATTTCTAAAATTGTAAAAAATCGCTAACACACACAGAGATAGTGTACTTTTGCAAATGTCAAGCTAGGACGCTAAGATTTAGAGAGAATGTCAACAACAGATGTACCAACTTAACAAAAAAAAAAAGCACAGCTCAAATCGGAACAATGGGAGCGCCACACGTTGGTTAATCCTTTTTTTGTTTTTTTTTATCAAGGTGGTACAATAGAGTTTCAAACAGTCGACAACGCAATGTTATTCAGCTCCATTGAAGTCAATGTGGCAGGCTTTGTGGGAGGCAAGTTCACACATGATGCGATTCAAAGTTTGCTGATTCTAATGATGTTAGATGAAGATGTTATTTGATCGGGACAAAAATCTCACAATGTCCCCGAAACGTATATAAGAAGTATACGCGATATGATCAGAGAATTTTGAAGTTTAGCTTGGAGTACAAAGTCCGTTGCATTTTGTCATTATGTGACAAAAGCATATCTAATCTATCATCACAAGGACATTCAGAAGAAAGTTATAATGGTAAAAATAGTGATTTTTATTGCCTTTCGAACCAAACGGCTCAATTAAAATGATCCAGATGACTTGATCGAAGATCTTGGATTGTCAACAAAAGGAACAAAACTTCTTTTTTTTTTAAATTTAATTTCAATTTATTTACATATAATGAATAGATTACATTCCGATTAAATCTTTTATAGGACATAAAACTTCATTCTACAGCGCAAAAATTTAATATAGGGTGACCAGATAGCAATGATAGTTTTTCAAATTGTTATGTTTCAGCAGCTGTCAAAGTTACCGACGACACTTAGCTGTCAAAATATTCAGTAAGGTTTGCCATTTAATCATGCATCATTTTAAGCTTGCCGAATGTGCAAAAAATTTAAAAAAATTTGTGCTATTCTACCAAAATGGCAATCAATTCAATCAATGGTTTTTCATCAAATCAATCAACCAACAAAATTTTCACCAGCACGAAAAGAAACCACAATGCAGGCGTTTTACCACAGCAGAAATTTTAAAAATCTGAAATATTCTTACAATTTCGGATGGACAAGTTATTTGACACACGTCAGGTGTCTCACCTGACTACCACTACGCTTTGTAGAATTGCAATAGCACCAATATTTACGCTTCTAGCAACCGAACAAATACTTCCGGTATAAAGAAAAACTCTTTATTTGTACGCAAAGTTTGCAAATTGCCGCAATTCACACCAATCAATCGACATCGCCAGCACCTGCTTCTCCTCAACTCGATCTGTCAGCACACCATCAACAACACAAGTTTCTCGCAAGCAAGTCATTAAAATCTCGCTAATACTTTCCACTAAGCAACACGACTCATAAACCGTATCAGCATCCAGCAGCTCATCAGAACCATCATCATCATGTGTGGTGCGACACAAAAATTATGATACTAGCAAGTACATTTCTTTTGATCTAAAAATATCTAAATCGCGTCTTAGTAGTTGTATTGTATTGTAAATGTATATGCATCTTAAACTGCTTAAATAATACTCATCATTTAATTTGTAAAACCAAATGCTTTTCTTCCGACCGCAAAAACATCACCTTATTTAAGCATAAAAAATGGAGAAGTCATCTAGCGCGGCAAATCCCTAAACCACGCGTAGCCACGCAGCACAAAAAAACCCACCAAATGCACCGGTACAAACCGCAAACTGCATCAGTTGGGGCAGTGCACTCGATTGCAATCAAACTTCCAGAATTCTGGATAAAGATACCAATGATCTGCTTCATACATGCATAATCCCAATTCGTAATTAGAAATATAACCGTGGAGCAATCAAAGTCTCATTTTGTCGTTCAGTCGCTTACCCAAGAAGTGGCTGTAAGTGTTTACGTCATTCTGGTCCAAGAGTCCTAAACTCCATATACAAATCTAAAAAAAAGCACATAGGACGTCATTCCATTAGCGAGGGTGAAAGGATAGAGGCAATTTTGTCAGGTGAGGAAATGGGTGACAAAAAGCAATCGGAATTCTATCGCAGACTTCAAACCTTGGCTGGACATTCAGTGATCGTAACAGAAAACCTAATCTTAGAATTAAAGATCTTCTTGAGGTGGTTGACGATATTTTTTAAGTTTATCAATAGCAATCTCCGAGTTTTCCATTTTGTCCCATGCCGACAAAACGATTAGTGAACTCACCTGCCTCAACCAAAATCTCAAAGCTGAAATCCACGAAACAAAAGCGATGCTTTCAATTTTCAACATCAACAAATCTCGTTTTCGAAACTCTACCACGAAATAGATCTCGTTCAAGGAATGGCAATAAAATATGTTGATTCCATTCAAAATTTGGCAAAAATCACCCAAACTAATATCAACTATCATCATGGCAGCTAATGGTAGTAGAACAGATAAAACACAAGGCCGTCTTTTCATTAAAGATCCTATCTCGGACATAATATTTTTAATAGACTCAGGCTACGATGTTTCCGCCATCCTATCATCATATTTTCCAACCCAAAACAACAAATTAGACCAATTCATCTCCGCTTTTTAACAAAATATCTTCAAACAAGCCTAGGTTTTAAACGAGTTTTTAACCACATTTTCCTAATCGCATCAGTCACGAAGCGCATCATTGGATCTGACTTCTTAAGACAGACCGGTCTTTTAATCGATATTGAAAACTCAAGGCTTACATATAGATCCTCTCACAAACATATGGGACAATGGCACATTTTGCCGACAAACAGTGGCTAGCGCACGATTCTTTAAGGTGAAACAAAAGTACAAGTACATTACATTACTCTCGATCTAGGCGTTTGAGCAATACCAATTACAATTTAATTACATGCTACAGATAAGAATTCGCAAACCATCCTCGTCGCCTTGCTCCTTTCCCCTACACATGGTTCCTAAACGAGAAGCAAATAAATGGAGACCGTGTGGCGATTAAAGAATGATAAATGCAATTACAATACCAGACAGAAGGTACCTCTACCACACATATATAATTTCACCAACATACTTCAGAACTTCAGAACCACATTCCAATGGAACAAGACGACGTCCTAAAAACAGCCGTGACCACATCCTTTCGACTATTTGATTATCCCACACCTAAATCCATTAAAAACGTGCAAAGATTTGTCGATATGGTAAATTACATACCGCATCTAGCAAAGATTTTTTCTCCAAACTAAGGCAACCTAACAAAATTTTTCAAAATGAAAGCCATTGAAAAGTGTTTTACTTGGCCCCCAGATTGCCAAGAAGCATTCGCAAAGGCAAAGTACCAGCTTGCTTAAGCTACTCTTCTCAACTACCCTCAAGATGATGGTAAACTAAGCATAACAACCAATGCATCGAATACGGCATCGGGGCGGTAATTCAAGAGTGGAAAGGAGAATATTAGGAACCAGGAGCCTTCTTTAGTAAAAAGCTTTCGCCTACACAATCACGATATTCTGCATTCGACCGAGAACTATGGTACTAGCAATCTACTTGGGTAAAAGCGTACAACACTTTAAAAATTTAGTCATAGGACACGATTTCACAGTTTTCACAGTTTTCACAGACCATAAGCCACGGACAACTGCTTTTACAACAAAGACCAATCGCAGTCTTAAAGAAGAATGACAATTGAACCTGCATCGCAGTTCACAAGCGATATACGATATATCGAGGGTTCGTTAAACGTTGTAGCAGATACACTATTACGTCCAGATGCTTCTTCGCTCGAACTCATCATTCCAGAAATCGAAAAACTAGCTGAGGCACAAGTCGCAGACGAAGAACTGGCATCGCTCATTTGTAACCCTAAGTCACATTCCAACATGAAACTTGAGTTTATACAAATACCTGCTTTTGATATCTCTCTATGGTGCGAAACATCTACCAATGCCAATAGACTATACGTCCCTCGAGGCAAAAGGAAAGCTATCTTCCAGGCAATATATTCCCTCGTGCACCCATGATTCAGACCATCGTGAAAGAAAATCGGAAAAATGTATTTCTGGTCCAAAATGAACCACGACATAGAAATATGGGCTAATTGCACGGCTTGCTAGAAAGAGAAAGTGCAAAAACACACTTAATTGCCAATCGAATAGATAAAAGTCCCGGCATTCCGATTCCAACACTTAGACATCGTCGGGTCGCTTCCCGCCTCTAAATATCTGTTAACAATAATAGATAGATTCTCCAGATGGCCCAAAGCATACTCTATTAGGGACATAAACACAGAAACCAATGCTAGAGCATGCGTCTGTGAGCATTTTTCTCGTTTTGGGGTGCTGAATACAATAACCACTGACCAAGGCTCACACACAATTATTAGAGTCCAAGTTATTTAGTAAACTCACAAAATTTCTTGGCACAACACGCATTCGTACTACAGCCTACCACACACAGGCTAATGGCATGGTTAAAAGGTTTCACCGATACAGCCTCCGGAGAAAAACAAACTGGTCACAAGCACTGCCTTTTATCCTACTCGAAATTCGAACGACCATCAAAGAGGACATACAACATTCACCGTCGGAGCTCCTTTATGGAGAAAATATTAAAGCGCCATAAAACTTTTCGTCACCGTCCAAAGATAATTCGAACTTACTTAACTTTGTGGACGTTTTTTTTTAAGAACGTCCCGGCACTAACATTGCCAACAAGGAAAACAACAAAAACTTCTATCCAGAAGAAAAGTGCTTACTAATTTTAAATTACCTACCTACCCTCATTCGAACACCATATTTAACATATTTTGATTTGATCAGGTCTCGTTTTTGTGTTACAGCTACTACCAACAAAATTTATAAATTTTGTTTCATTTTGTCATTTAGAGTATTTATGGTATTATTTGAAGAGTGTAGTTGGGTTCTCTGTTTTCCGAGTTAAGTGATTCTTAAATAGTTTCAAGAAAATGTAAAAATAATCCTGACAAGTTTTGTAACATTTGTGGCGACATTACTTTTAAAACTCAGCAAAGAAATTTGACGCCATTAGTAACTAAGTTAGTATACCATATGAACAGTATTTTGGCTTTGCCATCGGACAACAAGACAAAACGTGGGTTCCACACATCTGTTGTGTAACATGTATGGATCTTCTTACTAGATGAGCGAAAAGATCTCGATCTTTGCCTTTTGCAGTTCCTATGATTTCGACGAAACCAAAGAACCACTCATCTGATTGTTATTTTTGCCTAATTGATGCAAAAGGTATTACAATTAGAACAAAAAGTAAAATTAAGTATCCTGACCGTTCCCTCAAAGTGAAGAACTACTAGTACCAGAACCAAGTCAAATTTCCGATATGTCCGCTACGCCAGAAGCAATCGATAACGAAACATTAGATCCTGACTTTCAAGAAGCTTTCTCATGTACTAGGTGGAGTGAAAAGTAGCCTCCTTGACCGCCAGAATGTGCTGCTACTGCAAAAAGGTTATGGTGCCTTGAAGTCCGTTCATATTTAGGCAGACATGCCAAATTTCATTGCGAAACTGTCTTTAATTTTGTTTTGACAGCTGATTGTTGTTGACATGTTTGTTGTTGTTGTTGTTGTTGTTGCTGAGTATGGACAAAAACGAATTTCATTCTCTCATAAAACATCATTTTTTGAGAGGCAAAACGGCGAAGGAAACTAAAGAAAAGTTGGATAAATATTATGGGGCTAATGCTCCGTCAGATTACACCGTCAAATATTGGTTTCGAGAGTTTCGTGGTGGCCGCAACTCCACTACCGATCAAATCCGCAGCAGCAGGCTCTCCGATGCGGTTACAGACGACAATTCTACATATGAAAAAGTTATCCTGCCGCTGGGTGCAGCGCATACTCACACCTGACCAAAAACACAAACACGAGAGCACTTCGAAAGAGTGTTTGGACTTGCTGATGCGGAATCTAGCGGACTTTTGGCGTCGATTGGTAACTGTTGAACACCAGAAAACAGATTGAGTGCCCGGCAATGGAACCGAGGGAGGTTCGATGGGACGGAAAAGTTATGGCGTCGGTTTTCTGGAATTGCCATGGCATGCTCTAAGTGGACTACCTCGAAAAAGGAAAAACCTTCAACGCGAGTATTACTGTGCATTATTGGAGCGATTGAAGGCCGAAATCGCTGCAAAACGGCCTCACATGAAGGGAAAAAAATTTTTGTTTTTGCAAGACGGAGAACGTACGTCGCTTCCAATGGTCCATCTGCTTCAATTCTTAAGTCAGCTTGATCTTGTATGGGTGTAAACCAAGATCCTTACGCAAAATACGCCATAATGTGGTCTGAGCGATGCACAATTCTTGAGAATGCCGTGGAATTGACTGATTTGGACGTCTGAACTGCAGCGATATTTTCGACACTTCGACCAACCCGTTGTCTCACTGACACAGCAACATCACACAACGAATATGTAGACTCAAATTTTTGCACTAAACTTGTTATTGCCTGTCTACTAGGGCGAGAATTACGATCGAAAATTGGAGTTAACGCTCTTATAGTTGCAGTCACCGACTCCGAGTATCTGTAGAAAAATTTTATAGTTTGCAGACGTTGCTCGTTAGTGTACTTTACTATGATGAAAATGTTGAGTTTACTGAATAAATTGACAGTGACAGTTTGATGATTAGTGAAAGAGTGCGTTCACAAATAAAATTCAAAGTTGTCAAGTCCCTATTGGAAAACCCTATAGATAAACTATTCAATTTATCTTGGAAAGAATTCAATATAGCGAACATAAATGGAAAGTTAGTGGAGATTTTGAGGTTACTGTCCTAATTTTAGAATTATAACTATGGTATACAAAATACTGTTGTTTTATTTATGAAAGGGACAGCAGAGACCGAAAAAATCGTTATGTTCGAAAAGACTGGCCAAAAAGGCAATCTTTTACTCCAGGACAAAAAAAAATTATGAAAATCCTCCATTTGTGTAGTCTGACAATATATTTTTACCACCTTTACACATAAAACTTGGACTCATGAAAAACTTTGTGAAGGCTACGAGTATGGATAGGAGTGGAGAGGGCATTTTATATTTGAAAGAAATATTTTCCTAAACTGTATGATGCAAAAATTAAAGAAGACATTTTTGTTAGTCCTTACATCCGGCAATTGATGAAAATGAAATATTTAAAGAAAAGCTTAGTGATTTGGAAAAATCAGCATGGGAATCTTTAATGAAAGAAAATTTTCTTGGAAATCACTGATCGAGTCACTACAGGCTTTTGGGCAGTTATGTGTCGTTGAAAATACATTTTCTTCATTCATGTTTAAATTAAATTAAAATTTTCTAAAAATTTGGGCGCCATCAGCGATGAACACGTTGAAAGATTCTATCAGGACATTTCTAAAGTTTGTAGATATAAATCTGTTTGAAAATAGATGCCGCTAAAACAAAATGACCTTAGGAAAAAGCTGTTAAGTAATTGGATTAATAAAATTGTTCCATTGTTAAATAAAAACAACAAGTTGTCTTATTTGGCGTGGACATTTACACGCTCCCAAGAACAAAGTTAACTTCTAGAGAATGTCGGCATATGATGAAATCTGCGTAGACCATGGATGTAACGCACCGCATCATTGAAGGCCATCTTCAACTTATGTTGGCACAATGAGTCTAGGCTACAGTTGATATTTTCAGCGTAGGTAATAAGCGCTACAATAAGCGTTCTATCTTGTCGAGCTTCTTTCTTGTGGCGGCAGGAGTTCAAGTTGCAGTTAACCAGCTTACGAAGGCTTCCATAGACACGACGAGTTAAAGAGTTAGTATGAGAATACCCAGACAGATTGTGATCAATTATGCATCCAAAACTGGTAACCGATTTAACGGTGTTTAATTTGACGACAGTTAGCCAAGTGTCAGGTAAAGACTGGAAATCAAACTTTTTATAACGTATGGGCAGTATTTGAAACTTTCTTTCATTCAGTAAGAGACCATTGTCAGTGACCTAACAGGTTATACAGTCAAGCTCCTCATTTATGCATTGGACTATCTTAGGAATATTATTAATGGGTCAGCCTGTATTGAATTGGGAGTCTTCAGCAAAAAGGTGCATACAGAAGGGAGGTCATTTACAAACATGCAGAAAACGAATGGTCTCAACGGTGACCCCTAAGGGACACCTTTTGAAACAAGCTTAAGACCTAATGTAGACCTGCACGTAAGAACTTTCTGTAACCTAATAGATATAAAGCTGTGAATGAGGTTCATTGCCCTAATACTGAAGCCAAAAAGATTATAAAATTTCGAGCAGAGGAAGTCGTGTTCTACACTATAAAAAGCCTTCTAGAAATCAGGCAGACAAAGAATCGTCCCTTATCGAAATTCCGTCTCAAATCTTAGATAGATAATGCTAATCATGACAGTAGAATAGCTATGGTTAGCTCTGCAGCCTTATTGGTTTGGATTGAGTAGATTGTTTATCGACATATGTTTCCGGATTTACCATGCGACGAGTTTTTTGGACACTTTCGATAGGCAAGGCAGTATGCATATAGGCCTGTAATCCGCACCGGTTTCGGGATTAGCTTTCTTGTAAAGATTTTTGTTCTTTTCCATTTTTCGGAAAATGTCGATGTAAACAAGCAGTGGTTTAACATATGAGTTAAATGGGAGACGATATAGGGAAAAATAAGTTTTATAAAACCTATGGGTATATTGTCTTCAACTATTACATTGCATTTTCGACAGAGTAACATCAGTCTCTTTATTAACATTGAAGTATTCAAAGAGAATACTTCTACTTGGCAGAGAAATACTGGAACTACCAAGCCAATTCCGAGGTGGAACTAAAACTTTTGGTACTGGGGCACGATTTTCGAGAAAATAATTATTACTCCAGAGTTTTTTCAGGGTAGCGTTTGTATGCAAGATAGCTTATTACGAGCCTTTATTGTTTGCATTACTTCCAGCATCTCAGTTGCAAAAAAATATATATATATAGTAACACCAAACATAAATATCTCGGTTTATCGCAAAAGGGAAAAGAATTTACTCCTGAGTTTTTGGTCTATTGCACATTTAACCAATAACACATTAAGCAACCAATGCTGCACTCTCGTCATCTTGAATGCAACATGCTATATTTCCTTCTTAGTTATTTAGATGGTTTCCCTAAAAATCTGAGTAATTTAAGCAAGGAAAAGAAAACGATTCATTCGCACTATCGAAAGGTGATACCTGGATTACTGGAATGCAAATATTATGGCTGAGAATCTCGTCCAATAGAATCTCTTGACCTTTTAAACTTTAATTCTTTCATTCCTTGGCTCGATCGCTCAACAGAATATTGTAACGGAAGTCTCTTGTATTAATTAAATTAAATTATGCCAGCCAGCTAGCCTAAATTTTAGGTGTTTAAGGCGAGAAATTTATTAAAAACTATCAATATATGGTACATCCTCACAACTTTTAGCTCCACTTCCTCGGGACCGAGCTTTTTCATCACGGCCATTGCTGGTATTGACTTCGCATTATCGGTCAGATAATGCACATCAACGAAAAAATACATCAAGAGGTCGCTTGCGATCTAACGACCGAAATCTTGTTTCTTAGTATTGCGTCAATTTATCGTGAAACGAGATGCTCCACATACGAGGTATATTCAAAAAGTAACATGACTGTATACCACCTTAATAAAAAAAAAAAAACCACCGTGTGGCGCTCCCATTGTTCCGATTTGAGTTCTGTTTTTTATTGTTAAGTTGGTACATCTGTTTTTAATATTCTCTCTAAATCTTAGCGTCATAGCCTAATATTTACAAAAGTTACGTAGCCAAGAGTATACTATCTCTGTGTGTGTTAGCGATTTTTTACAATTTTAGAATTGGATTTAAATGTGTAAAAAACGGATTCAATGATGCGCGAACATTACAAATGTTGGAAAAGTGTTTCGGAAATGATTCTCAAAAGAAAACGGTAGCTTAGCAGTGGTACAAGTGGTTTAAAAGTGGTCGTGAATCAATCGAAGACGATGAACGCAGTGACAGACCATCGAGAGATAGAGGAGGAATTGAACATTGCCTATGGATCCGTCCAAGACATTTTGGTTAATGATTTGGGCCTCCGTCGTGTAGCAACAAAGTTGGTTCCAAAAGACCTCAATTTTATGCAAAAAAGAGACCGTGTTGACGTCGCAAAAGAGATAATTTGCGAGGCTGAATCCGATCCCACATTCATCAAAAGTATCATTACTGGAGACGAGACGTTGGCTTATGAGTACGACACGAAATCCAGACATCAGATAAGTAAATGGCGTTCACCAAATGAGCTGAGACCAAAAAAAACACGTCGTTTTCAGTCAGAAAAGAATGCAATGCTCACGGTTTTCATGGATTACAACGGTGAAGTGCATCATGAATTTTTGCCAGAAGACCAGACAGTAAACAAAGAGACCTTTCACTGGAAGCTGACTAGAGCGATCTATGTGCTCTTTGGTGATTCTGTAAGCGGTTCTGCATACACACCTGCTTCCTCTGCTTCTGTGGCCAGGGCGTTAGCATAGTACGCTACGCTACACTTCTCTCATTTTCTTTCGATACAGGGATTCTAGCTTGTTCTTCCCTATTGCTGGGGTATTTACAGCTATGTCTACCAACAATCCTTTAGACCCCAGATGTGCAAACATTTTTCACAGCGTTTTAATGTTGTTGGATGGTTGTCGGCAGTGAGTTGCTGATTGCTTTCACATCAAGCGAAAAATGAACCCTTAATTGTAGACATTCTGAGGGGATCTTTATACGGTAGATGTTTTACCTAGACATTCTGGTAACATTGTCTTTGAACAGATGCAATACATAACTGGACAGAAGCTACCATAAAGTGATGATATCGTACAAGCCCCTTGTCGGCTTCTCGGTTGTTTCGGTTTTTTAGGCTCAAACATGGTGCGATTGGTGTTGCAGAAATCAACAAATCTTTCACCATTGTCATTTCGGTCGCCAAGCCCATGCTTCCCGATCACATGTCTGTGCCCCTCACTGTCGTTACCTACCTTTGCATTCAGGTCTCCCATCACGATGGCGATATCTCTGTTCACGTAGTGATGAACTGATTGTAGAAGTTGTCCTTCCTGGTTGCCAGAAAACAAAGCCTATGCTTTCTGTAGGTGTTAGCAGGAGACCCACTCCGGATGGGTAATGGTAGTAGAGTAGGATAGTGTTACACTTTGGCGATTGATACTCTCCCGTGTCGAACCATCTTACTTCACTCTCTCTCAAATTTCTAAGTTACATCGAATTAACTTACATTCCAATTTGAGGAATCTGGCATTTTGGGGTCCTTCACTCTCTGAGTGGAGGAGTGTCCTCGCATTCCATATCTAGGTACTCAAAGCTGGGTAAATGGCAGGTGACTATGTATAAGCAAGCTCTTCGGAATAATGCAAAGATTTATGAAAATAATCGGTTATGATTTGTAAGTGTAAAATATTCAGGGAACATTTCTACCAACTACTTAGTGGGTATTAGAAGTGGAGAATGATAGAAGTGTGACGCTCGCTCTGTAAAAACAGCATAGGTTGAATGTGGATGTTGTATCTAATATCAGCTTTCTTATTATGCCCCTCCAGAAAATATATGTGAGCTTATAAGTCTGATAAGAAATATGAAAGGCATCTAACTCTATTGGGTTGTTGGGTAGTCCTTTAAATAAAAGATAGCAGACAAATGGAGCATATTAACATGATTTTAGGAATAAATGAATGAACCCAAGAAATATGAAAGGCATCTAACTCTATTGGGTTGTTGGGTAGTCCTTTAAATAAAAGATAGCAGACAAATGGAGCATATTAACATGATTTTAGGAATAAATTTCGGTAATATATTTACATAGGTGCGAAAGTAACATATAAGGGTTGGCTAAAAGGTTGACAACCTTACAAAAACCATCGAAGCACGAAATCCTTCGCAATGACATGATTTAAAAAGCCACTTACTATATATACAGAATTTGATAAAACGACTCGCTTACACCCCCGGAATCGACCAATTAATTGACTTTCGTTTTCTGATTATGTCTTAATTTAACAAAAATAAACACAGGTGTAGCACGAATATACTAGTCGACGAGTATATATAACTTATTCCACTTATTACACAATTTAAAATTAAAATTGCTACTATTGACACAGCATCCTTAACTCGCATCTCTTAAATTGTTCTTTCGATGTGAAATCAGCCACATGTACTCGGATCTAGGTATCTATGGATTTAAATATTTTATGTAAACATTGCGGGTAGATATGAACAAAAGATTTTACCATCACTGAAACAAATCTTTAGACTACAAGGGATGAATTTCAGTTTGTAGGAAGAACACTGTAAATATTGTGTAAGGCATGTGATAATGTTATCAATTTACTATTGCATACGTCACTAATTCAACAGTCAGCATCCCTGAATTGTGGTTGTCAGGCCAAACTTATGACCCCTTAGTCCTTAGAATTGCAATTCCGAGAACTTCTTAATCCCGTTTCTGTATTACCCACCCAATATGCGAAACAAGTCTTTCTTTCATCTATAATCCGCCACCAGAAAGTATGTGTCTAACAGCCATTTTCGATAGAATGTTTTTGTCCTCTCAATTCTTCTGTCGTTTTTCTCGAAAGGGGGCCGTCTACGAAAACGTACGTTTTAATTATAACGGTTTTTTCGTGCTTTGTATTTTTAGCTATTAATACGAAGCGAGCACTTTTTTCTTACCAGCACAAGTAGTAAGTATATGGGCGACTATGGACGATTCAGAGGCTTCAATAATCAATATAAGTAAACTTGTGAGGCTTCGCGGTGCTCTTTCGAAATGAATGGAATTTAGTCACAATATCGGAAAAGACATGGCAATGTTTGTACTGGACAAAACTTTCGTCCAGAATTCGAATGTATGTAAACCCATGTACATATACGAGTATTTCATTGGAATACGGACAGTACTGGTATCTGGGGAATGCGCAATTTGCGCAATAGCCGAGGTAGGTGATGGAAACACCCACCTCCACCGCAAAGTGTTAAAAAACCTCCATCAATTGTCTGCATTTTTTTTTTTTTTTTTTTTTTTTTTTTCAATAAATGTAAAAATGTAGGTAAAGATAACTACAGACAACACAGTAGTAAGAAAATCTATTTGGTGAACATATACAGTACCTACATATGGTATATACATATTTGAGAGCCCGGAAATGAAATCAATCCACTCTCGCTTGACTACCGCTTCGGAGTCTAATATCAATTGACCACAAATGTTTATATGCACTTACCAAACCAAATTACTAAGATGCCAATAACATTCTGTCACTTTGGTGGGGTGTCATTTAATACTTGACTTATACCGTGTATGAATATTTTTGGTTCCGCAGCATTTTTCAGCAACTGTCGTCGTTTCCAAGTCAGCTCGTGACACAATTTCAGGATCACAAAGTACAATACAATGTCAAATTGAGTTTCTTCGGAAGACGAAACTACACTTGGTCTGTCTTCTAAAACCAGAATGTTGAGTGTCCCTATTTTAACAGATGGCTGGAGTAGGCTCAACCCTTCAACGGGGCTGGGGTGTTTATCTCATCTTAAGAACCGTAATGAAAAGTATTGTTTTTATTATTTTTTCGTTGAATTATTTATCTCCTATTTCCTCAAGTAGCTACATATCGGTTAGTTGGTGTCCAGAAGGATGAGTTTTTGAATGACATATCCAAAAATACGGGTATCAACTTCATTCTGAGTTTTTTTTTTTTTTTACTCCTTGAAAACGTAACTTGATACTTTCACAAGCACGTTTTTATTTTTTTCTTGTTTCCTTCTACAGACTGGAGTCGAATGAAGAAAAATTAATTTATTTCGTTTTGTCAATTATAGTATAAGTTTTTTTTTTCTTTTTTTTTTTTGCTACAATTTGTTCGTGCTTTTCTAAAATTAATTATGGCGGATTTATTTTTTCATAGCTTAGGGGAGGGAAAGTAAATGTTTGTTAATAAAACGTCAAACCGTTTTGCTGAACGACCTCTTCTTCTTGTTTACATTTTAAAAACCATTCAAATATGCAAGTCGTAAAATCGGAACTAGTGCTACATATATAATCGTACATCTTCTACAAATCTTTGAGGGTGGATCATTAAATACCCGTGTTAGGTATAAAAATCTGTTTTTTTTTTTTAATTTTTTTATTTTTCAAATATAAAAGATACTTCTGGCTCGACGGTGACTTTCTCCTTTGAGCTCTCAAGTCACAGCATCCATGTCATAGAAATTCGTACCGTAGTTCATTCAATTTGGCTAAGTCAAAGTTGGTGCGTCCTCGAGGCGGAAGGGCATTTTTTTTTTTCTTTACCAAATGGGGTCGTGTTTCTTTTTATTTCTTATGAAATCGCTCCAATAATTTACTGTAGTACTACTCTGTGATCCTTTCTTTAAAATGTCCATGAGGAATGTTCCATGTTCTTGGATGGTTGTCGGCAATGAGCTGCTGATTGCTCCCAATCCCTTAGTTGTTGACATTCTGAAGGGATCTTTAGTGGTCGATGTTATACCTGGTGCATTCTGGTGATATCGCGGAGTCTTTAAACAGATGAAATACATTACTGTACAGTAGCTACCATAAAGTAATTATCTCGTACAAACCTCATTTCGGCTTCTCACCTGTTTCAGACGTCTAAAAGAAAACTTCTGAAACGTCGAATGGTCGATTTTGTTGGATGACGATTACCTGTCAGTTATCACCCAGGTGACTTTGCAGCAGATCTTAGTCTCCAACTTGAACAAATCGATTTCATCAATAAAAACATCAACTTTCTTTTTGATACATACGTTCCAATCAGAAGAGGAATTGTAAGAGACAGAACAAAAGCATGGTTCACGAATGAAATTCGAGAGTTGATGTTGCAACGTGATCATGCGTATCGACGGTGGAAACGTTTTCGGGTGGAAGAGCTTCATCAAATCTATAAAAACTTGCGTAATAGTGTTATCCGTGAAATAAGAACTGCTAAGATGCAATTTTATTCCAACCGCTTCAGTTCAACATCCGACGGTCGTAAAATATGGAATAATATTCGTGAACTAGGAGTCGGTAAACAAAAGTTAAGTTGTCCTACTTATATCGATCGTAATGAACCTAAGCGCAAGTTCTTATCGAATCCAAATTCAAGTGCCTCTGTTGATAATTGTGTGTTTGATGGACTGTTCTACCAACTGCAACGTCTTTTGCTTTCAAAAGGGTGGATGATACGGAGATATTAGAAAGTTTCCTGTCTGTTAAATCAAATGCTATAGGAGTTGATAAGATTCACCCGATTTTTGTTAAAGCATTTTTACCATTATTGCTACCATTTATTACGCACGTCATTAATACGGTTTTTATGACCAGCATTTTTCCTTACCAGTGGAAATTAACAAAAATAATTCCTATTCCTAAAAACTCTATAGGTGATGACTTCAGGCCAATATCAATCCTGCCTTTTCTCTCAAAAATATGTGAACGGATTATGCATAAACAACTTAATAAGTTTCTTATGAACAATAATTTGCTGCTTCCGGTTCAGTCAGGTTTCCGTGCAAAGCATTGTTGTACTACTGCTTTGTTCAATGTAGTTGAAGACATAAGATATAGACTAGATAATGACAATGTTACGTTCTTATTACTACTGGATTTTTCTAAGGCTTTCAACATGATAGATCACTCTATTCTGATCAATGAATTAAGGCACTACTTTTCTATTTCTCCTTCTTCAATTGAATTAATCTCGTCATATCTTAGTGAAAGAAAACAAGCTGTGTCAATAGATGGTGTCCTATCTGATTCTCTTCCCTTAACTAAAGGTGTTCCCCAAGGATCGATCTTAGGGCCTCTCTTATTTTCAGTCTATATTAATGATATAGCTTCTGTAACATTGAATTTATCGAAACACTGTCCCTTAGGCCTCATTGAGAATTGCGCTAGTGATTTAAATGAAGAGCTTCAACGAATTTCAAATTGGTCATCAAAAACTTGTTTAGTACTAAATCCAGGAAAATGTAATTGTTTAGTAATCTCTAAAACTATTCTTGATCTTTTTTATTTCCTACATTTAAAACTAAAGTTAATTAAGCTAATTTTTAAGCATTTTTTTTGTTTAGCCTATAAGAATTAATATATAAGAAAATAAAAAATGCATTTAAACTAAAAAAAAAAAAACGGCTCAAAAATTGAATTTGTTGACACTTCGAAAAATCTAGGCGTTGTCTTCAATTGAACACTAACGTGGAACAACCATATAAATTCTATAATAAGAAAAACATTTGGCGTTCTTCAAACACTATGGACTGCCCAAAAGTGTACACCAACTAAAACCAGACTGCTACTTGCCAAACCCTTAGTTATTCCTCTGTTGGCTTATGGATGCGAAATTTTTCATGAATGTGACGCCGAGAGCAAAAGAAAACTACAAGTAGCACTTAACACCGCCATTCGATATGTATATTGTCTCAAAAGATATGACCACGTTTCACAGCTAGCCAAAAACTTGGTAGAGATGTCATTTCAAAATTATATAAAATTTCGTGAGCTTTTATTTCTCTTCAGCATTATTAAAAGTAGACAGCCGACATATCTATACGAAAAGATCAAGTTTCCATTGTCTAACAGATCTGCATGTTTACTACTTCCGCGATTTTCATGTTTAACATCTGAGAGACAGTTTTATATTGCTACTATACGACTCTGGAACACACTCCCACGTACTATACGAGAGCTAGACGACGCGCAACGATTTAAACACGAACTTCAACATTTCCTTGAAAATCAGAGCAACTAGGTTCACCCAACCCTTTCCCCTTCTCAGGCAATTTCAATCAAAATTTTACTTTTTGAATTAAAGGATAAATTTAACTTACTTCTACTTTTAATAAATAGTTTCACTAGAGTTAAAATATAAATTCTAAATTAAGGCTTAAGCGCAATAATGTTTATCTTTCACAGATTAATAAGTGAATTCTTACTGTGTTAGCAAGTTTAAATAAATAAATAAAATAAATAAAAAAATAAATAGATAAACATGGTGCTTCCTATGACTAGGCGATTGGTGTTGCACATATCAACAAATCTTTCACCATTGTCATTTTGGTCGCCAAGCCCATGCTTCCCGATCACATGTTTGAGCCCTTCATTGTCGTTGCCTACCTTGTTATTCAGGTCCCCCATCGCGATGGTGATATCTGCGTTCGCCTTGCATTTGGCTGAGTGTAGAAGTTGCCCTTCCTGGTTGTCAAGAAAAAAAGCCTATGCTTTTTGTAGGTGTTAGCAGGAGACCCACTCCGGATGGATAGTGGTAGCATAGTAGAGTAGCATAATGTTACACTTTGGGGATTGATACTCTCCCGCGTCGAAGTCCAAGTTATATGGAAGGAACTTACATTCTAATTTAAGGAATATGGCATTTTGAGGTCTTTTACCTCACATCTCAGAAATCAATCTCAGTCCGTGTACAAGTTCCAAAAGTTGTCATCATTCGAACATTCCTTAATCAAGGCGTAATATCGGCTTCCGTAGCAGGCATATTTTGATAACACAGGATGCTAACCACGTTACGGAGACTAGAAACGCTAGACCGTTCGCCCTTGCAATTTTAGCCTATGTGTACCACTAGCAACTCCTAATGCAAAAACATATGAAAATAGTCGGTTATGATTCGTAAATGTATTCAGGGAACACTAATACCTAACTTCTAAGTGGGTATTAGAAGTAGAGAATTATAGAAGTATGACGCCCGCTCTGGAAAAACAGAATAGATTGAATGTGGATGATGTGTCTAATATCAGCTTGCTTATTATGCCCCTCCAGAAAATATGTGCGAGCTTATAAGTCTGTCAAAATGCTTACTCCCAGTGCAACTTGCACGGAATCTAAGATATATGGAAGGCATCTAACTTTGTTGGGTAATCTTTTAAGTAAGAAAATAGTAGATAAATGGTGCATATTTTACAGCTGCAATATTTAACATGATTTTAAAAACAAGTGTTGTGAAAATATTTGCACAGGTGAGAAAGTAACATGAAAGTGTTGGCTAAAAAGTTAACATCCTCACGAAAACTATCGAAGCACGAAATCCATCGCAATGACATGATTGCAAAAGCCACTTACAAACAGTATTTGATAAAGCGACTTGCTAACACCCCTGGAATCGATCAATTAATTGACTTTCGTTTTCTGATTATGTCTTAATTTAACAAAAATAAACACAGGTGTAGAACGAGTATACTAGTCGACGAGTATATGTATATAACTTTTTCCACTTATTACACATTCTTAAATCGCATCTCGAAAATAGTTCTTTTGATAGTTCATCAGCCACATGTACCCTTATCTAGGTATCTATGCCTTTAAATATTTTATGCAAACATTACACGTAGATATGAACAAAGAGTTTACTTTCACCCAAACAAATCTTTAGACTAAAGAGATGAATTTCAGTTTGTAGGTAGAACACTGTAAATATTGTGTAAGGCATGTGATAATGTTATCGAGGTGTCTCTCCTAAATTCTTATCAAATTGGTACAATAATTTACTCTAATACTACCCTGTGCTTCCTTTCTTCAAAACGTTAATGAGGAATATTCCCTTCGAAACGCAGAAAATTTTAGCCATGAACTTCTTAACCGATAAGACCATCTTTGCCTTCTTCAAAGCAAATCGCCGGAAAAAATTCGTTACTTTGATTGTCGCTTGGTCTCTGGCGTATAATAATGGATACAGATTTCATCAACAGTGACAACTTTACGGAAAAGCTCCTTCGGATTTGGCTTGAAGGGCTCAAAATACTGCTTCGAAATTAGGAGGCGTTTGCACTGGTTTGCGCCTGTGTACAATCGGACCGCCCATTGACCCGTCAGCTTTCTCATAGCTAACTTATTATATAAAATGTCGAGTGCCGTTCCGTACGACACTCCTACGACCTTTGCTACTTCGCACACTTTTATCCGACGTCTATCAGGCGGCTTGTTCGCTCCATATCAAAAACAGATATGTATACGACCGTGTTAAAATTCATTAAACAAATATTTTACGGTAGTCAAGTTTCAAAAACCACCAAACACTTGTAATATAAATGGCAGTCAAATCAAAAATAATCAATGAATCAATCTGAAATGTTGTATGACTTTATTCCAAAGATATTAGTACTCAATGGTACTTGTTAATAACCCCATCTATCTTCAAAATCGGGTACGTACTGATCAACACTCGTGCATTGCTTCTACGACGTAGCGGATTAACTACCATTTTACAGGCAACCCCATTTTGCAAAGCTTTTGAGTGATCCAATTTTATTTCCTGTTAGCAATTCCAGCTGATGCATTTAACTTGGAAGTTTTTAACAAGTGTTCTCTTAAAAGAGAGGCTTCTGCTAATCTAATTAGATACTTTTTTGTTATAGCTCCTGACATCCGTTATATTTTTATCTCCGTTGCTGTAATTTTTCATTTACACTTCTTGTTTTCACACCATTTGAGACACCATCATTATTGTAATTTCCTGTACATTTAAGACTGGACCAGAGTACCTGCATTTTTCGCACCTTGAAGTGAGGCGTTCGAAAAATGTTACTACAGATACTCGGTATTTGTGGGGCTAATTCGTTCATTATCCAATTCCTGAGTGTTGCCTCTTACGTCATTAGTTGTGATAGCGTTTTCGATGAACAGAAGTTGTTCCTTTTCAACGATTTTCCGGCATGACCTTAAAAAACAACGGATTTTGAACTTTGGTATATTCCAATTTGACCCTCAAATTTTTCGGCTATTTCCGAACTTTACTTTTGTTTTGTTTTGACACAATTGTACCCACAATTGTGGTAGTATATGGTATTTTTTGGATTCAAAACGTTGTTCATATTCTATGGAGATTCTGCCTCTCACAAAACCCTTTGACATAAAATGCACTTATACCATATTTGTAATCTTTTCGAAGTTAGCTTCGCATTGTATACAGGCGGTGGTGAAATTAAGCTCTCCATCCACTGCTTAACCACCCAAAAATCTAGGGGGGTAAGGTTTTAAAATCGAAAAAAGGCATATTTTCATGATCTTTTTTTTTTTTTTTTGAGATATGAATAATGTTGTTTTATTTATTTCATATACACGTTATAGTATAACACCTGAAGTATCTTTGAAAAAAATTTCAATTAAAAATATCAATAAATAAGTCCGTGACAGCGAATCTCCCGAAAAAAAGTTGTTATGCGGTGAAATTCAAGACTCTTTACCGGATCATCTGAAACAAAAAAATCGAATGCGTTTAAAAGGTGATAAGTTTCCCTAGGTGGTCTGAGGGAGTTTTTTTTTTTCAATTTTTTTTATTTTTGGCAGAAAAACGCGATTTTCGCTAAAAAAAATTCAGTGAATTTGTAAATATAAAATGGTAAAAAAACTCCCTCTGATTACCTGTTGATTTTTGTGTAGAAATAGTGTTTAAAATTTCAAAAGGATCGGTCAAGTAGATTTTTAGTTATAATGTTCACGAACTTCAAAAATGACGTTTCCGAGAAAATCAATTTATCATCCGGCAGAAAGTGTGCCTGTAACCTGATTTATATACGATACACTGGAAATATACAATATATACGAGGTCATTTTACATACTTACAAATCCCCATAAAAGTAGAAAGTAATTTGAAGACAATAAAGGGACTTGAAGCAGCTTCCAGGTAGGCGCGTTGCATGAGGGTCGGTCGCTTTAAACGCTTCATCTTCGTTAGTCTTGCTCTGATTTGCTTAAAATTTTAAAACAATACTCTCAACATATTGTTCATGCAAACAAAGTTTTAAAACCTTCCCCCCCCCCCCCCCTAAACAAAAACGCAAGCCATTAAAATCCAAGATATCCAATTGTTGGCTATACTTTGGAAGTTTTGTGATCAGTTGGTTTGACGGAAATTAAACAGGAGCGACCTAGCACATCAGCGTTTCAGTTCAGGGTTACTTTGTAGGGCCGTCATCATGCAACCCATGCACCCAATGGAGATTCTTATGGAATAAGATACCAAGATAGTGAGGAAGATCCTACTGGAAAAGATAAATAAATCTGACAAAAACTGTACCACCTTAAGATTTATTGCTAGATACGGTTGGTTGTCGATCACTTTCCTTGACACAGTATGACAAAAAAATTGGCTCATGTCTAGGTAGAATAAAGTCAGTAATTTTCTTATAACTCAATGACACGAGGTCTCCAAGTTATTCACCTGCCTTGTCTTCGTTTTAGAAGCAGACAACCTTACCAAGGAAGTGTTTCTAGCTCGAATCGCTAAACAAAACTGCCACCTTTTTACAAAAAGCTGGAGAATTCTCAGGGCACTAAGAAGAATAACAGAGGCGAATGCATCATATTAGCAGTGGATGAGGTTTCCAAGGATTACATCCTAGGCCAAGGATGCAAACTTTTCCTCAACTTCTAGCAGTTCCTAATCAGAATAAAAGGATCATCGAAAATAGTCCAGAATAAAGAATTTGAATTCACAACTGAGGACAGAGAGCCAGCTTATCCAAAGTTTAGCTCTTAGCAAAGACTGGTCGACGCGGATACTCAAGTTAATCTACAGCATGCAAATTCCGCCTCTGAGGTGTTAAGTCATCGATTTAATAAGGATGATCTAGATCAAACGGCAGATACTCAATACTCTAAGACTCTTTCGAAATTTTTATAAAGGCAGACAGTGAGTCTATTGCGTTACAAGGCAGCACAAGTTTCAGTTTGTTTATTGCCCAACGTAGAAAGATAAAACTAAATAATATTACGGCTCTGCACTGAAGTCTTTTAAGAGTGGAGCGGAAATACATTATGGGAAGGCTGGAGAAACTCGTAGTATTTCAAGAATTTTGAGTTAATCCTGCTTTGAAAGTGAAAGCAATGAGCAAAACTATTCAATCAAATATGAACGATCCTTAAATAAGGTTCAACTAAAAAATTGGAGAAAATATTTCGCGTTAGGCCAAAGGCGAAAATTTGATAATCAAATCCGACATTTTGTTAGGATTGAGAAGTTATATGCATTCTTATGGCAATGTCACAATTGATAGAAAATATGTCATGGGTTTTGTGAAAGCCTTTGATAATGTGAGTCGCGATTAAGGAGTTACAAAGAAAGATACTAGTTGACGCATTGCTTTGCACAATGGTAAACTATATTTCTGATTTGCAAACTGAACATTGAAGCCTTCCAAATTCCGGGCAGATGGTTGAGAAAGTAGATAAATTTCTCGATAAAAAAGAGTTCTCGTACGTACAATAACTTTAAGGGTGATTTCGACTAGCCAACTTGTGCAACTCTAAGGCGTAAGCAGCCTTAGACAAATTTGGCAGTTGTATGCATCGAAGTTTCGATGACGATTTCTCCTAATTATTTTTTAAAGCTAATCGTATAAGTATGCTGTTGGGGTCACCGTCTCTGTAAAAATATGAAATCGACTTTCTTGATTCTCAGGATCGGATTATTTTCTATTCTATTCATATATGGCTCTAAGATGAATAATGAATATGGTGCGGGCGTCTTCATGAAGAATGAACTTAAGACTTGACTCTACGTGAGAAAAAGTGCAAATTTTATGGCAAAGAACTATGTATACTGTTTAAAGCAGTTAAAAAAAAGAAAATAATTTTTTTCAGATTGTTAAACCCGTTCACCACCCTCTAACTAGTTAGATGAAAAAAATTAAAGCCTGCATAAGAACGGATTATATTTATCAAATTTAATTTAATGGGTTAAGGATTCGATAGAAATTGCAAAACCAAAGATGGGGAGTAAATTAATCTTTGTAAAAGGTGTGTGAGGTATTTGTTAAATTACATGTTCAATGTCAGCAAAAGAATACTGTAAAAAAGGGCATATACCTTTCAATTTTGTGAAAATGTGACAACAACATAGTGGTTTAGTATACGTTCAGAACAAAGAATTTTATGTCTCTATTTTCTAAAATAGACTGTATTAGTCTGTATTAAAATTTTGTATTTAACGATATGAGCACAGAAGAGTGAAGTTAAACAAAAGTACTATGAATTGGAAAAAAAGTCTTAGTCCACATTTCCACAGAACCCCCCTCTAATAAATCAAAAATTCGCAACTTGGTACCTTTTAATCTTACTACCGCTTTGACAAGACAATCAATATCTTTTTGTCCCATTGCAATTCGTACGTCTTACTTTAACTTTATACGCTCTCATATGTTACTTTAAATCCTCTCCTGCATCTGATTAACGTCACAATAACACAACAGGTATTACATCACTATCCTTTTTCTTTTGAACCCCATGCTTCCATATCTTGTGCATCTGCATTGATAGAAAAATCAAAACGTAAATATTCCAATCCAGAAGGAGGGTATACCCACCAATCCGAGTGACCTTAAAATAGCTTTTGATTTGGTTCTACGAAAACTTTAATAACACTCTCGATGATGTCGCAAACGACCTCTCATCTTTCACGTCACTAGTAGAGCTTACGTCTATGATAATTTCAAAGAACCCACTCTAATTTTAAAAACCATTATTCTCTGCTCAAAATTCTCTGCATACCTCTTTCGTTCTCAAATGCCTTTCAGTTTATTATTAAAACGTAAGAGGGCTTAGAACGAATACCTGTGCCATGTATATTAAATCCCAGCATCTCCCTTACAACAATTTTATTCCTACGGAAACTAATGTGTTTTAATGACAACTTACGTTGGAATAACCACATATTCGGTGTCGTCAAAAATTCTTCTGAGGTTTCCACCAGCGGATTAAAAAATACTACACCCTTTCTGATCTAAATAAGGTATTTTTCCGCCCAAAATGAGAGTGCAATGCCCACATCTGTTCGGGTGTGCCCCAAATTTCTCTGCACCTTCTGGATAAGACTCAAAACCGTGCGATAAAATCCATAGGTGGTACTAATATCACTCAAATAATGGACACTCTAAAACTTCAAAGTAATGTCTCACTCTGGTTTATCGCTATTTCCAGCCCCAGTGCTCCGTAGAAATCGCCAATTGTATGTCCACCTTCGAACATACTCTAAAATAGCGTGATTCGTTCCAAAGCCATATAGTTCGTACTCTTTATTTCCTAGTCATTATAACCTTTAAACAATTGAAACCAACGTTCATCTGCATCTCTTTTCCTTTCCTCCCTAATTTTCCCTTAATAATCCCTTAAATGATTTAGGACTAAGGACAAAGAAGGAAACTTTATGGCTATGGAGTTCTTCGGGCTATTCCTACTCATCTTGATTCAAAACTCTTTAACAAATTTTAACATCATACTTTGAATTTTTCTGTACACGAGTTCCTATTTCAAAGTGTTATCTCTACATCTGATGTTGTTATATTCGTCCTTCCTAACCCACTCATGGTTACCCAGTTTCAAGTTAGATGTAAATACAATTGATTGCATATTCGATGCTTTAGTTCTCAATGACATTTTAATATTTTTAGGACACTTTAAATTGCCAAAGCCCAAATGGGTTCAATATTTTTTACCACCAATGCCAACTCTGAAAAAGAAACCTTTTATCAGTTGAATGGAGTCATCAAAAGTATAACTAGGTCTTAAAATCAACGATGGTATATCACTTCTACGCATGACAATGTTTAACATGTTTACCAAAAAAGTGCCCTTATATTCACCATTATGTTGTAACAAAAAGGTACGCTCTCTTCGAAATAAAAGAAACGAAGTCTCTATTTCTAATTTTTTCAACTAACACTCTTCCTATATTGACTTTTCTGAACTTTGTAAATCTTTTTACTTTAAATACCGGAACAACATTCATTCACATCAAACAAAAGTCTAACTACCCATCGTACCTAAATATTTTAAACAAATCCTCTAATGATCCCCAAGCAATTGCAAATTTTTGTGCCGATTTTTTCATCCAGGCCTTTACTAGACACATCCATGAACTTGAATATCCTAACTTTACGTACCTAAATAACTGTGCGCAAACAACGCTACAATCAGTATACATAACGTTGGAACAAGTAAGAAAAAAGTTTAAGATCTTAAGGACGACCGCCGTTCTACTAAAAAAAATGTGCAAATTATTCAGCTCAACTTCTTACTGCTCTCTTCCAGTTTTCGATATCCCAGGAAACCTTTTAAATACCAAAAACCAATATCTGGGATACTACTGAAAATTAGCAGTGTCCAAACCCTTATCGATTTCCACCTCAAACAAATTTTATAAGGAACCCTTTGGTTTTAAGTATAGCTTTAAATTTATTTTGATAGTTTTAAGAATTTAAGTGTGCTTTTTGCTTTATGGCTTCGGGCTTGTAATAAGCTACAATAAATCTGTTTGGGTTAACCAGTGCCTCAAATCAAATCAAATCAATACAAATAGCAGACTGGAAATAGAATCATATGGCAATTTTGAAACATTTAAAATTAAGCATTCTATTAGTGGACTGATATCTTGCAATCGAAATTGAGCAGCAAGCATTGCGTAGCAGCCCTAATCTAAGATCTGGCTTTCAAAGTTCCAGAGAAATATGTTACTTACCATAGCTTAGTTCAGGAGCAATTTCATCGTTATGTGAAAGCGACATATGAAGTCATAAGATGCGTTAGCGATATCACCGTACTGCATTTGAACCCCTTTCTTTTTAATAGATGGCAATTAACTCAACCTTAATTTAAGCTTGGAAATATGTATATCATATGTATACCATATGCATACATTAAGTACGTGTGCGTACTTACATTTATACTTGATAATAAGAACGAAAAAACTTCGTAAGTTCCGTTGAAGCTAAGTTGTCAAACAACATGGGCATGGTTGCCGTCGGTCGCTGGCAGCGTCATGTCATTGAAATGGAAAATCGTAATATCCTCCCGATACTGTCAATTGATACTCTCAAATGATTACTTCACCTTAAGAATGAAGAGACGAAGGCAAACACAGCAAGAATCTAGCGGTCGGTTCACTCACCGGTGTTCTCACATATTAAACTCACTTGAGTGTAAAGGCATTTGTCGACTAGTTGGAGTATCAAATTCCACTATGGGAAACAATCAAAAACGTGCCATTGTATTGCTTTTAGTTGAATTTGCATTCACTATACCTATAGGCATATACAGGAGCAACAAAAACTATATACTTTCCTTAAGGAGAGGGTGCATGTTAACAAACCTGTCTGATATATTCCATATACTATCCCTGTCTACTTAGGATAACTACTTCATGATGCCAACAATTCAGTCATCCGCTAAAGCCCTAAAAACACTTAAAGCATTTAAGTATCTTTAATTAGCATAATAAATTAGAAAAAGGAAATAGAGTAGAATTATGGGGTTTGAAGATTTCCTTTCTAATCAACATAAATGCTGTGTTAGCGCTTACTTCCATCTAAGGTCACGCAAGTAAGAAAGGACGAAAGTTGTTTCAAAGCTGCGGAGGTGAAATTGTTTTGCAATTTGCGGGAATAATTTCTTAATACCTATATATCTAATTAGTAATTACCATATTCCAATTCCTTTTTTCTAAAATCAACACTCTTTTCATTAATGAAGTTCTGTTTTGTGATTATAAGTGATGATTCATCATGAGGTTTGACTCCTATCAAACTGCATTATAATTTTTGTTCAGTATCGTTCGGCAAGTCATATATGTCATGAATTGTTCTTTTAACCAATAATAAAAGTTTGAAGTTCAATTTCAAATATAACACATGGGCTGAAAAGTCCATATGTGTTTTATAGTAAAACACAAAATTTTTGCAAAATTCAACTTCATTTATCAATATAGTTGCCTTCGAGGGCGATACACTGATTGAAACGATTTTACAATTTTTCGATACCAGTTTTGTAGTACGATTTCGGTTTAGCCTCAAAATAGGCCTCTGTTTCGGCGATTACTTCTTCATCGGTCTTAAATCTGTTTCCGGCGAGCATTCTTTTGAGGGCTGCGAACAGGAAATAGTCTCTGGGGGGCCAAATCTGGAGAATATGTTGGGAGGGGAAGCAATTCGTAGACGAATTCATTCAATTTTGCCATCGTTTTCATCGACTTGTGACACGGTGCATTGTCTTGATGAAACAGCACTTTCTTTTTATTCGCCGTTTTTCTGCGATTTCGTCCTTCAAACGTCAAAAGTCGCTGTTGATAATATGTCCCTTTTGGAGATAGTCGATGAAAATTATTCCATGTGTATCCCAAAATACGGATGCCATAACCTTGCCAGCCGACTGTTGAGTTTTTGGTCGTTTTGGACGAGGTTCGTCGCCTGCTCGCCTGATGGAGCCAAGTTTCATCCATTGGCACCCACTTTGAACAGAGCTTTCGCATGTCCAAATATTCGTGTGTGATATATCCAGCTTCAGCTATCTCGATCAACTTCACTTTACGGTCATTCGTAATCATTTTGTGGACTTTTTTGATGTTTTCATCTGAAACTGCCTCTTTTGGAAGTCCACTGCGTGCATCACCTTCGGTGCTCGTATGACCACTTTTAAATTTTTCAATCCACTTGCGTATGGTTTGTTCGGCTGGTGTAGAGTCCGGGTAACACTTATCAAGCCATTTCTTTGCATCGGCTGCATTTTTTCCCATCAAAAAGCAATGATAAATCAACACACGAAATTGCTTTGAATCCATTTTTTTCACAATAACAAAAGTTGCTTCACTCACAACGCTATATCTCGAGAACTAATCGTCCGACAGCTGTCAAATTTATACACGTATCTTTTGAAGGTTGATACTTACTGAAAATGTTATGAATTTAATTCAAGTGGTGCCCTCTCTTAGACTTTTCAGCCATGTATTAAATAGGCTCGGAATCCAAAGTATTGTGTTGTTCAATAAGTTCTGCGGTTTTTTTTTTAGGGTGATTACCTTTGACCACCACATTTTTGGTATAAAAACTTATACATATATAATCCATCAGATAATATCCATCATGGTCTATTACTTTCTTCTTTTTTAAAGTCAGCAGACTTATAAGTAAGAAAGTGTTCTAGGTACATTTTGATCGTATTGCTTTCCGCCTAAATTCCGACGAATTGCTACAGTCCATTGCAATAACTTTTGATTCTGAATATTATTATTCAAAAGATGATTTAGTTCGTCGAACACGCCGTAAGAGGTTTCGATTTGGTTTTCTGTCTGTATTCTGAAAAACAGAAAATTAAGTTTCTCATCCGCGTTTAGGGTTGACGAAGGTTCCCTCTTTCTGTGTACAAAATTACAAGACACATAAAATGATGAAGAGTGTATGCTATTTCAGAGATCTGAAACCAATGAAATTTAAAATGTTTTGCTGTAGTACCCAGTCTTTTACAGCCGCTAAAGGCCCTTCTCATAGCATAGCCATTAGCCATTAACACCGTCAATGCACATTGTGAAAAACTTAATTTTTGAGCTCTGCCTAATACGGATACTGATACTGTTATCTGACTCCCTCGCTAATTTTTTCATAACTAACTATAATCATCGGCATTGATATTGGTGACGGAATCATTGACGTCATAGTATAGAGCAAGCTTCTTCAATTGCAAACAATAACTACACTATTGTATATTGTAATAACTATTGCTCTATAGCGTGACGTCAATGTCCTTGTCACCATTGTCAAAGCCGATGATCTTAGCCTTTTCTCTCAAAGGAAAATCTTTTCAGCTTTTCGAACAGCATTCAATTACTTATGTAATTCTGTATTTGGTAATCGTCAATCGTATCTTTTAGTTATGGTTGTATTAGTTTACGTTTATGACGAATGTAGTTTGGAAATAGTACTCGTAATTAATAAAAAATGATATAAATTTTGTATGAGCTCGGGGTGATTCACGCAACCTAAAGAACACTTACTCCACATACGAGTAAGCAAGCCTTTCATAGAGCTTTCAAATATAGCAAATATCTCCTCTTCAAATAACGAGTTTTGAGTCAAGATCATGGTCGAATCCGGTATAGGGTTCGTCTAGTGCAATGGTTTCCAAAGTAGTCTATATCGACGCCCAGGTGTAGAATCTGAACTATATGGGGTCATCCAATGTCAGCGAAAACAGAAATTAGAAGCGCATGAGATGTAAATGGGGTTCCACGAGCAAGTCGTGACCAACATTTTGGCTTTCCATGAATGGAATAATCCACTTAACAAAGTTACTATCTACGTGCTTACTTAAGATTTCCTTATAATAGATATTATATATTATCTACGAAGTAAATATTTTTAAAAATAAATGTTTATGAAACGTGAAGAAGACATGGAGCTAGATTCGGGGAAGTGGATTCGTCCGACAGCTGTCAAATTTATATACGTATCTTTTGAAGGTTGGTACTAACTGAAAATGGTATGGATTTAGTGGTGCCCTCTCTTAGAAACGGCTTTTCAGCCCATATATTATATATTTTATTTTACATTATAAATCAAAACTCACGATGAATCATCCTTTATCTGCCTCAACATCTTCATAAATTCTGGTGTCAATTCTACTCAAAGTTAGTATCGTGTGACGATAAGAACTGGTGGGTTTTATGACTGGAAAAATCGACAGTATTGGCGAGGTCTTGACAGAAACCTTGTTACAGACAGAAGGAGAAAATCTAGATCTCAGTAAATGGTGCAGCCAATAAATTTAACATCACCGTTTTTCATTATTGTGATCACAAATATGATATGATACTAGAACTGGAAGGTTTTGTATGGATCGATTTGACTCTTAAGGTGTCAAAGCCCTCAACGCTTTTCTAAATCAACAACAAAAAATAATAAACTCCTCGATTTTATCCCTCCTCAACGGAAACCAAATTACTGGCCACCATTTCCTCTTCGAAAACTATTAGATTTTACCCCAGGTGCACGTTCTACTCTAAGCCTGGGTAGAACTTTCCACACCTATATATCTCATTTTCTATTTCGATTTCATTTTCTAATATAATATATGTTTCTAATAATAAAAATACATCAAATCTTAAAATGTATTAAAATCAAAAACCAAAAATTTATTTTTCAAGCCGTTGCTATTGGAAGTTAACATATAGTAATATCCCCAAAATTAATAAGTCCGCTTCATTCTGTAAGACAGGAACGGCTCATTTCGTATAAGCGAGGTCATTTAGAACATTCGAACTTCTGTTTATACCCAAAATGGTTACACCAGCTATTTTTGACATAACCGACCGCATAAATACCGCAGCATTATTTGAAATCTTCCCAAGTGCTTTCATCGTATTAAACGAGTTACTCATAAAATTTTGTATTTCAAAACCTCCCTGTGCGTATGTATGACTTCCTTTATTAATTGTAAAGCTAATTCAGAATTGAAAGTATCTAAAGTTTCGTCCACGTAATTGTTCTGAATTAATGCGTATGGTGCTCTGGATAACGTTGAAGTCGTACCCATTGTGTTTTGACATACGCTACTCCCGGCAGCGGACCTTAGATCTAGTCCAGCCACGTTCTTTTATATGTGTTGAAGCTAAGTCATATACTTGTGGATAGAGGACAAGATACTCAGAGTGTCAAGTACAACTTTCAGTGCTCTAAGTTCTGCGGCCTGAGATGCAACAACTTATACCATGCCCACCACCCCCCCGCGCCTCTTCCATCAACTAAGCTTTTTGGTGTAAATTTGGCGAGTGGGTAAGATGTACAAGGTAAATCGTACATATATACAATATACATACTCATACATATCTGTGCATGCATAGTTTTCAGCAAGTTTTCAAAACCCACCCCTGGCTTTAATTTGTTTATTCATTTTATTTTACATCAACATGTTCAGCTTGTGCAGCAATGACGAGGAAGCTACAATAGTTTAAAACTAAAGAAGGCGTTATATCCATGAAGTAGCTTACTATTTTTCCTGTTATTCGCTTTGGTTTCAGACAAGGTGGTTACATATACCTACAGGTGCATACGTATGTGCATAAAAGCACAACGCTAATGTGTCACGGTCGTAAAAATAACAATTGTTCTGAGTCGATATAAGCCATTTATAAGCTTCGAGCATCTAGATTAAGAAATGTATTACCCATATCGTAATATCGTCTGTTTAGTTTGCAGTACGTTAGTGAAAAGACTGATATGTTCTCTGTGTAAATTAATTGCCTACTTAAGCCTGTTTCTTCAACTAAGGTTCTGTTATCTATTCTTGTGCTAACTATTCGCGTGTTAGTACAATATTTCCTATTTAAACTTTGAAATACAATAATTTATAAGAGTGTTAACAATATGTTAAGGCATTCACCATGATTCTATGGCGAGTTCAATCAATATATTTTCAATTATACGTAAGTGAAAAAAAATATATTTAAGTATAGCATTGCCATTTTTGCAATAATTGCATACCTATAATAATCGTTTAGTTAAATTTAAATCCTATAAAAATTAAGACATCTTTTTTAATTTAATAGTAATCCATGAGTTGAATTTTTTTTAATAGATAATAAAATATAAGTGTAGTTTCAAATTTATTTAAATGTTTTCCATTAAAATATATCTTCGATAGTTTAATGCAGTCTTGCAAAACTCGTACAATATAGGTGGCCGATTACTTGCTTGTCTGATAAATAATCAATTCCCAGGAAATATCTCCTTGTTTTTCACAATGTTGATCACCGTCCTCTGAACTGGAAAGGGCACAAAGGCGGGTAATTCATTTCTGTGTAGTATAAAATTTAAGTGGACCAATTTTTCTCGTAGTTTCAACATCACTGAGATTTGATGTGTTGCATACTCGTCCCGAAAATTGTCCTTTCAAGTGTTGTAACTTACTATGTGGCATTAACCGCCAGAATGCGCTGCTACTGCAAAAAAGGTTATAGTGCTTTGAAGTCCGTTCATATTTAGGCAGACATGCGAAATTTCAGTGCGATACTGTTTTTGGTTTTGTTTTGACAGCTAATTGATTGTTGACGTGTTTTGCATCATGTTGAGTATGGACAAAAACGAATTTCATTCTCTCATAAAACATTATTTTTTGAGAGGCAAAACGGTGAAGGAAACAAGTTGGATAAATATTATAAGGCTAATGCTCCGTCAGATTACACCGTCAAATATTGGTTTCGAGAGTTTCGTGGTGGCCGCAACTCCACTACCGATCAAGTAGGCAGCGGCAGGCCCTCCGATGCGGTTACAGAGGACAATGTCAAAAAAATACATGAAATGGTGTTGGTTGACCGGAAAATGAAGATGCGCGAGCTAGCAGATACCACAAAGATTAATACTGAGCGCACACGCCATATTTTGGGCAATATTCTGCATATGAAAAAGTTATCCTGCCTCTGGGTGCCGCGCATACTCACTCCCGACCAAAAACACGAACGCGAGAGCACTTCGAAAGAGTGTTTGGACTTGCTGATGTGGAATCTGGCGGACTTATGGCGTCGATTGGTAACTGTTGAACACCAGAGAACAGAATGAGTGCCCGGCAATTGACTGAAGCCGGCACGAGTGCTCCGAAGCGGCCGAGGGAGGCTCGATGGGTCGGAAAGGTTATGGGGTCGATTTTCTGGGATTGTCATGGCATACTCTTCGTAGACTACCTCGAAAAAGGAAAAATCATCAACAGCGAGTATAACTGTGCATTATTGGAGCGATTGAAGGCCGAAATCGCTGCAAAACGGCCTCACATGAAGCGAAAAATTTTTTTTCTTTTCCAAGACAATGCACCGACGCACAAGAGCATCGCAACCACGGTTAAAATTAATGACTTACTGCTCCAATTACTGTCGCATCCACCGTATTCCCCCGAGTTGGCTCCCTCGGACTATTACCTCTTTCCAAGCCTCAAAAGATGCCTCATCAATAAAAAATTCAGCTCACGCGATTAAATCATCGACGCCACGGAGGAATATTTTGCATACCTTCTGGAAAATTACTTTTCGGACCGGACCAAGAAGTTGGAAAATCGCTAGAATAAGTGTATCGAGCTTAAAGGGGTCTATATTGAATAAAATAAAAAAACATTTTAATTTTTTTTTTTTTTTTCATTCTTAAGAAGGTTACTTTCCACCCCAGCTAGTAATTGACTAGATACTTTTCTATGGGTTGATTTCGCCCCTTCCCTATAACATTTTTCTAGAAATTTCTGATCAATTACAGTTTAATAACAAGCTCCATGAAAACAGGCTTTCAGTCAGCTCCTTATTTGCCTGAGTGACACTATTTTGGGTAAGCGATTTCTTTCCATTCCCAGGACCTTCATAATACAGGAAAACTGCAATTTAAGGGTTTCAGTAAATAGGGGAAATAGTCCTGCTTTGATTGCCAGGAGATAGTTTGGTGAACTCGGTGGAAAGTGAAAAATTCACTTTATATATGTAGCACTTTAGGAGTTTTTCGACTATTAATCATATGATTTGTACCCCACACTTGTGCTGCATAGAAAAGAATAGACTTTACGAAATCTTTGAAAATTTTGTATTTGCTACTATGGTCTATGCTTACATTCGCAAAACATTTACGCGATGTTGCATTTATAGAAGTTTTTGCTTTTGTAAGTTCCGCCTTCAGGCGCTTCACCATTCTCATATGTTTCGTTACAAGTACACCAAGATAACTATACTCCATTATTGTAAATCATTACCTCTGACTTCTCTAGATTGACAACGAGTTTCCACAAGCTGCAATATTCGGCCAGCCAATTAAGCGTCACTTGCAGTCATGGGCGAAGAGATATGCTTTAATTAATACACCAACATATTGAACACCACCCGGTAAAATATCGACAATATTCTCAATGAAAAGTACAAAAAAGGTTGGACTTAATGAAAAAATTAATAAAAAACCATGCCCATAATGCCTCACCACTCCACACAGCTCCCCTTGAACACTCTTATAAATTATGGAGGACTCAATCAAATTTTACTTAGATTCCCATGCTGTAGAGTTTATAAATTAGTGCGTTTCGGTCATTGTATTAAGCGTACAGTGCTTTTCCTTTTGGTATTCCTACTACAATGCCTTTTAGTAGGAAAATATGATCTACTCTCGAATTCCTGAAGTAAGCCTTTTTTGTAATGAAGCCGTGCGGATTTTATACGAAGCGCCTTAAAATAAAATTCCATTAGCAGGCCCTGATTTGCATCCCTTTTTATGGATTAGAAAAATTATTGTTTACTTAAATTGCTGAGAAATTACACCATACTCCAATACGTTACATTTTTCTATAAGCTCATCTGATCCGTATTTGTGAAATTCTATTGGAATAAAATCCGTTCCTAAAGCCTTTCCATACTTTAGACTATTTAATGCCTCGACTATTTCTTGGGACGTTATTTTAGCATCAATCATTATCCAGGCATGGGGCCGTATAATGTACGGTTTGTCAATAATAATAATTCGAATGCCATTGCAGACTTCGTAGAACTCCCAGATTATTGCCGACTCAATTCAGCTCAGCTTACTCTACATAGTTGTTGATGAATAATAATGATGAACAAAATACGTAGAAGTTGGCACTATTTGCATATTGCATGAGCATTCAACCGTCAAAAGCATTTTCTCATATTGGATACCGCATAGTAAGACAACCATTCAAAAAAAAATTTGTGTCGATTGGTCCAAGATCATGACAGGCGATGAATCGTGGATGTATAGTATGCATATGAACTCGAAACTAAACAGCAATCGTCTGTATGGTTCAAGATGAGCCAAGCCCAATAAAAGTTATTCGATTACAAAGCACTTCGAACCAAATGGTCGCCTGTTTCTTAGGAAAAACCGGACACGTCACCACTGTGCTATTAAAGCAACGTAGTTCAGTCAATTCGGAATGATACACCGCCATTTTCTTACCAGAAGTCTTTGGAAAAATAAAGAAATATTGTACAATGGACGATCACGGATCACTCTACAACACGACAATGCGAGCTCTCACAGGTCGGCTCTATTAAGAGACTTTTGATGGGGTTGAAATCCATGTTTTGGAGTAACCTCGTTTGCAGTGGAAAAAGTGATTTCCAAATTGGTTTAAACACATGATGAAATGTATTGAAAAAATCTTTTGAAAAGTAATCAAGCTATTTTCAATTATACTCGCACATAAAGATATACGTATGAAAGAAAAGAAAGAAAAGAGAAATGACATAAGGCAAATGAGTATAAACTCGAATATGTCAACGAGATTATATTTTTGACAATGATGGTCTTCCCTTTGATTAATCATTGAAATTTTTCGGCATTTTCATCGAACCTCGGATAGAACTTGAGCCTTTATTGCTTTTCGAACCAGCTGATTTGCTCAACCTGAAGTTTCTCTACTATCAGTTTTCTAAGGGGAAAAAAATCTAATTTTTGTGTATTTTTTTGAGCAAAACTGTTTGAAATTTCGAATTGGGAATTTAAAAGTATACACATTTAGATATATATTTAATTTTTATTTAAAAATATCAAAAAAGATACATTGATATTGTATGATACTTGGAGCGTCATAAAAAAATCTCCGTAAATCAAAATTCATCTGAAAAAAAAAACCAAAAAGATTATTGAATAAGATACTACATATAATCTAGTAACTACTTGCCATAGCAGATTATGAAAATTTTGATGTATTACAAAAATCAAAAATTAGTTATTATTTTGCCTAGAAAACATGTGTATACATAGAATAACCGCAAAAAAGTCAAGGGAATCGGTTTATGGGTTTTCGAGAAATTAAGGGTACCGGTTTGAAAACTGCGGTTTTGAGAAAAACGCGTTTAAAAATTTGGAAATGAATAAATCTTGAAATTTGTCAACTTACATGGAATCATCGATACTTGGCTCATGGTGTAAGTCTTCTACGATGGACGGAATGTTCATAGCTTCTAAATTTTATTGTCGGGGCTGAATACGAGCCTGTTTCTTCTGTTTATGCACTCGCAGCGTACAAGTGCAAGTGCGCTCCCGGTCTGGCCGATATTCCCAATACGTTTATGTCTCCTAACAATAGTGTTGAACGTGCATGTTGCAAGAAATACAACAATGCTAACGATTTTGGTCCCGCTGTTTATCTTTTTGGAGATATCTTTAAAATAAATTGGTTAAAATTTCTCATTGCTCTTTTGGGTATATCTGACAACACAGTGCTTTAACAATTTGTCATTTCTGAGGCCTTCGAATATTGGTTTGATGACATCTAATACTATTTTTGGCAATGCTAAATAATCGTGATTGAAATTTTTCAGTTCTCTTTGCCCCACGGGGCCTTACGCACAAAAATGATTTTGAGGATTGCTGTCTATTGAGCCGTAATGGCAGAATGTTGCCCATACCGCATTTTTCATGTCATCCTTGGAGTTACAGTTTCTGCGAATAGCTAGGCCATAGTAAATTCTCAGTTTATCTATAAATTTTGCCGTCAATTTGTTTTCGCCACCGATTCCAGGATTTCTCCGTATTTTTATGTTAAGTACAAAAAGAAGATTTTTCAACTCAAGGACTTTTCTTGTAAACTGACCAATGAGAACAGAAACTCCATACAATGAGGTAAAACCACATTTTCGCCACGTACCATCTCCTGAAATGGTCAGTTTTGTTATATCAGCACTCGAATTTTGTTTTGTTATTTACTGTTGCTCAGATTATTTTAACACCAATTGAACAATACCTGAAGGACCAGAATGAATGTTATTAATTATCATATCATACGTCACTTGTTAAAGCGGAGGCGGCAAATCCATGATACCAAAAAATTTCATAGCTTTACGCAAACTAATCCCTAATTAGCGTATCACAAAAAAGAATCGTGTATTTATTTCGTAAGCTGTGTTTATGTATGGGCACGAAGGAATGAAAGTCGGTTTGCACGATGAACACATAACTACAATTTTAAAACCGAGTCCTCGAATGCTTTCTATTGAGAATCAAACCACTTACAAAAAAACCATTTTACGCACCCTTACCTGAGCATCGAACTTATCGAGTTTTAGGACCTGAGTAAAATCAATGAATCTCGAGAAGTGTTATACGACCCGTGTCGATGATCAACTTGGCTGAGGGCCCAGCATCTTTAAAAATACCTCAGTCTCAAACGGAGTATACAGCAGATCTCTGTACAGATTGACCATCCTTTTACCGTTACTTGTGGAATCTACAATGGATACGTCTTCTAAAAAAAAAAAACCCGAAGCCGGTACTCCTTTAATACCGGGCGGCAAATGGTGACTACACCGACTACCGACAAGGTTCCTGCATTGTCCAGAAGATGTAAAACTGGGACAGGCCATGGTGTACCATCCTCAAAAGGCAAACGCAACGAGCCTAAAACCAAATCTTCAAGGAGAGATAAGACTTTGACAAGCCATGGTCCTTTTGTCCATTTGTGGCAGGCCACGGAATCGCTGCTGCTACAAAAACTCCCCCCCCCCCTAAGGGAAATCAGGGGCTAATCCGTAAGCCCCGTCTAAGGCGCTCTACTCAAGACGTCAAAATGCATCACGCATAATTTAAACCTTCGAATCTATCCCGGAGGTAGAAAAAAGTGAGGACATCACGAGCAAGATTAAGTGGGCCAACAAAATCCTAAATGACCGATTGTAGACTGCTCCCTCTGCTCTCAAGACACTAAACTGCCAGAGACCGTTAGCAGAAACCGTGCCGGCCCCCAAAAGGCCCAAAACCGTAATCACCAAAACCCCTGAGTCAAATAACACCATATCTCTGAGGTCTTTTAGCGAAGTCTTAAAAGACGCTATGACGATCGCAGTAATCGATAGAAGCTACACCGACAAGTCGATTACACCTGAACCGTAGCAGTTGATCAACTTGAAGCTTTCGGGCAACTTCTTGGCCATTATGCGGGAAAACCCCGGATATTTTCATGAAAGCCATACGTGGTTTAGGAGAGATTTAAAAAGGTACAAGACTCGAAGTCGTGCCTAGGGAGGATATCCCAAGCAGACATAGAACCCGCACTTGGATTATAGCCGAACTCTCCTCTCCAGAAAACAGTATGGGAATCATCAGGCTCTTCCGACTTCATGAGCTAAGACTAAAGGCATGATCCGGTTCGGATTCGAGGCAATACACCTTAGGGTCTATAAAAACGATGTGCCAGATTCTGACAAGCAACATCACCCTCCTGTAAACGAAAATACAAAAACAGCCTTAGACCTGGGAACGTCGATATCCTTTCCCGAAATGGATAACGACGACTACAATTCATTCGAGGCAAAAATTAAGCCGTCGGTCTCTTCTTCTGATCAGATCAGATCAGAGGAAGAAGATGAGCTCTTGAGCTCATTTTTAGAATCGGAAGACTCGAATAAAACCGTGGTGGAGGCCATCCTGGGAAATTATTTTATTTTATTAAATAAAATTATTACGTTAATCTCACCACGCAAAAAAGGCTTCGGCCGCACTTATTCTGCGTCTCTCCAAAGGTAAGATTAGAACTTTTATACTAGTGAAAAGTAGCCTTAATGCATTTTTACTTCCTTACCTCAGCAAACCCGACCTAACCGTTGCCAGGCTGGAGACAACCAAACCCTCCTACTGGCTGGCAACGGCGTATCTTGGCCACGGTCAGGTAGGCACTCTCCTTGGTGATAACCTAGAAAGGGTGGCATTGGAAGCTACAAGACAAAAAACTGTCCTCATCATCGGGTGCGACGCTCATCACACCGTATGGGCAGTACCGACATCAACGATAGAGGTGAGTCACTTTTTGATTACATTTTAAGTACTAACCTCATTGTTTTCAATATTGGCAATGAGCCCACTTTTATAACAAGAAATCGACAGAAAGTGCTAGATATCACTCTTGTCTCTGACAACATCACTCAAATGTTAACGAACTGGATGGTATCGACTGAATACTCATTTTCAGACCACAGATACTATCCTCTGAACTCTCAAGTCCCCCGCGAAACACCAATGATCTTGACATGAAATTCAGGGAATTCACCCTTTCTCATAATCAGACTATGGCTGCTTCCTGCCCTCAAATTCAAAAGGAGAAGTTAATGAAGTTTTCATTCCCAAGGCCGGCAAATGCTCTCATGATGTCCCAAAGGACCTCAGACCTATAACTCTATATTCTTTCCTTCTGAAAACTTAATATAATATAATATAATATTCTTAATACTCGTATATTAGGAATACACATAGAGAACAGAGAAAAACTTTCATGCGAGCTTTCCCTCTAGATCCTTCTGGGAGGAAGTGTAGCATACCTAGGTATACCAATCGCTACGTGCAAGTTATTATTTAAACTGGATGCTTATAAAAGAACTTAGATAGACCAGTGGGCTAACATGATTAGCAACTTAACCGATCTGGCCAAAGCTGGATCTGAATCGCTCTAAGAGTCTGATTCTTCTACAATAAATAAGAAACATCTCATCGCTATTATAGGTGTCATTACTGGACACTGCCTTATAAACAAGCATGCAAGAACGCTTGGCGTTTTTATAAAAATTTCTGTAGAAGCGAAGAAGCGGACGAGAAGAAAGCGAAGACAGTCCTTCACCTTCTCTGTACATGTCCAGCTCTCTCCCACAGAAGAAGAAACCTCAAATTGGTTCCATGAGTAAGAGGCTCATAAGTCCACGTGGCAGCACAACGGGCCAATAGGCCTAAGTGGGTTGGTTTTCCAACCGCCACTCTCACCTAAACTAACCTAACCTACATTTTACACACTCCGATAAGACAGAAAACACAGTCAGAAAATGCAAAATTCAATACCTGATGTTTGGATTTTCTGGTGCGGATGTCTCATGGTCATGATCATGATCAGTCTTATAATTTTTTAGCACTGGAACTAATATTCTCGTCGAAAAGTTTTTTGGCAGTATGTCGTTTTTTTGGTGTTATTTTCTTTTTGCTCCGATTTTTGAGAAAAGATCCGGATCGATGAGTTTCTCGAGAAGGTTTATTTCTGATATCTATTTTCTTCAAAATAATTATTCACTAACGAAAATTCACTAAGTTGCACTACTCGTACGTTCACTATTCAGTTGCACGAACGGCAAGCTACTGACAAAAACGTGTCTATTTCTAAACATTTCTTTATTTATTTCTTTTTTGCTTTGTAGAACATTCACAGAACATATATATGAACAATCACTTCATCATATAAAAAAGACTAGATTTGGAAGACTGGTTTGCAAAAAGTTGATAAAAAACGTAGTTCACAAGAACTCCCCAAAAAAGTGCATGGTATTGTTAAAGACATCGACTAGAGACAGAGAATAACTATTTTCAGCAACAATTTGAACTTGAATGTCAATTCATGCTTTTTTCAAAAAATTTAATTTTATCGGTTAAAGATAATTTTGTAATTTAATTAATAATCGGATAAAAAACGATTCTTTACATTTATTTTATGAAGATTATTTCTTTCAAATATTGGCCGTTACTGATGTTCCAATTTCAGATGACGCATTCGAGAAATATTAGTGACGTTTGACCAATGACTCAAGAATTGTTGGTCTCAAATTCTCAATCGTAGCCCGCTTATTCAGATAGACTTTGGGATTTACGTGGATTCAAAGGAAAAAGTCTAGAATTATAATGTCACATGATCTAGGCGGCCAATTCACCCGTGCGAAGCGTGAAATGAACTGTTCACCGAACCGTTCTGGCAATAAAGTTATGGCTTCATGGGCTGTGTGGCAAGTGACTCCATCTTGTTTGAATCAAATGTCGTCAAAACTACGGGCTTCAATTCCACGCAACAAATAGTCCGTTATCTTGGCGCGATAACGGGCGCTATTCACAGTTACCTTACGGCCGGTCTCAGTCTTGAAAAAATATGGGCCCATGATTCCACCAGCTCAATAACCACACCAAAACATTGTTTAGTGTGGTGATGTAATGGCAGCTCTTGAATCTTTTCAGTTTGCTCCGCACCCCAAATACGTCTATTTTAATAATAGACGTAGCTATTAAACCAGAAATGCGACTCATCACTAAACAAAATTTTGGTCGAAAACAGTGGATCTTCAGGAGCACAACGACTGAAACGGTAACGATGCAGAAGGTCGGCTGGCTTCAGTTCTTGCACCAATTGATATTTGTATGCACACGACTAGTCCAGCTAGAACGGCATCGAATCAATTCATTACGGTCATCGCGTACATTCTCCGCTACTATATTTTCTTCACTACGTTCTGGATTTCATCTATTTGGTCGCGTATTATCCAATAATGAAAAATAGGTTGGGGTCGTATAAGCTGAATAATTTGTAGACACTGTGCGGCCTAAGTCTTTACATGATGATTTGCCAAACAATACTAAACAAAAGTGCAATATTAGTATGACACGACGAATTCGTGATCTATCATGAAATCCCCAATTGAAAAATTGCTTCTAAAAGAATCACCCTATAGTGATGCCCGCGACCATTTCATAGGATTTCACGTATTTGCTTGCGGAGATCTGAAAATATGTATGTATTCCATCGATTTTTTAACAATTTTTTAACATGAACTACGAACTAATCTATAAATATGTAGGTCATTCATCACATTTAGGAATACCAGGGCTAACCATTGTTGTCTGATGAATTCAAAACACCCCTGCGATCATTTAGGTTAAGAGTCGTCTTTCAAAAAAGGAACATTTTGATTGTCTTTTTGCTTCCGCACTCGTTTAAGTTTGGGTAGTCTCTTCTTGATGTCTCGAGGTGCTTCGTTTAAGCTTGATTCCATGTCAACCTATCTTAATTTTTTTTTTTTTTGGCTAGAGATATCAAAATTATTTCTTATCGTTCTGATATACTCGTAGATAGAATGTTAAATGGTAGATTGGTTATACGATTACAACTTTTAAACCGTAAGTATCATAGAATTTTTTTTTCAGTCTTCGACCGCTACAACTGAATGGAAACTAGGAACTCTGTAGGCATTTTAAGATATGCTATTGGAAACGATTCTATGTTAAGTTTTTAATAATCTGCATATCCATATCCATTAGTGTTTCCACTTTTCAATTGCCCTTTTAGTTGGGTAGACTTCTGAAAATTATCAGAATTATCGCTGGGTTATTGACATAGATCTTATTCTTAATCGAAGAAGATGTCTGAAGATGTCAAATCGCATGACCTTGGTAGCCAATCAACTTCTCCTCTAACCGAAATAATGCGATCTTCAAATTTCGTCTGCAATAAATTGATTGATTGATGGCTTGTGTGGGAAAAAAAAAAATAGTTGTGATAACGTTCTTCAATCACTGTAACTGTACGGGCCAATGATACCGCCAACCCATAATCCGCAACACGCAGTGACTTTTTTGCCATGCAATAGTTTTTCGTGAATCTCATATGGATTTACCGGTCCCTAGACACGACGATTTTGTTTATTTACGCAACCATGCATCCAAAAATTGGTTTCATCAGAAAATATCAAATTCGACAACAGATTATCCTGGCGATCCAGCATCCAGTAAATAAATCAGTGACGTCGTAGATGCTCCAAAGACTTCAATCAACTTTTAAAATTCACCGTAAAGTGCCATAAGTGAGATCCAATTGTTGTTTTGGGCAACGAATTGAGGCTGGTTTTAAACATTTTCGATCACAGTGGTTTTATTTTGCTGTGCTGCCCGAGCATGCTGATATGGCTACCGAACCTGTTTCTTAAAAATGCTTCACCATTGCGGGATTATGTTGACAGAAAAATTTACGAATTTTTCGAAATGTTGCTTTTACAGATCACCTATTTTAGTAATAAGGTTGAATAACAAAAATTCGTTTTTGTGTAGCGAACGACTCCATGAGTAAAATTACCAAAGATTGCATGATATCGATCAAAAAAATCAACCACACTGAATTCATTAAATGGCAATAATTGATAACCAACATCCACACCATCTATTGGCTCACCCTTACCTGTTGCAATTCTGAAAAGTATCTTCATTGTGAACAATATACCGAGAATCGAAAAAGATGAATGCATGCTCGCCAGGAGCTTCTGACCTATCAGTCTGACTTCATTCATGTTGAAAAAAGCGGTCAAGGTTACGCAAAACTCCTTTGCGAATACATTCTCAGTGCAAGGGCAGATTTGAAGGCGCACTATAAAGAAGTACGAACTAAGAATTTTCATTGACATTGAGGATGCTCTTGATCACGCAAATTTTGGCGATGTATGTAACAGGCTTTTCACCGAAGAAGGTTTTCTAGATCGTACGCGTCGGTTATCTGGTTAAACATACTTGACGAAAACACGCTATTGTTGCTTTTGTCCCGGCTGTATAATGGCTTTCTCTAGCACGCTCTAGATTGTGCTCTAAATGCACGGATGAGTCTCCCACCCATTGGCATTCATTTTAGCCACTTATACTCTCACAATCATCTTTCGTTTAAAAATAGGTACTTTTTGGTTCAACACGCACTGTAGTTTTGATGTCCTTAAAACAGGTTTCCAGTACCGTTTTTGTCAAAAATCTGAGGCAGGAAAGGAATGTGATCGAGTCTTGGAGGATGGATCCAAACCCAGTGTTTTTCTGGGTTACGACAACGTTAGATTAAACTCCTTGTTAGCAAAACTTGTATACCTCTTTAATATTTTGTGAAGGATTGGTCGCCCCTACTACCAAGTATCTTCGGTTGAACAAATAGTTAAACTGTATTTAAAACTTTGTATAAACCTCTCGCGACTCTCAAGCTAATTTAAAATGTAAAAAAAGTAGTCGAATAGTCTTTTTGTCCTAATTAACGATGCTATCACGGAAAATACAATCGAGGATATAAGCTCATCGCCAGATCGTGTAAGGATTGCCTGCTTTCATAGTTAGAATGACAGTTGGTTTTCATGTGAGCATAACTGCAGATATCATAACTCTTCAGGATGCTGGCGGACTAAACGTCTCTAAGAAGCTATCGACTTTCCTGCTTCCTGCTTCATTACACTGGATACGAGTGTAATGAGGACATTTTTTATCACTTTTTTTGCGTGTGTTCGGCATACGCTCGCATCAGGCTACAGGTTTTCGGAACTGATGTGACAGATATAGAGTACTGTAGACATTTTATTACCAAGAAGCTTACTCATCTCTCTACGAAATAAGAAATTCCAATAAAAGAAAAATCTTTGTTCGGACAGAGAAAAAAACGTATTGCTTAGTTATTTTTTTTCCTATCTCAAATGGTATTTGATTACAAAGAAAATAGACTGCAGTCCAAGCAACCGAAACCTGCATGCCTTTAGTGGTCAAATCAACATCATTTAATGGATGAATTTGAATAATCTGAAATGCTTCGGTGATCCTCGGGCGGACGACTTACTTTCTTAAGTCTGAAGTCATATTATTTTTCATACCCGAACGTGTTGTTTCATCTTATACTTTAAAAAAATTTTCAAAGTCACCACCAATTCTTCATTTATCAGTTTTTTTTACCATTGAACAAAGGTTGCGTTCTTTGTGAAATTTTTTTCTTCAAAACTGCCCACGCTTACAGTATTTCCCCACTTCTAAATTGAAACCAGATTTGGAAAATAATAGCCATCCAGAAGACCAAAGTAGGTACTCGTATCTGAGCATTTACCACTACTTAGTGTTACCATAATTAACACAACAACGCATAACACTGAAGTTAGCCAGCAAAACACGTTTAAGCCCTCACAAGAAGATGTGTATCTTACACGGGTTCAAGAAAAGAAATCGGATTAATTACCAGCTGAAACCCAACGCCAAACTCCCAGTAAATCACTGCGTCCTGTGGGAATTAATCGGTTCACATGAGGTGTAGACAATTTTTTTGTAAATGAATGAATCTTGAACATTTTGACTTGAGAGAGCTAAAAAGTTTCAGTCACAAACTCATCACATTGGGGATAAGTCCGTTCCATAGTACAAGTATTTACAATATTACTCTCCCTCTGATAAGAACATGGCCATCAAAACTAACCTCCTCCGTTTCGACTCACCTGTTGCAACATGAAACCAGAAATTAAACTTTTTTCCCAGCCGTCCCATTTTTAGCACTTAATTAAGAAGTAGCTTGACAGATACATTTGTTAACTCCGTAGTCAGATAAAAAAAAGTGCATTATCTCCCGGTCCATCTTTCCTTTTGTACCGAAGGTGACACGTGCCGGTCGATGCAATTCGCAAGGATTCGCTTACCAAATGATAGTCATCTTTGAGATAATTGTCTGCATATTGGGCGTAATAACTTCTGTAAACTGTAATTGAAATTTAATATTTCTTGAAAGGGATGCTTAAACAGATCGTCAAACGAGTAGAACGCGTGTGGCAGAGATCTCGTATGCATAGCCGATACTTACAGGCCACTTATTTGCGGTTGTACTTATCGGATTTGGAAACTGAATAAGGGTTGATAAGACACAAATGATACAAATTGTTGTGCCAATTAATGATGGGGCGGGGAAGAGTTTTCATATCTTTAATGGAAAATGTCGAATACCATAAAATATAAAAAGAATAAACATAAACGGGGCATAAAAGTGATAGTGAGTCGTTTGGTGAAGAAACGATAATAATTGAATCTTGTTACTGATTTTATGTTCTCATGAAATTTTTACGGGTTTGTGTGTTAGGTAGGAAAACGTATGTACATACTTTTCTTGTTTGCACACTACTATATTGGTTTCAATTCTGAAACCACCCCTTTGCCGCGAGCCCTATTTTTTGAGGATTATTAGATGAAATAATTTTTTACCTGTATTGGGGAGTGATATTTTGTAGAAACAAACAACGCGAGGACACAAAGAGTCCTAACAGAGGTTCAAGTTTTGAAAAACTCTCTTCTTAACCTTAGCAAGTTTATCGGCGATCATTCTGACCTAAAACTCCAACAAGACTCAGTTTTCCTACTGCGTTTTGAGGAGTCCTTAATGCTTGTTAGTGGTTAGAAAATTCAGCAAGGCAGCTTGGCTGTCACTACAGACACACTCCACTCCATCGATTCTTAATGTAAAGACCCGACTACATTCCTTTTCTAGCTTAAATTCCAAAACCATTCCTGGGTACAGGAAAGCCGATTTCATTTTTTTTTTTCTGCAGCAACAAGAGTCCGACAGTTTTTTTTGGAGTCTAGTGAAAGAAGTAGTGATATTTTTTCGTGAAGGCATGTTCAGCTTTCAGAAATGGTCTTATCAATAGCCTCCTAAATGCAAGGACCTTCCTCGGTGACAAGCCTTACGTCTTGGCGAAAATTTTCTTACACTACCAGAAAGTTTACAGTGCTTTATATTTTTTTGACGAATTATTTTTAGTCAAAAGAATTTATTATCCAGGATGATGCAAAATTATTTTGACTCGGGTCCGCAGGATGGGTAACGCTTTGTGTACATGCTGGTAATGTGAACAAGCTCATCATGTTTTCTGGTAATGGTTACATACCTGCATATGGAATTTTAGTCATGGGATAGCTTTTAAGCTGAAAGCTTAGGATTTAGTTTCCAAAGAGGGTGAAATTTTCTTATTCTATATTAAAACATCTCCAAATCATTTTAGATCTTTTTGACACCACCTTACTTACTTACTTAAGGTCGCGTTACAGGACCTGAGCCGAATGGACGTAGGCCTTAATCAACAAGTATCTCAAGTCAGCTCGATCTTTAGCTTGCTGCCTTTAGTTTTGCACGCTAATTGGGTTAAATTCCTGTTGCGTGCGTCACCTAAGTGGCGTTCCTCCTCTACTGTTCTGACCATCGCGCGGATCCGAAGATTCTTCGGACCGAAGCATGGGTGTTCAACCGCGCTGCATGACCCAGCCATCTCAGTCCTTGGACCTTCTCCCTTCTGGGTAATTCGTCGTTGTATCTCCTCCTCCACCCACCGTCTGTACAGACAAGACCAAGAATTACACGAAAAATTTTCATCTCAAAGCAGCCAAGAGCACTCTCATCCAATTTTGATAAATTCTGTATCCCTGCGCCATAGGACAGGATTGTGATTATTACGGTCTTATATAGGTCACTTTTGTTGTTCGAGAGAACGTTTTGCTAGTCAATTGCAGTTCCTATATTCCTTATTTGATCTCAATGCTAGTGTCGTTATCTGAATTAATAGCGAAACCTAGGTAGACAAAGCCCTTAACTATTCAATTCAATTCAATTTATTACAATAACCAATTTTTACATCAAGACATTGTCTCTTATAGTATTAAGTAATAACATTTAGTAACAAAATGTTCATTTTAAAACAGGAAGGAGAAAAAATATAAGAAACAAATTAAAAAATGATTTGAGGCAGAGTTGATAGCAAAGAGATATGTTAAGAAGAAAGGTACACATACAAGGCAGTTTTAAAGCTAGCAGTTTTTGACAAGCACTTTATATAAGACGTTAATTTATTCCATAATAGCATAAATTAAAAATAAACGCGATGAATTGAAGTATTTGTAACGCTAAGTGCTAATGTTGATAGTTCTTCTGGAAAGAGAAAATTCCAGTTTGGAGTTAAGATAAGGGGGTTGCTACGTATTTATAATTTGATGTAAAAAATACGTAATTTCTGAAATCAAGGTACTTTCTCAATGTATAGTACAGCCAAGAGACCGGTGTGAAACAAACCGAACACCATTATTGTAAACGGTCTGGAGCTTAAGAAAAGATAGTGACTCTAGGTCGGTTCAGACAGCTGCGACATATAAAATAATATGCAATATAAGAGTGAGCACTAGCCTCCGGCGAGTATTCCAGAAGATATAGCTAGCTATAGTTTAAGCAAGCATCTGTAGACGCGACCAAAAATGATATTAACACCGTTATAGGCAGAAAGTTTTTGATTTATGTAGATACCTAAACTTATGGCCACCTCAACTAACCTAATCTTACTACCGAGTAATTAAATCTAAGACCGACTAGACATATCTGGCCAAAGCTGGATCTGAATCGCTCTAAGAGTCTGATTATTCTAAATAGGAAACATCTCATCGCCATCATAGGTGTCATCACTGGATACTGCCTTATAGACAAGCATGCAAGAAGACTTGGCGCTTTTACAAACGACTTCTGTAGAAGCTGCATGGGCGAGGAGGAAGAGGAGATAATCCTCCACCTTATCTGTACATGTCTATCTCTCTCCCAGAGAAGAAAACTCCACCTAGGAGCCTTCTTCTAAAACGACTTAAGCGATCTAAAGAATACAGACGTTAACAGTCTCCTACGCTTCATCGTAAGCTCAAGTTGGTTCTATGAGTAAAAGGATCATAGATCCACGTGGCAGCACAACGGGCCAACAGGCCTATGTGGGTTTGTTTTCCAACCGCCACTCTCACCTAACATAACCTAACCTACTACCGGCTAAGCAAACATCAGAAACTAGACTTATCTGAAAAGGCGTTCAAGGCTAGTCAATTTTTAGTTGCCCATTTAATAACAGAAGCGAAATCCTCATTTAGCAGTGATACTAGATCACCCAAATTTTTTTAGCCGGATAAAATATGTAAAGTTGAACAACGTTAACATAGAAATGAATAAGTGCGTACTTACAAATCGAAGCTAAGTCATTTATATACATGCAGAACAAAATTGGGCCCAATATTGGTCCCTGAAGAACCCCTTGAGAAACTGTCCGAAGAACTAAGCGGTTGTTACCAACAACGACTATTTGTGACCGTCCACACAAAAAGTTTAGAATGAGTCTTACAGCTCTTTTACTAAAATCATAGTAATGGCATGATCCACTCTGTCAAAAGCCGTAGAGAAATCAAGCAGGCAAGGCAGCGTCACAAATCCTTTGTCAAAATCTTCCCTGATGTCATCCAAGATTTTTAACATAGCGGAAGAACAGCTATGGTTCTTCCTAAAGCCCGATTGGAATGGGCTCAACAGGGAATTTTCAGCCAAGTGTTTCTAAATTTGTGACTCTATTACCTTTTCAAAAACTTTAGAAAGGCAAGGTAAGATACTAACAGGTCTGTAGTCATAAGCATTGGAAGCAGTATTCTTTTTCGGAACAGGTACAACCTTAAAACATTTCCATTCCAGAGGAGTAGTAGATGTTGTTATACAAGAATTAAAGGACGCCTTAAGAGACAACTTAATACTAGAAAAAATCGACAGCAAAATCATTTGAAACAAAATAATCGTTCATTTCATCTAAATCAATAGCGCAGCTCCTGTCACTATTCACACAAATCCCAACTTGGCGTAGATTTCACCACAATACCTTTAGTACTCAGTTTAATTTATTTATTTTATTTATTTATTGAGGACATGCTAACACAGTAAGAATAAAATTATAATTCTGTGATAGTTAATAGAAAAATATACAATAATTACATATTTATGCCATACTGTTGAAAATAAAAATTAAAATTTAAAAGGATTAAACTTTAAAGTTTTAAATTAGAGCTATAAAATTAGAGATCGAAAGTGAATAATAAACTTACTTAGAAAATAATAAAGCGTATATGTTCGTAATAAGTTCAATTTAGACTTGAAATTGAAGAAAATAATTAATGAATTTGCTTGAAAAGAAGGCAAAAAAGAATAAAAAAAGAAGAACTAGTTGCTCTGATTTGACAGAGAAAGCCTTAATTCGCTTCTAAATCGAAGTGCATCATTCAGCTCTCTTAGGTTACGCGGAAGTGAATTCCAAAGGCGGATGAAACGAAAAACGATGGAGAAATAAGCAAGCAGATCTGTTAAACGTTGGAAACTAGTTTTTGTTTTAGAGATAAGTTGGATGCCTTGCCTTGATTATGGTGAAAAGTAGAATCAGTTTACGAAACCTTACATTGTCCTGAAAAGAAATATCTAACAGGTTTTTAGCCAAATGTGTGACATGGTCATAACTTCTGAGACTATAGACATATCGGATAGTGCTACTTCATACTACTTGTAGCTTTCTTATACTACTAGCATCACAATCATAAAAAAGTTCACAGAATGGAAATAGATAAATAGATAGATAATTTTTATTTACTTCTTAAAATCCAGTTACAATTTACGAGTTACATTAACATTAAAAGAAATAATAATGACATAAGTATTTTTGAAAGTAAAATAGAGATAATGTCATTTCAAAGCTATGTAGTTAAAGCTTTAAAATAGAAAAAAAAAATGGGTGGGGTGGTCCCATAAATTAAATCATACATATTATGACAACAAAAATTAACAATTAGTTTATACAATTTTTTATGAAAACCAAATCGAAAACTAAACATTACACCAAAGTATCAGAGAAGAATATTAAACAAGGATTCAACACTCTCAACATCAAGGAAAAAGAGCCAATTTTTTACAAGTTTTACAAAGACAAGATGAGAATTAATCGCTCGGATAAAAAGTGGAAGTTTGTTAAATAACCGACACGATGAAACACTATAAAAGTTTCAAAACCCGGTTGTACGAAAAACGGGTACAGTGACTTGATTTAATAAATTGCCACGTAAACTATAATTGGCGATTTGTCTGAAGTTTAGATTTCCTGATCTTAAATAAAATATCTTAAGAACTTTATAGCAGTACAAGTGACGGACTGGAAGAACCCTCAAATCTCTGAAGAGTGGAGAACTGGGATAAAAGCAGTGCTTATAGCTAAGTTTCTTCAAGATGTATTTTTGGAATATCAAAAGAAGCTTAATTTTGTTGAAGTATATACCTCCCCAGCAGGCAATCCCGTATTGTACCATAATATATCTTTTTCTAAAGTTTAAAAGAGCAAACATTGCCCAGAAAATAAAAATTCCTTAGTGTGCCACGAAAATAATGTCTCAAATACTCTGTGTGGTTAAAAAAAAACTCATCCTAGAATCAATAATAAGTCCCAAGTATATAAAATTATTCACAATTTCAACTTGAAAACATTTATCACTGAAACCGAAACAATTATTCAAAGTCTGAGAGGAGGAACTGGGCTTGCAAGAGCAATAAAAGAGTATAAAACCTCCGACAGTCGGTTGCATGAAAGTAAACCTCAGCACCAAAATTGTTATGCGCTGACAAATTAAAAAACATAATTTTAGTTTTGGAGCTTATAACCAACTTATGCTCTGCAAACCAGATTCTTAATAAAAACAGATCCCACTATCTAAACCATAGGCAATTCCAACATCATCCGCAAAAGCTGTCAGCAAGCAATTACAATCCAATTTAATCAAGGAATTGATATAAATAAAAAAGAAGATCGGTCCCAAAACAGATCCCTGAGGAACCAATTTTCACTCTTTGTTTTCTATTTTTCAAGTAAGATCTGAACCAATTACATACAAAGCCCCGAAAACCAGCATTTTCAATCTTACATAGCAATATATCATGGTTCACAATATCAAAGACTTTTGATATATCAACAAACAACCCAGCGGTACACTTTTTTTTTGTCAAGATTGCCAAATACTTGAGAGCAAAATTGTAAGAGGGCATCTTCTGTAGATTTGTTTTTCTGAAAACCAAATTGAACATCACTGAAAAAAATTGTTTAATTTAAAAAAAACTCACCATTCTACTTTTCATAACTTTATCGAAAATTTTGCTTTATGAGGGTAGGAGTGAGATCGGCCTATAATTACACATTTCAATAGTCGATCCATTTTTTGAAGAGAGGTAGAACATCCGCACATTTAAGTGCATCCGGAAATATCCAAGCAAAAATGCTTTTATTGAAAATATGCGCCAGCACATCAACTTAGAACCATGCAATATTTTTAAGAACTAAGTTTGATATTCTATCAGCCCCAGAAGAATTTGAATTTTTTATCTCACCATTTGTTTTTAGGAGTTCAAGGCCAGTTATCGGTTCAAATAAAAAACTCTGTCGCTGAGAGGGTTCAACAGGACAACTAGCATATTATCAGATATGGTTGCAAAATAGTTGTTAAAGGAGTTAACAATGCCAAGCTTGTCCGTAACCACAATATCTTTAACACGTACCGCACTTTGATAATTACTGGCTGTTTTTTTATTGAGGATGCTATTAACTAACTGCCATTCATATCTTAGATTGCCTCTAGCTAGATTGAATTTGTTACTATAATAAGTGTCTCGACAAATTGGGATTTCTCTTTTCAATTCGGAGCATATTTTTTTGTATTTTGTTTTTAGATAGTGGGTGCTTTGAACATTTTATTCTTAAATTGTTTGTAAACTTAATTTTTTTTAATAAGCTTAGCGTAATCCAAGGTTTAAGGCGTTTTTCAGATTTTTTTGGACTAACTGTGAAAGTACATCTGCTTATATGCCTATTGGGGATGTACATAAATATGTCATACGATTTCGAGGCTTTGCCTTCCGCAAATACTTCTTCCCACAACTCAAAAGACAAATGATTTTTAAGCATATCAACATCAACTTTCTTTGCTAAGTTAGAAGAACCTGAATCTGAAGTTCCATTAGTTTTCCTAATGTCAATTAGCAAACCTATCATGGCATGGTCAGTAATCTCCAGATTGAAGACACACTTTTCAGAAAAACTGATAGATAAGGACGAGAAACGTCCATAGATATGATCCAAGCACTTTCCTGAATTACTTCTAGTAATTTCATTTATAAAAGAAAACACCCCATGACTAGCTAGTAGGTCCAAATAATCCGAAACAATATCACTATTTTCTAAGATAATGATATTGATATTGATTTCCAAAAAGGCTGAAAATTCTTCCAAAAATATCGAAATATTGATCTTATGAAGCCTATAGACATATAATATGACATAGACCTCATCTTTGAATTTGAAAGACACGTTTAAACCATCTGCACTCAGAAAATCTAGCTTCGACAAATCGACAGATGTTCGTTCGAAGAACGCCCTAAGCCTTCCCCGGTATCAAGTTTATATGGTAACAGAACATGTAAGTGTTCTGTTGAATACCACACCAAGATTTTTTGAAAAGTCCACGAATTAAATTGGTGAGCTATTTAGCATAATAGAGGGAAAATATGAGACATCTATCATTGTTTTTGAAATAACTAAACATTTACACTTATTTAGATTAAGCACCAAGCAATTTTTCAGCGACGATCGTTTAAGATCCTCATTCACATCATTGGCGCAACTTTCGATAAGGCCTAGGGGATAACATCGATATATTTGAATGTCATCAGCATAAAAGTGTTTCAACGAATGCAAGATTACGGAACCTATATCATTAATATAAAGTCAGAATAGGAGAGGACCCAAACTCGACCCCTGTGGAATACTTCTTGGTAAGGGAAGAAACTCGGATAGACACAGCCTGCTTTTATTCACTTAGATACGATGCGATTAACTTTATAGCGAGGGGAGATATATTAAAGTAGTGGCATAATTTATTAATGAGAATAGAATGATGAACCATATAAAAAGCTTTCGAAAAATCTAAAAGGATCAGGAAGGTAATATAATTTTTAACCAGTTTTTCCTTTATCCAAAATGAACTGAAACCAGCAATTTACTGGTACCTGTAATTTACAGGTACTTATTCAGTTGTTTATGCATAATTCGTTCACAGATTTTAGAGAGAAAAGTTAGGATTGATATGGGTCTGAATTCATCACATGTCGAGTTTTTAGGGATTCGTATTATTTTAGCCATTTTCCACTGATAAGGAAAGATGCCGGAGATGAGGAAAACTCTGGACGCGTGACTCTTCTTTCAAGAATGATGTTCAAAAAATCGCCTAGTCTAAACTGTTTTTTGACATCAAAGGTCTTGGTGAGTTCTTTACTGACCTTAATGGAGGAGCGTGCTTTCTCCATCGCCATCTGGACATCCACAATAATGGAGGAGTGCCTTGGGTCCATGGTCTCCACTAATTATGCGGCTGCACGTGTCCTATTAAAAGACCTAACATTCCACGTGCAAATCTGAATTTCGCTGTGTCCTTGTTTCGTTTACAGGTTCTGTCAACAGTGGATACATCCACATCCGAGGCTTGTTTTTTCTTCGTATTTTTTTTTTTTTTTTTTTTTTTTTTTTTTTTTTTTTTTCTATGGCCGAGCAGCTCTGCGGATACCAGATAAGATCGGCGAAAGTTTTAAATCGTGGAACGACACGGGCAGCCATCATATATACAAGAACATCTATATTTTAACCACTATATTAGGTGTTGCTCGGGTCAGAGCAAAATGTGTTTTTTTTTTTTTTTGCCCTTAGAAAGAGATTGTTGCTGTCTGTTATGGCAGCCGACTCGATGCAGAGGTGAAGGAAATCTGCTACACGACTATTATCCGGCATGGGCTTGTATTTGGCAGTCCCGTGTGGTTCAAGCTTAAGAGCAAGTTTAGTGGAAAAGATTCGGGTGTTTTAGATGTTCTGTCTCAGGGCTTGTCTTCACTTGTACAGAACACTGGAATCGCTGCTCGTAGAATTATATCCTTCCTAGGGCTTACTAAGCTAATCATATTAACCACGAGCGCACAGCTTTAACGGCTTTGTTCCCCGAGAAGCGTTCCTCTTTCTGGATAAAAAAAAAAACCGATCTAGGATAGACTAGCGCTGCTGCTAATCTTTCACCTCACTCTAGCATCTGTGCACATGCGACTCAACTACAACAGAGACATTGTACACAGTAGTAAGGAGCGCATATTCAGTAGGGCGGTAGAGAGCTGTGATATGAGAGATATTGCTCTGCAACACCAAGAACTTTATAAGCTTGCTGAAGTAGATGAAACTGCTTCACCATTTTCTGAATTCATAATTTACTTAATTAATCAAATTGTGCTACAGTCCTAGTCAAACCTGGGCCCCACTCACAAGAAAGTAGAGTTTCTTAACTGCGCCAATTACAGAGGCATCATTCGTCCTAACATCGCATATAAGGTCTAATCTGTCATCTGGTGTGAACGCTTTAAGCCATCATTTATGTAATCGCTCCCTATGAGTGCAGTAAGTCGAAAATCGAACAAATATTCACAGTAAGACAGATCGAAGTTGAAATCGATACGCAGTAGCTCTTTATCGATTTTAAGGCCGCATATGACAGCATAAATAGACACGACCTATACAACGCCTTGGTATCCCAGCAAAACTCTTTACCTATGTTGTGCAGAATGATGTTGGAGGACGCTAGCTGCTTCGTAAAAGTCGAAATCAATTTCGTCGAGATCTTTGATGTAAATCTGTCTTGTAACTTTTTCAAAACCATACTTGAGAAAATTGTGCGAAACGCGTTAAGACACCAGTATCAGAATTAGTAAGTAAGTAAGTAATAAGTTCTTGTCAAGAAACTCTAAGGAGGCTCTACCATAGTCCTGCCTTATGGTGTAGAAGCATGGACCTTAGCGAAGATGAGTGAAGATACCTTGACCGTTTCGAATGCTTATTTCTTCGAATGATTTTAGCCTCTTTAAAGTCAAACAACGATCACCGCAGAAATCAGGCAATGGATCAATTTTTCTATGTAATCACCAATTTCCTGATCCAAATAAAAAATAAGTCCTACTTTAGAGCAATTAGAAAAGCTTTCTACGGGCCCCTTATTACTCTTATCTTACGTAGAAATATCGAACATCCAAAACTGACAAAAACATGTTTCTCTCGAGAAAAAAAAAAAAGATAAATACCTACCAATTAGTCGCTCAGAAACCAATCCGTTTAAGCCCATTTTTTTGAGATTTTTAAATTTTTGCAAATTTAAATGGAATAAATAATATTGTTTGTTGTTACTAAAGCAATTACTTGTTTCTTCTATTTTTCAAAGACCACTATTCTTTTGAATAAACTTTAAAGTAAAAGCTAAACGATACTTCTTCCTTAGAAATGTCTTGGTGAAACTGAGAAATAACAAATTCATTATAACTGTTTGCTCTCTTAACCTTTGTATATGTAACACTATGATAACTGTTTTTACGCTCAAATTTTTAAGCAAACATGCATACTTTACTTCTGATTTAAGAGTTTGGTGAGTTTTACTTTTTAAATACCTGATTCATTAAATTGTTTTTTCCTTACTAACTGCCAAAACTCTCACTTTTTGAAATAATAAAATATATTTATAATAAGCATAAAAATACGATGGCGGTCCCAGAAGTACCCGACCCAACAAACAAAACACAAAAATTTTGGAAAAAAATTTATTTACTTTTCAACATAATCGCCTTTCAGCTCTATACACTTTTCCCAGCGATGTTCGAAATAATAAGAACAGTCTTTCCCCTCAAAATAGCCATTAACTGCCGACATCACTTCTTCATCGTTGGAAAACCTTTGAGCACTGAGGAATTTTTTCAAGTTTGGGAACAGAAAATCATCCGAATCATTAATTTTGGCCATTGCATTCACGACATTGTTTTTGCTCGAGTGTGAGCAAACGCGGCACCCATATTGAACACAGCTTTCTCATATCCAAAATTTCAAATAATATACGATATACCGCACTTTTTGAAATACCTACAATGTCTGCCAGCTCGCGCACTTTCAGCCGATGATTATCCAGTGCCGCTTTGTGAATTTTCTTCACCATTTCTGGAACCGTCACCTCATCTGGTCGACCACTGCGATGCTCGTCTTGGCAGCTCGTACGGCCTCGTTCAAACTCAGCAACATAAAATGTTACTATTGTAAGCGAAGGAGCAGACTCACCCAGAGTAGAATCCAGGTCAGCTTTTTTTTGGTTGGGCTGAGGCCTTTCAAATAAAAGTATTGTATCACATAACGATGACAAATTTTCTCCATTTTCACAAATTCACTATTGATGGTTTCCAAACAAATACTAAACAACGTGCCGCTTTCAAACATATGCTTCATAGACTGCGTTCTTTTCAATACAGTGATATTTTCAAACAACTACCGCCATGTCTTGGTCAGGCTGGGTACTCCTGGGAATGACTAATTAAAAATGTTGAGGGAAATAGGTCAGTGAAAGTGATAGTGATATGGGATTTTATTCCAATTCAAGGATAGTTAATCGTATTGATAGTAAAATATACATCATCAGATAGTGAAAATAAAAATGCAGAAAAAAATACAAGTGACGGTAAAGTTAGTAGGAAACGTTGTAGTCCTAAGTGGTCCTGAATTATTGAAAAAACTAATAAAGTTACAAATTAAACAAAATCAAAAAATTATTCCTGAAAAGAAATTTGAGAATAAATCTTCCTAACCTATTCTCAAAGAAAGAAATGTTCTATATGATAACGGATCATCATACCATAGAATTTATTTTAAGGAGTTTTAAATTAGAGTTTATTCCACCAACATTCAAAGACCCTGAAATAATACCAAAAATATATACCAATATCTTTTCGATATATTTTTAGGTTTAGAAAATATTTTATAGAAACATACCAAATAAGCAACGGGCGACTATACATATAATTGCTGTTCAAAAGAAATCTGATAAGTGGAGACAAAATAGATGATTCCAATATTGTATAACATATATAGGGTTTTCCAATAGGGACTTGACCACTTTGAATTTAATTTGTGAACGCACTCTTTCACTAATCATCAAACTGTCACTGTCAATTTATTATGTAAGCTCATTTTCATTGTGGTAAAGTACACTAACGGGCAACGTCTGCAAATTATAAAAATTTTCTACAGATATTCGGAGTCGGTAATTGCAACTTTAAGAGCGTTAACTCCAATTTTCGGTTGTAATTCTCGCCCTAGTAGACAGGCAATAACAAGTTTAGTGCAAAAATTTGAGTCTACATATTCGTTGTGTGATGTTGCCGTGTCAGTGAGACAACGGGTTGGTCGAAGTGTCGAAAATATCGCTGCCGTTCAGACGTCCATAGCAAACTATCCAAATCAGTCAATTTCATGGCGTTCTCAAGAATTGGGCATCGCTCAGACCACATTATGGCGTATTTTGCGTAAGGATCGTAAGTTCAAGCTAACTCAAGAATTGTAGCCGATGGACCATTTGAAGCGACGTACGTTCTGCGATTGGGTTCTGGAGAAGATGCGCCAAAATGATGAATTTCATCACAAAATCATCTTCAGTGACGAAGCTCATTTTTGGCTCAATGGTTTCGTCAATAAGCAAAATATGCGTTATTTTTCGAGTGAAAACCCACATGTGCTTCATGATTCACCACTTCATCCACAAAAAATAACTTTTTAATGCGGCTTGCATGCCGGCGTCGTTATTGGGCCATAATTTTTCGTCGACGATAGCAATCGTCACGTTACTGTGAACGGTCAGCGTTGTCGCGCCATGATTACCGATTATTTTTGGCCCGAATTGGAAGATATGGACTTGGACGACATGTGGTTTCAACAGGATGGTGCCACAAGCCACACAGCACACGCTACCATCGATTTATTAAAGAGAAAGTATGGTGAGCGTGTTATCTCAAGACATGGGCCAGTCGATTGGCCGCCTCGTTCGTGCGATTTAACGCCGCTTGACTATTTTCTGTGGGGCTACGTTAAGTCATTGGTTTATGTTAACACACCGACGATGTTGAAAGAGCTCAGAGCCAACAATGAACGCGAAATAGCGGCCGTTTCGGCCGAAATGTGTGGCCGAGTCGTTGAAAATTGAGCCAAAGAATCGACAGCTGCAAAAGTGCCTGCGGTGGCCATATGAACGAAGTCGAGTTCCATTCACAAATGTTTTGATTGTACTTCAAGCCAATAATAAAGTTTTTGAAATATCTCAAATGGTTTGCCTTTTATTTAAAAAAAAGTTGTCAAGTCGTTATTATATGCAGGGTTTTAACCAATCTTGGTTGACGCGCGCTTTGTGAGACCGTGTCGAGTCTTGTTGAAATGTCCACCTTCTCCGACCGAAATGATTGTTTGCCCAAGGCTTCAATCCTACCTCTAAGACAGTTTCACGGTATACGACCGCATTAATTTTGACGCCACGGTCCAAAAGTAAGAGCGGAGAGCGACCATCGGCGGTTATGGCGGCCCAAACCATCACCATCGGTGCTACCTGCTTTCTGGTGGCCGTCCGAAGGTGTAAAATTTCGGAGGACCTATCTGGCAAGTAAACACGGTCATTTTGTTTGTTGACATATTGCTCTATAACAAATAGAACAACTCACCACTTTCGTGCAAGCGTAGCAACTCCTTCGCTCTTTCGACTCTAACTTTTTTCTGTTGCGGTGTAAGATCGTGTGTTTTTTGGAACTTCAATGGCTTGAACTCAAGCTCATTTTTCAGTATGTGTTGCATGCGTTTCAATGATATGTTAAGCTCACGAGCCATTTTTCCTCCACTTCGACGCGGATTTCGCCCAAATAGAGCCTTCACTTTCTGAACTATTTCCGCCGATGTTGCTGTTTCTTTATGACCACCTCCATATCGTTATGCAACGATATCACGGTAACGAGCTATAGTTCGAGACACAAATGATTTATTCACGTTGAGGTGCTGGAGGGCTCTAACGAAAGCTACTTGTGGTTTTCCAGCCAAATATAAAGCAATCACACTATCACGTTTGAATTCCATCGCGGATAAAATTTTTTCAACACAACTGAGACGCAAATCGTTTTAAAGGCTTGTAAATAATAAAACTATGGGTCATGTGTCAAAATTTGAGCTCCCAGTAATGAACGGTTTGGAAATTATAGCAAATGGTTGCAGTTCGAATCAGTAAGGATGTATATTGTAGATAGATTTGCGTATTGATCGGGTTTTTCTTCCTTCTATCCCAAATCCACTCGAACGTGAGCTTGATAGCTTTCGTACGTGATTTACACTCGATCACCAATGAGAATTTCAAAATTAGATTAGAGTATCGTATTTTTTAGTAATGTGTACAGGAATTTGGCTACTAAGAAGTAAGTTTTTACCAGAAGAACGCATAACATTTTCCATTAGAAAAATGTTTACTACGCGCCACATTGCATTCCATTAATGTCTTTAGTTACAATCTCCTGCAATTCATCTGACGCCCATCATGTGTAAGCACTGATTTCACAGGTTTCCACTCAATCCATTAGATATTAAAGAATTTCAAAACCGTACTAGCAATAGCTGACGACGAGAAATAAGGCACAAACCCCTTTACTCTTCTCAAGACAAGAAATACAAGAAAATGTGAAATAATTTCGAGAACCACAGTCACTCAGGTGTTATTGTTGTTGGAAAATATCGAACGTAACCATTTACCGCAAACGCTGACGTCTTCGTCTAAAGTTACAACATGTCGCTATTGGACTGGGAAACAACGACGACGACGAGTACCTTATGTTTCCGGAGCAATACAAATGCGACGTAACTATGACCATCCAGCAACAAAAATGCATTCATGTTGTTTCAGTAGTCCTTAAACTGTTTTAGTAAATAGATTTAAAATAATAAAATAAATTATTTTTAGTTAGGTTATAAAGGGTTGTATTCAGCGACGAATTGTCAAGCGTTTTCTCTGACACCCAAGGCCCTTCGTAGATGTGTCGATGCACAGTATCGGGAGCACACATCGCACACCACACTGCTCATTGTAATCCCAACGTCTCGTCTTTAATCGATCTGTATATATTTATTTATATCTATATACGTATGCATCTGGCATGGTAATGTTCGAATTGGTATTGGTTGAAATACGACTACTGGGGTGCTGCTTCCCCTAGCCCCTGCCCAATGAGTGGATCGTGTAGAAAACCTGATTCGATACTTGACTTGCAACAGAAGCAGACAACAGAACGCATAAAACAGTAAAGAAAAAAACAAACATACAAAGACTCTACATAACATATCAAAGGGAGAAAGAAAAATACGAGTAAGCAAGCATGTACGACAATACGTACCAAGGGGAAGTCAACCCAACCTACTGCAATAATTGCTGTCAGTTAATGTGTGAGAGAGGCCCAGGCTCAGGCCCAGTCCAAGTCCCAGTGATAGTCACAGGCACTAGAACATGCCAGTTCATCAAGTTCGGGGTAAGGGATGATTTGGAATAAGCGACAGACAGACTAACCGCAAATAAGGGACCAACAACTTTTCAGTGTTTGACGGACGAGGCATTCAGAGGCTTGCAATCGACACCAACTAAGACAGTTGACGTTTTGTTCTCAGTGTTACAAGTTCGAAAAAATATCGCTAATCGGTTACTACACACTCGGTACCTATTCTTTTTTCTTTTCTTTTTTTAATCAGAAAGATACATAGATACCCATGAATATTTGCTATATGGTGAATGTGGACTTGCTCAAGGATACCAATGTCGAATACGTAGTCCTTCGGTGGTGATTTGATTCACACAAAACAAAGTGATAAATGTGTGATATTTAAATTTGGTTCTTCGCCACGACAATACCCAAAAATTTCGTTTGCGAAAAAATATAGTGAAAAGTGCTTACAAAGTATTGAAATACGGTCTCCTGTACCCAATATTGCTTCATTTTGAGCAAGGATTTGCTACTCAACAAACACAATCTTTGAGTGAAACGGATTACTTAATAAAATGTTAGTTCCTATTATTTCATGGTAAGTGCTGAGAGTGTTTAATCCTGACACAAGTGGCCACTAATTGTTCCTCCATGCACTCCATATTTACACCAACTCAAACGATCAAGGGTGTGCAATCGTTTTTGGACCAGCATCGATTTTTGTCCAAGCTCTTTCAAAATAACTTCAGTTGAAATGATATTCTCCTATAAAATAGTCGGCAATTTCCACTCCTCATTTTCCTCAACAGTTTTTATTTAAAATTTTTAAAGGGTTCTGCGTTATTTCCATTTGTTCGTATTGCAAAATGTTGAACATTCATCTTTTCCCCTGAGAGAAGCACTTCAGCGGTACTAAATTGGGTCTAATTTAAACGCCTGTCTTGGAAAAACTTGAATTTCGCACGGCTTTTTCAGATTATTTTGATATTTTTCGGCCAGATTGTAAGAAGAGCAACCCACATTATACAACTGCGCAGCTCTTTGATTCACATAGGTATGTAGATGTAGCTAATTAACTTTCCACAACCTGAATTCTTGCAATTCAGAATACAGTGACATCTCTGTTATTGCTAGAAATATATTTTTGTTGATGAATTTAATTTTTAAATTATTCAAACTCCCATTTTCTTAATAAGCCAAACTTTAAATTTCAGTTATATTGGCGGAAGGATCTATGGTAAATCAATCTTAAACTAAATTTATTTCAAAAGTACAGTATTGTTCATCAGTTTTTGTAGCTTAAGCATTGGTATGATAGACCCTCAATTTTCAATCCAATTCTATGTCGCTGAACAACTCGTATGCCTTTTATCTAAATCAGTTTTTAACTTTAGAATATTTAGTGACATTTGTATAAGAAAGTTATTAAAAGTGTTAATATCACTTCTTAGGGACATATTTCAAAATGTGGGGTGAGCAGTACTTGTAATTATTTCATCCTTAAACGATAAAAACAAGAGAAAAATTATGAAGAAAAAACTTAAAACATAGATTGGATAAGGGTATAACAATACTATAAGAGAAAAATGTAATTTATCTCAATTCAAACAACGTAGGGCAGCAAAATTGATCAAAACTGGGAAGCTGTATTTTAACCCTTTTTTTAAAGACTCACAAAGATCTAATGATACGAATATTCAAAGGAAGCGTATTAAACAATTTGCAGGATACCATGGAGTAGAAGTTTTTGAATAGCGTAGTTGGAAATCTAGGTAAGACGACATTACTAATTGCATTGCTACGTAGTTTAGGATGATTTAGTTTAGGACTTTTAATACTATATAACCACCTCTTATAAAAAATATTTTCAATACTTTGAAGTAATACAAACGTTTAAGTGAAACAATTTTCAACTCTACCTATTTTTCGAATAACGCACTTTTGCAGAACTACAAGTGGATGAAGCCCAAACACTCATTGCGTACGATACTTTGGATTCAAATATTGGGTATGTAATTTAATTCGTGCGGTTTTTTTTCAAAATTTGAACGTTTATTTAAGAAAAACATGTACAATAGTATTATTCAAAGTATTGCCCATCTGAAGCTATGACTTTTTCCCATCTTTCTGGCAATTTGTGGATCCCATCCCAAAATAGCTGTGCCGGCTTGGCAGCCAAGAATGAATCAAGCCAATTTTTGATATTCTGCTCTTATGTGAACCGTATTTCAGTTAGGGCGTTCTGCATCGACCGGAACAAATGGTAGTCAGAAGGGGCAAGGTCTGGGCTATAAGGCGGGTGGGGTAAAACTTCCCATCCACTGTTTTCCAAATAGTTCTTAGCCGAAATAACAACATGGGGCCGAGCATTGTCATGATGGAAATTTATTGCCTCGTGTCTGGTCGCATATTCCGGGCGTTTTTCGGCTACTGCTCTCTTCAAACGGATTAATTGTGTTCAGTAGCGTTGTCCATTTTTTAGCAGCTCATAATACAGCACACCCATCTGATTCCACCAAATACAGAGCATTACCTTCGTGCCATGGATATTCGGCTTTGCCGTTGATTTGGCTGGTTGGCCGGATTTCACATATAATTTTTTGCGCTTGGGGTTGTCGTAATGGATCCATTTTTCATAACAGGTAATAATCCGATGCAAAAATGACTTCCTTTTGTGGCGTTCCAGCAGCATTTCGGACATGCAAAACCGCCTTTCGACGTCTCTCGGCTTGAGTTCATGTGGAACCCAATTTCCTTGCTTTTGAATATATCCAGCTGCTTTTTAACGTTTTGAAATGGCTGCTTGAGTGTCACCCAAAGATTCTGCGAGCTCTTCTTCTGTTTGGCAACAATCTTCATAGAGTAATGCTTCCAGTTCTTCATCTTCAAATTTTTTTGGTTGCCCAAATCGTGCAAACCACTTTTGGCACGTTCGCTCAGCTAGCGCATGTTCACCATAAACTTCCACCAAAATACGATGATTTTCGGCAGCAGTTTTCTTCACATTAAAGTAATGAAGAAGAACTCCCCGCAAAAACACTTTTTCAGGCACAAAGTTCGACATATTTGAGTGAAAGAAAATTATTGTTGTTTACGCTTCAAATGAATGACATATACTAAAATGACGTACAATGACAGTAGCTTACCAACGCATGTTTCAATGGAATAATACAAGTTACACCGCATGAATAAGTTATAGACCCAATACATACTCCAAAAAGTAAAATGTTGTAGAAAGGCTGAAAACGAGTCATACGCATACGCATTACCTTCCCCATAAATTTATTCCCAAGTTTCAGAGAGTAACTCATTATTAAGAACACTAAAAGAAAGAAGAAGACTAACGAAAAAGATAGGTCCCTATCTCGGCATCGGCGGTTCCAATATATACACCCTGACTGACTCGAACTGCAACCATCTTCAGACTGCTATGATTTCCAAACCGTTCATAGCTGTGAGCTCAAATTTTGACACATGACAGATAATTTTATTATTTACAAGCCTTTATCCGCGATGGAATTCAAACGTGATAGTGTGATTGCTTTATATTTGGCTGGAAAACCACAAGTATCTATCGTTAGACCCTCCAGCACCTCAACGTGAATAAATCATTTGTGTCTCGAACCATAGCTCGTTACCGTGATACTGGCAGCGTTGCAAAACACCATGGAGGTGGTCATAAAGAAACAGCAACATCGGCGGGAATAGTTCAGAAAGTGAAGGCTCGATTTGGGCGAAATCCGCGTCGAAAAGTGGAAGAAAAATGGCTCGTGAGCTCAACATATCATTGAAACGCATGCAACACATACTGAAAAATGAGCTTGGGTTCAAGCCATTGAAGTTCCAAAAAACACACGATCTTACACCGGAACAGAAAAAAGTTAGAGTCGAAAGAGCGAAGGAGTTGCTACGCTTGCACGAAAGTGCTGAGTTGCTCTATTTGTTATAGAGCAATATGTCAACAAACAAAATGACCGAGTTTACTTGCCAGAGAGGTTCTCCGAAAATTTACACCTTCGGACGGCCACCAGAAAGCAGGTAGCAGCGATGGTGATGGTTTGAGCCGCCATAACCGCCGATGGTCGCTCTCCGCTCTTATTTTTGGACCGTGGCGTCAAAATTAATGCGATCGTATACCGTGAAACTGTCTTAGAGGTAGGATTAAAGTCTTGGGCAAACAATCATTTCGGTCGGAGAAGGTGGATATTTCAACAAGACTCGGCACCGTCTTGGTTAAAAAACAATGTTCCGCATTTCATTTCTTCGACACAATGGATTGCAAATTCTCCGGATGCAAATCCGTTGGATTTATATGTCTGGGGTATTTACTAAAAAATACCAAAGTTTGGACGACCTCAAACAAGCACTTCACCGGGAATGGGCCAAAATACTGTAGAGCGACTTGCGTGCAGCGTGCGATGCTTTCTTCGGCCGTCTCAAGGCCATTATTTGCGCCAAAGATGGTCATATTGATAACTACTGATACAATTTAAAAATTGATGTATTTTCCAACATTTTTTGCTTTGGCACAATAAAATTTATAAAAAAATAAAAAAAATTATAGCATTTTAAAAAGTTGCAGTTCGAGTCAGTCACCCTGTATTTAGGAGTCGGATGTGTTTGCGGATGATTAGCGTAAACCTTGCTTTTGTCTTAGCTCCAAAGAAAGAAATCTAACGGTGTGAAGTTGCACGAACTTGGCGGGAAATGCTCGTTTCCGACACGCCAAATTACGCGGCTATGAAATTTCATACGCAATAACTCGTTTGTTTCGTGAATTGTGTGGCACGTAACAATATCCTGTTCAAAAAAGTGGTCGTCCGTATCCATATAATCAAACTCCGACCACAAAAAATTGTTTATTATGTCTGGGTAGCGCGCTCCATATTCCTCATTTTTGAAAAAGTACGGCCCTATGACTTGTTCGGTCCAAAAAAGTCAACTTCTTTACTTGGCCACCAATTTGGAAATATGCCTCATCCAAAAACGCAACTTTTTTATTTGTAAAAATCGATGTCAACATTCATGTTTTTCAGGTTCCAATTCGAGAACATACAGTGCTGTTGGTGGTTGACAAAAATCAATTCTTGGGCTAATTGAGTCTTGTACGCATGGAGATTTCCTTAAAATTCGATGTAGTTTAGCTCTGGAGAGGTCAAACCCCTTAGGGCGGTGATGAATGAAGGTGTTTGTGTCGTTTTCGACACTTTCCTTCACTGCGGCCGTTTCAGCCGCATTATTATGTTGCGCACAAATCTCTGTAAATTTGACACAAATTTTTCGTGTCGTTGACGCGATTGAACGTGAATTTTTGTGTAGGGTTCACTGGTAAATTTCCCGAATTTGTAGACATCTGTCACCATGTGCCAACCCTGCATACATCACCTGTAAAATAATAGATTTTTGAAATCCTAAACCTCTTGTTGAAACACACGTTTCAAAACTATATTTCAACATTACTGGCATTAATTTATCTTTCCAATAAAGCCAATACCATTGCCTTAACCTTAGTGTTTTTTCTTCATCACTGCGTCGGTATTACCAGTGATGTCGAAGGTTAAACTTTAAATACTTTTCGGACGGTAATTTCTGACAAATTGCTTTCCAGCCTTCAACGACGAGATGCCTTAAACCTAAAGTTGTCTACCATAAGATTCCATACACAAGGGCTTAGATAAATAAATTTACAAGTAAAAGTACATTAAACTCACTTAAATTATCTATTAGCCGCCGTAATTTGTCTTTCATACTCTTCATACATCGAATGCGATGCTTATTTTAAGCCGGGTGTACGACAGTTGTTAAAAGTAATCCTTTGAGTTTTAGCGGCATTTTTGAACCATAAAAATCGCAGAGTTTTCATACCTCTAAGCCACGGTCTTAGCATATTTTTAATAATGTATCAATACATTACAAAGTACTTACCAAGGATGTCCCAGACATGTCAGGGGGAGTAAGATTGTCAACTTAAGGTTATAGTAATGTAAGATTAGTAATGTCACTCGAAAATACTTCAAAACCCTATTTGCAGTGTGTCGACAAGCGATTTCTTGACTTGAAAGGAAATTGTCAAGAATTCTTGTGAAAATTTATCTGGTGTTGGCCTATTTTCTACCACGTTTAACTCCTTTGGTGCTCTCAATTACATGCCGCCCATAAACATTGTCACGAACTACCCAACATTTTAGCACTTTCACTTAAATTATAATATTGTAGCATAAGCAATACTCCGGCAACGATTAGAAAGGACAATCGAAAGAATAAACGGCAAAGTGCAATAACTCAAGCAATAGCTTGGTCATATCAAATGTTTTATGGCTGAAAGTAAGGTTCTGAAAGAGCATTTCTATATGGGCTCCAAAATATGTCCAACCATTCGCTATCATGTCCAATAGCCTCTAACAATATCAGCGATTCTGTTTATTTTCAAAATCAATCAAGTCGAAATATGCTCCATCATTCAAGATAATTTTCTGATGGCGATCTATAAAACACGAGCAAACGAATCACGCCAATGTGTACAGTCATTTCATGTAAATGTAGGGTTAGTTGAATTTTATGCGGATAAAAAATGCAAATCTTTTTTGACGACTTTTAACTAATATTACGTGCACGGAATCGATGAGGGGTCACCAGACATTCAAGTTCTCTTCCTAACTGTGCCAATATTTTTTGGCATTCATTGGATGTATTTTAATTTTTTTTCAATTTCATTTTAATTTATTACTTTATCAATTGTTCACAATTCCAAATAAATTATACATAGCAAAAGCCAACTTAAGTAAGATTTATTGAAATTGACAAAGTATCTGCAATCTATAGTTTATAAGGAACTAGACGCAAGAACAGTGAACAAAACACCGAAATAACTTTCATACAATTTATCAATCTTTTTCTTACGAGTATATACTCGTACGTATATCAGTGTTAGGTAGAAGGTTTCATTTCATCTTCCAAATTAGGAGCCTTAAATTCATTAAACAATGGAGCTCTCCATTAAAAGAGAAAGTTTGTAGTTTTTGCAACCAATTTGTGGAAAAATTCCTTTAACTAACTTTGAACTTAAAAGGTGCCACAAAGTTCCATTCTATGCAAAGACGGCCTTTGAATTGGGTCTACTTTGCTTTAGGCGCAGAAGAGATTACTCATCAATTAATCAGGTCCTTTTTGGGTACGAGTGTAAAAAGCCGCAGCAGCAAAATCCATGAATTTGGATAGAATGTTCGTCTAGTTTGTATGAAATTCATGTAGGAATTTGGACAGATTCAATTTCAGCCAAGTTTTCATCGCTCTCACGATGATATATGAGGGTCTCAAGACATTGGTCCCCAGAAGTGAAATGAATCTGTTTTTAGATTCCATTGAATACCGAGGGTTTAGGTAAGACTTTTATCTTCAAATTTAAGTAAATCTTGATCGTAAAGAAAAGAAAGAAAGAAAAAATTTATTAATAAGGTCAGAGCAGTTTGCTGTCCTTTTTTTAGGCAAAACCCCGCTGAACATCTACGGATGTTTAAATTTCATGCGCTTCCGATAAAACAACATCGACAGAGAAGTCTCTTTGCAAAAGAGATGAAATAAGTCGAGGAGTCGTATTTACGTTACTAGCCAACCTGTGTAATGTTTTCAGAGCAAAATATGGTGCGCAGTTGACACCAAACGTAACCGTGTCTTACTTTTATCGGGTTTACGAAACAAGACTCGCTGATATGGCGTATGTTCTGGATGTACCTAGATTCGGCGATACATCTTTTGATGTCCGTATTAAATACAATACGATACAACCGTCACCTCTTAACCAGCGTCATCAAGTCTCTTTGCAAAACAGGGCTAACATATTTAAGCCGGTTCCATTACTAATTGGATTAATGCATTAAAAACCACCCAGACTTTCGTACTACTGCCCTCAGGTTAAACTACAGTGTGATATAGAAGATGAAATAAAAATGAAATGAAACGAACCTTCCATTTAGTTAGATTGACTTAGAGCAATGTCTCTCAAGCGACCAATTTCTAGAGTGGGCTGTTTTTAAATGGAACACGAACGGGATAGCGACCGTTTACGTCTCTGCTAGTCGTAGCAGCATAATGTTCTTCACAATACTGTTCAGAAAGAAAAAAATGGTTACTTTCAGGTAATTCTTCCATTCTCCAAAATTTTGCTATTAGTTGGCCAAGAGAGACCTCACTATAATAAGACGAGATTGTTGGAAAATACAATATATCTTTATGGTGAATATGGTTTGGAGTTATCCAACCAAAAACAATATTATGACCCAAAAGTGAGCCAAACATATATATGTCAGCACCCATCACTAATACGTGTGCTTGAAAAGTCTGTTTCTAAGAGAGGGCACCACTTGAATTAAATCCATATCATTTTCAGTTAGTACCAACCTTCAAAAGATACGTGTATAAATTTGACAGCTGTCAGACGATAAGCTCTCGAGATACAGCGTTGTGTGTGAAGCAACTTTTGTTATTGTGAAAAAAATGGATTCAAAGCAATTTCGTTTGCTGATTTATCATTGCTTTTTGATAGGAAAATATGCAGCCGGACTCTGCACCAGCCGAACGAACCATTCGCAAGTGGACTGAAAAATTTAAAAGTGGTCATACAAGCACCGAAGATGATGCACGCAGTGGACATCCAAAAGAGGCTGTTTCAGATAAAAACATCAAAAAAGTCCACAAAATGATTACCAATGACCGTAAAGTGAAGTTGATCGAGATAGCTGAGGCTCTGAAGATATCAAAAGAGCGTATTGGATATATCATACACGAATATTTGGACATGCCGAATTTTTGCTTCGGTATGTGACAATGGATGAAACTTGGCTCCATCACTTCACACTAGAGTCAAGTCGGCAGTCAGCTGAGTGGCGAGCAGGCGACGAACCTCGTTCAAAACGACCAAAAATTCAACAGTCGGCTGGCAAGGTTATGGCATCCGTATTTTGGGATACACATGGAATAATTTTCATCGACTATCTCCAAAAGGGGCAGACTATCAACAGCGACTATTACATTGCGTTATTGAAGCGTTTGAAGGACGAAATCGCAGAAAAACAGCAGCATTTGAAGAAAAAAAAAAAGCTGTTTCATCAAGGCAATGCACCGTGTCACAAGTCGATGAAAACGATGGCAAAATTGAATGAATTCGGCTACGAATTGCTTCCCCACCCACCGTATTCTCCAGATTTGGCCCCCAGCGACTATTTCCTGTTTGCAGACCTCAAAAGAATGCTCGCCGGAAAGAGATTTAAGACCGATGAAGAAGTAATCGCCGAAACAGAGGCCTATTTTGAGGCTAAACCGAAATCGTACTACAAAACTGGTATCGAAAGACTGAAAAATAGTTTCAATCAGTGTATCGCCCTCGAAAGCAACTATATTGATAAATAAAGTTGAATTTTGCAAAAAATTTTGTGTTTTGCTATAAAACGCAATGACTTTTCAGCCCGTGTGTTGTCAACATTTTGATCTGCAAGATCGAAATCAATTATGTCATCGATTTTCATGGGATTTATCTCGCATGAAGGTAGATCTTATCAGATATAATAGAAAAATTACTGACGTAGGTGTCGCGGATAAGATTTCAGTTAAACTTTGTGTACCTAAGTCTCCAACATTTAAAGTTTTTTTTTTTTTAATAAATAATGTACCGGTATGAAGTGATATACATTTTATTCAAAGATTTGGCCATTGCTAGCTACACATTTTTCCCATCTTTCAGGCAATTTATGGATTCCACGTCAATAAAACTGTTCGTCTTTTGAAGCAAACCAAAAAGTCACCCACTTTTCGACTTCCTCGTAGGATTCGAAGTGCTGCTCAGCAGCACAGCGTGTCCCATCGACGAAAACAAATCAAATGGTAGTCGAAAGGGGCCAAGTCTGGTGAATACGGTGGGTGGGGTAGCAGCTCCCAACCAAGTGCTTTGGTTGTATCCTGAACCATTTTTGCTTTGTGTGCAGGTGCATTGTCATGGAGCAAAATTACCTTACCGTGTCTTCTGGCCCATTCTGGTCGTTTTTCAATCAATGCATGGTTCAAATTGACCATTTGTTGTTGGTAGCGATCTCTATTAACGGTTTCAGCGGATTTTAGAAGCTCATGGAACACCACACCTTTCTGGTCCCACCCGACACACATCGTTGTCTTATTGCCGATTCGATCTATTTTTGCAGTCAAAGTTGATGGTTATCCCAGATTAACCCATGATTGTTTCCATTTAGGATTCTGAAAATAAATCCATTTTTCATCGTCAGTAAAAATTCAATGCAAAACTGATTTTTTTTGTCGTGTCTTTGAAGCAAAATTTCACAAATGGTTTTTCGGTTTTTCATCTGTCTTTCATTCAATTCATGTGACACCCATTTCCCAGACTTTTGGATCTTTCCCATAGCTTTTAAGCGGTCAGAAATTGTTCGTTGTGCAACATTTAACATTTTTGACCCAAAGTGTCATCTTCATCCAATATTGTTTGCAATTCGGCGTCTTCAAATTTTTTTGGTGGTCTTCCACGTTTTTCATTTCTCACATCAAAATCTTTATCTCTGAACCGTTCCAACAATTTTTTGCATATTGCTTCTGATAGAGCATGATCACCATATACCTCGACAAGCATTCGATGCGACTCTGCAGCACTTTTCTTCAAATGAAAACAAAAAATTAATGCTTTCCGCAAGTCATCATTTTCTGGTACAAAATTCGACATTTTTAACACAATGAAAACATATCACGTTGTTTGCTCAATGACTTGATGTATACTAAATATGTTTGACAGATGTCATAGCAGCCAAACAAAAAAAAAAATTAAGGCCCGTTGACACTAAATGTTCCCTATCGAGACATTTGTATCTTGTCGCTCACTTCACACTTGGTACAATTAAATGCAACTGAAAATGCAACTAATCCACTAGTATCTTTGGTCTTTTGGCGTCTGGTGATCTGCTTGCAGCAATTTCTTAAGGATGAACTTCTGCTATGAATCCAATGATCGTACAGTAGACGAAGTTGATGTTTGACCTTAATATTTTTGTTTGATCGTAAAAATATCGATTGGTAGGCCATATATAGATAACATTGCGCCTCGATGCGATTAAGATATTTATCAGTTGTTGGTGCTTACTTTGATGATTTGGGACAAGATCTTCGCATTACAGAGATCGAACGAAGAGATATGCAAGATATAGGGAACTTGTGGGTTTGATATGATAATAATTTGTCTGATAATTTATCGTATTATCCGGCTCAAAGGACCAACATGCACATGTGCATATGGGATACACACTTGGAGTGCTGGTAGGATGTTCTCCAACGAAGGTGGATGAGTTAACAGCTTACTTCATTTCTCTTGGAGGTCTTATCTCGTTGAAGATTGGTTCTGTAACCGGATATTAAAATGATAATAGTTAAAAAATCTGATCAAATTATGGTATGGTGAATTTGAGGAATTTTAAAGCAACATCTTACTCCTCATGTTCAAAACTTAGAGTTATAAATGATTGCAATAATGTAATACTCGTAGAATATAAGTACATTTACTACTTCTTGCGTGAATACAATTCTATGTGTCCATGTTTTATGTTTACCAATATGAAAAAATAGTGCTCTCTAGGTCGAAGAAGGCGAAAAGGGGCATACAAGTTGCTAATACATCATGCGCAGAAAGTACTAAATAATGTATTCTTCTTTTAGTTAGCGAATTTAAGTCAATCAATGGTAAAAGTATTCCAGCGCAATTTACGAAGGACAAACTTCGTGAACAGTTTCTGTATATATCCTTTACGAGCTTCAGCATTACGATATTAATATATTATGTAAGTTTATGATGTAAGGATCATGAAAATTATTGTAGTTACGAAACAAATAACACAGCATGCGGTTTGCTATGCTTACTATATAATCTAGGTGTAAGGAGAAAGTTAGTTTGCAGCCAACAATAACTCCCAAGTCTTTAAATGTTGAATGTAGTAGTCATATACAGTAGGAAAGTAATGAGCTAGTATTTGTTCGCAAATGCAAACAATCAATCATTTTGAGATCTTTCAGAAGTACGTTATGAAGTGACCTGTCGAAGATCTTGGAAAACTCTATATAAAGGCAGTCATCCTCGAGACGTTTTTCCATGTCGTGCAATAAGTTATACAATAAGTAACTGTAACAAGGATAGAGATTGTATCCTAGATCTTCTACTTATCTACTACTTATAAACCTATGCTGAAACTCCAAGAACTAAGAGCCTAACATATAGCTACTACAGCTTCAAATATTTTTGGCATCCATTGATCCATTTTGGCAGGATCTGAAGGCCTGTAGAGCACAAAACGGCTGGCGTGATCATATGCAGCTTTGAAGTCAATGAATATTCAATGGGTTACGTCTTAAAGTTCTTGATAATTTTAATGTTCTGTCTTTTTTGACAATGATAGCTCTCCTCAACATTTCAGCTTTAGAAATAGAGGTCATACTATGCGGTTTGATTTATCAACTACCATACTTACATAAAGGATTAAAATCATAATCCTCTTGCGTAGTGTAGTAGTCTTTTAAGTAATTAAAAGGTAACTCGTTAGATATCACATCTGCTGAGGATTTTTTTTTTTAATTAGCGCACGCTCAAAGGTTAAGGTACCTTTGAAAGGAAAGCTAGAAGTTAAAGGAGAGGTACCATTGTATTTTTATTTTGAATGTTTAAATCTTACAATGATCAGGAAATAAAGAGCTCGGCAGGGCACTCCCTTAAGCGAGTTGTACGGCTTAGGCAAGAATCATGATATTTCAATGTACGTCCGAAAGTAGGCTTGAGGGTAAACTGATGGGCATTCACGACGAGATGAGTGTTACGGTAGCACTGGTAGTGAAAATAGCTATAGAGCAAGGTAAAACGGGAGACATTTCATCGCTATTCGAGGTTGACAGTTGACTGGGTGATATTAGCATCACCTCTGAGTCTTATCGAACATTTTGATATCTAGCGAGTTCAGAGAGGGCTTAGTAGCACCAGACCAGATGTGGGCATTGTACCTACTCCAATTTCGGGAGGATAAATCCCTTATAAATTGAGGCCAGATCAGATGAGGTGAAATATTTCTTACATCGCTTGAAGGAACCTAGACATTTCGCAGCATTTTTGAGACATCTAATATGTAGTCATTAAAACGTAGATTGTGATTGACACACATACCGAGAATGGACAGTTTTTTGGTTTTAACGATGCAAGTGCCATACATTAATAATGGCTGGGTGTTTGGACTTTGCTGTAATAACAGCAGACGGCATAGTATTTTGGAAGCATTAAATTCCACACTGCTGGAGGTTCCCCATTTAGGGATGCTGTTTAAATCGAAATATAATGAGTTTAGTATACGCTGCTGTTCTCGTTCTGTAGCCGAAGAACAGGGGCGTGAATCCGGGAACGAAAATGAATACGGCAGATAATAATGTCGGTAGCAAAGGAATATACTGGATTAGAAGTAGCAGACAAGAGATCATTAACAAAAATTATAAAGAGTGTCGGAGACAGAATGGAGCCCTATGGCACACTAGTATTTATTTTGTGTACATCTAACTTGAAACAATCCAAGACAACTAGAATTGAACGCTCCAAAAGGTAATTTCTTGAAGAAGAGGTTCGTCGATCCCAAAAGCACGCATTTTCGACAAAAGAGCCTGATGCCAAACTCTGTCACATGCCTTAGAAATGTCAAGTACAAATATCTTGCTTTCGCCAGATTGTACTATATGCTTTGGTTCCATTTGCCGGTGAGACTTGCCATCAGACTACCAGTGGACCTGTTGCTACGAAAACGGTACTGCGGCTCATTGAGAAGCTTACGCGGTAGTTTTGCCAACGTGAAAAAATACATACTCAAAAGCAAACGATGTGTACCATCTAGACCAGCGGATTTGTATCTGGGAAAAAGGGATAAGGATCAGTTAAAAATCCGTAAGAAGGTATTCACTCCGTTCTAATATGTTTTCTCGTATTGTCATATGTATCCTTTAAGAATCTTTTTTCTAACTGTGTGGTTTGTGTATGAGAAATAATGACACAGTGGTCGGATGAGCCTAGAGGGAATAGTACATCGACATTAAACTGTAGCCATTTTGCTAATATTTGAGAGAATCGATGAAAGGATGAGGAGAATAATTGCGATTAACAAAAATCAAATACAACCTGAGGTTAGAAAACACGTTTATTCCTCTTGGTGTCGAAACATCAAAAATAAAGTAGATGACAGGAATGAATTGTTAAATTTTAGTGGTGAGCCCCGGTTGTATTCGTAAACTCGTAAAAATACTTATTAGGGTGAGAAGTTCTGGTATTCGCGTGAGCTCATTTACAAGATGGGTTAAGTTGTTTCCGCAAAAAGATTTCAACATACTTGCATCGTCCTTCGAGTGTTGTCTGCCTAGAATGTCGAAGCCACCCAGAATTATGTATATTGTATGGGTACACAGGGATACAATTCTTTGAATGGAGTCAGACAGCGCATTGAACTCTTTAAAAATCAAATTTCTGTCCACTTTTTGGCTTCTGTAAACAAGGCAATAGTGGATAATTTGTTTACGGAGATGGAATTTTAACCATATGAAATTCGATTCCAGATTGGAACAGGGACTTAATTTAGATAGGGTTTGGTAAGCTACATCATGCAGGTAAGTGAAAATACATATGTAGTTCGTATCTACGCAGCTTTAGACGAGGGTGATTTGAGAGGTGTGTGCTGGGATCTACCTGTGTTTTACTAAAACAGCTGGCTTGTATTTACAGACGTACACGCAGATATTTACTACGTCTATATATATATCTATTGTAGCACCAGTAGCCAACTAGCTATAAAATCCTGAATTAATTTATTAATTACATTTCGCTGTATATGCTGTGGACACATTACTTTTATTCAACTCTCTGACCAAAATAAAGGTAGAATAACATGTAGATTTAGGACTTAGTCCTGCTGGTGCTGTAATGTTGCCAAAATAGTTAAGTAAGCCAAAAAACTTGGCTAGTAACATAAGTTTTGGGCGTTTTCTTTATGTCTGTTAAATTTTAATTAATTTGCGCCTAATGCACAAATTGGATCGTCAATGTAATAAGATAAAACGTCCCGAAAGTTTTGCTGACTTGGGCACAAGTCGAAATCTGAAGGCGCTAAAAATGGAGAATAAGGCAGATGCACCATTGTTACCAAACCGAACTCCTGTAACTGTGTACAGGTGATCCTAGCTCTGATCTTTCTGAACGGATTCAATTGAATTTAAGACATTCACATAGAACCGTAAGCTATACTATATTGCTCAAGATTCCCAAACGAATATCTATTTGTAATTTAATTTAACATAAATCTAATTCAATTTAAATGAACTACCAGATACTCTAATATGCATATATTTTCTTTTTCAGGTGTCTTAAAGTTTCTACAAAATGAAGCGAAAAAAAACTACTCGAACAAAAATTAAATTTTTTTTGTTTAGACTGGAAGTCATGTCATGGGATTTTTACATAAACGTTCCAAACTCTTGAAAATAATTCTGGGTAAGTTAAATAATTTTTTTTTTTTTTTTTTTTAATTCAAATAAGTAAACAGAGTAATGTGGTACTAACTTGAGTTTACTCGTTTACAACAAATAAAATTTCTAGAAGCTATCCAAGCAATGGCAATAGGAATTGAGTGATAAATGTTTCATGGCATTGTGTTTTGAAAAACGACTTCAGACATAACCCACTCTTTCGGGCATTTGCGGTTCTATCACACCAATGACGCACTAAATATTTACTTGACATTCTTAAACAGATTGCAGTTTGTCTGCATACGAGGGCTGTTTATTGAGTACAAGGATTGGAGAAAAGGTGTATGAGTATACTATCATTTAGTATAACCTCTTTTAGCCCGCCTGTCAAAATTTGGTGACAATCCGACGCTTGCGACTGTTGAAAAACAGCAGTATTGCTCCATGATCCCGTTCTTGTTTTTTAGTGGCAAAAATTGCGAGAAAATCAAGCCCATTCTCAATGGTCTATGGTATATGGGACCCATTCACCTTCCCGTACAACCGTTTGCAATTGGTTCGCAGAGTTTCGCTGTGACCGCACGTCGGTTTTTGATGAACCGCGCCCAGGTGGCCCAAAAACGATTACCACAGAGGAAACCGTGGATATAATCCATGATCTCGTATTGGGAGACCATCGAGTAAAAATTCGCGAGATAGCAGGCATCTCAACTGAACCCATTAGCCATATCCAGTACGAGATTTCTGACTTGATAAGGCTGTCCGCGCGATGGGTGCCGCATTTGTTCACAACGGAGAACAAGCACAATCGTGCGACCATTTCAAAGACGTGCTATGAGTTATTTAATAGAAATCCGGAATAGTTTCTGCGTCATTTTGTAGCCGTCAATGAGGCATGGATTCATTGGTACACACCAAAAACGAAAGAACAGTCGAAACAATGGGTTTTGCCGGGTGAACGTGCTCCAAAGAAGTAGAAGACCGTGCCTTCGCCGGAAAGGTGATGGCCACAATCACAGCAACATACTACGTCGATTTATTGAGCCGATTTAACGTCAATCTGAAAAAACACGACCACATTTGGTGAAGAAAAAAGTCCTCTTCCACCACGCAAATTGGTCGAATTGGAATACGAATTGCTCCCCCATCCACCGTGTTCTCGAGATTTGGCTCCCTGCAGCTTCTTTTTGTTCCCAAAGCTTCAAGATCGCTTTTCGGAAAAAAGTACGTGTCGAACGGGGAAGTCATCGCCGCCGCTGAGGAGTATTTTACAGGCGAACAAAAGTCGTACTATACAGAGGGGTTAAAGAAGTTGCAGCACCACTGGGAAAAGTGTGTCGAGGTGAAAGGGAATTATATTGAAAAATAAGTTGTCAAAACCTACAAAAGTTGCATTGCCATACGTATACGTTGTAGTTCATCAACTATTTGCATTTATAAACAAGAGTTATTCGAATGACATCAAATCGTACGAGTTCCGTGGCAACGACTCCACTTTCGTCATATCAAGTTCTAGGAAAGGCAGTGGTTTCACGAGCAGTTTGGCATAGAGCAATATGCTGCTAGAAAAATATGTCGTCCAGATCAATTGATACCTGGTATTGTTAACGACTGGCTTAACTAAACAGTGGACTTTTGTGGGTGTAACTGAGTCTCACGAATCTCTTCTGGACTCGCATCATTCCAAAAACGGCAATTTAACTTGTTCACATGCCTTTTCAGTATGTCATTTGGCAGCTGCCTCCAGTTGCACACACGAATTTAGCTGAAGTTCCCTTTCACTTGCGTTCGCCATCTAAATCGCGGTTTTCCTCTACTGCGCTGTCCCTCGGGGACAGATTTGAAAACTTTTCGGTCCCCATTCGCTCTACATGAAGCAGTCATCTCAACTGTTGAATCTTTACTCTTTTGGCTAATACGATGTCGCTCTACAGTCTATACAGTTCATCGTTGTACCTCCTCTTGCCCTCACCGTTTATGCAGGCTTTACCGAAAATCACCCGAAGAATTTCCATCTCAAAACAGCAAGGTCTTATATAGGTCACTTTTGTTGTTCGAGAGAAGGCTTTGCTAGTCTAATTAAGCTCTTCTTTATTTGACCTCAGCGATGGTGTCCATATCTGAATTAATAGCAAAGCCTATTTAGACAATCTGTAACTATCTCGAAGTTATATTTGTAGAAGATGTCCGAAGCGTCGGTGATGGGTGCCCTTTCTTGTTGATAGCTTAGAATTGATTTTTTCCGCTTTTACCGCCAAGTTCATTTTTTCAGCTTCCGTTTCAATACTAATGAACCCATCGATGAACGCTCGCTGAGTTCTCTCAATTATGTCGATATCATCGGTGTACCCTAGTAGTTGGTCAGACTTTGTAAAGACTGTGCTTTCAATGTTCGCTTATAAGTTACAACATAAACAAGTCATACCAGCTTGTCATCTTATCTAAAACTGTTTTTGATTGAAATTCTCGACTTTGACCAAAACTAGACATGGCTCTATACAGCTCGCCTCAATAAATCCTATCATATGCGGACTTAAAATCCATGAAAATGTGATTGGTATCGATTTAGACTTGCAGATTTGTTCGGTTGTGGACTTTTCTGATCTGAAACTGCACTGATGGGGGCTAATTAGGTTGTCAGACAATATTTCAAATAAGATCTTATATACGATATTGAGGAGACTTATACCTCTATAGTTGGCACAGTTGAGGAGGTATCCCTTGACATACACCCTTCTGAACAGATCTGAGAAATGGGTGCATACTTTTCACAAAGTTATTTCCAGCAGCTTTGAATACTTCGGCCGGTAAGCTGTTAGGTTCAAATATTTTGTTGGATTTGTAGATTGTTATTCTTACTTCGTTCTGGTCAGCTGAACGGACGTTTTGGCTATCATCGTCTCAGTTGAAATTCTGCGCAATGCAGAAGAACCTTTTCCATATTCTCAGCACCATCTGTGAAGCTACTACAAGCATTCCTTCTTCATCTCTTCAGGTACGGACCTTGCCTTGACACGTTCTTTTTAGTTGTTGGCAAAACTCCTGAACGTTATTCCAGAAGCACAACCTCTAACGTGATGGTACGTTATATCTTCTTTCTGTAGTTCTTCTTGGTTGTGGCGCTTTGGAAATCCGCATTCGCACCTTGGCTGCAACAAGGTTGTGATCCTCCAGAATATTTGCGGCATGACCTCTGGAGACCGCTATGTCCCCTTATGTACATATATTGAAATGAGGACAGCATGTGCTTGCTATAGAAACATTTCGTACAGCCGCAAAGGCAATAAGCCTAAGACAGTTACTAGACGTGATGTCCTATCGGCTGTAGGAATAAAATTGCCTAAAACGAATTTAACCACAAATACATTGCGGATATGAAGCTCATAGAACCGTTCCTTGGTGGCATCGTCCTTATCTTCCGTAAAGGCATGCACGCATATTAGGCGTTGTCATAACATGTTCGCTCACGTGTCGGAAATTCAAGACTTATTGCCACTAGGTGATAGCAGTCAAGAGACTCTAGCAGATCCTTTAAACGTTTGCAAGGGTCATCAACACTGAATCCGGTTTTATTCGAGGCGCTTTTAGTTGGTTAGTCTCATCTGCTTAATCCCTTCCGTATAAGGTTGTGAGCCGGCGTATGCCACTATTATGCTCCTGGCCGATCACGCTCTTGCCATTTGGAAGGGTTTACTCAATCACTTCGCTATGAACCTAATTGTTGCGCTGTGGGTCCAGTTCAAGTTAAATGTTTTTCCGCCCACAATTATAATGTCGGGCAGCCTGCGCATGCCCACGATGCTACCATAGGTGCCCTCCTTTCTTATTTTTGTTTTAAAGTCACCGAGTCTAATTTTTTCGTCGTAATTGTTTTCCCTAAGAGCTCGTTAAAGCCTTCCTATGTAAAAAGTGGCGCAAAATGAATCACCCTATCGGAAGATGGTATAATTTTTGCAAATGGCGTCGTCATATGTCATATTTGAGATTTGTGAACTAGACAGCTGCAGTATACAAAGAGACAAGTAACGGGGCGCTATGCTCCGCAAGAGCATGGAATAATTGTGTCTATGTTTGTGACCAATAATCGATCGGTGGTGTTAGCGCAGTGTGAATTTCGACGTCGATTTTCTAATCGTGTCGCACCAACTGGCCAAACATTCCGGTGCTTAGCTACTTGATTCGAACAGAGTGAAGCCACAGAAGATCATGCAGGCCGTATTTTACATATTTACACATGTTTCCGTACAGAGAGCAAACAGTGCATCAGTTAATGCCTCCTGCAGTTAGTCGCGTGTGCAATACTGTAAAGCCATACTCGATACACTTAAGCGGTTACGTCAATAAGCAAAATCTTTGTTTCTGAGGCACTGAAAATGCGCGTGTGATCCATGAAGAGACATTACATCCACTCAAAGCCACTGTGTTGTGCGGCGTTCACGCAGGAGGATTGATTGTTACTGGCGAACGCTACAGGGCCACGATAAACAACTTCTTACTGCCGGAATTGGATGAGCGGGGCTCGGTTAACATATGGTTTCAACAAGACGAGGCACAATAGATATTGTGAAGGAAGCGTTTCATGGTCGCGTAATATCCCGTTTTGGCGATTTAGCATGTTTAGCAAGATCGCCCGACTTAACCATCCTAGCCTTCTTTCTTTAGGGCTACTTGAAGTCGCGAGTTTATACCAACAAGCCTCATGCAATTGCAGCCCTCAAGGAGAATATTCGATTCTGCGTCACCTTGTATATCTGATGTTAATGACTTTAGCTCGAATAAGGGTTGTAACCAGTTGCTCGCTTATAGTAGGTTTGAAGCGCATGACTTTATCTTTAAGTCTTCTTCTAATAATAAGGGGTGATTCATTATAAGGTTTGATTTTCAATAGGCTTTTTTTGACAGATGACGCATGAGTGTTATCAAATTGTTTTATCATTTTTGTTCAGTATCGTTTGGCAAGTCATTATGTCATCCCCAAATTGTTCAGCTGTATTACGAAAATCAGCGTTTTGTGAGAAATGTTTGTCTTGCAATTCGAGGAACTTACGGTGCGCATAATCGACCTACTGAAACCACTATTGCCAATACCATTCGCAAATTTGAGTCCCAGTTTACATTAGTGGATGATACTCGACTGGTTAGACCACATCCAGCACGTAGTGAAGAGACTATATCAGCTGTAGCTGAGAATGGACGCGAAGACCGTGATGAATCGGCGTATTCCACAACTTGGCGTATTTTACCTGAGGATCTGGGTCTAAAAGCGAAAAAAATTCAATTTGTGCAAGAATTGAAACCAGGCGACTTGAATTTGCGTAATATTTTCAGTGAATGGGCTCTGGACTCAGTGAAAATCCGGTGTTTTATTGTGAAATTTTTTTCAGTGATGAAGCCCATTTATAGCTCAATGGATACGTCAATAAACAAAATTACCGTATTGGGGCTGATGAGCAACCCTAAGAGTACCAAGAGCTACCATTACATCCAATAAAAACAACGGTATGGTGTGGTTTATGGGCTGGTGGATTCATTGGTCCATATTTCTTCAAAAATGAGGCAAATCAGAATGTTACCGTCAATGGTAACTGTGATCGCACCATGTAAACGGACTATGTGCCTCCTGAAATTCAAGCGCATGATCTCGGTGAGCTCTGGTTTTAACAAGACGGCGCTACGAGCCATACAGCGCCTGAAACAATGGACTGGTTGAGAAATCATTTTGGTGAGCACTTAATTTCACGTTTTTCTACGGTAAATTGGCCGCCAAGACCGTGAGATATCACACCTTTGGAGTATTATCTCTGGGGATCTCAGGTCTCAGGTCTTCAGGAATAAGCCAGCTACGATTGACGCTTTGGAAGCCAACATTACTCGTGTTATCCGCGAGCTAGTTTTTTTTTTAGTTTTAAGTGCATTTTATTTTCTAAAACACTAACTCTTACATACTAACAAAAAATGCTTAAACGCTAGCTTACAATTACTTAACAACCTTATACTAACTTACTGGCCCCACACAGGCACTCTAAGCTACTCTAAATTCTTATAAATATGTCTTTCGACTTCATTTACATTTTATTTAAAAAAATTTATTTTATATACTTAGGGCTAAGAAAACATTGTTAACAAAAAACTTAGCCTATGGATGTAATTTTTTATTTTTTATAAAAACTTAATATCTAACTTAAAATAAACCTTAGTCTACCTAATTCTACATACACAATACACACACATAGATATTACACAATTATATACATAAATTGGTATATACCTTTGTATATACTAATATATGTGTATATTTCTTAAGTGCTAACCTAAACCTATGCAAGCTGGCCATCGCTATTTACAGAGCAAATAGATTGGTCAGCTCTGCCTCATTAGTGAGGCTGGTCCGTACTTGACGGAAACGACGATGAAACATCTTCTCCATCATTCAACCACCAGAAATGCTGGAGCTGCCGAACGACATCCCTCTTATCGCGATTCCCCACCGCCCTACTGAACCTGAGACGATCCACACTTCTATGTGCGACGTCTCTGTTGTAGTTGAGTCGCCTGTCCCCAGCTGTCCGAGCGACATGGAAGATTAACGGAACCGCTGATCTATTCTAGATCAACCCTATCTGATCTAAGTAGAGGAATGCTTCCTGTGGAACGAAGCCGTCAGAGCGCACACTTTCGTGGTAAAGGTAATTGGGGTAGTTAACCCCAGATATCAGGTTATTCGTCGAGGTCATTGCTCTTGCAATGTGCCTTCGAGTCAGCTTAATTACGAAGTTGTCCACTCGTATTATGTTAGCCCTGTTGTAAAGGACCTCATTATGATAAAATTTCTTGTACTCCGACTCTGGTGTTCTGTACAAGCGAAGACAAGCCCTAAGGCAAGCCCTCTCAAACACCCGAATCTTTTCCATTAAGCTTGCTCGTACATTGAACCACACGGGACACCCAAATACCATCGTGGGCCTGATAAGGGCCATGTAGCAGATTACCTTTACCCTCGCATCGAGTTGGCTGCTATAAAACAGTCTCTTTGTAAGGGCAAAAGGGCCTTTAGCTCTGGCCAGATCAGCATCTACGTTTTTGTCAAAATACAGAAACCGATCTAACCAGACCCCAAGGTATCTGACCACATTTCGACAGGCAAGAGGCTGCCCGTGTTATCCAATGATCGAGAACTTTCGCCAATTTTTTCTGGTATCTAGACAACGGCGTCCTAAAGAGAATGGTTTCCGACTTCTGAAAGTTGATTTTCAACTTCCAGTCATCGCAAAATCGTCTTATCTTATCGAAGTCACGCTGCAAGAGAGTATTAATGACCTCGATTTTTGGACCTGTGCTGTACGCTATCAAATCGTCTGCGTACGCAATAGTATGGGGAAGTGAACCTATCAAGTCGCTTGTATAAATGTTGAACAGGATTGGCGAATTGACCGCGCCTTGCTGAAGACCATTTTTAATTTGAAATATTCCAACAGAAGTCACATCACCATTCTTCACGTTGAACTGTCTGTTGGTTAGCATATTATAAAGAATGTACAAGAGTGGTTTACTGATCCCCAGCCTAGTCAGCTTATAGAAAAGACCCTCTAACCACACGGTGTCGAAGGCCTTCTCCAAGTCAACAAGGCAGGCACCAGTACATGGGTTTTTGCCTTTATTCCATTGGATATCGGACACCAGTTTAGACGCGGCATGTGAGATATCATGTCCCGCCTTAAAACCGAATTGATTATCTGGAACTATATGTTTGTCCTCAACCCACCTAGACAGAGCTCTATTGATTACTTTTTCAAAAACCTTACTGATATTCGGAAGGAGACTTATCGACCGGATATTCGCCGGATTGGATATATCCTTTCCCTTTTTGGGGATTGGTTGAACCACCGCCGTTTTCCAATGCGCTGGATAATGTGCATTATTCATTGCATTATTAAACAGGGTGGTATAAATGTCCACCGCTTCTAGAGGAAGATGTCGAAGCACGATGTTCGGAATACCATCGGTCCCCACTGACTTTTTAGCCCTGATTGTGTCAAAGATGTCATGGAGTTCTTCCTTCGAAATGAACGGGGGTAAGTCACCCTCTCTGGTAATGACATTATTTGCCATGTTTTCGTCGCTGAACTGGGTGAAACCAGAGCCCTCGGATAGCCAGTTCTCTACTTCATTTCGAATGTAGAAGTCGTGCACCAAGACACGATCGTTCAGGTCATAATTAGGGCCAATGATATCATTGGCCTTGTATAGTTCTTGGAAAGTCGCCCCTATGGCCTCAACCATGTTATCCGCGAGATAACAGTCGCTATGCTCGAACGAGTCGCCTAAAATTGGACCTTTCGAATGGACTACCTCAGACGTAGTCGTAGCCAATATTTATATAATATCATTTTTAAAAAGTAAATGCCATGAACTGTTCTTCTAACTGATAATAAAAATATTAAGTTCTCTTTCAAATTTATGTATTTTATTTTACATTATAACTCAAACCTTACGATGAATCACCCTTTAGACCCCCATACAAATATGCAGGCGTACAATTACAATCGCCGTAGAAGATACAGCAGTTTATGAGTGCCTATTTGTTCGCTCTGTCATATTGCATTTTTTTGGATGGCGGTTATACCACCCTTATGGGCTTGCAGTGGCTCCACTAGATGTTCAAGAGCAGCTGGCTTGTTAAAAGTCCTCAAATTTCAGGTACATACCCGAAAGTTTTTGTACTAGTCACGTTTGCATGGGTTATCAAAAGCTAAGTCGCTCTTATCCGAGGCTGTTGTTGTTTTCATCACTCTTATTTTTTGCTCGCATTGACTTGTGAGGGCTAAGGTGAAGTATTTACTAGTATGTGGATCAATACCGGCGTTTATTGCTTATGATACGCCCTATTATTTTTTCTGAAAGACTTCTGATATGCATATTACAGCCGATCAGGTCAATAAGATATGCATCCACCCCTTGCCTTAAGTTTTAATTTACGGTTGCAGCCAGAGACGGCCTTGAGCACTCACGAATTGGTACTAATGTTTAACCCAGTTTATCACTATAACGTTGAAGTTCTCCAAGACGACCAAAACCAGTTCCGACTGTTGAGATTTTTCCAGGCTTGATATATGCTCGGTATATGCTTATACAGCGCGGATGTAATGAAGCCATAACATCCTGAGCTACGGAAACAATATTTTCAGTTGTTTTTACGCGAAAGGCATGACTTCGGTTATTCATATCACTTGGCAGATGATTCATGTCGACCAAGAAAGCTGTTAACTTTTTAACGTGTTTCAACGTAATTTTCACTGTTTTTGTAGCGAATTTTAACAATGTCAGTACATCGTTAAAAGTATTTTATTAGTCATATGTCAGGAAATGTCGGCACATTTTTTACAACAGGTAAATTAGCGATCTGTTCAAAACGATATCTTTTATTGCACAAGTCTGTGCATTCGCTACTACCTATATACGACCAAACAACTTTTTTAATCTTGTGATAGTGTAAATAATTTCATTAATCATTCTAACAATATGGTCTCAATAAATGTAATAATTGGGAGATTCCAAACATTTCCCTGCAAATTTTGAATAAGGGCATGCATTCGAATTTCTAAAGAAGGCAAAACCACCACTCACGCATACCAATGATGCCAAGTGAGAAACAAATAAACCAGAAACCAACCAACCGCAAACGAATTTCATCAAAAGGGCATTTCGAAAGGTGTGGTTTTGGGTGGAGTTTATTCAACTGCGATGGCGACAATGTGTTTTATCTGGAACTATGTACAGTGACTCAGACTTAAACGAAAACGGAGATTTATTTGATTTTGACTCCGGTAAGGTTTCTAACAAAGCTCAATCAATTGGGTAAATACTTTAAGTTTGACGAATATTCTAACAATTTTGATATTGAGGGTTGATTTCTATAAATGTTCCGAAGACAGTTCTGTGAATAGCATCTATCTAAATTATTTTGGTAATTATGTCGTTGAACCCCCACACTGCCGGTTTTTATGAAACTTCAGTGTGTTTCAGCATTCGCCATCCTGAATAAAAAAATTTATTTACATCCTGGTCGCGAAAATCATTATTTCACATAGATTTTTTACTTCGTTTAATTTATTTAAACAATTAGCTCAGTCTCTGGTCGACGATTTTTTGAAAATTCTGGCCTGGTTGTGAATAATGCTAACATGGCAACATAGATTTGCGTACTTTGAAATTTTAAGGCACCTATTACGTATATGTAATTTTCACTTCCCTTCAAATTTTCTCGAATAAATCACCCTTCTTTCTGTCTTTGAATCCGTCGGTTTGCTTTATTTAAGACAGTGAAACGAAAATTGAAAATTAAAAAGTTGGAAGAGCGGAGAATTCTGTAGTCCAAGTTAAAGTAGAAAGCGAAGCTCAAGATGCATGCAATGATCATTTGGTGGCGTGCAAAAAAGACAGTAAAGCTCAAAGATTCATAGCTACAAGTGTCGGACCTCTACGTCTTAAGATTGCAACAGAGCATTAGAAATTTGGAAGAAATTGAAAGCTACCTTAGAACAACTTTCAAAGCCAAAGGTACATATGTTTTTACAACGTTTTTACAGTTTTAAGAAAAAGCCCGAAGATGACGTAGCGACGCATATTTATGGGCTCACAAATATTATTAGGCAATTGACGAACAATGGGGAAAAGATATCGGAGAGCATGATTATCACGAAAAATTTGATGACGCTACTACCCCCTGCCTGACTCGAACTGCAACCAACTTCAGACTGCTATAATTTCCAAACCGTTCATTACTGTGAGCTCAAATTTTGACACATGACAGATAATTTTATTATTTACAAGCCTTTTAAGCGATTTTCGTCTCAGTTGTGTTAAAAAAATTTTATCCGCGATGGAATTCAAACGTGATAGTGTGATTGCTCTATATTTGGCTGCAAAACCACAAGTAGCTATCGTTAGAGCCCTCCAGTACCACAACGTAAATAAATCATTTGTGTTTCAAACCATAGCTCGTTACCGTGATAATGGTAGTGTTGCAAAAGGCCATGGAGGTGGTCATAAAAAAACAGCAACATCGGCAGAAATGGTTCGGAGAGTGAAGGCTCGAATTGAGTGAAATCCGCGTCGAAGTGGAAGAAAAATGGCTCGTGAGCTCAACATATCGTTGGAACGGATGCAGTGCATACTGAAAAATGAGCTTGGGCTCAAGCCATTGAAGTTCCAAAAAACACACGATCTTACACCGCAACAGAAAAAGTTAGAGTCGAAAGAGCGAAGAAGTTGCTACGCTTGCACGAAAGTGCGATGAGTCGCCATTTGTTATCGAGCAATATATCAACAAACAAAATGACCGAGTTTACTTGCCAGAGAGGTCCTCCGAAAATTTACACTTTCGAACATCCAGCAGAAAACAGGCAGCAACGATGGTGATGGTTTGGGCCGCAATAACAGCCGATGGTAGCTCTCCGCTCGTATATTTGGACCTTGGCGTCAAAATTAATGCGATCGTATACCGTGAAACTGTATTAGAGGCAGTATTGAAGTCTTCGGCAAACAATCATTTTGGTCGGAAATCTTGGACATTTCAACAAGACTCGGCACCGTCTCATAAAGCACGCGTCAACCAAGATTGGTTAAAAAACAATGTTCCACACTTTATTTCTTCGACACAATGGATTGCAATTTCTCCGGATGCAAATCCGTTGGATTTCTCTGTCTGGGGTATTTTGAAGGCGAAGGTTGACACTAAAAAATACCAAATTTTGGACCACCTCAAACGAGCACTTCGCCGGGAATGGGCCAAAATACCGCAGAACCACTTGCGTGCAGCGTGCGATGCTTTCTTCGGCCGTCTCAAGGCCATTATTCGCGCCAAAGATGGACATATTGAAAACAACTGATACAAATTGAAAATTGATGTATTTTTCAACATTTTTTGCTTTAGCACAATAAAATTTATCAAAATATAAAAAAGTTGCAGTTCGAGTCAGTCAGGGTGTAGATACATTCAAATCTTTTTTTTTTGGGCTTGGGAGTGGACGTCACACGGAAAAGTAAACCATGGAAAATCGCACTACACCTTTGGTAATGGAAGAGAGTACAATATCTACTCTTCACATAACATACATACAAATGAAGAAACTACTGCATTTTTCGGTGGTCGAAAACTGCGAAAACTATCATCTCAGCAACAACCGCAAAAAACTTTCAAGCGGGGACAGTGGTTTTCATGCAACAGATATGGACACTGGAAAAGAGAGTGTCCGAACAAAAAAGTGGAAAAGAAACGTTCAAAGTGGAGATACCTTAAGAACGAACGCACTTATGGCCAGTAAACATAGAAGTGATAATGGTACTTAGACTAGGGAGCGAGCGATCATATGTCGTTTAAAAGAGGGTGGTTTGTGTGATACCAAAAATTTGATCAGCCAGTGGATATTCGAAATTAGAGTGGAGAATCTATTTTCGCAATCGGTGTTGGAGACATGAATGTTCTGGTTTCAAATGGAAAAGTATGGTCGGAGACACACCTTGCTGATATGCAGTATGTAATCAACATTTTGATGAATTTATTCTTGCAAACCCGTGCTTTGGATAAAGGATTTCAATTTTTTCAGATAGCGATTGCTGCAAATTTGTGAATATCGGTAATAAGTGTGGTGGCAGTGGGAGAACGAAAAGAACAGCTGTTTAAAATGCGCTTCAAGGTTCAAGGTTCAGATTAATGATTCTAGTATGACAAATTTTGGAAAAAAAAAAAGTAATATCTCTTAGAATGTGGCGTGAGAGTGTGGCACACTAAAACTTCATGTACGTAACCAACTTAAGGAACGTAGACTTAAATTCCACTTGCGATGCGTGTTGCTTCAGAAAATCGCACCGACTTCCAATCTTTAAGACCAGTTTCAAGGCGCAAAATCTAGGAGAACTTGTTCAGGCTAACATTGTGGTTAGTTGGGGGAAACATTCATTGGCCGTTCCAGATATTTTGCGATTTTTAAGAATCACTATTCAAATTATATTGGGTCTATAATTCGTGCGGTTTGCTAAGAGATGGCGTAACTTGTATTATTCCATTGAAACATGCGTTGGTAAGCTACTGTCATTGTACGTCATTTTAGTATATGTCATTCATTTGAAGCGTAAACAACAATAATTTTCTTTCACTCAAATATGTCGAACTTTGTGCCTGAAGAAGTGTTTTTGCGGGGAGTTATTCTTCATTACTGAAAACTGCTGCCGAAAGTCATCGTATTTTGGTGGAAGTTTATGGTGAACATGCGCTAGCTGAGCGAACGTGCCAAAAGTGGTTTGCCCGATTTGAAAGTGGTGATTTTAGCTTGGAAGACGATGAACGTCCTGGGCAGCCAAAAAAGTTTGAAGATGAAGAACTGGAAGCATTACTCTATGAAGATTGTAACCAAACACAAGAAGAGCTCGCAGAATCTTTGGGTGTCATTCAAGCAGCCATTTCCAAACGTTTAAAAGCAGCTGGATATATTCAAAAGCAAGGAAATTTGGTTTCACATGAACTCAAGCCGAGAGACGTCGAAAGGCGGTTTTGCATGTCCGAAATGCTGCTGGAACGCCACAAAAGGAAGTCATTTTTGCATCGGATTGTTACCGGTGGTGAAAAGTGGATCCATTACGACAACCTCAAGCGCAAAAAAACCATATGTGAAACCCGGCCAACCAGTCAAACCAACGGCAAAGCCGAATATCCATATCGTGAAGGTAATGCTCTGTATTTGGTGGGATCAGATGGGTGTGCTGTATTATGAGCTGCTAAAACCGGGTGTAACCATTAATGGACAACGCTACCGAACACAATTAATCCGTTTGAAGAGAACAGTAGCCGAAAAACGCCCAGACACGAGGCAATAATTTTCCATCATGACAACGCTCGGCCCCACGTTGCTATTCCGGTTGAGAACTATTTGGAAAACAGTGGATGGGAAGTCTTACCCCACCTGCCTGAAAGCCCAGACCTTGCCCCTTCTGACTACCATTTGTTCCGGTCGATGCAGAATGCCCTCACTGAAATACGGTTCACATCAGAGCAGAATATCAAATTTGGCTTGATTCATTCTTGGTTGCCAAGCCGGCGCAGTTCTTTTGGAATGGGATCCACAAATTGCCAGGAAGATGGGAAAAAGTCATAGCTTCAGATGGGCAATACTTTGAATAATACTATTGTACATGTTTTTCTTAAATAAACGTTCAAATTTTGAAAAAAAACCCACGAATTAAAATATATACCCAATATTTTATTGTACGAAAATCGGAAATGTGATCTTCGAAAGTTTATAGGTAAAACGAAATTGGAAAGTGGACATTCAGTAAAAAGCATTCGTACCGACAATGGATCAATCAATCAATCAAGAATTGAAGTAGATGCTTGTGAGGAATGATATTCGCAATGAAGCTACAGTGCCGTAAACCGCAGATCAAAATGGTGGTGCTGAGCAAGAGAACCGCACAATCGTTGAAACGGCTCGAACGATACTTTGGTTTGCCTAAGAAACACTGACGTATACGTTTTGAACCGCACTGGGCCAAGTCCAATCAAAGACAAAAATCCATTCGAACTCTGATGTGTTCTAGATACGATGATCTAAGGGTGTTTGGAGTAGATTTATATATGCACGTTTCTAAACGAAAGCGTAGGAAATGGGATCGTTAAACTGAAAAAGGTATCTTTGAGATATGCGGAGAATGTGATACGAATGTGGAATTTAGGGAAATATTTAGTACCAACACAAAACAGCAGAAGCTTTCTTTTGGTATATTACCATTTTTCCTTTAAGTAAAAATATCGAAAGCGAGATCTAGAGTTGATTAAACGAATCTGGACACTTTATATGCAGTTTTTCAGTCAGCGGGCTTCTTGAAGGTGATGAATTGGAAGAATTCACGATATATGCTGTCCATGTCTCAAAAAAAGGGCGGTTGTAGAGCGGAAAGAAAACAAGCGCGAACAATTTCGCAAAGAAACATCCTTTTCTTGTACAGGACGAGCCGAAGAACTATAAAAATGCGATGACCTCATTAGAAACACGCCATGAAGGAAGAAAAGGAAGAAATGGACAGCCTGTGCAAAAATTGCACATGGTAGATTCCAAACGACCGGAAAGTAATAGACAACAAATGATTCTACATATAAGCTGAATGACTTGGACCCAAATAGAAATCAAAAATTTCATATAAAGCCAGGTTAGTTATCCGGTGTTTTACCCAAGAATATGGTATGATCCGGATTATGATAAAACTTTCAGTCCAGTGGCAAAGTTTACCTCAATACAGGAAAATTACCCTATATTAACAAACGAAGTACTAAATCTCGCTCAGTTTGACGTTAAAACTGCCTTTTTGAATAACAATTTGAGAGAGAATATCTTCAGGCGGCAGCCTGACAGCTTTGACGGTACCACCAGAGTTTGTAAATTATTAAAAAGTTTATATTGTCTCAAACAAGCATCTCGGTGTTGGCATCAAGAACTAACAAAAGTTTTAAAGGAATTTAAATTGGAGCCGAGCAGGATGTGTGTTTTCATCACTAAAGGCCATGAAAGGCATATTATTCTTGCGATTTACATTGACGATTGACTTATACCAGCTCAGGAGCGAGCTCATCCTTTGCAATTAATCTATTTTCTTAAGCAATTTTTCGAAATTACTATTCTAAATGCAAGTTTCTTTCTTGGTATGTTGCTATTTACGAAATCGAAAGAAGAAATCAGTCAGATACTCTAGACTCTTAAAAAAAATTAACATGTACAACTATAGACCTGTTAAAACACCTGCCGAGTTATGTTCTAGTGATATGCTTGAATGATCAGCGATTGTATGTCGCTGTTTGGAGTAGCCTAAGCAATGTCATGCTAACGATTTTAAAAAGATAATGAAGTACCTCAGTGGTACAAAGAGAATGGGTATTTTTTAAAAAAAAAAAAAAAAAAAGTTGAAATTTCTTCTCATGTGATTTAAATGATACTGACCACGCTGGAGATACAGCAACTAGACGTTCTGCAACCGGATATGTTTTTACGGTAGTCCGTTTCTCTAATCATCGCATAGGCAAAATTGTGTATCACTATCTGCCACGGAATTCGAATATGTGCCAGTGTATCAAGCGGTAAAATAAATGGTGTGGGTGCAGAGACTTGTTAACAGTCTTATTGTCCCACCTACAAACACTGATTTTTCTATGAACCCACACAAAACTGGCTATGGGAAAAACATTTTCCCTTAGATCCACCTCAAAAAATTTAAATTACCATCCCTGAGTCTTATTAATCGTCTAAAATAAAAAGAGAGATCCGTTGGTATTATCGCAATTCTAGGAATAAGGGTATACTTCCCTGCTGCGGGTCCAGTAAGAATTAGAGCTCTAATAATATTTTTGTTGAACTTCTTGACGTAAAGTCGTGTAGCATTGTTAATGCTTGGGGATCTCAGATTTCTTATTATCATTATTGATGTGCCGATTTTCGAATTTAAATGGTAAGAAGGAAGACCTACTAAGAATTTTGAAATTCTTGAAGGTAGTTTACACTGTCAGTGTCTATTGCTGTGTATTGATGTGAATTCGTTCTTAAACTTAATTTTTTGGTTACACTATATTCGTAGCTCTTTAGCAGAACCAAGAAAATTGTCTTAATTGTAAAACCTCAAGATCTGCATGAACACAATTAATGAGTTTTTCCCAAACGATTGTCTAATTGAATTGTATTCTCTGCATCTGAAAAACTTTCCATCACCAATTCTTAGTCCTTGTATAACTTAATTATATGCATGGCCCCCTTTATTGGTGATTTGCATAACCATGACCTGTGCTACCAATCTGCTGTGACATCACCAATAAGCTTGGAAGATCTTAACCTTTTCAAACCGAAAATGCCCCGAAAGAAATCTGAATTTGCTGTGGGGGAAATATAGGGTTTTCTAATAACGACTTGACAACTTTTTTTTTTTTAAATAGAAGGCAAACCATTTGAGATATTTCAAAAACTTTATTATTGACTTGAAGTACAATCAAAACATTTACGAATGAAACTCGACTTCATTCATATGGCCACCGCGAGCATGTTTGCAGCGGTCGATTCGTTGGACCCAATTTTCAACGACTTGGCCACAAATTTCGGCCGAAACGGCCGCTATTTTGCGTTCAATGTTGGCTCTGAGCTCTTCCAACGTCGTCGGCGTGTTGGCATAAACCAATAACTTAACGTAGCCCCACAAAAAATAGTCAAGCGGCGTTAAATCGCACGAACGAGGCGGCCAATCGACTGGCCCAAGTCTTGAGATAACACGCTCACCATACTTAATCTTCAATAAATCGATTGTAGCGTGTACTGTGTGGCTTGTGGCACCATACTGTTGAAACAACATGTTGTCCAAGTCCATATCTTCCAAATTGGGCCAAAAATAATCGCTGATCATTGCGCGATAACGCGGACCATTCACAGTAACGTGACGATCGTTATCGTCGACGAAAACATATGGCCCAATAACGCCGCCGGCATGCAAACCGCACCAAACAGTTATTTATTGTGGATGAAGTGGTGATTCATGAAGCACATGTGGGTTTTCACCCGACCAATTGCGCATATTTTGCTTATTGACAAAACCATTGAGCCAAAAATGAGCTTCGTCACTGAAGATAATTTTGCGACTCCGAATATCTGTAGAAAATTTTTATAATTTGCAGACGTTTCTCATTAGGGTACTTTACCATGATGAAAATGTTGAGCTTACTGAATAAATTATCAGTGACAGTTTGATGATTAGTGAAAGAGTGCGTTCATAAATTAAATTCAAAGTTGTCAAGTCCCTATTGGAAAACCCTATATTAAATGTAAGGGAACAATACAATTTTTCATCTTTCGTTTTTATATTATTTTTAAACTAGGGGCGCTGTAATCGCTTGGGATATATGATCCCATCTGTTTTTTTTTTTTTGTAAATTGAGATGTATTTTCCCAACCGTATCTAAGGGAAATAAAGAAAGCAATTTGCAAATAATGAAAAGCTTAGAAAATTTTATTGTTTATTGTTTTTTACGTGGTAAGGAGTGAAACAACTAAAGCACAATGGAACGTCACAAGCCGTGCAAGTAAATAATGTTCTTTTATCATTTTTTCCGCCTTTCTTGTTCTTGTAGCACTTTACTCATCTCCTGCGTGTTATTCCTTCTATGGGCATATGATCGCCTAAAACTCCATACTGTACAGTGCCACGCTTCTGATATCGCCAACTTTTCTTCTTTTTCGGTGTTTTAGTTTTCTGTAGACCATCGTTTATCATTTGCTCTGTCAGCATTGACACATAATCAATGTAAGGTAACTTCGGTAAGTGATGAGTTTCTTTATAAATAATCCATGCGTTAACGCAAGTTGATTGAACTAATTTATAGAAAACTGTCTTCCGAGTCGACCCCACCCATAAATTTGTTGTAAGAAATAATAGATTCTGAACAGTTAGTTTCTACCTTCTCACCATTCTTTTGTTTGCGTCGAATAGTTCCTAACTTTAACGGTCACGAAATTCTCTACGCCTGATCTAACTAGTGCAGATTCTCTAATCATAAAACTTTAACTTGATGATATTTCTTTGGATATTATATGCATGTATCGGCTGCAGTTTGTCCACAGGGATATTTTTCTAAAAGAAATTGAAGAACTTCTTAGTGGGATGAACAGTCACAATATTTGCTTTGTTGGTGATATTAATACATATTGAATTTTCCTTCGAGTTGTGATAATTATATACTCCTTTTGTGTTCCTTGGGTTTTGAATCTCTCCTTAATGAGCCAACAAGAGCAGGTGATAGTTGAAAAACATGTATTGACCATATTTTTCTCCGCACGAAAAACAATATTCTAAATGTTCGTCCGTTTGTACTTGAATGGGATATAACCGATCACTATGCTACAGGTGTATCGCTGGTCAATCTCTTGCGAAAATCATTAATCAATGATGATGAACCAAAATCGAAAAAAGTGGGTGAGTTTTCACGTGTACATTTTCGTAAGTTGAAGGAATATTTGTCACAGGAAACATGACATAGTGTCTAAAACTATAGTTGTTCTTCTGAGTCATTTAGCGTATTTGTGAAGATTCTTTTTAACTATATGGCTCTGAGTCGGTGTTCAAATCCTAAACGTAGACCACACAAAATTAAGCCATGGATGGCTGACCAACTTTGCGAAAAAATTAGAGAAAAAAACAAGTTTTATATTAAAAATAAAAATAAAAAAAAGTTTATCAAAGGAAGCGGAAAGATATACTTCAGTACATAAGTATCCAAAAAGAATCCTATATATACATATATAATCCTATATATATACATAAGTTTAACGAATGCAGATGTAATCCAAAACAGCAATGGATTGGATGGCATTGTTAATGATCTGCTTGGTAAAAATAATGTTGACAAGGCCATAAGATGTCTAAGATTTTCTAATAGTACGACCACTACAAATGATGCAGAAATGGCCGACAATTTAAATTCGTTCTTCAAAAATATTGCTGAAAATTCCAGACCAAATTCTTGCAATATTAATGCAATAAGCGCTTCGGAATATCGTCTAGACAATGAAGTCCTTTCAACATTCTTTTTCGGTACTGTATCTGAAGATGAAGTATCTTGTGTTTTATCCAACTTAAAGTTGAAAAATTCATGTGGGATTGATGGTATTAGTAGCTTCGTCGTAAAAAAAATGAGTGACCACATCATTAAGCCATTAATTTATTTAACTAATCTCAGTTTTGAAAGTGGTATATATATACACAAAAATGGAGATTATGTGATCCAAATAACTATAGACCTACATCATTGTTGTCGGTTTTTTTTCAAAAATCTTGGAGAAAATAATTACAAATAGAATGCTTAAATTCCTCAATAAATTTAAAGTCTTGAACAAAACAATTTGGATTTGTCAAAGGCAAGTCTAGTGAAGATGCCATATTGTCGTTCTTAGAAGATATTCACGATGGACTCGACAAGAGTAAAAAAAACTGCTGCTCCTTTTCTTGATTTAACAAAGGCATTTGATCTAGTCAATCATCAGCTCTTAATAAAAACCCTTCATAGAATTGGATTCAGAAGCAATATTAATAAGTGGTTCGTCTCATAGCCCTGGGCTTAGCGTTCCCCAAGGATCGGTCCTTGGGCCCTTGCTCTTTATTATTTATATTAACTCGATTTTTAAATTAACACTAAAGGGAAATATTAGAGCATTTTCTGATGATTTGGTTCTCTCCTACGTCACTACTTGTGCGGACACCATAAAAACAGAAATGATTACTGACCTCTCTATACTAAAGAACTGGTTTACGCACCACCAAATGGTTTTAAGCAGCAAGTCCAAAGTAATGTCATTTTCCCTTTGTAATCAGTTGATCATCGAAGAAGTTTGTCTCCACGATTCTAACTGTTACAATGATAACTGCACAAATACTTGCATACAACTAGAATCTGTCTTAGAATTTAAGTATCTCGGTGTGACCATTGACAACAAACTGAATTGGAAAGCCCACATTGCTGATATTAAAAAATGTTTAAATATAGCTATGAGCAAGATTTTTCACTAACGTAAATCAGTGTCATCAACTATTTATTATGCGCTTGTCAACTCTCGTTTAGAATATGGTATTTCGTTCTGGGGCAACGCCTATCCTAAAAACCTACAACCTGTTATCACCGCTCAAAAGAAGGAAGTTCGTGTCATGATATACTTTTAGGCAACCGTCTGCAGTCACAGTGCCAAGAGTGAACAAAGAGAACTACAGACGATTTGCAACCATTATAGCACCCTTCATGTACAACAGACTTCCCCAAGATATGTGCAATCTTGTCCAAAGCAAATTTAGATTCCTTAAGAACTTAAGAAACTGGCTACTTTCCAGGTCAAGCGTGGAAGAACTAATGCATTCCATTTCTTAATCTTTATATGTATTTCATTATAATTCGTATTCATCTTTTCGCCCAAAAATGTTTGCCTTTCTTTTCATACTGTTTACCTTTCATTGCAAGTAACGAAAATTTCTTATTTCTCTTATAGCGGCTTTCATAAAATTAATTAATATTGGGTCTATAACTTGCGGTTTGCTAAGAGATGGCGTAACTTGTATTATTCCATTGTTATTTTTCCGTTGGAACATGCGTTGGAAAGCTACTGTCATTGTACGCCATTTCAGTATATGTCATTCATTTGAAGCGTAAACAACAATAATTTTTTTTCACTCAAATATGTCGAACTTTGTGCCTGAAAAAGTGTTTTTGCGGGGAGTTATTCTCCATTATTTTAATATAAAGAAAACTGCTCCCGAAAGTCATCATATTTTGGTGGAAGTTTATGGTGGACATGCGCTAGCTGAGCGAACGTGCCAAAAGTGATTTGCATGATTTAAAAGTGGTGATTTTGGCTTGGAAGACGATGAACGTCCTGATCAGCCAAAAAAGTAATGAAGAACTGGAAGCATTACTCTATGAAGATTGTTGCCAAGACTTCGCAGAATCTTTGGGTGTCACTCAAGCAGCCATTTCAAAATGTTTAAAAGCAGCTGGATATATTCAAAAGCAAGGAAATTGGGTTCCACATGAACTCAAGGCGGTTTTGCATGTCCGAAATGCTGCTGGAACGCCACAAAAGGAAGTCATTTTTGCATCGGATTGTTACTGGTGATGAAAAATGAATTCATTACGATAACCCCAAGCGCAAAAAATCATATGTGAAACCCGGCCAACCAGTCAAATCAACGGCAAAGCCGAATATTTATGGCGCAAAGGTAATGGTCTGTATTTGGTGGAATCAGATGGGTGTGCTGTACTATGAGCTGCTAAAACCGGGTGAAACCATCAATAGACCACGCTACCGATCACTATTAATTCGTTTGAAGAGAGCAGTAGCCGAGAAACGCCCGGAATATGCGATAAGACACGAGGCAATAATTTTTCATTATGACAACGCTCGGCCCCACGTTGCTATTCCGGTTAAGTACTATTTTGAAAACAGTGGATGGGAAGTCTTACCCCACCCGCTTTATAGAACAGACCTTGTCCCTTCTGACTACCATTTGTTCCGGTTGATGCAAAACGCCCTCATTGAAATACGGTTCACATCGTCAACTTAGTCGGGCAGGATGGAATTTGTTTTCGGTTCGATAAAGTGTTAAAAAGATGAACTGAAGAAAAGAAGCGATCAAAGCAAAGACAAACATTTGAACTTTTGATAGTTTTTGCCACATTCAATACAACCCGTTCTCCCAACGTATCTTCCAGCATTTGTGACTCTTTTCCGCAGTAAATATTATATCGTTCCCAAATCTTTATCCCCCTTTTTATAGGTTTCAATGGATGATATTGTTTCAGGGTAGATCTACCCTTGAACTTGACCATGGATTCATCTAAGGTCTGGAAAGAACTATCTTCTCTGCTTTGATTGAATGTTTTTTTTTTTAGGCAACTGGCAACTTCTTCAATATAATATGTCTTAGAACACTCAGTTGGCCTATTGGGGTTGTTGAAATACAAATTCGAGTGCAACATAAGAAATCTATCACGAGATACGCTATTTCTTATTAGTAAGTTACACACCGATTTCGTTTTGGACCACTACATTGGCATTTTCGGCAACCGATTATATGAGGTTATGAGCATTATGCCCAACACCCCAAGAACTTCGTGTTGATCTGTTTGCACTACATCACGCATTGTTTTTCGGAACTTATCCTCTTGGGAGCTTTTGAGGATTTGAGTTCTTTCGTTTGTACACTGGTTTATCTATACAAGAAAGTTTACATGGAAATAATTTCAAAAACGTGTCCAATTCACTCGAACCCCTATCCACATTATACAGCACAGAGGGAATAGTTTCAGAAGGAACAATCATTCTTGGAACTGTGGTATCGACAGACCAAATATTTTCTGTTTCCGCTGTGAGCGGCCCAATATCTTCTGTGGTTTTTCTACCGATAATCTTGTCATTTTGTGATTGTTCTATTTGTTCTGTCAAATTGACACTTTCTTCCATATCCGCATCTACTTGGTCTTCATCATCTTCAGAGCTCGAGTAATTTGACTGAGATTCTTCCTCTTGGTACTCCGAACCGCTATCCTCGAAATCCTCTGACTCGTCTGAGGTTGCATATAGAACGTCCTCTATTTCTCTTCCTCTCAAACCTCGACTGGAAGACATACTTTCCTACATAAAAAAAAATTATCGTGTAGCGAAAAAAACGTACATTGCATACATATAATCCCAACAGAAGAAACTACTGGGATATATTGTCCCAAAAAATTAAAATGGACACAAAAATAACAATTAATATTAATTTTTTAGTATCAATATAAGTCAATATTTATTTATAATAAATTACTTCTTATTAAAATCTACAAAAAAGTGTAAATTATAAAACTTACATCAAGTTATAGACAAAAAACAATGAATTTACGCACCAATTATGGATACACGTGCTTTTAAATCACAAATACCAACAACTGACGTGTGAAAACATCGCATATGTAACGGGATATTAAAGTGTCAGTCAAAAACACCGAAAAAAAGCCAACCGCAAATAATTTCCGTATTAAATTGTCTAAGTGGGATTTTTAAAAATTTTTGGGATGTATTTTCCCAATCGGTTCGAAAGGGTTAAGTTCTTTAAGATTTCATTCAAAGCATCCATATGAGCTGGATTACTCATAGTACAAAACATTGATTAAAAACAATTTTGTTAGAAAGAAAATTGATTAATACATCAATATCGAAAATACTCGCCAAATAAATAAAAATAAATAATTCAGTATGTTAAATTAATTAAAAAAATTTTCCCATTATACCCCGGTAGTGGGGCATGATGGGCCAAAAGCAAAGCTGGGTTACAGCGTGAGCAAATGTGTTTGGATTTATCTTCAACATCATCCTCTCCAGCTCAAGAACAATGCGCCCGCTTACCACAGAATCTGCAGGAAACTCATCCTTCTATAGATTGGGAGCATACTTACCCACAATATATTGTAGACACTCTTCATACTCCTAGCTTTCTGATGAAAATTTTTCCTTATTTTTCAAATCGGGATCTGGGTATGATATAAATGGATCCATTCGATTTGGGGAGACATTGTGGAATGATTAAAATCTTCAAATACAATTACATTTGAATTAACCGGCCATATTCCAGTAATTTGAAAGCCTTTTGTGGTGATGGACATTGTGACAGCTCTTAAATAGGATTTACCGAACACCTGTAACTGGGTAACTATTTCTCCAGGGTATCTTTTACTTCATCTCAATAATATGAATTTAGGGGCTTCATAAAATTGACATCCAAGGGTTGCAACCGATGTGGTGGAAAACACACCTCTGGCCCTTGCTACATCTATGATTTCAATGCTTTTAACGTGGTTTGCATGTCCATATAGGAGTAACAAAATCGGTTGATCATTAAATAAACATTTTGAACCACTTAAAAATGAGTGTGTGGTAATCCATCCATTTTGGATAAACTCGCTCCATGAATTAAAAGGTGTTCCATCCATGAGCATCCGTTTTAGAAAGTTATATGCTCAATCTTCTCCACAAATGCGAGTTTCAGCCTCAAAATGATTGGTTAATTCGTTTTTTCCGACTAGTTCATAGGTTAGTTCTCGGAATTCCTTCATGGAAAAGCCAAACAGCCGCCCTTCCGTATCATTAAGATATTCAGATAATTCCTTTTCTTTTTTCAGAAACACACAATTTTGTTACAACAGGTGGAAGGTCGGGGTTTAGATGAACCTTGTGGTTGAATTTTGTGGTTCTCGGCAGCTGCTTTACAAATCTTTTTTCTCTTGCCGGTTAGTTTTTTTCACATAGTTGCAAACCATCTGAGAGGATTTCAAATTGATGCTGATAGAATTATACAAACAAATAACAAGAAGACAAATGGGTACGTGTGCCCATAACGTCTCGTCTATTCTGCCCCATAACCCATTCTACAGAAAAAATATAAAAAATTTGTTCATTTTCACTTGAATATAACTTCAACTCAAAATTTCAGTTGTTGGGACAGGTTTATGATCTACCTTAACGATTGCTTTGAAGTCTTACATATTTGGAGGAGTCGACTTGAAAAAAGATGAACGAGTATAACCATTTTGACTATTTAGAAGACCTATTCTAAGATAAATAGCCATGTTTTGCCGCAAAGGGAGCGAGCTTCTAATGAGGCAGTATATTTGCCATGGATTGTCCTTGGGCAAGAAGTTTACTTTCTATATCTCTCTTCACCTTATCAAGGAAATTTTTGGAGTGTGTGAGATCCATTGAACATACTTTTTAAAGGTTCAGATACTTCAGATTCTTTTAAATTCTACATCGAACGCAGTAGCAGCGGCACCAGTAATGTAACTCGTATATTCATCAATGATCAATACTCAGTTCAATCAGACTCTCATTATGCAGGCTAAAAACATAAGAAAACAGAAAAACTACAAATTTGTGTAGTGTAAAGAAAATCAGATTCTTGTAAGAAAGCAAGAAGGTGGAAACGTCATATCTAATAATTCTATTAATGGTCCTGTACTTTTATACGATGGCAGTGTACGCGACTAGTACCCGACCCAAGAAATAAAACACAAACATTTCGTAAAAAAATTATTTATTTTTCAGAACAAAATAGAGTCTTTCAGCTCTATAGTATACACATTTCCCAGCGATGTTCAAAAAGTTCGATACCCTTTTTATAATAAGAACTGTCTTGCTCCTCAAAATAGCCATTAACTACCGACATCACTTCTTCATCGTTGAAAAATCTTTGACCACTGAGCCATTTTTTCAAGTTTGAGAACAGAAAATATTTGAAGCGTAAACAACAATAATTTTTTTTCACTCAAATACGTCGAACTTTGTGCCTGAAAAAGTGTTTTTGCGGGGAGTTCTTCTTTATTACTGAAAACTGTTCCATAAAGTCATCGTATTTTGGTGGAAGCTTATGCTGAACATGCGCTGGCTGAGCAAACGTGCCAAAAGTGATTTGCACGATTTAAAAGTGGTTATTTTGGCTTGGAAGACGATGAACGTCCTGGGCAGCCAAAAAAGTTTGAAGATGAAGAACTGGAAGCATTACTCTATGAAGATTGTTGCCAAACACAAGAAGCCATTTAAAAACGTTTAAAAGCAGATATTCAAAAGCAAGGAAATTGGGTTCCACATGAACTCAAGCCGAGAGACGTCGAAAGGCGGTTTTGCATGTCCGAAATGCTACTGGAACGCCACAAAAGGAAGTCATTTTTGCATCGGATTGTTACTGGTGGTGAAAAATGGATCCATTACGACAACCCAAAATCATCGGCAAAGCCGAATAACCATGGCGGGAAGGTAATGCTCTGTATTTTGTGGGATCAGATGGTTGTGCTGTATTATGAGCTTCTAAAACCGGGTAAAACCATCAATAGACAACGCTACCGAACACAATTTATCCATTTGAAAAGAGCAGTAGCCGAAAAATGCCCGGAATATGCGACCAAACACGAGGCAATAATTTTCCATCATGATAACGCTCGGCCCCACGTTACTATTCTGGTTAAGAACTATTTGGAAAACAGTGGATGGGAAGTCTTACCCCACCCGCCTTATTGGCTATCAGGTCGGTGCGGTTCTTTTGGGATGGGATCCACAAATTGCCAGAAAGATGAGAAAAAGTCATAGCTTCAGATGGGCGATACTTTGAATAATACTATTGTACATGTTTTTCTTAAATAAACGTTCAAATTGTGAAAAAAAAACCGCACGAAAATAATTATATACCCAATACAAACTTTTTAGTGTTGTTTCAGCGGTAAGAAGAGTTGCATCTCTTCTGTATAGTACTTCTACAGCTACAATAAATTAAACGGTTGAAAGCAATTAATTAAATCTTTCATCGCTTTGACCACTCTTAATCGGTTAATTTTATGTCAGATTGTATATCAATCAAACATTTATCTATGCAAACTTTTAGATCATAAAGTCTTTTCATAGAATTTGTATGTAGTTATATGAAAATCCCGTCGGCGTCAACGCTGACATGAAGGCATAACACTGATGTTGGGGTGGTTGCCGGCTGGGCTAAATGTAATGAACTAACAACTAGCACGTACTAAGACCCACTGGTTGAGGATGCACTGGCATCAGTGGGAAAAATATCGAAACCTAATACACCTGAGTTTCAAACTACTACCACCCGCCCGCGCCCTGGAGAAAAGCCTGTCAAAGGGTATTCATATTCCAACGTGTGTGACAATCTTTACCTTTTTCCTATATGACATACTTTTCAAGGTATTTATCATTTTTAGTGGGTGATTTTTTAAATAATTTAATCACTCTCCGCACTTTTTTAAAAAGATGGCTGTATTTAGGGACAATTTCAATGTATGATATATCAGTTAGATTCATTATTACTAACCCGTCTATCGCTTCTTCATCTGTTTCACCTGGTACTTTATCGTCATCGTCTGATTCAATAGAAGATATGTACTTCTATGCGTTCGACTTCGTTTTCCTGCTTTTCTTTGTACAAAATGTCAACAACAGCTAATTGTATGCCATGTGCGAAGTACAATTGTTGATTACAAGGCACAAGTTTCCCAACTTTAACCATTATACTTGCGCCGTCAGTTGTTTTGCTGATAACTCAACAAAGCTCGTCAAGCGGTCTTTTACCAAATTGAAAACATGCTCCGCATTACAGCCACGTAATCTAATAAAGCCAAGATTAAAGTATTTTTTTTTTTAATATACATATATCTATGATTCTTTTGAGATGTCCATTCATCAAATGTCAAAGCGAAAAAACAAAGCTTGAAAAACTGAGCCATTAGATATAGTAGTCAAAGGTCAGAAGCTCGAACACTACCATCTCAGCCTGGAAAAACCTTATGTATGATGCCTAAATGCAAAGCGTTAAGTAACTCCTTGATGCCTTCTTAAGTGTAGCTGCGTTGTCAGACCAAATGATAGAAGGTGTCCCTCTACGAGCTATAAACCGTCAGCTCTAGATGAACTGCTCTAATTGAAGCGCATATGTACGTTTTTTTGTTTTGACCAACATCATAAGTAAAGAGAGGCCCAGAAAAGTCCAGCCCAGTGATGCTAAACGGCATGGAAAATGTAATACCTTCCCGTGGCAATGATGTAAATGGTTGAGTAGCAGGCCTCGCTCTTAGAATTTTGCAAACAGTTCAGCTCTTAACAACAGAAAAAACTAGTTGTCGCCCTTTGATGATCCAATAGTTCGCTCGCAAATGAGCTGAAACTGCCGACACACCCCCATGAGGAGGTTAATTCCCTCATGTGTGTTAGCGACTATTGGCCTTGAGATATGAAAAGATTTCGGTAAAACAATTGGATGTGCATTAATTGATTCTGAAATCAAGTATAATCGTCCTCTCACTCTTAGGTAACAGTTTCTCGAATCTAAAATGGGATTAAGTGTTAGAAATTTAGAATATTATGGCATACCCTTATTCTGTTTTAGTGCGTTTATTTCAGCAAAAAAAATTTAGCCGCATTTTCTCTATATACTGAATTTTGTGCAGTCTAAAATTTGTTTTATACAACTCGACGTTTCTTCCTTGTCTTCTCCCAATTCGACCAGAAGAGACACATTCCAACCACAGTTTGGCGTTCAGAAGAGTTAAGACATCAATCCCTCTTGTGACAAGGTCTACAGGATTCTGAGAACCAGGATAAGGTCGCCAGCTTGAAAGTTCACACAGCGCCTGACTCTGTTGTCCACGTATGGTTTCCAGCGTTTTCCCATACCCGCTATCCAAAGTAAAGTGATTTTAGAGTTGGTCCATAGAAACTCTTCATTAAATTTGATTTGGAAATTTAACCGTAGGTATTTTAGCAACCTGTTAGCTACTAAAACAGCAGTAAGTTCCAGTTTAGTCACAGTCAATTTATCATGGTCTGCGTTTTTGAGTGGAGCTACCCTATTCTTAGCACCTATGAAAGGGGTGCACATCTTTCCTTCTCCATCGGTAGTTTTTAGGTATGCCACTGCTCCGAAAGCATATTGGCTTGCATCAGAAAAAATGTGTGCCTGTGTTGAGCCTGTTTCTTTAAATCCACAACGGGGTATCACTAATTGCCTAATTTCTTTGATATCTGTGATTCAATCACACCATACTTTATTTAGCTCTTTTGGAAGTTGCTCATCCCAATCGAGCTTTCGACGCCATAATGACTGAAAAATAATTTTAATGCGATCGACCCAGAGACCTAACAATCCTAGGAATCATAAATTTAAGTCATTATCTTTAACACGTTCCGCTTCCACTGACAGTGTATGAAGTCAAAAGATTGTCTAACACACTGACATCTACGCTTCAGACGAGATTTTATTTCGAACAAGTGGGATATTGGAGTTCCATTTCCGTAGACACATTGAACCAGTAATTGCTACTGCCTCACGTCTAACATCTAACGTCTAACACTTACTACCAAGTCATCAACGTAGAAACTATTACGCGAAATCTCTACTATTAGGGGATGTCGTTGTTCTTAATCATCCAGTATTCTAGAAATTGTTTCTCTAAGCAAATTGGGACTACTTGTTATTCCGTATGTAACTCGAGTCATCCGATATGCCTGCACCGAAAAATCAGTTCGTCTTTTGGTGAAGTTAGATAGTTCCTTAAACAAAAAAAAAATCGATGGCTATCACGATTGGGTACACTTAACCCTAGCTGAATAAAAGCTTTCTCAATGTCAGCTATTAAGCCAAATCTACCACAGCGAAAGTTTAATAACACAGTCGAAATTTCTGGTAAAAAATTTGTACCTACTTCCAGGTGATCGTTGAGAGAGAGAGATAATCTGATGTGTGTGCTGAAGCGTTAAATACATATGAGGTTTTTTGGTATCCTTGTCATCTCTGTAGACTGATTGATAGGGCAATCAGTCTGCTGTTTCTTCATTTTCTACACGTTCAGCTACGCCACTTTCAATCAGTTTTCAAATTTAGTTTCATAGTCATTTAGCTTACTTGATGTTCTTAGCCTTCGCACTTAATTATGCATTCGATGGCGACAGTCAGAACGATTATTATGGAGAAATGAATTAACATCGCTTACGCAATTTCTTCCCGCTGGTGATTCCTTATGCTTCAAGCTTCCAAAATTGTTGAAGCTCCTCGTAAGCGCAAACATGCAATGACGTGATGTTGGCTAAATTCACTACAGCTGCACTATCTGAAACAACAGAAGAACGACCTTGTAACGTATACCCCAAGATCGTGTTAGTAACTGTCAATTTTGATGTAAGTCGCTTATGTTGACCGGTAGCAAGCATCCAATAATTGTCAGCCCAAATTAGTATACTTATCCCTTTCCCTGCTTTTTAATTTTGAAGTTGCTCATAATGGAGATAAACGTTGTTTTCATCTGGCAATGATATAATGTCAATGCATATCTCCGGAACCTCCATCAATTCTAAGGCCACAGCCTTGTTGTTGTACTGGCTTCGCAATGTCGGACGAACTTTATTATATTGCATGCTTGGCCGAGGTTCCTTATTTCCGAATGGAGTTATTTTTAGCTTAATGGACACTGAGAGTAGGAAGATTTAAATGCCGTGCTACACTTGATTTGACAAAAGACATTAGACTGCCACCATCCATCAGAGTTCACACATACATAGAATGACTAGAGTTTTTCGTCGAAGCAAATGCAAATGCGGTTTGTAAAAACACATGATTTTGAGAAAAGGAACTGTCAGAGTGTGTTGTGTACAAGTTCATTTTTTTTTATAATCCCGCGCGTGCACCAAGGGGATATGAATACCCTTTTACTGGCTTTTCTCCATGGCGCGGGCGGGTGGTGTAGTAGTTTGAAACTCAAGTGTATTAGGTTTCGATATTTTTCCCAGAGGTTGTTGTCAAACTTGACGGGACGAGCAAGTGCATCCTCAACCAGTGGGTCTCAGTACTTGCTAGTTGTTAGTTCGTTACATTTAGCCCAGCCAGCAACCACTCCAACATCAGTGCTATGCCTTCATGTCAGAGTTGACGCCGACGGGATTCTCATATAACTACATGCAAATAGACAGAGAATTGTCTCGCACGGGATTCGAACCCGCGACATATATCACTACACCACGGCCACCACCCGCCGTGTGTTGACTGTTGTTGTTGCTTACCGCTCGCTGATGGTGTTGACAAAATTGTATTTGTGATCGATGTGTCAGGTGATCCTTTCTGCCTTATACGAGTATACTATGGGTCGCACATTGATGTTGCATGCCGTCCGTTACAACTTTTGCACACGAGACTAGATCGCCTGTTACATTCCTTAGAGGAGTGACCTTTTTTTAACCATCTGTAACATCTGTCATCTTCCTTCAACATTTACTTTTTTCCTGTCAATGTTTTAGAACTTTTGCAGTCTGTTTCGTTATGATGTCTCGCTTCATTCGCCTTTTCTAATGCTTTAATCTCTCGTTTGAGAAATTTTAACAAGTGCCTGACCTGCTTGTTCCCAATTCCTCCAGCTGTTGACACTGTGGTAGATGATGAGCTCATGTTGTCTTCTTCCCCACCTTGGAAGAACATAATAAAATCTGTGAAAATCTATTCTAAATTCATTAGGTATGCATCTCAGTAGCACGCCTTTGAGCATTACAAAATAATTCGATGTAGGGATTCCAAGAGTTGACAGTGACCGGGTGGAAGTTAGAACTGAATTATAAAGAATTCTTAAACCTGTAACATCAACCTTTGAGCTTACTGGCTGGACCGATAGCAAAGACTGCATTGTGTTGTCCACTACTTTGTCTGCACTGCCATTTTCTTCCTTGAGCAAGGCAATCGCAGTGTTGTAACTAACCTCACTTGGCGTCAGCCCTACAAGTGTTTCAGCTACTTTTCCCATTAATGATATTTGTAAGTAGTGAAATTTATCGACGGTTGAAAGGGAATCATTTTCATGCGCCAGCATCTTGAACTGTTCTCCTGTTGAAGCCTTACTAGTGATATTCTACTCGAATGAGAATTCGATAAGACACTAGCGGAAATATTAATGGTGGTAGAATCATTAGGGTGTGCGCTGTTTATTAGCAATTGGCTATGGAAATGCTTGGCTTTGTTAAGCTTGATCTGAAGGCGCGTGTTTATTGAATCAACTTTGTCGTTATAATCTGCAATAATGTCGGCTTCTTTTTTAAAATCGTCTTGTTTTATCGAAGAACGAGCTTCTGTGTTTGCTTTTTACAGATTTTCATCAGCTGCTTAAAAAATGCTAATCTCTTCTTCGCATGCACTGTTAACTATTTTCGTTATCTGTCCGTGATACCTAGCGCGACTTGTTAAATCCATATTAAATGTTGACATGAAACTCCGTTCTTAATTATATGCATGCATTCGAAGTTATAATTGAAGTTAACTGTTAGTGCCTTGAAAAGCTTAAATTCTTCTTCAATTAGTACATTTAAGTAGTTGTGTGTGTTATTCCCGCTCAGGAAGACACCCTCTCTTGCTAGCTCATACGGTTTCTTACTCCTTCTCACTTTTGTGTGTCCAGATACTTAACATATATCCACTCGGTGAGATTCGTAGACTCCACTTAGAGTTTGACGACATTTTTGTACCCCTATTGATTTGGTGGTTTCACTTTCCAACGTTTTGATGGCTGCTTGACTGCCCACAAAAATAGAAATCTCTGGGGGATGCACTTTAATGGGTAGTACAGCCTGTGTAGTTTTACGAATAGCAGATATTTCTGCCTGAAAAATTCTACATTCGTCCGGTAGCTTAAAAGAGTTCTGGGTTTAAAGCATTTCACAGTAGACTCCAGCTAGAGTACTTTTCTCCGTTTTGGAGCCATCCGTGTAGAGGTGGAGTTTTCCATTGTAGGTGCCAGTGTTTGTTAACCAGTCATGTCTGCTAGGAAATGATGTGGAGAAACTTCTATCGAATTGCAAGCTTGAGACGATGTAGTCACTACATTTCGTCAGTTTTGATGGTTCGTAGTCCTTTATTATAAGCATGTGTTCTAAATTTTGGTGCGTCCATAGTCCTGATTCTTTTAGTCTGATCGAGATTTTGGAAACCATGAGTTAAGGAATTCGTCTAAAGGAAGAAGGGTAGGCATTATCTCTAGTGCAGTTTAAGGAGTAAACCTAAACGCTCCTGTTACTCCGATACACTGTAGTTTTTGAACTTGTGTGAGTATTTTGAGATAACTACTCTTTTCCGCGACTTTCTAGTTTCGACCAAATCAGCAAACTATAGGTAAGGATGGGTCTTACTATGGCCATGTGCATACAGTATCTTAAACGTGGTTCTGCTCATCAACGTTTACCAAAGGTAATTTGGGTTGTGTGGAATGATCCTAAGCGGTGTTACGCTTCCAACTGAGTTAACTGTCTAGGATGATTACCAGATATTTAGCTTCGAATGAAAGTTGTATTCTAACACCGTTAATTCTGGGAAGATTCCCGCTGATTTGTAGGGATTAAACATTTTGGTTGCTTATGTTACTCTGTTCTCTGTGATCGGGCTAGAGATTATGGTTTTGTTAGGAGTTGATATTGTGGTGTCAGTTATTACCAATTCATCAACATCCTTCCAGCCCGAGAAGTCAATTTCCATAAGTAGAGATAGTGATTCCCGCCTGTCCGCTGTCCAGACTTTGCATTGATTCTACATTCTTGTATAGGACTTGATTTCATAGTTAATATAGTTAATCCAATCCTCTTTTTTTAGTGTGCTGGGTTTGTCTATGAAGTTTTCTGCCCTCTGTTCTGTGTCTTTTTAGTTCGTTTGTTCACCCATCGGGTTTGTATGGCTTGCGATGACTATAGGTGGGACGGTTCTTAATCAAGGCTTTTCTTAGGTTCGAAGTTACATGGCTTACGGTTACATAATTATTTTCTTGGGATACTTTCCAAACTTGACAATCTTAACCTCTTACCTGCAATTTGAAACATTAAGTATTAATTTAAGCTTCATTGTTGCCCCTTTATTAACCCCAATTATACGAGCTTTCGTTAAGCTTTCAACCAAAGGTGTTCCAACAGCATCCATAGCATATGACAATATTGAATTTTTGGTGTGATTTTCAAGCCGAAGGTTAAATCGTATTTCTTCCTATATGAGGTCGGCGGTCAAAGGTAACCGCAATTGGTCCAGTTTAATCAATTCCATTTCGGACAAATTGGAACTGAATGAGAGGACATATGGTTTCAACCGGATGGTACCATTTGCCATATAAGAGCACGCTACAATCAACTTATTAACGACGAAGTTTAGTGATGATCTTATCGCCAGAAATGTACCTGCCAATCTCCACCCCACTCATGCGACTTAACACCTCTAAACCATCTTTTTCTTTGGGGCAACACGGAGTCTCTGGTTTATGGCAACAATTCAGAAACTTAAGATGGCTTGGAGATGAACTTTCGACGTAAAATTGCTGGAATACCGACCGTATGTATTATGCGAAGAATATATGGAAAAATTGAATTCAGCGCATCCACTTGTGAAAGCGGTTCCGTAGAAGTAATTTAGATGACGTCACATTTCATAACTTATGGAACCAATTATATTTCAGACTAAAATAAAAATTTCATGAATTGAATAGATTGGGGCACATCTAATGAATAACTGTGTTTTGGTTTCAAAAGTGATTTAGATAACTTCTTACCTATAATATGGTATGCTCATTAAAAACTGAATCCTTTTTAGAAGATATTCTGCCATTTTTACCCAGCAAATTATCTCTTCTCTCAAGTATCTCCTCATAATTAATATGTTTTACTTAGATCGTTGAACTTTTGAAAGAATATTTTCCTATTACAAAACATAACGCATATCTTGGAGACAGAGATGCCGTACCAGTGCACAATTTATAAACTCACTTTTTAATGTGAACGTTTCAAAATATTCATCCATTTTTTTCTTAAAGGAGCAAGTATTCCTAAGAAACCTTAAATATGTAGTCGTATATTCGATGTTTTTGAAAAAATGGGTTACTTGGGAGCTCAAAGCAAAAGGAAGCCATTATGAAATTCCTCCCTAGTTACGAACACCTTCGCAGACATAAAGGAAGCCATTAGCTTCAGCATCAGGTGCAGAGCGCAGGTCAAAAATTGCTTGCTCTAAATAAATTTCTCTTAGGGTTAATTCCCATACTAATATTTTGGCATCTCGTTTCAACATCCATTTGGTACTTTTCATTACAGATTCACTGGAAGATCAAGAGGGTGGAGCTATGTACATATCGTGCGATGTCTCAAATGGAGGTCCTGTGGAGGCTGAAACGGGATACGTTCCCAACAATTCATTGTTCGGTTTGGCGTTGGATAGTCCACAGGTAAAAGAAATATTTTTTTTAAATTAAAATCTTTGCTGGCCGTCGGTATTTTGTGAATTTTTAAATTTGTTGGAAATTAAAAAAATAAAAAAAAATAAAAAACATTAAACAAATTAAAATATAAATGTGTAAAAAGTGAAAAAATCTCTGGGGATTTCTGTGTGGATAACTACTTCTAAAAAGGTAAAAGCAAATTGCCTTCTAAGATTTAAAAAAAGAGTAAAATTTTTGCTTTAAGTTTTCTTAAATATTTAATTTAAAAATAAAGTGGTTAATTTTAGAACAACAATGGCATTGCTCATCCCCCGGAGACAATTTTAAAAACATGTCGGCAAATATAGGGTTTTCTAATAACGACTTGACAACTTTTTTTTTTTTTTTAAATAAAAGGCAAACCATTTGAGATATTTCAAAAACTTTATTATTGGCTTACAGTACAATCAAAACATTTATGAATGGAACTCGACTTCGTTTATATGGCCACCGCGGGCACGTTTGCAGCGGTCGATTCGTTGGACCCAATTTTCAAGGACTCGGCCACATATTTTTGCCGAAACGGCCGCTATTTCGCGTTCAATGTTGGCTCTGAGCTCTTCCAACGTCGTCGGCGTGTTGGCATAAACCAATGGCCTAATGTAGCCCCACAAAAAATAGTCAAGCGGCGTTAAATCGCACGAACGACTGGCCCATGTCTTGAGATAACACGCTCACCATACTTACTCTTCAATAAATTGATTGTAGCTTGTGGCACCATCCTGTTGAAACCACATGTCATCCAAGTCCATATCTTCCGATTCGGGACAAAAATAATCGGTGATCATGATGCGATAACGCTGACCATTCACAGTAACGTGACGATCGTTATAATCGACGAAAAATTATGGCCCAATAACGCCGCCGGCATGCAAACCGCACCAAACAGTTATTTTTTGTGGATGAAGTGGTGATTCATGAAGCACATGTGGGTTTTCACCCGACCAATAACATATTTTGCTTATTGACGAACCCATTGAGCCAAAAATAAGCTTCGTCACTGAAGATGATTTTGCGATAAAATTCATCATCTTGGCGCATCTTCTCCAGAACCCAATCGGAGAACGTAGCTCGTTAATGTACTTTACCATGATGAAAATGTTGAGTTTACTGAATAAATTGACAGTTTTTTGATTAGTGAAAGAGTGCGTTCACAAATTAAATTCAAAGTTGTCAAGTCCCTATTGGAAAACCCTATAGTTTAAAGTCGACAAAATTTAAACAGTATTGTGGTGCAATAATAAATTGTAACATGATTTCTGAGATATTTTCAAGGTGCCAAAATATCCTGGATGACCCTTTAATAAATTGTTTAATGGACCCCGCCATGGTTTCCACGCTTATTTGATACCTTTACAACATACTCGTATAGCATCATTTGTTAAATGTTGGGTTGATCATCCTTTCTAATTTCTAAAATCTTAAATAAAGCAATCCCAAGACGAGAACATTTGGTACATATTGCATGAGGAATAAAGCATTTTCCGATTTTTAATTGTCTTGTTCCGTGTTCATAGAGCTTCTGATCCTAAGCACAAAACTGAACCAAGTGCGATTTTAGGTCATGATCATTGATAGTAGACGTTTTACAATTCAAAGAGTAATTGAGAGAAGGAAATAAAAATCTTATGGTGCAAGTTGGGGACTGTATGTGGCATCACTTCTCAACAAGTTTGAATAATTTTCAGGAGTTTCCAAAGATGTGCATGGTGTAGCGTTGTGATGGTGGAATACGATTCGCTAACGATTTGCCAATTCTAATAATTTTTCTTTAATTGCTTTCTCCAGTTTCGTAGGTTGTTGACCATAATCATAGCTTTCGTTATATTATAGTTTGCGCTGGTTCATTACGCTAAGACCATGATCTCTTTGATTGATATTGTTGTAGATGACCCAGTTGTCAACAAGATTCGTTTCATAACACTTGAGATGTTTATCACAAATATTGATTCTTCATGTTAAGCGAATTTCTTTCAAATTATTTGGAGCCCAAATATCGAGCTTTTTTTGCGAGTCTACATTTTTTAAGTGATTTTCAATGTGATACATTTACCTCTCTACAAGCTCTCATCGTACAGTCAAATAACGATCTGATTCAATTATGACTTTAATTTAGCCATTATCAACTTTGGTTTTTCTACTAGAACGTTAGTCATTTTTGGGTGAAAACCCCCAGAATGGAATTCCTTAAACCAATTCTGATACGTTCGTTTTGTTAAAACGTCAACCTCATAACCTTCACATATCTCTTTGTGAGCATCAGCATATTTGTCGTTGTTGCCCTTAATCTTTATATTGACACTGTACTAACAGCTCTAAATAGAATAAAGCGCAATCTGCATCTAATGTACATTTAAAATGACAGCTATCAAATGTCAAAAGAAAAAACGCATAACACTGACAAAAACGGAAACCAACACCAAACCTTTTGTCGTCGTATTGAGAAAAGTAGTAGTAACACCTTTCCCTGACCTAAATGTAATTACCACTTGCGAGTCATTCAGTCGACATGTATGATATACGCCGTCAGTATCAATTTAATGGCATCCCAATACCAAACAGTGTACTAAATGACCTAATTTGAATCCGCTTTATTACTCTGCTAATTTGTAATAATAAGGGCTGGTTAATTGGATTATTATTATTATTATTATTTTTTTTTTTTTTTTTGTGACATTAACTTTCTTATCGGTTTCATCGAGTTTCATAACAATCTCTAAAGGAAAAGTGACCTACTACAAACATTTCCTCATTTTCTAACGAAATCTTTAGAAGATACAGGCCGCCGGCGACCTGTCCCCTTTAAATTCTAGGTAGAGTTGTGCATTTAAATCTGACTAAGAACGGTCTAACATGGACAGTTCTTTTGAAATAATCCCAAAATTTGATTTGAATTGGTCGTTAGTAATGATCAAATCTGACAATAGCGATGTCTGTCTCTCGAATTTTGCTTGCTTATACCCAAGTAGTGAGAGAATTATTACAAATCTCATATGTTAGCTATGTTGGTTCCCAAATTGGACAACTTAAATTGCTAAAAATGACTTTGTATTAGAATGGTAAGAGAACGCCTCGATCTTTTGGTTCGTCGCAATTAATTGGTGTAAAATCCCATAAACATCAAAGCGCCACGATGCGCTTTTCTAAATACATGCTTTTTTTTAAAACATGTTTTAGTCTTATGGATTGATAACCTGATGTACGAAAGTACTCATTGAATTGTTCTTCATTTATACTTCGTTAAAAATGAAAGAAATCAATCCTTCCAGCGATTTGAGATCAACTTCAAGACTATAAACTGACAGACAAACATAGAAATAATATCCATTAGCACACACTTGAAAACCTTCAAAAAATAAACACTTCAGCCAATGGTTAAGAATAACAACACGAAAATTAGAAATAGTAGGCCATGATGTAAAACAGGCTGTCAGACAATTAAACTACTTCAGTTTTAAGGCACAACCATGGACTGATAAAGATTTAATTTTCAACATAGTTTTAACTAAGACGCTGGAAAATCTGCAAGAATATATGTAATTTGAAAAGGCACTTGGCACATACGAATGTACGTATTGAAAATGAGCTGGCAAAGCGTATATTTATGTTTTTTTTTTTTTTAATTCATTTGATGCCTATACCGGGTGAGTTTTTTAAATTGAGATATCAAAATTACTCGAAAAATACGCGATATCGCGGAAAATGTTTCAGACAAAAGTCATTAGGTTCTGAAGAGGACATAAGATGGCGACCACGAGTTTGACCTTGAGACCCATTTTCAAGGTCAAACGAAGGTTACTTTTGATTTTTCAAATGAAAATTCCTGATTTTCATTACTCAGTCGTATTCCTCAATGGGGCACACGACTTTGTCTCAAAGGTCTTATTCATTCAGTGCTAGATAACACTGCACTGGCACGACTAAATCATTAATCGGTTTCCAACGTTGTTAGGGTGTTAGAAGGTCGAGATTTGTTTTGAGGAAGTCATTATTGCCTCGAGTGAAGTTAAAACTCAAAGAAATTTCAGATAGAGACAAATTGTCCTAAATTTATCTGAGAGTGTATGATGTGCACTTTGCCCTTTTTTCTACTTGAACGGAACTGTACTTCATTTAGAAATTCGATATTTTGAGGAACTGATTATTATTAGTAACGTTTCCCAGATTAATATTGCAGGCTTTTTGAATTCAAGAGAAAATTGAAATGATGTTAATTTATGGAGAACGTGGAAGGAACATCGATGGTGCTGTTGCTCTTTACGCCCAACGTTTCACTGGTGAAAGAAGTGTGCCACCAAAGAAAAGGAATCGGTCAGATAAGGTGGCTGTTGAGGACAATGAAATAGCAGTGTTAGCTGCCGCTGCATACGATCCTCACATTAGCACTCGCCAAATAAGTCGTTAATCAGGAATTTCTCAAAAGACTGTCTGTATCGGTATAAATACCATCCTTATCATGTTTTAATGCATCAAGAACTTTCTAGTGAGGATTTTCGCAACCGGGTTTCCTTTTGTGAATGGGCACTTCAGCAAATTGAACGAAACCCCCTTTTCTTCGCCAAGGTGTTATTATCTGATGAGTCGACTTTTACTAATCACGGTACGGTCAATCGACATAATATGCATTACTGGGCTACCGAAAACCGTTTTTGGTTGCGACAAGTTGAATGCCAGCACCCTTGGAATGTTAATGTTTGGTTGGGAATTATTGGGGATAATAGGTCCATATTTTATTGAAGGCAACTTGAATCTCGAAAAGTATGCAAACTTCTTGCGGGACCATCTTCCAGTATTACTAGAAGAAATGCCATTGGAGTTGCGACAAAGAATGTGGTTTTAACATGATGGTTGTCCAGCCCATTATTCCCAAGTAGCCCGGGGCGTATTAACCAATGTTTACCATCAACGATGGATCGGACAAGGGGGTCCGAGGCAATGGCTTGCTAGATCACCTGATCTTTCGTCACTTGATTTCTTCTTGTGGGGCTACTTAAAATGTGAGGTTTACAGAAAAAAGCCAACAACACGTGAGAAATACTCCAGAAATATTTCTCAGTTCTGTTAGTTCATTTAGAGCGCGGATAGACAAGTGTATTGAAGTGAATGGTCACATTTTCGAGCATTTGTTGAAATAGTCTCGGGAAATAAACGTCGAAATGGGAAGATTTCAATGATTCAACAGTGGGTTACAAGGGGACCCACTCTAATTAATCACCCCGAAGGAAACAAAATACTGCTAGGTCCACGTCGTTGTTTCTGGGTTATGCTTAACGCAGTATGTAAAAACAAATGAGAAGCCTACGAGCAATACGACTGACAAAGGAATGAAAATGGCTATCAAGGTCAAATTCGTGGTCACTATCTTATGTCCCCTTCAGAACCTTGTGACTTTTGTCTGAAACATTTTTCGCGATATCGCGTATTTTTCGAGTAATTTGGATGTCTCAAGTTAAAAAACTCACCCTGTATAGTTTATAAGGCAGTATAAACTAAGTATTTAAGAATACCATATGTTAATATACATATAGCAAAAAACATAAAGAAATACATGCCATATGCAAATATTTATATACAGAAAACAGGTAGGTATTGTAGTATAAATAAAATTGGTGATGATAAGTAACACCTCTTTCATGTAGCTCTGATTTTTACCACGGTAAATATTAATTATTTACAAAATAGAGCCGTAAGTTTTTTTTTGAAACAGTGCCAGTTGGGCAATAGAAATTCGGGTGTATTAGTTACAGAAGTGTAGTCGTCCAAAAAGGCTGCTTCTGGATTATGCTGAAAAGCAATATTAGAAATTCAATTAGAGGGGAATTCCATTGTGACGTTCGCGACATTTGAACATTTTTTTTTTTAATACTTGTGGATTATTGAAACATATTATTTATAAGCGTAATATAAACTGACTTAAAAACAAAAATATCAATATATTATATTGATATTGATATATATTTTCCTGTAAAATAAAAAGAATAAAAAATAGTTCTGTATGGTGTGACGCATGCGACATTGATACTACCAATATTTTTCTTTAAATCTTTTATTTAACTAATTTATCTAAACTAGTGTCTAATGAATTGAAACAAAAAATGGCTTTAAATGCTTCTATTTCAAGGAAAAGAAAATTTAAAAAAATTCAAATAACAAGTAATAATTCACTTTGGTAGGAACAAAAATTGGTGTGTGACACATGCGACATATGATGTGACGCATGCGACATATGATGTGACGCACGCGACAATTATAATTTTAAAAAACTGTAGTTAATATTTTCTACATCCCTAATACACTGCAAAATGTGAAAATTAGAAATGCCTGTGATGGGTTGCATCATTGCCATTCCATGGCGATATTTCATCAATCTTGCATTTGATTTCATCCTCTGAAATGTAGACTATTTTGTTGTTTGGCACTAAACATGAGGCAGCGGAAGCAAAATCTTTGGCAGACTGCACAATTGGCCCAAACCGTTGCCTTGAGACATAGAATTTTGTTTTACTAAACGTATAATATTTCCACCTATTCCATCGACGATACCCTTTCCATGCGAAGTCGCAAAATACTTCCACATGAATGAAGAGTTAAATTTTTTACTTACAAAATGGAGGAGTTTAGCCATATACTTGTTTTTGAATTCGGAAGATGGACCATCACTCCATATTACATTGGTTATATTTTCACTTCTCCTTTCATATATAATAGAGTCTAATATATAATTAACAAATACAAATATTGCGTTTTTATTTTTTTGTTGTGTGTCCGAATATATGGCATAAGATTGCAGTTGATTTTGGAAAATGACCCTGCTATGAACAATGTTACACTCGGTCTAGACCACAAAGCGCTTTGTACTTTATTTTGATATTCACAACTGTAAGACATTGCAAAATCGATTTGCAAAATTTGAGTTGATGATGCTATTTTATCTTTTAGGAATTCATCATTTTGTATTCTTTTAATATTAACATGTTTTAAGAAACTACAAAAATCTTCTTCAGTTTATTTCTAATATTTCTCCAACGCTAGTTTCCTTGAAAATAAATTTCAAATTGTTGTTTTCAGTTTTAGACCGCTCTTTCCAATTTACTTTAGCTAGGTTATTTGGTTTTTTAATTGTTCTAAGGTTTGTACATTTTTCACATATATTTTGCCAGCAGTTTGAATTAGGAGTTGTATCACATAGCACATCTTTAAAAAAACTTTGGGAATAAGGGATGTTTAGTCCTTTGAGCTTCATTAAAAAAATTTCGTGGATAAGACATTTACAACATTTATTTGGAGTATTTTTTAGAAATTAAGGTGTTTTTCGGACGTAAACTATTGTACAAAATTTGGAAAAACCAATTCTTATATCTACAAACTCTTCTTTGAAAATGAAGAAAGCTTCCTTGAGAAACATTGTCATATAATGTTTTTGAAGGATCCTTTTTTAACCATTTTCCCAAACAGCTGTTTGTCTGTCTTTTAGGCCAGGACAAGTACACACAATATCAGGCCTGTAAAAAAATTCTGTCACAATTTTTTACTCCTCTGTATGACCTTTTTCAGTTTTTGAACTAGTATCCATATCTGTAGCGAAATGTATCCCTATACGGTCCATCACACCCTTGACTACACATTTTTTCTTTTCCAGACAAGTGGAAGCATTTAAGAACGGCTTTGCTATATGTTTGACGACACCTATAGGGGTAATAATTCGAAGTTATGGAGACGTCGGCGTTTTGGGAACTAGTTTCTTAACGATTCCGTTTTTTGTATTCTTTGCCTTTCCCTCTCCCGGCGTTTCTGATCGCTTTTTCGCTTCCTTGATTCTTCTAAATCTATTCTAGACATACCTTCCTTTAGAGATTTTCTATAATTTTTTGTTCTCTCATTTTCTTTTTTTCTATATTCTGGATCCGTCAGTTTCTTGAATTGAAATTGAAAGCAAGAAAAAACTGCAGAAGATTCAAATATAGACAATCTACTTAGAAAAAACAATAAGTTGTTTACCTAAGAAAAATTAAGATTCTGTCTGTAATGGAAAATGGAAAACAATGTCTTTTTAGCGTGACGTACGCGACAAAGCTCATTCAATCTGAAAATATCATTTTCTTATAAAATGAGAAAAATAAATGCAGTATTAACTGTTCCAGTTAATTAATGTTTCTGATTCCAATCAGAAAAAAAGAATATTAATTTCGGAAAATACATGATTTTTAAGTAAGACCACTCAATGTCGAAGTGATAGGGTATTACATCTCGTTAAACTAGGGTATTTCGTTTTTTTTTTTTTTTTAACTTAAAAGAAAATAAGAATTTAAATATGCAGAGACTGATTCGGCATCTTAAAATATTGTATATAATATTTTTGAAATTTGATTAAATTTTACCGATTTGTGTGGAATCCCCCTATAACGAAATAGGAAGTCGAGAATGAAATAACGAATTTGCCTTAAGAAGCTTGAAAAACAGTCTAACCTACCCAATCCATATGCCACATTGAATTTATTCAGAAGTTTATTTTTCTAAATCTATATTGCCCCCTTCAAAGTAATCCCCATCGACTGCAACACACTTATGCCAGCGCTTGATCCAATCCTCAAAACATTTTTTTTATATAACCAGTAGTAGTGGTTTTTTAACTCGATTGAACATAAAGAAGTCACAGGGAGTCCAATCAGGTCAAAAAATTACGAATAATGATGACACTGTACGAGGGTGTGTTGTCATGGTGCAAAATCCACTAGTTTTTTGCCCACAATTCTGGTCTCTTTCGGCGAATTGCTTCACGCAAGAGTCTCATAACTCAATACTCTTTGTTTACTGTCTGGCCTTTTGGCAAAAATTCATGATGAACTACACCGTTGTAATCTACGAAAACAATAAGCATTGCTTTCTTTTTGACTGAAAACGACGTGGTTTTTTTGGTGTCGGCTCATTTGGTGAACGCCATTCACTTGCTTGATGTCTGGATTGCATGTAGTACTCATAAAGCGACGTCTCGTCTCTAGTAATGATCCTTTTGATGAATGTGGGATCGGATTCAGCTTCGCAAATGATCTATTTTGCGACGTCAACACGCTCTCTTTTTTGCATGAAATGAGGTCTTTTGGCACTAACTTTGCTGCTACACGAATCTTTTGGACGGATCCATAGGCAATGTTCAAGTCCTTCGCTATCTTGCTGATAGTTAATTTGCGGTTATTGACCAACATTTCTTTTACTTCATCAATTTTTTCGATCTCAATGGTCAGTCACTGCGTTCATAATCTTCGATTGACTCACGGACCACTTTCTTTAGAGAATCGTTGTCGAAACACCTTTCCAACATTTCCAAAGTTCGCGCACCATTAAATCCGTTTTTTACGCAAAATTTAATACATTTTCGTTGTTGCAAATTTAAATCCGTTTCTAAAATTGTAAAAAATCGCCAACACACACAGAGATATATGTACTCTTGGCTACGTAACTTTTGCAAATGTCAAGCTATGACACTAAGATTTAGAGGGAATGTCAACAACAGATGAACCAACTTAACAAAAAAAAAAAAATATATATATATAGAGTGCAGTGTTGTTGAAGGCAACATTAAGCCTTCTCCGACTAAGGGCATCGGAATCGCAATACATTCCACATCCGTATGTTCATAAGCATAAATAAAATTAGTGCTTTGCAAGCATCATACGAATTTTCGGTGGAATAAAACGCTGCAAATCTTGTAAAGTGCGAATAACGCCATATACTTTACCAACGGTGGCATTAATGTTAGAATCCCAAGTTAAGGACCTATTGTAAATAATTCTTAGATTCTTATCAGTTTCAACATAATCAATAACAGAACTGTTAAGTATAATTTCGGGAAAATGGGATGGATCTAAGTGTTTTCTGCTTATCACAATGCATTTGGGGTTTGGTGGGTTTAAGAATAGTCCATTTCTGTTTGACCACAGGGAAATACCTTCTAAGTCCTTGTTGATTTTATTAGCACAGTGTTCGATAGGTCCCAGTGGACTATTCAGCAATTGAACGTCGTCAACATATGTATGTACATTTGGATATTTAATGTTCTCATCATGATGAGAAGTTGATTTATATGCAAGTAAAAGAGAAGAAGTCCTAAAATTTAAGCTTATGGTGCCTCTCCTGTGATCAGAAGAGAACCAGATATTTTGTTTACTACTTCGACTGCTTGTTTCCAAAGCAGCAGAACGACAAAAGTTTATAACACACATTGATATAGTCTACCGTATCAAAAGCTTAGGAGAAATCTAAGAGTACTAACAAATCAATATGATCTATGTCCAAAGCCTGGCGAACTTACCAAATTGTGTGGGAGACAATAAGATTCATTCGTTGAAATAAGCATTCATTTATTTCTTCCTGATACTTTTGAATGCCTTAGACATGAATGGGAGTACAGATATTGATATAAAATCAGTATTGTTAGGACTTTTAGCGATATTTTGGCTAATTTCCATTGATAAGGAAATATCCCCGCCGTAAAAACTGTATTAAAAGTGTATGTAATATATGGAAGAATTATAGGCAATATTGCCTTTATGAAAACGGGATGAATTCCAAGTAAATCGATCGCGTTAGCTCTAAAGTAAAGAAAACTTTCAAAAACATCAAGACCAACGATAAGTGAGAACTAGAAGTATTCTTCAGAAGTGTTAGAGGGGTTCGGAAGAATCGAGAATGGGATCACTTCATGTGAAGGCCTTTTTTTTAATGTGTCAATGTCAATATTATCGTTGCAGTCTTGACGTTGTTTCCCAATCTTAAGTTCCCTTAGATTCTTCCAGAGTTGTTATTCTCTCATTGTAACATTTCCTAATTAATATGTTTTTTTTCTGTAGTCCTTATATTATTTACCTAAAACTTGGTTACGCAAAGAACGATATAGTTGATGTAGACAATCTAGTCTGCAGCGTTTCCATCGTTTATAAGCCCGGTAGCAGTGCAATTTCACTGGTGAACCAATGACGTTGGCCGTGTTTGACGGTCTTTCTTTTAAGTGGAACGAAATTATTGGAGATATGTACAATGTTAAGATTTAATAGCTTTGATCTATAGGAGAGGTCATACGAGTATGAACCTAAATTAGTTATCTGGTTTCGATAGTTTAGTTTAATTCCACAGTACTCGAACAATTTTGGAAACATTTATTGAATTACTTTAGTCGATTACTTGTTCCTATAAAAAATAGCCCACTCCGTTGTCTTCATTTCTGGAAGGGTTAAACATATTTTCGAAAGTATTAGCATTTTGCCACTCGGCATATAAAATTCAATCGATTCAATCTCGAAATCTCGTTTGTTCTACGCTCATTGCAAAAAAAAAACAATAGAGGCGAGGTTATAGAACAATCGACTATATGAAAGGGTAAATCAAAAACTCCGTAATTTTTTGAATGAAAGTTTCTTTGTTAAAAAACAAAAAAAAAAATATATTTTTTTTTCAAGATATTCGTTATCCAATCCAAATAATAAGATATCTCGAGATCCTCAATCTAGGCGTTTGCTTAAAGCCATGTCTCCAGAGATCCTATATCGTTTGATAGTGCGTAATTCAGTGCATTGGAGGGAAAGGTTTGTTTAAAACAATATTTTAGCTGTTTCTCGACAATATTGTACCGTTTTGTTCCCCCTTTATGCTGCATAAATGGTTAGACTTTGCAGCTTCTTCTGATACTGTACGAGTATATTTAGTATATATCACAGTTTTTGCTTTATAAGTTTTTTCTTCAGCTGCACTTTATAAACATCGCCAAATATTCATATAAGCTGAATAGTCCATTTCACAAAACCATTTTTCGTTGAAACGGTCTCTTTCAGCTTTATATATATATGCTTGACGTAAAATATTGTCTGTAAATAGAAGATTCTGATTCAGTGAGACTGGACTGAGCCAACAACATTATCTGCAAGCACCCCGATAGGTCGAAACTCTCCGGCATATTTCGGCCAGAGTATCTTCAGTTAATTTTCGAAGGATCCAAATAAATTTCATTGTGACATCGATTTAAAAAGTATTGTGCTTAAGACCACAATAAAAAGTGCCGCCTTGCATTTACCTGAACAGCATTTTAACTGTGACAATTAAAGGCTTTTCCACGAAGCTGTTTCTTTTTAATCCACAGTTAACCTTCTAAGTGTCATCGTCATTCGTTTAAGAATAAAATTCCTCGATAATTATTTGGGTCGGGGTCTTATTTCACTAACCGCTTTTTACCTTGTACTTTGCAACATTTAAATTTATCTTTGCAAATTTATTTTCACCAAATACAAATTTGCAAAAATAAAATACAAATTGCACAAATATTAAAATAATTCTTCAAATTTGGAAAGCTTCCGTTTAACAACGACTATTAATTGAATGTGTTTTTGTTGAAAATTGGACATGAGCTGAAGTTTAACAGCCAAAGAAATAATTGAATATGTCTCTGGCAACAACTTTTATATATGTTACACTACGTTAAATTGGAAATGAACCTCAATACTCAATACTCAAAGCTACAGTCATAGTACATAGGTAGTTGATGAATTTCTTGCAAACACCGTTTTCTGGCCAGAAAATTCTTCGAAAATTCTCTTTTTGCTCAAGGAGAATTCTCTTGCACAGCTGGATGCAATGTCGGTACGATGGTCAACATGGATATATCCAAGGAAAACGGAGAGCATTTTTTAATGGACATGAAAAGCATGCATGATGGGGTGTGGGCTGGACGGATCTTTCTCTGCTTTTAACATACGCTGTCCACGTAGTGATGCAAGAAATTCTCATTTGGCAGTAAATTTCAACGCAGGTTGTCGGTAATTTCTCTGATATAGAGCGAATGGTTAATAATACCATAAAATATAAATCTAAATAATCCAGTGGAACAGCATTTTTAAAAAGACTAGGCCAATCATTGAGAGTAGTTTTAGTATGTGTCTCATACTACTATCTTGCATTTTCAAAAATTTTATTTTCTTAGGAATCTTGAAGGAAAAGTTTCCTTGTTTAAATCATCACGGTTTGCTCCCACTATTGCAGGTAAAACCGTTCGAACCGTTGCATGGTAAATGGCAGTGAACCACCACATAAAAATGCTTTTGTAATTTTAAATAATTTAAAAAGTTTTTTTTCTGATTATGAGAAATTATTGATTATAAAAAAACAATAACAAAGAAAGCTTTAAATTCTAATATTCAGTTTAATTTAGTACATATTCTTCATTAGAATAAGAATCTTCTTTACCGTCGTTATTCAATCTTTTACTGAATTCATATAACAGAACTTTCAGATCTTGTTTCATTTTAAGAGGTGTTTTACTTAAGCTCGTCTAATCAAAATATTTATATTATGCAGTCCAATGATCTAAGAACTGTCAACTATGGCCTGAACATTATCCATAATTATGTGTTTACACATTTCAGAGCAGGATGTCGGCCTTCGCTTTTTGATTCCTTTTTGTTATCACATAAAAGTTTAGTGTTATTTCGTGATCAAATATCTTTGCTCCTTGCTTTAATTTTTCTGACAATACAACGTTTTTAGCTTTTAATATTCATATACGTATTTTTCGAGTAATTTGGATGTCTCAAGTTAAAAAACTCACCTGTATAGATAAATTTTATAAAGCGATTCCGAAAAGTTAAAGATATTGATCTAGATGCTTTGCAAAGCAAAGCCTGAACTTAGCCTTGGGACTTATGCTGGTATATTTCAGTATAGTAAAGTGGTTTTATTTCAGTCAGTGGTTACGGAGTTATTCAATAAATATATTCTTCTCAAAGAAATATTCATAAAAGATCCTAGACGACTTTGGCTTACGTGAAATGTAAGGAAGCTTATGAGGCTTTGTATGATGAAAAACCAATCTGATGTCATTAAATATAACTAGTTTTGTCAATACAACAAAACTGCCGAAGTGCCAAACTTAACGTCAACTAAAATATAAAATTCCTGCGATCTTTGAAAAATTTGCGTGAGCTCTCTATTCTAAATAAGAAGTCGTTTTCGAACAGTATAGTCAGTATAGACCTGAATTTGTTAAATAATTACTTCCTACATCTGTACCAGACACGACTCCTCGTTTTGACGAAAGTTTGAAAGCATACTACAATATAACAAGATACACCTATATACGGATGATGTCCAAATATGCTTGTCGATTCCGCGTTTACAAATCGAGATTTGTGTCAGTAAATTGAATGATGACTTAAAGGTAATAAGTCACTGGGCAGACTCAAATGGTCTTCTACTTAATCCCAAAAATTCCCTATAATTATAGGCAAGAGCATCGGTATTCTTGACAAATACCCTAATGTTTACTTATCTAGAAAGAATATTCCTTTCTTTGAAACGGTAAAAAGTCTTGGAATCATTTTAAGCATTCACCTAGAACTAATGAAAGCTCTACTAGTACTGCAATTAAACTACTGATGTTTAGTCTGCATTTCTCTTGATTTGCTATGTTTTCGAAAATTAGAACTCACTTTCAATGCTTTGATAAGATATGTTTTCCATTTACATTAGTTCGACCATATTTTTACGTTCAGACGATCAATCTAAGGGCGTTTGTTTCAATAATTCCTAAACTTTTTTTATAAATTGTGCACGTTCGATGGATTTAAGTACCCTTAAAATGATCGCAGCGCGGGTGAAGGAATAACAAAGGAGGAAGGAAAGAGAGGTACCGATGAAAGTTGGTTTCAAATGTTTCAAGGTTATATACAATATAATAACTAGGAAATAAAAAGCTAGACAGGACATTTCATAATCAAGTTGTACGGCTTAGGAACGAATCACGATATTTTAAAGTACCTCCGAAAGTGAGCTTTACGGTATACTGATGAGCATTCATAGCGAGACTAGTGTTACGGTTAAAAGTTTGAAGGGGCGGAATGCTACTAGCGATTTATATGGAATATAAGTGGTGGAAAAAGCGCCAAAACAGAGTGAGACAGAGTTGAACATCAGTGTTCAACGAGGAGAGCAGAGACGTAAGTCAGGAAACGAATATGAAAAGCAGAGAGTACTGTCGTCAGCAAAGAAATATATTGGATAAGAAGTAGCAGACAAGAGATCGTTCATGAAAGGTAAAAAGAGTGTCGGAGGAAGAAAGGAACCCTGGAGCACACCAGCATCCAAGACTACTTAAATTGAACATTCCGAAAGGTAATTTCAAATCCATTAAAGAAGAGAGTCATGATCTCAAAAGCAAGAATTGTCACCAAGGAGCCTGATGCCAAACTCTTAACCCTTAACTGCTTATTTTTTGCAGATTTTATAACATATCAAAGACCCAATCATCTTAAAGAGGTTTTCTAAACGATAATTGTCGAGTGATCAGTACTCTAAGGTAGTTGTACTCTTTGACTTTCTCCAGTTTCTTAATTTGCCGGTTCCATTCTTAATCCATTGCATAGTGTCCCCATCTGTTCGGTAGGCCGAAAAATCATTGCTTTTGATTTGTTGGTGTTAAGTTGCAAGTCCCATATTTAGCAATATTTTTGCAGTTTATTTATAATGATTTTTTGCATGTTTTGTATTTCCGCGAGTATTACGATATCATCAGCGTAGGGCAAGAGGTTAATACGTTATCCATTGAGAAATATACCCCTGGGAGACGATGCAAACAGATCGCCCAGTAAAATTGAGAACAGGTTTCCACCCAAGACTACCATAGTTTTATCTTGGTACATTCTTTGTAGCACTCTTAGTACTTTTGTCGAAACTCATACGTTACTCAGTTTAAAGAACTGAGCTCTTATAAAGATGCAATAAAAGCCGCCTTAAAATCCTTATCTAAAAACTTGCGGGCGATGTTTGTTAGAAAGATGTTGTCGACTCAGCTTGAAACTCGCTACTCATAAGTAGGTAAGTTTCATGTATCTCATTTCTTGGGCATTCCAAAATAAATCCTGAAAAATGTTGGTGGTCGCATTTCAGAAAGATATGCCTCTGTGGTTGCTTGGTTTGGGAATATTAAGTTTTACTTGAAAGATAATGGCAGCTCGCCATTAAATTAATCATACGATTTCGTGAGCTTCTACAGGAAGGCTTCAGTCGAATTTAAAAGAAATTCGTAAGGAATACAATTTTCTCCTGGGGCCTTATTTGACTAGCATCTACGAATATGTTTTGATTTTGCTGTGGTTTCAGCAGTTTTTCAAAATATTCAACTAAAATTGATGGTTCAACTTTGATGCCATTAACGAAAAGCGTATCATTATTTGCATTTTTACCATGTTCCAAAATGACCTACTATCTTTTATGTTCGCAAGCGCTGAAGAGAGGTTGTGAATATACAGTCTCTGTTTTTGTTCGCGAATGCTCTTATTTGCTTCTTATTTGCGGTCTGGTACCATACATTTTGCATTTTTGGTTCTATCGGTATTTACTTTGATGTCTTCGATCCGCAAAATTTATGAATTATTTCTTGATTTTTATGGCACAGATCTATCTGGAAAAGCCATCCTAAGCAATAATACTACAACATCCTGAATATTCGAGTAGATGACGAAAAATGTTCTTCTGCGCTTGAAGCAAGTTATGCTTCTTCAAACTACTGGACGAACAATTTATCAGAAAAATCTAATACACTATATAGTCTGTGGAGGATTGAAGAGGATATCACTCGCTTAGCTATGATAAACCGTCACAATGAAGCCTATTCTAAGCATACTCTGTTTTCTAATAGAAAAAAATGGGACAAATAAAAATAGACTTATCTACAAAATGATCTACAGACTTATCATCCTTATCATCCCAGTCAAGGTAAATGACGTTACTTTGAGGTTCTCGATACCAAATATAAAGTCGTCTTGCTGGACATCAAATTGTGGTGGAAAGAAAATTTTTCAGAGCGATATCAAATGGATTTTAAATGCATTTTATTCTATTATTCCTAAATTTACAATACTAACATGCTAACAGAAAAAATTGCTTAAAATCTAGCTTAGAATAACTTATTCAACTTACTCTAACTTACTGACCCTCCAAGCGGGCGCTCTAAACTAAATTCGACGTCTTATTACTATAGGGTTTTCTAATAACGACTTGACAACTTTTTTTTAAATAAAAGGCAAACCGAACTCGACTTCGTTCATATGGCCACCGCGGGCACTTCATTGGACCCAATTTTCAACGACTCGGCCACACATTTCGGTTCGAAATGGCCGCTATTTCGCGTTCAATGTTGGCTCTGAGCTCTTCCAAAGTCGTCGGCGTGTTGGTATAAACCAATGACTTAACGTAGCCCCACAAAAACTAGTCAAGCGTTGTTAAATCGCACGAACGAGGCGGCCAATCGGATGGCCAATGTCTTGAGATAACACGCTCATCATACTTACTCTTCAATAAATCGATTGTAACGTGAGCTGTGTGGCTTGTGGCACCATCCTGTTGAAACCACATGTCGTCCAAGTCCATATCTTTCAATTCGGGCCAAAAGTAATCGGTGATCATGGCGCGATAATGCTGACCATTCACAGTAACGTGACGATCGTTATCGTCGACGAAAAAATATGGCCCAATAACGCCGCCGGCATGTAAACTGCACCAAACAGTTATTTTTTGTGGATGAAATGGTGATTCATGAAGCACATGTGGGTTTTCACCCGACCAATAACGCATATTTTGCTTATTGAGCCAAAAATGAGCTTCGTCACTGAAGATGATTTTGCGACTCCGAATATCTGTAGAAAATTTTTATAATTTGCAGACATTGCTCGTTAGTGTACTTTACCATGATGAAATTACTGAATTAATCGACAGTGACAGTTTGATGATTAGTGAAAGAGTGCGTTCACAAATTAAATTCAAAGTTGTCAAGTCCCTATTGGAAAACCCTATATATACCCTCTAATCTAATCGTGTATGAGAGGTACAGGCTCAAGACGTCAAGTACTTGGTTTACGCCATAGCCATATGACCACTTCTTACTTATGGTTTGCCTGTTTCGTGGCCTGCACTGAAAAAAAAACGACGACTAACATCAACCTATCAGACAAAATGTAACGTGTTTTGCTTCTTTTGCTACCCCACTACTAGTTGGAAATGTAGATTGCAATTAACACTAACACTTAGCAATGGAATGAGTTGGCATGTTCTAACCATATAATAAACACCATAAATTTGAAAGTGTTTAGAGGCACACATTAAGTAACTCGGCTTAATTGCAGGATATTTAAATGTTCCATTGAACTACGTTACGTGACACTGTGTTAATATCTAAATGACATCGATTGAATATTCCTTGCAACGATTTCTACAGGAGCTGCAGGGATGCACAGAATATTATCAATCTTGGCAAATTTATCAAGTAAAACACCACATCCGCAAGTGCTAGGCTCATATAAAAATAAAGCAGTTAAAAAGCAACCATAAACCTCGGAAAAAGAATGAATTGGGTAAAAGTTTGAATGCATATTTGTCATTTAAGATAATTTTTTAAAACATGAAACATGAACTCATATCCTTACAGAAGCATTATAATGCAAAGGACAGTTTTAAGAGATCCTCAACTCTTTTTCGGACTTAAGAACATTAACTCGTATCAAGTAGATAAGATAGGAAATCGGGTATTCAAATTTTTATTTGTTTATTTATTTATTTATTTATTTTTTTAACGTCAAGTGGGTATTACTACACTTAAAATGCCTAAGCAAAGAGAAAAAAGATTTTTCGGCGCAGTGGTTATTTCCCTTCATGAGTGACATCCAACATTTAATGGAAAGACTAAATTATTAGTTTGACTGGACTTGTTGTTTTATTCTACACAACCATTCATTTTACGTGAATTTTTGCCTGAAAAAAAAAGCTTTTGGGGCGCGTCCAGTATTGAACCCCGAAGCTAATACACTACCATCAAAGCCACGGCCAGCCACAAAATGAAAAACGAACTTAACAAAAAGATAAACTACAGGTGCAAGAATTCATGAAAATTTAAATCTAAAATTGAAAGCGGACGTCAGATATTTCACCTTCTACATGTCGAAAAATTTCTCAACGGTTGCGCAGGAGTAGAAAACCAGGCGCAACAATACCAAAACATTACCAGAAACGTCGTTACTGATGTCCTATTTTACAGCCGACATGCAAACTCACTCAGCACAGCACAGCTTAACAAAAATCATATAAAGGAGCCCTAACACAAGTGTCACAGATTTCAAAGTTTAAACGATCTCTGCAAAATATGAAGAAAGATTATAAGAAATTTACGATTAGGAATGTCAAAAAATATTACTCCCCTAACGTTACCTAACAAGTAGAAGGAAAGAAAATCGTCATGGGAAAAATTGTATGTGCAGGATAATAACTATGAACTCCAACATTCCATTGTCAGGTAAATTAATAATTACCCACATTTCTGATCACCTAATCAAAGTGAAGTTTGTGAAGCAATGTCCAATTACAAACTAGACAATATCGCAGGGCCTGATATTTTTTTAAATAAAACCAGTATTATCGGTAGAATAAAAAGAACGTTTAACCTTTCTCATCAATAATTCTAAGGCAATTCATCATAGCTATCCAAAATTCTTTTGCAAGAGACAATTGTCTCATTTTTTAAACCGCAGGACCAATAAAAAGCCCTGACTTAATCCTTCAAATATACCACCATGCAGAAGCTTGGATTTGGGCAAAACTATCCCTGTTACTAGAATACGTAGAACAACTTACAATAATTTCTAATCAGAACAACAATTAACTAACTTAGGGCATTATTTTTTTAGCAAGAGTGTGCTGCCTCTTGTGTGGGTTGTCTATGCTGCCAAGGGAACACTTCCCTACCCATTCCAACTCTAACCGCAACCGATTTTGAAGCAGGCAATTGCTTCGAAAACAACAGTGGTCCCTTAAGGTAAGAAATAGCAAATGACGCACTTTCAATTCAGCATATGCGATCTCTTTTCTTTTTTTTTCTTTCTAGTTCACCCCAGCCAAACTCACAAAACAATTTGGGAACTTATTGGAACTCTGATGAAATGGCGTCAACATTCCCTGGTCTACCTCCGCTAGATATTGACCCATTGCCAAGTTTATTCCCATTCTCGCCATGTGGTGCTTCATACAAGTAAGAAATTCTGACTTCCGCCAAACAGAAGAGTCTTAAGAACTTTTCTCAGTTTTTCAGCAAATCCTCATCAGGCCTCCCTGTCATACACAGTGCACCCACAAATAATTAACCAAACTCAGGCACAACAAAATACAACTAATACCATTAGTCCGGCGGCCCAGTCATGTTATTATGATGCTCCAGCAGCATGTAACCAACATTCAACACCACCCATATATCCCAGCATGAGTGTCAATGTTAGCATGAATATGACGATGCATGGATATGGATCCGAAACAGCAGTCCCAATGCAATGCTCTCAGATGCAATGGACACCACCAAGCTCATCTTCATCTGTTAATGTACTTTATCCACCGCTGTTAAGCCCTTCACACTATCCAGCAGCTACCACGTACTCTTTTACAGCGGATTTTCGACCGCCAGTTAATAATCAATCTAATGCTCCTAGTTCCGCTGAAGTTCCCGAGAAGAATTCACCGAATCGCAACTTTTACTCTCAGCCTAACCAATCATATTCACCACCTAAGAGTCCACAGTATTCCCTGGTAAGTATCATACAGTGGCATGTAATACATCACATGTAATGTAATATCTTTAATAAACTGTCTGATCTTCATTTAGGTAAGAGACACAAAGTCATTTGGTAGTGGATTCGAAGATGAGGACAGCAACGAAGGATCGGACTCCAAACCGAATCTTTGTAGGCTCTGCGGTAAGACATATGCTCGCCCTAGCACATTGAAAACCCATTTAAGGACGCACTCTGGTGAAAGACCTTATAGGTAAGGCAATCCTGGAGAGTAAATAAAATCTAAATGAGCCTCTCAGTGTTATTTTGATATTTTTAGGTGTCCAGATTGCAACAAAAGCTTCTCACAAGCAGCCAACTTAACAGCTCATGTACGCACACATACCGGACAAAAGCCGTTCCGTTGTCCAATTTGTGATAGACGATTTTCGCAGAGCTCGAGTGTTACGACGCACATGAGGACGCACTCTGGGGAACGTCCGTACCGGTGTTCATCATGCAAGAAGTCATTCTCTGATAGCTCAACCCTTACTAAGCATCTACGTATACACAGTGGAGAAAAACCCTATCAATGCAAACTTTGTTTGCTTCGGTGAGTCATTATGTCCAATAGAAACTGTTTTTTCTTTTATTGCATTGTAGCAGAATATAAGCACTTTCTGGTATAGCCTTGAGCTATTTCAGCGATGCCGTTTTATTTCCTCAATCGTTGCAAATCTCCGTCGTTTCATAGGTCTCTTCAGTTTCGGGAACAGGAAAAAGTCGCATGGGGCCAAATCTGGTGAATATGGTAGCTGAGACATGATTGTCGTGTTGTTTTTGGCCAATAAATCTCTCACAAATTATGATGAAAGAGCAGGTGCATTATTGTGAGGCAAAAGCCATGAATTTTCCACAATTCCGGACGTTTTTTTTTCGTATTGTTTCTCGCAAACGACGCATAACTTAAGGTAATACTCCTTATTGACCGTACGACCTTGAGGTAAAAATTCCTGATGCACTACGCTACGGTAATCGAAAAAAAAAAACAGTGAGCAAAGCTTTGACATTTTATCGAACTTGGCGTGTTTTTTCAGTATTGACTCACCTGGGTACTTCCATTAGGACGATTGAGCTTTAGTTTCGACGTCGTAAATATATACCCATGTTCAGTCACCAGTAATGACCCTTTTGAGCAAGTCAGGACCATCATTGACGTCATTCAAGACCTCCTGAGTGATGCTCATGCGACGGTTTTTCTAATAAAACTTAAGAAGTTTCGGAACAAACTACGCTGACACACGTCTCATGCCCAAGACATCCGAAAAAAAATGCATGACACGAGCCGACCGATATGCCAACATCCTCAGCAACTTCTCACAGCTTCGACGTCATCAACTTTTGTTGATGTGCTGGGAAGTCCGCAAATTCTTTGCTCCATTTTTTATAATGATTGAAAATCACCGAGCACACTAAAACACATCGAACCTTTCTATCTGTCAAAAACAAACTTGATATGCTATATGCTTGAAACTTTGAACGTATATTCGAGATATGTGTACCAACAGAGAAAAAGAAATCAATAATCGAATGTACGTTGCCCGCGAAATTTCAAAAGTCACCTTACTTTAAACACACCTCGCATATAACTATTCGTACTTTCATTTTCTTTTATTTCTTTACGTGTGTGCCTATTTTGCTTTGTAAAAAATGATCTTCGGGCCAAACAGGAATGGAACTCCTTTTAGGGATCTAGATGATCTACATTACTTTCCTAACCTACCAACTGTTTACAACTCTAAATCCGTGATTCATTGTAATTATCTCCAAAAAACAAGGAAAATCCCATCGTCACTCAGTCCATTCTTTACAAAAAAATAAATTATTAAGTAATCGATAACGTTAGCACGGAATATGATCAAATGCCCCTTCTTCACGACGGGAGTCTGTTAATTGAATTTAAGTCGCAAAAAATTGCAGACAAATTTTTTAAAATTAATAATTTAGCCAACGTGTGTACAATCAAAGTTAAACTATATTATCATTTAAAAGAATCGAAGGGAATTCCTTATGACCCTTGTTTAATTAATATGTCTGAAACTGAGATAGTCACCGAAATAAATCCTGAAAACGTCAATTAGGTTTGTAAATATGGTACACAAAGATTGATAAAATGGTAAGCCAAAAGCTACAGGGTTGATTTTATTAGCTTTTGTCCGCTTCCAATCTCCTTAACTAATCGAAATTGATTTTTATAATGCAAAAGTTACCAAATATATACCAAACCCCATTATTTAGCAAGAAACCTATACAAAAACATAGCGGATCAAATCAGTCAATTCCCCTATCGAACTGTCAACTGTAACAAAAAAAAACCACCAACCAATCCACTCCATATTAAAATCACTAACCAACTCCACCTTTTAACGATTTACATATCTCAAACTGATTTATTAAACTAAAACCCATTTCCCAATTGCTACACTTCTATTAGTTCTAAAGACTCCTCTCATCAATATCAAAAATATCACTCAACCCAAAACGCAATAAAAGCAAAATATGGCTTTCAGTATTCTGCAATGAAAGGCTTTGTGAACAACCTTGACGAGCTATATATTTTATTTATTTTTTTTTTTTTTTATAATACCGGGGATATAAATATCCTTTTACTGGTTTTTCTCCAGGGCGCGGCCGGGTGGTGTAGTAGTTTGAAACTCGGGTGTATTAGGTTTCGATATTTTTCCCAGAGGTGGTTCTCAAACCGGACGGGACGAGCTAGTACATCCTCCTCAACCAGTGTGTCTTAAGTACGTGCTAGTTGTTAGTTCGTTACATTTAGCCAAGCCAGCAACCACTCCAACATCAGTGTTATGCCTTCATGTCAGAGTTGACGCCGATGGGATTTTTATATAACTACATACAAAGTCTATAAAAAAGACTTCTTCAGAGAATTGCCACACACGGGATTCGAACCTGCGACCCTCTGCTTGAGAAGTCAAGGCATATACCACTACACCACGGCCACCCGAACATAAGAACATAAAGAACATAACCCCAGCATCATACATATCTCTGCTAGAAACGCACAGCCTTTTCGGTACCTCTCCAATCGAGCCGAAAACGAACAAAGGACTACTTAAAAATGTACCCAATAATACGACATCGAAGCAAGGCAGGGGTATTTTAATTAAAGACAGCATTCCCTATAAAGTGACTCCATACAAAAAATTGTATCCCTGTATCCTCATACTATAATCGTGATTACGAGCGATTTCAATATATATATAGATAGGATAAAATAGACAACACCCGGAGGACAGAATACTAGACGTTGATAGTTATTCCACCAAAACCCTGGACTTGTTTTTACCTCTTCACCCTGATGTGCTCTCCCTTCTAGGCTCGTCGAATCATTGTGTTATATCAGCTTTTCTCGTACTCCCAACAGAGAGTTAGAGAAAAGATTCCTAAAAGAACCGTATGGCAATACGAGAAAGCCAATTGGAGTTGTCTTTACACCTTCTTTAGAAATGTTAACTTCGATAACGACGTGGATGCCGCTGCTGATACGATCACAGAAACTATTCTCTTTGGGATGAGATCCTCTATCTGTAAAGTTGCTGTCAGAGTTAAAGAAAAGTTTTTTTGGTTCTTCAAAATCAACCCAATAGAGGAAAACCGAAAATAGTTTAAAAGCCAGGAATGACTGCATCATCTTTCTTAAACGTGTGAAATTTTAATACGACCGAAAGCTGTAAGTACTTAAAGATCTTAATACTAATATATATACATAAATCCGCTGGCCCAGATGGTATATCTAACCTTCTTCTGAAGAGGTGTTCTTCCTCGCTGGCAATATCATATACCAATACCACTGCGTAAGTTTTTTCACAAATCGTACTCCTTAGGAACCTTTCCGAGCATATGGAAAACAACATTTGTCCGGCCGTCCCTAAAAAAGGCGAATTTTCTTCACTCTCTTCCATCAGACCCATTGCACTTACGTCTTTTCTTTCCAAGGTCATGGAAACGCTGATAAAATGTCCGTTCATAAAATATCTCGAAACACAAAAACTTCTCAGTAACCGGCAGTATCGTTTTCGTGGCAACAGGTCCAAAGATGATTTAATGTAATGTATCACCGAAAAGTGGAACCAAACCGTACATCCATCTGGCAAAAGCTAGATAGTTGCACTTGATATTTTTAAGGCATTTGACAGAGATTGGCAACAGACTCTGTTGTCGAAAATGTGCACTTGGGATCGATAACTCTCTTATTCAATAGATTAGACATTACCTTTCGGAACGTTCAATCCAAGTTGTCTCAGATGGTTTCAAGTTTGATGTTCACAAAATAAATGCTGGTGTGTCCCAGAGTTCCGTTCTGTCTCCGACACTCTTTTTAATTTTCATCAACGATCTTTTGTCTGTTACTTCTAATCCAATAATCGTATATTCCTTGATTTTCATATTCGTTCCTTGACTCTCGTCCCTGCTCTTCGGCTGTAGAACGCGAACAGCAGCTTATGTTAAGCTCATTAAATTCTGGTATTAACAGCATAACTAACTAGGGAACCACTAACAGCGAAATTAAAGCACTCAGCCATTGTCCATGAATGACGCTTGCATCTTCGAAACCGTAAAACTTTCCATTCTCGGTATGTGTGTCAATGACAACTTACATTAAAATAACCACATATTCGGTGTCGTCAAAAATGCTGCGAATTGTCTAGGAATTCTTAAGCGATGTAAGAAATATCGTACTTTAGCCCTCTGATCTGGCCTCAATATATAAGGCATTTATCCGCCCGAAACTGGAGTACAATGCTCACATCTGGTCGGGTGTGCCCAAAACAACTCTGCACCTGCTAGATAGAATTCAAAACCGTGTGGTAAAACTCATAGGTGATAATAATATTACCCAGACAACGGACACTCTTAAACACCGACGTATTGTCTCGTGTTTCACTCTGTTTTATCGCTATTTCTACCACTAGTACTTCATTGAAATCACCCGTACCGTTCCGCCCCTTCAAATTTTTAACCGTAACACCCGCCTCGTTATGAATGCTTACCAGTAAATATACCTTCAAGTCCACTTTCGAAAGTACTCCAAAATATCGTGATTCGTTCCTGGGCTGCACAACTCGCTTATGAAATGCCCTGCCGAGCTATTTATTTACTAGTCATTATAACCTTCAAACATTTAAAAACAACGTTCATATGCACCTTTCTTTCATTCCCCCCTGATTTTTCTTCGCTCGCGCTGTGTACAAGCATTTTAAGGGTACGCAAATCCCTTGATCGCGCGCAAATTATAAAAAAAAAAAACCTCCTTGACCGCCAGAATGAGCTGCTACTGCAAAAAAAAATAATGGTGCCTTGAAGTCCGTTCATATTTAGGTAGACATGCCAAATTTCAGTGCGTTACTGTCTTTAGTAACGTGTTTGACGTGTTTGGCATCATGTTGAATATGGACAAAAACGATTTTCCTTCTCTCACAAAACATTATTTTTTGAGAGACCAAACGACGAAGGAAACAAAAGAAAAGTTGGATAAATATTATGGGGCTAATGCTCCGTCAGATTACACCGTCAAATATTGGTTTCGAGAGTTTCGTGGTGGCCGCAACTCCACTACCGATTAAGTCCGTAGCGGCAGGCCTTCCGATGCGGTTACAGAGGACTATGTCAAAAAAAATTCATGAAATGGTGTTGGCTGACCGGAAAGTGAAGGTGCGCGAGCTAGCAGATACCACAAAGATTAGTACTGAGCGCACACACCATATTTTGGACAATATTCTGCATATGAAAAAGTTATCCTGCCGCTGGGTGCCGCGAATACTCACTCCTGACCAAAAACACGAACGCGAGAGCACTTCGAAAGAGTGTTTGGACTTCCTGATGCGGAATCAGGCGGAGTTTTGGCGTCTATTGGTAACTGTTGAACACCAGAAAAGAGAATGAGTGCCCGGCAATGGACTGAACTCGGCACGAGTGCTCCGAAGCGGCCGAAGGAGACTCGATGGGTCGGAAAGGTTATGGCATCGGTTTTCTGGGATTGTCATGGCATACTCTTCGTGGACTACCTCGGAAATGGAAAAACCATCAACAGCGAGCATAACTGTGCATTATTGGAGCAATTGAAGGCCGAAATTGCTGCAAAACGGCCATACATAAGGCGATAAAAACTTTTATTTTTGCAAGACAATGCACCGGCGCACAAGAGCATCGCAACCATGGCTAACATCAATGACTTACGGCTCCAATTGCTGTCGCATCCACCGTATTCGCCCGATTTGGCTCCCTCAGACTATTATCTTTTCCCAAACCTCAAAAGACAGCTCATCAATAAAAAATGCATCTCACGCGAGGAAATCATCGACGCCAGTGAGGAGTATTTTGCAGACCTTCCGGAAAATTACTTTTCGGACGGAATCAAGAAGTTGGAAAATCGCTAGAATAAGTGTATCAAACTAAAAGGGGACTGAATTGAATGAAATAAAAAAACCTTTAACAAAAATTTTTTTCCATTCCCAAGGAGGTTACTTTTCACCCCACCTAGTATCAATGTAATGGGACAGTCATTACTTTGGGTGGAGCATGGAATGTGCTGTGTGCTTTGCAAACCAAAGAGGAAAGATCTTTGAAATTTTTTTTTTTAATTCAAACTTTATTCTCCTAAATGACTGCTCTTCAACATATTTTGCAACTTATAGCACTTTCTCTCGCAAAGACATTACTTGTATTCCAATCTGTTATTTCCTGTTATAACCATCTGTTATAGCCATCTGTAAGTTCTTAGACGATTTTCATAAGATTGAACACTCTCCCATTTTCACATCCGTGAGTACTAGACACATAGCCATACCCATGAGCCCCAACTGTATATTCAAAACTGATCACGCCAATTGGGCATTATTAAGGAACAAAATTAATGAACACCTATCAAAAAAAAAAAATAAAATAAAATAAATTTGGGAAAAGGTTTATTTATTTTTTAACATAATCGCCTTTCAGCTCTATACACTTTTCCCAGTGATGTTCAAAAAGTTCGATACCCTTTTTATAATAAGTACTATCGTGCTCCTAAAAATAGCCATTAACTGCCGATATCACTTCTTCGTCGTTGGAAAATCTTTGACCACTGCGAAATTTTTTCAAGTTTGGGAACAGAAAATAATCCAAGGGGACTTAATCTAGCGAATAGGGTGCATGAGGTAGCAATTTAAAATTTAATTCATTAATTTTGTCCATTGCATTCAAGACACTGTTTTTGCTCGAGTGTGAACAAACGCGGCACCCATCTTGCACACAGCCTTCTCATTTCCCAATTTTCAGATAATATGCGATGTACCGCACTTTTTGTAATGCCTACAATGTCTGCTAGCTCGCGTACTTTCAGTCGACGATCATGCAGTACCGCTTTGTGGATTTTCTTCACCATTTCTGGAGACGTCACCTCATTTGGTCGACCACTGCGATGCTCTTCTTAGCAGCTCGCACGGCCTCATTTAAACTCAGCAACCCAAAATTTTTCTGTTGTAAACGAAGGAGCAGATTCACCCAGAGTAGAATCCAGTTCAGCTTTTATATTGGTTGAGCTGAGGCCTTTCAAATGAAAGTATTGTATCACATAACGATGACCAATTTTCTCCATTTTCACAAGTTCACTAACAACGTTCACTATTGATGGCTGCCAAGCAAATGCTAAACAACGTGGCTTTTCAAACCTGATATGTCTGCTTTATAGACTGCCCAATAAGTGACATTTTCAAACAATTACCGCCATGTCTTGGTCAGGCTGTGTAATTCTGTGACCGCCATCGTATTACACACAGCGATCATTCCGTAAAGCTGAAAACTTCTTCCTTGTTGCCTATTCCGAAACCACATAAAAATAGAACTTTAGTTGAGGGATACCCTCCAACCTTTTTGATCCGTTGCATGTTCAAAATACTTGAAAAAAATTATTGCAAAACGGTTACTCTGACTTGTTGAAACTTAAAACCTTGTTTCTTCTAATCAAGGTGCTTTTAAAGTTAACGGAGGATGTATCGATGCCCACTTCCATATCGACTACTATTGTACATCTCTGAAGTATTGTACAAAAAACAATGTCTCAGTTGTCTTTCTAGATTTTGAAAAAGTTTTTGAAAGGGTTGGAATACATATCGTTTTAAATAAACTACGTGAATAGGGTGTTAGATATGTTAAATCTTTTTTAACTATCCTAATAGAAGGATTTATGCAAAAACTAGCAATTGCTAATCCAGCGCAATCCGATTAGATAATATAAGATATAAGACACTTGATGTTTATCGTCAACGTAATTCTTCAGAATTATGTCAATATTAAAGACAATGTCCTTATTGAAAATGTTAGCAACTTAACAATCCTAAAATAGATATAATTGGAAACAACAGTGTTTGGATACTAAGAAATCCCTAGCTGCGAGAACGAATATTATTAAGTACTTAGCTAATAAAAAAAAGTAGTGTGCACATTAATACGATAAAATCTATTACCAAAATGTTAGTTTTAAGTAAGATTGACTAAGGAATTTATATAGGGTGATTCATCGTGAGCTTTGATTTAGAATGTAAAATAAAAAATAAGTGAACTTAAAATTTTTATTATTTTTTAAAAGAACAATTCATGTCATTTACTTCTTGATAATACTATGTATATTTTGGCCACGATTGGGCGACTCGTTCGAACATAGCGATTGGTATCTCGCGGATAACACGAGTAATGTTGGCTTTTTAAGCGTCAATCGTAGCTTGCTTATTCCTGAAGACTTGAGACTTTATATATTCTCAAAAAAAATAGTCCAAAGGTGTGATATCGCACGATCTCGGCGGCCAATTTACCGTAGTAAAACGTGCAATTAAGTGCTCACCAAAATGGTTTCTGAACAAGTCCATTGGTTCACGTGCTGTATGGCTCGTAACGACGTCTTGTTAAAACCAGAGCTCACCGAGACCATGTGCTTGAATTTCAGGAAGTACATAATCCGTTTACATGGCGCAATAACGGTTACAATTGACGGTAACATTCTGATGCTGGATGTAATGGTAGCTCTTGGTACTCTTCGGATTGCTCATCACCCCAATTACGGAAATTTTGTTTATTAACGTATCCATTGAGCCAGGAATGTTCTTCATCACTGAACAAAATTTCACGATAAAACACAGTGCCGGTAAACATCTCTCAGAAGAGTGCAACTTTAATAAATAACTTTCACCGTCTTGCATAAATTGCCAAGGAAAGCACCAAGCAAACTATCGCGGATGTGAAGTGGCGAAAGAACTCCAAATAAGGCGCGATACGCTTAAAAAAATCTTACGTCCAAACCCAAACGCAACTACAAATAAACCTAAACCTATTGCTAAAGAACAGGCAGTGAAATTAAGAAAATCCGTCTAACCTTGTTAACAGGAGGTTCTAATTATATTATTACGGCATCTGACAATTTTAGAATAAAAACAGTGTCGCTACGAAAACTTAACCAAGCAATTAAAAAATTTAAAAATGACAAAGCCCCTTGTTATGATTTAATAACTGCTCAAATTCTCAAGGAGCTGCCAAAGAAAGACCTGATCAAACTGCATCATCTAACGCCGATAACATCTAAAATATTTGAAAAACTCAATCATTGAAGAGAGACGTCTAATTCCTGAACATTAATTCGGTTTTAGAACTAAGCACTCCACAATTAACCAGGTTTTTTAGAATTACGAATGAAATTGATAAAGCCTTAGAGGGGAAAAAGATATGTTCTAGCGTGTTTCTTGACGTGTTTCAAGCCTTCGATAAGGTAAAGCACGAAGGCTTAAATTTTAAGCTAAGCCAGGTTCTTCCGAGAGAGCTGCATACGATTCTGAAATCGTACCTGGAAAACAGAATTTTTCGTGTTAAACATGGCACCGAATACTTGGAATTTAAAGAGAAAGCTGCTGGAGTTCCGCAAGGAAGAGTACTTGGACCGGTATTGTTTTTACTCTATACTCGAGTCATACCGGAAGAATCAGGTACCATAGTATCCACATTCGCGGACGACACGGCGATACTAGCTACAGATACTTCAGTCGAGTTAGCTACTGGAAAGCACAAACGGCTTTGGATAAAATCTACGAATGGACAAAGATATGGCGAATTGTTCTCAATGAGACCAAATCTACTCATGTTAATTTTACTAACCGAAAAATAAACAACCTTCCCATTTTCATTAACTCGGTACAAATACCATATGCAAATGAAGCATAGTATCTAGGAATGACACTAGATGTAAAACTGAAATGGAAGCCGCATGTTAAGAAGAAACGTGATGAACTTGAAAATAAATTCAGACAAATGTACTGGCTACTAGGAAAACATTCCAAGTTAAGCATACATAACAAACTGCTCATCTATAAGCAAGTGCTTAAACCTGTTTGAACGTACGGTATACAACTTTGGGACTGTACTAAACCAAGCAACCGAAATATTCCCCAAAGCTATCAAAACAAAGCTCTAAGACAAATCGTGAACGCCCCATGGTATATCAAAAACAGTGATATACCATATATTCCATAGAGACTTAGGAATAGTTACCGTCGAGGACGAAATAATGAACTTTGCTCGCAAACTCCGTATTCGTCTTCATGGTCATTGTAATAATAAAATACTCCAAATTCTGGACAAGACAAACTTAGTGCGTCGATTACAAAGAATGACACCATTCGATCTGGCGCGATCGAATATATAATAGCGGTACTAGCAGGTGCTTTTGCTGGAAAGCTACCTTCCCCACGCGAACGTTATTTGAAACGGAAACTACTTGATAATAAGGTAACTTAGTTGTAGTCGATAAGAAGGGAGGCGTGTTTTTACTGAGTAAGAATCTCACACTACTATGGAGCAACGAGGTCATAGTGTCTGTGAAGACTTTCACACCTACCCACCAAAAAAAAAAAAAAACGATAAAACACCGGATTTTCATTGTGTTTTCCCAGAGCCCATTCACTGAAAATATGACGCAAATTCAAGTCGCCCGACTTCAGCTCTTGCACAAGTTGAATTTTGTACGCTTTTAGGCCGAGATCCTCACGTAAAATACGCCAAGTTGTCGAATACGCCAAGGCAAGCTGCTGAGAGCGACGACGAATCGATTCGTCACGGTCTTAGCGTATACTCTTAGCTACAGCTGCTATAGTCTCTTCACGTGCTGAATGTGGTCTAATCCGTCGAGCATCATCCCCTAATGTAAACTGGGACTCAAATTTGCGAATGGTATTCGCAATAGTGGTTTTAATTACAACCGTAAGTTCCTTGAATCGCACGAAAAACATTTCTCACAGAATGCTGATTTTCGTAATACAGCTGAACAATTTAGAGACGCTGTTGTGGTGTGAGTCTTTCTGTGATGACTTACCAAACGATACTTAACAAAAATAACAAAGAAGTTTGATACGAGTCACACGTGATCTGTCAAAAATTGTCTATTAAAAATCAAACCTCACGATGAATCACCCCTTGCATATGTATGTTATGTTAATTTTTTATTGAAATTCAAACTTCAAAATGTTTTCACTATTTGATTTTGTTTTACATAAGATGAAATAAATAAAACCGACTTGGAATTGGTCTGGCTGTCACAGAAAGACTTGGCAGGAAATTCTGCGTAGCTTAACGAGAATGAATTATAATAAAGCTTCACGATGATAGACCTAGATAGATAAATTTGCTCAATAAAAACATGACAGAATGTGGATGGATAAAATTAATTGGCATAAAAACTAGATAACAAAAGTGTAACAAAAGGGAGAGAACAGAACTGTACACCAGGTATACCAAATTACTTGAAAATGGTGGCAGCAAAGGTAGTGCTTTAAAGTAGATATATATTTTCTTAGTGAATAATAATAGAATAGTAAAGTTTTTAGCTGATCTTTTTTGAAAGTAAAGTATGTAAATAAAAGAGAGGTTATCCAGTAATAGCGGTATATTATATACATTTGCAATAATTCAGTGTTTAAATGAAAATAAGAGTACTATAATGAAATGTGAATATTTGGGTATTTAACATTTTTTACAGTTTCTTTTTCTTTAAGATAGTAAGTTCTTAATCTTAAGTTGATGAGTTTATTTACATTGATAATATAAACATTTTTATTTTTCTTATTTTACAGTTTGGTAGTATAAGCATTAATTTTTTGTTTGCTTTTATTTGCTTTATTTATTTTATTTTTATTTAATTTTCATTCGACCTATTTTTTACATACAGCTGTAGATTAAGCTGTCATTTTTTTGTACGAAGCCGACAGAAAAAGGCATTCATCCTCATTCTCGAAGGGATGGGTGGACCGTTCATTGAGGATGCAAAACGGCGATGTGTAGTATCCATCAAGAATAGCGTAGCCCACAATATCGTTGTGGATGTTGCTTATATTAGGTTTTGGGTGGTACCTTACGTTGGGAAGTCTGAGCTTGGATAAGTTTGTTAAATAGTCTGGTCTAGGTGTGACTCCAGAAATTTCATAAAGGATACTATTTCTGAACCATTTGCCTGAAGATCTTCTGTATTTGTCCATGCATTTTCTTCTTTCATATCTTTGGAGTTCCTGAGCGACTGTCGGTAGAACCAGACCGCAAAGCCGTAAGCAATGATTGGGCAGATTAGTGTTTTGTACATTAAGAGTTTTGTTTTGGCTTCAACCGCAGAGAAGTTAAGGATGGTTTTCACTTTTGCACTTGCAGCCTTACATTTGTTAAGGTATTTCCTGATATGATAGTTCATTTTCCATCTTTCGTGAAGTAAAAGACCCATGTAGGTTATGGCCAGTTTCCTTGGAATGATATTTCCTTCCATATTAAGATACAAATGTTTACTTTCTCTTACAGCAAGATGATGACCTTTTGTGGATTATTTCCAGATGTTTTTTCATGCTGTGGAAGGCAATATGAGGTCTTTCGTGGGAGTCAAATATTATGGTGTCATCTGCGTATTATATCGAGCTCGAGGTTTAAAAACCTGATAAAGTCATGGGGCAAAATGTTAAAAAGTAGAGGGCCTATGATAGAACCCTGGAGAACTCTTGAAAATACTGGTATGGAGGAGTAGGTGTCTTCATCAAAGTGAATATAAAGGCAACATTTTGCAAGAAAGCTGAAGATAATTTTGGTGAAAAAAGTTGGAAAGTTCAGGGAAATTAGTTTTGAAAGCAAGGCCAAACAAGGTCAAAGGCTTTTATGACGTCTAAAGCGTAAGCGACGGTGTCTGTTTTTATCCTGAGGTTATTTAAGATTATGTTCTGCATGTCTAAAAGGGCGTGTTCAGTGGAGTTTTTTTTTTTTTTTTTTTGAAATTTTGTCTGGTCCTAAAGATTTTTTGTTGTTGAGGTTTAGGATAATGGATTCAATCAGTTCGATTGAGGCGAATTCTTCAGCGGATGTCGAAGATGAATTATTGTTATGGGAAAATTCAGCTAATACTGTATTTACGTTCCACGCCAGAAATGGGTTATTGCGAGTTAAAATCTCCAAATAATGTTTAGAATGTTGCGGAGTATAAATTTGTGTAAAATTTTTCAAAGGCGGAAAGTTTTTCTTGAGTGGAGTACTGGGGTATGTTTTCGTATATGATAGGGCCTGAGATCTGGTCGAGCGCTCGTTTGCGGCCAGGGATTCGGGCGATTTCCTTAAAGACTGCTGGAGATGGTCTAAGCCGATTGAGTCTGTTTCTAAATTGTTTGTTCATATGTAGTTCAATTTGGTCTTTTTTTAAGCTACTTAAGAAGGTGATACGTGAAGGAAGAGAAGTGTAAGTTGGGTTCATTCTGTTACCAACTCTGTGAAAGATTCTTTTAAGTTGAACTTTCCAAACTTTCCTGAGCTTTAGGAGCCTCACGATTTTAATGCTTAGAGAGTTTTGTATATACTTTTAAATTTGATTTGAGTGGTACTCGGTACAATTTTTGAATGGAACTAGGGAGAAGCTGAACAAGTTGGTCAATTTTCTCATTTTCAAGGTTTTTGTCGACTGGAATCTGAAGGGCACTGAGTTTATGTGAAAGATAATTGTTGAAAAACTCCCACTTCGTGTTTTTAAATGTATTTAAAGTGGTGAATCTGAGAAAAAAAGGGATATGTTATCAATCTCGATTACAAGGAAGACCGAAAAGTGGTCGGATGAAGGGTCCAATGTAAGGCAATTAAAATTACGCGCAGCGTTCTGAGTTGCCACCAGATTCGTCGATACAACGGAAAAGTCAATAGTGGATAAAGAACTAGGTCTAGTAGAACTATTGGGAGAAATAATGTCCATATTTAGAAAAGCGTTGTTTTAAAGCCATGAGAAGAAATTATGACCGTTAAGATTTGTCATTGTGTCATCCCAAGAGTTGTGAATGCATTAAATCACCGTCGATGGCAAAATAGTGGTTCTAATTAAACTAGAACCGGTGTTGCAAGGAATGTAAAGAAAGACGAATGCTATTGATTTAATTTTGCCCTTAGGTTGATTTCGAGTTATTGAGACTGTGAATTTTATATTATATGTTGTGTTCTTAATTAAAACACCTGTGCCTCTACCAGAGTTATTTATCAGAAGAATGTAGGTATCGAAAGTCCGCGATTGATTTTCTTCTAAAAGAGTCTCTTGAACCATAACTGCCGTTGGAGAGATGTCTCCCAACAACAGATTTAGTTCAGATCATTTATCGTGAGAGGATAGCGAGCTTATGTAGGCAGTTAAGAGCTTTAAGATCATGGTGAAATTAAGGCAATAAAACCTAAATAGGTACCAGGTTTCTCCGATTCATTAAGTTTTAAATAAGTTGGCCAAATATCGCTAAATGAAGAAGTTGTGGTTCACAGGCAACGCGACAACCGGGGCACCCCGGAGAATATCCGCGTAGGAGCTAGTATTTCTAACATTTAGGACTGGATGTGAAGCAACCTGTTTAAATTAAATATCTATAGATAGATAGATAGATTTATTTTTACGTATAATATTTTACAAATTTTCTTGTTACCGCACATTTTACAATACAGGGATTCGGTATACTACCTCTCCACTGAATTACTATAATTTTTAACAAGAAATAAAAAATTTAACAAAAATAAGAATTTTAGAAGGAAACACGAGTAAAACCTTCCATATAGAGACAAAAAAAAAAGAAAAAGCACATTAATATGCAAATGATATACAAATAAATAAATAAATAAGTAAATAAATAAATAAATAAATAAATCAAACTAAGCAAATAAATAAATATACATATAAATCCAATTAATTTAACAAATAAATAAACAAATGAAAACAAACTAAATGAATAAGTAAATTCAACAATAAATATATAACTTATTCGCATTTAATTAGCGCATAATTCATTTATGAGAGGGTTATCAGCAAAACTACATCGTTCTACAAATTTAGATTTTAGTTTTCTAATTCTTTCACAAATCAGTTCAACATTCGCTTTAATGTGCAGATCTAGGGTAGAATGATGCCAGGGTAATTTAACCATCATTTTTAAAACTTTGTTTTGGCATAATTGTAGTTTTTTTTATGTGGCATTTTGCACAATCAAACCAGACTTGGCTTCCATATAACAGAATCGCTTGAAGAAATACTTTATAGATTATAACCTTGTTTTTTGTTGAAAGAGATGATTTTCTATTTATGAATGGATATAACATTTTGATGGCAATACCTATTTTCTTTACAGTTCTGTTTATGTGTTTGTTAAATGTTCGTTTTGTATCTAGATGAATACCTAAATATCTAACACAGGTCACCCAAGAATTGTTTACTGCATAAACTTGTAATTGAGTGGAAGGTAAAAAGCAACACTTCCTTTTTCTGGTAAAAAAGATAGCTTGCATTTTATCTTCATTCAATTTAATTTTCCATTTTGAATAATATTTCCTTAATACTTCTATCGCATTCTTGAGGCTACTTTCAATATTGGAAGCGAGCTCATGCGAAAAATATATTGCTGTGTCGTCAGCAAAAATGGCTGCTTCACAATTGAACAAGTAAGGAAAATCAGATGTGTAGAGGTTATATAGAACAGGACCTAGAACTGAACCTTGGGGAACACCAGAATCGAACGATATTAAATTTGAGACACCACAATTAACATGAACTTTAAAACAACGGCCAGATAGAAAACTTTGGACCATTCCACAAATATATGACGGAAAGTTATAGTTTATCATTTTAAATATAAGGCCGTTATGCCACAAAGTATCGAATGCCTTTTAAATGTCTAATAGCACCATTCCAGTAGATTTACCTGCGATTTGCTTTCACATTTTTACAAATTCTAAGAACTTGATGTGAGTGTTATGATATTGCCTAAAACCAAATTGTTCATTAATAAATACATTATTATCACAGATATGCTTGAGAATTTGATACTTCAGAACTTTTTCCAGTATTTTGCTGAGGCTACTAAGCAAACTTATTGGCCTGTAACTTTCAGGACTTTCAGGTGGCTTGCCGGCTTTGAACACTGGTACAATTTTGGCTAACTTCCAAGCGTCAGGAAAATACTCCATTTTTAAACAAGCATTAATAAGGAATGTTAGATATTTTATTCCGGACTTGGGCAAATTTTTGATGTAAATGTTTTTAATACAGTCAGTTCCGCCTGTTTTTCTTATTTTTAGATCTTTAACTATACATTAAACATCTTCATGTGAAACAAAACCTACTGAAGTACTTTGGGAGACTCTATCAGAAAAAAAACTTTGTATTGTGGTATTTACAATATTTTCGGTTTCTATATCACCAAAATTTATTGCTAGGTTATGGTTTTATACAAAGCTCGAAGTAAGAGCATTTGCTTTTTCAACATCCGAAAAATATGTGTTATTAGAGACTTTTAGGAAAGACAATTGTTCTGGACTATGTTCCAGAAAGGTCTGCCATTTTTTTCCAGTGACTTAAGTTTATTATTCCATTGTTTATTGCGAACGTGCAGTATTTTTGAGGATATAAGTTTGTTGAGATTCGATACCTCATATTTGTAAAAGGGGTCCCGATATCTCTGCCAGTTTTTCCGATATCGGTTCCTTAATTTTATGAGCTCCAAAATGTAAGGAGGAAGCTTAATGTAAACTTCATTTATCGGTTTTTTTGGAACACTGTTTTCAGCAGCATTCAATACGATCGACGAAAGCTTTAGTACAAACGCTGTCTAAGTTTGTCGGTTCATTTCGGAGCATATAATTAATTTCTGAACGAAAACGTGACCAGTTTGGATTTTTTAAATCCTCTATGTATTGCGCTCGTTTTACCCCTGGGCTAAGAAGTTTACAAAAAACAGGCAACAATTGGTTGGGTTATTAGGTTATACTCCTAACGAAAGTAACGAAAAAATCAAGCACAGATGGATGACCACGTGAACCATACGGGAAGTAGGTGGGACTAGGGGGAAACACAACAGTCACTGGCAAGGTAACACATAGACTTGACAATATTTTACCCCATGAGTTAGCTTTTACACAACCCCAATCACGATGCCTGCAATTGAAGTTACCTCCAACCAGAACTTGACCATTCAAAGCAAATAACCTATGGAAGTCGTTTTTCACGGCAAATCTTTTGTCTTGAGAAGCGCTTCCTCCGGGAAAATATCTACAAAACACCTTTATAATTCCCTGATTGTTTAAATTAAGTTCAATGCCTATATTTTCTATATAACGCGTTCTTAACACAGGTAAAGGCGAATGTTCAATTGATCTTTTAATTAATATTGCAACCCCTCCACCTTCTCTATCCATTCTATCATTCCGATAGCATTTATATGTAGGTGTGGATAAATTAAAATCAAAATCGTTGTGTAACATGGTTTCAGTAACCAAAGCAATATCAATGTTACCACTGTTTAAGAAATAGATAAACTCAATAATCTTGCCGCGAATACCTCTCGCATTCCAAGTTATTATTCTTAGGTTTCTATCTACCATATTATTTAACATTAGGGTATAAAAACTTAGTAGCTAAATGTGCGGTGACGTTAAATTGGTCTAATTTAGTTTTGCAATCTTTAATCAAGTCTTTGAAAATATATTTTTGATTTTCTTGATATATTCCTAAAGTTTGCGGGATTCCCCGACAAACCACAACTAATGCATGCAACCTTGGTCTTGTCAGTGCCTAAATCTAAGGAGCAGGTTCCTGGAAAGTGGGATTCCCTGTATTTTTGGAAAGGCGAAGTAGGCACCAACGTTACCAAAATGTTGACATATAAAAAATTGAATTATCTGAATGCGTTTAATCCATTTCCATTAAATCCGATGAAGATTAAGTTTATTGAGGCTTTCTCTGTCGTCTACTATGCAAGTATAGATACCTATATCCATTTTGATGTCCTTGAACCATTTTGTGTGTTACTGACACCCTCAATGAAGGGTCCACCCTAAAAATGTCCTCTTCTATCAAACCGGTGGGTAAACCATCTGACAGACCTAGCTTACCCCTTTAGCGAAAATTGACGGACACCATTCGTTGACCTTTCCTCTTACATAATTTGGCGTAACATTGGATGTTTACTGAGCCGTCTCATCTTCATTGAAATCCTCCAGTATGGCAAATCTATTGCTGGATAGCAGTGGAATGGTTCGAAGTAGTATCGTTTTTGAAGGTCAATTTCCGCCGACTAGCTGAAAATAGAGTCGTGTTGCTCATCAAAACTCCAAATAGAGTTTGTTTCCTTTTTTGGACAGAAATTTTTTCAAGTAATTTGACTACACTGGATTTCTTATTGTCGATGCCAATATGGAACCGTCTTCGTTTTTTTTTTCGTTGTAACTATCCCTTTCACAAATATCGATAGGGGCCGTAGATGTACCAGCTTCAGTGTATGTGTTTGTAGAATGGTGTGATGTGACGCCACCAATGATTTCCAATATTTTCTTTTCATCTTCTAATGATAAAAGATCGGATGGAAGAACCAAGTTTTTATTAATGTTTTTAGGATTAGGAGAAGAAGGCGATTCCCACAGGGGCCAAATGCATGAATTCTTGGCAAAAATTAAAAAAAAAAATGGGAAATCTTGAAAGAAAATAACTGGATTGTACAATTAAATACTGCAGCTATATTTAATTGCAGCTGTGTTTAATTTCAAAAAACGAGCAAGTGTTTAAGTCAATTTCTTAGTAGCGTTTTAATTTATATATATATATATATATATATATTTGAAATGGATTCAGTCCCCACAGGTTTGTCAACAGTATACATGTAAAATTATAGTCTTGTGTGACGAATAAAAGTTTGCTGATTTTTTGAAAGTTGATGTTAATTTTTGAAGAAATTGTGTTTTTCTGTGTTTTCATGTAAAGTTCTACTTATGAACATGTCAAAACATGTCTTCGAATTATGACTTGTTTGATTGTGTGTTATATGTTCTTTTTGGGACTTCAATAAAAATTTGCGCCTTTTTGCGCTTTTTGAAATTATCGTTTGTCCAAAATGTTCAAGTCCTGACTCAAAAAAAATTTAATGTTTTTTTTTTTTTTTGTTGTTGTTGTTGTAGGATCAGGTTCAAGCGATATTTTCATTACAAGGTATACATTGTTTGAACATATGAAGCAATCAGGCGATTTAATTTCGACAACATAATCTTCAAGATTGAAGGAATACGTTGAAACTCGAACGAAATGCCCAGATAGTGCTAAACCTTTGTTGCGAAAGCGGATTTCATTTTTCATATCATATTTTATACAAAGATGGCAAAAATTTTATAGAAAAGTCTTGGCTAGATTCTGCAATTAGTTTCAAAAAATGTGGTCGCCCTATAAAAAGTTTTGATGAAGCTTCGCAAAGAACCAAACACTTAAAAACTAAGGATTTAAGACAGAAACAGTCATCTGAGGAATTAGGTTTTGCTGCTCAAATGAATTTACGGTCTTCAGGGCAAGTAGAAACATCTAAACTTGTAAGGCAAGTAGAAACGCCTAAACGAACTGTAAAATAAAGGTTGGCTTTCAAGAGAAGGCGCTAAGAAAAAACAACTTTCTGGGAGAGAAGCTTTGTCGATGTTTGTTGAAGCCAAACTTACTAGACACCAATACTACATAATAATATTAAACCCTATGTCCCGGTTACCGTCTTATAAAAATATACAACTTGCCAAAAAAGAGTGTTACCCTGCGAAATATATTACTGTTACGGACACTGTTGCTGATATTAAATCGCAGGCTTTACTTAATCATACAGTTAATCGGCCATTAGATGCTCAAAAGGAAGTACGTAGGTGGGGGACCACATGGGAACTCAGTACTCCGCGTGCTGTTGAAAAAACGCGCCACATGGGCATAGTACCCCGACGTTAAGTCCCGGACCCTACAAATTAATTTGTATCGTTTCCTTGATAATAATAATAATAATAATAAAAGTTTTGGAAGTCCAACAAACGGATTCCTTGAACAAGAGAGTAAAGCTTATAGAGTAGAGAGGTCCGATCCTTAAAATCTACAAAGAGCGTATGTAGTTACTTTTTTTTCTCAGTAGAAATGACCCTTCAACACTCTTCAGGACAAACACATGGTCAAGAGCGGAATGAATCCATCTTGACATTCTTTCAACAGCTTATTTGCGTCTATCCATGCTATAAAACGACTGTGCTCTACTGCCGTAAAAATCTTGTACAGTGCATTCAAGAAAGAAATACTCGGCAATTTGCTGGGTTCATCGTGTAATCTTTTTTGCTGATTGGAAATATAAGCTCTTCTTTAAACCGATGCGGTACTATTCCATTATCTATGATGTCATTGAGCAGATAGGTCAGTATATTTTTAAAATCATTAGTGCCATACTTATGGAATTCAGAAGCGATTCCATCTGACCCTGCTGCTTTACCACCTCTCAGTCTACTAAGAGCTGCAAAAACCTCTTGAAAGATTATGGGTCTAGAAATTTAATAGGCGATGAATTCCACAATATATAGGGCTTTCTAATAACGACTTGACAACTTTTTTTTTTAAATAAAAGGCAAACCGTTTGAGATATTTCAAAAACTTTATTATTGGCTTGAAGTACAATCACGTTTGCAGCTGTCGATTGGATTCAACGACTCGGCCACACATTTCGGCCGAAACAGCCGCTATTTCGCGTTTAATGTTGGCTCTGAGCTCTTCCAACGTCGTCGGCGTGTTGGCATAAACCAATGACTTAACGTAGCCCCACAGAAAATAGTTAAGCGGCGTTAAATCGCACGAGCGAGGCGGCAAATCGACTGGCCCATGCCTTGAGATAACACGCTCACCATACTTACTCTTCAATAAATCGATTGTAGCGTGTGCTGTGTTGCTTGTGGCACCATTCTGTTGAAATCACATGTCGTCCAAGTCCATATCTTCCAATTCGGGCTAAAAATAATCGATGATCATGGCGCGATAACGCTGACCATTCACAGTAACGTGACGATCGTTATGTCGACGAAAAAATATGGTCCAATAACGCCACCGGCATGCAAACCGCACCAAACAGTTATTTTTTGTGGATGAAGTGGTGATTCATGAAGCAAATGTGGATTTTCACCCGACCAAAAATGAGCTTTGTCACTGAAGATGATTTTGCGACTCCGAATATCTGTAGAAAATTTTTATAATTTGCAGACGTTGCTTGTTAGTGTACTTTCCCATGAAGAAAATGTTGAGTTTACTGAATAAATTGACACTGACAGTTTGATGATTAGTAAAGGGTGCGTTCACAAATTAAATTCAAAGTTGTCAAGTCCCTATTGGAAAACCCTATATAAAAACGTGTTTGGAGGATATATGGGAGAAACTCATCGTAGTTTACGTATCTTCCACCATTTATTAGTTAGTTTGTTAGTTAGTTAGTTAGACTTTTTATTAACTTCATATATTTTTCTTTTGTTTTAAAAGAATGAATACAAAGTCATTTATAGTTTGGCTTAAGGCCGTCCACCAGTTTAGCAATTCTTCCAGTATATTAAAAAAAAAAAAAATAAATAAATAAAATGTATTAAAATACTAACGACTTATATGATACATAGCAGTTGCGTTCAAAAATCGCCTTCTAAAATTCGGCAAAGTGGTTCCGAAATACGTCATGCAAAATTGTCTTAACATTGGACGTCTTCCGATGAAATGATCAACATATTCGCTCACTTTAAGGTTGTACAGGTCACAGATAATTGGAAGATCTGGTCGATGTGGAATAAAAAAAAAAAAGATTAAAGTACAATCAAAACATTTATGAATGGAACTCGACTTCGTTCATATGGCCACCGCCGGCACGTTTGCAGCGGTCGATTCGTTGGACCCAATTTTCAACGACTGGGCCACACATTTCGGCCGTAACGGCCGCTATTTCGCTTTCAATGTTGGCTCTGAGCTCTTCCAACGTCATCGGCGTGTTGGCATAAGCTAATGACTTAACGTAGCCCCACAGAAAATAGTCAAGCGGCGTTAAATCGCACGAACGAGGCGGCCAATCGACTGGCCCATGTCTTGAGATAACACGCTCACCATACTTACTCTTCAATAAATCGATTGTAGCGTGTGCTGTGTGGCTTGTGGCACCATCCTGTTGAAACTACATGTCGTCCCAGTTCAAAAATAATCGGTGATCATGGCGCGACAACGCTGACCATTCACAATAACGTGACGATTGTTATCGTCAACGAAAAAATATGGCCCAATAACGCCGCCGGCATGCAAACTGCACCAAACAGTTATTTTTTGTGGATGAAGTGGTGATTCATGAAGAACATGTGGGTTTTCATCCGACCAATAGCACATATTTTGCTTTTTGACGAACTCATTGAGCCAAAAATGAGCTTCGTCACTGAAGATGATTTTGCGATAAAATTCATCATCTTGGCGCATCTTCTCCAGAACCCAATCGGAGAACGTACGTCGCTTTAAATGGTCCATCGGCTTCAATGGACCAATGAGTCAATGAGTCAGCTTGATCTTGTATTTGTGTAAACCAAGATCCTTACGCAAAATACGCCATAATGTGGTCTCGGCGATGCCCAATTCTTGAGAACGCCGTGGAGTTGACTGATTTGGATCGTTTGCTACGGTATTTTCGACACTTCGTCCAACCCGTTGTCTCACTGACACGGTAACATCACACAACGAATATGTAGACTCAAATTTTTGCACTCAATTTGTTATTGCCTGTCCACTAGGGCGAGAATTACTACCGAAAATTGGAGTTAACGCTCTTAAAGTTGCAGTCACCGACTCCGAATATTTTTAGAAAATTTTTATAATTTGCAGACGTTGCTCGTTAGTGTAGTTTCCCATGATGAAAATGTTGAGTTTACTGAATAAGCTGACAGTAACAGTTTGATGATTAATGAAAGAGTGCATTCACAAATTAAAATCAAAGTTGTCAAGTCCCTATTGGAAATCCCTTTATAATACATTAAAACAGTCTTCGAGCCTTTAGTTCAAGTCTAGTTTTCCTTTCCTTTTTTCCATACACACCCCTATTAACTTTAAGATACATATTTTTCGCAACACCATCATTAAAGAATCGAAGTAATTTAAATCAAGGACACAATTTTATCGCAGGGATAACTGTGCCGCCTTTTTACATAATTACATGATTTACCATGATTCCCTTAATTCGTTTTTAATGGTTCACTTGCAGCTGATTATAAGGGGTGATCCATCGTGAGCTTTGATTTTCAATACGCTTTTTTGACAGATCACGCATGACTCCTAACAAACTGCTTTCTTATTTTTGTTCAGTATCATTTGGCAAGTTATCATGAAAAGACTTACACCACAACAACGTCTCAAAATTGTTCAGCTGTATTATGAAAATCAGCGTTCTGTGAGAAATGTTTTTCGAGCGATTCTAAGAACTTATAGTACGATGCGCATAATCGACCTACTGAAACCACTATTGCTAACACCATTCGCAAATTTGAGTCCCAGTTTACATTAATTGATGATACTCGACCGGTTAGATCATATCCAGCACGTAGTGAAGATACTATAGCAGCCGTAGCTGAGAGAGTACGCGAAGACCGTGACGAATCATTTCGTCAAGCTTGGCTTGGCGTATTCGACAACTTGGCGTATTTTATGTGATGATCTTGGCCTAAAAGCGAACAAGATTCAACTTGTGCAAGAATTGAAACCAGGCTATTTTTAGTGAATGGGCTCTAGACTCAGTGAAAATCCGGTGTTTTATCGTGAAATTTTGTTCAGTGATGAAGCCCATTTCTGGCTCAATGGATACGATACAAAATTGACGTATTTGGGCTGATGGGCAACCCGAAGAGTATCAAGAGCTACCATTACATCCATTCAAAGGAACGGTATGGTGTGTGGTGGAATCGTTGGTCCATATTTCTTCAAAAATGATTCAAATCAGAATGTTACCGTTAATGATAACCGTTATTGCGCCATGTTATCGGACTATGTGCTTCCTGAAATTACTTTGAAAACTCTTCATACTATTACTTACATCACAATTAAATACTGTCGTTAGGCACTGCTTGTCTAGTCTGAGAAGCACTGGGAAACTCCATTAGGTTTGTAACATAGGGATTTTCACTTACACCACCACCTGTCATCGTTATTACAGAGCTGTTTTTAACCATCCTGTCAAGTATTGGTATTCCAGTTTTTCCTTCATAGGTGATAGTAATTAATTCTGGGTACAGCCCGGGGTTGAGCTGGGCCTCAACAAATAAGCCTCTCTAATTAGCGCGGTTTTTGGCTAATTGCCTCCAGTTGCGCACTCCAAGTTGGTTGAGGTCCCCTTCAACTTGCGAGTGCCATCTAACGCGAGGCCTTCCTCTACTGCCTTATCCCTCCGGATAAGAGTCAAAGATTATGCGAGCTGGAGCGTTGGTGCTCATTCGCTTTATATGTCCGCAAAATGACCAAGGATATCCTCATCCACTTTAGAAAGGGTCCAAGCTTCGGTCTTCTATAGAGTTTCCTTGGTTGTTCGGGAGAGGGCCTTACTGAATACTTACCTTTTCAGTCCAAAGAAACAGCAATTGGCAAGCGTTAAAAATGCGTGCAATTTGTTAAATTCTACTACCAAAATGACTGCTCAGTTCGAGCTACGTTCTGTGCGATACGAGATTTTTACGGTGCACACAATCATCCTGTTAATTCGACTATTTGGTATTTAGTTAACAAATTCAAACAAAATAAAACAACACCCGTACGTTGTCTAAACGTGAGGTCTGCAAAAAACATTTTAAGCACGTGAACAAGAGTATGCAGGATAACCAGAGGCAATCAATATCTCGTCGCGCCCAAAAACTTCGCCTTTTGCAGACTTCAATTTGGCGAATTTTACGTCGGGACTTAGGACTGCACCCGTACAAAATTCAATTGATCCAGGAACTGAAGGTAAACGGGAATAGGTAGCGTCGCTGACTGTGCTATGAAACAATTAGAAGTGGACTCCGATTTCGGACGGAAAATCATCTTCAGCAACGAGGCCCATTTTTGGATGAATGGGTATTAACAAGCTCGTACTTGTACCAAAATGAAGCTGGCACCGTTTATTGAGCAATGGATTGACTATAGTTGATACACTTCGAATAAATAAAACTTGTATCCCTTCCGAATTGCTGCCAAAAAAATATCGAGCGAGATCAACTCAACAATTTTGAGTTCCACAAACTTATAATGGTAGCGTCGCAAATTTCAAAACCTGGGAAAGCAGTTATGTTTATGTCAACCATGTATCATGAAACAAATACTTTTGAGTATGAAGGAAAAATAAGCTGAGAACCCGTTTTACAAAAAAAAAAAAAAACTAAAACCGGAGTAGATACCTTCGACCAACTGATTCACGACTACATGATAAAATAAAAAACTACACCATGTTCAACATAAATCTACAGTATAGGGAAGATAGGAATATTTGCCGCTCCCTTTGGTTACAATGAAAGGCATAAGTACTTCGCTCTTGAAAGCTTTCATAGCGATACCATGATATGCATATTTGTCGTCAGGAATTTCTGAAGATAATATATTAGATGGGCTGCGTGAACAAAAATTAGCGTTCAGAAATCTGATATTTGAAACGGGGAAGGATCAGTTTTAGAGAACGTGTAATTGTGAAAAATTCAGTTTGTCATTTAAATACGAAAGCTGTTGAGTGGTAATGATTTTATGTAGAAACTTGATTGCACAAAAATCGAAGTAATCGGTAAATGTACAATACAATTAAAAATCTTCTTTAAGTGCCTAGACACGTTGACATAGCGTTCTCGATCAAAAATATAACGAGCTTCAACCAAAAATTTCATAGCCACAAGTAAAATGAGGGATAAATAGCGTTCTTGCGATCTTTCTTCTGTTTGTTGATGTAGAACTCATATTATTTCGATTTTTTTGGGTTTAATTTTCGGAAATTTACTTTACACCACTCATGAATTTTGTTTAGATCATTTTTATGCTTATTAGCCGTATCGTTAACAAGACTAAGCTTATTACTAACATAGAGTTGCACGTCATCTGTTGATAACATGTGTAATCAACGAGTATCGATCGACATTTGATATATCATTTATAAAGACTGTGAAGAACAAAGAACCTGGAATGGACCCTTGTGGTACACCACTTAACATAAAAACAAAGCCCGACTGCGTGTCATTTATACAAACAGCTTGATTTCAACCTGAGAGGTAGGACCTTACAAGTCCTTCATCTTGCAGCAGGTGAAGAGCAAGCATATAGAGATCTCAACTTTGTGATTAGAACCTCATAGTTAACTATGTCGAAGATCTTGGAAAAGTCTAGTAGCGTCAAAAATGTTAAGTCTTTATCGATCGCGGTGTAAATGTTATCAGTTATTTTATGTATTACTGAAGTGTAGCTGTGAAGGTGCCTAAATCCACATTGGTTTATTTTGTCGCAAGTAAGTAGTAAGTAGGGAAAAGACGACGTGTTGGTAATGATATTGCAAATATGGGTGCCTAAATATGGGAAGGATATAAGGCAAAATCATTTTAATGAAAACCGGACGCATACCACTTAGTCCAACAGCTTTGGATTTAATTTAAAGAATAGATTTAATGGTATAACATTTATTTGTTAAGCTCTCGGGAACGCAAAAATCCATTAGATGTGACTGTACACAAAAGATATTTATTGTAGTGACACGCGAAAATTATCATTCACCTATAGAGTAAAAACATTGCTACCTCTCAATAGTAAAAATCACACTATTGCCCCTTAAATGAAGAAAATCCCACAAAAAGATTACGATCGTAAAAAACAACGGCACCAATTTTATTCAAGCGTTGAGTTGAATCGATCATAAAAGCTTTATCTCCGTGTGCTTGGTGTACAAACATATATTCGTCCCCCTCGGGAGTAGTTTTGTATAATTCATGTGCTCTCCGAAAGATTGCAAGGTTATGCGAGGTGAGACTTCTGCTAACAACGAATGGTTTCTTTGCTGCAGAATAAGTTGTTGTAAACAAAGTTTATTCTTAATTTTTGTATTTGGTGATCGCTAAGCTCAATAGTGCAATTTTATCTGGAACTAAAGCGAATTTTATAAAGCAAAGTTACCCAATTTTCTCTAAGATTTCGTTCAGAAAATAGCCTTTGGCGAAGGTAAATATTCTATTTGCGGAGCAAAGATGGGAGTATGTATATTGTTACGCGGATCTATGCTTGCGAATAACGTAAATTCCCACGAAAAAAGCATTAATTATAAGTGACTCTTTTTATCACACTCGGTATTATTTTGGATTCGGTGAATTGTTCTGGCAGTGACCCCTTGACATAAGTACCTATGTAGGTAATTTACAGTCTACCGCATACGAAGCCAAATATGGTGATTCTAACAAGAGCGCGCATTGAAAACGGATGTAAGAAATAAGTTGCGATTTTAAGTGGTAATCACTCTATGTATTCGGTAAGTATATTTAACAAAACAATTATCTTGAAAAAAAAAAAAAATACATACCGGGTGACTGACTCCAACTGCAACTTTTTAAAATGCTATAATTTTTTTATTTTTTGGCAAATTTTACTGTGCCAACGCAAAAAATGTTGGAGAATACATCAATTTTCAAATTGTATCGGTAGTTTTCAATATGTCTACCTTTGGCGCAAATAATGACCTTGAGACAGCCGAAGAAAGCATCGCACGCTGCACGCAAGTGGCCCTGCGGTATTTTGGCCCATTCCCGGCGAAGTGCTTGTTTGAGGTGGTCCAAACTTTGGTATTTTTTAGTGCCAACCTTCACCTTCAAAATACCCCAGACAGAGAAATCCAACGGACTTGCATCCGGAGAATTTGCAATCCAATGTGTCGAAGAAATGAAGTGTTTAACATTGTTTTTTAACCAATCTTGGTTGACGTGCGCTTTGTAAGACGGTGCCGAGTCTTGTTGAAATGTCCACGGTCGCCGACCAAAATGATTGTTTGCCCAAGGCTTCAATATTGCCTCTAAGATAGTTTCACGGTATACGATCGCATTAATTTTGACGCCACGGTCCAAAAATACGAACGGAGAGCGACCATCGGCGGTTATGGCGGCTATAACCATCACAATCGGTGCTACCTGCTTTCTGGTGGCCTTTCGAATGTGTAAATTCTCAAAGGACCTCTCTGGCGAGTAAACTCGGTCATTTTGTTTGTTGACATATTGTTCTATAACAAATGGCGACTCATCGGAAAAAACCAAATTCGGCAACTCACCACTTTCGTGCAAGCGTGGCAACTCCTTCGCTCTTTCGACTCTAACTTTTTTCTGTTGCTGTGTAAGATCGTGTGATTTTTAGAACTTGAGCTCAAGCTCATTTTTTAGTATGTGTTGCATCCGTTCCAACGATATGTTGAGCTCACGAGCCATTTTTCTTCCACTTCGACGCGGATTTCGCTTAATTCGAGCCTTCACTTTGCGAACCATTTCTACCGATGTTACTGTTTTTTTATGACCACCTCCATGGTGTTTTGCAACGCTGCCAGTATCACGGTAACGAGCTATGGTTCGAGACACAAATGATTTATTTACGTTGAGGTGCTGGATGGTTTTAACGATAGCTACTTGTGGTTTTCCAGCCCAATATAAAGCAATCACACTATCACGTTTGAATTCCATCGCGGATAAAAATTTTTCAACACAACTGAGACGCAAATCGTTTAAAAGTCTTGTAAATAATAAAATTATCTGTCATGTGTCAAAATTTGAGCTCACAGGCTTGGAAATTATAGCAGTCTGAAGTTGGTTGCAGTTCGAGTCAGTCAGGGTGTAGTTTAAAATATTATAAAATAATTTGGATTTTGAGTTTCTTCGTGGGGCCATATATGACTTCGCATGCATAAATAGTTTCGATTTGGAAAATTTTTTTCTCATATTTTCTATAATAATTTAAATAATTTTATTTAAATTTTTTTTTAGAGATGGACACTTTGCACTTTTATGGACGAATTCAAAATGTCAACTGTATCCGTGGAAATGGATCTAAAAGTTATGATAAAGTACCAGACTCTGATGTGCAATTTGATTCCGCACTAAACAACAACGACCGCTTGGAGTGCCTGAAACTGACACCAAATCCAACTTCAAAACAAAACAGGCCTGAAAATATTTTTATTAGAGAAAAGAGCAATTGGACCCGTACCATAAAAATAATTTTGAATTTACGGGTGCTACTGAAATGCCCGAATCAGGGATTGGGTTGACAACACAAGGGATTATTTTTCATTCTTTTTTACAGAGGAGTTAATTCAATTTGTCGTCGATCAGTCAAATTTAAAAGTTCTTCAATACAACATAACTAAACCAACAAACAAAACAACAACTGAAATGGAGCAGTTCGTTTTACATTTTGGTGTTCATCTTCCATCTTCGCGATATTATTGGAGCAATACCTTCTCCGAAAAAGCAACTGATTTAGGAGTCAGTGGAAACTAAGTGACAAGGCTTATATCTATGTTTAGTGGCTAAACATGTCAACAATCAATTTTTTCGGATAATTCATATCACAGCCCCAAATTTCAAGTTTACCTGATCAAAAATGAATTATAATATTTTGGGCACAGTGAGATTGAAAAAGTGGCAGGTATCCTAATTTGTAAACATGCATTGACATTGGTTAAACAGTGCAGAGATATTCCTGCTCCTCAAGTTGTTAGGGCTTATAACAAATATGGTATATGGATCGCGTTGATTTGCTAGACCCCACGTTTGGGTTATACAATCCCCCAATTGTGCTAAAAACATAAATGTTACACCGTTCTCGTAGTCCTTAATGCATATGAAAGCATATGGCTTTGTTTTTTTTTAACAAATAAACAATTTTAATTTATTTTAACAACAGTTGGTTAAGAATAATGTAATAAAAAATAATTTTTTTTTTTTTTTTTTGGTCTGGATTTAATTTATGCAGCAGAAGGTTAAATTGGCTTCTTTTTACTCATTTCACTCGTTGAAAGCTCGAGTTATTAAGGAAAGAGTTCATGGCAATGTCACAATAATCTTAATAAATAAAGAGATCAGAAATTCGGCAACAGAACTGAGTGGTGTCTTCAGAGAACCACACACTAGTATCCAACTAACACACGGGCTGAAAAGTCCGTGCAAAATTCAACTTTATTTATCAATATAGTTGCTTCGAGGGCGATGCACTGATTGAAATGATTTTTCAATCTTTCGATACCAGTTTTGTAGTACGATTTCGGTTTAGCCTCAAAATAGACCTCTGTTTCGGCGATTACTTCTTCATCGGTCTTAAATTACTTTCCGGCGAGCATTCTTTTAAGGTCTGCGAACAGGAAATAGTCGCTGGGGGCCAAATCTGGAGAATACGGTAGGTAGGGAAGGAATTCGCAGCCGAATTCATTCAATTTTGTCATCGTTTTCATCGACTTATGACACGGTGCATTGTCTTGATGAAACAGCATTTTATTTTTCTTCAAATGCGGCCGTTTTTCTACGATTTCATCCTTCAAACGCTCCACCAACGCAATGTAATAGTCGCTGTTGATAGTCTGCCCCTTTTGGAGACAGTTGATGAAAATTATTCCATTTGTATCCCAAAACACGGATGCCATAACCTTGCCAGCCGACTGTTGAGTTTTTGGTCGTTTTGGACGAGGTTCGTCGCCTGCTCGCCACTCAGCTGACTGCCGACTTGACTCTGGTTTGAAGTGATGGAGCCAAGTTTCATCCATTGTCACTTTGAACACAGCTTTCGAATGTCCAAATATTCGTGTATGATATATCCAACACGCTCTTTTGATATCTTCAGAGCCTCAGCTATCTCGATCAACTTCACTTTACGGTCGTTCGTAATCATTTTGTGGACCTTTTTGATGTTTTCATCTGAGACAGCCTCTTTTGGACGTCCACTGTGTGCATCATATTCGGTGCTTATATGACCACATTTAAATTTTTCAATCCACTTGCGAATGGTTCGTTCGGCTGGTGCAGAGTCCGGGTAACACTTATCAAGCCATTTCTTTGCATCGGCTGCATTTTTTCCCATCAAAAAGCAATGATAAATCAACACACGAAATTGCTTTGAATTAAATTTTTTTCACAATAACAAAAGTTGCTTCACTCAAAACGCTATATCTCTAGAACTAATCGTCGGACAGTTGTCAAATTTATGACACGTGTCTTTTGAAGGTTGATACTAACTGAAAATGGTATGGATTTAATTCAAGTGGTGCCCTCTCTTAGAAACGGACTTTTCAGCCCATGTGTTACATCGTGAGCTTATCAACATTCGACAAGCCAAAGATGAGACAGGTGCATTATATATGCAAAAGGTGGAAGCATTGTAAAAGCGTTAGTGCAAAGTAAACTTCACGCTGTGAAGCCAGGAGACAAAAAAGGGCCCAAGGTGAAAGCTTTACGTTGTAACGCAAAAGCAAAAGGATTTAGCTGAATCTAGCCGCTACGCTAACGAAGGAGAACAAAGTTCAAACTTGTTCAAAACCAACATAACATACATAAACATTATTTAAATAGACACTTGACAAAGGTCATTACACAGAAACGGAATATAATATGTTCAGAAAAATTTTCCATATCACTAGAAATTGTCGACTTCCATAGAAAGAGAAAATAAACCTAAAATTCGCAAGGTTCAAGCACTAGTTTAGGTTCAGACCCAAGTACAAGTACGGGTTCAAAGACCTGAGTTTAAAAGTGAACATAATGTATTGTAAGAGCTGGGAAAGATCTTGTGGTATTAAAAGAAATAGGAAATTTTTAAAGCAGACCTCTTGATGCAGTAATTAATACGAATGTAGAAATATCTATGACTTGTGTGAATTGTGATTGTAAGAGCGAAGTAGTTACAAGTAAAACCATTAGATTTGAAGGTTTGGAAGGTAAACACAAAAAAACTATAAAGATATATATATATAAACTATGTAAAAGATATTGACCCGTTTTCCAATAAAAATGGAAAAATAAAGTCAACTAAATTCCTAATGCAAGTTGTGTAAAATGACCTACTTGGCGACTATGATGGTATTTTAGGCAGTCACTTCCGTGAGGAAAGACGTTACTTCATACATTATAAGAAAGGTATAATTAAAGGCAGAAATGAGAGAATAAATCTCAAGTATTTAAGTGAGGAGAAATTCTTAAGGTCTAGAAGAGAAACATTTAGGGTTGTAGAGGGTGATTCATCGCAAAATTTGATTTATAATGTAAAATAAAACACATAAATTTGAAAGTCAACTTAAATCTTTTACTTTCAGTTAAAAGAACAATTCATGGCATTTACTTTTTAAAAAATTATATTATGTAAACGTCTGCCATGACTACGTCTGAGCTGGTCCATTCGAAAGGCTCAATTTTGGGCGACTAATTCGAGCATAGCGACTGGTAATGAATAATGTTTTCTTCCAAAGCGTCAATCGTAGCTGGCTTATTCCTGAAGACCTGAGACTTTACATACCCCAGAGAAAATAGTCCAAAGGTGTGATATCGCACTATCTAAGCGGCTAATTTACCGTAGCAAAACGTGAAATTAAGTACTCACCAAAATGATTGCTCAACAAGTACATTGCTTCACGCGCTGTATGATTCGTAGCGCCGTCTTGTTAAAACCAGAGCTCACCGAGACCATGTGCTAGAATTTCATTTCATAATAATTTCATAATCCGTAACATTCTGATTTGCCTCATTTTTGAAGACATCTGGGCCAACGATTCCACCATACCGTTGTTTTGAATGGATGTAATGGTAGCTCTTGGTACTCTTCGGGTTGCCCATCAGCCCAAATACGTCAATTTTGTTTATTAATGTATCCATTGAGCCAGAAATGGGCTTCATCACTGAACAAAATTTTACAATAAAACACCGGATTTTTACTGAGTCCAGAGCAAATTCACTGAAAATATGACCAAAACATATAGGCACCAAAAGGTATATGAGGTAGAGGTGCGTAATCAAGTGAAAAAGCTTAAGCAAGACGGGATCATAAGAGATAGAAACTCACTATTCCCTCTCAAATATAAATGAAATCCTGGATCATGTAGGAAAAGCAAGGTATTTTGCTACATTAGATTTCACCTCTGGGTTTCATCAAATCCCAGTAGAGGAAAAATTCATAAAAAAAGACCGCCTTTAGTACTCTGTACCGATATTTTGAATATACTCGAATGCCGTTCGGGTTGAAAAATATTCTGGAATAACATACTAACGGGGTTACAGGTCATTAAAATGCTTTTTTTGCATTGATGAAGTTTACCTTGTGATATGGGCAGAGTCTTGCAGAACACAATGATAAACTGGTACAAGTATTTGAGGTTGCAGCTGGACAAATGCGAATTTCTAACAAAATAGATTGTAAATGTACATAATCAGAAAGGAATAAAATCATTTTTAGGAGAAATAAATTACTATCATACATTCATACAAAATTTCAGCAAAATGACAGGACCACTTAATAAATTGTTAAAGTAAGATATAATACGATATTTAGCTGGTGAGCAGAACAACAGGAAACTGAAAACTGAAATATGTGATTAAAAAATTTCCGGTTCTCCAATATCCAGATAAAAATAAAGTATTTATAATTACATGAGATGCTTCAAACGATGACATAGGGACTGTTCTAAGTCAACAGCATGGCACAATAGAAATCCCAGTACAATTTGTTATTGTACTAGCACATTGAATAAAGCAGAATAAATTTATAGCACTACTGAAAAAGAATGCTTAGCAATGGTTTGTGCAACGACCCTACAGACCCTAGTTCCAACCGATCATAGACCACTTACTTGGCCCTTTAATGTTAAAAACCCTGATATTTGCCTGGTTATTGTAGATGGAGACTTAAGCTAGAGGAGTTTGAATATGAAATTAGGTACAAAAAGGGTACTGAATATGAATTGTCAACGTATGTGAAGATGTTAGAACAAGAAAGAGATGACGTTAATTCAAATAATTAAACAGAAACACTAGAGGAGGTAAATATAATATTTGAGTAAATAATACAAGATCTAGCATAACGCTCACGACGATCTGAAAGTAGATACTTCTAAAGAAGAAAACAATCTTGAAAATCGTAGGGAGAATAATGACCTAAATGAAAGAAAGAGTATATCGGCAGAAAGCCATGATGATCTTTTAGGAGGTAATGTAGAACAAAACACTATATGAAAACAAAAGGCACGAACTTTGTGCCTGAAAAAGTGTTTTTGCGGGGAGTTCTTCTTCATTACTTAAATATGAAGAAAACTGCTGCCGAAAGTCATCGTATTTTGGTGGAAGTTTATGGTGAGCATGCGCTTGCTGAGCGAACGTGCCAAAAGTGGTTTGCACGATTTAAAAGTGGTGATTTTGGCTTGGAAGACGATGAACATCCTGGGCAGCCAAAAAGGTTTGAAGATGAAGAGCTGGAAGCATTACTCTATGAAGATTGAGCAGCTGGATATATTCAAAAGCAAGGAAATTGGGTTCCACATGAACTCAAACCGAGAGACGTCGAAAGGCGGTTTTGCTTGTCCGAAATGCTGTTAGAACGCCACAAAAGGAAGTCATTTTTGCATCGGATTGTTACTGGTGATGAAAAATGGATCCATTACGATATCCCAAGCGCAAAAAATCATATGTGAAACCCGGAAAACCAGCCAAATCAACGGCAAAGTCGAATATCCATGGCGCGAAGGTAATGCTCTGTATTTGGTGGGATCAGATGGGTGTGCTGTATTATGAGCTGCTGAAACCGGGCGAAACCATCAATGGACAACGGTACTGAACACAATTAATCTGTTTGAAGAGAGCAGTAGCCGAAAAACGCCCGGAATATGCGACCAGACACAAGGCAATAACTTTCCATCATGACATCGCTCGGCCCCGCGTTGGTATACCGGTTAAGAACTATTTGGAAAACTGTGGATGGGAAGTCTTACCCCACCTGCCTTAAAGGCCAGACCTTGCCCCTTCTGACTACCATTTGTTCCGGTCGATGCAGAATGCCCACACTGAAATACGGTTCACATCAGAGCAGAATATCAAAAATTGGCTTGATTCATTCTTGGCTGCCAAGCCGGCGCAGTTCTTTTGGGATGGGATCCACAAATTTCCAGAAAGATGGGAAAAAGTCATAGCTTCAGATGGGCAATACTTTGAATAATACTATTGTACATGTTGTTCTTAAATAAACGTTCAAATTTTGAAAAAACTATACACCAATTTATATAATAAAAGCTAATAAGATAGATGAATTAATACGTTCTGTAAATTTAATCAAACCAATGGAAAAAGATATTAAACAAAATAATTCTATTCAGTCCTATTTCAACGATATAATGAATAAGATCAATTTCCAAATTATTCAATTAGAGTTAGAGATGGATTAAATAGTTGAGAGTCTATTGTTTATACAAAATGGAGTCCTCCACCTTAGAATCATAGAACCAATGCAACTGCTAGAAGAATTTAAAAAAATTATTGTACAATACAATACAATACAATTAAGAAAACTCTCTCTTCTTTGCCATGAAAGTATTAGAAATTCACTCTCTTTATATAATTTTCCGAAAAACTTAACACATGCTCCGGCATTTTAAAAGTAGTCAATAGTTAAATCCTTTAAGGATAACAACATTATTGTACTAAGGTTTTGTGGAAAATAATTTCGTTTTTTTTTTTTAATGAAAATGGAAGACTCTTATAATAAATAAATATTTTATTGAATTATGTATTGTCCATTCTAGTCCAATACCTTTTTCCATCTTTCTGGTAATAGCATGATTTCACGCTAATAAAATGTTTGTTCTTTTCTGGCAAAAAACTTCATTTGAAGTAAAGAGACCAGAATAAATAATAATCAGAAGATTCCAGAACTGCGGAATATGGTGGGTGTGGCAGTAGATCCCATTCAAGCTGTATAAGCTTTTGTCGAGCTTGGAATACTAATCCTGTTCTCTTGATCAATTCTGGCATTTTCTGTTCAAGTCAATCATTCAATTTGTCTAACTGATGACACTATACTTCAAAATTGATCATTGTATTGTCTGGTAGAAGATCAAAAACAAAAAAACGATTCTTTTAAAATCCTAGCAAACTGATAGCGTCACATTGTCATTGAACAACATGATGAACATCGGCTTTCGAAGTGCTTTAAACCAGTTTATCTATTTTACTCTATGACCTCTTGCGTTTAACATTGTTGAAGACAACCCATTTCTCCTTCACAGTGATAATGCGCTATAAAAATGGATCATTTTCTTGACGTTTGAGAAGCAAATCGCAGACTTCAACGCGACGGCAAAAATTTATTTTCGTAAGAACATGATGAACCCATATGTCGAGTTTTGAGATTTAAACCTAGGCATTTCAAATGATCTTGATATTGATATGATATTCGCCGCTTTGCATCAATTACTGCCTTTATTGAGTTTTCATCAGCCTCAACTGGTCTTACAGAACGTGGTGCATCTTCAAAATCAAACTTGCCGAATTGGAATTTTGCAAACCAGTTTTGGCACTAGCGTTCTCTCGATACAAGTACATCTTTTCCATACATCCATTGCTTGAACAGCATTTTTTACCTTTTCGATAGTAAAAAAAGTAAAATATGTCGAAATGCTGATTTTCATTTTCCATATTTAAAAGAGCACCGAACTACTAGAATCAATCGAACTTTTCACAAGCAAGCCTTTCTAAATCAGATGTCAAAATATATAATGATTATGCGGCTAAGTGCGATGCTGGCTGTAAAAAAATAATTAAGTCCTCTGTTGGGAACAAGCGAAATTACTTTCCGAACAACCCACATTAAAAATATCCCATGTAACTGAAGGGTAGTTTGGTCTACATGAAATAATTTCTGTATCAAGAATTATTAAGTTTAGTCTTGTTTTAATTGATGTCACCAATAAAGTTATAATAAAAAGTAGAGATAAGAAATTGTACAACCTAAAACCTAATATTAAAAATTGTAAAAGAATAAATGGTACATTTATTTGTAAGTCCAATTATTATTTAGGATTACATTAGATTATAACAATTGTAAAATATATATTTTTGTGCGAAACAAGGTCAATAATTGTATTTTTAAATTAAATTAATTTGGAAATTGAAATGTACTATAAAATTAAGGAAAATATGTTTTTGTTCGCTGTGACTAAGAAAAAAAAAAAAGTTTTAAGTCAAAATATTAAATTTGAGACCTTTTTAAATTTAAAAAATATATATGCATTTAGTAATTTAGAAGATTGCTGCCATAATATCAAATTAAATAAAGTTCAATTAGATGTAAAGCCAATTAACAAAATCAGAATACGAGATATCAAAATCAGAATCTAATTCCGGAAAGATCAAGTCATTATCATCATTATATGGTTAGGTTAGATTAAGTGAGAGTGGCGGTTGGAGAGCCAACCCACTACGGCCTATTGGCCCGTTGTGCTGCCACGTAGATCTACGATCCTCTTAATCACAGAACTATTTTTAGCTTATAATGAAGCGCAAGAGACTGTTATTGTATATATTCCTTAGATCGCTTAAGTCATTTCAGAATAAAGCTCCTAGGTGGTGTTTTCTTCTGCGGGAAAGAGTTGGACATGTACAGAGAAGGTAGAGGATTATCTCCTCTTCCTCCTCGTCCATGCAGCTTCTACAGAAATTATTTGTAAAAGCGCCAAGTTTTCTTGCATGTTTGCCTATAAGTAGTGTCCAGTGATGAAACCTATGATGACGCTGAGATGTTTGTATTTAGAACAATCAGACTCTTAGAGGTATTCAGATCTAGCTTTGGCCAGATCAGTTCAGTCGCTATTTTGGCCAATCGGTCCATCTAAGGTCTGTTCTTTTATTAGCATCCAGCTTATATAATATTTTACACGGAGCGATTGGTATACCTATGCTACCCTTTTCCGGTGGAATAGGTAAAATGGTTCCAATTTAAGTGAGTTTGTCGGTCCTACAATTCATTAGAATATCCCAGTGGCCCGGCATTCGTAATAGGTGATCGGCATACAAGGGTGGTTTTAGAATCTATTGGGTATGTACATAATTTAATTCGTGCGGTTTTTTTTTCAAAATTTGAACGTTTATTTAAAAAAAAAAAAAACATGTAAAGTAGTATTATTCAAAGTATTGCCCATCTGAAGCTATGACTTTTTCCCATCTTTCTGGCAATTTGTGGATCACATCCCAAAAGAACTGCGTCGGCTTGGCGGCCAAGAATGAATCAATCCAATTTTTGATATTCTGCTCTGATGTGAACCGTATTTCATGGGTATTCGGCTTTGCCGTTGATTTGGCTGATTGGCCGGGTTTCACATATAATTTTTTGCGCTTAGGGTTGTCGTAATGAATCCATTTTTCAACACTAGTAACAATCCGATGCAAAAATGACATTTCGGACATGCAAAAACGCCTTTCGACGTCTCTCGGCTTGAGTTCATGTGGAACCCAATTTCCTTGATTTTGAATGTATCCAGTTGCTTTTAAACGTTTTGAAATGGCTGCTTGAGTGACACCCAAAGATTCTGCGAGCTCTTCTTGTGTTTGGCAACAATCTTCATAGAGTAATTCTTCCAGTTCTTCGTTTTCAAACTTTTTTGGCTGCTCAGGACGTTCATCGTCTTACAAGCCAAAATCACCACTTTTAAATCGTGCAAACCACTTTTGGCACATTTCCTCAGCTAGCGCATGTTCACCATAAACTTCGACTAATATACGATGACTTTCGGCAGCAGTTTTCTTCATATTAAATTAATGAAGAAGAACTCCCCGCAAAAACACTTTTTCAGGCGCAAAGTTCGACATATTTGAGTGAAAAAAAAAGTATTGTTGTTTACGCTTCAAATGAATGACATATACTGAAATGACGTACAATGGCAGTAGCTTTTCAACTCATGTTCCAAAGGAATAATAGCAATGGAATAATAGAAGTTACGCCATACGCAAACCCAATAGTAACTATATACTGTATACGAAAAGATGCGGATATCCTTTGCCGATATCACTTTTTTCTTCAGTGAAACACGCTTCAGTGATTTAAACGAAGGCAGGAGAGTCTTAAATTTAGCTTATCTGAGAAAAGAAAGCCACCAACCCCGCCATCGGTTTTACTATAGCATCTGTATAGAAGTGGATAGACTTTTCCTTCATGAAAGCATCTTCCTCCCAGAAGGATCTAGAGGAGAAGCTCGCATGAAAATCTTTGTCAAACCGAAATTAGGTATGATGTAATCGGTTTTCTCTATGTATATTCCTAATATATTAAGAATATTAACTTTAAGGCCGCGGAGCATAGACATGCTGTTCTTTGGACTCTGCTTAGTTTGTTGCAAACGGTTGCACTGTCTAAGGTCGTCCACCAGACAACCATACCGTAGGTGAATATCGGTCTTATGACCGAGATGTATAGCCAGTGGGTTATTCGAGGTAAAGGACCCATTTGTTCCCAATGACTTTTGTGAAGCACCAAGATCAAGCTACTGTGGCTTTTTTTACTCTTTTTTAAATGTTAGGTTTCCAGTTTAGTGTTTTGGCAAAAATGTGACCCAGATATTTTGCTGTATCGGAAAGTAGGACAATAACTAAGACGCCAAGAAATAATAACGGTTTTATGTAGTACTGGTTAATGCAAGCTTTTTTGACTATGGAAGAGAGGTCTATCACCCCCGTTTGGGCGAGAGATTTGGGGTAGGTGCGAGGTTGAGTGTATGCAAAGTTTCTTTTGCATTTAAAGCACTCAAAGTGAGATTTTTTATCTATTTTTTCCCAAATTTTGAATTTAAAATCCATTTTTTTTAAAACTATGCATAGATTTTCATCTTTAAAAGGAGTATAATACTTAATTGTAAGTATTACCGTTATTTTTTAATATTTTTTTGCCATTTTTAGTACTCTTTTTATGAAATAGTTCTTCCCGCCCAAACGTTTTTTGAGGGAGGGTCTACCATATAATTGGAATTTTATATTTTTTGGAAGAGGACACAATCAGTTTTATGGGAGTTTACTCCCAATGTACAGCGATCCGCCTTACGGGTTAATCTGTTAAGATTTGGCTGAAGGAGTTCTTTGATGGTATTAAGATGCTTATATGAGACGGCTAAAGCAACGACATCTGCATACACAATCGCCCTGCTACCTTCCACTTTCACCTATAACAGCAGATCAGTAACCACTAAATTCCTAAGAAGGGGAGAAAGTATACGAATTTGCAGCGAACCTCTGCTGACACATCTTTAAGCAGAAGGCCAACCCAGTTTGGAGCTGATTATCCTGCTATTTGACATAATACTGATCAACTCACCAAGTAAGTCGTCTATCTGCAGATGTGACAGCGCAGTCGTGACTGCAGATGTGTTCACGTTGTTAAAGGCGCCCTCTATGTCAAGGAAAGCAACCATTGTGTGCTCTCTATATTGTAGGGGTCGTTCGATGTGGCTAGTCAGCGAATGCAGTGTCGTTTCCATCGGCTTTCCTTTACAGTATGCATGTTAAGCCGTTGATAAAAGTCTTGGATCAATTATAGCTCGAATATGGATATCGATCAGGCGTTCTAAATATTTCAGAATGAAAGTTGATAGACTTAAAGGTCTGAGGTCCTTTGAAACAATATGAGATCATATTCCGGCCTTGGGGATGAAAACTACATTGGCTTCTCTCCATGATAGTGGAATTTGGCTCAGTTTTACACAGCTCCTCATGATATTCTCTAGTGTTGGCAGAATAATATCTTAGGACCATTGTAACTCGGCAGGTATAGTTTAATGCTATGTAGCGCCCAAACCAATTTGTCTCTTGTAATTAGACCATGAATTTTGTTCACGGTTGCTGTTGCCGTGTTTGGGTAACTACTGATTCATATCTTGAGATTGTCCAAGAGCCGTCGGTTATTTTCAAACAACAAGGCATTATAGGACTTGTAGAGAGGATTTTTCTTAGCCGCGATGCTTCAGATTTGTCTATGATTTTGTCACAGAATAATCTCCAGGATTGTCGCTTTTCTTTCCTCAGTTCTTTTTTTTATACACTTTGAGAAATTCTTTGTATGAGTCCCAGTCAATCACTTTTCTTGTGCTTTTTGCTAGGTTGAAAAGTTTTCTGCGGTTGTTTCTAAGCGGTCTTAGTGCTGATGTCCACCAGTGCGGCTTTTTCTTGCCTCTAGTTTGAATAAGAGCAGGAAGCAGCCATAGCCTGATTGAGAGCCAAGATGAATTCCTTAAGATTCATGACAACGTCATTGGTGTCACGCGGGGGACTTGAGAGTTCAGTGGATAGTGTTTCTGACAGTATTCCTCTGTGTAGTATTTTGGCCCCAATCAGTTTTTCTATAGTTTCGGAATGCTGGTTAGCTGGAGGGTGCATGACTCAGTCTGAATTTAATGTACCTGTGGTCTGAAAATGAATGTTCAGACGATACGATCCAGTTCGTTAGCATTTTAGTGATGTTGTTGGAGACAAGATGGATATCTAGCACTTCCTGTCGGTTGCTTGTTATAAAAGTGGGCTCTTGCCAATGTTGCAAACAATGAATTATAATATAATCAAATAGTGACCCACCTCTATCGTTGATTTCGGTACTGCCCCATACTGTATGATGAGCGTTAGTGTCGCACCCGATGACGAGGCCAGTTTTTTGCCTTCCAGCTTTCCGTGCCATCCTTTCTAGATTATCACCACTGTTTCACATAGTCGTGGCCAAGATACGCCTTTGGCAGCCTCTAGTCTGTCTCTTGTATAGAGTGAAGCGTATACAGGTGTCTCGCAGTGGTACCGGTTGAATCGTGGTACTTTGTGTCTTACCATTTGAGCCAGTTCATCTACTACGTGTACCTCAAGTTCGTCTTTGTGGCGTATAACAAAAACTTAACTTTCATCATGTTTTCTTCGAAAGCTGTGCTATCTTAGAGAAAAAACTTGTAGTCCAGACAATGATTTTACTCAAAATTCATACATTTACAGTTTTTGTCTATTTATATGTAAATAAAAACAAAAAATTTTTTTTTCAATAGATTTTTATTTTTATTATAACTACCTGCATATATACCCTGACTGACTCGAACTGCAACCAACTTCAGACTGCTATAATTTCCAAACCGTTAACTACTGTGAGCTCAAATTTTGACACATGACAGATAATTTTATTATTTACAAGCCTTTTATACGATTTGCGTCTCAGTTGTGTTGAAAAAATTTTATCCGCGATGGAATTCAAACGTGATAGTGTGATTGCTTCATATTTGGCTGGAAAACCACAAGTAGCTATCGTTAAAACCCTCCAGCACCTCATCGTGAATAAATCATTTGTGTCTCGAAACATAGCTCGTTACCGTGATACTGGCAGCGTTGCAAAACACCATGGAAGTGGTCATTAAAAAACAGCAACATTGACAGAAATGGTTCGGAGAGTGAAGGCTCGAATTGAATGAAATCCGCGTCGAAGTAGAAGAAAAATGGCTGTTTAGCTTAGCATATCGTTGGAACGGATGCAACACATACTGAAAAATGAGCTTGGGCTCAAGCCATTGAAGTTCCGAAAAGCACACGATCTTACACCACAACAGAAAAAAGTTAGAGTCGAAAAAGCGAAGAAGTTGCTACGCTTGCACGAAAGTGGTGAGTTGCCGAATTTGGTCCTTTCCGATGAGTCGCTATTTGTTATAGAGCAATATTTCAACAAACAAAATGACCGAGTTTACATGCCAGAGAGGTCTTTCGAAAATTTACACCTTCGGACGGCCACCAAAAAGTAGGCAGCACCGACGGTGATGGTTTGGGCCGCTATAACCGCCGATGGTCACTCTCCGCTCTTATTTTTGGACCGTGGCGTCAAAATTAATGCGATCGTATACCGTGAAACTCTCTTAGAGACAGTATTGAAGCCTTGGGCAAACAATCATTTCAACAGGAATCAGCACCGTCTCACAAAGCGCGCGTCAACCAAGATTGGTTAAAAAACAATGTTCCAGACTTCATTTCTTCGACACAATGGATTGCAAATTCTCCGGATGCAAATCCGTTGGATTTTTCTGTCTGTGGCATTTTGAAGGCGAAGGTTGGCACTAAAAAATAATAAAGTTTGAAGAACCTCAAACAAGCACTTCGCCGGGAATGGGCAAAAATACTGCAGAGCCACTTGCGTGCAGCGTGCGATACTTTCTTCGGCCGTCTCAAGGCCATTATTCGCGCCAAAGGTGGACATATTGAAAACTACTGATAGAGTTTGAAAATCGATGTATTTTACAACACTTTTTGCCTTGACGCAATAAAATTTATCAAAAAATTAAAAAATTAAGCATTTTAAAAAGTTGCAGTTCGAATCAGTCACCCTGTATACCTATAGTGTTTTCTAATAACGACCTGACAACTTTTTTTTTTAAATAAAAGGCAAACCATTTGAGATATTTCAAAAACTTTATTATTGGCTTAAAGTGCAATCAAAACATTTATGAATGGAACTCGACTTCGTTCATATGGTCACCGCGGGCACGTTTGCAGCGGTAGATTCGTTTGACCCAATTTCAACGACTCGGCCACACATTTCGGCCGAAACAGCCGCTCTTCCAACGTCGTCGGCCTGTTGGCATAAGCCAATGACTTAACGTAGCCCCACAGAAAATAGTCAAGCGGCGTTAAATCCCATGAATGAGGCGGCCAATCGACTGGCCCATGTCTTGAGATAACATGCTCACCATACTTACTCTTCAATAAATCGATTATAGCGTGTGCTGTGTGGCTTGTGGCACCATCCTGTTAAAACCACATGTCGTTTAAGCCCATATCTTCTAATTCAGGCCAAAAATAATCGGTGATCATGGCGCGATAATGCTGACCATTCACAGTAACGTGACGATCGTTATCGTCGACGAAAAAATATGGCCCAATAACGCCGCCGACATGCAAACCGCACCAAACAGCTATTTTTTGTGGATGAAGTGGTGATTCATGAAGAACATGTGAATTTTCACCTGACCGCGTTATTGAAGAACCCATTGAGCCAAAAATGAGCTTCGTCACTGAAGATGATTTTGCGATGAAATTCATCATCTTGACTCATCTTCTCCAGAACCCAATCGGAGAACGTTTGCAGACGTTGCTCGTTAGTGTACTTTACCATGATGAATATTTTGAGTTTACTGAATAAATTTACAGTGACAATTTGATGATTAGTGAAACAGTGCGTTCAAAAATTAAATTCAAAGCTGCCAAGTCCCTATTGGAAAACCCTATACATAACATCCTTAAAGTGTTCTCGTTAATTGGATTTTACCTTTTTAGAACTATTTGCAACTTATGTAAAATCAAACCTATAAGACTTCAGATACTCTTATTATAAAACTAATTTTATAAGCCTCAAACGAAGAAGCTACATGTATTTGTTTAGTTTGAAGGATCTTTTTCCCCTTGTATCTTAAATGTATCTTAAGACAATCACCTGTTCTAAAAATATTAATGACTGCACAACTCTACATAAAAAAGGCTTTCCAACATTATATACTTTATGGTAGAATGGTCGTATAATTACTTACAGGATTGCTGTTTGCTCATTGATATTATAAGGATTGCAAAACCACTCATATTGACATGCATATAAAAACATTTAACTAAACATATGTGTGGTACATTAATGTATGGCAACACCTACCGCTCATTTCCATTAAAAACAGATTTTAAATGCAACAAAAACCAAAAGAGTTTGTGAAACCAAAGCGAAACCTTGGTGTTGTATTGGATTGTGAGAGGAGTTATAACAATTATTTCAATGTAAACCAGTGGCACTTCAGTGGCAATTTGTAGTATGTTGAACCGAAAACCGAGCGATAAGCACCCGGGTTCGAGAAAAAAAGATGGCTTCTAGCTTTCTTCATGAATTTGATTGACGATACTGGTATCACTGCATATGCCATAGTCCAAAACATAATAAACGATACCGGTTTTTACGTGAACTGGGAGAGTTTCTTATGAGTAAGGCAGTAAGTCAGCTTTGAAAGTTATATTAGCCCAAGAGGTCGATCCTAAGGCATCTCGGCATCAGCTATCAGCTATGACTGGGGCTGTTTGTTCAAAGCACCCAGCTATGTCTGCGCAGGTTCCAATTTTTAGTTACATTTGGTAGAGTAATGGTTTGATCAACTTTTTCTGCTGAAAATCGGCTACGGATCTGAAAAAGTACATATGTATGTATTGGTATATATTTTAATTCGTCCGATTTTTTTTTTTCGAAATTTGAACGTTTATTTAAGAAAAACATGTACAATAGTATTATTCAAAGTATTGCCCATCTAAGGCTATGACTTTTTCCCATCTTTCTGGTAGTTTGTGGATCCCATCCCAAAAGAACTGCGCCGGCTTGGCAGCCAAGAATGAATCAAGTCAATTTTTGATATTCTGCTCTGATAAGAACCGTATTTCAGTGAGGGTGTTCTGCATTGACCGGAACAAATGGTAGTCAGAAGAGGCAAGGTCTGCTCTATAAGGCGGGTGGGGTAAGACTTCCCATCCACTGTTTTCCAAATAGTTCTTAACCGGAATAGCAACGTGGAGTCGAGCGTTGTCATGATGAAAAATTGTTGCCTCGTATCTGGTCGCATATTCCGGGTGTTTTCCGGCTACTGCTCTCTTCAAACGGATTAATTGTGTTTGGTAGCGTTGTCCATTGATGGTTTCACCGGGTTTTAGCAGCCCATAATACAGCACACCCATCTGATCCCACCAAATATAGAGCATTACCTTCGCGCCATGAATATTCGGTTTTGCTGTTGATTTGGCTGGTTGGCCGCGTTTCACATATATATGATTTTTTGCGCTTGGGGTTGACGTAATGGATCCATTTATTAAAACCAGTAACAATCCGATGCAAAAATGACTTCCTTTTGTGGCGTTCCAGCAGCATTTCGGACATGAAAAACCGCCTTTCGACGTCTCTCGGCTTGAGTTCATGTGGAACCCAATTTCCTTGATTTTGAATATATCCAGCTGTTTTTAAACGTTTTGAAACACCCAAAGATTCTGCGAGCCCTTCTTGTATTTGGCAACAATCTTCATAGAGTAATGCTTCCAGTTCTTCATCTTCAAACTTTTTTGGCTGCCCAGGACGTTCATCGTCTTCCAAGCTAAAATCACCACTTTTAAATCGTGCAAACCACTTTTGGCACGTTCGCTCAGCTAAGCTTCCACCAAAATACGATGACTTTCGGCAGCAGTTTTCTTCATATTAAAGTAATGAAGAAGAACTCCCCGCAAAAACACTTTCGGCACAAAGTTCGACATATTTGAGTGAAAAAAAATTATTGTTGTTTACGCTACAAATGAATGACATATACTGAAATGACGTACAATGACAGTAGCTTTCCAACGCATATTCCAATGGAATAATAACAATCTAATAATACAAGTTACGCCATCTCTTAGCATACCGCACGAATTATAGACCCAGAATAGTATTGCTTCTTTTGCCCTCTCATATGTCTTCTTTACTGTACACGTCAGACTGTTGTTAAGAAAGAGTAGTAATTGTATGTATGGTAAATTACACCTCTTCAGGACAACTCTGATTTTTTGTTTCCCTATAAAAAATTATTTAATAAAATATTAGTACTTACACAATTTTTTTAATAAAATTTTTGTTTTAATTCTTTAAATTTCAGATTTTCACAATCGGGAAACCTAAACCGTCATATGCGAGTCCATGGTACAAACAGCAATTTAATATCGTGACAAAAACCCAAAAGCTTCCATCACTATCACCATCTCAAGGAATACGGTATAAGCGACTTGGGTCCCGGGTCACAAAACTATCCTGGATACTATTTCTGTGCGTTAAACAAATCCAGAATGGATCGCTATCTGAATTAAAAAATCGGCGACCTTCAGCACTCATGTAATACTTATGTGTGCTAAGTATCAAAACGAAATTAAGAATTCAAAATAACTAACAAAAATAAAACCTTATACATACAATATATATATGTATATTTTAAGTAGATTTATGCTCAAATGTTAGTAAATAAATCATACTCTAGTGTAAATATAAACCTAACACAAATGAAAAAACGAATTTAATGGATCGAATTTTATATACAATACATATACACATGTGTACTCATAGAAACTCGTATTCATACATATTCCTCTAGTTATTAACTTGCTTTGTAGATACAAAATGAAATGAAAAAAAAAATAGTAAAACAATAACAATTAGAATTTTAGAAAAATGATATAATATTTAATCAAATAGAAAAACACGCATAAAATCAAACGAATGCAAAATGTGTAGTAAGTGTAATTAAATTAAAATTTTTAACTAAATTAAAGTTGTCCTATAAAAAAAGACGGCCGTTCTTTAACACCTGAGAAGTTATATTTTTTAAATTTGCAAAATTCGCAGGTGCTTAACTAGATGGTTTATATACAATACAACAAACAAATTTGAGAGATGAAACTCAATTCCATAATTGGGATAGTTGTAAATATATATATTTCCGAGTAATCGTACTACATAGAAATTATATACAGACATGCGTAGGTATACAAATTAATGTATAAATTAAGTATTAAAGTATTTTCCGTAAAACTTATTGTAATCCCACTGAAGCTCTAGTCACGTACCCTTGCCTAGTTTTGATTTTTATAACATTAAAACAAATAAAGAGTTATGAATTTAATTTGCTGTGATTTTAATTTGTTTTAACTCATTTTTAACATTGGAAAGAATAAGAGGTGTTATACTACACAATCTCAACATCTTGATATAAGAAGTCTCTCCAGTTAGGCCAATACTTAACTAACCGTCTCTAGTTGCTCTCTCCAAATGGGTTGGGGTCCCCTTCTACTTGTGTGTGCCGCCTAAACTGAGGGTTTCCTCTACTGCGTTGTCGCTTCGGGCTGGAGCATTAGTTTCCACTCTCTCTACCCGTCCTAGCTATTTAAGGTGACTGATACGTAGTCTTCTGTATAGTTCGTCCTTGAATCTTCTTCAAAACTCTTCAATATTTTAATATTTTACGAAAATTGTTTCTCTCGAAACGACGAAGATTCTTCGTTTTATTTTTACTGAAGTTTTGTTGCAAGAATTGTTAGCAGAGCAAAATTATAACTGTTGACCGTGACGTTCAATCCAGTTCGTTAATGATGTGCGTCCCTTCTTGTCGACATCATATCGTATACTTAGCTTCCCCCCATTTACCGCTAAACACAAATGAATGACTTATACTGAAATGACGTATTATGACAGTAGCTTTCCAATGCATGTTCCAATGGAATAATACAAGTTAGGCCATCTCTTATCAAGCCGCACGAATTAAGACCCAATAGTATATTAAATAATAAAATAACACAAATGGAATATAATTAAGTTTTCTTCATATTAAAGTAATGAAAAAGAACTCCCCGCAAAAACACTTTTTCAGGCACAAAGTTCGACATATTTGAGTGAAAAGAAATTATTGTTGCTTACGCTTCAAATGAATGACTTATACTGAAATGACGTATTATGACAGTAGCTTTCCAATGCATGTTCCAATGGAATAATACAAGTTAGGCCATCTCTTATCAAGCCGCACGAATTAAGACCCAATAGTATATTAAATAATAAAATAACACAAATGGAATATAATTAAGTTTTCTTCATATTAAAGTAATGAAAAAGAACTCCCCGCAAAAACACTTTTTCAGGCACAAAGTTCGACATATTTGAGTGAAAAGAAATTATTGTTGCTTACGCTTCAAATGAATGACTTATACTGAAATGACGTATTATGACAGTAGCTTTCCAATGCATGTTCCAATGGAATAATACAAGTTAGGCCATCTCTTATCAAGCCGCACGAATTAAGACCCAATAGTATATTAAATAATAAAATAACACAAATGGAATATAATTAAGTTTTCTTCATATTAAAGTAATGAAAAAGAACTCCCCGCAAAAACACTTTTTCAGGCACAAAGTTCGACATATTTGAGTGAAAAGAAATTATTGTTGCTTACGCTTCAAATGAATGACTTATACTGAAATGACGTATTATGACAGTAGCTTTCCAATGCATGTTCCAATGGAATAATACAAGTTAGGCCATCTCTTATCAAGCCGCACGAATTAAGACCCAATAGTATATTAAATAATAAAATAACACAAATGGAATATAATTAATCAAAAAATAATATCTGTGATTCCGGTAAAGAAGACTCCGCAACAAATAATAATATAATAAACAATAGGTAATGGTATTATTTGAAATTTAAACGTCTTCAAGAATCAAACAAAAATATCTAAAAAAAAAACAAAGTTAACCATAGGTTAAGTTTGATAAACAAATGGACAAATTAACTGTAAAACTGGAACAAATTGGTGCTAACCTATGGTTATGTGACAAGAGTGGTTAAAAAATCTCCAGTTGCCTAACCTGAGATCTAACCAACTGTGAGCAAACCTGGCCCTATGCCGACCTCTGTAGGTCAAAATTTAGTTATATGATTATACTATACATATTATTTATATACTAAATATATACACATGCGGTCATAAAAACCGCACCATATCAAAATGATTGAAAAATTGTTAATAACTACGATAATAATTTTTATAATGAAATGAAATTTTTGTTGAGTACTCCGCAGTAGTTTATAAGTGTTTCTATCTAATTTCCTTCTGTTTATTGAATGTTTGAAAAAAGATATAAACAAAGAAAGCAAAACCAGTTAATTTTCTTATTTTTTAAAATATTTTAATACAGTTATTGGTTAACAAAATCAAACGATATATTTTTTATGTATGTGTATATAAGATGTTTAGATATGCCACTTTTATCAAAAAATTATCAATCCCGAGTTGCAGCTCGATGCCTTCTAGAATAAAAGCGGTTATAACCGCCAAAGTATTCTAGAAGGCATCGAGTTTACTAGAAGTTCAGTAATATCCCTTGAAATTTCAGTATTCCATACATGTTCCAGAACCTCATTTAGCTTTTTTTTACTCTCTGATTTATGTTCAGCCACCTTACGTTTCATTACATGCCACAAGTGTTCGATTGGGTTTAAATCAGGCGAATTAGCTGGCCAGTCTAGTCTCATAATTCCGAGGTCATCAAACGTTGTCTTGAGCTGAAAATTATTGAAAGACTCTAGTTACTTGTCTGTATATTATTTATAAAATAGACATCTAGAAGTTGATTTATAACACTTTACTTACGGATTCGGCGCGGTGGCAAGGTGCAGAATCATCTTGAAAAATGCACTTGTCAGTATACGAATGATGCTATTTAATTACTGGTACCAAAAACTCCCTTACTACTCTCCATACTTTTGAGCGTTCATAGTTCCATCAACAAAATTCAAAGGGCCCAAAACGTAAAAAGAAAAACATCCCCAAACCATCTGGCTTTGAGAAAACTTCACTATTTTGACTACGCACTCGTCCTTGAAACTTTTACCTGCTGACCGCCGTACGTATGGAACGTATGGCACACAACAAATTAAATTTACTTTCATCGAACCATATCACACATCGCCATTCATCCTGCGTCCAATCTTCGTACTTTTTTGAACACGTCTTCCATATGAACCTATCTCCCGTAGCCGTCGGCGTATGGTTTCGGCGCATAGATCAACTTGATACTATATGTATATATACTTTTAATTATACTACAATATTCAGTATATCAAAATCTATACGCAACCAATTTTCTGTGTCGCTAATCGAAATTTCTTAGCCCTTGTTTTGGTAAAACAGCAAGGACTTTGGACTTTTATTGTCCTTGGTCTCACATTGGTATAATAACCAAAGTTGAGTTAGTCTCATTCTCACTTATTCACTTATATTTTGGATTTTTTTTTAAAGAACTTAACACACAACTGAATATGAAAACACTTATAATGCCCCAGCATGTGTTAAGTTTTTTGGAAAATGGGTTAGAGACCCAGAGGATGTTTTCAGCTTATTTCGATTCATGTATTCGTATGTCTGTGGAATAACAAGATTTAGGTTGTTCCTCCAAATAATAATAATAATACGAACAAATTAAAACGGTGGCATAGTTGCAGTTAATCGTAAAGTATACAGTAATTCACATATGAATCGTAACAGAATATGTTCTTCCATCTACGTAGATAATTATTATCCCTTTCTATCAGTGGTAAGTAAGTAAGCACACGGCAGTTGTGACGTTAGATAAAATAATTACTATTTTGACCATTAGTGAGTTATAGTTGTGAGTTATAGTTTTAGTGCATAGACTTACGTAAGTAAAAAGTGCACGTAAAAATGTCTCTTCGTGTGAATAAAATGTTGGAAATTGATAGGTCAAAGGCGAAAAGTAAATTCGATTTTTTTTATTCTATAGGACATTGTATGTATGTACCAATAAGTTTATCGAATTTTAATAAGTTCTCTTTTTTTAAATTTGTATTTAGCAAAAATAATGTCACTTACCATAATTAATGTAGTTCCCAATTAAACAAATGAAATGGAAAACCCAAAAGATTTATCGGAAATTCATTGTTCTGACAAAAACCATTCAATGAATGAATTGAATCCACGGCAGCCGATAGCGCATGAAACTAATTTTTCTTTCCATGAATGTGACTTCGACGTTGACTTAGGTTAGGTTAGGTTTAAGTGCCTGTTGAAAAACCAACCCACTTAGGCCTATTGGCCCATTGTGATGCCACGTAGATCTGTGATCTTCCAACTCTAGAATCCGTTTGAAGCTCTTAATAAAGCATAGGAGACTTTTAATGTCTATGTTGCTTAAGTCACTTAAGTCGTTTGTGGAAAAAGTCCCCTAGGTGGAGATTTATTCTTTGGGAAAGAGCTGGATATATACAGAGGAGGTGAGGGATTGTCTCCTCTTCCTCCTCATCCACACAGCTTCTGCAAAATCATAAGTAAACATGCCAAGTCTTCTTGCATGTTTATCTATGAGGCTGTGTCCGGTAATGACACCTATAATGGCACTAAGATGTTTTCTGTTTAGAAGAATTAGCTTTGGACAGATTTGTTTGGTCGCTAAGCATGTTGATACAACCGCCCATCTATGGTTTGTTATTCTATTAGCATCCAGCTTTATTTCTTGTTTGCACGTAGCGATAGGTATAACTAACACATGGGCTGAAAAGTTCCGTTTTATAGAAAAACACAAAATTTTTGCAAAATTCAACTTTATTTATCAATATAGTTGCCTTCGAGGGCGATACACTGATTGCAACGATTTTTCAATCTTTCGATACCAGTTTTGTAGTACGATTTCGGTTTAGCCTCAAAATAGACATCTGTTTCGGCGATTACTTCTTCATCGGTCTTAAATCTCTCTCCGGCGAACATTCTTTTGAGGTCTACGAACAAAATAAATAAAAATCTGGAGAATACGATGGGTGGAGAAGCAATTCGTAGCCGAATTTATTCAATTTTGCCATCGTTTTCATCGACTTGTGACACGGTGCGTTGTCTTGATGAAACAGCACTTTCTTTTTCTTCAAATGCAGCCATTTTTCTGTGATTTCAAACGCTCCAACAACGCAATGTAATAGTCGCTGTTGATAGCCTGCCCCTTTTGGAGATAGTCGATGAAAATTATTCCATGTGTATCCCAGCCGTGTATTGCCAGCCGACTATTAAGTTTTTGATCGTTTTCGCCACTCAGCTGACTGCCGACTTGACTCTGGTGTGAAGTGATGGAGCCAAGTTTCATCCATTGTCACATACCGACATTATTGCCGTTAAACAGCTTTAAACACTCCTCTGAATTATCAACACGTTGTTGTTTTAGGTCGACTGTGAGCAAACACGGCACCCACTTTGATTAGAGCTTTCGCATGTCCAAATATTCGTGTATGATATATCCAACACGCTTTTTTGATATCTTCTCGATCCACTTCACTCTACGGTCATTCGTAATCATTTTATGGGCTTTTTGATGTTTTCATCTGAAACAGCCCCTTTTGGACGTCCACTGCATGCATCATCTTCCGTGCTTGTATGACCACTTTTAATTTTTTAAATCAACTTGCGAATGGTTTGTTCGGCTGGTGCAGAGTCCGGATAACACTTATCAAGCCATTTCCTTGCATCGACTGCATTTTTTCCCATCAAAAAGCAATGATAAATCAACACACGAAATTGCTTTGAATCTATTTTTCTTTTTCCCAATAACAAAAGTTACTTTACTCACAACGCTATATCTCGAGAACTAATCGTCCGACAGTTGTCAAATTTATACACGTATCTTTTGATGGTTGATACTAACTGAAAATGGTATGGATTTAATTCAAGTGGTGCCCTCTCTTAGAAACGGACTTTTCAGCCCATGTATTATGTTTTCCTTTTTAGGTGTGATAGGTATAGTGGATCCAATTTTGGCAAGTTCGTCGGCTCTACAGTTCCCTGGAATGTCTCTATCTCCCAGCACCCAGCAAAGGTGAATGTTAACTGCTTCACCATCTCCATTAGAGATGATCGGCAGTCCATGACTGTTCTTGAATTTAGAGACCATGAGTCCAGGGATTTGTTAGCTGCCTGACTATCGGAGAAGATGCGGATATCCATTGCAAATATTACATTTTTCTTCAGTCAGGATAAGCTTCCTTAATTGCCAGAATTTCCGCCTGGAACAGGCTACAGCGATTGGGGAGGCGAAAGGGGAGGCTAAATTTAAGCTTATCGGCAAAAACACAACCACCAACCCCACTGACAGTTATTGAACCGTCAGTGTAAAAGTGTATTGAATTATCATCCAGTAAGACATTTTCCTCCCACAAGGATCTGGAAGGAATCCTTACATGCAAACAAGTCAAACCGTTGTTTGGGTATGTTGTAGTCGATGTTTCATGGTAGGATTCCTAATGCGTTAAAATGTGCGTGGCCAAAATGTTTATTTGCCCACTGTGAAGTCTCTTTAAGTCGAATAGTTTCGTTGGCAGCTACTTGTCTGCTTTAAATGTCGAGGGGTGTAAGATGAAACAGAATGTCCAGAGCAGCGAAGGGAGTAGTGCGTAGGGCTCCACTTATGCCCAGATTTGCTGTTCTTTGGTCGACGTTGACTTACTCTAGATTCAAGTATTTTTTTTGTTTTCAAAAACTGATATATCTGATCTATCGCAAGGAATTATCAAAGAAGTACCTAACTTGGTGCCGTAAAATAAGGCCAACTTTCAAAAATTGGTCTTTATATCTTTTTACCAAATTGAAATAACGTCGACTTATTTTGAGAAATAGAGTCAAGTTGGCCTTATTTCTCTTTAATAAGGTGTAATAAGGCCGACTTTAATAGTTCATATCATTGTAGGTGCCGTGAAATAACGCCGAATTCCTTTGTCAAAGTGAAGTAAAGCCGAATATTAGCAATCGGCTTTTTTTCACTTTGTGAAAGCGAAATAATGTCGATCGACCTTATTTCACTTTTCGTTCTCTTTAATATTGTTTTAATATAAATAAATTGTCATTATATCATGCTAAAAATGGTTAAAATAAACAGTACCATGTCAAATCGACCAATTACAATTACAACTAAAATACAATTGCTAAGAAGTTATAGGTGCCTGCCTGACAATTATTGAGCGACGAAGTCGCGTGAACGTCTAATCTCTACGGAGAAAAGGGTGAAATCCTTTTAGCGAACTAAAAGTTCGTTTTCTTTCCTAAAACCTTCGCAGATTTCATACATACAAACTGATTCACCAAACTAGCCATTTTAACGATTTGTATTACTCAAAGTTACAAACAACAAACATTGATTACTTTAAATTTGGTGGCCGTGGTGTAGTGGTATATGCATAAACTCCTCAAGCAGAAGGTTGCGGGTTCGAATCCCTTGCTAGGCAATTCTCTAAAAAAAATCTTTTCGTAGAATTTCCCGTCGACGTCAACTCTGACATGAAGGCATAACACTAATGTTAGAGTGGTTGCTGGCTGGACTAAATGTAACGAACTAACAACTAGCACGTACTGAGACCCACTGGTTGAGGATATACTTGCTCGTCCCGTCCAGTTTGACAACCACCTCTGGGAAAAATATCGAAATATTATACACCTGAGATTCAAACTACACCACCCGCCCGCGCCCTGGAGAAAACCAGTAAAAGGGTATTCATATCTCCTTGGTGCGCTCGCGGGATTATAAAAAAAAAAAAATACGTTAACCCCAACAGCAGTCGTATTTATACCGACAGCGCACGCCAATACAAAGGTATTGAGAAAATGTTCCCTATTTCTACGACTCGTGAAATTACAAACCACAGCAAAGGCGAATATGTTGACAAGACCGATGCAACCAATATTATAAATAATCTTGAGAATCAGAACAAGCTTCTGAAAAAATCAATTTTATGCTGCAATACAACGCAGCACCTTCACCAATATATGGCACTTTTCTTTTACCGGAAATACTGCCTTGAAAAAAATTATAAGAACGTCATGGGGTCCCAAATCACGGAATTTTTAATTGACGTAAAAAAAGTGTACCCAGGTTTTGTCAAAGGTAAAGAAAGTGTTACAGTTATATGACTGGGTAACTAAAAATATAAAGAATATGGATTTATCCTACGTGACCACACAGAAGTATAATGAAGAAAAATTATTTATGGAATCGAGATTTTCTATCGGGTATATATTTTAATTCGTGCTTTTTTTCAAAAATTTAAAGTATTGCCCATCTGAAGCTATGACTTTTTCCCATCTTTCTGGCAATTTGTGGATCCCATTCCAAAAGAACTGCGCCGGCTTGGCAGCCAAGAATGAATCAAGCCAACTTTTGATATTCTGCTCTGATGTGGAATGTATTTCAGTGAGGGCGTTCTACATCGACCGGAACAAATGGTAGTCAGAAGGGGCAAGGTCTGTTCTATAAGGCGGGTGGGGTAAAACTTCCCATCCACTGTTTTCCAAATAGTTCTTAACCGGAATAGCAACGTGGGCCGAGCGTTGTCATGATGGAAAATTATTGCCTCGTGTCTGGTCGCATATTCCGGGCGTTTTTCGGCTACTGTTCTCTTCAAACGGATTAATTGTGTTCGGTAGCGGTAGTCCATTGATAGTTTCACCCGCTCGATCCCACCAAATACAGAGCATTACCTTCGCGCCATGGATATTCAGCTTTGCCGTTGATTTGGCTGGTTGGTCGGGTTTCACATATGATTTTTTGCGCTTGGGGTTGTCGTAATGAATCCATTTTTCATCACTAGTAACAATCCGATGCAAAAATGACTTCCTTTTGTCGCGTTCCAGCAGCATTTCGGACATGCAAAACCGCCTTTCGACGTCTCTCGGCTTGAGTTCATGTAGAACCCAATTTCCTTGCTTTTGAATGTATCCAGCTGCTTTTAAACGTTTTGAAATGGCTGCTTGAGTGACACCCAAAGATTCTGCGAGCTCTTCTTGTGTTTGGCAACAATCTTCATAGAGTAATGCTTCCAGTTCTTCATCTTCAAACTTTTTTGGCTGCCCAGGACGTTCATAGTCTTCCAAGCCAAAATCACTACTTTTAAATCGTGCAAACCACTTTTGGCACATTCGCTCAGCTAGCGCATGTTTACCATAAACTTCCACCAAAATACGATGTCTTTCGGCAGCAGTTTTCTTCATACTTAAGTAATGAAGAGAACTCCCCGCAAAAACACTTTTTCAGGCACAAAGTTCGACATATTTGAGTGAAAAAAATGACGTATACTGAAATGACGTACAATGACAGTAGCTTTCCAACGCATGTCCCAATGAATAATAGCAATGTAATAATACAACTTACGCCATCTCTTAGCAAACGAATAGAACCAATAATTTAAGAATTGTGCCGGAAATAAGAAAACTTCATCATATTTCATCTGTTTCACAAGGAAAATATTTTTCCTTTTCATCGGAAGAATATGTATAGGGTTTTCCAATAGGGACTTGACAACTTTGAATTTAATTTGTGAACGCACTCTTTCACTAATCATCAAACATTTTCATCGTGGTAAAGTACACTAACGAGCAACGTCTGAAAATTATAAAAATTTTTTACAGATATTTGGAGTCGGGGACTGCAATTTTAAGAGCATTAACTCCAATTTTCGGTCGTAATTCTCGCCCTAGTAGACAGGCAATAACAAGTTTAGTGCAAAAATTTGAGTCTACATATTCGTTGTGTGATGTTGCCGTGTCAGTAAGACAACGGGTTGGTCGAAGTGTCGAAAATATCGCTGCCGTTCAGACGTCCGTAGCAAACGATCCAAATCAGTCAATTCCACGGCGTTCTCAAGAATTGGGCATCGCTTAAACCACATTATGGCGTATTTTGCGTAAGGATCTTGGTTTACACCCATACAAGATCAAGCTGACTCAAGAATTGAAGCTGATGGACTATTTGAAGCGACGTAAGTTCTCCGATTGGGTTCTGGAGAAAATGCGCCAAGATGATGAATTTCATCGCAAAATCATCTTCAGTGACGAAGCTCATTTTTGGCTCAATGGGTTGGTCAATAAGCAAAATATGCGTTATTGGTCGGGTGAAAACCCACATGTGCTTCATGAATCACCGCTTCATCCAAAAAAAATAACTGCTTGGTGCGGTTTGCATTCCGGCGGCGTTATTAGGCCATGTAAATGGTCAGCGTTATCTCACCATGATCACCGATTATTTTTGGCCCGAATTGGAAGATATGGACTTGGACGACATGTGGTTTCAATGGGATGGTACCACAAGCTACACAGCACACGCTACAATCGATTTCTAGAAGAGTAAGTATGGTGAGTGTGTTATCTCAAGACATGGGTTAGTCGATTAGCCGCCCCGTTCGTACGATTTAACGCCGCTTGACTATTTTCTGTGGGGCTACGTTAAGTCATTGGCTTATGCCAACACGCCGACGACGTTGGAAGAGCTCAGAGCCAACATTGAACGCGAAATAGCGGACTTTTCGGCCGAAATGTGTGGCCAAATCGTTAAAAATTGGTTTCAACGAATCGACCGCTGCAAACGTTCCCGCGGTGGGCATATGAACGAAGTCGAATTCCATTAATAAATGTTTTGATTGTACTTTAAGCCAATAATAGAGTTTTTAAAATATTTCAAATGGTTTGCCTTTTATTTAAAAAAAGTTGTTAAGTCGTTATTAGAAAACCCTATATATACTCTTAAAAGATAATAAATAATAATTTTTTTAATTTTTAAGGCCTTGGGATACAAAGGCCCCAGTGTGACTTTTTTTTAAATGAAAATATTTATTGCATAATATTTAGCCGCTTACAAAATATTATTTTGACCGAACCCATGGAGATCCCAACTTGAAATTTGAAATGGAAATAGAGGACGAACCTCTCTATAATATAACATAAAAAATAATAATAAAAAAATATATATATCATTTTTTGAGTTATTCAAGGATATATGTAAAAAGGATATTCTGGAATAGCCTTCGTCCTTGAAAATAAAAATTATTGCAAATTTTTGAAAGTTCACCTTTTCCTGAATTCAACGAGGTAAATTTTTTTAAATTCTGATGAGCAGGTCCAAAGTTATGATTTTTTTAAATATTTTAAATATTTAAATAGAAAGCATAAATTTTGATTTTTTTGCCAATTTTTGAAGTTCCGTTACACGCAAACTATATCAAATTTGCTTTATGATTCGTACCACTCCAATGAGTATTTCTACCACTTTTCAGTCAAATCGGAGAGAGGTCGTTCAGAGCTATCCATATAGCTTCGGCGATTTATCGTGGAATGACCCAAATTTGTGTTATACTTTCTTTTGTGGCTTAATAGCAATCTATCAGTTGACTTCATCGACCACAAATTTTTAGAAGAAGGTCATAGTCATATGGAGAACGATAGTGATCCTGTTCAAATTCATGTGAGAAGAGACTGGCGTTAACTCATTAAAGCAGTTGGACCTAAGATTACTGTCATCGAAATGAAAAGGTCTGAGAGAGGGAGAATGGCAAAAAGGTTATTTATACTTCTGTGACTTCGTTACGAAGAGGACCTTAAAAATATTGTACAAAATTCTTCAAAATTTTACTCATTTTACCAGAATCTTTGTTCCAACATCGATGAAGTCAACACTAAATCAAACTTGAAAAACATCCTTTAATTTAATTTTTTTTTTTTCTGCTAAACTTATTATGCTTGCGGGATCTTCATTGTTTTTTATTTTTTTTACTTCCATTAAAATAGCTACTTTTTGATGAACTATTTATTTTTTCATAACTTTTCATTTACCATTGTTTGTTTGTGCGTGGAGAAAAAATAAATTTGTTTGGTTTCAAGATTTAATCTAAATTCATTTCGAACGTCAGTAAGTGCATTGTTTTTATTCCATGCAAATGTAGCCTATGTCCATTTCCAGACAATGTATAGTAACATTCGGTTTGGTTTAATAAAAGTAAGTAATAAAAGTAAGACTTTGGTTTGTGTGATTTGTATAATAACAAGTTAACCTACCTTTTTTTCGTAGGAAAAAAACAAAATAAGTCAAATATTTTCGTACCATTGGTTCAAAACAAAAACAAAAAAAAAAAAACGAACTATTCGACTTTAAAATAAATTTATACTTTAATTACAACACGTCTGTCTTGTTCGCGTTCCACCAAAAAAGAGAAAGCGGGAAAAGGAAGTGCCCGAAAAAGGATGGACTGTCCAAACACCAAAAATGGCTCCTAAGCAGTACAGTTTTACGATTGTCGTGGTGGTACACGTTTGCCAGAATAACTATTTTCCCCTTTTGTTCTTACTACAAAACGAAAATACTACGTATGTTAGATATATGCGTATACAGAAACTTCCAAAAATTCAACAAAAGGAACCCAAAGCAATTTATCTACACTGAATTCAACATAATTCCACTAACTGAATACACGCTTGACCTAATAAGAAGGATCATAAAGAGACCGAGTTACTCCGAAAATGATGTAATCAACGAATTATTTGAAGATCAATGCGAAATCCCTTGGTCTGACTCCCCCTACCAATTACCTATTAGTATAATATCTAAGAATGAACCTATCAACTTTAACTTTAAAACAATTCCTGGCCAGAATCGTGGCTAAATCAAAAATTCTATACAATCTATTGTATATAACAGTCAATATAAAATAAAGTAAAAAAGTTAAAACAATAAATAAAACAAAAAAGAATTATTTATATATGTTTATCATATAAACTCAAACATAACCTCCAAACCATTTCATTATGTATTATTTCATCGTTTTTTCTGTATAGTACTTAAAAAAAGTAGAAAAAAATGGCAACGGAATTTATTTATATTTTAAGTGAACATGAACAAAATCAAGTATTATATCTAAGTTATTAAATTTTATTCACGGACAGTAAGTTTATACAAATAATCAGATCTAATCTCATCATGGGCTTTCGTATTTACTCGTATAATATTAAAATGTCAAAATCAAAACACTCAAAACAAATAACAAAATTAGACAAAGAAATACATATAAAATGAATTAAAAAAGAAAGGCTTTTAAAGAAATCATTTCAGAGTAATAACTGTCATGATATTACCAAATTAAGAAAAGGTAGAAAGAGGCAAAAATTGTCGACTCTTATAACAAATAGGAAAGAAATGTGTCACTCAGTTCCGTGGACAAGAGCTAAATGTAAATGTAAAATTAACGCCATGTTGGTACTTTCTTTATGGTGACACAAATTCTAATAAAACAAGAGACCATACGTTGAAAATTCTAGTTAGTAATTTATTATTAGAAAGAAAAAAATTCGTATATGTAATCGTTTTAATCAAAAGTCTCAATAAATATGCGGTAGATTATTTTTGTATCACTATTCGAATAAGCAATGTAGGCGCACCTTAATGTAAGTGATCCTTCCTGCTGCTAACGTTGCCATCTACATAATTCTACAATACATAATTCTGGGCACGCTTTGTCGTTTCTCCATTTAAGAACTGAATTGGAATCTTAACCTAGTAGCGGGAGAACGCACAAGGGCGTAAGTACAATTAAAATATTATCTATGTACACTTTAATCTTCAATTAATAATATTGACTACAAACGAAATTCCTAGGAAATAAAACCATCAGTGTTATTATTTGGCCCTTCCGCCTAGGATCCACAATAAATTTTTATTTCGCCCATTTTTGAGCTTTCCTTTGGCGAAGGGCCAGCAGAGCCCTCACTGGAGAAACGTACAGCAGTGCTTGCAATAGCCGTGCAACGACCAGGTAGAAGCGAGGGGCAGAAGTAGAACGCCAATTCACTGTGGTGGAAGACACCAAATCGCATTCAGCGAAGCCTATAGGTTTACCCAACAGCCGTGCAAACGAAGCACCCTATCGGAGAGTAGAACGAGGAAAGTAGGTAGCATCAGCAACACCATAGAAGCACCAACGCCCGAAAGGAGAAGTGGGTTGGAAATCAAAGTGAATACATTTTTGATTGTGTTAGTGGGTCTTGGCACTAGTGCGTTACAACCGCTGCTGCCGTTAGATAGTAGGTCAGTTTAATTTACAAATTTACAAATTTACCATTTCATATGCCACGAACGCAGTCAGGTCAAAGTGTAGAAGGGGGCGACAGTGTCGAGACGGAGGAATTGAACTTCACGATGCGTGAGCAAAATGTAGTGACAACGAGTAGCACGTCTGTGGAAGCCATGTTGGCTTCCAGGACCTGCAAGCAGAGCTTTCTAGAAAAAATCAAAGGTTGTTGGAGAGCGAAGAGCTACGTGGTCAGCAAACACGAATTGGGGTGAGGCTGTAGGGTCAGTCAACCCAGCAGTGTGGCATCGAGAGCTAGTGTGAATGGGGGTGAGACCTTGAAAATAGTCAGCGCAGCCAGTGCACCACAGGGAATTAGTGCGAACCATTGTGAGAATGTTGACACAGTTAACAGAGCCAGTTTGTTACCAATCGTCACCGTGAACGTGGATGAACCAGAAGCAGCCTTAGCATACGGCTGTGTGCTGTGCACGACAACACAGTTGGAGTGGTAGAGGATGCACAAAGAAAATTCAAAAGTTATTGCATATCCCGAATAGTTCTTTTGAGTCGGAAAGGAGGGCACCGCTGCAAATCAGTCCAGCGCACCAAAGCCGCTGATAACAGATCAACACGCAACCAGCAGTGCTTACACACACATCCACAGTGGTTTCGAGACTTATTTAAAATTCTACGAGGGATGGAGCGTAAGACAGTGGCCGACTGTTAGAAGAAGCAGTATTAACCAAGCTTGGCTGGGCGGTTTACGGACCGGGCATAGGTGAATCAGAGATTTCGGTACGCCACCGTTGGATAATCTTGATCAAATGGTGAACGACTACATCACTAGAGATGGCCTAATTGGAGAGGTCGAGAAGAACGTTAAGTCACTTAAAGATGTTCGAGCAAGGTCAATTATGGAGAAAACTACCCATGGGAAAGGAATGCCATTTGAAACCGGATTAATATGGAAACTGGAGGACACAGTCCCGCCGTCTAATCGAGCTTTGGCAGAGCAGAGCTTCCAAGCACTTGAAAAGAAGCTTCAACGAGATGCGAGATTCCACCAAGAATATTGCCGTATAATGAAAGAATACGAGGAAAAGGGATATGCGAGAAAGTTGAACTCAGTCGAGGCTGCAACAAGAGAGCCTCGGACATGGTACCTCATTGCCTCATTTCGGAATTAGTAACCCGAACAAGCCTGGAAAAATACGGCAGATTTTTGATGCAGCTGCGGAAATTGGAGGCGTCTCATTGAACTCTGCCTTGCTTCGTGAACCCGATCAATGTCAAGATCTCCTAGGCGTATTGATGATGTTTAGGGAAGAGATAGTAGGAGTGTACGCAGATATAGTGGAGTTGTTCCATGTGTACCCAGGTGCTATGGTGCGGAGTTCGTGTCTGCACAAATAGAGCTTCACATTTTCGCTGTTGCGAATGAAAGAATGAAAGCGCATTTGATGCCTTAGGCTACTGGAGGATGGCCGGTCCGCGCAACGTATCACATATTACGTTTGTTTGAAAACGAAGTGCGCACTACCTAAATTGACGTCGATCCCGCGCCTGGAACTGCAATCTCTAGTGCTAGCTACTTCTGAGACATAATGTGAAGCAGTCTCGAGCTGTAATGTGGAGCGACTCTCAAACCGTCTTGTCATGGATAAAGTTAGACGATCGACGATATAAGCCTAACGTGGCACACAGGGTCAACGAAATCCTGGAAAATAGCAAAGTCACTGAGTGGAGATGGCTTACGAGTGCGCTGAATCCAGCAGATTTTAGTAATCGCCTGAAGGACGAGAAGAGGAAATCGTTTTGGGATTTCTTACAGAAAGCGAATCTTCATGGCCGATTGTGGAACCTTGTACAGAGAGCTCCGCACAAAGTTTCACCAATGAAGAGAAAGAGTGATAGGATGGATTCCGCGTTTCGTAAATAATTGACTCCAGTCCCTATTTGAAAGAACGGAGGGGGGATTCGAAGGCATCAGAGTTGGTAATGGCGGACCTAGCTATTTGTCGTGGTATTCAAATGGATGTATTTGCCGGAGATTACAGTGCCTTGTCCTCTGGTGGCGAAATCCAGAAAAGCAGCAAACTTACGCCCTGCCTGAATGATCATGACATAATGCCATGGCAGTTGCAGCCCATACTCATCAGCCCATGGTGATGCCGAAGGACCATTACGTGACCAAATTAATAGTCAGTCACTACCATAAGCTGGTAAGCCATCAAAAGAATGAAACCATAATAGCCGAATTACGACGAAGATATTGGATTCCTCATATAAGGGTCGCCGTGCAACATGCCGCAGTTACATGCCAAACATAAAGGCTAAATAGACCTGCTGGTGGGTCAACTACCGGAAAATTTGCTAACGCCATTCGTAAGACCCTATACCTACATACATGGGCTTAGATTACATGGGTCCTTTCCTAGTGGATAGTGTCTGATACACGGAAAAACGATAGATTGCGCTATTTACCTGTTTGGCCACACGCGCAGTTCATTTGGAAATTGCACGGGACCTCTCAACCAACGCTTGTTTAACATTTATTCGGAATTCATCGGAAGAGGAGCTCCAGTTCGCATTCGTTCGGACAACGCCACTAACTATCGGAACTGACCGGGAGCTATAAGGCCAAACAAAGGAGTTTGACCATGGTAGAAAAGCCAACGTTTTAGGGAACAGTAGAATAGACTGGGTTTTCAATTGCCCTTTAAACCCCCACGCAGGAGGATGCTGGGAACGATTAGTAAGAAGTGTAAAAGGAGCTATGGGACACGCCCTGTATAACTAGAGCTTACAAGAGCCTACTCGCGACCACTTACACACATACCTTTACACTGATGAACCCCTTATTCCTATGTACAAGCAACTCCGAACAGACCCCTCATTCGCAATGAAGATGCATTGGTTGCAACCCGGAATCAGCAGCGGTAGCAGAAGGAAAGTGCAGCAAAAACTAAAAAGATTTCGGAAAAAGTGGCTGGCTGAATATCTTCCACACCTGTGTCGACATACAAAATGGTTTAAGCCAATAAAACCTCTTTCTATAGGAGACCTCATGCTTGTATGCGACAACATTTTATTGTAATTATCTCGGGCTAAAATGTGATTTATAGACGTCAAATCATATCGTAAAAAATCGGGATTTAATGAAGATTTATGTGGATTTGGCTTGCTAGATCCCGGATTTAGTTTTTGTGGAGTCAAAGCATTACTAATTAGTACTATTATCATCAATTAATGATTGAGAATATATTCAGTAAACTTATAGACACGACACGACATGCTTCAAAACAGGAACATATACGAGTACCGAGACACGAAACGATTCGACATGCTTTAACACAGGAACCTAGTACGAGTAAACAGACACGACATGCGTAAAAATAGTAAAATCGGAGACGAAAAATTTTAAATACGATCTGAGTATTGAGACATTATGAATGTGCTCTCATTCACCATGGAGCATCTATGCGCCGTCTATTTTATTTAGTTTTTATTGTCTTATACATTTGTTCTATACCATGTAGCTTGGCAGCACCTTGCCTAATATTGACAGCTGTCAAAAATCCAAATTGATTGCGTACATAACCTATCAGTTCTGAGAAGCGGTGGATTTGTTTATCCCGAATTCAGTTAGCATTTAATAAATAAATTAAACTAAATTAAAAATTAAAATAAAATAAAATAAAACAATAATGGATAACGACGCAAGAGTGAATACATTCTTCGTTTCGGAAAAGATTTCGAAAATCCGCTGGGTGCCAGAACAGTTTAAAGACAGTGAACGATTTCTAACTGGTAGCTGGGATTCTAGCAAGAACGCTGTAAAAATTTGGAAACTTGAAAAGAACCAGTATTCAGATGATTACGATGAGTGCATTCCAAAATGTAATGACAGAACATTCATTGCTGGAGATGTCACTGGTCTGGAACTGTTGAATATGGATCATGTTGCCGTTTCGTCATCGGATGGTAAGTATAGACGTTTATTTCGTTATGTGTTCAGCGCTTGGCATTAGAATTTCTTTTTTCAGGAGCTATCAGTGTACTTGAAATTAGGCGAGCGGTAGAGGAAGATCGTCTACGAGTAGCTGGCAAATCAATTCTTCTACACAAACTGAACTCTGGAAAGCCAGCGCCCTGTACGAATTTGTCAGTTTTCAGCAAGGACATTGCCACCGTGGGAGAAGATGGAAGGTGATTATTTGAATATTTTTATGGCTACAAATGAATTATGCAATTCTATCCTTAGATTAAACGTTATATCAGCTCATAATTTGAGTATCATCAGAACCATCAATGCCGATAGCTGCTCTCTAACTGCAGTGTCATACATCAATCCCAAAGAAGTAAGCTTGCGTCTCAATTTGCCAATAAATTATGTGCTCAATATCAGAATTAATTAGGTTCTAACAGCAAACAGAATGGGAGTCATAAAAATGTTTGACATTCGATCGGACACTGAGGAGTCAACAACTTCATTTATGATTTCGTGTGAAGATGATCGCAAGTCGAATTATGTGTCCTGCTTGACATACCATCCCACGCAGAAGCACATAGTAAGTAATTGACGGGTCCACTTCATAAACTAACGCTCTAACTCACTTCTCTTGAAAGGTTCTTGCTGGAAGCGAAGAAGGCTCGATCACAGTTTGGGATCTACGTCAGCCAGGTTTTCCTGCTTCATATTTAAGCGCACATAGTAGTGCCATTACTGAAATCGGTTTCCATAAGTCCGAACCTTCTAAACTTTTTACAGCCTCGGAAAGTGGTGAAGTCTGGCAATGGACCCAGAATTCGATGGTCATTCCGAATGACATGGAACCACATAGTTTAAGACAGGAATCAGACAATACGAATCCTTGGTTGAATGGGGAACGTGCAAAGAGTCGCATCAATGTCACAGCGCTGATTACAGACCTTCGCAAACCTATCAATAGTTTCGACTCATTTGGCACCAAAATCATCTGCGGTAGTGACAGCGAAGCTGTCTACTTCATCGATAGTTTTATGTAAAAGAATCACCGTTATTAAAAATTAATCTTAAGTTATTTGTTTTATTTTTATTTTTTAATTTTTTTAATGGCATGCGGAAGAGTTCAATAAGCATACAAAACGCTTGATCCTTATCTGCCTTAGATAATAGAAAATCTGATTCAAGAATAAAACTGCATCTTTTAACAACGAAATGTGAGTAAAAGTTAGGTTTAGTAGTTGCTCTATTGCAAAAAAAAGCAAGAAAATCAAATGAAACCTGGATTTAAACATAATATTGGCTCCTTTGGACTCTGTATCTTATTATTTTACATTTACTGGACTCCTTTATAAACAAATGCAAGTTTAAGCATAAAATAGTTTGAACGTGTGATAAACTTCTTAATGCAGCTATTATTCGTTGAGAGTATACTACAGGCTCCATATCTCAAAAAAAAAAACGAAATGTTGGAGGTTTATTATAAAAGCCCGTGTAGAAAAAACAAATGCATTGCACGCCCATCAAAACAAATTTATAAAGAACATGAACACAGCAATAAACATCAGAAATCACAACTCTAATAGTTTGAAACAAAATATCAAAACTGATATCAAATCCTGCATAACACAAAATAGCACCCAATTATCAAATAACAGCTTGACAAAAATTCAAACATCTGCATTGTCCTCCACATCATTTTATTCAACATCGACAAAGTAACCAAAGGCAATCCAAATCTGTCAATTACCACTTAGGATGTAAACATAGAAGCATTCCGTACAATGACTTGTTTACAAGAGAAGATTGCATAAAATTATGTCGGATTAGACTGGAATGTCTGTGGAATGTCTTTTATCAAAACAAATCATGTCAGCGATGAGAACGCACTCACCGCCAAAATCTGAAACAGACATCTCAAAGAGCAAGCTGAGTCATTAAGGATAGGCTTCGCAGAGGAAATCTAAAAAAATCGGTGTGATTTTTTCTCAAAAATCGAGCAAATCAAAGACAGCTGGAATAGGCGCTTCGATGATGTAAGCAAACCGATATCACGCCTCGCTGAACGGATTGATAGCATCGAAGAGGAGACGAAAACAGCTACTTAGCTGCATCATGCACAAATCACATCAATTGAGCAACGGCTGAATGAACTATAGAGAAGAGTGACCGCTTGTGATGCTGTACTCTTTGGAGTACCAACACTTCCGAATGAGAATTTGAAGAAAATCTTCAACCGCATGTGTCACACAATTGACTGTAAGCCACCCTCTTCAGTAAATGATTTCCGTGTTAACACTATCTCAAAACACAAAAACAGAAGCACAACTACGTCGCCAATCAAGAGAGGAACACCATGCTTGCCTTCGTTGCAAACTACGCCTCTCCACGATCTTGGTATCGACTCCGAAGTTAGGTGTTTCCTGAACGAAAGCTTGACCAGGCAAACACGCACTCTGTTACGCAGTACTCTGGTACTCAGGCGAACAAATCAACTGTTCGCTGCACACATGAAACATGGGTTTCTCTACGACAAGAAATCGGAGAACACAAAAGGCTATCTTATCGAAAGCTCCGAAGACTTGTGTGCTGTTGCTGGTGCTGCCGCTGCTGAGACGTTTTAAGATAATTGCAGTTATTGTATGTAATTATTATTATTTAATTGTTTTTTTTTTTTTGCTTCTAGCTTTTGTTATCTACTTGTTTTATTCTTTTTTATATTTAATCTTCCTCAACATCCATTTGTAAATACTTACTGGCTGATGAAATTTTCGAATGTTCCTTTTAATTTTTTCCTTATTTCTCTTGCTTTTAAAATTAAAAATGAGCAAAATTTTAAATAACATTGTAGTGAGTCCCGCGAGTGATGGTAGGGACGAGAATATGCATTCGATGATTCGAATTCTTTGCGCGCAACAAAAGGGTTTCAAAATTTGTCATCTTAATACGCAAAGCTTGAATAATAGTTTCAAACTAGAAGAATTTAGATATCTCTTTATGGGATCACAGGTTGATGTTGTTTGTGTGTCTAAAACTTAGTTCCATCCTGATATTGAGGATATTGTGTATGATGTGGCAGGTTTTAAGATCCACCGTGGTGATAGAATAGGTCATGCTGGGATAGGTTCTGCTATTTATGTTCGCGAAAGTTTACAATTAACACCGGTTTGTAAATCAGCGCAGGACTCCGGGCTTGACCATTGCTTCGTCTACATCGTGTACGAGTCTGAAAAAATATTATTGGATATGCGTACAGAGCAGATCAACATGTATACTATTTTCCAATGATAAATGTACTGGCACAATTTTAATTGCAACTTAGTTGGCACTAGCGTTTCGTCGAAATTCGTGAATAGTTTCAAAGCGCTTAGTTTTTTTTTTCCAGTCAATACAAGTATTCCTACTCACTTCCAGGGTGACGCAAATACACTTATTGAGCTTTTTTTTGGTCAGCGACACAAATAAGGTCATACTTCACAATCAAATCCCAGCCCCTGCCTTCTTCAGATGCGATATGATCTTTTTAACCGTAGACTTTCAAATTAAACCGACGAAGTTTAGGTACCAGTTCAGAGATTCTAAAAATCTATATTACCAAGTTTTGTTGAACGACCTACAGCGTAATGATTGGAATAATGTTCGCTTTCTACAATCAGTTGTTGATAAAGTACTATCTCTTCAAAAGCAGATTAGATTTCTTTTTGATAAAAACTTTGCTGTGAAGTCTAAGGTTGTTCGTAAATCATCGCCACCCTGGTGAAGCAGTAGTATCATACAACTTATGCAAGAGCGAGATAGATCTTTTATTCATTGGAGGCGACATAAACTTGAAATAGTGCATCGTTTGTATCGTTAGCGATAAGAGCAGCTGCGAAAACGATCTATTACGAAAATAGATTGAGTCAAAACAGATCGATGAAATATACATGGAAAACCTTAAAAGAGCTAAAAATTGGAAAAAAAATTCCCTAAAGTTTCTGACGAAATTGATTGCGACCGTCTTAATCAAAAATTTGTCACAATGCCTACATCTCTCGCAACCGAACCGGGGAAAATACTTTTGAGTCATCAGAAATTGGTGCCCATAATGAATCTTGTGGCTTCATACCATATGCGTAAGTGACGTAGACGTTGTTGAGGCTGTATTGTCAATAAAGTCTAATGCAACAGGTATCAACGGAATTGATCCCAGGTTCATAACAACCTCCGAATATCCGCGTGAATGGAAAAAGGCAAAAATTATTCCAATCCCTAAAAAAGGAAGTACTGAATACAGAACCATTGCAGTTATGCCTTTTTTGATTAAGGTTTTCAAAAAAGTAATTTTAAAACGAATTCAAACGTACGAGTATTTGACATCGAAAAAACTTCTTAGCGGTAGTCAGTCGAGATTTCGTGCTAAACACAGCTACAAAACTGCCTACATGTCCGTAATTGATGACATAAGGAAGTCGTTGGATAAAAATTTGTAGCGTTTTTGATACTTTTAGACTTCTCCAAAGCTTTCGATACGGTGAATCACATTCTGCTATGTCGAAAACTTCAGAGCATGTACAAATTTTCAAAAGAGTCAGGAAAGCTAATGTACCCTTACTTAGTAAAGAGATTGCAATGTGTTGTGGTTAATGCAAAGTCTTCCAGCTTTCTTAAAGTTTTGTGTGGCTTATTTTGTTTTAAATGTACATCAACGATTTGTCTCTTATTTCTCGACGTTCCCTGATCCATATGTATCCCGATGATGTGCTATTGTATATGAGTGGTCCTGTTGATATTTTGCACGAGGTCGTTGTACAAATTAACGTAGAGTTGAATGATTTCTAGTTCTAAGCCCAACGTATCTTTCTCATCTTAACTCCAACAAAATCGAAAGTCCTAGCCATAAATAGAAAGGCACTACCATAGACGTTCCACCCTTGCCGCCGATTAAACTTGGTCAAGAAATCGTCTCATATGTCAAAACTGCTAAAAACCTTGGACTTATCTTTAATGACACCCTTACCTGGGATGACCATATTAATGCTGTTATCGGAAATTTGGGAGGTCTTCGATTGCTCTGAAATTGTTTACACCACCTACAATAAGGAAAATGATGGCAAAAGTGCTCTAACTGGCAATTTTACTATATGGACGTGGGGGTAAGGTTGATTCTGGAAGTAAAAGAAGGCTTAATGTTATCTACAGCAATATCACTCGCTATGTGTATGGACTTCGAAGATTGGATCACGTATCAGCTTATTCAAAAGTTCTCGTTGGCTATTCATTCGACCATCTCTTAGTTTCCCGCTCTCTATGACACACCAACTTGAGTACCTATATTGTAGATTATGTTTTCCGCGTTCGCAAACGACTTTCGTTTTGATTTCAACAACATACTCATGCCTAATCTCGGAACGCCAGTTCTTTGTTCATGCTGTCCGCCTCTCTATTTTGAGGCATTTAAAAAGTTTGTATAATTAGGAACCCTTTATCGTAATTTTTTTTTTTTTCTGTTCTAATTGTAAAAACCCAATTCTTTTTCTTCTTTTATTTCCATTTTTGTCTTAAGACTTAAATTCTGTAATTTTTTCGTAACTTTCCATCTTGCTATTTCAAATTTGTTTACTTAATATTAAGGCTTTCACTAATTTATAAAATTTTCTTTTTGCAAAATACGGCATCCTTTATGGATGCCCAGATGCCTTTTATAAAGAATTTTGTAAATTTATTTGGAAATTATTTGATTAAATAAATAAATAAATAAAAAGATGACTGAAGAGTTACTCATCCGTCCATTGTGCACTATGTTATGCAGGACGCAGTTAGGTCTCAATTATACAGCCTACATATGTACATGTATCTTCATTCTGATGACTGAAAGTGATTTCTTCGGCCAGATCAGTCAAGGTGGTGAAAATTCTGCTTGAAATATACTTGTTTATCAGCTGGAATTAGGCTCTGCATAAGAATATGTCAGTAGCCCATTAAAATCACACTAAGGAGCAAAGGCAACTCCATTGCAGTACTCGATTCAATGGAATCCTCTTAACCCTTAAACCCTACCCATACCTGGAGAAACACTACTACTACCCTGGGGTCTAGAAAACCCCAATATAGTTTTGTTGTTATTTCAAAAACAAAAATATGTTTTTATACAAATTATTTTTTATTAAGAATACACACGTAATTGAATATTAAAATACCTTAAAGTTTAGAATCGAGGCATTCTTGGCACACAGACCGGCTATGTTCGCCGCAAAGGGGGTTTCGGCACTTGCCGCATCTAATTTTCGTTTTCCTGTCCTTATCCCTTGGACAGATTGCACATCTTTTTTTTCCATTTACAGATGGATTGGGCTCAACTAATGACCGTTTCTTTTTTAAAATATCTCCGAGGAGAACTTAGAGATTTGCATGTGAAGTTGGCCAAGTAAATCGTTCTTTCGTTTGGGGCGTGATGAGGTCAAGTGCAAGTTTTTTAAGGAAATGGCGCCTTTTCTGGCGCTGATTTGATGAAATTTTCAGAAGAACATATGAGTTAACACCCACTATATTCAATAAACCGTAAAACATAGCTATCGGCCATCGCTTGGTACGTCTGGATACACTGTACCTATGACAAAGTTGGTCAATCAAATCAACACCACATTTTGTCTTATTGTAGAGTTCCACCATCTCAGGTAATTGGTTTCTTGCATCGGGATCTGGTATGCGTTGTTGATAACAAAGGAACAATTTTTTTTTTTTTTTTGTTTGGATTTTGGTGGGCAGTATAACAATAAAACAAGCTCTTTAGAAAAAACAAATTTTGCTGTGTTGCGATCACGATTGGTTAAATCAATAAAAGAAGGTGGAATTTCTCACTTTATTTTGAAGCAATTCCTTTGCTACAGGTATTGATGTAAACCAGTTATCACAAGTGAGATTTCGGTTACTGCCGTGAATTGTCTCCGTCAACTTCATAGTATAAAAATGCGCAGATGGAATATTTTTAGGAGCTGAATCTTTCCCCAAATATACGAAAGCATCTAGCATATATACTGTTTTGGAGTCGCATAACATCAAAATTTTTATATCGTACTAATCGGTTTTGCTTGGAATGTACATTTTAAATACGCACCTTCCTGTGAATCCCAATAACATTTCGTACAAAGTACATCAGTCTGAAGCACTATACAGTTTGCTCGAAACACTGACAATATGATCAAAAAATTCTCTTATTGGTTATCCCTTTGCTGACGTTCTTCTCTTGTAGAGCGTTCATCAAAGCGCAAACAGTTGGTAAGGAACTCATATATTGCTTGAGTCCTTAATAGTGACATGATTTATGTGTAGAACTCCTGCTAAATAGTGCAGTCCAAATAACGCCTTTATTTCTCTTATATTCGTGTCCTTAGCAGTAGAAGGGCGCACGCTTCTGGAAGTCGATAAATCCTCATTTTCGACGTAATTCATATGCTCAGAAGCCCTGTTACTTTTATATGAGGCTCGTCTGCGATTTCAACGTTGGTATATACCACTATTGTTGAAAGTTTTTCAGTGGTAAAAAACAAACTCCATGCCTCTTCCTCTGTTCTCAACCGACGAGCTCCACCCTTTGGTCCAGGAGGATGAAGCAAAATGTTCTTTGCGTAGTTCTAGTTCTCACCGGTGGTTCCCCAGTCCATTTGAATCCGTTTTTCCCGTTTAAACATTTAGGAACACTCAATACTCGAAGAAAATTCCCTGAGACATAGTTAGACAAAGGCACATCATCGTCACTATTATTTTCCGATGAGTCTGAACCAATATCGTCAATGATTACATCGTCTCCAAGGTCACTTAGATTTTCAGGGACCACAATGTCATGTACATCTTCTTCCATATCATCGCCTTCATGCAACCATCGGCAGTTATCTTCATCCATATTATTAAAACGTACAATTCTATTACTTAATCAACTTACCAATCGAATGAATTAAAAAACAATAAAACACGAAAACTCGAATATATTACAGTATTCCTACCCTGGAGTCTAGGGAACCGGAAGTTGTTATAATTACGACTGCACCGCACGCGCAATTAAAAATTACTAATGACAAGACGACTACTGATACATTAGGGGATTAGCTTGAATAGCGCCATCGTGCGGTTTGTAGTTGAAAAAATATTCACGAAAATTTAGTTTATGCATCGCGCTGGAACCCAGGTAGGGTTTAAGGGTTAAGCAATCATGTTATGGTCACAAAAATTAGATGCAAAGCAGAACAGCTAAAGAGGAATTAAGCACAGGGTGGAATTAAGAAGGGTAGAGCATAATCTTTTTCTTCTATATTAGGATTTCGGTTCGAGTTCTTCGATTAAATCGAAGTAGCAACGGTCAACTTCGGAACGTCATTGATATTATATGTGAGCAGCTAATATTATTATCAGCATGCATACATTTTAAGTAGTTGGAGGTGTTTAATGTGTTCTCGTAAGTACGTTGTATGATAATACTATCAAATTGTTGTTCATTTTTATTCCGGGTCACAATATTTTTCAAGATAGTTTTTCATTAAACCGACTTCCAAGTCCCAACCTACTATTTCAGGTTCTTTTATGCACAGCAACTGGGTCTCATCAACCCCATAGGGGGATGTGGGCGCTTTGTTTAACAACCAGCACCACGTAATTTTCAAGACTTGGCAGCACTCCGAGCCAAAGAAAAAATTTAGTCACTCCTGTAAACCCAGAAAACCATTTTGGCGCCAATTGTTTTTTGTTTACATCTTTTAAATTTTACCAATCTATATTGTTTAGCCTTTGTTGCTTTATCCACTTTTTTTAGTTTTATATAAATTATTGTTGTAATTAAATTTACTGACTAGAATCATTTTAAGATGATACCAAAACGTGCTAAATCAGTCGATGTAAGTAACATACATTTTCTATTCTTCGTTTAAACTAATTTTAAAATTGATTAAAGGAGACTGTTGCTGTTGATGCAGTGGCAGAAAACCCACCGAAGCGACGCAGTACTCGAATAACGCGTAGCACACGCTTACTTGCTGATGGAACTCCATCTCCAGAAAAGCCTAGTCAAAGGCAGCTTCCCTTTGTTAAGTATAAAGGAGAAATCAAATACTTCACTCAGGCAATAGACATTGCAGCCACTTCGGATGAGCTAATGTAGGTCTTAAAATTGCCTTTTATGAGCTCTACTTTACATTTGACTAATAATTACAGACAATGGGTCAATATTCAAGAAGATGTTGTTCCAATAGCATTCGACATGGAGTGGCCGTTCTCTTTTCAGACGGGAAGTGGTAAATCGGCTTTGATTCAACTGTGTGCCAATGAGAAGGTTTGTTACCTATTCCACTTGACTGAACTGAAAAAGATTCCTGCAGCCTTAATGGCTCTATTGTCACATCCTAAAGTTCGTTTACATGGAGTCAATATTAAGAAGTATGCATTGTGGGAAATGTTATGTGTTTCGCAGAGTTATAATTAAAAAAAAAAAAAATGTTTTCTTTAAGCGACATAAGAAAACTGAAGAGAGACTTCCCAGAAGTAACTGTGGATACTTTAATTGAGAATTGCATTGACTTGGGACCTTGGTGCAATGAAGTGTGCAATACTGGTGGACGTTGGAGTTTAGATCGCTTATCTTGCTATATTGTGAGTATTTCGATCTTTCAGTGATTGCAGTTGTTAATTTTTTGTATTTTCGAAACAGTGTCGGAAGGCTGTTGACAAAAATAAGAAGGTTCGCATGAGCAAATGGCATGTTGTTCCGCTTAACGATAATCAGAAGTTGTATGCCGCAATAGACGTTTATGTAAGCTTCAAGTTACATATATATACATATACATACTATATTTGCTTTTTTTATTTGTATAAGAAAGTTTTGGACTACAAATTCAGTCCCTAATGAATAATCTTTAAAGGCAATATCATTTTCATTTCTAAACAATTATCTAATATCTAATGTTGCACCATTTGGTTTTCCTTAGTATATCGTGTTGTCCAAGAGTCGTTTATTTCAAATGATCAGCATCCCTCAGTCTTGAATGAATACTAATTGATGAACTTCTAGAACTATGGACTCAAATTTCCACGAAAAATTCACTTAGAAATCATGGGTTTTGAAAAACCGCATTTGCGCTTTCAAAGCTAATCATTACAATGATATTCATTACAGTCAACGGTCTGTTATAACCAAAGTCTACAACTTGGCCTCTTAGTATGGACAATCTAAGATTGATATCTCTGCGTTGTCGTACTGCACCTGGTGATTCAATACTTTGCTTTTGTCTTCTTTTTTTCTGTCGAAACAAATGAATTTTTTATTCTTTCGAAGAAAGATGAGTGCCTACAGTAACAGCACCCACCATGTCAGCGTCGAGTACCTGACGTAAGCCGGACATTCAAAGAGCTAGTGCTTCTCGGTGTCATCACCTTTACTGCAAACGCCGCAGGATGTTGTATCACTTATGCCCATCATGTTTAAGTGCTTAGCAAAAGTGTAGTGCCCCGTCACGGCGTCAGTAAGCAACCTGATTGAGTGACAGCAGGAAGGCCGCTGAGTTCTTAGAGACGTTGGAAAGCCTTGGTGGAGTCAAGTCATCTGCAATTATGAATATGAAATCCAACTGTTAATGGAAGTCTTAACTGATGACCCAGGCAGACCTGGTTCGGGTTTTGAAAATTCCCGATCGCAGACAATACTCAGTGAATTCAGCATTCCGATTGCGTTCAGTGAGGTCTGGAATTTTCGAACTATCTGGGAAATCGTAAAAGGATTCAACAAAGCTTTAAACGCAGTTTGACTGTCTTTACAAATGCAAATGTTTTGCCTCCTCCACGCTTGTAAAACAGACGCAAGTTTTCTTAACGTTAACTCGTTAAATCGTCCTTCAAAAGACACCAGCGTCGTATACCTTATCGGTTTTGCAACCATCCGTAAAGACCCGACTACACTCCTTCAGATTCTGTCCGAAACCAATCTCGGGCACAGAAAAAATCGGTTTTGTATTTTTTTCTGCAGCAGGAGTTCTGGTGTTATTGCGTCAGATAGCATGTGTTGTACTAAAGACCACTTCTTTTTAAATGGAAGATGGCTTTGAGAATGAAGCGAATGATATAAATATCAAGGGAAGGTTGACTCCCCAAAGACAATTAGTGAATACTTTACTCACCCCGAACGTTTCGCATCAAGTTACATTGAGCGTGGTCACCGCTCACCGGTCAGCTCATTAATGTTAATTTACGCGATTAATCCCATAAATGATTAATAATGTTATCAAACAATCGCGAAAGCCTCAAAATTTATATCGCCAGAGACCGTTTAAGATTTCAATAGTGCCTTTACCAATAGTCTTGAAATGAGGAGCCGTACGAAAAACTAAGAAATTTTGCATACAGAATTCCTAGTCTACTGACGACGTTTCAATCATACTTCGATTTTTATGAATGATTTTCTTCTTTTATGCGAATGGCTTGTTTAGTTTGACAAGCTTTCACATGAGTACGTAACTGCTTACGTTACTAAATCTACGAGTACGACTATTTCGAACGCAACCTAACATAAAACTCTGCTGGGTTTCCGAAAGTAAAATTTAAGTACTAGCAATCTTCAGTGAGAATCCCATTCTGCAATATTAAGCAAGATATACTATATACTAATTATATCTTTTGACTAGGAGTAAACAAGAGCAATATGAAGTACTTATTGTACTTAACATATTGTTGACGAATAAGGATACTGAGTTAAAACATTGTAGCAGAAAGGTAAACAGTCGACTGGTAACTATTTGAACTGAAGGTGAGTCGATGCTGAGAATATAGCCTATCTTCACAGTATAGGGTTAGAATTAGGACACGTATAAATAGATTTTTAATGTTGTTCCTTAATTTCATAAACACTTTGTGTATATTCTGAACTGAAAACAGAAAAATAGCCAGTAACGATTCTCTTATAAAGATTTCTTAAATCAAATAAAATACTAAAACAAAAAGAAAATACTTAGTCCAAATAAAAAATGCAAAAAAAAAGAAAAACATTTAAACACAAACATAAATCAAGTACGCATTGAAAAGGCTAACTGTTTCAAATTTGTCAGTGGCATTTTCTACTTTTATGATATCGCAGCAACTCTTCAGTGAGTTTTATATTTGGTATCGTTGGCATCAGATACAAACCGCCATACCGCAGTCTAAATTTCCAGTTGCTGTGAGTAATACTTGCTTTTCGTGATGGTGTTATTGACGGTTTGAGTTCAATAAGCCGTATGCAAATTGTAGTTTCACTGATGCATGAGTAATTCGGCGGAATTTCATGGAACGAACTGTGAAACATTCTTTAGCAAATCAGCGAATCAGAATCTAACAGCTGTTTCGCTATCACCACTCCGGTGATATCAAACAGTGTACTCACACAGAATGTACGAAAGCCACGAGGAAGAAGGGTCAATCCCTATATGATAGGATAGGATTTTCTGCACCACCTTCAGTTTTTGCAATCTTTGCAAGATACGAGTATGCACCAGGCTAGCGTCCGCATCTGGTAATCTAAATACTTTATAAGCGTCCTTTAATAGAAAATTCGGAATCGATGCTGACAAGCTGAATACGATCAATGGTATAATATATTACGACATAGTTGTCATTGGAAACGCTGTCTTTTTTATTGTTTTAGAAGCTCGCTTCCACTTGGGTACGCCACATATAATGCAGCGATTAGTAAGAATGATTCTTCGCACGATTTCCTCGTTGGTGTTCGAGTTGGTAGCGGAAGAAAGGTGACGTTTTGTCCTAGGTGTCGATATTGTGTGCCCCTTTAGGTTGACAACATATATTTTGTTTGCATTTTCGAGTATGATGATTTCTCTATAGCTGACTTGTGAACTTCGAACAACTCTTTCTAGAACGATGTTGAACAAGTCACATGACAACGCCTGGTTTAAGTCAGTTTCTGACATTAAAGGTCGCGATTTTCTTATTACTGATATTGACGGAGTAGCGTGCATTCTCCATCTTTTTGTTGCATAGTCGAAAGAACTTGGCAGGGCTAGAAATGGCTCTTTAAGATTTGTCTCTACAGATGCCGTCATATGCAGCTTTGAAATCGATTAAAAAGTCATGTATATCGATTTGGAACTCCTGGGTTTCTTTCCAATATTTGCTTTAATGTGAAAATTTTATGGTGGACTTAGTTGGCCTAAAATCACACTGATAGGGCCCGGTTAGACTATTGACAAAGAGCCTTAGGCGTTCGTATAATACGCCAGACAGAATGCGACATTGGGGAGATTTATTTCTTTGTTCAGGGGATCTCCCTACTTTAAAATCAGATAAACATCTTTGAGGTTCCATTCGTCGGATATATTGTACTTTTGTCGACCTATGTTTTTGTGATGAGTTAATGTTTGCTGCGTATCCAATCATTACCTAACACTATAAACAGCTCTACAATTAAGCTATCGGGTCCAGCAATTTTGTCAGATTGATTATTGCCTTGACTTCATCTTGGTCGGATGAGGTTTCTCTTCATCGAGGTTGAATGGATCACTCACCGCAACTGTGGGATGTTGTTTGTAACCACCGATTAATAGTCTCATTCAGATTCTCAGTACCGACTGTAGCTCTACTATGAGGTCTTCTTCTCCATCCTTGCAAATTTTTTTTTATTAATTATAATACACATGTACAAAATTATATTGCCCAATTCTTTTTCCACAGATTGGTCAGCTGATTTATAGAGAACTTGAGAGGCGGGAAGCTCTGAAAAAGAAGAATGAGGCTGAATTCCTAGAGAAAAATGGAGAACAAGCTTTTAAGGCAGTCAAAGCACTCGGAGAAAACTTCTTAGAGCAGAGTGCCTAAAGGAAATAATTTTGTTTAAATGTTTAAAATGTTTAAAAAAAATGTTTAAATATTTAATTTTTACAATTTATTAAAAAAGTTTATTTATTATTTCTTTTAAAAAATGAGTTTTTTTTTTAATCTAGTTATGTACCATTGGAGTTCTTAAGGTTATTTAAAGGTCTTGCAGCGCAGATTGTATATTACTTGAATAACATCCTCATAAAAGTAGCGAATACATACATATATATGTACGTGTTTATATGGTTTATATGCGCACTAGAATTGCCATTATTCTATCGTAGTTAAAGGGTAGAAAGCTCTAATTCTGGTGACTTCAGTTGGTTTACACATAAGCTGTAGCAAAGTGGTAGTCATTGACTGTTAACTTAATGCACTGCTCAAGGAATAGTAAACCTTTGTGTGCACAATTTGTGGTAACTTGTTATTCCTGTAATTTATTCAAATGTCGAAGTGTTAGCGTGTACAAGTTTTTCTAAGCTATTTAGAAATAGTAACTTCCTATTTCACAATAATGAGCGTGGTATCTGGTGTGGTGGATGGATCAATAAAATCAATGAAACTTCAAACACCTTATGCTGTCAAAACAACACACTGCTTTTATGTTTCCTGACAACAAACAGTGCAAACAACTTCTACCTTAACAAAGGGGTAATTCAATAATTTGACCAAATGTGGAAAAAATGAATTTCATATGATAGAAGGAGAAGGTGTTGACGATTAGTTCGGAACAAACAAGCCAGTAAAATGGTTTCTTTTGATAGTCGAGTAGTCTTTTACTTGGTCACTGCATTCATCTAAAATAAGTCGGAAAGATCTACCTTGTAAATATGTGATTGCTGAATCACTACAGCTGTTTGAAAGACGTCTTCTAAAAAATTCAATATTCCTAAAATTAGTCAAAAATGAGCTCAGAAGACGACTCTACGAATAATTCTGATTATGATGAAGATTCATTTGAAAATGAAAGCATCGAGGAAGAGTTAGATGGTAACGAATCAATTGCAGAGAAAGAAAATGATGTTGATGGAGGTTCATCTGTGGATGATTTATTGCCAGAGAATGACATGGACGATGTAAGTTATGTGTACTTTTATAAAAATAAATGTTTGATGCGTATACTAAACATACAGTCACTTGCAAATTTATTTTCACATTGCATTGCTTGCACTTAAACCAACCTATAAAGCTGGAGAACTTTTCAAATAAGAACAAATTGTTTATTAACTTTTCTCATTTTTAATGTTTGCAGTTTTATTCAAACAATAAATAAAAAAATTAAACAAAATCCAACAGGTAATTGTTAAAATTATTTACACATCCATCGAACATAGGTAAAATTATTTACACAAGTGCAAATAACTGCATTTGGAAAGTAACTGTTCTAAATTTCTTTAGTTAAATGATATTTTACGCGGTGTCCAAATATTTTGATCAGTTTTGCTAGGTCTATACTAGAGAAAAGTTGTACGAAATGGCAAAAACTATTGAGCTTTCCCTTAAAAAAGAGGGGCCATTATTACAATATTTTAGGGAAGTGTTTCGGCAGTGGAACTCTGTAAAACATATGGTTGCAGCCGGAAAACAAATTAAAATATAAATTCTAATTTTAACGAATGTGGAACTGTAAAAAATAAAATTGGAAGAGGCAGAAGAAAGGTAACATCAAAAAGGGAAGTTGCTAAAATTGTTCGATCCTTCAAAAGTAACCCACGTGAAAGTGTTAAAAGTGTACACATGGACGCTACATATGGGCGGAAATTTTATTATTCTAACCCTAGAATGAAGGCCAAAAAAACCTTCACTCAACCCACACGACATTCCAAAGGAGGCAATATAATGATATGGGGTTGTATATCAAATAGTGGAGTAGGTCCACTTGTAAGGTGTTCGTTTAACATGAAATAGTCATTTGAACATTTTAAGCGACGTTGCACTGGTTGCTGGTTCAAGATATATCGGCAGCAATTTTATTCTTCAACATTACAATTCCCGGAACATTAAAAAGTATTTGGGCAGTAGTGGGTCAAGAAGTAAAATCTAGACTTCCTGAAAGCATTGGCAGATCTGCAGATCAAACTTGGAAGGGCTTTATAACTTCATTTTGTGCCATTCTAGTAGAGCTTAATGGACTCAATGCCAAGACGAGATGAATCTGTAAATAATTGTGTCATTTAGTTTTTTTGTATGATTTTAACAGTTGCTTGTTGGAATTTGATTATTTTTTTTTTATTTATAGTTTGAATAAAACTGCAAACATTAAAAATGAGAAAAGTTAATTGACAATTTGTTCTTATTTCAAAAGTTCTGCTTTATAGGTTGGTTAAAGTGCGAGAAATGTAATTTGTAAATAATTTTGCCAGTGATTGTATGTAATACTTTTTGGCGTTTTATTTTCGTTATGGGATTGCATTTTAAAATTTAAAATAATTTAATACATGTTATATTGTTTAAATAGTTTAGATAAGCAAAGCATGCAGGTAATAATGCAACCTTAGACCTATTTTAAACAATTTTGATAAAATATAAAAACGTTTGTGCTCTTTTCAAACCTTGAATATAATTTATGGTGTAACATAAACGGTGATAAGATTGATTTAGATCTTTGGTTACTCATATTTCTTAGTTTTTTTTTAATTTGAAATAACTTGTAGTGAAGCTACAAGTGTGTTTGCTTACATACACTATAGTATATAGGTAGAAATTTTGTCGTTGCAGGTTCGCATGACTTTTTCTATGGTGTTTGTAATGATTAAGAGCTAACGCAATGCCATAGCTATACTCGATTATGTCCTTCGCTTTGGGCCGCTATATTCATAGTATCTCAACGTACAATCAATTATGCACGACTAAAACACTACCTCCTTTGGCATCTTTCGCGATTAATCTTTGCAGAACATTGATTCAAAAACAACAGTTTTCTACCAAATCATCTTATTGCGCTTTGGATGAGCGATGATAGAAAACGAGCACTATAGAGAAAAGATTGAGGTAACGATACCGTCTGGAGTGAACCTAAACCTTAACCAACAAGCCTTTTTAGCTAGATTAGTTCAAAGTTTACTTTCTTCAATAACACAATCTCTCTCTGCTTCTAAACACCAATAGTAGACTAAACGGTCTGGATCGATAATATTCCCACGATCTAAGTATTATTTATCTATTTACTATGTACGTATATCCATTCCATTTTAGGCTTTTCATGTTAATTGTATAGCTATTATACAGGTCATAAAGACAAAAAACCGCACGCGTGTAAAAAAAAACTGAGGATACCCCGTTTCTCCCACTCTTGGCCGTAGTACTATTGCTTGCACTCTGTGTCTGCATACACAATTTATGCTGGCCCAGAGAGTATGCCTCCCCTTCTTCTAAAGAGGTGTTCTTCCACGCTGGAAAAACAACTACGTAAGCTTTTCCTACTTTTTGGCACTCTTTCCGAGCAAATGGAAAACGGTATTTGTCCAGCCCGTCCCTTAAAATGGCGAATATTTTCTCTCCTCCTACAAATCCATTTCATTTACGTCCCTTCTTTCAAGGGTAATGAAAACTCTGATAAACCGTCAGGTCATGAAATATCTTGAAACACGATAACTTCTCAATGATCTGCACTAGGGTTTTCGTAGCAACAGGTCCACTGATACCGTTAATTGAGGGAGGGATTGGAATTTTATATTTCCATATAAATAGAACAAGTTTTGGTGGGGTTTACTCACAATCCAACGAAGTACGCCCAACGAGATAATCTATTAAGATTTTGCTGTGAGTGTTCTTTAATAGTATTGAGATACTTTCCTGAGAGGGCTATTTTCGTTGTCCACTAAGTTCCAGGGAAGAAGTGAAAGGACACCGCCTTGTGGTGTACCTCTTCTGACTTATCTTTTAGGTCCCACCCAGTTTGGAGTTGATTATCCTTGTCTTTAGCATAAGACGGATCAACTTCCCAAGTGAGTCATCTACATCTAGAGTTAATAGCGCAGTCGTTACTCTCTCTAATGTGGGGATTGTTCAATGTGGCTATCAAGAGAATGTAGAACCGTTTCCAACGGCTTAATAGGCATGTTCAGCAAAAGCGGTGGATCAATTTTAGATCGTATATAGATATCAATCAGTCATCCTAGTGTTTTCGGACGGAAGACTATTAGGTCTAGGGTCCTTTGCGACAACATGAGAATATTTTTCAGCCTTGGAAATGAAAACTACATTCTCTCCATGACAAGAGAATGTGGATCATTTCAACGCAGCTCCTGATAATATTCTTTAACGTTTGCAGAATAATATCTGCAGGCCTTTGTAGGTATGCAGCTTGTGTTGTTTGAATCTACGCAGCGCCCAAAGTAGCTTGTATTTTGTAATCGAACTGTGAACTTTAGTTGCGGCTGCTTTAGTTGTAGTCCTGCTAAGGTGTTACCGGCGTGAACAGGGGGTTATTTGGAAAATGGGTATCCAGTAGAAGGTTGAGTGATCCATCACTTGATGCGATGCATCAGAGGTTGTTGGAGGCAGAGACTGTCATCATGTTTGATATCTCATAATCCATTTCAGGAAAAGATATCGGCCTTCCGAGATCTGAGGCAGTATTTCCTTCTAAGTTTAAAGGAGAAGAAGGTTGCTTATCATCGTACGACTCATCGTCTTTGTAAGCCCTTGGGGTTATAGACTCCAATCCGAAACGAATTATGATCTTAATCTAGTTTGGCGACTTTCCAGTGTACCTACGGCTTTTGTATAAAGATTGAGAGATCTTTGATTGGCGCAAGCGACAAGTTTGACGTGGCCTTGGTACCAGCTAGCATTGCTTGTGATGGGAGATAGTTCGGAATTTTCCCGCTCGAAAGCTTTAATTTGACCAACTGCCACCGTTCAGGTGAACTTGATCCGTCGCGCTTTTATCGACCACTGCGATCTTTATTTCATCTCTTAGTATTTCGCTAAAAGACCTCGGTTTCCTCTAACGATCTCCTCAGGCGCTTGAAGGAGCAATTCAACTTTTTGGGAACAGTAATCCGTCTTTTAGAATGATGTTGGCTCACTTTATCTTGTTCCTCATGTCTGCAGTTCTCTCAACCTCTGGAATGGATCCAAAGGATGGATGGGGCTTGATTGAGGGAGAAATTTTGCTGCTGCTAGGGGTAGATGAAGTGGTAGGACTAGTGTGAAGTAATCAAATATCGTCCCATTCCTTAACTTTTTCATATATCTGAACTCTTCGAAAGTGTTTTGTACCAAGTCATAAGCTTTCAGTGGAATGTCTTATTTCTCGTAGCTAACATTACTGACTGAATGTTCAATCATTATTACACTTCTTGTATTGAGTATGTCCGTCGTTCTTTAAAAAATGGTGAAGAAATCGAATATTACGGCAACTGATTTCACTAAGTCTTTCGATAAGATACCGGAATAATTGATCCTATCCAAAATGTCTGCCGACGGCTTTGAATACATATTACCAAAATGCACATCCTTTTACCTCAAAGATAGTTATTATAAAGTTTGGTTTAGATGTGCCTTGCCTGCTCCTTTTTTGGCTATCTCTGATATTCCACAAGACAGCTATCTAGCCCCTTTTATTTTCATCTTAATCTTAAACGATTTTGATAGGGTTATTAAATACTTCTCCCTCCCGCTTTTCACTAAGGATACCAAATTTTTTGGAACTATCTTCATCACAAGACACCAAACTTCTTCAGGACGACGACCCCTTTGGTGTCTCAAAAATTGTCTAAAGCTTAACATCTCCATATTCCAATCAATTACTTTATCGCAAGTGCAACCAGTCATCCCCAAGACTTTATCTCATCCGCGGACAACCTGTACCCCTGGTTCAATCACTCTGCGAGCAGTTGCATTTTATACAACGTAGATTTAAATATCTTTATAAAGTGGTATTCAAAAAAACTAAATTCCTACATTAACTTAGCTTAGCCCTTGATTGGGTAAGCCAGTTAAGCATGGTTCCCCTATCAGCGAGTTTATATGTCCAGAATTGAGAACATTCAGCATAATCTTCTTCGAATTGCTGTTCGTAGTCTGCCCTGGAACTCCTCTGCCTTTTCTTCCTCTTAAATCCACCCCAACCCTATTATTTCGAATACTATTGAAGAAGGCAGTCACGCAGCAGACAAGCACCTCTTATAGTTCCTATGAACTGATTTCCCATATTCTGCGAAAGGACAACTCTAACCTCAGCGTTTTCGATCTCAACCGATCTCCCATATTCCTTAAACTAGATTTCCTTCATCATTTCCGTAATCATAAAAAAAGTAAAAAAAAGTTAGCTCATAGTTTATAACCAAGTGCTATTCCACCATCGATAAAACTATGAAATCCTCAATTTAGTTGTTAACATTTGTTTTATCTAAGTGTATCTTAATTTGAAATGCTGGTGCGTGGGGCAAGGAGTTAACCATCAGCAATATAGTTTTATTTTGTTTAACTACAAATACTTTGCCGAAAAAAAAATGGAGGCTTTATCTTATTGTATATATGACTAAGTATAATCAATATTATCTAAATTATACAGATAGAAACACTAATCTTATCGTATTTCTTATGAACTTTGCAGAGCTTAAATGGTGTTCGTGATAAGCAATCGGATGAAGAATTAGACAAAGATCTTTCGATTTTGGACTCTGATGAAGAAGATATTGCAGTTTCAGAATTTGTCAACTCGCAACAAAATGAAGTACGTTCATATACAGCTACACAATCTGATTCACCGACCGAAGTACTCGTAAATGAACATGAGATTGAAGAAAGTGATTCTGCAGATAACTCAGAAGTGCAGATAATAAAAGAAGTTAAAACCATAGATACTCAAGAAACTTTATCTGGCAAAAAGACAATGGACGATATAAAGGATAATAGTATCGAATATGAGGACGATTTGTCTCAAAATGAAACGGATATAGAATTCAATATCACAAGCCAAACTCCAACTAGTTTTAATTCAGAAAACCATGCCTTCCATATGGACATCATTCCGAAAGCAACTCGTTCTAATGGTAACATACATCAAAGGTGTTATGTTTTTAAATACTGGTACATATACCATATACATAAATAATCTATAATTTGTTTGCAGGTCTACTAGAAATTCAAATAGAATAAGTCTGAGTTTTTCCAACGAACGAATGAGGGAAATTGAACGACATAACCAAATTTTGTTAAAGAAGATTCTCTCCCAAAAGCCACGCAAGGAAAATGTATCAAAAAATAAAAATTTTACCAAAATAAATTGTTTTAACCATTTGTTCTAAATTCTTGTAGGTGACTGGCTCAAATATGAGGACCTCGACTTCTGCTATCAATAGGAAAAAACAACAGCGTCAAATTGATTTGGATAATCAAGTTTTAAAAAGGAAAATTGAGGCAATATCATTGCGAAGACACCAGGATGCATATTAGAAACCATGCAAAGACAAAGCTAATAAATTTATATATTTTTATATTTTGCAAGTAATTTACAAGTGATATTTTTGCTTATACAACTAAATGAAATCAATCGAATAGTAATATATGAGAACTGTTATAATTTCCATATCGGTTTTGGGATTTAAATAATAACCTCAAGAGTTTGTAATAATGAAAAAGTGGTTCTCGTATTAAACTGTGTTTCCTGTGTCTGAAGAGAATATGGGACTCAAATAACAAGTCTCTACAGTTAGATCAATTCCAATTCTTAGATAAATGCCTCCCACTGTGAACTCTAAGTCGCTTGCTTTGTCCCTCCAGGTTAGTTTCGAATACTCTACGAGCCGGAGCAATAGTTTCCATCTAGGGCGAATTGCTCGGATGCGTAATTTTTTGACAAGATCTATGTCACCGTACAACTCATATACTTTGTCGTTGAATCTCCTCCTCCAAAGCCTGTCAATGCAAACGGGACCGAATATGTTATTTTACCGAGAATATCTTCATCCGCTTTCGACAGAGTTCTTGTATAGGTAGATTTTGTCCCTTACTATCTCTAGATTAAAACTGTCGACAGTGACGTTCTGTCCAGTTCGTTTGTGTTGTGCTTAAATTTTGTTTTCGCAGCATATACTTGCTTTATCCATATTTATCTCTAAATGCATTTTGGCAGCTTCCGTTTCAATTCTAGCAACCGCACCAGTGACCGCCCGCTTATTTATTTCAATCATTTTTAATGCATTTTAATTTATACTTCTTAAATTTACTATACTTATACTTATGTACATGCTACCAGAAAAAAATACTTAAAAGCTAGCTTAGCACAACTTAATTAACTTATTCTAACTTACGAGCTCTCCAAGCGGGTGCTTTAAGCTAAACTATGTTTTTATTTTATGTCTTTCGACATCTAATTTATAATTTTCAATAATAATAATTATTATTTAAATACTAAGTATTTAAAAAAAAAAAAATTAGGTAATTCCCCTTTTTTATTGTATTCATATAAAACTTTGACCGCTAGCTGAGTTCTGCTAATTATGTCAATATCATCGGCGTGCGATAGTAGTGTCACAAACTTTTAAAAGATCGTGCTTTCAGTGCTCTCCAACGTCATCCTGCAGGGTTGCTAAAACTAGATGGTGTCATATACGGCCCTAAAATCGATGAAAAGATGGTGAGTATTTTTTTTCCCCAAAATTTGTCTCTGTGTGAAAATTTGGTCGATTATCTACTTTCCTGGACTGAAACTACACTGATAGTGGCCTATTTAGTTCACAAGGTCACTTCCAGCAGCTTTGAATACCTCGCCCAATAAGCCGTCAGGTCCAGCAGATTTGTTGGATGTAAGATAAGATATTGCTATTCATGCTTCGTTTTAGTTAGGTGTACGAAAGTTTTGGCTATCGCATCTAAGTTGAATGGTCTATTTTAGCCGATGGACTATTCTAGGTGAGAAATTGGGCTTCGTTGGTGTTAGATAGTGTACAGAAGAAGTTTTCCCATATTCTTATCACCAACTGTAGTGAGGCTACTATAAGGTTTTCTTCTTCATCTCTAAAGGTTTCTGTAGGGGTCCTGTTCCTTGACACGTTTTAACACACAAGTGTCTATGACTACACTTAAAGTGTTTGAGAACGTGGGTTTTTTTGGAGAATGGGAGAAAGAGAGTAAGAATGATTTTTGGGCTCAGTTGTTATTTCGCTCCAAGGGTGGCATCCAACATTTAATGGAGAGATTAACTTATTAGTGTAAATGGATTTGTTGTATTCTAGGCAACCACTTATCTTATGTAACTTAAGTTGCCTGAAAAAAATAACGTCTTGCGGGCTCGGCTGGTATTGAACCCCGAATTGTCCGATTTGGAAGCCACGGCCACCCATCTGTTGGTAAGATGTCAGAACGTTATTCCTGGGGTACAAACTTTCAATATCTTCGATCGCTTGTTCGCGCGTTCTCGTGTTCTTTTTTTTTCTGGAGAGCCGATATCCATCCCGTTTCTTTTGCTCAGAGAGCTCATAAGCGGCTCCCGTAATTCCTTGCGAAACCACTTTGTAGGCTTAGCTTGTGATTTTTGGCATTCTTCATTAAACCAGGAATTTCTTGGTGATGGTCGGATGAAACCTAAAACGTCAGTTGCGGCTTCTCTAAAAACACGTTGGCAGACACTGGTTTGCAATACTTGATGCTGGTGACACAGGAAGTCTCTTGTGATTGAAACTTTTTTGCTTTATATTTTCGCATAGTAGGTAGTTCTTTTCTTTTCTGGTTCTTCAGAAATCCGTATTCATATTCATACAAAAATAAATGAAAATACGAAATACTGTTACTTTCATCCCTTTACACTGTGGTACAATCTCAGCCATAAATGAACTAACATAGATGGCAAACTTTCCAATACGTGTGAATTTTCATCAATGGCAATTTCCCTCCCTTTTTACACAAAACCCTGCCATTTTATTCGAAAAAAGGCCATCCACATTACACACACGCGTGCAAATCCCACACATTCTAGCAAATTTACTTGTAAATTGCCCTCATTTTACCAAATTCTGGCAAGTTAAGGGCTTGCAAAAGTATTAGTAGGATTTGACATCTAGGTTAGTTTATTTATGGTCTCAGCCAGACATTCATTTTTAGTAAAGCTAAAAGCTGATTGGTCCAATCTCCTACCCTTTAGAGAAAAGTAATTTTTTTCGCAAATACTTGGTCCTATCTGTCGAAAGACGAACACTTTTCCAACAACTTCAGTACAATGAAAAATAACAGTCTTCGCAATACCCCTTCCCTATAGTATATAGTCCGAATCGGTCAGATAGGCACATTGAAGTAGCTAACATGTTGGCTGAAAACTTCGTAGGCTAACATAGTAAAACATATTTTTTTGGTATAATTCGATTTTATTTTTCAACATAGTTGCCTTCGAGAGTAATAAAACGATTATAGCGGTCATGTAATGTTTCTATACGATTTCTCTTTAGCCTCAAAGTATGGTAAGCATCAATTTCAGCGATTAATTCTTCATTAGTGCTGAATTTTTTCCCAGTAAGCATTCTTTTGAGTTCTGCAAACAGCAAAAAATCACTGTGGTCAAATTTGGAGTTTACGGTGGATGGGGAAACAATTCGTAGCCTGAGTCATGCAATTTTGCCATCGTTTTGTTTTTGCTCGATTGTGCGTTCGCGCGGCACCCACTGTGCACACAGCTTTCGCATGTCCAAAAATTCATGTAAAATATGTCCAACATGCTCTTTTGATACCTTCAGATTCTCAGTTGTCTCGATCAACTCCACTTTACGGTTATTTGTAATTATTTTGTGAACTTTTTTCACGTGTTCGCCCGTAATAGCTTCTTTCGAACGTCAGCTGCGCACATCGTCTTCGGTGCTAATTTCGCCCCATTTTACTATAATTTGGCCAACTACTTTTTAGCGGTTGATTTTCTTGGAGCAGAGTTCGAATAATGTTTATCAAGCCAAGCTTTGGCTTCAACGATTTTTTTTATAGTCAAACAATGCTTTATTATAAAACGAAAATCTTTTTTTTTTCATTTTTTTTTTACAATAAACAAAATTGCTTAATAAACAATACTATATCTCAGGAAACAATTGTCCGACAACTGTCAAATTTATACAAGTGTCGTTTGAAGGTTAGTACTACTTTAAGCCATATGGATTTAATTCTAGTAACATCATCTATGTGTTAGCCTACGAACTTTTCAGCCGACCTGGTATAACAGAGTTGGAATTCGATAGCTCTCTTAGTAAATTGAAAGGGAAAACACCAAATAGGGATCTTGGATCTCTTACCCCATACTGAAAGACTTGCTTTCTTCAACAAATGCAAGGCTTTGCCGTTTATATAACAACATTTTTGATACCGGTATAATTCTTCATAGTTGAAAATAAGCTACCGTTTACCCATTCATAAGCCCAAAAACCAATAGACAATTTTAGAGGATTTCGCCCAATTTCTCTTCTTCCCTGTTTGTCGAAAGTCTTAGAAATTATTTGCCAGTCGCCTCCTATAGTTCATCAAATCCAATAAAAAAAAATTAGCTGTAACTAAGTTGCATTCAAACCTGATAGAGGTTTTGCCGATGCATTATTACATATCGACTTTTATATCGCCAATGCCTTGCTATCGCGAAATCACGTTCCACTTCTATCATTCGATTTTGAACGGGCCTGTGATAAAATTGGCATTCATCTTATAATTAATAAATTAAAGGCATAGGGTATCGGTCCTAAGACGTTTGGCTACATAAAATCTTTTCTTTCTAAAAGAAGAATTACAGTTAAAGTCAACAACTTCTTTTCATAAAATTTTCACAATGTCACAATGCCCTTCACAATGGCATTCCCCAAGGACCCCACCCTGTCTGGTTCTTTTCATAATTGCTTTTGACGAGATAAGCAAAATAATATTAAATTACAACCTTCTAGTTCACTGTAGTTATGCGGATAATGATCTAGTTCAAGCTATCCTATCTGAAGTTCTCAAAGACATTCTCAACTGGGCAACGAGCTCTAAATATTCATTAGATAAATTTGAGACACTGCATGTTTGCCGTAACTTCTTATGTCAACTTAAATATTCATAACGTAAATATACAAAATGTTTATAACTTGGGGATAATATTTAATAACAAATAAAACAATGTGGTTTGTTTAGAACTTAAGAAGGGCCTAGCTGTGAGAGTTTAAATCAAAATTGTTAATTGATTACCTTGTAAGAAAACAAACGTTCATTTAAATACTCTCTGCAACATGACAATATCTTTAGTTTTAAGTAAAATTGACTACGGGCTGTTTATACCATATAAGGCAAATATCCTAAGACAACGCTTAATCTCCTAAAATCAACCTACCATCAAGCCGTAAGGAGGAGCCTCAATGCATACTGAACATCTAGAATTAAAGATATGATGGCTGAATCAGGAATTCCCACTTTAGAAGAAAGACAATCTTCTCGCTTTCTCCATCAAGAATAGCTCGCACCATATTTACTACAAAAGAAATCGATCTTCCCATCAAATAAATGAAATATTTTTCTCCTTCTTATCCTCCCTGGTTCATAAAAAAATCCTTTCTCTTGCTATCGCTGTCAGAATACAACAAAGCCAACATAGGCAGCAAAACATACCAGGCCTTATGTTTGAAAACATATGCTTGAAAACATTTCCAAGCTTAAAATTAATGGATGGAACCTTATTTTCACGGACGGCTCAAAATCTGAACATATCACCTCCTTTCCTGTCACTTTGGAAAAAAGTTGTGTATTAAGGGCAGGTATTTTGATAGAAATCACAACTCTTTTAGCATTACTCGAAGCAGCAAAAATATCTATGAAACTCCGTTGGAAATTCATTATATGCACTGACAGTTCATCAGTCCTGACCGCCACTAGCAATCCAAACCATAGAAGTTGACTTATTAACCACATACGGAATATAGTGGTAGTAGTAGTATAGGGTGATTCATCGTGAGGTTTAATTTTCAATAGGCATTTTTTGACAGTTCACGCGTGACTCCTATCAAACTGCTTTGTCATTTTTGTTCAGTATCTCTTAGCAAGTCATCATGGAAAAACTCACACTACAACAGCGTCTCCAAATTGTTCGGCTGTATTACAAAAATAAGCGTTCTGGGAGAAATGTTTTTCGTGCGATTTGAGGAACTTACGGTGCGCATAATCGACCTACTGAAACCTATTGCTATTGCCAATAACATTCGCAAATTTGAGTCCCAGTTTACATTAGTGGATGATATTCGACCGATTAAACCACATCCAGCACGTAGTGAAGAGACTATAGCAGCTTGGCTTGGCGTATTTTACGTGAGAATCTCGGCCTAAAAGCGTACAAAATTCAACTTGTGCAAGAATTGAATCAGGCGACCTGAATTTGCGTCATATATTCAGTAAATGGGCTCTGGAAAAACTCAATGAAAATCCGGTGTTTTATCGTGAAATTTTGTTCAGTGATAAAGCTCATTTATGGCTCAATGGATACGTTTATAAACAAAATTGCCGTATTTGGGCTGATGAGCAACCCGAAGAGTACCAAAAGCTACTGTTACATCCATTAAAAACAACGGTATGGTGTGGTTTATGTGATGGTGGAATCATTGGTACATATTTCTTCAAAAATGAGGCAAATCAGAATGTTACCGTCAATGGTAACCGTTATCGTGTCATGCTAACGGATGTGCTTCCTGAAATTCAAGCACTACGAGCCAAACAGCGCGTAAAACAATGGACTTGTTGAGAAATCATTTTGTTGAACACTTCGTTTTACGTTTTGCTACGGTAAATTGGCCGCCTAGATTGTGCGATATCACACCTTTGGACTATTTTCTCTGGGGATATGTTAGGTTAATAAATAATAAGAATATTAATAATACGCTGTGGAACTTGATTGGCAGGCCGGAAAATAGCCTTTTTTTATGATCTTATGGTCCATACACCTTTTTATTATTTGTCGGAGCATATTTTATGATATTATTGGTGCACAATAATATCACACCAAAGGATTTTCTGTCCACTTGAAGTGCTTTTCTCTATTATATTCATTTAAATGCGCTCTCCAAATGAAGCAGTCTCTCTCCGAAGCAGAAACAGTTTCGGAACTACCCTCATTTTTATCACTGTCCATGAGAATATTGGCCAGACAAGAATGGAATTTGACGGACGTGCTTTGAAACGTTTGAGACTGAGAACCTATTCAATTTTTGACCTTTTATATACAGGAGAATCACAATCCTTTCTCCGTGTCTCTGTGTCAAGTTTAGTGGTTTCAGTACAGTCTAACTTATCAAACAAATGCAATAAATGGGATTCCACATGCTCTTTAACAACTTCATTAAAAAAAAATTAGTTTATAACTCGGGTCTAAGTATGTTGCAAGTGCGAATAAATTATTAGTGTGTAGTTTGCAGCGGTTGATCCCTTGGACCCAATTTTCAACGACTCGGCTGAAACGGCCGCTATTTCGCGTTCAATGTTGGCTCTGAGCCCTTCCAACGTCATCGGCGTGTTGGCATAAACCAATGACTTAACATAGCCATACAGAAAATAGTCAAGCGGCGTTAAATCGCACGTACGAGGTTGCCAACCGACTGGCCCATGTCTTGAGATAACACGCTCACCATACTTACTCTTCAATAAATCGATTGTAGCGTGTGCTGTGTGGCTTATGGCACCATCCTGTCCAAGTCCATATCTTCCAATTTGGACCAAAAATAATCGGTGTTCATGGCGCGATAACGCTGACCATTCACAGTAACGTGACGATCGTTATCGCCGAAAAAAAAATATTGCCCAATAACGCCGCCGGTATGCAAACCGCACCAAACAGTTATTTTTTGTGGATGAAGTGGTTATTCATGAAGCACATTAGGGTTTTCACCCGACCAATAACGCATATTTTGCTTATTGACGAACCCATTGATCCAAAAATGAGCTTCGTTACTGAAGATGATTTTGCGATGAAATTCATCATCTTGGCTCATCTTCTCTAGAACCCAATCGGAAAACGTAGCACGTTAGTGTACTGTACCATGATGAAAATGCTGAGTTTACTGAACAAATTGACAGTGACAGTTTGATGATTAGTGAAAGAGTGCATTTAACAAATTAAATTCAAAGTTATAAAATCCCTATTGGAAGACCCTATATATACCAAAAATAAATCTTAAATTAAAATATGATGATAATTTAGAACTTAATATTTGAGTACTATATATGTAATTCATTAATAAATATATTACAAATATACAAAATTACCGATGACTTCTCAATCTTTTTTTTTGTCTTTGCAGCTTATATTCTTTTTTTGCAATTAAAAAACATAGTGTTTTTAATCTACGAAGTCTCACTACTAGATGAGATCTTCATTCGTTTTTCTTCTGAAGAAAAAGAACAAATCTACGATCTCCATTAGGGATGTCACGGAGCCTCGACTCCGAATCCGATATGTCAGAATCTTCTGTTCTGACCTTTGAATCCGGCTTGGATTCCGATATAATCAAAACGGAGGTTTTTCGGACCACCTTCGGTAACGACCAATGAACACGAACGATAAAGAGTGATCGAGTTGTGACATGTTACAATACAACTGTATTTTTACTCCTTTATTTGTTTATATCATAAGCAGCTTTGTAATAGCACAGGCGACGAACCTCATCCAAAACGACCAAAAACTCAATAGTCGGTTGACAAGGTTATGGCATCCGTATTTTGGGATACACATGGAATAATTTTCATCGACTATCTCCAAATGAGGCAGACTATCAACAGCGACTATTAGATTGCGTTGTTGAAGTGTTTGAAGGACGAAATCGCAGAAAAACGGCCATATTTGAAGAAAAAGAAAGTGCTGTTTCACCAAGACAATGCACCGTGTCACAAGTCGATGAAAACGATGGCAAAATTGAATGAATTCGGCTACGAATTGCTTCCCCACCCACCGTATTCTCTAGAATATTTGGACATGTGAGAGCTCTGTTCAAAGTGGGTGCCGCGTTTGCTCACAGTCGACCAAAAACAACAACGTGTTGATGATTCAGAGGAGTGTTTAAAGCTGTTCAACCGCAATAAAGCCGAATTTTTGCGTCTTTGCAACGACACTTGCAAATGAAGTTGAATCATATGTCAAGGAATGGAAGATTACATTATATGATTTAGAGACTCAGGCTGTCTTTTTTACACGAAAAAGAAAAGCCTGTATCTTACCAAGCAACAAAATTATATTAAACAACATTCAAACAGATTGAAATTCAAGTACCAAGTATCTTGGGGTGTACTTAGATAAAACACTTACCTTTGGTCGTTATGTTCAAGAAACCTGGCTATAAAAATGTTATACCCTATTTTTCTGTCAATTTTTGGATCCCATCCCTAAAGAACTGCGCCGGCTTGGCAGCCAAGGATGAATCAAGCCAATTTTTGATATTCTGCTCTGATGTGAACCGTATTTCAGTGAGGGCGTTCTGCATCGACCGGAACAAATGGTAGTCAGAAGGGGCAAGGTCTGGGCTATGAGGCGAGTGGGGTAAGACTTTCCATCCACTGTTTTCCAAATAGTTCTTAGCCGGAATAGCAACGTGGGGCCGAGCGTTGTCATGATGGAAAATTATTGCCTTGTGTCTGGTCGCATATTCCGGGCGTTTTTCGGCTACTGCTCTCTTCAAACGGATTAATTGTGTTTCACCCGGTTTTAGCAGCTCATAATACAGCACACCCATCGGCTTTGCCGTTGATTTGTCTGGTTGGCCGGGTTTCACATATGATGTTTTGTGCTTGGGATTGTCGTAATGGATTCATTTTTCATCACCAGTAACAATCCGATGCAAAAATGACTTCCTTTTGTAACGTTCCAGCAGCATATCGGACATACAAAACCGCCTTTCGTTGTCTCTCGACTTGAGTTCATGTGGAAACCAATATAATATGAATATATCCAGCTGCTTTTAAATGTTTTGAAATGGCTGCTTGAGTGACACCCAATGATTCTGCGAGCTCTTCTTGTGTTTGGCAACAATTTTCAGTTCCAGTTCTTTATCTTCAAACTTTTTTGGCTGCCCAGGACGGTCATCGTTTTCCAAGCCAAAATCACCACTTTTAAATCGTGCAAACCACTTTTGGCACGTTCGCTCAGCTAGCGTATGTTCACCATAAACTTCCACCAAAATACGATGACTTTCCGCAGCAGTTTTCTTCATATTAATGTAATGAAGAAGAACTCCCCGCAAAAACACTTTTTCAGGCACAAAGTTCGACATATTTGAGTGAAAAAAAATTATTGTTTTTTACGCTTCAAATGAATGATAGATACTGAAATGATGTACAATGACAGTATCTTTCCAACGCATGTTCCAATGGAATAATAGCAATGGAATAATACAAGTTACGCCATCTCTTAGCAAGTTAAGTTAGACCTTCAGGCTTATGAAAATTTAATAAAGGATCTCCAATACAAATTACATAAAGATAGTAATAATATCGATCCTAATTTCCTTCTCCTATCCCACCAAGCAACAGAATTTCTCAAACAACTTGACAACCTTAAACCTAAATCCAAGAGTCGAAGAGCGTTAGATTTGTTAGGTACTGCCTGAAAGTGGATAACTGGCTCTTCAGACCACGATGAATTCAAAATTATCAAGTCTAAAATGCATAATATTCTACAAAACAATAATAAACAGGTGATAATTAATCAATCATCTAGGAAATAATAAATAATAGTACAAATAGAGGGTTTTCTAATAACGACTTGACAACTTTTTTTTTAAATAAAAGGCAAACCATTTGAGATATTTCAAAAACTTTATTATTGGCTTGAAGTACAATAAAACATTTATGAATGGAACTCGACTTCGTTCATATAGCCACCGCGGGCACGTTTGCAGCGGTCGATTCGTTGAACCCAATTTTCAACGACTCGGCCACACATTTCGGCGTTCAATGTTGGCTCTGAGTTCTTTCAATGTCGTCGGCGTGTTGACATAAACCAATGACTTAACGTAGCCCCACAGAAAATAGTCAAGCGGCGTTAAATCGCACGAACGAGGCGGCCAATCGACTGACTCATGTCTTGAGATAACAGGCTCACCATACTTACTCTTCAATAAATCGATTGTAGCGTGTGCTGTGTGGCTTTTGGCACCATCCTGTTGAAACCACATGTCGTCCAAGTTCATATCCTCCAATTCGGGCCAAAAATAATCGGTGATCATGGCGCGATAACGCTGACCATTCATAGTAACGTGACAATCGTTATCGTCGACGAAAAAATATGGCCGTTTGCCGGCATGCAAACTGCACCAAACAGTTATTTTTTGTGGATGAAGTGGTGATTCATGAAGCTAATGTGGGTTTTCACCCGACCAATATCGCAACGTCATTGAAGATAATTTTGCGATGAAATTCATCATCTCCAGAACTCAATCGGAGAACGTACTTCAAATGGTCCATCGGCTTCAAATCTTGAGTCAGCTTGATCTTGTATAGGTGTAAAATACGCCATAATGTGGTCTGAGCGATGTCCAATTCTTGAGAACGCCATGGAATTGACTGATTTGTATCGTTTGCTAAGGACGCCTGAGCGGCAGCGATATTTTCGACACTTCGACCAACCCGTTGTCTCACTGACACGGCAACATCACACATATGTAGATTCAAATTTTTGCACTAAACTTGTTATTGCCTGTCTACTAGGGCTAGAATTATGACCGAAAATTGGAGTTAACGCTCTTTAAGTTGCAGTTACTGACTCCGAATATCTGTAGAAAATTTTTATAATTTGCAGACGTTGCTCTTTAGTGTACTTTACCACGATGAAAATGTTGAGTTTACTGAATAAATTGACAGTGACAGTTTGATGATTAGTGAAAGAATGCGTTCACAAATTAAATTCAAAGTTGTCAAGTCCCTATTGGAAAACCTTATACTTGTGGAATTTTTTAAGATAAATAAATATATAGAAGGAATATACTATACAGTTATTAAATGTAAGTCAAACATTGTACAAGAAGAATTAAAATATATTGAATATGCCTTGTTATGAGCAAAAGCTAAAATCGTAAATTTCCTTTATTTTATCGAATATAGAATTAAAAATAAGTAAACATGTCTTTGTTAAGGACAAATTACCCTATATTAATTTAGAAGAAGCTTTAATGCTCGCAGATATTAAAATTGCATGCAATGGTTCAATTGCAGAAACGGAAATAGGAACATTTGTTAATCAAGCCAATAAAAATGGCAAATAATATAATTAAATTAGAATATAAAAATATTTTGAAGTGCAAAAATGCATAATATGGAATTAAAGAAAATTGTAATAATTATAATAAGTAAACAATATGTAAGAAATGAAATATCATAGAATTAAGTAAAAAAAATTGTATAAGTAACCTATTACAAAGTAAACCATCAAGTTGTCCGATAACCAACAACCAACACAACGCCTCCGTAGAAGAGATACTTCCAAGAACGCTTCTTTTAAATAAATTCAATGGATCGATTTTTGTCAACAACAATCAAGTCAACCTTTCGGGATGGTTTGTCATTCAGTACCATAATTCATTTGCTTATGCGAATGGCTACAACTTCATTTCCAAAGAAATTCCTACATCAAAACCACTGCCCGCAATAGTACAACAAGAGTCTCCAGTAAAAACTTACGGAGAACTTCAAAGTCTAGAGATGATGAAATAACTTCAAAAAACACCGATAACATAGACCAGTTACAGGAGAACGAAATAAAATACCTGATAACGAACTTCAGCCTTTTAAGCATAATAACGATATCATTGACAGGCTTAGTAGCTAGAAATACCATAATATGGCGAAAAAATCGATTAGAAGTCTCCAATCAGTTAGACCATGATTCAATAGATCATAACAGAAATCTAGTCCCGATATTCTACGTGGACACGAGTAAGGACAGTCGAATTTATGAAGAGAGCTGTTAACACGATAAACATTTATTAACCTTTTCCCACGATGCATTGCTCCCACAATCCAATTGATACATTACACTTAGACATCCGGCGCATGTAACAAATTTCACCAGAATTCAAGCATGCAATTCAACCGAATTCAAGATAAGCTACTGACTAGGCGTCTGGCAGAAATTATCCGATGTTATAAATATAAGGTGTTAGAATAAGTTAGAGTTTGTTTAAGTTCATAAAAATAAAGTCCGATTTCTCGGAGTAAAGATAAAAAAGTTGTTTTTTTATAACAAAAAAATTAAATATTTATTAACTTATACGATGCTACAAAAGCATACAGTCCGGTTCAGTTGATTAGAGGCAATAATTTTTATGAAAGAAAATGCTGATTAAAGCAACTGTATTTGATATAATAACAAATGGTTTTCTGATAATTCAATATCAGACTGTACTTTGTTTAAAATTACTCACAAAGCGAAATTTTATTTCAGTTAACGGTATTCCGTAGCAGTAAAACTTTAGCGGCTATAATATTCTATTGGTTCACTTGAATAGAGGCACTAACCAAGTAAGAAAATAAATAAAAACAGGAACAATTTTTTCCCATTTACATTTATTTTTAAAGATTAATATTTTGTGTTGTCACCTTGTTTATAAATTACTACATAAATGCGTTGAGGAATGGATTTGTATAAACTTTCTAAATAGCCTAATGGAATTTCAGACTAGGCTGCTTTAATGCTTTGAATTAAATCATTTTTATCCTAAAACTGTTGCCTATTCTCATAAACCTTACGAGTAAGCCATCCTCATATATTTTCTATTGTATAATATTAATAATATAAGCCATGTTAAGGTTTCCACATTTTGGGACGCAATCCCAGTCTTCACCACTCTTGAAGTGTGTACAGGCGCATTATCCTGTTGAAAGTTCCGTTGAATAGATCCAAACATTTTACAAATCTCGCGAAAAGATGATTCCAATAGTCTTTTATAGCTGTTTTCGTCATTTTGCAGTCTACAATTTTCAATTTGAATGGCTCCCCATATCATGACACCCCCTTCACGGCTGTGATATCGACGCAAGTACCTCTCCTCCTTTCTTAAATCATGAAAATAGAAATTGTATCCATCCGGTCCATCCAAATTGAATTTCTTTTCGTCACTAAATGCAACTTTTTTCCATTCACCGGAGTCCTTATTTGTGGCAGAACTCCAAGCCATGTGGTCCCTTGTAAAATCGAGGCGGCGTTGCTTGCGAAATTGATTCAGAGGTGGTTTTTTTTTTTGTAATTTTTTATATTTCAGATGCGGCGCTTTTAGAATAGCCCTTCGAACTGTGGAATTGCTAGCTGCAACATTGGCCATTTGTTTTATTTTCGTTGTAGAAATGGCGGAGTTGGATGCGATCCTAAGGATTTTGCGATTTTCTTTTGGTGTCAAAGCCATCGCAGTCCTGCTTTTGTAGTTCTTGACATACAAGGCAACTTGTTTCACATAATGATCAACAACAATTGAGCTTCGACCAATCTTTTTGGCAATTTAGCGATTCGAAAGCCCTTCAGAGGACAAGATATCAATTTTTCTCGATCAGTTAAACTCTTCTGCCTTCCCATTTTATTCGAATTCACAAATTTTGGACTAAATACAATAAATGTTAAAAAAGCTATCCAGGTGTGAAACCTTTATCGCGAAAATAATGCAAACAAACTAAGTGTCTCTATTCAAGTGAACCAATAAATCAAGCAGAATATTATAGCCACTAAAGTTTTACTGCTACGGAATACCGTTAACTGAAATAAAATTTCGCTTCGTGAGTAATTTTAAACAAAGTACAGCCTGATATTGAATTATCAGAAAACCATTTGTTATTAGATCAAATACAGTTGCTTTAACCAGCATTTTCTTTCATAAAAATTATTGCCTCTAATCAAGTGAACCAGACTGTATATCTTTGAGCTCCTCAACAATCCTTCGACCAATGCCCTAAGGGCTAATGAATATTACTGTTCCGGCACGAAGATTCTTCAAGGGACAGCGAAGTAGAAAAAGACCTCATATACATGATATGCATGATATGAACGACGAAGTCAGCGCGAGGGCCAAAAGCAAAACGGAAAGAAGAGTTCAAAATTATAGTTAAAGTAAATTATAGTACACCGATGGCTTGTTCAAAGACCGTTGCTCTAATTCCCCAATTCATTCAGTTCTTTCAATAAAGATAGAAATATGTGGCAGTCGTAAGTCATGTTTTTTTTTTTTTTTTTTTTTTTTTTTTTGTTGTTTGGTCAAGATTTTAATCATAACAACAACCTATTTTATTAATACCAATAATTACAATTCTTGTCACCTTACCCGACATAAATCTATACTCCTTTAGGCATCACAAACGGATACTACTATTGTAAATGGTTTAATTTAGAGGATTAACCAAGGAACAAGGGGAGTGTACCCAAGCAATAAAACACTCTTCTCTTCATTATTCCAATAAGTTTCTTCCAAACAAGCTTGTTGGTTAACCCTTAGTTTTCACCAGTGCAGCGTGAACATGCTATTAAAGTCTTTGTATGAATCAATGTTGCCTTTTATACTCTGCTTAATCTTTGATGGATATTGAATAAACCTGTGACTACCTGTCAGTTCTCAGGTGTAGATGGTTGTATTATCGTAGGTACCTATTTGCTATTTATTTTTGTTCCTGTCGCTGAAACGTTATTGTATTTTAGTTACCAATATCACGTAGTGTGATACGCTGTACGTATGCTATTTTTATTTAATATATAACAGACAATGTTAAATGCAGGTTTCTTTTTTAATCAAATGTTATTTTGACACTCATAGCCCTTTCCCTCTCGAAATCATATCGCTTTACGCTTGAAGAAATGTTAGAAAATATTTCGAAAGTGCGTGCTGTGTGCATTTACTGAAAATAAATTTTGGCCGAAATGAAGCATCCGTAAAAATGAAATGAAATTTGCGTAAAAAGTTCGTAAGGCTGACTTGCTTCCGGAAGGTAGATACGTACCGACGAGAATCTAGCTGCTGTGGCCGAGAGTGCTCGACTCAATCTGGGAACATCAACTCGCCATCGATCTCAACATTTCAGACAACAGCTTGATGAGTATTTTACACAAAGATCTCGGAAATACTTCCATCCACAATTGGAGTACAATCCCTGCATCGGGTCTGCTGTGCCTAAAACATCTCTGCACCTGCTAGAAGGGATTCCATATCGTGCGATAAAATTCATATTTGGTACAAATATCACTCAGTCAATGGACACCCTCGAACACCGACGTAGTCTCCCTGCTCACTTTGCTGTATCGCTATTTTCACCACCAGTTTTTCACAGAAATTGTCAGTAGCATTCCATCCATTCAAACTTTTAACCGTAAAACCCCTCTCGTTATAAATGCTCATATTGGGATCATATTCGAATCCTTCATCAGATAAATTTCCTTACAACTGCCCTCAAATTGAAAACAAATATGTATATTACCAGTGTGCTGTCAGAAAATCTTCGATCTCTTGGAACTAATACATCTAATAGTAACATTTACAATGGTTTTTATGCAGCAGCTTTGGCGACAAGGTTTTAACTGGGGTGAAAGTTTACCATTGGAGTATCAGTGCTGTTGGTTACGTTTCAAAGAAGAGTTAACGAATATCGGGAAATTAAAATTTTTACTACAGTTTAGTAATGCAAAAACACAACTTCATGCATTCTCGGAAAGTTCCGAATATGGGTGTGGTAGGTGTCTATACATCCGTGATCATTTCATATAATGTTGACCACAACTACATGTTAAGTGGTCCAATTTTGAATCTCTTTTCGAGCATATTGACTGGTATCTCGCTAATAAAACATGTAATGTTGTCTTCCAAGGCTGGTTTATCGCGATTTGACACATCTTTATTCGCAGCGCTTTTATTGCATGACACTGCTCATCGGATCAAATACGGCAATTTGGTTTATTAACATACTCTTTCAATCAGAAATGGGCTGTGTCGCTGAAGACAATTTTTCGAAAAAAAAAACAAAAATACATTTTTCATAGATCACGAATTTTGGTAGTAAAATTCAATAATTTGAGAGCGTTGTTCGGGTATAAGTCTTTCCATGATAAAATGACAATGCTAACTGAGTATTTTGTAGTATTTTGACTTAGACACATGCCATAAATCACGTAGAAATAGAACATTAAAAAACCAAACAGCAAAAAAATTACCATTTATATGAAAACTATAAGAAATATAGCTTAGTTCCTACGATTCGTCCATATTCACGGGCAAGACGGCAACAATTTTCAAGTTTTCACTTTCATTATAAGGATTCACTAAGTAGTATCATCTGGGCTATTCAGCAAGAATGTTTTACGCACAATAGGAGGAAAATCTATTCCTGGAATATCACACATGACATCTCTAAGACCTTTTATTGATTTTAAATTGATTCGCTATAAATTTTGGGTATACATTTTAACTCGTGCGGTTTTTTTTTTCAAAACTTGAACGTTTATTTAAGGAAAATATGTACAAAAGTGTTAATTAAAGTATTGCCCATCTGAAGCTATGGCTTTTTCCCATCTTTCTGGCAATTTGTGAATCCCATCCCAAAAGAACTGTGCCGGTTTGGCAGCCAAGAATGAATCAAGCCAATTTTTGATATTCTGCTCTGATGTGAATCGTAATTCAGTCAGAAGGGGCAAGGTCTAGGCTATAAGGCGGGTGGGGTAAGACTTCCCATCCACTGTTTTCCGGATAGTTCTTAACCAGAATAGCAACGTGGGGCCGAGAGTTGTCATGATGGAAAATTATTTCCTCGTGTCTGGTCGCATATTTCAGGCGTTTTTCGGTTACTGCTCTCTTCAAACGGATTAATTGTGTTCGGTAGCGTTGTCCATTGATGGTTTCACCCGGTTTTAGTAGCTCATAATACAGCACACCCATCTGATCCCACCAAATACAGAGCATTACCTTCGCGCCATGGATATTTGGCTTTGCCGTTGATTTGGCTGGCTAGCCGGGTTTCACATATGTCTTTTTGCGCATGGGGTTGTCGTAATGGATCCATTTTCATCACCAGTAACAATCCGATGCAAAAATGACTTCCTTTTGTGGCGTTACAGCAGAATTTCGCACATGCAAAACCGCTTTTCGACGTCTCTCGGCTTGAGTTCACGTGGAACCCAATTTCCTTGCTTTTGAATATATCCAGCTGCTTTTAAACGTTTTGAAATGGCTGCTTGAGTGACACCCAAAGATTCTGCGAGCTCTTCTAGTGTTTGGCAATAATCTTCATAGAGAAATGCTTCCAGCTCTTCATCTTCAAACTTTTTTGGCTGCCCAGGACGTTCATCGTCTTACAAGCCAAAATCACCACTTTTAAATCGTGCAAACCACTTTTGGCACGTTCGCTCATCTATCGCATGTTCACCATAAACATCCACCAAAATACGATGACTTTCGGCAGCAGTTTTCTTCATATTAAAGTAATGAAGAAGAACTCCCCGCAAAAACACTTTTTCAGGCACAAAGTTCGACATATTTGAGTGAAAAAAAAGTTATTGTTGTTTACGCTTCAAATGAATGACATATATATATATATATATATATATATATATATTATATATATATTCTCTTAGCAAACCGCTAAGTTATAGACCCAATACTTGCATGTTGGTCCACTACCCCTCCTAAGCATGTTTCGGGAGCAATTTCTACCAAGGATGTGCAAGAAGATCCTTTATAAATTTCGTGGTCGACCACTCAGAGAAGAAAATTATAACTTATAGGCGTGGATTTCTGTGGCCCATTCAACATCTACTTTCTTTCACGAGACACATCATCTGTTAAGGGTTGTGTGGCAATATTCGTATGCTTCTCCACGTGAGTGTTGCATCTAGAAGTTATCGAAGACCTCTCAACTGCGTCATTTTTATCGGCGCTGAAAAGATACATAGGGCGCCGTGGTTACTTTACTACAACTTATAGTAATACTGCCTATAATTTCATTGGAGCTGGAAATGAACTTTCGTCCGTATATGTCATGCTTCTAATAATCACAACGAGATAGTGCGCAATTGTGCTCTTGACATCATAAAGTGGAAAACAATTCTACCGCGTTCCCTTCATTTCGAACGTTTACTATTTTACAAATCCTGGCTAGCAACTCCATGTCGGCATATCGTGGTGACGACTATATGGACCCTCTCCCTCTCATAAAAAGGAACCGACAGGAAGTGCTAGATTTTACTCTTGTCACCGACACCATATTCAAATGGTAACGAACTGGATGGTATCGCCTAAACACTCTTTTCAAATCACAGATACATCCAATTCAGTCTAAATGATGCTCCTTTCCGCCAACTATCATTCTAGAATTATCGCCAAACTGATAGACCAAAATAGAGAGAAAAACTTAACTCTTAAGTCTCCTGTGTGACCCCAACGTGCTTGATATGAAAGTCAAGGGTTTCTACCTAACTCTTAATCAGGCAATGGATGCATCCTGCCCTCTTATTCAAAAGCCAAGAAAAAGACGCACTGCAAGCAAAAAGTGCAGGAAAAGTGACTGACAGAGACTCATACAAGGAATCCCTCAAAATACATTAAAATGAGGAACATGAGAAGGAAGGTAAAATGACAATCCTGGAGGTCACTCTATGATAAAATAATAGAAACCTCTGAAGTATCGCGGCTAAGAAGAATTTTACGATGCCTACCCGTTTGAAAAAAAAACGATGGATTTTGGACCTCCTCAAGTGGTAAATTACTCAACTTGTTACTGGACACCTACTTTTCGAGTAGCTCTCTATTCACGGCCAGGACTATTGCAGCCACGATTAAAATTCACAGTCTGATTACAAGAAACAAGCTTTAAGTGCTACATAGCTTTAAATCATGTAGGTTTACTGTTCTGGAACGTATAATACCTGCCTAGCTATCTTCAGATATTATTCTGCCAACGCTAGAGAATATCATGAGGAGATAGGTAGAAGTGATCCACATTCTCTTTTCATGGAGAGAAGTTAATGTAGTTTTCATTTCCAATGTTCTCATGGTATCCCAAAGGACTCCACACTTGTAAGTCTATCATATTTCCTTCAGAAAATAAGAAAAAGGGTTGACTTATATCCATATATGATCTTGGATTGATCGACGACTTTTATCTACGGCTCAACAAGCCTACTGTAAAAAAACAATCTGTGAAAATAGCTCTATATTCAGTGACTAGTAACATCGAACGATGCTTGCATTATAGAGAGAACACAATTGTCGCGTTCCATACGTACGTAAACGTAGTATTCAAGAAAGAGGAAAGTTTAGTTTTATTCTCTTGCAGCATAACCATTGGCCCTTCTTTTCTATTCTATTCTGTTGCACTTGATGAAATAGATATTTGGCCACACTTATTCTTTCGGAGAACATCGACTTCATTACAGCCCAACATTGCTTTGACAAAGACTTTCATATAAGTATCGCCTCCAGTCCCTTCTGGGAGGAAGATGTTTTCATGGACGACTTGTCAATTCAGTTCTATACAGATGGATCCAAGACTGATAGCTGGGTTGGTGACAGTGTTTTCTAAGAAAAGCTTAACCTAAGCTTTTCCCTTCGCTTTCCAAATAACTATAGCGTATTTCAAACTGGAATTTTAATTGAATCGAATTAAAGAAGTCCTGTTCTGGCTAAAGAAAAACGTGATATCTGCAACGGATATCCGTATTTTTTCGGATAGTTCGGCCGCTGTCAAGTCCCTAAACTTGGTCTCACTAAATTTTAAAAACGCGCTTGACTGCCGGTTATCTCAGGGAAATGACAAGCAGTTCAACATTCACATACAGCTGCGGTCTGAAAAATAGCACCTTAATCGTATTAAAACTTTTATGAGCAATATTTATTATTTGATAATTTTTTTTTTAAACATCTCACTGTTGAACTCCGTTATTGGAAATGTGCTATTTGCTATTTTACTGAAAATTATATACAAAAGTCATTCATAGATCTGCAATTTTCCAACAACACCTCTGTATGCGTGCAGTCAAAATAATAGCACCATCAGAGGATGTCGGCTAAGTGATACATATTTTTCTTCAAAAAATAAAAGAAAACAGCCATTAATTTTGCGGACATGGGCCATGGAAAACACTGCACCGAAGTCAAAAAGGCTATGATAAAATAATTAATTTCTGTGCAGCTAAAAAGAACTGGATGTATCGGCCAGTGCGTCGGAGATTGGGGGAAATTAATTTGAATGCCCGAAGGCCAAGAAAAGTTCCACTGCTGGGACCTTGTCATGTGGCAACGGCGTTGTTGTTCGAAAATTGCATATAATAAAAATATTATAATATTGTTAAAATATTTTATTATTTTAGCCTCAAAAGAGGCCTCTGTTTCGGCTATGACCGATGAAGAAGGTCTTAAATCTTCCGCCGAGCATTCTTTTTAGGTCTGCTAACAGGAAATAGTCGCTGGGGGCCAAATCTGGAGAATACGGTGGGTGGGGAAGCAATTCGTAGCCGAATTCATTCAATTTTGCCATCGTTTTCATCGACTTGTGACACGGTGCATTGTCTTGATGAAACAGCACTTTCTTTTTCTTCGAATGCGGCCGTTTTTCTGCGATTTCGTCCTTCAAAGGCTCCAACAACGCAATGTAATAGTCGCTGTTGGTGCCCTCTCTTAGAAACGGCACATGGAATTTTCAGCCCATGTGTTAATAATAACACAGTATTGGTGCCATTTTTTTTACCGCAGCTGGATATTGGGTGCCGCGGCACAGAGATATTCCTGGGAATTATTGGGCCGACGAACACGCCTAAATTGAAACTACTCTACCTAACGCACCTGGAAGAAGTATCATCGATATTCCAATGGCTACGTACCAACTAATGCTAAAGCTGGGTGCTATTAGAAGAACAAACCTTAGGTGAACTGTTGAATCAAGTTTGATCTCTCAAAATAGGTATTATCTCAGCAGTATCATAGGTACCATCACTGGACACTGTCTTCTAGGCAAGCATACAAGAAGGCTTGGCGTTTTCACAAACGACTGCAGAAGCTGCATGGACGAGGGGGGGGAGACAATCCTCCATCTATTAAGCAATATAGACGTTAAGAGCCTCATACGCTTCATCAGAAACCCAAAGTGGTACCAAGAGTAGCAGGACCACAGATCCATGTGGCATCACAATGGGTCAATAGGTCGAAGTAAGTTGGTTTTTCCAAAAGCCACTCTCACCTAACCTTATCTTGATCCCGCCAAAATATTGCGGGATAGTTGTTATGAATTATGTATTGAGTACATACCTATATATAGTATTTCCATCAGCAATTTTATTGCAGTGATACACATTCCTACAATAATTAAAAAATGTCTGTCCAATTCGCGACATCGAAGATTGCCCTCTAATTAGCTATTTACAAAGCTAAAACATATGCCCAGATACTTTTTTTTAACATTACATAAAAATATAACATCATTTGTTCTTTTACAAAAATGTTTTGTTAAATTTATTTTTTTTTTTAAATTTGTTAAATATAAAAATATAAAATTCATTAAAAAAGAAAAAAAACGGAATTACTTGTGGAATTTATCCATCAACTTCTTAACGGCTTCCAAGTTGCCTGTAATCTCAACCTTTTTCTACAAATTCATGTCAAAAATGATCCACTGTATAACTTGTAATTAACATTGTAAATAAAACTCACCTTGGCTAACAAGTCTTCATATGTAATTTGTTTGGTTGCCCACAAGAAGAACTCTTCATCTCCAACGGTTATGACACCATCAGCATTGTCAACTGTTCCTTCATAAAATTTGAATTCCTTCAAGTCAAGAACTACAAATAACAACAATTCAAAATGTTCAAAGATCTACCTTTAACTGAGCTATAACTCCACTTTCTTACCAAAATTCTTCAGAATGCTGCCATCGGGTTTTTGTAAATTAATTTGGAAGATGAGAACACTAGTCCTCTTTGATTGATCGAAGGTCTTCATTTTTTCAATGATTTTTTCAATAATTGGCTGGCTATGCATTTTGAACGGTTTGCTTGTGGCTTGTGGATTGTGGTGCTGTCACTGCGAAAGATTGCGGAATACTGACAAACTAGGAGTTGTAGCTCTGCGAATTATGAGTCTGTTCGTATCTGGGATTACGAAAAGTAAGATAGCCAATGCAAATGATAGCAAATTGAAGGCAATTAAAAGAATTGAATTGAAAGTACCTAATGGCTTAATTAAATACAATTGTAAGGTGGACGTTTGCGTAGTACACCGGTAAAGTGAGACTGATTAGATAGATGGGAGCTTATCTTAACTTCGAACAAATATAATTCAAAATCATTCATCTAATCGAACCCTGGCTCGCCTAGAAACGTACATAGATAGGGATACTCATACGTGTCTCTCGAAACTTGTACATGAAACTTTAGACAATGATAAGAAATACATTGCTGCAACTAGATGTTATTAGTCCATTGTTACTACGTGTGTGGTACCTTATGTAACAAGTATATGCATGTATGTATATATGTTCATATGGTATATGTTTTTTTTTTTGGTTTTTAATCTATGAATGACTTTTGGAAATCAGTTGTTCCGCTGAATTGAACTTTTGACTAAGAACTGCTTGATAAATCTTATCAAGCTTGCAAAAATTGGAAATAATGTTCTTAGTTGACAAAAATAAAATAAATAAACTACAATTACAAAACTTTATTAGCAAATATGTTCTTTAAAATTTAACCATTGATTTTTTTTAAAGATTTGATCCGCCAATTGCGGGGGCACTGCAACCTAAAGGATATTTTGAACTACAAAATTAGTATTAAGAAGCCAAGAGAGACTTAATTTTTTTGATGAAAGGAGATTTTGAGGATTTGCTCTGTAAGGAAGTATCATGTCCTTAAGGCACCTAGAAACATGCATTAATATAAAATGTGTTCCACAATTTTGTCGTCTTCCATATAAAGACAACATTAATTTGCCTGAATAAGACCTATTTCGTGTAGGTGATACCGAAGGTGGCAGTGCCCGGTTAGAAATCCAATCAGTCTTCTGATATCATCCCTTTTAAATTGTAGGAATCCGTTAGCCTGGAGAAGCCCTGGGATGTTTTCCAAACGGGATATACACATCTTGTTCTCTCAGCTTCATGTTGTTGAATTCGGAATATTAGAAGGTCTAAGAGCCGATGAAAGAATCAGCCGAACCGTTTCTATCCAGTTCGTCGGCTATTTCATTTCCGACAATACCTTTATGTTATGGCCAGGTACCCACAAAAGATTTACTTTATTCTTATAGGAGAGGTCTTGTAAACTGATTCGGAGTCAATGAGCTTAGAGCCTTGTGCTTTAATGACTGCTTGACTGTCTGTAAGTATATAGTATGGATGGGGACATAACTCTTCTATCGAGGATGAGATTGGCACACATCTGAATGGAACATATTTCCTCTTGAAATACGCTGGGACTTTTCCCATCGGTTGCGATATTCTGGTGTTTGGACCAAATATATTAGCACCCACCCCAGTGTCCATCTTTGATCCATCCGTATACCACTTAATACCATTATGGTTTGAGGTTGAGTTGCTTATCGGCTTGGGATCACTATATTGAACCTTCTGCCGAAGCACAAAGTCTTAGATAGGGGATCATTTACCGTGCAGATCATGTCAAGCTCGGGGATTTGAGAGTTGATTAATTTGAACCATATGATTTAAAAGATTAGACTCTCCTGTTTGTAGTATTCTGACCGTGCTATGAATAGCCATCATTTTTATAAAGAAATGAATTGATGTTGAACCAATAAGGGCTCTATAGTAGCTGTGGGGCATGTGTGCTTTCTGCCGGCGTTGCCGAGGAATGAAAGTCTTTGTAGCCACTGCAGTTTTTGTATGATAGATTTCTCTTTTGATTTGTTCCACCATACTACTAATATGTAGGTGATAATAGGTAGTATCATCATTGTATATATTCAACAGGTGATCTTTAGGGTTACATCCCAGGTCTTACCATACATACGACGTCAAGCCTACATGACTTTAGTCACTTCGGGAATATTATTATTAATATGTGACTTCCAATTTAGTTTCTCATCGAGAATCATTCGCAGATATTTTACTTCGTTGGAGTACACAATTATTGTATCGTTAAGTGAGATCTGTTCAAAACTCAGATTTCCCTTACGAGTGAAGGAAACAAATATGGCTTTACTGGGGTTGATGGAAAAATTTCCTCCCACGCTATCATGACAAAGTCGTCAGAATATATTTTTGCTTGATAGCCCAGATTACTAAGTTTCAATAGTAGGTCATCAATGACCAGTGACTACAAGAGCCGTGACAGAACACCTTCCTGTAGAGAACCTTCGACGGCTTAGACAGAGATTTTATTCGTTCAGGAAGATGTGGAGACTTCCACTCTTTGAGCATCTATCTCACTCATATTGCGCAATTGTTCAAGTCCCATCAAACATTTTAAGTTGTAACTGCATTTAAATGATGAGACAATGGCTTCATTTAGTTCACCTCCATAATGGACTGTAGAGATGAAGATGAGTGATTCAGCTTTGACAGCGAGATTTTCTTGAAAAGTGCTGCAGTTCGTGAGTTTCTTCATGTATCTAAAGGGTGATTCATAGTGAGGTTTAAATTATAATGTAATATAAAATACATAAATTTGAAAGTGAACTTAAAATTTTTATTATCGGTTAAAGGAACAATTCATGGCAGTTACTTTTTAAAAATGATATCATGTAAATGTTGGCTACGACTACGTCTGAGGTGGTCCATTAGGAAGGTCCAATTTTGGGTGACTCGTTCGTTCATAGCGATTAGTATCTCGCGGATAACACGAGTAATGTTGGCTTCCAAAACGTTAATTATAGCTGGCTTATTCCTAAAGACCTAAGACTTTACATATCTCAAGAGAAAATAGTTGAAAAGTGTGATATCACACGATCTAGGCGGCCAATTTACCGTAGCAAAACATGAAATTAAGTGCTCACCAAAATGATTTCTCAACAAGTCCATTGTTTCACGCGCTGTATTTTATTTTTATAATCCCGCGCGCACCAAGGTATTCATATACCCTTTTACTGGTTTTCTCCAGGACGCGGGAGGGTGGTGTAGTAGTTTGAAACTCAGGTGTATTAGGTTTCGATATTTTTCCCAGAGGGGGTTGTCAAACTGGACGCGACGAGCAAGTGCATCCTCAACCAGTAGTTGTTAGTTCGTTACATTTAGCCCAGCCAGCAATTACTCCAACATAAGTGTTATGCCTTCATGTCAGAGTTGACGTCGACGGGATTCTCATATAACTACATGCAAATTCTACGAAAAGAATTTTTCAGAGAATTGTCTCGCACGGGATTCGAACCCGCGACCCTCTGCTTGAGGAGTGTATGCATATACCACTACACCACGGCAACCCCCCATGTATGGCTCATACCGTTATTTTTATTGGATGTAATGGTAGCTCTTGGTACTCTTCGAGTTGCTTATTAGCCCAAATATGTCAATTTTTTTATTAACGTATTAATTGAGCCAGAAATGGGCTTCATCACTGAATTTCACGATAAAATATTAGATTTTCATTAAGTTTTTACAGAGCCCATTCACTGAAAATATGACGCAAATTCAAGTCGTCTGACTTCAGTTCTTGCACAAGTTGAATTTTGTACGCTTTTAGGCCTAAATCCTCACGTAAAATACGCCAAGTTGTCGAATACGCAAAGCCAAGCTACTGAGAACGACGACGATTCGTCACGGTCTTCGCGTACACTCTCAGCTACAACTACTATAATCGTAGTCTTGTCTCTACGTGCTGGATACGGCCTGGGACTCAAATTTGCGAATGGTATTGGGCATAGTGGTTTCAGTAGGTCGATTATGCGCACCATAAGTTCCTCGAATCGCACAAAAAACATTTCTCACAGAACGTTAATTTTCGTAATACAGCCAAACAATTTGGCAACGCTGTTGTCTTATAAGTCTTTTTATAATGATTTGCCAAACGATACTAAACAAAAACGATGAAGCAGTTTAATAGGAACCATGCGCTATCTGTCAAAAAAAGGTCTATTGAAAGTCAAACCTTACGATGAATCACCCCTTACAATAGTTTTACCTTGTCCGACATTGTGTCCTATGTATATTGAATCTTATGTGCATATGGTCCAATAGAGATGCCTTAACTAACACATGCCGGTCTATGGTAAAAGAATTGAAGAATTCAATAATCTACTTGAGCAAATTCTAATTTTCACTCTCTATTATTGACGCGAAAAATCCTACCCTCAGTAACCCAAGGTCCTTGAATTGGTTCTAGGGTAATGTCCTCTCTAGCACATTGTTGGTTAAAGATGTCAGAGGTCTTTGCAGCTATTCGCGAGGTTCCGTATACGGTTAAGTTTACTGTCGCCTCTTCGTCGTATGGGAACCTCACCAAGGGAGTGGCCCTTTGGTTTTACTCTCGTAGTTCAAGCTGTGTTACCTGCTGCTGTACATCTTGGTAATGGTACAAAAACTCTGATTTTGGGTCTAATGTGTTGATCGGCGAATTGTCTGATTGCTTATTGAGAGGAGCTCACGGGGTCTATCACCTTCAGCTGGTGTGATTTAGGTGGAGGTAGCTGGAGTTTTATCAGAGCTTTTTATTATGAACCTCAATTTACCTAAACGGTACGCGACATGGCCATTTAGGTTGTTTAGCCGTTTCATCGAACTGTCATTTATAGCAAAGGCTTTTTGAGTGAGATCTTTTTCTTCCACTCTTTGCAGATCTCTACAGGTTCTGATGTTTAAATCTGAGTTCTGTGCATCCAAGGACGAGACGATTTTATCGCTAGCTACTACTAAGGGCGCGTTTAATCCACATTTGTTCTTGATTTTCAGGAACAGAAATTTCGCAGTAGCTTCATTGGAACAAACAGACAGGTTCCCCTCTTCGTTCCGAAGCTCAATCGAAATATCGATAACCCCCTTCTATATTAAAGGCTTTTGCTCAACACTTAGGGGGTTGAGAATAATGTCTTCTGAGACTACACAGAGACTGACATGGCTCAGTAAGTATACTGTTACAGGCAACTTTGTCAACTCTACAGTCTACATTTCCTGTTAGGACTCACTTAGCTTCCGACGTTGGGGGAGTTTGGTCCTCGGATCGGATTCATTTAGCCTCTGTGTTGTTGTTGTCTATTTTGGCAGTGTTTGGCAATCTTTAGTGCATTTCGCATAGAGTTACCTTGTTTCAAGACTTGTTTTGACCGTCTTTAAAAGTCTAATGCAACCGGTAGATTTCGTGCAGATACCTCATCCAAGAGTACACTGATTGCGTCATCGCACACATCTTCACATATCTGTATCAGAGTTGGCAGCAACAGTCCGATCGACAGTTTTTACGGCAGGGAGCACAAGTTCGTCCTTAGAAATTGTTACTTGTTAACAGCTGAGCCTCTTTTGCTGAATGGAAGGCTGCGGATTTAAATCGGATGTCCCCCGGGATCCGAAGGTAGCAAACTCCTTCTTAACCATGCATTAATCGGCGCTTGCTGTTCCACCGTGAATTTAGAGTTTTTTAAGAGAGGTTAAGTCCTCTTCTTCGCTCATTTTCGCCGGTGTTAGAATACGTGCACAAAGAGATACCGTTCAGTATTACAGGCCAGCGAGTGCATGAAACATACGTACTCTGCAATATTAAAGGGAATTCATTAGCTGTGGAATAAACACCCGGGAGGTGCCCAGTGGAGGCAATGAGTCTTCTTGTGTCAGTTACTTCTTGTTATATATTAAAAAAAAAAATCGTTTGTATTAAAAAAAAAACTTTTTCCTATTTTATTAAAAAGGTTCATTAACCATTTTAGCCTTTTTAAAATTAAATCTTAGCTATTCAGGTTTTGGATGACTTTACTTTCCGGAAACTTTTTTTTCCAATGATCTCTTCTAATCTTCTTTAATGTTTGATAGACTCGCATTACATCTTTCTGTGGCATAAACTCTAGACTAAATAGTTCTCGTCGGGCTTTGAGAATTGTCACAATTTTATCCAAACTACCTTTGTCATGAAAATAATGGTTTTCCTTGAGATCATGGTCTAACATTCACATAGCACTTGCGCTTTGTATGCTATTCGCGTAGACTCTCTATAAAAATCATTAGTTTTTCCAGCTTACTTTTCCAGACTTCTGCATTATGTCCTGGTATTGGGACATTATGTTATATGTACAATGTCTTAAAGACGGGAATTATTTGTTTGGGTTGGCGGTGTTCTGAAATCTGCAGTTATGCTTATATGAAACCAAACGGTCAATGGAAGTCAAACAAGGTTCAGTGAATTCGGCGTCCCGATTGGGTTCAAAAAAACATTGCAATGTTGAACTAGCTCAGAAGTCATGAGAGATTTTGGTAAGGCCTTAAGCGCAGCTTGCAGAATTCTTCACAATACTGTTCATTGCCATCAAGATTACTTATACTAAACATATATCCGCATAGAAGGCAGAAGTAAGTTTTCCTAACGAGGGGTGGAATTTAATATTGCCGTCATCCAGAAATACACTAGAGCCTCGTCATTTTGAATCTTATAAGAGCAGCAGTGATGTATTTTCGTGAAATCTTGTTCCTAGAGACAACCAACGTATGGGATAAAATTGGTTTTTAACAAATACTTAACATCGTTGAAACGAATGATGATTTTTTAAGCACTGGAAGAGTCAGACCAGTCATCTTCCCCTTTCTCGTAGAGAGAACATCTTTAGTTTTGAGAGGATTGACTTCAGGCCTATTTCTAATATACCAGTTTTCGGCACCAGTCTAAGGCATTTTGGTGCAGACATTCACGAGGCGTGATTCCACAGGTAAATCGTCTGCATATGCCTTGACGTAGTCGTTAAAACTATTGCGAGCATTAGTAGTGCTAGGGCGACTAACATGCAACTTAGCAGTGGAGATAGGACGCTGTCATGTAAGCATACCCTGTTTATCCAGTTTAGCCATTACATACTGGCCGCAGTCACTGCCATTAGTCTTATCCACAAAACTAGTGATTCATCTACGCCGTGTTGTTGTGTTATTAATGGCAACTAAGAGATCTAAAGCTCTTAGCAAGTAAGCAGTCATCTTCATAAATTTTCAGTATGGAAGCTAGTGCTACGGTAGTTGTGAAGATTGCCTTCAGAGCTACTAGCAACTGGCCTTTAGCTCTTTCTTACATAACTGGATGTATTACTTCGGTGGCAGAGGACTTGAAGCCATAAGCAAAGGCAGCTTTAATACTAGGAGCTGGTCAAGATCTGGTTCTGATCAGATAACCTGACAAGTGAGTCTCTGCTTTCGACTTAGCTTAGGTGCCATCAGATCTTTTCAGTATTTCTAGTCTGTCTGCTTTCTCTTTTTGAGAAATTTGTGTAGCTAACTCTTTTCACCGAGTGTTTCGATTTTATCGTAAAAGCCTTCTTAATCTAAATTTGCTATTCTATTCTTTTTGCTTTCTTGTTGCATGACTTCCTGAGAAATTTTCGGGTTTCTTATCGTTGCAAACGTGAAACGGGCAATCTGTGAGAGTTTTACTGGCTGGACACGTCAACTCAAAACTTCAGGCGAGCGGACCGTTCAGGTGTTAAAACCTTTTTAAAACCCTCTGTCCAATTTCTCCTCTTCAACAAGGCTGAAATCTCGCATTCGATTCTAAGTTCTCTAATAGTACTTTCCTACCCGTAATTGCCTTAGTATGTCTGATAGATAAGTAGATTATTTGCTGTCTTACTTTTGTAACAAAATTTAGCTGGGAGCTTTGAAAACTTTGAGGTTTTCATATTCTCACACAATATGGCAGATATGTTAAGATCTTGTATTGATGTTGAGGAGACTTATGTCTCTAAAGTAAGCGATGTTAAAGGAAATCTCCATTTTTGTGGATCGAACATGCGATACTAAGATTTTAATTATCATGCAGACACTCTTCTGACTAGATCTTCGAAATGAGTGCTACGCTCTCCATAAAAGAACTTCCAGCAGCTGTGAAAACGTTGACTGGTATGCCCTTAAGTTCGGCAGCTTTATTGATTTAAGCTTAAATATTATTATCCTTACTTCGTTTTGGTCAGGTGGACGAAAGTTCTGGCTATCATCGTTTAAGTTGAATGGGTTTTTGGGGAATATTGGGCTTTGTAACCGTTATACAGTCTACTGAAGAAGATTTTCCATATTTTAAGCACCGACTGTGACTCTACTACAAGATTTCGTTCTTCATCTCTGCAGGCTTCTGTACTGATCCGTTATTTTTACCTGTTGGTAGACCTTCCGTACGTTATTTCTAGAGTACGACCTCTCAATATTTTCGATTGCGTACTTCTTGCGCTGTTTTTTCTTTTTCTAGAGAATCCGATGTTTTTCCTATTTCTTCTGGTAGTTCAGCTCAAGAGCAGATCTTATCCTTCATTGGAGCGCCGCTTTGTAGGCTTCTTATTTGTCTGCATGTGTTTGCAGACATTCCTTATCAAACCAGGGATTTCTTGGTGGCGGTCGGGTGAACCATGAATATTATTTGCGGCATCTCTGATGGTACGTTGGCAGCGTTATCACTGGTCTTCGGCACTTGATGCTGGCTTTATAGGAGCTGTTCCGAGATTTCGGGATACGCGTTCGACGAAGATTCTGGCGGTCTCTGGCGATTGGAGCTTTTATATGTCTTATAGTAGTTCTTTTTATGTCCGCATACGCACCATGGCTGCCAAAAGTTGGTGATCCGAGTCAACGTTGGCGGCTTGGAACGTTCGGACGTCCAGATCAATATGATATAGTGTTTGATGATCCGGCGAAACCATGTGTAACATATATTTCACTCCATGCCGCAAGGTTAATGTCCCTAAGTCCGGCGCCACACGTCGTGTCGTGTAGCGTTTGCTTACTAACTGTCCTACCAAATGTGTCCTAGTTTTTTATCCCGGCGTTAAAATCGGCTTGTACGATTATTGTTTATATAACAGTTTTTCATCTATCTTATATCATGTCCGTCCCATCGCACTTCCTGTATGGGGGTGATATCTACGTAATTGCAGTCAAGGATCTTCTTCAAGCCTTTGAAGGATTTTGTACTATAAACGTTTGATAAGATCGTCAATAGTAAGTCTATTCTATCCGTGACCATTAGTTGGTACCTCACATATTTCAATTTCTTTCGTATAGAGGGTTCACTCTGCACTTACCTGGGACCACCACCAGGAGATAAAGTAATCACTTCGCTATGAACTTGATTGTTGTGCTCCTCTTTCAATCCAAGTTATAGGACACTCAGCAGTTTCCCGATTATTCGCCACTCAGGCCCTCAATACCGTGATGTAGTCTAAGAATATTAAAAAAAATAACGGACTTATAAGAATCCCTTGCCTAACAGACATATGCAGCTCACACGAATTGGACGTTTTGTTCCCATCTTTAACTGAAAACCTAAATCGTTTATAAAGGTTTTACATTACTATTAGAATTTTTGTTGAACTTTCTCTGTCCTCTGAAGGTAGAGCGATACTTATTAATGTGAGAATGTTATCCACCATTGCGTAATGTTTTCTATATTAAGAGCTCGTTCAGTAAGCTACTTCTATATACCAGTTATACAGGTAATATGAATACTGTGAGTCTATTTAAGTCTTTTATATGTCCTTTTCTGAATAAGGTAAGATTAGCATTCATACCCTCTGGTCTGATTGCTCGACTGTTGTAAAGGGATTCGCATAGCTCACCTGGGTTAAGCTGCATGGGACGTTTAACAACCAACCAACCAACCAAAGCTCGGAAATATCATTGTTGTCGAGCTCTGACCACACCGTTGAGGGTAACGGTGTCATCTTCCTCATTTCGAAAGAAATAAGGTTGGATGATGCCGCCATGCCATAAACCGCTTCTTCATTTCGCACAATCTCTGTCTGGTTGGTGGATTAAGATCCAAAAGAGTGTACTCACACTGCACATTAAAGCCATGATGACGACCAACCTCACGACGAAATAAACGTTATGTACTTGTATTTACAACTGTACCGAAATATCGATAACGTTTTTTTAATAATTTTCGGAACCTTACTGAATATTTTGACACCTAGATGCCGTTGGTAACTTTGATAGCTGCTGTTACATAACAATAAGAAAAACTTTCATTGGTATCTGGCCATCCATGAAGTGAAGAGTAAAATATTTGCTACAAAAATTGCCAACAATATACGATTGTGACGTCAAACAATCCATAATTACATAATATGTAATAATAATGTAGAGAAATGAACTTTTTTCTGGCAGAAAAATCAACTGCTATAAGTTCATGTATTGTTCAAAATTGCTACATATATTTTCGCTGTCTGCTATTTCACGGTGACTTTTCAGTCACGACTCTTTTGAAATTATACAAATGCGAAAAAAAAAAGAAAAAAATAGATAGCAAATGTGTGGGTAGTATTTCGATGCCCCTTCTTTGACATTTCACTCTCGCTTCATTTGTTTTCGTTTGTTCTCATTAAGAACAGTTCGGAAAAAATGACGGAAGAATTTAATTATAGAAAGGATTAGTTAAAGAGTTGGTTTATGACGTTTTCATTTAGAATTCTCTCCGTGCTCCGGAGAAGAAAAATGACGTAAAACCATTTCCACTTATTTTTTCAGGAACAAAGATTTGCTTCTCGTTTTCAGAAAATCAAAATTTCTCTAATGGATTTTATGTCAAAATATATAAACGTCAAATAGTATTGTGTATCAAACATGATTTTTGTTTTAGTGCAATAGGCTGTCTTTGGGAATTTATTATCCTCAAGTTTTCAAATTAATTCGCAAGCCAATATTTTTGAAAAATTAATAAAATCGGAGAACACAAAAAAGGGCTTCTGACTGTTCAAACGAAAACTCCATTAGAGAGATCTATGTATTTTACATTATAGAAGAGAGCTGCCAAATTAGAGTCATGGAAAAGAGTCAACGTGAATAGCACGAGCCTCACAGAATGAAAATTCAAAACAGAAGAGATAAAGGAGTCACTGTGTAATAACAAACTATCTCTTTGGATCACAATTTCGCAGCAAAGTAACACCTGCTGTAAAATTGCAAAACAAAAACAGTCATTTGACATTTATGAACACAAGTGTTACCAAAACACTTGCAATAGTAGCTGTGCTTTTTTCCATTCATGTTAGCGATTATCGTAAAAAAAAAAACATCCGATTCCGCTTAACAGTTCATCATAGAAACTTGGTAGCACAGATATAACTAATACTCGTATAACGTTTAACGGCAGTTCACCTGTCGATAGTGGACAAATTTAATTTATTTTGAAAAAAAATGATATTGGTGGTGTGTGTCGGTTGTTGGGGGGATATGTCAAAAGTTTAGCATTTCTGAAAATTAATTGCAAAGATTCATCGCAAAGCAAGATATTATACTGCGGAAGCACTGCTTTATATCCGCTAAATAGATAGTGTATATAAAATCACTTTGAAAAAAGGATGTTCAAAAAAACAAACTCTGTAAAGTTGCAGTATTTTCGAACACTTTAACTATGAAGAAAATCAACCGGAATTATACAGGTTGTTCCGGGGTAGTGTGTTGAAGTCTTTAGGGAGAGATATCTGGACATATTATGTGAAAAAGATCGTATAGACGAGAGGGGTCGAAAATGCATCCCTTCCGAGACACAGAGGTGTAAATCGGTACGTTGCCTGGTTGCTCCTATTGCAAATAACATCTTTTAAATTAATGCGTGTAAAGCGTGGGTGGTTCATCGTAAGGTTTGATTTACAATGTGAAATAAAATACATAAATTTGAAAGTGAATTTATTATCGGTTAAAGGAACAATTCATGGCATTTACTCTTTGAAAATGATATTATGAAAATGTTGGCTACCACTACGTCTGAGGTGGTCCATTCGAAAGGTCTAATTTTGAGCGACTCGTTCGAGCATAGCGACTGGTATCTCACAGATAACACGAGTAATGTTGGCTTCCAAAGCGTCAATCGTAGCTGGCTTATTCCTGAAGACCCGAGACTTTACATTTACAAAAAGAAAATAGCCCAAAGGAGTGATATTGCACGATCTAGGCGGCCAATTTACCGTAGCAAAACGTGAAAGTAATTGCTTACCAAAATGATTTTTCAACAAGTCCATTGTTTCACGCGCTGTATGGCTCTTAGCGCCGTCTTGTTGAAAACAGAGCTTACCAAGACCATGTGCTTGAATTTCAGGTTGCTATTGACGCTAACATTTTGATTTGCCTCATTTTTGAAGAATTATGGACCAATGATTTTCACTAAAAATGTTAAAATTGTCAACCTTTAAACGTTTACCTAGTATTTATTTACAAATTAAAAAAAAAAACAAATACTAAAAACTATAAAAATAAAAAAATTTAGTATTCTTTCACAGCAGCCTTATAAAATTAACAATTTAACAATCCAAACAAACTTTATGTTTCTTAAATAGTTAATTTCATGACCCCTAAAACTTTCCTAAGAAATAAATTACAGGTCTTTTTTCTGAAGAAAAAAATGTTAACTTGATCTGTTACAAAATAATATCGAGAGGATACAAAATTATTTGCATATCCAGTTTGTAGTTTTGACCGAGTTATTGACGTATAATTTATAATATCCTCGATGATAGACTTTTAAAGAAAAAAACCGGCAAACAAGGTTTATGTATGTCTATGGTTTCTGCAACGAAAACCAGTCTTAGCCATATAACACATGGGCTGAAAAGTCCGTTTTGTAGAAAAACACAACATTTCTGCAAAATTCAACTTTATTTATCAATATAGTTGCTTTCCAGGGCGATACACTGATTGAAATGATTTTTCAATCTTTCGATACCAGCGGCGATTACTTCTTCATCGGTCTTAAATCTCTTTCCGGCGAGCATTCTTTTGAGGTCTGCGAACAGGAAATAGTCGCTGGGGGCCAAATCTGGAGATTACGGTGGGTGAGGAAGCAATTCGTAGCCGAATTCATTCAATTTTGCCATTGTTTTCATCGACTTGGGACACGGTACATTGTCTTGATGATGCGGCCGTTTTTCTGCGATTTCGTCCTTCAAACGCTCCAACAACGCAATGTAATAGTCGCTGTTGATAGTCTGCCCTTTTTGGAGATAGTCGATGAAAATTATTATATGTGTATCCCAAAATACGGATGCCATAGCCTTGCCAGCCGACTGTTGAGTTTTTGGTCGTTTTGGACAAGGTTCGTCGCCTGCTCGCCACTCAGCTGACTGCCGACCTGACTTTGGTGTGAAGTGATGGAGCCAAGTTTCATCCATTGTCACACGCAAAAATTCGGCTTTATTGCGGTTGAACAGCTTTAAACACTTCTCTGAATCATCAACACGTTTTTGTTTTTGGTCGACTGTGAGCAAACGCGGCACCCACTTTGAACAGAGCTTTCGCATGTCCAAATATTCGTGTATGATATATCCAACACGTTCTTTTGATATCTTCAGAGCCTCAGCTATCTCGATCAACTTCACTTTACGGTCATTTGTAATCATTTTGTGGATTTTTTTGATGTTTTCATCTGAAACAGCCTCTCTTGGACGTCCACTGCGTGCATAATCTTCGGTGCTTGTATGACCACTCGGCTGGTCTGAGTTACACTTATCAAGCCATCTCTTTACATCGGCTGCATTTTTTCCCATCAAAAAGCAATGATAGATCAACAAACGAAAATGCTTTAATCCATTTTTTTTTTTTTTTTCACAATAACAAAAGTTGCTTCACTCACAACGCTATATCTCGAGAACTAATCGTCTGATAGCTGTTAAATTTATACACGTATCTTTTGAAGGTTGGTACTAACTGATAATGGTATGGATTTAATTCAAGTGGTGCCCTCTCTTAGAAACTTTTCAGCCCATGTGTTAAGCAAACGTTTTAATCTAAGCAGGACTTACACTCAATACATGCATTCAATCATATACCAATACATTAACTACAGCATTTTTGATCTTCAATAACTTTTGACATAGTAGTTTTAGGGCAACGTTTACTTTTAAACAATTAAAGTCCTCATGATTATGTATTCAAGTATACCCCATATGTAACCATACACGCATAAATTTAAAAGAGTCAAAACAGGGCCGCTTCAAAACTCTGTTTTTTGAAGGGTGTGCAATGATTTAGACCGAAAGCGTATTGGAGGAAATGTTCGCACTTCATTCTTAAGCAGCGTGCCTCTGATGACAAAGCTGCTAGATTTTCAAAAGCCAACAAACTACAAACTACAAAAATTTGAAACGTCCTGTTTGGCGCTGCATCTTGGTGGACTCTCTTATATTTACAGTTTAAGTTGAAGTTCTTGTCCACCCCGGACTGTAACGCTATATACATAAGAAGAATAAAAAGCGAAACGATTTGATGGTTGGAAAGCTTAAAATAATTTAAGAAAATAGTAACAACAAGGAGATATCTTATTGAAAGGACTCTCTTATTTCAAAGAAAAAATTTTTTATGAGTAAATCTCATGAACTACTATTCAATCAATTTTTGCCAATCCAATATCTCCCCTATTTCACAGCACGACGAAAATCGGAATCAATAAAGGATCTGTACGTCATAGATTTTAGCCGCCCCACTTACTTTTCTTCGGTTGTCTTATTAGTGCTTATTTACTCACAGTTCAGTGTGGAATGTAACCTTAAACAACATCCTTCCCTATTTGGGTCGGACTTTTGTTAATACTTCAAATTGGTTCGATTTCTAATGCGGCTTGCTCGCAGTCTCTTACCAAAGTCGATGTTGCTGTAAAATTCGTAACGTTTATGGTTGAATTTTCATCGGCATAATCGAATATATTTCGAAGAACTGTGCTTTTGAATCGGCCAAGGCCTTCTCATTCGATGTATAATACAATCAATCAATTCAATTCAATTTATTACAATTATTATGGTTCATTAAGATATGAGGTACAAGTACATTAAGATATACAATAGATCTTTTATATTACTTAAACTTCACAGAATTCAACATTATATTGGGTATATATTTTAATTCGTGCGGTTTTTTTTTTTCAAAATTTGAACGTTTATTTTAAAAAAAAAAAACATGTACAATAGTATTATTCAAAGTATTGCCCATCTGAAGCTATGACTTTTTCCAATCTTTCTGGCAATTTGTGGATCTCATCCCAAAAGAACTGCGCCGGCTTGGCAGCCAAGAATGAATCAAGCCAGTTTTTGATGTTCTGCTCTGATGTGAACCGTATTTCAGTGAGGGCGTTCTGCGTCGACCGTAACAAATGGTAGTCAGAAGGGGCAAGGTCTGGGCTATAAGACTTCCCATCCACTGTTTTTCAAGTAGTTCTTAACCGGAATACCAACGTGGGGCCGAGCGTTGTCATTATGGAAAATTATTGCCTCGTGTCAGGTCGCATATTCCGGGCGTTTTTCGGCTACTGCTTTCTTCAAACGGATTAATTGTGTTCGGTAGCGTTGTCTATTGATGGTTTCACCCAGTTTTAGTAGCTCATAATACAGCACACCCATCTGATCCCACCAAATACAGAGCATTACCTTCGCGCCATGGATATTTGTCTTTGCCGTTGATTTGGCTGGTTGGCCGAGTTTCACATATGATTATTTGCGCTTGGGGTTGTCGTAATGGATCCATTTTTCATCACTAGTAACAATCCGATGCAAAAATGACTTCCTTTTGTGGCGTTCCAGCAGCATTTCGGACATGCAAAACCGCCTTTCGACGTCTCTCGACGTTGCTTGGTAACAATCTTTAGAGAGTAATGCTTCCAGTTCTTCATCTTCAAACTTTTTTGGCTGCCCAGGACGTTCACCGTCTTCCAAGCCAAAATCAATTCTGCAAACCACTTTTGGCACATTCGCTCAGCTAGCGCATGTTCACCATAAACTTCCACCAAAATACGATGACTTTTGGCAGCAGTTTTCTTCAGGTTTTGAAGAAGAACTCCCCGCAAAAACACTTTTTCAGGCACAAAGTTCGACATATTTGAGTGAAAATAAAATTATTGTTGTTTACGCTTCAAATGAGTGGCATATACTGAAATGACGTACAATGACAGTAGCTTTCCAACGCATGTTTCAATGGAATAATAACAATGGAATAATACAAGTTACGCCATCTCTTAGCAAACCGCACGAAATTATAGACCCTAGCAAATGAACTAAATAAAATGAAATAAAAAAACAAACAGGTAAAAGAAGTTAAAATTAACAATATGATTAAAGAAAGAATGAAAGCGAGTGGTTTATAAAGTAAACAGAATCTGTTTAAAAAATGTGTAAGTGATCTAACGAATGGCACGGGCCTGCACCTTTAAAGCGTTTGACATTAAAAAATACTTGTTACAGTTATTGGTTAAAAGTTCCATAGTTTGATAAGGTGAATAAAAAATAAACAGGATGAATTAAGGTAAGGATGTTGTAATGGTGTTAGAGTAGATGTGTTAAATGAACGAGAAAAAAAATATATATAAATAAACAGGCATTGTAAGAAAATATATTAATGCTTTTGATCAAAATAATTTAATCGGTGGGTTATGTGGTTACGTCCGAAGTTGGTGAACGCATTTCGTAATATTTTTTGTTTTACGTTTGACACTCATGACACTTCGAAGTAAAATTCGATTTCATATCAAAACCAACGGTCATTGAGTCCGGACGCAGCCACTTAAGTCGCCGAAAAGTGAGTATCGATGTACCAAAATATCTCAATTGTAATTAAATCATTTCTTAAAAGAATAAGCAACTACAACTACAACTACGTAAACAATATTTAATAGCGTTTATTCAGACGACAAACCTCGGGACAACGTTATTCTTTTTCGCTTTTGGTTCTGGCGGACTTTATTCATTTCGTCAGGCTTGGTGGGTTTTATTGCCTTTCGCTAAGATCTCGGTTACCAATCTAGTGTCTTTATTGCTTTATGTTTACACCCTTGGCAACTAGCCTAGTCACTAGCTAAACTCTCGTCACTGTCAATTCGATTTGTATGCAGCCAACCAGCAACCGGTTACGGGAATCGCAGCCACATTGCCGCCACGACCAAAAGAATTGCCACCACCATCAGTTATTGCCACCACCGTTGAGAATTGTCACCACTGTCGAGAATTGTCACCACAATCGTCAAGATTTGCCGCCACAACATATAGAATTGCCGCCACAGTCAAGCACTGCCGCTACAGCCAACGCTTATACCATGTATGTATGCAGCCAATCAGCAACTGGTTACGGGAATCGATGCCACATTGCCGCCACAACCAAAAGAATTGCCACTACCATCAGAGATTGTCGCCACTCTCAGAATTGTCAACACAATCGTCAAGATTTGCCGCCACAATATATAGAATTGCCGCCACAATATACAGAATTGCCGCCACAATATATAGATTATATATGAAATATATATATATATATATATATATGCAAGCACCCGTCAATCCGACTTGCACAAGGGTAACCAGGAGTACAGTGAGAAAACATGAAGAAGTCGAACAAGAAGATTCTACGGAAACAAACTTATACGAGGAGGTAGACCAAACAGTTATGATAATATACGATGCCAAGATAGCCCAGTTGCGCTGAGAGCTACAGGAATTGCGCGCACAACTTGAAACCATCACTTCATTTGCAGTGACGGAGAGACAATCACTAACAGTCTCGTCTATCGTAACTCAACCGATTGGTATGGAAGCAGTCATGACAGGCATGTCCAACATTAACGCCGCCCATAGGAACGTGCTGTCGCCAAGCACTAGTGCACTTTCCGTAGCGACCTGCTCTATAGCAGAGTTGTAAGGCATGCATTCCTTGAAATCGCAGTCATGGAAGTATTTTGACTGCATTGAAGTCTTTTGACTGCATTGAAGTCGCTTGACTGCAATAAAGTCTGTGATCTTTAAGACTTCAGTAGTTTCATTAATATCTTGAAACTTCAATCATAGAGTTTAAAATTTCAAGACTTTGGGACACGTTTTTTAAATCTATTTATTGGAACAGAAAATAATAATAATTAATTTTTATTATAATAAAAATGCTATATGAGATTTATTCATAAAATTTTACGAAGGCAGCAAATCTGAAAAATTTCAAAAAATGATCACATGTTTAGAGAAAAATTCTATATGTGTACATACAATTCTAACAAAATATTTGCTGTACTTATAAAAAACCAGAACACCGCTTATCTGAATTTCGCTTTACTACAAAAATCGGTTTACTGAAACACAAGATTTATAACAGAGCATTTTTTAATAATTCTTATATAAATAACTCCTCTTAACTGAAAACCCAGTAAACTAAAAAATTATTATGCCAAAAATTATTAGTAATAGTATATAATAGTAATTCAGCTCCGTATAACTGAAAAAAGTCACCGAATACGCCCATTGGTAAAATTCTTTATTTTTCCAACTGAACACGTCCACTGGACCTTACAATTAGTTATTTAACCGTGCATCTTGCATAGTCTATCAGTTTTGACAGCATGACAGTTTCTTTACGATTTCTCTTTCGAGTTTAATGTTCAAATGTTTTATTGAATTGCATTATATGTATTGTGACAAAATCTGTAGAAATGTCGGCACAAGTGGTAAAGGTGTGGAAAAGAAAAATCTGAATTTGTATGTTTATAAGAATTACTTCAGGCATCTGGATTTGGGAAGCAATGCACAAGTTTGTAACTTCAAAAGAAGCTGGAAGCTTTAAAGAAGATTAAAGCATGAGAGTCAAGAAAAGACATTTGTACGGAGTGCAGTGCACCAATTTTGACAAAAATCGTCAATACTAGAGATTCTATTAGCAATGTGGCCACACAAAAAGGACTGCGAACAGGTGTTTATAAAGATGTGGAAAAAGCGCTATCAAGGAAATGCGATCGAAACATGCAACAATCACCGGCCCAGTTTTAATGAAAAAAGGAAAGGTACTTTCCATTATGCTGGATGTTTTTTTTTTCATCATCCATTGGTTGGCTGGAGCGCTGGAAACGTAGAGAAAATATTCATTTTAAGAATGTTCATGGGGAGAAAAATTCCGCTGATGTTCACGGTGCTAACGAATGGTTGACTAACATTTTGCCAACATATCTTAAAAAATACGGTGAGGATTATTTACATTGCCGATGACTCTGTATTAATGTTTAAGACTTTACCTACCGAAGCAATGGTAAACAGATTAGAAAAACCATCAGTAAGCAAATGCAACAAAGGTCGAATTACGATTCTTTTTTTTACAAATTCAACCGGTAGCGACAAAATGATTTTCTGTATAGGAAAATCTCAAAACCCTAGGTGCTTCCGTAACTTTACAGTCCCCGTAAAATATTTTGCCAACATAAAGGCTTGGATGGATCGGTCAATCTGGAGTGAGATGATGAAAGAACTAAATGCAAAATCTAGAGCGAACAGTGAAAAAGTATGACTGTTGATTGACAATGCGGCATGTCAGAAATTGAATAACGATACTGATTTAGACAACATAAAAATAAAATTTCTGCTTCTAAATACAACTTCGCTTATCCAACCCTTAGATCAAGGGATAATCCGTTGTTTTAAACCAAATCTGTCATTTGGATAGTAGACGAACTCTATTAGATTTTTTTCAAATAAAGAGGTCTTGAAAAACTCTCCTCTGAACTGTGCCTGGCAAATTCATCGGCGATTTCATTTTCCGTGATCCCATTGTGACCTGGGACCCAGACAAGGGTCATTGAATTTAAATTTCCGGCTGCGTTCAGTGATCTCTTGCAATCTCTGACTAGCTTGAAATTCGTAAGAGGGTTCAGCAAAACTCGAAGCGCAGCTTGGCTGTCGCTTCAGATGCAAATGCTTCGCCCCCTTCACCGTTTATTTAATTCGCTGCCATCAGGGTTGCGTAAACTTCCGCTTGAAAGACTGAAGCTTTCCTAACGTGAAGTGAAATTTGACGTTGTCGTCCTTCAGAAAACATCAGCGCCACATCCTATATTGGTTTTTTAGCCATCTGTAAAAACCTGACTGCATTTTTTTCCTGGCTCGGATTCTGTCCTGGGTACAACAAAAGTCGATTTCGTATTTTTTCCGGTAACAGCAGTTCGGGTGTCATTGCATTGGAAGGCATGTCCGGAGTCATAAGAAAGCCGGCGCGCAAGGTCATCTAAGCTCAAGTGCGTGTTGTACCAAAGACTACTTCTTTTTAATCGGAAGATGGATTTGAGGGTGCAGCCCATAATATGAATATCAAGGGGACAGAAATTCATCAATGCGTCTAGAGCGTAGCCAGGAGTGCTAAGGAAATCCCCCATGCATCCGAGAGAAACCGTTCTTTGGAGTCTGGTGAAAGCAGCAATTACGTATTTTCGGGAAACTAGACAAACGCCGCATAGAATATTATTGGCCTTATCATAGCCGTGTAGATCTGGACTTTTTCGGTGACAGACCCCACGTCTTGCCGATAGCTCCTCTGCATTACCAGTAAACATGTTTAGTCCAGAGGAAATTTGTTATCCGGAATAACACCCAAATACTTAGCTTCTTTGGAGAATTGGATGATGACGCCTTTAAGCATTAAAGTTGCGTTGTCAAAAGCACCCTCAACATGCAGATGCAATAAAGGAAGTAACAAATGCATTCATAAATAATCCAGATGAAGCCGATTCACTAGATTCTGATCCTCTAGTGAAAAAAGTCGTTCTACAGCGGCTGATGATGGAAGGGGTGTGTTGTACAATTTTTTTTTTAAAATGAGTCAAGGATTATTATTGCGGGAGATATACGTTAAAAGATTCATCCTCCAGACGCACAACAGAACCGTAGGCATTAAAATTATCTGAAATATTGCAAAAAAATGATTCGTTTTAGGAAATAGCAGTCAACATAGCTAATAGTCTATATGCTGAAACTCAGAAGAATGTCCGCGGAAAACTTTTACGAATCACCAAATCTTTCAGCAAGGTCTGATCTTAAAGTAAAAGGCATGTCAAAACCAGGGCGACAGTCACAACAGAAAGCAAAATGCTGATTGTAATTATTACAGGGTCACTTAATTTATATGTTTTACTTTAAAAGTTGACATACTCGAGGACACCATTTCAAGTGGTTGCAAGTTAAAAATTGATTTCATTTTTACCTGTGATAGAAAAATCTGAATAGAAAACTTTTGAGGATATTTGTACACCCCGCTGGTTGTACTATTGTGGGATTCTCAATTTATTTCGATGTTTATTTTTGTTCTGACAAGAGAACTTTTTTAAAATATCTTACTCTCTGTAAAAGCTGAATTAAGAGGTAAGACGCATTTAAGTTTTATAGATGGGCAGAGCACAGATGCGACGATTGCATCAGAAACTTCTGATGTTAGGTGAAAAAATAATGAAATCTTTTCACCAAAGTTTCTTCTAGTTTTGCCACTATTTCTATTTGAAAGACTTTAAGTGCGTTGATCTTTCGGAGCTGTGTTCTTATGGTTGCTAAGGTTGGCAATAAATATCCATAAACCATATTTTTTCCTTTTTGTAGGAAATCTACTGCTTCTTCAATTGGTTTTAATAGCACCGAAAAATCATCTAGGTGATCAATTACAGTATCGAACAAATTCTGTGCTTCCAAATGCCTACAAAGCTCGTTCAATTTGCTTTTGTGTTTCAATATCTCCGGAACAGAGTCATATAAGGTGATCCACCTTGCCATAACTGGGTATTTTAATTGTGAACTCAACTGTGACTTGAATAGTTTTGCATTGTCTTAAAAAAGGCATTTTTGTTATTATTATTAAAGGTTTTGTGTTTATTGTAAAACTGAGAGTTTTCCGCCAAAATTTGCAAAAAAATCTGTTGAAGCAACTGGATTCAAGGTGTATGTTGCGCAATTTATATGTTTCAATCATTAATAAGCCTTGACTCATTAAATAAGTATCGAATTTTGAAAAAAGGTACAACACACCCCTTCCATCGTCAGCAGCTGTAGAACGACTTTTTTCTCTAGCTGACTTACTAAACGCTCCAAAACGTGGAGCTATTTTACACTCCAATTTCAAAAAATTGTTGCTTTTGAAATTATATAGAATTTTTCTCCAAACATATTGTGATCATTTTTGAAATTTGTCTTTATAAAATTCAATGAAAAAATTTCATTTAGCAAATATTATACTAAAAATAAATTTATTTCTATTTCGAATAAATATGTTTAAAGAACGTGTGCCAAAATAACCTAAAAGTCTTTAAATTTTAAACTCTATGATTAATAAAACTAATAAAGTCTTAAAGCTCACAGACTTCAATGCAGTATTCCTGGCCACCAATCACTGATTGATCATCGATCTATAATCAGACTCCCTCTACGAGCAACTCGTTTCAAACGTTTCTTCATCCGTTTAACAGCATGCAAACTTTCACGCAAGCCCCACCGACTCAACAGCCGTCTTCATGTTCATTTGGACATGGAAGCCATCGCAAACTACATGACATTCCGGAGTTCCGCGGAAGACCTGAGGAATGGCCGATATTTTATATGGCTTTCTTGAAATCCTTAGGAATATTTTGCTACAGCCGGTGAAGCGAGACACGTCGTCGAATCTTTACTGATACAACCAGACAATGTCGATCAAGTAATGTCCACATTAGAATTTCAGTACGGACGTCCCGAATGCCTTGTGAGGAGTCAATTGAGGAAGGTGAGAGAAGCTGCGTAGATTTCTGACAACAAGCTGTAGCTCATCATATCATTTGCTACAAAGGTGTAGCAAGTGAAGTAATTTTAATAAATGACGTATTACCCTTCTTATATACATCGTCTCTACCACCTCGTTCAGTTCGCCACATCCGAATGCTGTGGATCATAAGCCCAAATCAAGGAGTATACCACATACAAATAGAAGTGCGTCTCCAACTCATTGTCTAAAAGGTGTCGGTACTGTAAAGCAGAGCATCATCCAGTCGTAGAGTGTAATTGTTTTAAGGTGGTCGTTTGTGAAGCGGGGCCGACTCTGTTTCTGCTGTTTGAAGCGTGGTCACAGCATAAGAACAGGATGCGGAGCCATTCGTAGTGGGAAACTGTGGCAAGATGCATCATCAGACCCTTCATGAAGCGGATGTCGCCCAGCAGTCAACTTCAACGGTAACAACCAGATGGGAGAGGTTCAAAGTTCAGTTTTAAATTGTAATTGTAACGATACACAGTCAGGGTGTATAAGGGCAAAACGGAACTACGTGCGTATGCTTCATACAACGAAGACTCATCCGTTACCATTATGAGCGTGAACTTGGGCAAATGTTAACGACTCGAAGGAAAACCGAAGAACCTGAACCTGCGATGATTGGGGCGAGAAACACTGGCGAAGAAGTCGTTTGCAGTTGACATTCTAATAAGTGTCGACCGAAAAGATGCGGAGCAATATCGGATACGAAATGTTTGTACAGTAGACTTGTGTTTGCCTACTCAGAACCTTGCTGCCTCAGAGATCCAGTCATATGCCGACTCTGGAATTCCTCTTGCCGACTACGCAAAACCAGAGATTCTTATTGGTCCAACAACGGTCATCTTGGAGCAGCCTTAGACGTCAGATTGGATGAAGACGGACCAATCGTAACAAGAACCAAACTCGGCTATGTAGCTTATGGCAGAGCAGGTCTGACAGGTGACCTGGACGTCAATGTCGTTCTTTTTGGTCATCAGTTAGCTGAAAAGGACCGCCGAATTGTCGATAATTACTTTACGATCGAAAGTTTTGGTGTGAAAAAGTCGACGCAGAAATTAGTGTCTAAAGAAGACAAGAAGGCGCTACAAATTTTAACTTTCACAATCGCTGGACTCGGGGAGCGATATACATAGTACGGGTCTGTTATAGAAGACTGAAAGCCCCATGCTACCGAAAAGTTACCAGCTCCCGAGGAGATGGATGAGAAGGGAGTGGATAACAAAGCACCGCCGGTGGGGGAGGGGATGTCGATCAACGCGCGGCTGGTGAAAATGATGCGATTAATTCAAAATCTCCAAAACGAAATTCAGAAGAACAACGTACATTCAACACAGCCAGCACCAAGTGAACCATGTATTGAGCTGCGGTCGACAAGTGAAAGTGACACCAATAACGCTGTAGGAGCAGCTTTGGGCGAACTGAATCGCACATTTTCTATACCAAGGCGGGAGTATGCGAGGAATTTGTACGACTTTCCAGAGTTTGATGGCATAGCCGAAGTGTGACCAATGTTTGCTATGACCCCTCAGGAATACCAATACAATGACAGGCAGAATATGTTGCGACAGCAAAAGGCACTGAAGGATTGCCCCAGAGACACAGTCGAATGCTTATTGATTCACAGCAGCAATGTAGGTCAGATGATCAAGACACTTCAGGACAGATTTAGTAGACCGGATTAGCTGGTGAGGAGTCAGATAATGCGAGTAGGGAATATTGTTCCTATCGCAGAGAATCGTCTACATGAGATCGTGCCTTTTGCGACTAAAGTGCAGAACTTAACATCGTTTCTCCAGGCCGTGGGCTGCGATCAATATTTGTGTAATCCTACGCTGATGGATGAGCTGTTGAAGAAACTTCCGGTGCAGAGAAAATTAGATTGGGCGTGATATGATATGACTGATTGCAAAAACTGGCAGGTATGGTAAGTACGATATCTGTCGACTCAAGTGAACAGCCATCGCAGTTAGATTCAAAGGGCGGGGAACGATCGCGATTCTTTCACGCAGATATGGAAAGAAGCGAAGTTCAGAACAAGGGTTGCCACTTGTGCTCTGCGAGACATGACATATCAGAGTGCCAGCGTTTTCAACAAATAGACTATCGGCAAAGGGCGTTTTGCGCGCCAGAATGGTTTTTGTTTTAATTGTTTGGGTAAAGGGCATCGTAACAACAACTATGATTAGGGTCATGTCTGCATGGAAAGAGATTATAAAATAAAGCTTCTTAACCTTTTGCACTTTCCTTCTGCGAACTCCAGTGGTAGGCAAGATACATCTCAGCAACAACAACGAGTCTGCACAAGATAAACGTTTTTTTCAAAATTCTAAGGAGCTAAATTGTTTCGTGCTCCTTGACGAGATTTCAGCTGTCTCATTAATGAACAACAGTCTGGCGGATAGACTCGGTCTTAAAGGTCCAACTGAAAATTTGCAGTTTAAGGACGTGACGGCAACAAAGCGATCGCGTTGAGTTGATGTAATGATATCAGGAGCGGGGAAAAATACCAAAAGGTTTCCCCTCAGAGTTGTAAGGACTGTAAGTGATCTAAGATTGCCAAACCAGTTGCTGGATGTCAACGAGCTGCAGATGAGGTACCATCCTACATCAAACTACAACGGGGTTATTCCCGAGCTTTTGATCGAAATAAACAACGTGCACTTGGGGTTGACACAGAGAGCTTTCCTTGGCAGAGGAACGGGACCCGTCGTTATACGTACTGAGCTCAGATGGGTTTTCTACGGCAGCGACGTCAGAGTTTCGGAGGATAGAAGTCTGGCTTACCTTGTCCAGGTTGGAAGAATAAGAGCTTAGGGGTAAGCATCGTCGACACGTCAACGGAGCCTGTCGACATGGAAAGAACGTAGCGGCTTTTAGCTGAAACAATGGTGCGCTTGGGTTCTTCCTTTGAGACAGGTCTATTATGGAAGCATGACAATGTCAAACTTCCTGAAAGTATAGAAATGGCCAAAAGAAGATTCTTGTCTCTTGAAAAAAGGTTCCAACGCGATAAAATTTTTCAGCAGGAGTACGTGCGAACGATAGCCGAATACGAGCGTAAGGGGTACGCTAGGAAGCTTGCTGAAGCCCAAGCATCGATTAATCGGGTCGTCAATGGTACTTACCGCATTTGTATACAACGTTAACAAACTAGGTAAACCTCGGCTGGTGTTTGACTCTGCAGCAGAAGTAGGCAGTACGTCACCAAACTCCAAGGTGTTCAATGAACCAGATCTGTGCGAGCTATTGGGTATGGTTCTGATGAAATTTAGGCAAAAAGCGGTGGCAGTCTGTGCAGACATTGTGCAGATGTTCCACCAAATGAAGATTCGGAGAGAGGATCAGATGGCGCAGTTCTTCCTGTGGAGGGACGAATCTTGAAAGCCGATCTCGAAGTATGCGTTGGCGGCAATGACATTCCTGTCTAAGTGTTCTCCATATTTGGCGCAATATGTAAAAAACCACAATGCAGATGACTTTCAAGCAAAGTAGCTGTAGCAGTGATACGGAACAATCATAACGTCGACGATTATGTTCATTGTTTCGGCAACGAGAGCCAGGCCATACGTGTGACGAAGCAAGTCGTATGGACTCATGCGCAGGGCGGTTTCGAGTTAAAGAAGTTTGTCTCCAATTCAAAGCTGGTCAATCGAAATTATGTCTGTGCTTAGTCTGGACAAGAGCGACGTCAAAAATAGCCAGAAGGTACTCGGCGTGCACTGGGATACGGAAGAACATAATCTAAATTTCGTACTAGCCTTCGAAAGGGTCGATCCTAAGTTAATGAGAGGTGCTAGAAGGCCAATAAAACGCGAAGCTCTACGAATAAGGATGTCTTTGTTTGATCCTTTCGGATTGGCGGCGGAGCACTCGCTAGTGGCGAAACTGATACTGCAGAGCACTTGGCGAAAACGGGTAGAATATATACAGGAGGCAAACGAAGCATGTTTTAAATGGATCAAGCTGCTTGAAGAGGTAAAGAGTTTAAGCATACCACGGTGTTACAGCAGGCTCTTCTCGACAGTGCCGCTAGAGCTACACTTTTTCACTGACGCAAGAGAGTCAGCGTACTCTGCAATGGCGTATTGGAGGATTCCAGGCACGGACCCTTCGCAAGCTAGTTTGGCGTTGGTTATTGAGGAGACCAAGTGTGCTCCGCTGATACTGGTTTCCATCAAACGCCTTGGGCTGCAGTCGGCAGTATTGGGAGCTAGTATGCGCCGAACCATACTAGGTAGTTACGATGTGAAAGCGGTGCGAGTCATTATGTGGACGAAGACAGTCCTTGCCTGGATAAGATCGGACCACATGCATTACAAACCCTACGTTGCCCACCGGGTAAATGAGATTTTAAAAAATACATCGGTTTTAGACTGGCACTGGGTACCAAGTGCTTTGAATCTAAGTTAAGGGCAGAGAAGAGACTGATGAGGAACTGCAGTCGACCTTTGGGATAGATTTTCGAGTTTTTTAAGAGTCGTTGCCTGGATTATTCTATTTCGAAAAATTGTGGTAAGGCCGCATCCGGACAGGAATACGGAAGTCTAAGCGTCGGAGAGCTCAATAAGGCGGAGCTGACAATTATTCGTTGTGCACAAAAGGAGGCATACCCGAAGGAATACAGTTCGCTTAAGGACAAGGAACAAATAAGACGAAGTAGCAGTCTGTGGAAGTTGTATATATGAAGGAAGTGTGAGCGACGGTAGTGTCACTAAGTATACGCAGGCCGATTATACTTCCGAAGGACCATCGAGTGACAAGACTCATCGCAGACTTAGACCATCGCGAATGGAAACATCAAGACAAGGAAACGATCATCCCAGAGATACGGCGGAAATTTTGGATCCCACACATAAGGACAGTTATACGGCATGCGAGCAAAGAATGCCAAAAATGGAAAATTGATAAGGCGAAACTAGCAACTCTCTTGGACCAGCTGCCTGAGGACAGGCTGATGCCATATGTGCGACCGTTCTCCTGGATTATATGAGGCCGTTTTCTATCGCCACTGGACGGCGAAGTGAAAAGCGATGGATTGCGTTATTCACGTGCATGACGACGTGAGCGATACATATGAAGCTAGAAATTTGTCGGCAGACACATGTCTACTGTGTATGAGAAACTTCATGAATAGGAGGGGGTCTCGCCCGCATTCAATCCGACAACGGGACGAACTTCGTCGGAGTTGACAGAGAATTGAAATAACAGAGGAAGGACTTTAATCAACAAAAGATCGCGGATGGCCTAGCACATCGAATGAAAGTTCAATTTTCCTTTCAACACACATGCAGCAGGATGCTGGAAGCCGCTGGAATGCAGCGTTAAGAAAGCGATGGGACACGCGCTGTTAGTGAGCATCTTTAAGAACAAGGTCTCTACAGCTTAATATGTGAAGCAGAAAATATTGCTAACTCACGCCTATTAACCCACATCCCATTAGATACTTACGATAATGAACCTTTTCCTCTTAGGCACAGCTAAATCACAGCAGATACCTCATCCACACGAAGAGACACTGAAAGTGACGAGGAAGCAGTGGCGAAAGGTGCAACAAGCCCAACAAGAAGTGAATAGCTTTATATCTCCCCGATCTTTGTCGGAGAACAGAGTGGTTTCAGCCATTTAGTCCGTTAGAGGTCGGTAACTCCGTCTTGGTGTGCGAAAGAACCATGCATTGGTCAAAAAGGGAAAGGTTACACGAACATTTCCGGGAAAGGACAAGCAAGTCCGAGCAGTAGAGTTGAGAAGCAAGACCAGCACTTTCAAACGACCTGTGTGTGTGCTATGTGTGGCCAAGCTGGATATTGGTGAACCAAAAATGCCTTAGATTCACGGGGTCCAGGATGTTGTAGATTTCCGATTATCAAACCATTTGTAAGCACCTCGTGAACGTTCCCACAAGATTTAAGTATAGATGCATGTATAATTCAGAATAATTTTTCTTATTCACTTAATAAAAGGAAATAAAAATATAAATTTTCCCAACGTTCAACTGGGTATTTTTATTTGGCCGTCCCCTGAAGAAATATCCAGAACAGTTGGGCTTGAGCTAATGAATCTGTTGTCGAATTCCAAGGAGGTCAATGCCTCTGTGGGTGAGCGCTGGCCAGGACGCACAATCGACATGAACATTGGAGCATCACCGGCGACATGCTGAGAAGGCATGTGTTGGGACAGTTCAGATGATTCGTTCTTCTTTAAACTTAAGTTTCCCCGTATTAACAAGTTATCATGGAGGACTATATGTAGATGCCAAAGAAGAGAGAATTTCTTAGCATCACAATATCGATATTTGACCCCTTTGGGATGATTGCCAACTTTACGCTGCATCTAAAATTGCTGCTTAGTTCAATCTAGAGTTTCGGAACTGCATGGGGTGAACCAATTTCCAACGAGTCATTCGAGAGGTGGAAACAATGGAACTGCAAGCGTTCCCAGATGCCATAATAAGTATCTATCGTGTGCCAAGCGATAGACTTGCATACCTTCGTCGAGGAAGCCTTCAGTGCAGTCACATACATTAGGGTGGAGCATAATGGATGAGTTTCCATTTCGTTAGCCTGTGGGAAAACGAGAAGCAGCCTGAGAAAACTTTTATCTATACCTCGTTTCGTGCTTTCGTCTGTAGTTCTAGGTATGAAGCTGTGCAATACAGTCGTCGAAAGCCACAAGCTTTTGTCAACCGAGTATTTTGGAGGGCTCTAAGACCATTGGCTTCGGTTAGATTCCCGCTGGCATAAAGATCTCGTGAGCTTCAGGATTGCAGAGATACTTGAGAGCTGTCAAGTCTACCACTGGTGTTGTTTCCATCGAAAGAAAACCTCGAAGACAAAGCCACAAGGGAGAAATATCCGCCCCATTTTAAGTCGGACAACAAGTGGATAAATGGACCTTCATTTCTGGAATTAGCTGAAGCAGAATGGCCAAAACTTCCGGATGATTGCCAGGATAAACTCCGACCGTAGTATTTACGGCGCGTCGACGACTCAGAGGGAGCTCTATTCGACGCTGCTGCCGTGCTTTGTTGCCTTCTGTCGGGGAAAGAAATATGAACGATGTGAGGTGACTGCATCCGAACTTCGTAGTTTAGAACGTTTAATTTGCCTTCAAGTTCTAAGTGATGTCTTCAGCTCCGATATCGCCATGCTACAATACAAGCTTTCACCGTACCGTCGAATAGATGCTGCTACAACGATACCCTTTGGGACTAGACGTCCCATCATACTCAATAAAAGTCATCACTTGACAGACCTGATCATCGACCATCTTCACCGACGTTGTGGCCACCAAAATGACGATACGGTAGTGAACGAGACCTACCAGCGATTTTGGATACTCGGACTTCGATAAACCGTAAAAATGATAAGGAGCCGGTGTCGGATATGCCGCATTCGTAATGCCAAACCATCCCCGCCATTGATGGGCCAACTTTCAGTTGATCGTCTTCCGCCGAACATAAGGCCGTTCACTTACTCTGGACTGAATTATTTCGGACCTGTAACAGTCACCATACGAAGCGACAGTGGAACCAATTTCATTGGCGTGAAGAAAGATCTTATGACCAGTAGAAATTTTAATAACGAGGCAGTGAAAGCAGATCTTGCTCTAATAGGAATAGAGTGGATTTTAAATTTTTCGGCGAATTCGCATACTGGTAGTTGTTGTGAGCGCTTGGTTCAGCGTGCGCTCAGAGAAGCTGAAAATATTTTGAATAACCGACCACTTACTCGCTGACCTGGGACGATAGAGGAAGAAGAGCCGCTTACGAACCATTTCATCATAGGTGATTCGACGCAGACACTGTGTCCATCGATGGTAAAGTGCTATATCTTGAGGAAGCAGTGGAGGGTGTCCCAGCAGCTCAAAGATCGCTTCTGGAAAAGGTGGGTGACGGAATATCTCCAGTTTTGACCAATAGGTGTAAGTGGCTTGTCAGGGTAAAGCTATTGCCGATTGAAGATCTAGTCCCCGTCTGTGATGTGGATAACCCGCGAAATGAGTGGGTGCGAGGTAGAATAACAAACGTTTACCCATGGCCTGAGGGGCAGGTACGCTCAGCCAAAATTCAGACGACCTTCAAGACGCTGCGAAGACCTGCGTTGAAGTAAGCGGTATTAGATATTGGTGAACCTTTCGATCAAGACTCAAGCGCCTCACGAGGGGTGGGTTAATAAAAAATATATTAATGTTTTTGATCAGAATAATGTAATCGGTGGTTTATGTGGTTACGTCCGACGTTGGAGATCGCACTCCGTTTCTCATTTTGAACTAAAATTCAATTTCAAATCAAAGCAAACATTCGCCGAGCCCGGAAGTGTTCGAAGAGTGTGCGAAAGCATCTATATATTCGTCCTATAATATAATAAATATGGTCGTATCCTGACAATTTACATTTAATGACAAAACCCAGACTAGTAACAGCGTTAACAATTCAAAGTTTATTGGCAGAGAATTAGAAATCTGGTAAGGTGCGAAGAGATTAAGTTTTATTGGAAATAGGAATACTCTGACACTTGTTTGGATTCAAAAGCAATCCATTTGTTGCAGACCAAGAGAAAACACTGGCAAGATCTTCATTAGGATTGCTAACCAGTGCAGCTACTTATATATACTTAGCTGGCTTTGCGTCATGTAACGGGAAATCATCGGCATAAAAGTGGACAGAGTGCTTACAAACATAAGGAAACATTGACAAAAATACAGAATACAAGATTTACTTGCAAAAGTGTTGAGCAAGAGTCACGTGTAACAGTTCACTGGAATCTGTCAGACAAAAAACTACTAATTAGCCTTACTGCACTGTCATCAAGGCCAAACAGATTTTCAGTTTCCAGCATAGGATTTTATGGTTTTTTTTGGCAACAGGAGGGTACAACTCGGGCAGTTTTCCAGGGATTGGGAAAAGTTGATGTTGTGACGTAGTGATTCAGAATGTTGATTAAGTTGAAAACTATAAATGGAATAATTAGCGTAATAAATCGCATATCATATTTACCGTTAGATTTTTTCGCTGGAGCAGAATAAATCACTTCATTTTCGATCACAATTTGTATTTCGAAGAGACCTACCGAGTGATTAGACTTTCAGATAAATTAAAATTAAAATCTGGAGATGTGATTTTAAGGAAACAACTATTTAAAAGGCCAGGATCAATATGAGGTTTAGCATTACATTTCCTACTAGAGATACCTATTTGATGTAGATTGCTCCAAAACATCTTCGGAGGAAAAGATGTACTTGTATTTAGTTTGGAAGAATAGTAGTAGTTTTTTTTTGCATTTCGTATAACGAAAACAGATTCGTTTTTGTAAAAAGGCCAATTTGAGCCTGAAGGACTACGGTTTAATTTAGTATAAAGCATATTCGGGCTTCAATGCAGTCTAACATTAGGATCAGTGTTTAGACGACAACAATCCCATTGGACAGATAAGGCAGCAGATTGAAGGGTATCAATATTTGTGGATCGATAATCCTTATACCAAAAATTCAGCGGGACGGCATTGTGGTGAATTAATATTGTAGCTGCAAAAACAAGATCAGCAATTCGTATCCGAATTCATTCAATTTTGCCATCGTTTTCATCGACTTGTGACACGGTGCATTGTCTTGATGAAACAACACTTTCTTTTTCTTCAAATGCGGCCGTTTTTCTGCGATTTCGTCCTTCAAACGCTCCAACAACGCAATGTAATTGTCGCTGTTGATAGTCTGCCCCTTTTTGAGATAGTCGATGAAAATTATTCCATGTGTATCCCAAAATACGGATGCCATAACTTTGCCAGCCGACTGTTGAGTTTTTAGTCGTATTGGACGAGGTTTGTCGCCTGCTCGCCACTCAGCTGACTGCCGACTTGACTCTGGTGTGAAGTGATGGAGCCAAATTTCATCCATTGTCACATACCGATGCAAAAATTCGGTTTTATTGCGGTTGAACAGCTTTAAACACTCCTCTGAATCATCAACACGTTGTTGTTTTTGGTCGACTGTGAGCAAACGCGGCACCCACTTTGAACAGAGCTTTCGCATGTCCAAATATTCGTGTATGATATATCCAACACGCTCTTTTGATATCTTCAGAGCCTCAGCTATCTCCATCAACTTCACTTTACGGTCATTCGTAATCATTTTGTGAACTTTTTCGATGCTTTCATCTGAAACAGCCTCTTTTGGACGTCCACTGCGTGCATCATCTTCGGTGCTTGTATTACCACTTTTAAATTTTTCAATCCACTTGCGAATGGTTCGTTCGGCTAACACTTATCAAGCCATTTCTTTGCATCGGCTGCATTTTTTCCCATCAAAAAGCAATGATAAATCAACACACGAAATTGCTTTGAAACCATTTTTTTTTTCACAATAACAAAAGTTGCTTCACTCACAACGCTATATCTCGAGAACTAATCGTCCGACAGCTGTCAAATTTATACACGTATCTTTTAAAAATTGAAAATTCAAGTGGTATCCTCTCTTAGAAACGGCACTGATTTTTCAGCCCATGTATTATATAGAAGAAAATTTTGAAATGGAAGAGAAAAACGGTTGAGTAGAGCAACTACGGTCTGGAAGGTATGCACAGATACGAGTATACATTTTGCTGATCCGTCGTGTATTTCGGCAATTAAAAACTCTGATTCTAAATAAACGGACCTACGTGTAAGTCTGATTCTTCTGAATAGGAAACATCTCAGCCCCATTATAGGTGTCACAACACTATACACTGCCTTATAGGCAAGCATGCAAGAAGGCTTGGCGTTTTTACAAACGATTTCTGTAGAAGCTGTACAGCTCTCTCCCAGAGAAAAAAAATCCACATACGAGCATTCTTCTACAATAACTTAAACTATCTAAAGAATACAGACGCTAACAGTCTCATTTGCTTCATCAAAAGCTCAAATTGGTTCCATGAGTAAGAATATCATAGATCCACGTGGCAGTACAACGGGCCGATAGGCCTAAGTGGGTTGGTTTTCCAACCGCCACTCTCACCTTACTTAACTTTATATACGTATAAGTTTGCATATAAGTAAAGATTTAAAATAAATTGCAATATCGTTTCCACAAGTATATATAACCATATCGTTCCTAGAAATTTTGTAACTAGGTATATCATAACTTGTATAACTTGTATAACATGTTGCCTATGTCTGAGAATAAAAACGCTGGAATCCGTAAATATACACTTTAAATAATCTAACATATATTGATTAAGATTCCTTGCATTAATATGATAAACTTTAAAACCATCACAAAATTTGAAAAGAAAAACTTTTATTATTGCGTTTGTAGATTTTGTATTCACACTGTTATAAGGAAGTTTATTTTTCATTATGATTTAAGGGGGCAGTCTCATGTTCGATTGTCAAAAAATCGATTAATTTGTTTTTTCATATTTGCAAAGTTTAATAAATTGGGAATATACTGTGAAAATTTTAGACCAATACACTAAGTCATTTTAAAGTTTAAGCAAATAATAGGGTAGAGCAGACCCTGCAGCTGCGGCGCAGTTTCAAACTTTAAACGCGCTTTTCTCGAAACTACTTATTATCCATCGGTCCGGATGGGTGAAAAAGACTATTGGACCGATTCGGCTGAAATTTTAACAAAATAATATATATAATATAATATATATATAAAATATATAATATAATATGAATGGTTCCGTCCGGTACCAGAATTAGATTTTTGTGTTCTTTTTCTTAATAACAGTAGATTTTTTGAAAGTTTTTTTTACAAAGCCGCTATTTTGTTATTTTTTACTAAAATATTTTAAATTAGCTAATCTGAAATCTGTGATAGAATGGTAGCCCTACTAAATTATAATCTTTTTGGAATTTTGATTTCAGACGATTACAAAAGGAGTAATTAAGGTTTGGAGCCACCTACTTTTTTTTTGCAGAGACCTACTTTACCTCACCAAAATAAAGTTAAAATATTTTTTTTATTTAATTTTTTTTTTGTATTATTCAATAGCTAAATAATAACATATAATTATCTCAAGAAGATTGTATATTATTTTTCTTCTAAATTTAACCTCTGACATGAGACCACACCCTAAGACCATTAAGAGCAAAAGTAATGTCATACACGCTAAAAACGCAAAGGGATATAAAAGAAGAGGAATAGCTTAAAAAGGGAGAAGGAAAATGAATCACAATTCAGCGCTTCACATCGAGATAGGGATAATAAACATCTCTAATAAGGTGATTTTAGTACAAATGACTTTTGTAAGGTGACTTTTGAAATTTCGCGGGCAACATACATTTGACTATCAATGTTTTTTCCCCCTTTTGGTACATATGACCCAAACATATATTCACAGTTTCAAGTATATAACATACTTAGTTTGTTTTGACATTTAGATTGTATAAAATGAAATAACAGATGCAAAGAATTTGCATCCAATTTTATGTAAAGAAATTTAATCAAGTGCTCTAAAACTTATCTAAGTGAAAAAAATGTTTACAAGTGGTACAAGTTCTTCCAAGATGGCGAAGAAATTGACAGTAATGAAACTCGCTCTGGACGCCCCAGCACATCAATAAAAGATTATATCTTTGAAGCTGTGAAAAAAATTGTTTTGGAAAATCGTCAAATTACCATAAGAGAAGTTGCTGAGAATGTAAGCATATTGGTCAAATCATGTCATATCATATCATTTTTTCGGATGTTTTGGGCAGCGAAGTTTGTTCCGAAACTTCTTAAATTTGATCAGAAGAACTGTTGCATGAGCATCACTCAGGGGCTCTTGAATGACGTCAATGATGGTCCTATCTTGCTCAAAAGGATCATAACTGTTCTCTATTCCTTTACCTGTTCCCAAACCTGAAGAGACCTATGAAAGGCCAGATATTTGTAACAATTGAAGAAATAAAAACGGCATCGTTCTTACAGCTCAAAGCCATATTGGAAAAAGAGTTGGCACAAGTGTATTATATCTAAAGGAGATGACCTTAAATGGGACAACATTAATATTGAGGAATTAATAAATAAATAAAATAAATAATAAAAGACACCTTACTTTTTGAACAGACCTCGTAATCTCAGCTCAATTGCCTTCTGAGCCCAAAAAAATAACGACTGGTAAGAGTATTCCTTCATTTTTGACATAAGATCGTTTAGAGGAGCCGAGGTATGAAGATAAATTCTTTTACTATCTCGAAGCTCTACGAGTATATATGTACCTATTTGATCATTGTACCTTCGTCACCGATGTTGGGTATTCCTTGTACTTTCCATCACATACTTAGTATAATGTAATTTTTTTTACTTTAAGATTGACGAAAGTAACGATGACTGCTCGCTTTATTCTTCCATCTATGTTAATGTTATCGACTTATGTCAGATATTGCATTCAATATTCATTCTCATTTCTCTGTTTCGCACAATTGTCTCAAGCATTGTGTTTCAATAAAGTTACAGCCTTCCATAGTGGAGCAGCGTCCTCATCCTACATAAGCAATATCCCCTGGTTCTCTAGGAATGTTGAACGCTTAGCAATCGATACACGGTAGTTGGCAGTTGCATAATACTTTGGTATAAAAGCAGTTGTTTATTTACGCACCCAAGAGTTAGCTCGTGTTCAGGAAAACGCCCAAAATGCGTATGTTTGCTTTTTCTGGGCTCAAAAAAGACCAGTTGATTTCAAATTAAAAGAAAAAACTCTTTTTGTTTTTTTATGTTTCTGACTTGATTTAAAGTGCATAAGCATTGTTGTTTATAAAAAATTTAATCTTTCACTCATAGGGCTGACAGTTGAGTTCTAAATTCATAATTTTCATCAAAATACGCGGAGAAGGCAGAATTTCGCAATTGCCATTTGCTACTTTTAAATTAAAGTGCTATTTGTAAATGTAAACCTCAGTTGTTGATGCAAGAAGAACGGCAAAATCAACATTGGGGAATTGTAAACTTTTTTAAAAAAAAAAAAGTGCTTCCCGAAAGGAAGAACTAATGGAGAAAAGAAATGAGATTCATCGTTGTAATAGTCCTTCGAATTGAAATTTAATTAACAATCTTTATAAGAGAACTAACTATAGTTCAGCAAAACAATACAGTATAACATATGTATTAATATGAATAACAAACGGCACCGCATACATAGCGTTACCACATCTTGTTATAAACTTTATTGTACCAGTCTCCAAAATCGAAGGGCTTAAAAAATAAGCCCTTTTTTATATATATAAGAAAACATAAAAATATAAAACAAAATAAAATAGAAAATAAATCTTAAATATTTGTTGGATAGTTTTTATTTGCTTCGGAAACTCCATAGTTCTCTACAAACACGGTCACGGATGGATTTTGGAAGCCTTAAACTCTGGCTTTAACTTTGCACGTAAAGAATCATTTTTTAAGAAATTCTTCAATTTCTTGCAACTCTAAAAAAGTTTAAATCCGTAGCTTCAGCAAGATTGTGTATCTGTCTATCCATTCCTCTGAACGTGCAGTAACGAATATTCAATAACTGCATGGTAGGGACTAGATTTTTCATTATAATTTTTCGTGGTGTTGAAAGATGGCTATTGTTCTTGTAAGATACATACATATTACATTTTTCATTAATAAATACAAAGAATCAGCAAATAGAGTTATAATTTTGTTAAATAAAATAAAATATTTTTATGCACATATGTACAATACTTGTAAAAAGTTGTAAGCTTTGATAGTACTTCGAATTTTGGGAAGATAAAGGAGTTGGTGAAAGCTCGCCTATTATGTGCAGATCCTGGATATCTAACAAAGATATCCAACATTCTTTTGTTGTGATCACAAATCGCTTGCAAACGTACACATTTTTTTATTTATGGGGACCATACAATCATCTTTTCCGTCCTTCGTTGGGTCAATCTCTACCATATATGGTATGTGTACCATCTATTGCTCTTATGATGTTACGAAATAGTCGATAGATTCTTTTATTTTGGCATTGTTTGACCATGTTATTACTTCTTCGGCCATTGCACTTACGAACATTTTCACTATACATATTTATAGTTCAATTAACATATTTCATGCCCTGTAAACCACAGAAAGATTTGAATGCATTTTGCAGAATTTAATAATCTGTCGGAATGCATTTTTAACTCTAAAATGCCTTTTTCACTTTTTTTTTGTATATGTATGTGGGCACGCCTTCTTTAACGTTTCCCTTTATACAATTTCTTTTTGCAGAAAACTGGAATCGTCTTCTAAATTTAGGATAAACAATCTGAATTTTCTCTTTTTCTCTTTCTTTATTTTCAGCTCCTAGTTCAATGTTGTACCCAACCAGATTTAATCCGAACTTTTCCAACCGAGAAAGTAAAGAAACAAACTTAGTACCTCATTTCTGTGTAAAGAAACTAGCTTTTTTGCGACGGTAGGTTCAATTATTTTGTCGCAGTTAATGGAACTGGCTTAAATCAACGTTTTCAGATAGTATTCCTTATATGAATAGTATAATGAGCAACACCATCTCGTTTATCGGCACAACGACCAATTCAATGCAACTCCAATGCCTTCGTTACGCAAAATTAAATTGATAAAATTATGTACACACTTCCAAAATAAAAATTATTTCATATGATGAAATGATTCCATTAAAGGTCTATCCTTTCTATTTTTTTTTAAATATAATGTTTATTATTCGTTTTCATTGCCTGTAGAAGCGAGATTAATCAAACACTGAGCTTCCATATTATATTTATCATTGAAGTCAGTTACGGAAGACGATCGGTAAATGGTAAACCGCATTAATCCGCAAGAATTTTTTTTACGTTTACGATAGAACTTCATTGATATCCAAATACTTACCAATAATAAGCTGTGCTAAAATACAACTATCATCCCTGATACAAAAGTTTCGAGTATCGATTGTAAAATACACACTGACAATTAAATTCCATGACAGTAAACAATCAAAACAAAGCATTTGCACCAGTTTCCACATTTTGGATTTAATTTTTGCCATTATCCCAATTTTTCTTAATTTAAAATGGTAAGATTATTATACATCTGATTTTTTTCATAATTGTACATATAATCCATTTTTTAGGCAAGAAATGCAGAAAAGGCAATGTAAGTACAAGTATATCGAACAATCGTAAGTCGCTCTTCTCATCGCCGGCTTTGTAATTTCAGGACCACCCTTGCTCGATGGAGAGCAGCCAAGGAAGCAGAAACTGGAGCTAAAGACAGGCGACCCTATTTAGCTTCCGAATGTAATGAATTGCCAAAATGTGAAAAGTACAGGCTTGAGATCATAAGAGAAATCTCCAAGAAGGTCGCACAAATACAGAATGGTAAACTAGTATCCCTATGAGGCATACACATTCAAAACAAATTATCTTATTGCAGCTGGTTTGGGGGAATTTCGTATAAGAGACCTCAACGACGAGATAAACAAACTTCTTCGAGAGAAGCGCCATTGGGAGAACCAAATTTCCGCTCTAGGCGGTCCACATTACCGCCGTTATGGTCCAAAAATGTTTGATGCCGAAGGCCGCGAAGTACCCGGCAACAGGGGCTATAAATATTTTGGTGCTGCTAAAGATCTTCCAGGTGTAAGAGAGCTTTTCGAGCAGGAGCCACCAGCTCCTCAAAGAAAGACCCGTGCTGAACTGATGAAAGACATTGATGCTGAATACTATGGTTACCGGGACGATGATGACGGCATTCTTATTCCGCTCGAAGAAAAAATAGAAAAGCTGGCTATACAAAAAGCAGTCCTAGAATGGAAAGAGAAAATGGCAAACAACGAAAAAATCGATGACGAGGATGAAGAAGATATTTACCCTATTTCTACGCCAGCGGAAGATAAATCCGAAAATGAGTCAAGAGGAACTAGCGATCCAATGGAACTACTGGCGCCCAGATTTACAGCTCACGTTCCAGTCCCAACACAGAAAGACATAGAGTCGGCCTTGCTGCAAAAGAGGAAACAGGAACTGCTAAGGAAGTATGTAGGGGATGAGTGAGAGAGATAATAAAATTGTTTTTTTTTTTTTTTTTGTTTAAAAAAAGTGTTTGTTTTATTGTTTGACTTCATCTTCCTTACGGAATACAATTGGTCATCGCTAATGTGGGCAATAGCGCGTAATTGAGAATGAACGAGTTACTGGTTGGATGTTTAAGGATACGGCTATTGTTCCCTTGATTCTGCACTTTTTGCTCTGTTGAGGAATCTTAACTTTTGTTGCCCCGTAGTTTAAGCACGGAACCACCAAATAGAACCATTTCCCCATATATCGTTTTAATGGAAAATCACTTTTTCACGTTTAATCATGTCTACTATGTATAAGTTATGTGTTAAGTTTTTGTTGTTTTACGGATCTCCTGTACTTTATAATTGTGGTTATTCTATAAAACCACTGGGACTTTACCGTTTTTTTTTTTAAGAGGACATTCCATCGGATCTAGAGTCTGATATTGGAAATATCGACAAGGAGTTCCAGATGAGGCAGTGTTGCAAAATGAAGTGATCTCGTAACAGGTTCTACTGATTCTGTTCACACTTCTGAATCTGATTGGGACTATGAAGATGAAATTTACGTAGAGATAGTAAGAGCTAGACGATGGGAGTTCTTTACAACTTGGAAAAATGATAATGTATACTGTGAGGTACATATGAAAAATTTTATAAAGAAGACTAAGCCAACCATTCCTACTGATAGAGACATCGGTTGAGGTATTTATGCATATCTTTCCACAAGAGTTCATTGATTTGATTGTTTCTAGCCAGCTTGTCAATTCAAAAAGCAATTAATCTTATGATGAGAGTAAAAAAAACTACCTAGTTAAAGTGGCTACTGGTCAAAAAATCAGAATTACCAAATCAATATTTGAGCTCTTTGATGTGAAGGAACAGATTTATATGGCTTTTGGGAAATATTCATCCAAACGGCAATACTTAACAACTTTCGAAATTTTAATAAGTTTTATAAAATTTGACAATGATAGAAACACCGTCCAGAACATATCTATCATCCTATAAGCCACTAAAAAGAGTTGGGAAACATTCCAACACACGGTAAGTCATAAAATGGTTCTTATGGGTTGCATGAATAATAATATTCAGGATTATGATCAAAATCGCATGAGAAACTACTAGGAGATGCTGGCGCTCAATGGCTCAATTAACGTGATCAATGAAAATGCAAGAGTTGATCTCTGCAGATGAACATTAACATTGATCGACCATATAGCAGTCAACTTAACAGAAAGCCATATGATTTCAGTAGTCATCGAAAGCGACATTTCTGACTACTACCCAGTCGTTTATGGGACGTTTTACTCATGTAGTAGCGAATTCCCAGTCGAAAGAGATAGAGGAACTTACATAAAGAACAGCTTGGTGGACAAAAAGGTACGTCTTACATAATGTGGAGGAAATTTACAATAAATTTGTCGCCTATTCAATGAATTAATGAAAAGAAAAACTTTGACGAATTAATTGTAAAGAAGTTCCCTTCGGAAAAATATCTAACATCATTTTCAAACAAATATGCAATGCATTTGTACGAGCAAATGACTTATGTCATAAACAACGGTGACAATTTAACGTAAAAATGCAACAATAAAACTCCACCTTCATAGAAGATACGTGCCTTGAAGAGGCAATTCAAATTACTGGATCAAAATAAATAACCAGGCATCGACAGCGTTCGAGCGCGAGACGTTAAAATGCGTGCGGATGTGTTTGTATCAATCTAAAAACACTGTCTAAAATTATGCGCTGATCTTAACTTTACTAGCGTTTGACAAATGTTTAGAAGAAGTGGTAGTTAAGCGACTACTAAACTTTATGAACAACCACGCAATAATCCACGAAAAACAATACGGGTTCCAAAAAAAAAAAAAAAATAAAATAAAATACGGTATAAAAATAATGCAGGTCTGATTTTAAATGCGGCAAAGACGCATATCCGGGGACCACACTATAAAGTCACCGACCTGAGGGTAACCACCTTAAGCTTAAATATATTTAAAATGTTTTTGTTTTGTATTTAACTTTAAAAAATAAAATAATTTATAAAAAAAGCATTTTTATTCAGAAAAGAATTTTGTCAGTCGTTCTCTTTTGAGTTTAGCTTCATTGTTTTTTTCTTTTTACGAAAACCGAATGCTTGCTCAATAAATACGCGAGTGCAACTATGACAGTAATTAAAGCGTCTCTGATCTGCCGTGAAATGGCCATTATCTCTATAAGGCGTATAAGATAAACTTCCAGTGGATACGTAAAATCGTCTGGAAAGGAATTTTAATATCACGGTGTACTATAGCTTTCTGAAGTGGGCTATCACGCCATACAGCAGCATAAGGGCAAGATCCTATGTAACCAACAAACGCATCCATGAAATATAGGTTACTATCACAAAAACCCTGGTAAATGGAAAACACAATTAGAATGATAAAAAAGTTGTCTATGTAACTTCCTGAATCTTCAGTTGGTGCTGGGATTTTAAATTGCGTACCGCCAATGCATCCTATGGCAAAAGGAAAGGTATTGTTTTGCTTTTCTTCAAAACTTGTTACTACTTTTCTTTGAGATTCCAATGTTTTTGGAAATGTTAATATATTTTTGAGTGTTGATTTAGCACAAAAAGTTTTTCTGAAAATTCTATTACAAATCGATCACAAATCTCTCGAAAGCCGCATTGGTTAGCCAATTTCCAAAGCGTAGTATACACTCTGGATCACTTGAATTAAGGCAACCCTTTAATAAGACAATTTTCTTATTTTTTTTTTTTCCAAAAAACAAGAGATTTAAGTGCAAAAACAAATGAAGAATATAGATATGGAATTTTACAAAGACCGAACAATCAAAAAATCTCTTGACAGTAAAAGGTAATGGGAATATAACCCGGTTATTTTATTGAATTTTTTGGTAATTATTATAAACTAATTATTAAATAAATCAGTTAGTAGTGTGTATGGCCACGTTTTTGTGAAATTACCTCATAAACGCGGTCTGGAAGTGAGTCGTACAGTGATTTTATGTAATTTAGGGAAATTTCGGCCCAAGCTAATTTAATACCTCTGAGAAGTGATTCCTTATCGCTGTGCTGCTTTCCTCCTTCGTAAACTTTACGGGTTAGCCAGCCCCAAACATTTTCTTTAATATTCAAGTCTGATGAATATGATGGCCAATTCAGTAATTCCACGTTTTGGCTTCAAACAAATGTGTTTACCTTACGAGCAGTATGGATTGGTGCGTTGTCCTGTTGCAGAATCCAAGGTAACGGTTCAAATAACTCACTAAACTTAGGAAAAACTGATTCCAATATTCCTTTGTAGGTAATTCCCGTCATTTTTTTGCTCTGAACATTTAACTCAAATGTTCCATAATAACTGATCGCACCCCAGACCATTACTCCACCCTCTCGGCTGTGATGAGGAGTTAAAAACCGTTGTTCTTTCCGTAAATCATGAAAGTAGAAGTTATACCCATCGCATCCATCTAGATTAAACTTCTTTTCATCCGTGAAAACAATTATTCGACAGTCATTCTTAATTTGACAATGTCCTAAAGTCCAGGCCATATGGTCTTTTCCGAATTGCAGTCCAAGCTGCTTACGCGCAGCATTTAGAGGAGGTTTTTTAACCAACATTAACCGCTTCAGGTTCTTAGCACTAACAATAACACGTCTAACAGTGGATTTACTGGCATTTACGCCGGCCTCAAATTTAATTTTTGATATTGAATCACTGTAATTAGAAGCGCAACGAATGATATTGCTCCTGTCAGCTGCTGAAATCACTGTAGAAATTCTTTCTTTATAGTTTTTTCCATAAGAATCTGGATTCTTTAAATAATTGTCAACAGAAGTTGGGCTTCGACCAATTTTTTTTTCGCGATGTAGCGGTTGGAATAAACTTCTGAGTGATACACATCTCTGTTGGCTTTCTCGGATGTAGTTAAAGTGTTTCCTTTACCCATTTTTGATAAAAACTGCACAAAACTTGTGTACTTTAATTTAGACTTCACTCTACAATAATCTAACACGGATTATTCTAACAAACTTTCTATAATGTTATTAACTTCGCAACTGCCTTTATTCAAGTGAACCGGAGTGTATAAGCAATATTCAACTGAAAAATGGCGTGCGTGTTGGCATATGAGTGTTGTGCCATTTTCAATTCGTTTCGTAGTTTATGTCTGCAGCAAACTAATTCTTGGTTACAAAGTTTCACAAGTTCAGATGTTGATGGTGAGATCAGCCAGCTCTCGGCCTTTCCGATCGCTCGTCATAAAATGGTGTAAAATCCCTTAAACATCCGAAATCACAGATGCGTTTATTCCACACCCAAGGTTCCTGTATGGATATTATGTGGGGTTTTGTATTCAACACGGAAAGCCTTCTACATAGGGATGCACTAGCAGAATTGTAATGTTGTAGGTTGATTTGAGTATACAGAATAGATGGGTTTTTTGGGGAACAAAGTGGAAAATGAGTCATAACCATACTTAATGGTCTCAACAGGAGCTTTGTCTATGTCCACAACAAGAAAAGAGCCGTCCTTGTTTTTCCGATTCTTTTTCTCCCTGTGAGAGTAAATTTTCCTTTTTTCAGTGTCAGGTTCAGAGTTCTGGGTATGAAGACGTACCGGAACCCAGAAGATTTTTGGGGGTAGAACTTTCGGCACAGATTTATTTAGCCGTTCTAAATTTTGTTGCGTGGCGCACTTTACTCTAATCTTTACATTCTCCATATCGCAGCCCTCTGCTTGAAGGCAAACATTATCTGCTTTGGCTAGCTCCCACAGATGATCAATACAGTGTTTGCACCCAGCACCGTATAGACTGTTTTCATTGCCAGCCTGCCCAATTCGAATCGCCAGAGGTGTGTCGGTCTCATCCCCTTCGGCGTTTTGGGTTTTTTTGGATGTAACTTTTTCAGCGACGTCCAAGTTCCGTCTGCAAGACTTGTACTGGTTGCAGCATCGGCTTCAGCCGGATCTTGTGCGCCGGTAAAGCCATCGCAGTTGTTTCTCAGTAGGAAACTCATCGTTTTGGTCGACTTCCGTCATTCAGAGGTACGACCTTTTCTGGTTGTAGCACTGCCCTCGTCCGGACATCGTGTGCGTGTGAAACCGCCGCTGGTTTTGTTTTTAACAATGGGTTTGAAAGCTTCATCTGATTTCCGTTCACCGGAACTGCATCCTTTATTGGTTGTAGGTCTGGTTTTGTGCGAAGAGATCCATCGATAGGAGTGCCGAAAACCTTTTTACTCTTGGCCCTTTTCGGGCGCAGTTTCAGATCCGAGAAATTGGTTGGTTTCATTGGGTGTCACTTCCACCGACCTATTTCTCTTCTCCATCGCTGCTGGGGGAATGAGACTTTTGGCACTCGCGCCTTTGACGGCATTTGTCATCTCTTTGCGCATTGCGTTCGTCTCATGTCTCCGTCGCCTCTTCAACTGCCCCTTAGACGGTAGTCCTTCAGAGTGTGTCTTTCTCTGGAGCCCGTTTCACTTTTTCGTTTCCCGAGACAAGCCGTCAGAATCAATACCCTGACTAACCACTGGTCTATTCTGATAGAGTTTAACCGTAACAGGCAAGGCCTCTCCGGTACTCCCTCCATCGTTCCATCTACATCTTCCGAACGTGTTGTAGAAAGGAGTCGTCGAAATAAATTATTCCAGCAGCTTCTCGGTCATGCAAATGCGTATCCACATGCGCATTTTTTTTACATTTAGCAATTCAGCCAAGTTCTTAATGCCGTAATGTACATTGAATACTACTTAACGTTTAAAATACAAAAGCAAGTGAACTACGCCCTTGTGGAGTCCAAACTGAGGTACGTTATATTAGCATGGGGTAACGCCACAACCACACACATTAACAAGCTGCAAAACCTTTAAAACTCAATTGTGAAGGAGATACAAAATCGGAAAAATGACACTAACTCTTGAATAATCGTATTATGATGACATTCGTTTCAAAAACCCGATAGATCATCAGCAATATACAAGAAAAAGAGCCAAAGAAATGTTAAAAATCCCGATGATCAAGAATACATCTACATCACTGCGTCCAAAATGTATTCAACCAGATGCTAAATTTCTTGAAGAACATTCTAAGCTCGAATTTGCAAAAGGATGCCTAAAAAAATTTTTCAGTTCATTAAAAAAAATATGTAAATTTTGCAACCATTTGGTATTTAGCTGTATTTTTTTCTGCATTTTATTTTAAAATTAAAATATTAACTTTTAATTGATTTAAAACTTATTTCAATTATGTATACTCTTAAATATCCTCGATCTTTCGAAAAACTCGATAGCCATTCGAAAGCAAAAGGAAGGAACTTCATTTGCTATGACTTGTCCAGAAATGATGACAGAATATGATGAAAACATTGGTCTTGTTGTTATGAATTCGATTATGAAGTCCAAAAAGTGGTGGCATCGCATAATGTGGTACTTTCTTGATGTTTATGTCGTAAATGTTTCATTATTTTCAAAGACAGGACACTTGGAAACGACAAGTCTTTATCTTTTGAAGATTTCAGTAATGAGATGGCAACTGAGGTAGTTGAAGCCAATGTGAGTGATACCCGTAAAAGAATATGTCATTTGAAAGGAGATGACCAGTGCGCCCACTTGATAATATACGCTACTTCAAGACGGTGAGTATCGTTCCAAATGGTGCTGCTCAGTCTGTCAAGTAGCATAAGGTCTGTTCCAGGACTTCAAAAGTTTACAAAAATCTGTTTTAGCGAGAAAAATATTGTAAAATTTTTTTGCCAAACATCTATCGCACTAAATAAATGCGTAATTTCACACTGTTCTTTAAAAAAACTGCTTGTTGTTTTCTCGGAAAAATTTATAGTAAATGCCTAGTGGCCTGTCTGAGAAATCAGCATTAAATGTTCTAAACTCATAAAATCGTAGTTAATTTTTTTTACTTTTTTTTTTAAAGAAAAAATAACAATTCGAAAACAAGGGCTTAAGAAAAGGCAAGCAGATCCAATTCTGCTAGTAGAAGGCTAGAACTACAAATATCAATAAACATTGAAGCACGTGGCTAAACAGGGTGTTTTTTTGTGATACCTGATGCTAAAATAGAATAAAACCAACATGGAGTCTCAAATCGACATATGATTTACACGATCAGAAGTTTAGTTTGCATCCATCGAGTATGTGAAAGATTTTAAAGCTTGATTTGCACAACTTTCCATACAAGATGCAAATGGTTCAAATATTATTGCCGCTTAATAAGCCGCGTTGTTTTCAATACGTCTGAAAAATACAAAATATCACCTCTGATAAACCTGACTTTTGGGACCGTGTTATCATGACTCTTTACTCTTTGTGGAAATGTTAAAACAATACTGTTCGGTTTTGGGGCAAGGAATTATTTTTGAAGTGCTTTTACATTCATCAAAAGTTGCGGTCTAGTGTGGTGTATGCCCTGAAAGAGTTATTAGCCCATACCTTTTTGAGAGCGGTAATGGCCAGTCGGCTACGGTGAACGTAGTAGGATATCGGGCGAGAATTACTGGTCTCCAAAGGATGACGCACCATGCCATATTGCATATACCAGTGGCAACATTGCTACAAAGCAATCTGAGATGACGCGTCTGATGTGCTGGGTTTCAACACAACAAACTCCTGGTTTTACGACGAATGCCGGCAAGCACAAGTGGCTATACGAGATGCAAACAAAGAAGCGTTGCATAGAAGAATCAGAGCTGCTAACGAGCAGAAGAGAAGAGACGAAAACTGCTTTTCAGGAAGAAAAAGAGGGAACATGAAAGGCGTTCGGTCGAGGAAATTGAGAGATGCTACTCCAGAAATGAGATTTCGAAGTTTTACTAAAAAAACCTGCCACGGACACAAACTCTGAACCGAAACCTGTAGGAACGGATGGCCTGACTGCCGAGCTCTTCAAACTGACAGGTGATGACTTGGTAAGAAGCATACATCAACTCAGTTGTAAAATAAGTAAAGAAAGTATGCCCGCTGAATGTAACCTCAGCGATGTATATCCGATCCTCATGAAAGGTGACCTTCTGAACTGCTGTATTGTGTGAACGGCTGAAGTCGTTTGTCAACAACCTGATTGGTCCAGATCAGTATGGATTTAGGCCAGGAAAATCCATAATCTACCAAATATTCACATTCCAGCAGATTTTGGAAAAACACCCATTAGCTCTTTCAAAAGCCTGCCCAATTACTCGCATAACCCAATGATATTGAAATAAACGGAAGAAAGCAGCGTTATGATGTGGTTAGGAGCTACCAAGGTTCTCCTATCAATTCAGATAACGACACCAGCGCTGAGATCATACGAATAATAATTCTTGGCAATCATTACTTCTTTGGGCTAAAAAGGCAGTGGACTAGCGAAGACCTTTCTCGAACAACAAAAATGACCCTATGTAAGACCTTAATAATTACAGTTCTGTGGCGCAGAGGCATTCACTTTATCAAAAATAGATGAGAGTGCGCTTGGCTGTTTTTAGAGGAAAATTCTACGGGTGATTTTCGGTCCCATCTACATATTTTAGATGGTGAGTGGAATAGGAGATACAATGATGAACTGTACGGGCTGTATAGCGACATCGACTTGGCCAGAAAAGTAAAGGTCCAACTTCTGAGATGGTTGTGTCATGTAGAGTAGATGGATAGATACCAATTCTCCGATCCAAAAATTCTTGGCATCCGCTCCCAAGGGATAGCGCAGTATAGGAAGATAGCGACTCAAGTAGTGTACAAAAGGAAGAGGACCTCAGCTAACTTGACGTGCGAAACTGAAGGCAGCTAGTTAAGGATCGAGCTGGCTGTAAGCGCTTGTTGGTTAAGGCATAGCTTCATCCCGGGCTGTAGCGCCACTTTATGTAAGTAAGTTAAGCAGACATGGAGGTTAGGTATGGAACACAATATCCCATTAATCACCGCCTTGTGGGTTATGGCCTTGGTCTCCTTGGCGAACTTTCGATGTCATTTTGGCATAGTGCCGGCTCAATTTCATCATTGTGGATTTTCACAATTTCTGTGCGTTTTGCTTCCGTGTAATCCTCTAATACAATATAAATCTAAAAATGCAAAGAAATCCCTTGATAAGTGTTACCCGGACTCTGCAACAGCCGAACGTACCATTCGCAAGTGGATTGAAAAATTTAAATGTGGTCATATAAGTACCGAGGATGATGTACACAGTGGACGTCCAAAAGAGGCTGTTTCAGATGAAAACATCAAAAAAGTCCACAAAATGATTACGAATGACCGTAAAGTGAAGTTGATCGAGATAGCTGAGGCTCTGAAGATATCAAAAGAGCGTGTTGGATATATCATACACGAATATTTGGACATGCGAATGCTCTGTTCAAAGTGGGTGCCGCGTTTGCTCACAGTCGACCAAAAACAACAACGTGTTGATGATTCAGAGGAGTGTTTAAAGCTGTTCAACCACAATAAATCCGAGTTTTTTCGTCGGTATGTGACAATGGATGAAACTTGGCTACATCACTTCACACCAGAGTCAAGTCGGCAGTCAGCTAATTGGCGGGCAGGCGACGAACCTCGTCCAAAACGACCAAAAACTCAACAGTCGGCTGGCAAGGTTATGGCATCCGTATTTTGGGATACACATGGAACAATTTTCATCGACTATCTCCAAAACGGCCAGACTATCAACAGCGACTATTACATTGCGTTATTGGAGCGTTTGAAGGACGAAATCGCAGAAAAACGGCCGCATTTGAAGAAAAAGAAAGTGCTGTTTCATCAAGACAATGCACCGTGTCACAAGTTGATGAAAACGATGGCAAAATTGAATGAATTCGGCTACGAATTGCTTCCCCACCCACCGTATTCTCCAGATTTGGCTCCGAGCGACTATTTCTTGTTCGCAGACCTCGCCGGAAAGAAATTTAAGACCGATGAAGAAGTAATCGCCGAAACAGAAGCCTATTTTGAGGCTAAACCGAAATCGTACTACAAAATTGGTATCGAAAGATTGTAAAATCGTTTCAATCAGTGGATCGCCCTCGAAGGCAACTATATTGATAAATAGTATTTTTTTTTTTACTATAAAACAGCTTGGACTTTTCAGCCCATGTGTTATATGCTGTCACCAAGAAGCGAAGCACAACGTTGACATTTTGGAGTTAATTAACTTCGGCTACATTATAAGCTCTTATAACAATACTCTATCAGAAATCAAATCAAGAGTTACATGCATATAACAATCGCTGTTTTTTTTTTTTCAATTTCCAGTCCATTGTCTATGGCGTAGAAGCATGGACGTAAGACGGATGAAGATTTTTGGCTTTGAAGAAGGAGATATAGAAAGGAACACTACGAGCTGTAAGCGAAGTTGACCTTGACAGAAAAGGGCACATCAGTCACCTAAGATATTTGTGCATTGGTTTAATGGAAGACGCATTTTTCTTGGTCAAATGCTGTCGTTTTACCTTCAAATCATCGGTCCAATAACATAAGTTAGCGTAATAACAGATTTTCTATTACGAACTATAATTTTTTTTAAACTTACTTTTTGTTTGTGAACTGTCATTACTATTTTGGTTGTCAAGGTCTACCATTTAGTTATGGTTCAGTACTCTAACGAGCAACGTTTACGAGTAATTCAAGTTTATTATCTGGCGAAATAAACTTGTATAGTCCATAATGGAAAACCCGATATTTGCTGTTGTTTATTATTGGCTTTTAAAGGTAATCGATGTGGATTTTGCTGCGTTCTAAGAAATGGCGCAGAAACTCTTTCGGTTTATGGTAAAACCCCAAATATTCATTCCACGTTTTCACGCGGAATTCATTTTTTTTCCATTTTCTTTAAAATTTATGCTTTCAGTATCCATCACACACCTTAAATGACGCAGCTTGCTTAAAATTTGACAGAAGTCTATAAATAGACGGCACCTTATGGGAGCAGTATTCCTCTTCAAGATATAAATAGCGAAATTTAAAATTCGCCCTAGTACTTTCTGTATTACAATTTTGGCGTTTCATTTTTGTTGACGGGTTGTGGTACTGTGATTGTTATTTTTTTAGTCGCATTTCAATCCACCTATTGCTTTAGCAAATTTGTCAATATGCGACAGAAAGTGCGTGTTTCTAGTCGAGAATTGACGTTAACCTTAGGTTTGCCAGCAAAGCGGTCGTTTATGAGGTCTATCGTGGATCGGTTCTAACTAACCCAAATAACAATATGTAGTACGTTAAATGGTTCCATATTATCGTTCCATACGACTTACTTCTTCAATGATATGGAAATAGGCTCTCAATTATTCGATGTGACTAAATCATATTGGTGCTTACATTTGGGAACCATTTAGCCACATTGATATATTTTTCTACTCTTTGTCAAGAAGAAAAGGATTAAGAGACAACAACTTCAGTATTCAAAATTTCTGACTTTTTAAAACATAGACCAGGGTAGACCAGATCCTCAGTTAACATGCACACATGTTGTGTGCGCCACCTAAAATGAGGTCATCCTCTGCCGCGTTAACAATCTCTATTAATAGCGATATTTTTCCGGACCGAAATGCTGGTGTTCATTGGTTCAAGGTAACCTAGCAATCTTAGCTGGAATATCCTAGCTTTTTTAATGAGGTGCAAACAGGGTCGAAATTTACACGAGGATTTTTTCTCTTGAAGCACCCGAAAGAATTTTTATCCGTTTTCAACTGTCTACAAGCTTTATGACGCAGAAAGCAGAACTGGGATGATCAGTGTCTTGCGTAAAGTCTTTTGGTTGCTTGAGAAAGTGTTTCATTACTCAATTATATGTATATCTTCTAATCTCAAAGATTAAAATGTGATTAACAAGATTGATTCTTCCTATGATTTCCGCGCTGGTGTCATATTCGTAGTTGATAGTGGAACCGAGATAGATAAAGTCTCTTATTACCTCTAAGTTGTAGCTGTTGTTCTTGTTCTATGTCCCTCTTTGTGTACAACATACAGTCGTATTTTTTTTTTTTTCATTCGTTGACCACTAAGCCCTACTTTGCTGTTTCTGCCACAGCAATCGCAAACGCCCCATTGACAGCTAGCTGTGTTCTGCCTATTATGTCAATGTTGTTTGCATATGGGAATATTGTAACTGCTTAGACTTTTGAAAGATGGTAAATTTGGAGTTTTTTTTTTTGGCAGTTTCGCACATTTATTTCAAGAAAATGTTGTAAAAGTCCCATGATAACTCATCGCCTTTAAGGCATTTTTTAATATTAGCGTTCTCGGTTTTGTCATCACCGACTTTAATGGAGCAGCGTGCAGTCTCTATCATCAATAAGCTTGGAAGCTTACAGTTCGTTTCTAAATATTGACGCTTTCCTTAAATTAATGAAGAGGTGATGTGTATAGATTTAAAGCTCTTTGAGTTTTTTCTTAGCGAAATGTGAAAATTTAAACTATGATAGAGTTTTCTGGTCTAAAGTCAGACTATAGAAACCGATGTGACTGTTAGCGAAGGGTCTTAGGCGTTCATAATTCGGCAGAGAATATTTTATATACGATGTTAGAAATACTTATTCCACTTTAGTTGGCATAGCGCAGAGGTTCTTTCTTTTTTTAGGATTGGACAAACAGTGATGAAGTTCCATTCGTCTCAGATATTTTCGTAGACACAGATTTATGAGATGGGTTGGTATATGCCAAGTATCCTATCATCAACTGCTTCTTTGAACAGCTTGCCAACTAAGTTATCAGGTCCAGCAGTTTAGAAATTATTCTGCCTTCAATTTGGTCGTGTGAACAGAAATGATATCTGTCTTTCTCCAGGTTGAATGATTCATTCTGCCTAATAGCGGGATAGTGTTCTTCATCACCATTTAATAATCTGCATAAACAATCCTTCCAGATTCTCAGCACTGATTGTTGTTCTTGAAATTTTACACTCAGCAAATATGACTGTAAACTGCTTGTTGGCTTCTTAAAAGGGATGATTACATTTCTGCCAAGCTCTTAAGTGACACCACCTTCTGACGATACCAAACTCACTTCCTATGTGAGTACGGTTAACCTACCTTAACCTCATACACCTGTACATAGTCAGATTCGAGATATTTGACATGCACTATAAGATACCTATCCAGCAATCTTATTAATATTTAAAATTTATCTGAGATTCTCATTGTTATAGCTTCGTTAGAGAAAATTTTCAATATTTCTTGTAGTTTGGCGGCTACTACTACCATGATATAGTAGCCATGATATATACCATGATAGCTGATAATTGACGCTTCATTTGAAATTATAAAAGATAAGAAGTCGTTATATACTCCGTTTCAAGACAAAGGGACTAATATCGGAAAATAATATAGCACAAAATACAAAACAGAAAACATCTTAACGTGTAATGGACACGGGCAACATTTAAGAAATCTCGTGGGGAAGTTAACAACTTTAGTATGCCAAGGATTTGAAGAAAGTGCTGTGAAGCCACAAAAGCGATCAAATATACAATGCTTTTGAGAGTTTAAGTTTTGCGTACTGTACTACCAAAGCATAATCGTGATTCATTGAATTGGTACACCCAAATCACAAACCACTTACCTATTGTTAATTCGGCAAATTCAATTGTACAATTTATTCGTAGTTTACAATTCCTCACATAGGTGGCAACATACGGAGTAGAAAATAAGCTTTTGATTTGCACCGAGTATCGAAGAAGTTTTTGTTTTACGTCACAAATGTCAAGTGTTCTGTATTGCTCTGGTACTTGTCATACAGCCAGTTGGGCTGTCAAACAAAGCACAGTAAAAAAAAATTCTACAGTCCGTAGTATTGACGAAGGAAAATTTTTGGGCGTAGAAAAGATTTTGTATCCGAAGCAAGCGAATTTCGGTTTTTGTCTTCAGATTTCAAAGCAGCACTAAACGCAAATCAAAATGCTGGCCCTCATTAATAGAATATTGGATTGGTTCAAAAGTATCTTTTGGAAAGAGGAAATGGAACTAACACTGGTCGGATTACAGTTCTCGGGCAAGACGACTTTCGTTAATGTTATTGCAGTGAGTATCATTGGTTGATTATTAATTTCAATCCATTTCCCACATGTATCACCTCACATCGAGACAAAAGATAGGATTAATTATTTTGGGGAAAAATCTGAATTTTGACCGATGGCGGCTTAATAAAAAATATTTGCTGGTTATGACCTGTCGGTAAAATCAATAATATTTGAACTTTTGCAGCTAAACAATTAGAATTCGACGAGATAAGCCTTGTGTGACAGTGTCTAATCGCAATAAGTACAAACTTGATTGTTTACACCATAGAGTTGAAGCAGCTGAGGAAGCCACTTTGTTTTTATATTTAATTATCGGATTGCAAAACATTTTGTTCCACGTCGTAGAGCTATGAGTAATGTTCAAAAATTTGTTAGTTTCAGGGGGGTAGTAAAGTAGCTTCGCCACAGATGTGAGGCGGGGGATACTGATGTTTTTTTCGGTTTGATTTTATGCATATTTTTCACAGTTTTTAATCATGAGTGGTTCTGTGGGTCATCATAGAAGACTTTTAATACAAGAAACTATTTTATTTTCTATCGTCTTATCATGGAGATTCGCTTATATTTTGCAGAAAGAGTCGTACACTATTATCGGATGTTAATTTGTTTTAATTTGAACATCTGATTAACAATTGGTGGGAATGATGTTTGCTTGGCATATTGATTCGCAAGTGAAGAGTTTCTTTGATTTTTTTTTTTTTTTGTTATTGTTTCAGATTTTACATTTTAATTAAGTGCTCACTTGTTTTACTGTCGTTTTGATATCACTCGAACTCATATGACGCGCCTGTGTCTGTTTTCGAATAAAAAAGGAAATCAATGAGCACGACGATTGATGAGTAAGCATTTGAACATCATCTATCGTAATTATGTTGCTGCAGGATGTGGGTACTCACACTACCAAATTGCATATGTTTAATTTGGTCATTAATCTTTTTTGTTTCTCATATGATTGAATGAAGTTTGCATTCCTTTATGTAATGAATCAGTAGAAAGTAAAGAAATAAATGTAACATCTGCAAGCCTCGATTGAAGGGTTTTTTGACAACAACAATCCGATGGATTTCAAAGATCCAATAAATCGACAGATATACATATGTGCAAGGGAAAATATATTATGAAGACAAATAAGTATTACAAACACACGCGGGAAAGGCTCGGAAAAAAGAAATAGGTATTCCGATGTAAGTTGGTTTTGAATGTTTACAGGTTATAAAGGCTAGGAAATACAGCTCGATAGATCAGATGTGGGCACATTACCCCAAGAAAACTTTGCGAACATTTCGAAGGGTAATTTCTTATTTATTAAAGAAGAGATTAGTCGATTTCAAATTCATGCATTGTGTATTCGCCAGATTGGTGAAGGCTTAGTTTCCACTGTTCGGTGAGACATTGGTAAAATGCCTTTCTGTCTTATGGTATTTCATTAACTGAAGATTTATCAGCGTTTCCAAGACGTTGGAAACAGCAAATATAAGTGCAATGGGTCTGTAGGAGAACAGAGCAAGATCCGCATTTTTTAGGGACAAATTTCACAATATCTCCTTGAAAAAAGTCTTACAGAGTAGAATTGATGAAAAGCTTACTCAGTGGATACTCAGATGGAAGAATACTTAAGAAAAAGAGGAGATGTATCATCTGGACCAGCGGATTTATGTATGTTGAAATCTTTAAGCACTGTTGGTACTACGCGAATGCGAAATCAGATCCGTCTAAATCTTATTTTTACGATTTCCCGTTTCAACCTCTTTACAACTCGAGTCGTACTATGATTTTTTATTTTTTTTGGTTTGGTACTATTTCCCGATGAGTAATAAAAGAATCTCATTCCAAGGATGGCGAATATTCTCTCTCTTCTTCCTCTACCTTCTTAGGTTCGTTTTACAGATTTTTAGAGCTGGGGAATTGATGCGTTTGTATACTCGTTAGTTGCTTATATACGTTATTTGCTATTTTTCTAAGTATCCCACATAAAGCTAAATAAAGAAAAAACTGTCTTTCGAAGCAGCCAAGAATATTTCCATACGCTTTCAATAATACCCACACTTCTGCATTGTAAAACACGACTGGAGGATGATGAGGGTTTTTTAGAACATATTCTTTGTTCCCCAAAAGAGAGTTTTGTTTGCTAATTGATTCTTATCTTACATAAAAAGTGTACATGATTAGGTATTGCTTTGCATAAGGTCTTTTTGCCATCGAATGATATTATATACATACATATAGGGTGATTCATCGTGAGGTTTGATTTTCAATAGCCTTTTTTTTTTTGACAGATTACGCTTGACTCCTATCAAAATGCTTTGTTATTTTTGTTCAGTATCGTTTGGCAAGTCATCATGGAAAGACACATTCGACTCATACTGAAACCACTATTGCCAATATCATTCGCAAATTTGAGTTCCAGTTTACATTAGTGGATTATACTCGGCTGTTTAGACCACGTCCGAACGTGATGAAGAGACTATAGCAGCTGTAGCTGAGAGTGTACGCGAAGACCGTGACGAATCGATTCGTCGTCGTTCTCAGCAGCTTGGCTTGGCGTATTCGACTGCTTGACGTATTTTACGTGAGGATCTCGGCCTAAAAGTGTACAAAATTCAACTTGTGCAAGAATTGAAGCCAGGCGACTTGAATTTGTGTCATATTTTTAGTGAATGGGCTCTGGAAAAATTCGAATGAAAATCCAATGTTATATCGTGAAATTTTTTTCAGCTATGAAGCCCATTTCTGCCTCAATGGATACGTTAATAAATAAAATTGCCGTATTTGGCTGATGAGCAACCCTAAGAGTACCAAGAACTACGATTACATCTATTAAAAACAACGATATGGTGTGGTTTATAGGCTGGTGGAAACATTGGTTAATATTTCTTCAAAAATGAGGCAAATCAGAATGTTACCGTTAATGGTAAGCGTTATCGAGCCTGAAATTCAAGCACATGGTTTCGGTGAGCCTGATTTCAGCAAATTGCGCTACGAGCCATATTTCGCGTGAGACAATAGACTTGTTGAAAAATCATTTTGGTGAGCACTTAATTTCACGTTGGCCGCCTAGATAGTGCGATATCACACCTTTAGACTACTTTCTCTGCGGATATGTAAAGTCTCAGGTCTTTAGGAATAAGTCAGCTGCGGTTGACGCTTTGAAATCCAACATTACTCGTGTTACTCGTGTTGGAACTTCCGAATGGACCGCCTCAGACGTAGACGTGGCCAACATTTACATGATACCATTTTTAAAAAGTAAATGCCATGAATTGTTCTTTTAACCGATAATAAAAATTTTAAGTTCACTTTCAAATTTATGTATTTTATTTTACATTACAAATCAAACCTTACGATAAATCACCCTATATATAGTGTGTTTAACAAAAACGTGCTTCTAAATAACATGAAAAATGCCACAATTTTATTAAATCATATCTATTTTATTAATGTATGTATCTATTCGTAGAGAATCAAGTCACCATTATTATTTATAATTGCATGGCATCGTTTAGTGCAACCTTCACTTAATGTTTGCCAATATTCTAAACCTGGGGCTCTCCTAATTTGCTTCAAGATGCGCGCAAGTTTTTTTTATCGTGGATATTTTGTTTTTTTTTTTTTTTTTTTTTCTAAAGCTTCTGCTTCATTAAAGACCACACATTTTCTATTGGATTCGCATTAGGACTTTGGGACGGCCGATCTAACGTCTCTATACCATTTTTTCCTTTTTCCAACCCATGCAGAGGCGACTCTGATATTTTGGATCGTTATTCTCTTGCAAAATCCAGTCGTAATTGCTTGGTGTATACAGATATACGACAGACTTTAGTAAACCTTCTGGTATAATTTTACCATGCATTGTGCACCGAGGTTTTATGTGAATACTATTATTTTGCGAATTATTTGGCTGAGAAGCATCCATAAGCATCAACTTTTGATGGGTGTTTTACGGTACGTTGCAGAAACTTTTCCTCAGTTATAAACAAAAAAAGATGACTCATCTATAAATATGATTTTGCCCCAATCCTGGTTAAGGTTCGTCGTTGCTCAACTTAGCCTCGTTTCAATTCTTTTTGTGTCAGTAGCGGCTTAGGTTTGGTATCGGTACTCCTGTTTTTGGTGCCAGGTTCAGCTAAACTGTGTCGTATTGTGTTAATGGACACATTAATTCCTTTGTGGACAATTTTTCTTTTGCGTTCTTCAGAAAATTCACAAATTACTTTATTATCCTTACTGGATGTTCTTGCTTTGGTTCTTTTACCTAGTATATTGACATTTCCCCGTTCATTATGTATCTTTATCCACTTTCTCACAAATGTCTCTGATCTCTTTATATACTTTGCTGCCGACTTAGTACTAATTTGGGGCCATTTTGGGTGAGTTACTAAGAAAACACTTTCGAAACTCTTTTCAAAAGCCGCAATCATTTTGTAATGCCCTAGCTATACGCGTGGTCTGATATGGAATCAGTCAGTAAGTAAATTAGTCTCTCTTCTAAGTGAATGCAGTTTTAAAAAAAAAAGTTTTTGAAATAAGCAAAACCTTTTTGCGTGCTTACCTGCCTATAAGCTAGTTCCATCTTTTTAAGCTCGCGCTGAAGGGATTTGTGTACCTTTCAAATGTTTGTACATAGCGTGGGCGAAGGAAACTTAGATAATAAAAAGAGAGAGGTACCGATGTACATTGGTCTTAAATGTTTGAAAGTTATAACGACTAGGAAATACATAGCTCGGCAGGGCATTCCATAAATGAGTTGTACGGCTTGCGAACGAATCACGATATTTTAGAGTAAATTAAAAAATGGCTTTCAGGTTGTACTGATGATTATTCATAGCGAGACGGGTGTAACGGTTGAGGGTTGGAAAGGGCGGAATGCTGCTGGCGATTTCATTGGAGCACTGATAGTGGAAATAGCAACAAAACAAAATGAGACAGGATACATTACGTCGGTGTTCGAGGGTATTAATTGACTGACCGATATTACTATCACCTATGAGTTTTATCGCACGGTTTTGAATCCTACCTAGCAGGTGCAGATAAGTTTTTGAATCACCTGATCAGATGTGGGCACTGTACTTCAATTTTGAGCGGATGAATGCCTTATATATTATATTTAGGCCAGTTCAAAGGGAGTGAAATATTTCTTAAATTGTTTGAAGAAACCTAGACATTTCGCATCATTTTTGACGACATCGAATATGTGGTCATTCCAACGTAAGTTGTCACTGACACACTTAGACTTTCACAGTAGTTTTTCTTCGGCATCCGCACCTTGACTGCAACTAGGTCGTGATCCGAAATATTTTTAGTTGCCCGGAATATTCGGGCGTCCAGAATACTGGAGGCATTCCTTACGTCTAGCGTTCCATGATACGGATACTGCTATGTCCACTTCTGTACATTGAGATGAGAATATTTCTGTATTCTATTCTATTCGCTTGCCATAGTGATCCGCGCAAAGTTCGTTGCCAGGCGTGGTGTCGTGTAGACTATACTCACCAACTGTCCTACCAAAGATTTCATCCTTTCATATATTGGTGTTAAAATTATACTAGGCGATTCTTAACGTCATACTTCGGACATAGCTCATATGTCTTTTCGAGGATCTCGTACAAACATTCTTTGGTGGCATAGTCGCTGTCTTCCGTAGGGGCATAGGCGCATAATACGGTGATAAAATAGCCCTCTACTCCTTCAACCCATTACAAATTTCGTTATTTTTCGTTTGTTAATGGCTCTGTTCATCTTCTATAAACATATTTCGGTGCTAAATCCATTGCTAGGCTTACTTTGTTGACTTGAAATTTTAAAAATATTAGCCCGCTTAATTATGCTTGTGGGCTGCATTTCTTCTGAAAAACTATTAAAACTCCGATACGAAGCTTATGCGTACGTGTCTTATTTACCTATTTTTTCTTTATATTTTCGTGTCGTTTATAATCTAATCCAAATTTATCTATTTTGCTATGTTCGCTCTAAAGATATCTCTAAAACCGTTAGTGCTATATAAAGTAAACACCTGTGAACTATGAAGTCACCTCTCCGCTGTGTAAAAAAAGCGCCTGTCGCAGTTTTAGTACAAGGTGGGGCAAAAGTGATGTCATAGTGTGAATTGGCTGCCGTCCGGCCAGTTCAAATCGCCAAAAAGGGAGATCACACGTCTTGGAAATTGGTGATTCAAAATCTCCATCGTTGCCCGAGCAGTGTGAACAGTTGCACAGTCCTGCTGGGAGCAATAATGCTCGAGATCCAATTCAGCGACTCGCGGCAAAAAAAAATCGTTATCTTCACCAATAACGATTACGGTGGTGACGTCAGCATCCTCAAAAAAAATAAAGGCTAAAAACCGAACAGTCACTTTGAAGGGATGCAATGGTAGTTCGTGCAATTCATGTGAATTCTCCGTTTCCCAGAAACGCAAATTTTGTTTATTTACATAACCATTTAAGTGGAAAATCATCCACAGGCTTAACAGAGTATGGAATTAAGTTTAAATCACTTGACGATCAGCTGGCAGCAATTGGTGAATGGTTTGGACTTTATAAGGGAATATCTTTAGGTCTTTTAACAAAATATGAAGCAACGAACGTCTGCTGATGACAAAGTGTGTGCTTCGTTGTCTCGTCGATGTTTTTGGATTCTCTCGGACATCTTCGGTTACAGCAATGATATTTTTAGCTAGATGGGCAATACGGGGCCGGCTACTTCTTGCGACATCTTTAGTAAATCCAGTTTGCATTAGACTTTCAGCCAAATGCTTAATTGTTTAAAAATCATGGGGCAGGACGTCGAAGAAAACGACGAGGAAATTTACGCTCCGTTAAAACAACAAACCGGAAATTGGTCAAAAAGGGAGTAACAATAATTCCGCGTTCTTCAGGTGTTTATCTTGCCCTTGAATGTTGTCAACTAATTGTCAACTAATTCTCTTTTGACCATAAATGTCAAAATTATGGCACATTCACATTATGACATTAGTCTTACCCTACCTTGTAGTAGTAAATAATTTTTCATTAGATTCATCTTTCGACAGATATCACATTTGTGTTCAAGGTATACGCTTCAACGAGGTTAATAAATCATCCAAATTTTCTATCGAAATTATGGTCAGGTACTGGGTGGGGTGAAAAGTACCTCCTTGGGAATGAAAAAAAAATTTTTTAAATGTTTTTTTTATTTTATTCAATATAGTCCCCTTTTAGTTTCATACACTTATTCCAGCGATTTTTCAACTTGTTGATCCCGTCTGAAAAGTAATTTTAATAGGTCTTCAAAATACTCCTCCGTGGCGTCGATGATTTCCTCGCGTGAGCTGAATTTTTTATTGATGAGCCATCTTTTGAGGTTTGGGAGGAGATAATAGTCCGAGAGAGCCAAATGCGACAGCAATTGGAGCCGTAAGTCATTGATTTTAGCCGTGGTTGCGATGCTCTTGTGCAACGGTGAATTGTCTTGCAAAAACAAAATTTTTTTTCGCTTCATGTGAGGCAGATTTGCAGCGATTTCAGCCTTCGATCGCTCCAATAATGCACAGTAATACTCACTGTTGATGATTTTTCCTTTCTCGAGGTAGACCACGAAGAGTATACCTTGACAATCCAAGAAAACTGACGCCATAACCTTTCCGACCCATCGAGCCTCCCTCGGCAGCTTTGGTGTACTCGTGCCGGCTTCAGTCCATTGCCGGGCACTCATTCTGTTCTCTGGTGTTCAACAGTTACCAATCCGCCCTGTTTCACATCAGCAAGTCCAAACACTCTTTCGAAGTACTCTCGCGTTCGTGTTTTTGGTCAGGAGTGATTATGCGTGGCATCCAGCGTCAGGATAACTTTTTCATATGCAGAATATTGCCCAAAATATACGCTCAGCACTAATCTTTGTGGTATCTGCTAGCTCGCGCACCTTCACTTTCCGGTCAGCCAACACCACTTCATGTATTTTTTTGACATTGTCCTCTGTAACCGTTTCCTCTCGCCGTTTTGCCTCTCAAAAAATAATGTTTTATGAGAGAACGAAAATCGTTTTTGTCCATACTCAACATGATGCCAAACACGTCAACAACAATCAGCTGTCAAAACAAAAGTAAAGACAGCATTGCACTGAAATTTGGTATGTCTGCCTAAATATGAACGGACTTCAAGGCACCATAACCTTTTTTGCAGTAGCAGCGCCTTCTGGGGGTCAAGGAGGTTACTTTTCATTCCACCTAGTATATCTACGTTACTCCGTTATAACCGTCCCGATAAAGCTCAGTTAAACAGAACGCGTTTTTAACGCCGCGTTAAAAGACGTCAAATATTTTGTTTCAGTAGTTTTGCATTACCTGTCAAAATATCATTTCACTTTAATCTTTAAAAATAGTTTCCCATATTTCGGCCTTTAAAACAATGTTCCTGAAATTCTTATCACTCCGGTCGTTTTTACGTAGAAATTCAACTAGTATTTCCACTGTTTCATAAAAACAACCAATATCAAATGAAGGATTAGTATTTCAACACACAACCGTGTTTCACCGCCGCAGATAATTCATCGCGTTCTGTGTGTCAGTTTTTATGTTATGAATAGAATACAACTCGGTGTTAAGGCGCGCTGTGTTTTACGGAGCCTTAAGCGAGCATTTAAGCTTTCAGTGAGAAAGTTTGAATCGACTTATTTACCCCATAATGTTGCAATGCCAGTAAAATAGCGAATGATGTCATATTTTATAACTAAATTATCAATTATATTTTAGTATATAATAAAGAATTTCATTGATGCCTTTATTTAACAAAAAAAAAAAAAAACCAACAAATTGCGTCACATCAAATGAAAGATGCTGAAGTAGAAAAATAATTTCTATGATGCCGTACTCACTGCATAAATATCTAAATGATATTTACCTTCTTTTGACCTACCGGTTGTAGTCAATATGTAGCATATGGTTTATATGCACATCAAAAAAGCAATTTTGCACCATTAGTAATAATCTTAACTGTTCCTAGATGTTATAACCCCAGTTTTTCTGTGAAATTTGCTTCTATTCACCTATTCAGCTGATGTGTTATTATTATTTCTTAAAAACATACCTTTTTTGATAAGCTGTTTTTCATTTTCATTAAAGTGCATTGATATAAATATTTTAATTAAATAATAATAATAAAAAAAAAAAATATTTACAATTTCCTAGTAAACATTTTCATCAGTTATTTGTTAATTTAATCTGAGATCTTTGGAGTTTACTTCTTGCGCAGCTCAAACTCGAATGACAAAAGACACTAATCGTTGGGTCTTTGTCGGTTATGGGAAGTCAAATGTTAATTCAATAGTAACATAGCAAACATTTGATGAAAACAATAATGTTTTGTTTGTTGATACAGCGTCATAGCTGTCATACTTTTATATTAAAAACAATAAGGAAAAAAATTATGTCTTTGTTATCGGCATTTATCAGCTCTGAAAAATATTTTATTAAGTTACAAACTTCCTTTGTTTATTTCTCATTTTTCTAATCAGACTTAGATGTATGTATAAGATACGAGATGTTGCTGGACTCAATGCTATGAAATAATATCTTATTTTTGTGGTTTGGGATACCACATCCACTTTGGACATAGCGTGATCAACTGACAAAATATTCGTTCAATTTATTGAATCAGTTGTATATTTGAAAGGTCTGCCAAATAGCTAAACAAATATAATCCTTGATGAATAATTCAAAACCCGTTCGCTAACAGAATCTGATTTACAAATTAAAAAATTATACATTATATGGTTTAAGCCAGGTTTTATAACCAAGTTGTGAAGTTGTGAAACCACTTGTTAGTCGCGATAAGCTTTTACGCAGTGCAAGCTTAATTTATTATCATAGTTAAATAGGAGAGTAAAGGGAGGTACCGATGTAAATTATCTTTAAGTAATTCTAAGTAATAATGACTGGGAAATACCATACATTCCATAATATAGAGTAGGGCGTAAGAATAAGTTTTCATACATATCGATTTAAATGAACTGTCCTCTCATACAGAACAATTTTTTTTCTGCTGCAACATGTTCGTTAATTTTCCAAAATGCATTAACTTGTCTGCACTCTTAACTCCATCTTTTCACTAAATCAAAAGCTGTAATGAAGAGATATGGTAATATTATTTTTGACTTGGTTATCAGTTTAACAGTTTTCTTGTTTTTCTGTAATTTTCTAATTTCTTCTGCTGCTCTGAATTTTATGTTTTTTTAATATAAACGTGTCAAGAAAATATAATATAAGCAGTTTACATTCTCAGAAAGAAAAACTGTTATGAATATGCGTTACCAAGTCTATACAAATGTAAATATAGCAAAAGTTATTCGCAAAAATTCTAGTGCAATCAATAAAGTCGCAGCTGGTTTAAAAAAAGTTAAAAAAAAATCTGCAGAAAAAGTCAGGACGCAAACGAATTACAGCAAAAAAGACTAGATAGAAACATAAAAACATAAAAAATATTTCCTCAACTGGGCCATTACTGTCTGGAAAAAATATCCCAGAATCAATAACCAGGCTACTTAGGGCTCCTAGGCGTATACATAAATGTGGAAACTATGATACATAAATACTTAGGTTATGTTAACATGGGTAAAAATTAAAATTCTACTAAGAGCGTACGCAAATTAGTAATCCTGGTGGAAAAAGTAATTGATTAGATTTATCTCAAAATGCTACAAGTATAATTATTATTATTATTATTATTATAACTTATTAACATATGATTAAAATACATAAGTTAATACATAGAAACGAGCACTAGCTGCAGAGGCCTTCGGCTCTATAGTAATTAGTCATAAACTAAAATAATATGGGTTAGTAAATATACTTAAATATGTATATATATTTAATATATATATTAAATATGGGGGTGGCCGTGGTGTAGTGGTATATGCATAGACTCCTCAAGCAGAGGATCATGGTTTCGAATCCCGTGCGAGGCAATTTTGTGAAAAAGTCTTTTCATAGAATTTGTATGTATAGGGTTTTCCAATAGGGACATGACAACTTTGAATTTAATTTGTGAACGCACTCTTTTACTAATCATCAAACTGTCACTGTCAATTTATTCAGTAAACTCAACATTTTCATCATGGTAAAATACATTAAAGAGCAACGTCTGCAAATTATAAAAATTTTCTACAGATATTCAGAGTCGGTGACTGCAACTTTAAGAGCGTTAACTCCAATTTTCGGTCGTAATTCTCGCCCTAGCAGACAGACAATAACAAGTTTAGTGCAAAAATTTGAGTCTACATATTCATTGTGTGATGTTGCCGTGTCAGTGAGACAACGTGTTGGTCAAAGTGTCGAAAATATCGCTGCCATTCAGACGTCCGTAGCAAATGATCCAAATCAGTCAATTCTACGACGTTGTCAAGAATTGGGCATCGCGTATATGGCGTATTTTGCGTAAGGATCTTGGCTTACACCCATACAAGATCAAGCTGACTCAAGAATTGAAGCCGATGGACCATTTGAAGCGACGTACGTTTTAAGATTGGGTTCTGGAAAAAGATGCGCCAAGATGATGAATTTCATCGCAAAATCATCTTCAGTGACGAAGCTCATTTTTGGATCAATGGGTTCGTAAATAAGCAAAATATGCGTTATTGGTCGGGTGAAAACCCACATGTGCTTCATGAATCACCACTTCATCCACAAAAAATAACTGTTTGGAGCGGTTTGCATGCCGGCGGCGTTATTGGGTCATATTTTTTCTTCGACGATAACGATCGTCACGTTACTGTGAATGGTCAGCGTTATCGCGCCATGATCACCGATTATTTTTGGCCCGAATTGGAAGATATGGACTTGGACGACATGTGGTTTCAACAGGATGGTGCCACAAGTCACACAGCACACGCTACAATCGATTTATTGAAGAGTAAGTATGGTGAGCCTGTTTTCTCAAGACATGGTCCAGTCGATTGGCCGCCTTGTTCGTGCGATTTAACGCCGCTTGACTATTTTCTGTAGGGCTACGTTAAGTCATTGGCTTATGCCAACACGCCGACGACGTTGGAAGAGCTCAGAGATAATATTGAAAGCGAAATAGCGGCCGTTTTGGTCGAAATGTGTTCCCGAGTCGTTGAAAATTATGTCCAACGAATCGACGTGCCCGCGGTGGCCATATGAACGAAGTCGAGTTTCATTCATAAATGTTTTGATTGTACTTCAAGCCAATAATAAAGTTTTTGAAATATCTCAAATGGTTTGCCTTTTATTTAAAAAAAAAAAGTTGTCAAGTCGTTATTAGAAAACCCTATATAACAGAATTTCAACCTTACAAGTGTCCACAAACATACAGCAAGGCTGTGTTAAAGTGGCTTTGGCATTTGCTATTGTGTCCTTTAAAACAAAAATGTGTCATAAGGGGTGTAGCCAAGAAAATAGGTATTCAATTGATTGAAAAAGGACAACATTTGACTGAAAAAGAAAATGTGACCGACATTGAGACAAATATTGCAACTGACTTTTATTTTAGGCCTGATATGTATGGTATTGTGGGAAAATGTCAAAAAATTACTTAACAATTTTTTTGAAGTAAGCGTTTTACATATAAGGAAGAAAATCCTGAACTTAAAATCAGATTTTCAAAACTTTGCAGCTTGCGTCCGAAAAATGTTTTGTTATTGAAAGATACGCCTGTTGAACAATGTAGGTGGAAAATACATAAACATTTCATTTCTAAATGAAATTACAGCAGCATCTAATTTGCTTACACTCACCCTTCCTTATTTTTTTAACCCAGAACAATGACAGAAATAAGATTTTTTTATAATTACCTAAGCATGATTCGTAGTTAAACTTCGAAAATGTGCAAAAAATGAAAAATCAATAGTCAAAGCCAATTGGAGTGGTCCTAACGGCTTCTTTAGGAATTTCTTTAGGAAAGTGGTCGGTGTGTTTCCTCGATAACAACATGGATGCTGCTGCTTTTGATGTGATCACAGACACTATTCCCTTTGGAATGAGATCCTTTATTCTTCATCGAACGAAAAGTACAAACCAAAACGCATGGTACGACTCGAGGTGTAAAGTGGCTGGCAGGGTCAGAAATGTGCTTTGGGTCTTTCAAGATCAACCCGACAGAGGAAAACTGAAAAAAGTTTAAACGAGCCAAGAATGACTGTAACGTCTTTCTTAAGCATGTGAAATTCCTTAGCCAAAAAAAAACTACAATATCCCAATGGTAGTAACAATTTTTGGTCGTTCGCAAAAATGTTAGAAATTCTGCCTCATCTTCAATCCCAACGCTCATTTATAATGACATTCCAGCTGTCAGCTCTTTGGGCAAGCGGTTAGCTCAACACTTCCAGATTGTGATTTGGTTCCGCCTACACTTGAGTGCGCTGAATTTTCAATGGGACAAGTCCACTTTCGCAAGAGTTTTTAAAAATCTTAACATTCACAATTCCAATGCACTTACGTCCCTTCTTTGATACGCTGATAAACCGTCAGCTCATGAAACATCTCGAAACAACACGAAAACTTCTCAATAACCGGCAGTACGATTTCCGTAGCAACAGGTTCACTAATGATCTGATGGCATGTCTGACCGAAAAATGGAACCAAAGCGTACATCAATCTGGCGAAAGCAATATAGTTGCACTTGCTGTTTTTAAGGCATTTGACAGAGTTTGTCATCAAGCTCTTCTGTCGAAAAGTCTATACTTTACGGTTAATAGATTAGTTAAATGCCGAATATCTGCGTTGCCTGAACCGTAAACAATCGCGATCATACTATGTGGAGTGATAAGTAACCTCCTTGACCGCCAGAATGCGCTGCTACTGCAAAAAAGGTTATGGTGCCTTGAAGTCCGTTCATATTTAGGCAGACATGCCAAATTTAGTGCGATACCGTCTTTAGTTTTGTTTTGACAGCTGATTGTTGTTGACGTGTTTGACATCACGTTGAGTATGGACAAAAACGATTTTCGTTCTCTCATAAAACATTATTTTTTGAGAGGCAGAACGGCGAAGGAAACAAAAGAAAAGTTGGATAAAGAACGGTGAAGGAAATAAAAGAAAAGTTTAATAGGGCTAATGCCCGTCAGATTACGTCAGAAATATTGATTTCGAGAGTGGCCGCAACTCCACTACCGATGAAGTCCGCAGCGGCAGGCCCTCCGATGTGGTTACAGAAGACAATGTCAAAAAAATACATGAAATGGTGTTGGCTGACCGGAATTGAAGGTGCGCGAGCTAGCAGATACCACAAAGATTAGTACTGAGCGCACACGCCATATTTTTGGCAATATTCTGCATATGAAAAAGTTATCCTGCCGCTGGGTGCCGCGCATACTCACTCCTGACCTAAAACACGAACGCGAGAGCACTTCGAAATAGTGTTTGGACTTGCTGATGCGGAATCGGGCGGACTTTTATCGTCGATTGTTATCTGTTGAACACGAGAGAACAGAATGAGTGCCCGGCAATGGACTGAAGGAGGCTCGATGAGTCGGAAAGGTTATGGCGTCGGTTTTCTGGGATTGTCGTGGCATACTCTTCGTGGACTACCTCGAAAAAGGAAAAACCATCGACAAACACAAACAACAGCGAATATTACTGTGTACTATTGAAGCGATTGAAGGTCGAAATCGCTGCAAAACGGCCTTACATGAAGCGAAAAAAAATTTTGTTTTTGCAATACAATGCACCGGCGCACAAGAGCATCGCAACCATGGCTAAAATCAATGACTTTCGGCTCTAATTACTGTCGCATGCACAGTATTCGCCCGATTTTGCTCCCTCGGACTATTATCTCTTCCCAAACCTCAAAAGATGGCTCATCAATAAAAATTCAGCTCACTCAAGGAAATCATCGACGCCACGGAGGAGTATTTTGCAGACGTTCCGGAAACTTACTTTTCGGACGGGATCAAGAAAAAATCGCTGGAATAAGTGTATCAAACTAAAAGGGGAATATACTGAATAAAATAAAAAAAACATTTAAAATTTTTTTTTTTTTTTCATTCCCAAGGAGGTCACTTTTCATCCCATGTAGTATTATAATATGTTACATTGAGTTAGCATAGAATAGCTTAAATACGATACAACTAGAAATTCTAAATATTCACCGCTGATAGTCGAAGATATCGAAGATGCAGTATTTTCCTCCTCAAACTTGATATCTTTCATCGTTTTTCTTAATCTTTAATTGTAGTTTGTTAAGTCATACTTTCAAGTCTTAGCTGGTATTAAGCTAAATAATTAGGTGGTTCTGTGTCCACCTAAATTAAGCACAAGATTTGCACTGATTCGAAAATTGCATGGAGCTCTTTCTTCGAAATAAACGAGGTCAGTTCGCCCTCGTCGCGATGACATTATCTGGTATACATACTTTCGTGAAATATATATTCAGTGAGACCTGAGCACTCGAGTCGGTGGTTATCCATATTATTTCGGAAGTATAAATTGTGCACAAGGATCTGATTGTTTTCGATGACATCATCATGTCTTGCGGATCTTCGATCACCAAAATGTTTTTTATTGACAGCTTCTCCCGGAAATATACTCGTATTTTTTATTTTTTATTCGGACGATCTTCATACAAGTTTTAAAGCGCTTTGAACTTTCTTCCAGAAATTTACAGCCCTAATTTTGCTGTTCCAATTCAAACTTATAAAAGGGCTGTAATTTTCCTTTGTTAATATTTGGAAGTTCTCGACTTCTGTCTTGACTTCCGAGTTCTCTGTCAGTAAAGTATATCAGACAGTTGGTGGAGTCCATCAATAGCGCCAATACGGACCTATTGTCTATATGGAGCTTTTGCATTATACATGTTTTGTTTTATTGTCTCGTCCAGATACTTCTCAGTCTTCCCATTTGACAGATTCATGCTAGACGGTGGGAAAAACGAGTTCAAGTTTGTTAGTCATATCTTTCCATAATTATGGGATTACCTTTGAATATATTCCTTCAGTTCTGCATTTTCGTTTGGAACTGTTTTTTTCTTTACTGAGACTGCTATAGTATGCTGGTTTGTGGCTATGTCAAACAGCAGGAGATCCATATAAAAGCCGTGTCCAAGGAATCACTAACTATTCGACACTTTTATATCAAGTCAGTATATAAAAGGGGCTGATCACATCAATTGAGCAGTAGGTTTGGTGTATGATCTACCTAATCTCTGGGTTTGGCATTAAAATCTCCACTGATTATGGAACAATTTTTCTCCGATTTCATCCTTAGGTATACATAAATCGGTGCATTGAGGCTTCAGGTGTAAGGACAGAGACCATTTACAACTGCGGACGAGAAATGAACATGACGCATTCTTCCTGGAACATACGCTTTACATTCAGTTACACCGCAAGCGCTTTCTAAAGAAAATCGCGAACTCTTCTCTTTGTGCTCGTATGAAGTTAGAACCTTTTCTTATATATTTTGTGTCTCATTATCAATGAATTTGCATTCAACACAAGAACCTTTTAGCAATGCGAAGATCTAGTCCATGTGCGAAGTCTATTCTTGTATCTGTATATCTATATCTATATGTACAGGAGTTTCTTATTGTACTAACATGGCTCTATTGTGTCCCTTGACCTCATTTTCTATATTTTAATTAGAGAGACTTTTTGTGTGACTTTTTTTGTTTTGTTTTTGCTACTGCTTTCGATGTTGTTCTTATTGCTGTTGTTATTAATTTTTTTAATGTTGTTTTAGTTGCAATTTCTGACGCTCTCGCTTTTGTTGTGCACGAGAATGTTATTCTTTCTGTTGATGCAGCTGTAGTTTGGTCTGCTGTTGTTGCAGCTGAGATACGGTCTGTTATTTTAGCGTTTGATGTAACAACAGAATATCCTTTGCTACCGGAACCGCTTAAGAAGATCACGGCTACATCTTTTAGGTAAAATTTACCTTGAGGCGGAAGATATCACTATCAGCTAACTCAAAGATATAGTCGTGTTTATTAAAATTTCAGACATCATGGATGAGCTCTAACTTGAATAAATCATAATAAGCCGAACCTAGCCGCAGTGATAAGGATACATAATTTCACTCCCCCGCTTAATCTAATCTAATCTAAGCGATCATCCGAAGGTCAGAATTATCGATGGGCACAATTTTAGTGTGGATGTGATGTTTGAGATCCTGAATTGTCGCTGGGCTATTGGCATAGACACTACTCTTCAAATAGTCTAAAGGTGTTAAATCGCATGACTTGTAACCGAAATAATGCGGTCTTCAAATTTCATACGCAATAAATTGATTTGTGATGGCTTGTGTGGGCGGTAGCACCATCCTGTTGAAACCAGAGATCGCCAAGACCCAATTCATTCAATTTTGGAAACATCTTGGGATGCATTGGTTTTTCGTGAATCTCGTATGCCCGTTAACCAGAAACGACAATTTTGTTTATTTACGTGCCTATCTATCCAGAAATGGGTTCATCGGAATAGATCAAATTCGATGTCAAATTGTCCTGGCCATTCAACATCCAGTTAACAAATCGGCAACGTCGTAGATGGTACGAAGGCTTCAATCGTTGTGTAATTTAGATCTTATAGATGTACAAATGATGAACAAATTTTAAAATTTGCCAAGTGCCACAAGTGAGGGCCAAGTGTTGATTTCAGCGACGAATGGGGGTGTCTGGCTGGTTTATTGATATGGAGTTTAAAATTCACGAATTTTACGAAATATTACAAATGGGTTACAGATAACCCATTTTCGTAATTAGATTGCATTATAAAAATGCGTTGTTGCATGGTAAACGACTTCATTACTTATATTGTCAAAGATTGTATGACATATGTCAAAAAGATCAACCACATTGAATTCAGTAAATGACAGTTATTAACAGCCAACATTCACACCCTCTGTTGGCTCACCCTTTACGAGTATATCTTAAAAGCTAATCCAAAATAAGTATTTACTTCGCGACCGACTGTGAACGACTGATGGCTTACTTTATTATTGGGTTATTATTATATCAACAATTAAACATTATATATAAATTGAAAGTTATCCTAAAGTGTGTTTTTTTTTCTTTCTTCCAGTCCGGCCAATTTGCAGAAGACATGATTCCAACAGTAGGTTTCAATATGCGCAAAATTACCAAAGGTAATGTGACCATAAAAGTTTGGGATATTGGTGGGCAACCAAGATTTAGATCAATGTGGGAAAGATATTGTCGTGGTGTCAATGCAATTGTGTAAGCTTTTTTAGCACTAAAGGACCAAATTAAGGTGTTGACTTTTTTATATTTTTTAATTTAGATATATGGTAGATGCAGCAGATCTGGATAAAATGGAAGCATCTAGGAATGAACTGCATTCTCTTTTGGATAAGCCACAGTTAGCAGGCATTCCAGTTCTCGTTTTGGGTAATAAGCGAGATCTTGCTGGTGCTCTGGATGAAACTGGTCTTATCGAACGAATGTAAGCACTTTTTTAAATAGTTTTGCTATCGACCTAAATTTGCAGAGTTTTTTTTCCGGAACTGGTCATTTAGTTGGTATTGAGTTCAATGTTTTTTTTCCATGATTTTTTTTATTTACCTGAAGTTGCATTTTTTCCAGTTTCAGTAGTAAAGGGTGATTCATCGTGAGGTTTGATTTATAATGTAAAATAAAACACATAAATTTGAAAGGAATGAAATGAATGCCAGAAATGGGCTTCATCACTGAATAAAATTTCAAGATAATACACCGGATTTTCATTGAGTTTTTCCAGAGCCCATTCACTGAAAATATGACGCAAATTCAAATCGCACAAGTTAAATTTTGTACGTTTTTTGGCCGCCAATGCAAGCTGTTAATACTGGGACTCAAATTTGCGAATGGTATTGATAGTAGTGGTTTCAGTAGGTCGATTATGCGCACCGTAAGTTTCTCGAATCGCACGAAAAACATTTCTCACAGAACGCTGATTTTCGTAATACAGCTGAACAATTTGGAGACTTTGTTGTGGTTTGAGTCTTTTCATGATGACTTGCCAAACAATACTAAACAAAAATGACAAAGCAGTTTAATAGGAGTCACACGTAATCTGTCAAATGCCAGAAATGTCAATCAAAAAATGTCTGTCAAAAAAAGCCTATTGAAAATCAAACCTCACGATGAATCACCCTATACTATTGCTTATACTATTACATATTTTTAAGTGTTTTAATTTTGGAAATTTACTGTTGACAGTTAATTAAGGGTATGTTCATTGGCATACGAAATATAAACTTTTAGGTTGAAAACTGTTAAGTTGAAAAAATACCGATTCAGAAATAAGATAACATCGTTTGCATTGTTTCAGGATAAGACAGGTTTCCGTATAAGGATGCAACTATCACCACTTTGTCGCTTCGAATTGGGAAAGATGATAGTGGCAACAGTCTGAACGACTTTGAGTGCAAACACTGTGTTGATTAGATCAACTGTGGGAGCCAGCGAAAGCAGAGAAGGCTGCTGGATAATAGAACTCTTTTCAAACGTCTGCCCCACTGTAAACTAAGACTTTTGTTCTGCTTACTTAGAGAAATGGAGATTTGTTAAAGTATCTTTATACTCAAAACCGTGCACTCGACTTTGGAAAATTCTCACCATTAAGGTTTGGCTCATATCCTTGTCTGCACCTAGAAAGGGCTAATGATTGTAGACAAGAGATGAATTTCTTAGTACCTACCTATATTTATTTAGATTAACCTTCAACATTCCAAGTCCTCTAATGCATGCCTATGAGGCATTCCGTGAATACTTATGTGTTTTTGGATATTTAAGAGGTTTTCATACCACTATACGACGAGTGGTATTCTCAAACTTTGGCAAATTTTCAATTAAAATGTAGCCACTTCAGTCATAGACAACGAGACAAACGGTAAATATCACGAATTCGTTGTTGCGCCAGTTTATTTCTTCTGCGATCCGGCGCTACCGCCACCACCGTTAGTAGTAGTCAATAGAAGACTGGACTTAACATGCATATGCTGCGATGCTAATGTTCAATTCATGTTAGGGCAGTACTATAGTAGAAGCAATTCGAGCAATCATCTCCTGAACTTCAAACTATCGTTTGACGCGGTCTCATCCAGCGTTTGTTACGTAAGCAAGACAGGAAGTAATTGACTAAACGTTTTTCAACAGATGGATAGCGGGTTGTGGCTACACCCTTTTCTGTTACTGTAAGGTCATAACACCCACAATAAGTTTATTCAGTAAACCAACGTTAAAATTTTCACTTAACAACTTTGCAAAGCATCGTTTGTGTTTGTGTTTGCTTTTCGTTATGACTCGGGTATTCAAATTGGATGTAGCCAATAGATCCATACTAGAAAGTAATCACTTCTCTTCGTATGGCAACGTCTGTAAACGAATGCCATTATTAATTTTTCACTGGGGTCTCGTCATTAACGTGTATAATGGTGTATCTTACCAAACTCCACCACAATGTGATCCCTGTTCCAATCCGAAAATTAACTTCATGTGGTTAAATTTCCATCTTCGTTAGCAAATTATTATTAACAGAAGTCTGGGTGGCTTCGAGATTTTGGAGAGGCAATACACAAATGACGGTGTGTTGAGATCTTTGAACAGTAGAGTTTTCATAGCAACAGATTTACTGGTGATTTGATAGCATGATCCACCGAAATATGGAACCAAAATTTAAAAAAAATATCAAGATAGTTCTATTTGATATTTTTAGGGTATTTTACGGAATTTTTTTATTAAGGTCTATTGTCGAAAATGTGTGCATTTAAGATCGAACGAGCATTTCAAGTCGGCTTGAACAGTTTCAAGTCTGACAATCTTAAAATAAATGCCGGTGAGCCCCAAGGCTCAGTTCTGCCTTCGAGACTCATTATGATTTTCATTAATAACACAGGGGAACAATGATTTTACGGCATGAGGTTTCGGAGTGAAACTGGTCTACTGAATACGAAAATAATAACAGATTACTCGAATTGACTCTAGTTTTTGGGATAAATGCAACTTTCATATAACGAAAATAAAATAAAAATATTAAATATTGGGTATATATATTAATTCGTGATTTTTTTTTTTCAAAATTTGAACGTTTATTTAAGAAAAACATGTACAATAGTATTATTCAAAGTATTGCCCGTCTGAAGCTATGATTATTTTCCATCTTTCTGGCAATTTGTGGATCCCATCCCAAAAGAATGGCGTCGGCTTGGCAGCCAAGAATGAATCAAGCCAATTTTTGATATTCTGATGTTCTGATATTCTGATATTCTTCTGATATTCTGATGTGAACCGTATTTCAGTGAGGGCGTTCTGCATCGACCGGAATAAATGGTAGTCAGAAGGGGCAAGGTCTGGGCTACAAGGCGGGTGGGGTAAGACTTCCCATCCACTGTTTTCCAAATAGTTCTTAACCGGAATAGCAACGTGGAGCCGAGCGTTGTCATGATGGAAAATTATTGCCTCGTGTCTGCTCGCATATTCCGGACGTTTTTCGGCTACTACTCTCTTCAAACGGATTAATTGTGTTCGGTAGCGTTGTCCATTGATGGTTTCAACCGGTTTTAGCAGCTCATAATACAGCACACCCATCTGATCCCACCAAATACAGAGCATTACCTTCGCGCCATGGATATTCGGCTTTGCCGTTGATTTGGCTGGTTGGTCGGGTTTCACATATGATTTTTTGCACTTGGGGTTGTCGTAATTATCCATTTTTCATCACCAGTAACAATCCGATGCAAAAATGACTTCCTTTTGTGGTGTTTCAGCAGCATTTCGGACATGCCTTTCGACGTCTCTCGGCTTGAGTTCATGTGGAACCCAATTTTCTTGCTTTTGAATATACCCAGCTGCTTTGAGTGACACCCAAAAATTCTGCGAGCTCTTCTTGTGTTTGGCAACAATCTTCATAGAGTAATGCTTCCAGTTCTTCATCTTCAAACTTTTTTGGCTGCCCAGGAGTTCATTGTCTTCCAAGCTAAAATCACCACTTTTAAATCGTGCAAACCACTTTTGGCACGTTCGCTCAACTAGCGCATGTTCACCATAAACTTCCACCAAAATACGATGACTTTCGGTAGCAGTTTTCTTCATATTAAAGTAAAGAAGAAGAACTCCCCGCAAAAACACTTTTTCAGGCACAAAGTTCGTTGGATTTGAGTGAAAAAAATTTTGTTGTTTACGTTTCAAATGAATGACATATACTGAAATGACGTACAATGACAGTAGCTTTCCAGCGCATGTTCCAATGGAATAAAACAAGTTACGCCATCTCTTAGCAAACCGCACGAATTATAGATTTAATATATTGTGAAAGATTTATTTTCGAATGGCAACAGTGTTATAAATGGTGATTGAAATAAAACTAATAATTTTTCAATAAAATAAAAAAAAAATTGAGAGAAACGTATTTTATATGATTTCCTTTTGTATTTTCGGTCAGGACAGTCCCGGCCTTGATATCTTTCCTTCATTATCTTAATGTCCTGGTGAAACCGTTCTCCTTGTTCTTCGCTGTGATCACCCAGGTTGTGAGGAAATCTATCTAAATGGCTAATCAAAAAATGAATTTTTATGCTCATATTAGCTCCCAGTTTTTCAAAACTCTTAAGCATGATAGCGACTATAATTGAGTATTCTGCTGCTTGGTAATTTCCCAAAAAGTTTTTGACGACTGCTACAAAGTCTGTCCATGCTTTCAATTCAATCTGCGTCATGTGATTTTTGAAACCGCCATCCTTTATAAGAGTGCGTATTTGTGGTCAATCAAAGATACCTGCTTTCAATTTCAATACTGGGGCCTGGAAACCCTTCACAAATATATTTGAAACAATTACCACCCTTGTCCAAAGCTTTAACAAATTGTTTGATAATTCCAAGCTTAATATGCAATGGTGGCAGAATGATTTTTTCTCGACTTATCAATGGTTCACGAATGATATTTTCTTTTCCTAGGCTCATATTTTTTCTCGAGGGCCAATCCTTTCTGCTCCAGTGTTCCTCTTTTGCGCGACTGTTCCATAGACAAAGAAAACATGGGTATTAAGTATATCGACCTTGTTGTTCTAAAATTAAATTAACAATTTTTAAATCGACGCATACTGACCACTGATGTTTAACATACAAAATTTTCTCCAAAACAACTTTAAGATTTTGGTACTCTTCCTTAAATTTCGTTGAATGACCTATCGGAATCGAAGCTAACTTATAACTTATGTGTAACTAACATAACTTCCCGTTATGCAGTAACACACATTTCAACTTCTTTTTGAACTATCTATGAAGAGTGGCCAATCTTCTGGCCGATAATTTTGAAGACCCATTATATTGAAAAGCCCAGAAATATTGCTGTAGTAAACGAGCTCATTCTCTTGAGTAAAAAACGGAAGAATTTGTTTTTCTCTGGACCTATAAGATGTTATTGTTACGTCAGGCCGTAAACAATTTTTTTTCTTTAAGTTCTGATGCAAGAAGCTCAGCTGATTTTTTTGATAAATCTAAGTCTCGAATTAAGTGATTAAGTTCTTCTTGAGGAAAACTCTGAACTGCAGGAAACGTTGGATAAGACACTAAATATCGGTACTAGCAAATATTGGTGGCTTAGCCGATTGAATACATGGATAAATCCAAGAACGTTTTTTGTATGGGTTCATACCTTTCGCATTCACGGCACGAAAGTAGCAATCATCATGATGATTTGTCGGCTTACTCCATTTCATTGGCACTCCAAATTGAAGCCCTTTTCGTCATCCTTGGCTCCAGTACCGAAGTGACTCCATACAATTTTTACAAACTATATGTGGCACCCAATTTTTATCCTGTTGTGGAAGTTGTTTTCCAAAATATGCTTAATATGCTTGTTTTACAAAGTCATTAATATATCTTTGCTGTTTTTGGTGACAATATTTACCACATATGTAGCAAAAATTGTTTGGATTGTTAACACAAGACTTGCGTGAATACATCATTTTTTCGGAAATAATTATAGCAACTAAACAAATAAATAAACCAACTGGTACTTTAGCTGTATAGATACTGATTAATAAGATGCAATAATGGAAATATTCTCAGACTGCAATAAGAGTTTATCATGAGAACGGGAGTCAATTCAAACAAAATAACTGCACACTGAGTAATGCACTATACAAGTGTACATAATTTTACTAAGAAACTAATTGCCGCAAAAAATTTTTTTTTCTGTTCTCCAGTGTAATCTGTTGTCTCCTTCTTCTAATCCAACCTATAAATTTGATGATCACAGTTCTATCTGCTTTTCGTTTTCGTAACCGGACTCACACCGCTGGTCTTTGGCGGAAGAACTGCAGCGGCAGTGTGTGTTAAACTTATTGAATTCTGATATTAACATCCATTAACAGGGTAGAATTTTATGCTTCCAAAAGACAATGCCATTAGAGCGAAATTTTAACACAGCCATTATACATGAGTAGCACTTAACGATACAACAACAAAAAAAAAAAATTAAATTCCCAGTATCTACGTTGAAAAGATCACTTATTCGATGTCGCCAAAAATGCTGTGAAATGTCTAAGGTTCCTGATGTAAGAAATAATTTACTTTACTTAACATGTAAGATTTTAATATTATAAATTTCTGCCATTGCTTCTTGACTCCGTTATTGGTTTAAAGGCTTATTACTTTCATCACATTTTTCACTAATTTAGGGGCTCAAAGGCATATAAAATCGTTACTTATTTCCTTCTTAAATATATACAGTATCGTACAAAACTGAGGAAACTGAAACGAATGTAATATTCTGACGACTGTAAAAAAAGTTAAACGCAACTTTTAAAATTTGTTAAATTAAATATATTACATTTATTTATTATGTTCAAAATCAAAAACAAATATTATATGCTGAAAAAAAAGTAAAAAAAAAATATTGCACCTTAAAGAAACTCTAACAACTGTGTGGCATTAAAAACAAATCTTCAAATAATACGGTGAATTTTTGTGTTACTAGGTGGAGTGAAAAGTAATCTCTTTGACCGCCAGAATGCGCTGCTACTACAAAAAAGTAGTCCGCAGCGGCAGGTTCTCCGATGCGGTTACAGACGACAATGTCAAAAAAATACATGAAACGGTGTTGGCTGACCGGAAAGAGAAGGTGCGCGCACACGCCATATTTTTGGCAATATTCTGCATATGAAAAAGTTATCCTGCCGTTGGGTGCCGCGCATACTTACTCCTGACCAAAAACACGAACGCGAGAGTACTTCGAAAGAGTGCTTGGACTTGCTGATGTGGAATAGGGCGGACGCTTGGTGTCGATTGGTAACTGTTGAACACCAGAGAACAGAATGAGTGCCCGGCAATGGAATGGCCGGCACGAGTGCACCGAAGCGGCCGAGGGAGGCTCGATGGGTCGGAAAGGTTATGGCGTCAGTTTTCTGGGATTGTCATAGCATACTCTTCGTGGACTACCTCGAAAAAGGAAAAACCATCAACATCGAATATTACTGTGTATTATTGGAGCTATTGAAGGTCGAAATCGCTGAAAAACGGCCTTACATGAAGCGAAAAAAATTTTGTTTTTTCAAGATAATGCACCGGCGCACAAGAGCATCACAACCATGGCTAAAATCAATGACAATTGCTGTCGCATCCACAACAGTATTTGCCCGATTTGGCTCCCTTGGACTATTAACTCTTCCCAAACCTTAAAAGATGGCACACCAATAAAAAATTCAGCTCACGCGAGGAAATCATCGACGCCATGGAGTATTTACTTTTCGGACGGGATCAAGAAGTTGGAAAATCGCTACAATAAGTGTACCAAAATAAAAGGGGACTATATTGAATAAAATAAAAAAAAAACATTTAAAAAAAAGGTGGTTACTTTTCATCCTATCTAGTATTTGCTGCCGTTACTTTTAACGGAGTTCAATTTTTTCGTCAATGATTGTACTTGCTGTTTATTTAAAGTAGAACAAGTGTTTCATTAAGTTAGTGCATGCAATGGCGCGTAATAAGTTAAATTTCAAATTAAAAACTATTCAATAATATAGAAGAGGGGTTTTTCAAAAAGTACAACGAAACTGAATGTGAAACGATGAAAGTTACTTACAGTCGTGGCAGATCCGGAAAATAAAAGCAAAACCTAAAATTTCAAAAATAAATTTTATTTATTTTTATTTATTTTTTTATAATACCGCGCGCGCACCAAGGGTATTCGAATACCCTTTTACTGGCTTTTCTTCAGGGCGCGGGCGGGTGGTGTACTAGTTTGAAACTCAGGTGTCTTTGGTTTCGATATTTTTCCCAGAGGTGGTCAAACTAGACGGGACGAGTCAAACCCATCTTCAACTAGTGGGTCTTAGTACGTGCTAGTTGTTAGTTCGTTACATTTAGTCCAGCCAGCAACCACTCCAACATCAGTTTTATGCCTTCATGTCAGAGTTGACGCCGACGGGATTTTCATATAACTACATACAGATTCTAAAAAAAGTGTTTCTCAGAGAATTCCCTTGTACGGGATTCGAACCCGCGACCCTCTGCTTGAGGAGTCTATGCATGTACCACTACACCACGACCACCCCCAATCCATTTTGATAGAATGGTGCACGTTAGAAGGCCTCCTGGGACAAGACTCACGCTATATACCATTAAACATAGAGGTGGTTCAATTATAGTATGGAGATGTTTTTCTTCTCATGGATCAGTTCCAATACCAAAATATCCTGAAAAACACAATGTTGCCGTATGCCGGGGATTATACCATATGACTCTTAGTTGGAGATTTTAGCAAGGTAATGATCCCGAGTATACGCCAAGAAATGTATAAAATTGGTTTTAAGGGCAAAATGGCCATCCCAATCACTAGACCTAAACCCCATTGAAAAATTGTAAAAAATAACTAAAAGAAAGTTAAATTGAAAGGACAACATTTTCGTGATCACGAATTCCTTTTTAATGCGTTTGAAGAGGAATGGCTCGAAACAACCACAATTTCTAATAGACAACTTAGTTGAATCCATGCCAAGAAGTTGTCAAGCAGCCTTAAGATTTCTTAAAGGCGGTGCCATAAAATATTAACTTAGTATAAATAATAATATATCAACTTATTTTCTTCGCTATTTCTTAGAGTTTCTGTAGTTTTGTTCGTTAAAAATTAACAATATTTTTATTTATTTATTTATTTTTTGTTACAGCACATAAAATGAATTTTAATATAATTTTTTTGTTTTGTTTTGATTTTGAACGTGATCAATTGAAGGAATATAAACTAGACTCTGATTCAGTTTTCTCAAAAAGTATAAAATTTATAACTATTAAAGCTGTACATACAGAAAGTGCATAAAAATGACTGTAAATTTATTCTTAAGTTCCGTTAACTCACATTGTATTGTAAACAAGCAACAAACACAATGCTTTGATTTGATTAGTCAGTTAGTCAGGTTAGTTAGTGTCTGTTATCATTATCATATCCTCAGGAAGTAGATCAAGCTGTAGCACTCCTTCAAGCAGGCTTTGCGCCACGTGAGGTCGTTCGAAGATTTCAAATCAGCAGATCTTCGATGCAACGAATTTATAGAAGATACCTATAGAATAGAGCATTCGATCGACGTCCATTAGCAGCAGATGATCGTTATATTAAACTTACTATTCTGCGAAATTGCCACCTCAATTCGGTTTAAGTCCAACAAAGTCTGCCTGATAAGCACCAAATGTTCATAAGTTCAGATACCGTCAGAAGGAGACTTTCTGAACAGAACCTGACTCCAAAGAGTGCTGCAACAGACCCAGCATTAACGGTAGCCCACCGTCGAGCACGGCTTGAATTTGCTTGAGAGCATAGGGATTGGACGTTAGAGCAGTGGGCTAATGTAATCTTTACTGATGAGACCAGGTTGAGTTTACATGGAAATGATACGTCAGAGAGTATATCGTCGCGTTGATGAATGTTACTCTCAATAATGGTATGGGGCGGCATATACTTAACCGCACATACAGTTTTAGTTTTCATCAAACATTACTGAAATCCTCGCAGACCATGTGGTACCTTACGTAGGATATGAAGGATGTGGTGACCCAGTATCTACGCGACGTCGGCATTTGTACGATGGACTGGCCTGCTCGAAGCCCGGACTTGAATCCGATAGAACACTTATGGAATGAACTGAAACGTCGAATTCGAGCCCGGGTACCAGCCACAACAAGGCTTCTAGAACCTTAAATCGCAGTTGAAGAGGATTCCACTCCTCAAGATTTCATCGTCAGGCTCGTGAGGTCAATGAATACAAGGATGCTGACAGTTATCCAAGCAATGGGAGGCAATACTTAATACTGACCTACAATTTTTTTTTAAATTTTTTGTTTGTTATTGGATTTAATTTTTTATTTTTTTTCATTTTATGATTACTTAAATTAAAACAACAGGAAAAAACTCTTTTTTGTATAATCTTAATTAAACACTAAATAAATTTAATAATTCCAATGAGTTTCCATTCCATTTAATCAACATGGGATGCACTTTCTGTAGGTAGTTGTATGTGTTATACTTTTAAAGAAAATCGAATCAGAGTTCGAACGAAGCGGGTGGCCCGGTTTATTTGCTGTCTAGTGTATTTAATATAAAAACCTTTTTTTTTTCAGTTTACTTAGTTTTGTCCGATACTGTATATGTATATATTTTAAAAAATAATATAAAATTAATCTTTTGTTGTTTCATTTTTATTTTAGGAATCTTTCCAGCATACAAGACAGAGAGATATGCTGCTACAGTATTTCGTGTAAAGAAAAAGATAACATTGATATAACACTTCAATGGCTGATTGCTCATTCGAAGAGTCAAAATCGTTAAGGGCACATTTATTTATTAATTATATAATTACATGTATAAAATATTATATTATGATAAATTTTCCGTCTCTATTATCTATCAAAATTTATATAAAACCTTCTTTTCTATTATTTCCATTGATACGATTTCTCATCTCTATAAGTCGCCTGTTAGCCACTAATGTACAACTGCAATCCTTTGTTCGAATTTTTAAGCTTAATTAACACAACATTTATGTTTATTTGACATTTATTTTAGGTTTTTTTGTATTTCATGCATATGCATATATGTACTTTCTGGTGCAATTAAAAAACTAACAAAATAAATAAATAAAAAAATGCACATCCTTAAAGAAACGAAAGAAAAACTAAAAAAAAAATAATAACAATAAAAAAGGGCAACAATCGCTTTATTATCATAAGTCATTACGTTACTATGTTTTTATTTTTTTTGTTTTATATAATATGTTAACGGAAATTATTTCTTTTTTGTATTATGATTTTCTAATTGATATTTGGAAAAAAAAACAAAGTAAAAAAAATTAACAAAAATATATATTTGAACAATTAATAATAATTATAATTAAATTGAAAACAAAAGATAAAAAAGAGTAGGAAAAACAAATTTTGTTTTAATACTTAAATAATTGAATGCAACGCAAGCAATCACTGCACAATGCCTGGCTTTTAGTAATTTATTCGGATTTGTGCTTTGACGAATTGATGGAACAGTTTTATGATTTAAAATGTAGCTAGCATATTTGTTGACATATAGAGGATCAGGGTTAAACTATTAAATGCTAAAGAAAAATAATATATATATATATGTATCTAGTAAGTTAATGCGGGAGGGGAACTTTCTGTGAGCAAAATTATAATAGTTAAGCCAACACAAGACACTTACACCAAATCAAAAGCGAACAAAAATTTTTTTAAAGAAAAACAAAAAAAAAAAGCAAAAAAAAAAATAGTTAAAAGAGATAACATGTGAACGAAAAAATATCAAATGTTAGTTGTAACAGATACTGATTGTGCCAGTCAATATGAGTTTAACCAATTATTGAGAATAAATGCAGTTTGGCATGTACATTTTCCATAAACATGCTGGTTTTATTTTCGATAATAATTTGTGTACGAATGTGAGGTGTATCTATAGAATCGTTGTGCACATGCATTTTGCAGAAACTTTATCCTTTATAAATGGTTAACCGGAAATGTGTTCTGTGTGACATAATTTGATAACAATTATGATGAAACTGTGACTTGAATTTTATAACTACGAGTATACATACAGTGCTGTGAAAGACTCAAACTAAAATTTTCATTTTTCTTCGAATCAGTAATAAAAGTTTGGGTTTGTTCCCAACTCGAAATGTAAAAAAGTATAAACTCAGGCTTTTATTCCACGACATGTGGTGAGCTCACTACTATTAAAAAAAAGTACAAATCTCATGCAGTGAAAATAAATGGTTTTTTGTTTTCAAAAGTGATTTTAAAAAGTTTTAATATGTCACGTGATAAGCAATTAACCGACATTGAAAAACAAAGAATAGTTGATTTAAAAAATAGTGGAATGACGCAGCGACAAATTGCCACTAAAATAAATCGCTCTTAAGGTGTAGTTAAAGAATACAAGCAGGAATTGAAAATTATGGAAAAAAAACCGATCTGGATGACCAACGGAAATTGCAGCGATTGTTAAACGATCTGTTTTACGTGAAATGTCACAAGCAGGAGCCTCTTCAACCCAAATGGTTCGACGTTTTAATTTGGAATGCGATTCTAGCTTCGTAAGGAAATGGGCAGCAACTTTCAACAACTTTAAATACCGAAAGTGCTTGAGTAAACTACCAATTAAAAAGCGGCATAAAGAAGCACATCTTAAATTTGATGAAACACATGCCCAAACCGCATGTCACATGTAATCCTTAGTGATTAGAAGAAATTCTACCTCGACGGCCCCGACGGCCCCAACGGCTTTAAGCACTTTTGGGGTGATCTTAGGAAAGAACGAAAAATCATGTCACGCAGGTCTTTAGGATGAGGAGATGTTATGGTCTGGGCAGCTTTCATCGGTAATCTAAAAACAGAAATTTTCTTTATTTCTGGAAGAACTGACGCCAAGAAATACCACGAAGTGATGAAGGAACACCTTCTCCTAATGGTTGAAGCACAGATAAAGGCACTTGATTTCACGGTTGTAAAAAATACAATGAATCTTTATTTCATTCCAACTTAAAATGTAACATAAAATACAAAAAAAAAAAATGTGTGATGCAATCTGATATGCGAGACACGCATTCAGCTAATTTTGGTGTGGGACAGTGAATTTTAACAAAAGTGCGTACGGCAACCTGAGATGCTAAACGCGCACTCAGCAAAATTAAGTGTGAGGAATACTATATAATGTTATTTCAATTGTTTGTCTATTTTGAAGACATTCTGCTGGCACCATGGTAAGAAAGTCAAAATTGTAGAAGAGGTTGGTGCATCATCTATTGGTTCTAGAATAGTCTTTTTTGTCTCAGTCTGGTTTTACTTCTGTTTTTTTTCCAAACAATAGCCAATATCAGCAATGCTGTGAACGACATACCAACCGCGGTTGAATGTTATGCTACATTCTTCCAATGTAACAGCTCGTCACTGCTAATTTATTGGTAAAGGTTATCCTATGAGTCTGCTGATGATAAAAACAACTCTTTGATTTTCTTCCTGGAATTAAAAATCTCAGATTTCATGTATAATGAATAGTTTAAACTAAAGTTTCTTGGTTTTATAAAAGTGGATTGGATATCTATCGTTGGGTTTCTTTCCGTAAAAAGACTATTTTCCCTGGTCTGGATAAAACACGATTGGCGTAGTAGGATTGTGCCAATACCGTCTAAAGCGATGACCTCCCGCTACAAATAATTGCAGCTTTAATGGCCCTGTTTGCCACGAACAGCCATGTGTTTTGAAGGTGTAGATGTTTCCAGGTAGTGTTGGGTATCCAAAGTGTTTTTTGGTATCCGCTGATAAAAATGGTCGACGTCACAAGTTTTATTGGCATCAATCTGACTTATTACTCCGTGCTTACACAATAATGTGAATCGTTTCAATGTGCTACATCTGCTTAGTTCGTTGTCTATTAATTCAAAGAAGTTCTTGTTATTGTAGTCTATTTCCATAAGGTTCGCTGAAACTTCCGGTATTGCGTATGTATCATTGTTTATTCTTTTAGGTATTGGAGTTAATTTGATATATGATATATATATATATATATATATATATATATATATATATATATATATAATATGATATATATATATATATAATATGATATATGATATATATATATATATATATATATATATATATATATATATATATATATATATATATATATATTATGATATATGATGATAGTTCTGTAATATGCAATAATCCGCTAACGAATGCGTGAGTTCCATTAAGTTCTATTTGAATTCAATCATAAGGCCGTTCTACAATTATTAAGTTCAGTGATAGTGTGGTCATCACATTTTTAACTACTTCATGGAGGTGTCCTACTTCCCCCAAAAAAATTGCATAGCTCAGCTGTTGTGAGTTTGACGAAGCGCAATTCAATTTCTCTAAGGTCAATTGATAATTTGGTATGCTGCAAGGATTTGCAGCCCAACCCTTTTGGCATTAATTTTTTCAAACCAAGTATGTATATATCTTGTTTATCTCTGAGATAACATGGTTTAGTTTGTGTGTGAGTATGTCAAATTTTCCATCTGCTTTCTTGTTCAGTTTATTTAAAGACTTTGTCGACTGCTGAATTTCTTGTTTCAATGAGCCTTGGTTGTGGTCTAAATTGTGTATGCTTGCATGGACTTCGTCGTTGACTCCAAAAACCATTTCTAACAGCTTTCCGAATAATCCTGTCCTTGAAGGTTTCTTATTTTGATCGATCATTGTTCCAAGTATTTCCAGTTCACGTCCTAACGATGCCCCTTTCTCTTTGAGATGATTGAGAAAAGTGAGGCAATGAGTTAGATATTACTTTCACCCTTAAAGTTCCTCTACTAAGTTTTACCTCTCCTGCTTTTTCTACATATAAGCCTGGCTGTGGATGTTTGATAGTGTATTGAGCATTAGTTTTAGTCGCGCAATTCATTGTCATAATAGTTAAAAGCAAAAGCGAACAAATCTTTGAATGAATTGTATTTTTTCTTTTGGTCTGTGATCTATAATTCCGAGGTGTGTTACTCCTTTTCGAGGTTATGTCACCCCTTTGTATTGCTTCTTTAGTTTTCGTATCGTTTTCAACAGAAAGTGGACAAAGTTTTACAACAGGTCTTTTGCAAGTAACATTTCCTTTTGTTCTAAAAGTTACTACCTGTGTAATACCATCGTCACCTGCGTGCACTTGGAGAGTCATTCTCGTGTTTTACTAGTACCAGATCTCCTACGTTAAAGGAATGAGTGCTACTATGCCATTTCGTTCGCTGCTGCAATTTAGATAAATATTCTGTCATTTTCTGAATAAGGTTCCATCTTGTTAATCTATGTGTTTCTATTTGAAGTTTGTTTGGTTCTGGTGAAGTAACCAAAGCTTGGCCTACCAGAAAATGTGCAGGCGTTAGTATTTCTATATCTGGGTCATTTGTTATTGGACAAAGTGGACGTGAATTTAAGCATGTGCTTATTTGCGTCAGCAGAGTGTTCATTTTTTTCAAATGTAGGTTTAGTTTCTCCTATTATTCGTTTTAAGTAATATTTAATCGACTAAACACCAGCTCCCCACAGCCCTCCAAAGTGAGTAGTTGGAATGAAATGCTAATAATCTCCATCAATGCGAGAACATAGAGCTGCAGTTGAAATTTCGTTTATTGCTTTTCGTAAGTCAGTGTCTAAAATTCTTTTCGCACCCACTAATGGAGTTCCGTTGTCACAAGTCGGATGAAAGCCCTCTCATTGAAGAAAATCTTCTAGATTCTGCTAGAAATGCCTCCTTCGTCAAATCAGATACCAATTCTATATGAATTGCTTTTGTACAAAAGCAAACAATGATTACAATATATTCCTAGTACGATTTGTTTCCTCTGCCTTTTGTTGTTCTTATCTATGTATATTGGACCCGCATAGTCAATTCCTGTGTGTGTAAACTGATTATTAGATTGGACTCGTGAAGCAGGTAGATCGGCCATGATTTAGATTAGTTTAGTTTAGTTACAAAATCGTTATTTGGCAATATGACGGGATGCTTCTGATTTTATGGAACGCTTGATCGTTCAATTCTCCCTTCTACTCGTAATACGGTTTTCTCATCCAAAAATGGGTTCAGTGATATAAGCTTACTAGATTTGCATAAATTTGTTCCTATCTTTGTTGAAACAATTTCTGAATGAATATATTGCTCTTGTATCAGACAAATGGTAGTATTAAAGAATACTCTAACTCTACTCTCGTTAGTTTAAGTGTTAGAAATTTCTTACAGTGCCTACAAGCCGTAGCAAATCTGATACAATTAGCAGATTTTTTAAGTGTCTTATCGACGAATATTTATCCAATAGCTCCCATCTCGATTTCAGTGGTTTTGTTGTCATAGCTTTATTTGCCAAGTCTTTTACATCTTTCATTTTAATCATCTAAACTGTTTCCTTTTTGTATGGGTATTGGTCGTCGTGAAGTCAGAAAGGATCTTCCCACCATAATTTACAGTCTTTGAGCATTTTCGGTTCTTCGCTCCTTGACGCCAAGTTGGAGGGATTGTCTTTTATTTCACGTCATGCCAATCTCCTGGTTTCGTAATTTCATGTATTTGCTTAGCTCGGTTAGCAACAAAACATTTCTATTTGTCCACCGCTCCATCAATCCAGGTGAAAGTTATCTTTGAATCGCTCTAAACATAAACCTTTGTTTCCCTCCACTCTACCGATACTTGAACTTGTTTTAAAAGTTTAACAAATAAAGCCGCAGCACACAATTCATGCTTAGGCAGTATTATTATTTTATCATTAAGGTTTTCATAGGTGGCACTCTTGTCTTAGAAAGAAGCAACGTGATGCGAATGTCTCCCTGAATTGTTACGATCTTGCTGTATACAACAGCTCCATAAGCCTTGAGAGAGGCATCTGTAAATCTATGTATTTCAATATGCTTAACATATTCCCAGCAGGGAATAGATATTTGTTTAACTATGTGTAGTTCATCACGAAATTTTATCCAATTCTTTGCTAGTTCATCAGCAATACCATAGGTTGAATCCATTAAAATTTCACAATCCAGAGATCTTGCATTAAAATTTTCGCTTTTATAATTATTGGTGCCAACCATGCCAGCGGATCATATAGTTTCGCGATATCTGATAAAATTATTCTTTTTGTTGGTTTTCCGGTGCATTCCTGTAGGTATAACTTAAAATTAAAATGGTCTGCTTCTGGCGACAAGTGTTTACCGAGGGTTTTGACTGTTTTTTTCTATATTTATTTCAATCGTTTTTGTGTCGTTACAAACATATCTTAAATTCTCAGGGTGGTTTCCATTCCGTTTTTTTAAATTAAAGTCTCCTCTTTTTAGTACTTCAATGAGTTCTTCCTGCATTATTTTGGCTTTTACCAATGAATTTGTGCCTGATATTAAGTCGTCTACATATAAGTCTCTTTTAATTATTTTTTCTATGTTTAGGAATTCTGCTGATTCATCATCGGCCAATCTCTTTCACGTTTTTATGGCCAGATAAGGAACAGATCTAGTACTGTATGTAACAGTTGTAAAATTCTTGCAGTTTTTGGTTTGGAGACGGTCGCCATAGTATTCTTTGAAAGTCCTGATCATCCTCAGAAACATATATCTTTCGATACATTTTCTCTATATGCGCCGTGTAAACATATCTATGAATTCTCCAGCGAAGCAAAATGCTTTGAAGATTCTGTTGTAATTTTGGTCAGTTAAGCATTAATTCATTTAAGCTTAACCCAATTTAATTTCGTAGTTGAACTTTCTTCTGGCATGTAATATACACGTTTTTCGTTGGTATTCTTGATTTCCTCTCCGTTTAGAGGTTTCGTATGACCAAGATCTAGATACTCTTGCATAAAGTTATTATAGTTTTGCCGAAAAGTATTATTCCTTGACAGTTCCTTTTCAGTTTGAAATAAACGCACCATCGCTCTTATTTTAGATTCTCTTAAGTTAAACTCCTTATCGTTAAATGGAATTTTCACAGCATAAGTTCCATTTTTATTTCAAACATTATTCATTTCGTAAATTTCTTCACATTTTTTATGTTCAATTGTCATTTCTATATCTTGGGCCAATTCTTTTGTCTTCCAAAACCGTTTTAGCTCTTCGTCTATGTCTTTAAGTATTATCATTGACAAAATGTTTTTGTCTGTAGTTTTAGTTCTTAGTTCTGTTTTTCCGCATAAAATGTATTCAAATTGTGTGTTTTGAGTCAGTACGCTTTCCTTTGTTTTATTTCCGAGTACTCCTCCTAAAATTATTTCAGGAAATATAGTATGTCAGCTCCAATTAAAAGATCTATTGGACTTGGTATATCAAATGAATTGGCTTATATTACCGATTTTTAAGAATTATTCAGGCTGAGTGTTTGATAGCGTTGTAAGGACTAATGCCTCGCAATGTAATTTGTATTTAGAAGGTTACCGTGAAGTTAATTCAAGCATTCCAGCTTTGCAGTTAGCCATGCCAAAAATCGTTACGTCTGCCTTGTATATGGGGCAGCATTATAATAAATGTGGCTGGAGATCCAGGATCTACTAAGGCTCATAAAAACTCAAATGCGTTATGAATAGTGCATCCTACTAAACGTTGACGTGTAAGTTTGATTTCCTCTGAATTTTCGGATACTGATATATGGGTCGATATATTTTTAAAGTCCTTTGAATCGTTTTCTTTGCTAGGTTTTGGAAAATGTAGCAAGGAATGATGTCGTTCACATAAAGTGCATTTTGAATTAATTTTTACATATTTTTTTTTGCTTGATATAAGAGAGCCTTTCGAAAACATTCTTTTCTCTAAATTGAGCACTTGTATACATATATATTACTATGTTGACTCTTACAATATCTGCAAGTTCCCCGGTTTGTGTGGTGATTTTTATCTTGCTTGTTTTCAGCTGGTTTATTTGCACACGCGGATCTTTAATTGATTGTTCGTATAACTTATGAGTCTCTTTGTCCATCTTTTAAATTAATAAATAAGCTATCAATGGACCCCAGGACTTGGTCTCAACTCCCAAATTGTTATGTCATGCATTTGTTTTATCAAATACACCGATTACCCCGATATATTCGGTTGATTTATTAACTTGTTAAGATATGTCGAAAATAGTATTCTTTTATTACTATTTCTGCTGTTTAGCATTTTCCATGCTACGTCATAGTTGTAATCAGACAAAGTTTTGCAGCCTCACAATTTATGGAGTTTTTGAGTGGATAATCTTTTTGTAAATTTTCCTAAAAGCTGTTCAGTTCTTATATTCCTAGTCGAATGTGGGAATATTTATTGGGGGCAGTTTAACATACATATTGTATAATTTTCGTTGCGGTAATCTTCGTTTTTCTTAGTTGCTTTTCATTAAATTCTGTGCAACTTTATCGTAAAGCTGCGGTATTCTTCTTCTAGAAATTCGTAACTTTTGTCGGCAAAGTATGTGTCGTCTTCGCTAGCGTGCAGTATGATTTCTTCATGTAAGTGAGATATATTCTTCCACATATCTTTGGCTTCATTTATCTTAAACTTACAATAACTAAACGATTTTTCTCCTTCGTTTATAGGCTCACATTCTTTTTCAATGTATTTTCTTAGTATGGACTTCCTTCCATATATTCCACTAAACAGTTGAAAGTTCAGGTATGGTTAGAAGTTAACGTCCACTAAAAAGTTCGCGGTTCATGGGCATAGGGTTCGCAGTTAAAGTCCACTAAACACTTCAAAGTTCGAGCATAGGTTAAAAGACTTGGGCAGAAAACGCAGTCAATGTTTCACCGTTTTGATATAGTCGCAATTAAAATAATTATTTATTTTATTTTATTTTAATTTTAAGTCCAGACTCGATCCCCATGGAAAACCTATGAGGCATCCTGGCAAGGACGGTTTATGACTAGGAAAAGCCAAAAATTCAAAATGTGGAACAACCCAAACAAAGAATGGTTGGAGCGCGAAATAATATTAATAAATTACTTATTTTCAGTTTATTCCGATGATTGTTAAATGTTAACGGACAAAGTATTCCTTATTAAATACATTTTTATCTGAAAACTAATAAATAAAAATCTTGAGTCAATACTTTTCACAGGTTAATTTTGTTTTGTATTTTTTTTTTAGAAATTTTTGTTAAAAAAGGAACAAAACTATTAAATGGTTTTCCCTGAACTGTTATTATTTGGTAATATTTTGGGACATAAAAAAATATATATAAAACAATTTAAAACACAAAAAAAAAAAACAAAATTGAGTCTATAATTTTTCACAGCATTGTTTATTACGGAGATCGAGTGAGATATCTTTGGAAATATTCACCCCAATTCCGCAAGTCGTACCACAGAACTTTAATTAACGACGTTTTTTCATATTTGAAAATAGCCGGTCTTAATTCGACAACCTTTATAAGGAATCGTAACGAATATCGTATTCTTATTTTAACATAAGTGGTAACCACTTAACATAAAATGTGAACAGCGTCATCCATATTTGAATACCAGAAGTCTGAACAAATGGAGAATGGAAATTTTTAGCGAATATTCTGGTAAAATGAAAAGATGTATGGAACGCTTGATACTACAGAATGTTCTCGAAAGATTTTAGTTTTTTTCAATTAATATATTGATATATACTTAACTACATACCATGTATACTAGGTGGGGGTGAAAAGTAACCTCCTTGGGAATGAAAAAAAAAACTTTTTTTATAAATGTTCTTTTTTTTTTTTTTTTTTTTTATTCAATATAGTCCCCTTAAAGTTTGATACACTTATTCTAGCGATTTTCCAATTTTCCGGAAGGTCTGCAAAATACTCCTCCGTGGCGTCGATGATTTCCTCGCGTGAGCTGAATTTATTATTGATGAGCCATCTTTTGAGGTTTGGGAAGAGATAATAGTCCGAGGGAGCCAAACCGAGCGAATACGGTTGATGCGACAGCAATTGGAGCCGTAAGTCATTGATTTTAGCCGTAGCTGCGATGCTCTTGTGCGCCGGTGCATTGTCTTGCGAAAACTTGCTTCATGTGAGGCCGTTTTGCAGCGATTTCGGCCTTCAATCGCTCCAATAATGCACAGTAATACTCGCTGTTGATGGTTTTTAATTTTTCGAGGTAGTCCACAAAGAGTATGCCAGAAAACCGATGCCATAACCTTTCCGACCCATCGAGCCTCCCTCGGCCGCTTCGGAGCACTCGTGCCGGCTTCAGTCCTTTGCCTGGTACTCATTCTGTTCTCTGGTGTTCAACAGTTACCAATCGACGCTAAAAGTCCGCCCGATTCCGCATCAGCAAGTCCAAACACTCTTTCGAAATGCTCTCGCGTTCGTGTCTTTGGTCAGGAGTGAGTATGCGCGGCATACTCATATGCAGAATATTGCCCAAAATATGGCGTGTGCACTCAGTACTAATCTTTGTGGTATCTGCTAGCTCGCGCACCTTCACTTTCCGGTCAGCCAACACCATTTTATGTATTTTTTTGACATTGTCCTCTGTAACCGCATCGGAGGGCCTGCCGCTGCGGACTACTACGATAGTGGTACACGAAACTCGAAACCAATATTTGACTGGGTAATCTGACGCAGCATTAGCCCCATAATGTTTATCCAACTTTTCTTTTGTTTTCTTCGCCGTTTTGTTTCTCAAAAAATAATGTTTTATAATGTTCGGAAATGCATCCCATATGATATACAGATCTTTTAAGCAAAATCTTACTATTGTGGCAAAATAAACAAACTGAAATCATTGCTATGTTTGACTTATCGATAGTTAACGAAGAAAAACAAGATATGTTGTAAAATTAAGAAATATGATATAACAATTTTGATAACAAAAATTGAATAAAGGCGTTGTTATCCGAAATCTATGCAGTAGTTTTTCAATATCTTATCAATTATATTCAAAGCCAAAATAAATACAGCAGTTTTTTGCTTTCAGAAAATGAAGGAATGGCCGTTACCAAGCCCTTTTAGGGGTAATAAAATGAACTTTTATTTTAGCAGATCCCATATGAGTTAGTTAAGGTTTTTTATTCTATTAACCCATTTATGCCCACTGTTGCGTTAACGCAACAAAAAAGGGAGTAAGCCTTTCCGAATTTAAAATTTTTGAATTTATCAAGAAATTGCATTTGGAAAGTGCTGTTACACATTTAAAATAGTAGGCTTTGCATTACGTGTTACTTTAAAGTTTTCGGTGTGTGGAAAAGTTTGTTTTTTTGTGACCGCCAGAATGCGCTGCTACTGCAAAAAAGGTTATGGTACCATGAAGTCCGTTCATATTTAGGCAGACATACCAAATTTCAGTGCGATACTGTCTTAAGTTTTGTTCTGACAGCTGATTGTTGTTTACGTGTTTGGCATCATGTTGAGTATGGACAAAAACTATTTTCGTTCTCTTACAAAACATTATTTTTTGAGAGGCAAAACGGCGAACGAAACAAAAGAAAAAATGGATAAATATTATGGGGCTAATGGTCCGTCAGATTACACCGTCAAATATTGGTTTCGAGAGTTTCGTGGTGGCCGCAACTCCACTACCGATCAAGTCCGCAGCGGCAGGCCCTCCGATGCGGTTACAGAGGACAATGTCAAAAAATACATGAAATGGTGTTGGTTGACCGGAAAGTGAAGGTGCGCGAGCTAGTAAATACCACAAAGATTAGTACTGAGCGCACACGCCATATTTTGTGCAATATTCTGCATATGAAAAAGTTAACCTGCCGCTGGGTTCCGAGCATACTCACTCCTGACCAAAAACACGAACGCGAGAGTTTTTCGAAGGAGTGTTTGGACTTGCTGATGCGGAATCTGGCGGACTTTTGGCGTCGATTGGTAACTGTTGAACACCAGAGAACAAAATGAGTGCCAGGCAATGGACGGCGCGAGTGCTCCGAAGCGGCCGAGGGAGGCTCAATGGGTCGGAAAGGTTATGGCGTCGGTTTTCTGGGATTGTCATGGTATACTCTTCGTGGACTACCTTGAAAAAGGAAAAACCATCAACACCGAGTATTACTGTACATTATTGGGGCGATTGAAGGCCGAAATCGCTGCAAAACGGCCTCACATGAAGCAAGTTTTTGCAAGACATTGCACCGGCGCACAAGAGCATCGCAACCATGGCTAAAATCAATGACTTACGGCTCCAATTGCTGTCGCATTCACCGTATTCGCCCGATTTGGCTCCCTCGGACTATTATCTCTTTCCAAACCTCAAAAGATGGCTCATCAATAAGAAATTCAGCTCACTCGAGAAAATCATCGACGCCACGGAGGAGTATTTTGCAGACCTTCGGAAAACTTACTTTTCGGACGGGATCAAGAAGTTGGAAAATCGCTGAAATTAGTGTATCAAGCTAAAAGAAGACAATATTGAATAAAATAACAAAACTTAAAAAAAAGTTTTTTTTTCATTCCCAAGGAGGTTAGTTTTCACCCCACCTAGTAGATTGTGGTTTCATAAAATGGGATGGTAAGTACAAAAAATTAATAAAATCTGATATTTGACATGCGTTAACGCATCAATGGAATATGCAAGTGTTTGATATATTTTTATGTAGGAATAAATGTCTAACTGTTGGAGACATTTTGGAGTTTCTGGAAAACTTGACTCAAGACGATGATGTTCCTTATGTTCCTTGATGGAAACTCAACAGATGAAGAGTCGGGAGATGAAGAGAATGAAGATGCAAATCGACTAGGAAGTAGGCAACTTATGTCCAGTGAAGAAATGACATTTCATAGAGACAGAAGCGCAGACGCTCTTCCAATTTTATCGGAAGCTCCTACACAAGTGAGGTTTAGAATTCCCCAAAAGTGGAAAAGTGGTACAGAGGAAAACCTTACCTTTAAAACTATCGTTAACAACAATAAGTTTTCAGATATAAGTTATCCTAAGCCTCTAACCTTATCTTCGGAAAGCCATGCTATTGATTTCTTTGAACTTTTTATGGACGAAGAAATTATTAATGTAATTGTCGAAAAAAGAAATACTATTCGCTTATAAGAAAGAATAAGATACTTCAAGTCGATAAAAATGAAATATACATATACATTTATTGGAATAGTTATAAAAAGCGGATATATTCATACATCAAGAAGGCGAATGTTTTGGAAGTCGCTCATAACTCTTTAGTTGTTGATGCTATAAGAAGAAATAAATTTGAAGACATTTCTTCAAATTTTTATTTTGTTCATCCAACACTACTCCCCTCTTCAACGGCAGGATGTGTAAGGTAAGCGCAATTCAAGGTAGCATTAGTTTTTACAAACACTTGTTCACTAGCACACTATCTTCCAATAGATTCGACCTCTGCTTAATTACCTAAATACAAAATTTTTGCATTACTGTCTGATGGATTCGTCAATAGATATATTGACGACTAGGATATATTGACGAATCCATGATTCCATACTTCGGAAAATATAAGATTCGGATATATAGCTTATGTAGCGGCTTTGAAGTTCGGATACTGCCTTCAGTTTGATATTTATCATGGAAACGACAGGATAGAGATCCTCTTTTAGGATTAGGAGAATAAGTGGTTCTGGACTTTAGCAACACGATCGCCAACGAGTTCCTCTGGTTTAAATTTTCATTATTTTTCGATAATGAAAAAATTCAAGCCCAGATCTTATATACAAACTTTCGCTACTGGGATTCGATGGAATAGACGCTTTACGTGAGAATCGGTTGAAAAATATAAAATTTTAAGATAGAAAGAAATTTTTAAAGAAAAGTAGGGTTTACTTTACAACGTACTATGATAAAGAAACTGGCCAAAATGTAACAAGATGGAAGACAAAAATGTAGTTACGATGGTGTCCAATGTTTACAGTACTTATCCAATTAAGAGTGTAAAAAGGTTTTTAATTGCTGAGAAAAGGAGGATAAATATCCCTCAACCAAACGTCAATCAAGAGTACAACTCTCATATGGGTGGTGTTGATTTGCTAGATGAGCGCATTTCGTGCTACCGAATTGGATTTAGAGGAAAGAAATGGTACACCTCCATTGTTATGTAGATGATTGATCTAGGGATTGTTAATGCGTGGTCCTTAAGCAAACATTGTGGAAAAGGCTTAGACCAACAGGAGTTCAGGAGGCAGCTGGCAATTGATCAATACGGTTACTCATCTGTGCGAATTGGAAGACCGGAAACGCATGATCCAGAAAAAAGTGTCAATGGACAACATCTACTCGTCAAAGGAGGTAACTAAATACAAATTCGTTCAATAAGTTGCGTTATAAAATTGAAAATTTTTTCCAGGACTTAAGCGAAAACGTTTCCGGTTATGCAAATCCCAGGCCATCAAAACTTGTAGTCAATGCAACATTGAATTACACGATAAATGTTTTGTGCAATTCCATTCACATTCCTAGCATTGTATAAACATATTTCAAATTAAAAATAAAGTTTTTAAAAATATTTCACTAATGCTGTTTGTTGCCCATTGGTGCGTTATTATTACATTTCTAAAAAGCTAAAATCTCGATGGAAAAAAAACTTTAGTGTTAAGTAAGTGTTAGATGTTTTTCCACATAAATTGAATGAATTTAAACAAAATAAATAATTGATTTTTTTTTATATACTTAAATATATGTAAGTGTAGTTTCTTTAAAAATTTATTTTAAAGTTTTGCGTTAAGATATTTCTTCGATAATTGAATGCGGTTTGGAACACCCATCTCGTTAAGGTGGCCGATTATTTGCTCGTCTGATAAATAATCAGTTCCCAGAAAATGTCTCTTTGTTTCCCGCAGTGTTGAGCGTCTTTCTATGAAATGAAGAACGCCCTCAGTCTCGCCTTTATTATATATGCTACAAAGGATGGGTAAATCACTCTTGTGTATTTTATAATTTAAATGGTCCAATTTATCTCATTGAGATGCGATGTGTTGTACACTCGTCCCGAGTGTCATTTAGAATGTTGTAACATAATTGACTATACATATACTCTTCTATGGTTTGATTACGCTGCTTCTCTACATCATTTTTATTCGAAATTGCTGGTCAATGATAGTTTTACGATAAGCTCCATTAGAATCGACTTCCAGCTTTGTAGTGCCTTCGGTTTGAGATCCAGCTTCATCCCACAGGTGTAGGAAGATGCAACTTTCATAATGAAAGAAAACTTTCATAGGACAGATAGTCGTGTTTCAATTGTCAGGAGATAGTTTGGTGTACACGGTGAAAGGTGAAAGATTCTTTAAATATAGTACCTTAGGAGTTTTTCGACTGTTTCATACGATTTGTTACCTCACATTTGTACTACATCAAAAAGAATTGGATTTGCGACAGTTTTGACAATTTTATACTTGCTGCTATAGGCTATGTTTATATTCGCAAAACATTTACGCCATAACAGTATTTGCTTTCGTAAGTTTCGCCTTCAGGTGCTTCCCCGTTCTCATAAGGTGATCTCTTTTGAAAAAATATAAAAACAATGCAAAATTATTTGCATAACCAGTTTGAAGTTTTTAACTAAGATATTAACATTTAACACAATATCCTCGATGGTGAACTTTTCAACATAAGAATACGCATACAATGTGTATGTTAAATCTATGAATTCTGCAATGGTAATGGTAATCTGAGACTGAGTTTTGATCCAAATGGCAGGATATTCTCTAGAAGTTTTTCTAGGTTGAGAGAGACTGGAACAATGCGGAAATCGTCAAGAGAGTCACATCCTGCGTTCGCAGCTACGAAGACGTTTAATATTAGGTTAGAAGCCATCCAAACACCAGTTTTCTTTTGCGAAGTAAACTTTTTAATCCAAGTAGGGATAATATCTGGAAAATTCCATATTCAGAAGGTACAAGTACAGGAGCTACAGCGAGCGGACTTAGAAAAGCATTTGAAATTCTGCAATTACATCCTGGAAAGAAACTTTGCGGAAGACAATTTTATTGGCCGGATTCTATGTACGGATGAGACTAATTAACCAGGGATGCACCATAATATACACACTTGGGCAGAAAGTATCCCCAACTGCATGAAACACAGAGTTTTTCAGCATAAGTTCAACGTCAATATGTTGGCAGACATATTGGATAACAAGCTCATCGGATCCTGTCGGCTTCCTCCAAGGCTTAATTCGAATATCTAGCTGGAATTTTTGCAAAACAAGTTAGCAGAAATATTAGATGATGTACCACTGCAGCAAAGAACAGCCATTGTGTACCAGCAAGATACCGCCCCTGCACATTATGGTCATACAGCTATTAGATCGCGTGTATGACAAATAATGAATAAGATCGATGACCATTCTGTTACCTCCAAGGTTTCCGAACTTGACCCCAATGGAACGACATTTTCAACTTATCAGAAATAATAGCATTTTAGACTTGAAATATAGGAAGTTGCGAAAGCCCGAGAATGGCTTGCAATTCGAACAATTGATATTTTCTGCAACGCTTTTCTAAAATCAATTAAAACTAATTACTATACAACGAATCAAATTAGATTCTCTACTCGGCTATGGTCGAAAGTAAAAAGAGACCGAACAACCTACTTATTATTATTATTATTATTTTTTTTTTTTGATTTGCGGGAAGGGAAAGAAAAAATTTCGTTTGCACAAAAGTTTTTTTTATTGCAATAATATTTCTATTGAAAACCATTTTTGCCTTAATCCAATTTTCTTTTTAATTTATTGAGCATGAACAGTTTGATGAAAAAATAAAAATGTGCAATCATATTTGTACTTTATTCCTAAAATTTCGTCGTATCTTAAAATAACTCGCAAATTACCTGAGTTTTCTTTTATTTGTAAATACTGGGTACACGTTTCAAAGTTGCAAAGGTAATAACATACATGGCCGTGGATTGATTTTTAAATTGGAAGGTCCGGGCTCTTTTGAGCTTCAGGGCCCTGGTGCACTGCACCGCCTTGCCCTATGATAGCTACGCCCTGCATACACTCTCTTTTTTACTATATCTGAGAAATGAGTTGGCAGATGTTCTCCGTTAAATCATTTTCAGCAGCTTTGAATACCTCAGCCTGTAAGTCATCAGGTGCAGCTGATTTTTTGGATTGGATTTTTGTTATCTCAACATCATTCGGATCAGAAGGTCGGAAGTTTTAACTTTACATTAAATGGTTTATTCTGCGTGACGGCGGCATATTAGGGTTCTTCGCCGTTATACAGTCTGCAGAAAAAGTTCTTCCATATTCTCAGAACCAGATGTATCTCCACTATTGGCTTCTGTACGGCTCTTCTTCCATCGATTACAACTTCTTTATGTTATATCTTCTCATAGTAGTTCTTCTTTGTTTTGGCGCTTGGAAAATCCGTATCTGCACCTTGTGCAGCCAAGGTGGTATTCCAAGTAAATTTTGGCTGCCCGGAAATTCGGACGTACTGGAGGCATGCAATGTGATCTGATATATTGTGATCAAGAAACCGTGTACTTGATGAAGTAATATTACGTCCTGCCGCAAAGCCTAAATCCGTTGCCAAACGTAGAGTCGTGTAGGGTATGTAATCCAAATGTCCCGCCAAAGATGATTTATCCGGGCTTAAAATCGCCTAGTACGATTTTAACATCATACTTTGGACATTGCCCATACGTTGAGGGGCTATGGTCGCGACATCATTCTCTTTCGTAGGAGTATTAGGGCATATTAGGCTTATGTTAGCGAATTAAGCCTTCATGCGGATTGTCAGAAGACACCCACTCAGGTGTTGGAAGCGCAAGACTACTTGCCTATGTCTGCCGCACATGGTAATGCTGCGTTTGAATAAGCGCTGTTTCTTTTTTCTATAGGAATCACAGTTTTTCTTGCTCCTTATATCGGGCCCATCCCACCCACTTCTCAGATCTCGGTGATAATCGCGTGATAGCAGTCAGGCCTATTCTAATTTCACGTAAAAATTGGAAGGTCATTGTCGCTTAAACTTTTATTAGTGTCGTTAACAGTAAGTCCATTTTTATCCGAGGCCTTTAGTTGGTTCATCATATTTTAATCTCTTCCGTATAGGTTTGTGTGCCCTATGACGGCGTAGGCCAGTATAATGTGCTGCGCTTGATTTCCGGCCCGCTGTCCCGAATCAAACGAAGACTATTACTTCTGCTGGGATCCCGTTATTCCAGCCGTGTGTTCCCTCAGGTAACGGCCGCTAAAAACCTGGTTACAGAAAAAAAAAGAATGGGTGCCACGTGATTTTTCGACGGAATCGCGAAACCTAGAAGCAAGAAAAAAAGGGGAAAATCTTCCCCGAAAAAAGGAAATAAAAATTCACGAAGAAAAAAAAACAACAGATTTTTCGCTACGTTATAAAAGCTCCGTTGGGGCTCGACGGTTTATTTTTAGGTCTGGCGAAACGCTCGTCGATGGAGTGACCCGCTATTTTTGCAGTCCCGAAAAAGTAAGATAAAACGTTACGATAACAGGTCGTGTGTCCCGTTTATTTTCGGGAATTTATCCAAACGATTTTCTACTATTTTCACTATACTCATCTTTTGCATCCTGAGGTGCTGTGCCAACTTCTGGCACGATCTTCCTCCCTTTTGTCTTGCTACTCTTATGTCTTCTGTCCTATTCTTCGTCTTTATTCCCTTCTACTTTTTCACGTTCCTTCTATTTCGGTTTTCTTTATTTATTTATTTTGCGCTAACGCAAAACTCACGAAATTCTGCTCAAAAAAAAAATATCTACTCTACTTTTACTTTTACTCAGTAAGGAAAAAAAATATTGCTTTTCGCAATCAAAAAAAATTAATCGCACAAACTATCAACAGAAAAAAACTCTGCTTGACCTTTCCATGTGGTTGGTTGTCATCAAAGTGACTTCCAAATCTTTTTTCGTTTCACAGCTCAAACCAGACACACATACGCTCGCTCGCCCATTCATTCGTTGGGTCCAAAGGGATTTTGCTAGTGTGTGCCCCCGTGTCCGACTAGGCCTCTCATTCATACCATTTCACACATTCACACTAACCTTTTCAGTATCGGAGTTCAATTCACCTTCCAGTGATAACTAGGAACTCCACTGAGAGAGTTTATGGAAGCTGTGGATCATATCTGTCTAATTCATTTTGTTGTTTGTTGTTATTGTTCATTGTGGGTTGGTGATGTATGTTGTTGTTTTCTGTTGTGGGTTGGTTGTTCGATGTTGTTTATTTATTTGTGTTTTTGTATGTTTGTATGTTCCCTTGTTAGGAGGTGCTTGTTACTTGGCCGTTAGCCTACTCGCCTCTGCTGCTCCTTCGGTGCTTCATCAGTGGGGTACTTCAAAGGGGTCCCTTCACCTATCGAACCGAACTTTTACAGTTGATTCATCGTTAAAATGTGTCTTATTGCGTTGGCCGTCCGCTTTCACGCCACCATTGATCCTTCGTAGCTCCCTCGTTGAGGTATAGCTAAAGAAGTGATCGTCGACTCCTCACCCATTGAATATTTTCTTTGCTATCTCCCTAGCTAGCTGCATCCACATCGAGTTTAAGATATTATGCCTCTTAAGCCTTTAATTGGTTGGCTAATCGTTGGGGTGTAGTTTCCGGGGATCGTCCTCCCCCACCCGTCATCATCAACTTTCAGACTGAAGCTGCCCGCTGCGATTCTCCCGTCTAGCCTACGGACTCCGACAGCGGTGATTCTGGTGGACCTCCTCAGGTTGCACTCTAGGCTCCTGGTTCGTCGTGAGTCTCCCTACCGTCCTTAGGGCTTCACCGACCGAACACCCTCGTCCTCCTCGGAGGAGGAAATCGCCCGAAGACTTATGTGGGTTTCTTTCCGAGGTCTGTTGTCGGTGGGCCAATGGCTGATGGGACCATGGCTGACCTCCACCTCCGCCAGAGCTCGGTGTTAGCACTCAATGAAAAGGCGGACCGAAGGGACTTTTAAGGGAACGAGGGAAAAACTTGTTGCGGAAAAATTTTCGCGGCAAATGGTATTGACGGGGCATATTCTTGTCATTTTATCTTGCATGAGTAAGGGTTTACTCAGGGTTTGCTAAGGGACACCATTTCAACTCCCACTCTTATATATGCGATTTTTTGTCTAAAATATGTCAAGGAAGCGTCCTTTAAAGATTCCGACGTATTATCCAGAACACCCTGTATATTGTGAGTTTTAATCGATACCTCTCGAAATTATTAAATTGCTAAAATCATTCGATTCGTTCAAGTAGAAAGGGGTAAGCTACTCCTAAACTAAAGTTAAAGGTGTTAAACTTTTACCAATAGGAAATTATAAGTAATTAGATAGATTGTACAATTTTTGATCAATGACTTGATCCACTACCATATTGACACATCACAATAAGGAAGAATAAATTAATTGTATGTTCTTAGCTCGATGGGTGGCAGCGTGTATTTAGCAGACCCTTTAGGCCAGAGAAGGAGTTTGTGATGACACATGACGTGGATGTTCTCATACGTAATGGGAAGATCTCATGCTCATGAGGAGATGGTTTGTAACGGATCTTATTTAACGTTGGTCGAACTATTTAGAATATCTTGCTAATCTGAGGCAAGTATTGGGCGTTATTTCTAATAATTGTACGAGATTTTCGAAAAGCCATCAACATTTTTTTTATTTTTTTTATCAAAAGCTTTGTTTTTTGTGATACCTATGTCGATATTAATATTAAGGTTGGTTCGGCAGGACAGGCACAGTATACTAGTACTTGGTGCTAAGTAGTAATGTATCGTATATAGTATATACGTAGTAGTATAATGGCAAGGACATAAAGAGCTTGGATAAACTGATGAACATTCAAAGCGAGACGTTTGTTACGGTTGAATATAAGAAGGGTTGGAATGCTATTAGCAATTTCGTTGGAGCACTTGGCTATCGAACAAGGTATGGCAGGAGATATTTCGTCGACAGTTGAAGGTGTCATTTGACTCCAATATAAGCATCACCCACGCGTTTCATCGCACGGTTTTGAATCTTTGTAGCAATTGCAGAGGGGTCTTAGGAATAGCTGAAAAGATTCAGGCATTATACTCCACTTTTGGGCGAATAAATGTCTTATATATTGAGGCCAGACTAGATGCAGAAAAGCATTTTTTTACATCGCTTGTATTAACCAAGATCTGCAATGTTTAAAATAGGGTCGCACCTGTGTAACTTAGATTTTTCTCATTTCATTGGAGAAAAAAAAAACAATTTTTTTATTTTGGTTGGAACGAGAGCGAGTACTTTATTTCTTGATGATAACTTACGGACTCCTAACAAAATTGTTTTACTTGCTTATATCTATTCTTTGTTTCTAAGGTTTTTGCAGGCTCAGCTGTCGCATTCGTTTATCTGTTTCTCATGTTGCTTCAATAGCGTCAGCGCATTTACCGGCGCAAAAAAAAAAAAAAACAGGCAACAAAACAAAAAGATATTTAAAGAGAAAAAATACTCGTATAACTTCGTGGGTTCTCTATGGGATATGTAACCTCTCCCCCCTTTTGATTAAAATTCTCCTGAATGTTGTAGGGTATCGAAGATTCTTGACCAATGGTTCTAAGTGATATTTTAAGTTCTTTATTTCTACGCTTTAATTTGAAAACTACTACTATGATAATGATTAGGATGAAGGCGACAGTTGAGCTTGTAATGTAATTAATATTTTTATGGAATTTTAGTAATTTTATATGTTCTACATTTGCAATATTTCTTAGTACAATTTCTTCAACATTTGGTTGTTTTGTAAAATTATAATTTACTTCTTCCCTGTAATAGAATCTTTCCTTAAACTCCATATTACTATTGCTAAATGTTTCATTCAATATTCTTATCGTACAATTATTAACCACTATCAAATAATTTCCATTTAGTTTGATTTTACGATCATCGCATTGATTTATTACTTCTTGCTCTTTCATATTCTTACAAATAATGGTACTATCATCTATTTTCTTAACTTCTATTAACATGTTTTCTTTAAGCTTACAATTTTTTTCTGTTATACAATTACTTATGGGTTTCAAATCATTTTCATATTGAATTTTATTTTCATACACATACTTTGTTTGATTAATTTCTACTACATATTGATCATTTATTATAATTTCCATTTTGTTTTCTGTGGGTATTGCAGTGATCAGTTTCAAATCCACTAATTGGTATTTATTTGGTACTTTGATTGCTATTAATAATGTGTCTGTATTATATTTTATAAGTCCTACCTTCACGTTTTTTAATTTATAAAAATCTAATTTCGTTTCATTAATCTCTATTGCGGTGAGCATACTTGGGTGAACTAATCCATGCTTAACTAAAGCTACATTATCTATTATTTGGTTCACTTTTTCTTCTAACATTTTTATTTTCATTAACAGGTCTAATTTTAATTGTTGTAGTATAACCCTTTTCTCGTTTCCTGTTAAATCTTCGTATGCTTTATTTAATTCTTTTCTGTCTAACTCTATTATATATCTAAGGTGTGTTATACTTTCATTGAAGTAGGAATTGATTTCAACTTGCCTGTTTAGATTACCTATTGCATTTTCTTCATTTTCTTCTATTAACTTTAAATGGTCTGTTATGTCTTGTCGGTCAGTATCGTCCATTGTACCAAAAAGTCATTTTTGGGTTGTTCCAATGAAGTTAACTAATCCACGTTTTTGTCTAGAATTGTTTCCCGGTTCTATTGCAGTTATTTTTGCATTTAGTGTTTCTATCTCTTTTCTTATAACTATGTCATTGTTTATTTGCAATTTTCTTATGTTTTCCTTTAATTGGTTGACAACTTCTCTTATTACTCTAGTATTGACGATATGTAATATAGTTTTGGCATCCTGGATTACCTCTGTCTGTCCCATATTGATAGTTGTATATCCGTTGTCTGTTGTGAGTTAGCTTATTGTCAATGTCGCTGTGGTTTTATGTGTTAACAGTGTTGTTAGTGTGAGACACACTAATATTATCAACTGCAAATTTTCGAGGACGTTTTATGTTAATGGAGTGTTCTCTCTCTAATGCTTTAAATCTATACCTAGGCTAATTTTTATAATAGTTACGCTTATAATTTTCTACTGGAATTACCTGTCTTGATTCCTCATACTTTTCTCTGTTCTGGTTTATTTTCCTAATATTATTTTCTTTTTTTCTTTTTATATGATTCACTAATGTCACCATATCCGCGAACATTGCTTCTTCTGGTGTCATTTTTAGTGTGGTGTGGTACCTGTTATTGTAGTTATTTACTGCCCTATGCATCTTTTGAATCAGTGTTAAGTCTAAATTCCTTAGGGTTTCTAATTTTTCTTGTAGCGTAGAGTGAAACCTCTCTTTATCACTGTTACCTGTGTGTGGATTTGGTTTAGTAAGATGTAGTTCTACGTTTTGTTCTCTTAAATATTCCCTAAAGTTTTCTGTTTTAAACTCATTATCTGCGTTAATTTTGTCTGGTTTCCCGAATTTCGAAAAGTGCTCCTCTAATATCTCTATCTTTTTAGTCCAGTTCCTATTGGGTAAGTGATATACGTAAGCTTTTTTAGTTAGTTTGTCTATTAGAGTCAAAAAAGCTTGCCTCATGAAGTAATATATATCCATGTGAAGTACCTGATTTGGCCTAGTGGGTGTTTCACTTACTTCGAACTTCGCTTTAATTGGATTACGATCATATTTTGTTTCGATGCACGTTCTACAGTTATTTATAACCTTGGTTATTTCTTTGATTAAATGTAGGAAATATATTTTATTTTTTAAACTATGATAGGTTTCAACGATTCCGCTATGAAGACTTTCGTGGGTGTGGTATAATGATATCTTTTTCTGTACTTCTTCTATATTCTTGCCTTAATAAATTTCACTTGTTTGTCATGACTGAATAACTCTATCAATAATTGTTGCATTTTTGTTAAATTCATGATAAGGTAACTCTGTAAATATTCCTGTAATACCTGGTTTAATATACCTTCGTACTACGTCCGTCCAATTCTCTTTTCCTTTAGTCATATCAATGTAAATGATTCTCCTTCCATGTAGTATTTCTATTTCTCTATCTGCAGTATTTGATAAGATTAACTGGGTTTTATATTTATTAACTATAGTTTCTTAAATGGGTATATGATCTAATTGTTGCTCATCTTCTGAATGTACTGTTGCATTATCAGACAAGTTGTTTACTGACTGATTTGAAATGCTATTTTTACTATTCTCTTGTGGGATCCTGCTTCGAAAATCTGCTATTTTATTCTCTTTTCCCTTTAAATATTCTATCTCATACTGGTATTCCTGTAGTTTTAAAAGCCATCGCTGATTCCTCTGACTAAATTCCTTACCTGTATATTTTTTGTTGAGGTATTTGATAGGTAAATGATCAGTGATGATTTTAAACTTTCTCCCCCACAAGTAGGGTCTGTAATAAGTTACCGCCCAAACGATCGCTAAGAACTCCTTATCAGTCACAGAATAATTCTTTTCGTGATCGTTTAATGACCTAGATGCATAGCACACTGGTTGGCCTTCTTGCATTTGCCCCTATAGCGTAGTTGCTTGCATCAGTGAATAAAGTAAATGGCTTTTCAAAGTTTGGAAATTTTAATATTGGATGTCTGCTAATGTTTAATTTGAGTGTTTCGAAAGCTTGCCTATATTCAGGGTCATTAACGTTAATCTTTTGATCTTTTTTTAGATACCTTATCATTGGGTGCGCTATTTTCGAGTAATCTTTAACGAATTTTCTGTAATAGCCTGTGGCTCCTAGAAAACCTTTTAACTGTTTTTCTGTCTTAGGTGATGTATATTCCTGGATACATTTAATCTTGTTAGGATTGGGTTTCATCCCTTCTGCTGTCAACACGTGCCCTAGAAATTCTGTATTTCGTTTCAAGAAAGAACATTAATCGAATTGGATTTTTAAGTTGTTTTCAGCAAGTTTTTGGAAGATAAGTTTTATCGATTGCAGGTGTTTTTTCAAGCCAGTTGAAAAAATTAAAATGTCGTCTAGATAGACAACACAAATTTCATTTAAGTAGTCACTCAGTACATCGTTCATTAACCTTTGAAAGGTTGCCGGCGCGTTTTTCAGGCCAAAAGGCATTCCAAGATATTCATAGAGGCCATTTGGAGTTACAAGATCGATTGATGAAAAATACTGGGCCCTTCCCAGCTTATCTAGTATGCTCTCGATATTTGGTAAAGGATACTTGTCGTCTACTGTTATTTCGTTCAACTTCCTGTAGTCTACACACAGACGAAATTTTTGCTGTCCTGAATTATCAATTTTCTTTGCTGCAACAACAATAGGAGATGCATATCTGCTATTGGACTTTCTAATTATTCCTTGTTGTTTCATATCTTTTACCTGTCGCCTCACTTCTTCCTCATGCTTCGGAGGTAACCTGTATAGTTTAGCGTTAATTGGTTGGTCGACTGTGGTTTTTATTTCATGCATTATAGATTCTGTGTTGGTTAACTGATCGCCTTCTCGATATATTAAGTGTTTAAATTGACCTAATAGTATCTGTATCCCCTTTCTTTCTTCTTCATTTAAGTGGCTCAGATCCACTTCTCTTCCGTCTCCCTTAAGTTCAAAGCAATCAAAAGTTACTTTGCCTTTCGAGGAATATAATGGTATTTTTGTATTGTTTTTTAATGTTAGTACTTTATTGTCGAAATCAAGGGTTTTGACAATTTTACTTAATAGATCCATCCCTATGAGGATGTCATACGGCTTATCACCTAAATTTCTTTTGTACCACCTTGTGGCTCCTCTTGAGTTATAACCAAATTCTTCGGGTATACTTGTTATGATTCTATCTATTGTTTCTGTCGTGATATTATTTATGGTTTGGAGTTTCATATTAATCCTCTCGTATACTCTAAATCTACTGGAATCAACTGAGTTAGAATTTACAATACTCATAGTTGATCCTGTATCAATCAGTCCTTTATATTTCTTTCCGTCAATAGTTAAGTCTAAAAAGATTTTATTTCCGAGGCCTAGTTCAGAAAAAACTCTGGCTAGATATTGTGTATTTCTTCTTCATGAATATTAACCTGACTATCCTGAGTTATCTGTCCTACCTCCATTGATTCTGGCTGTTGAGATGCGTTCCTAAATTGACCTGACTGGTTAAAGACGGGTTGTCCCTGATTGTTGTCTCGGTTTTGTCTTCGTTGTTGTTGGATATTTTGTCGAGATTGTCCTGATGTTTGTTGGTGATTGTGATTTTGTTGAGGTCTGCGTAACGTTTGTCTGTCCTGGTTACTATGTCTAGCTTGCCCTGAATCGGTTTTATGATAGTTCTGACTGTTTCTACCGGAATTCCTATTGTTCTTATAATTGTTACTGGAGTGTGATGTACTCCGCCTATCCTGCATTACAAATTCCTTTTCTAAATTATAATAGTCATAACCTACATATGTATATAAAATTTCTTTAATTTTGTGTATATCCCATTCATTTCTTATTTCCCTCGATTAATTCCCTGATACCACTTGCTTTATACGGTTAACTAATAGTACATAAAATGTGTGTTTGGTTTCTTGGGTATTGGACTCGTATGTCGCAAATGTGTTAGTATCTTTAATTAAATCTTCTATTTTTAAGTTTAAATCATAAATGGAACTTACTTTTACACTGCTAATTTTCCTTGAAATGTCCTTGTAATTATATGTTGGTCGAAAATGCTGTTTAAGGAGATCCCTCGCTGCTGTCCATCCTTCTGGTGGATTATTTATCAGCAATTCCTTCGCTCTTCCCACGATTTTTGCGTTGTAGATTGCCTGCCATAATTCTCTTCTTAGTGGTTCTTCGACTGCATTCATATGTGTCTCAACAATAGTTAGGAATTGTGTCAACTTCTCTGTATCGCCATTGAACTCCTGGATGGGTGCGATTTCCTTCATCCAATGAACTGCTCTGCTTGGTCTTGTTGTGGAATTTTGGATTGCTAATGCCTCTAACACAGCTGTTAGTCGGTCGGCTAGTTGTTCATTCATCTCTTCCTCGATTTCTCTTTGCCAAAACGTCAGAGTTTTATTTTTCTTAATTTTTATTTAGTCACTTAACTGGGTCCTACGTCAATTTTCACTTGACTTGGTTCACTAGTAACTAGTTTTAGCTTTTAGTTTTATCTATGTTGTATGTCAATTTTCACTTGACTTGATACGCTGATTTAACCTTTACCATTATAGCTTCACTTGGAACACAGATTTAGGTTTTACTATAGCGATTATAGCTTCACTTGGTACACAGATTTAGCTTTTAGTATAGCGATTATAATTTCACTTGGTACACAGATTTAACTTTTACTATAATGATTTTAACTTGACTCTCGGCTTAGATTCGTTCTCATCTGGATCTAGAAAATATATTTAGATCCTACCGACTGCGCCACTTAGATTTTTCTCATTTGATTGGAGAAAAAAAAAAAATTGGAAGCTAGAAAATGACAAAGATAGCATTTGAATTGCTAGCAGTATTGCACGTGGATGCATCAAAAAAACTCATGTGGTTACAGTCGTCCGACATTAAATTGCATCACAGTACCAGTACTTCGCTCTTAGAAACGGAATATTAAAGCTATATATTGCGTCGATCGCAGTGAATTACGGAATCGATTAACCTGAGTTCTTTTTTAGAGCTGGCTATGTTTTCCAGCTTTGTCTCCGTAGATGCTCTCCTTTCCAAAGCCTCGTGTTTGAATCCTTCTTAATGTAGTAATTGTGTATGGTCACATACACAAATTTAAAAAAAAAAATTAAATTAATACACTATGAGTCGCGTTTTCAATTTGCTATGCGATAAGTTAAGTAAAAATGAACAACCAATTCAATAGAAAAAAAGTACACGATACAAGTTAAAAAAAGGAGAAATAATATATGATACTAAATTAATCAAAATAAGGAAAAGAGAAATTAAACTATAAAACAACAAAACTTCAATTCGCTTAGCCTTCACCCGCAATTGTATTCGTCCGATCTTTTCAAGCTCTCCTTTGCGATTAACTTCCTAATCTTCTTTTCATTTTATGTTCCGCGAGGTCTAAACTTATATCTCGTAGACAGTTTTTTATCAGTGCTATTGCTTCGTTGCAATATAACTCGATTTCTTCAAGTCGTTTCGCTATGACTACAACAGCAATATCGTCTGCGAAACCTATAATGGAGGCTTCCCTGAGGACTGGGAGTCGTAGAATGTCGTCATACATCACATTCCACAGTAAGGGACCTAACACTGATCCTTGGGATACCCTCCCTGTAATTTTATATAATTTTGTCCCGTCATCGGAGTCGTAAAGGAGCAACCTATCGGTAAAGCATCTTCTGATCAATCTTAATATATACTTAGGTACATTTAATCTTTCGAGGCATTGTAAAATACGCGACCAGTTAGCCGAGTCAAAAGCATTTTTCACGTCAAGTGTAACCACAGCACAGTACTTTTTACTGCCTCCTTTCCATTTGCCAATGGTGTCGAGTGTACTCCGGTGGTTTATTTCCTTTCGGTAATAATACCAACTGTTAGTATTTCCATTGTTTCGGAAATATTCCCTCGCGGCTTTTTTTCGTCGCATCGTGGGCCGTTTAATGCAATAGATCCTGATCAGCCATATTCTCAAAGAATGGTCCAATGTTGCCTTCAGATAAAAATCTTCACCAAGCAGCGATACATTGTGGATGCATTTGTTTCTCAACAATCACTCGTAGATTTTCTGAACCCGAAACACTTTTTATATTCGGTTTTTGGTATGTCCATCAGTGTTTCTTTTTTTCCATTACATCCTCTCGGCTGCTAAAACGCGTTCCCCGTAGTAGTTTTTTTAACTCGATTGAACAGAAAGAAATCACAGGGAGCCAAATCAGATGAATTCGGTGGCTGTTAGATGGTATTTGTTGCATTTTTTGTCAAAAAACTACGAATAATGGTGCAAAATCCACGAGTTTTCTGCCCACAATTTTATTCTCTTTCGGCGAATTGCTTTACGCAAACGTCTCATAATGCCCAAATAATACTCTTTGTTTACTATCTGGCCTTCTGGCAAAAATTCATGATGCACTACACCGTTGTAATCCATGAAAACCATTGTCAACAAGCATTGCCTTCTTTTTTGACTGAAAACGACGTGTTGTTTTTTTTTTTGGTCTCGGCTCATTTGGTGAATGCCATTTACTTGCCTTATGACTGAATTGCGTGGCGTACTCATAAACCCACGTCTCGTCTCCAGTAATGGTTCTTTTATGAATGTGGGATCGAATTCAGCCTCGCAAATCATCTTTTTTGCGACGTCAACTCGGTCTCTTTTTTGCATGAAATTGAAATTGAGGTCTTTTGGCACCAACTTTTCTTTTACACGACGGAAACCCAAATCATTAACCAAAATGCCTTGGGCAGATCCATAGGCAATGTTTAAGTCCTCTGCTATCTTTTTGATGGTTAATTTGCGGATATTGACCAACATTTCTTTTACTTAATCAATAGGTTTTCGATGTCGATGGTCTGCCACTGCGTTCATCATCTTCGATGGACTTTTGAACCGCTCGTTCCACTGGTAAACGACCGTTTCCTTTAGAGAATCGTTGCCGAAACACTTTTCTAACATTTCCAACGTTTGCGCACCATTAAGTCCGTTTTTTACGCAAAATTTAATACAAGTTCGTTGTTGAAATTTAAAGCCATTTCTAAAATTATAAAAAATCGCCTACACACACAGAGATAGATGTACACTTGGCTACGTAACTTTTGCAAATGTCAAGCTATGACGCTAAGACTTATGACAGATGTACCAACTTAACAAAAAAAAAAAAAAAAAAACAGAACTCAAATCGGAACAATGAGAGCGTCACACGGTGGTTATTCCGGTTCTATTTTTAGAGAAACCCTCTCTATTAACTGAGGACACCCTATTTTCATCCAGCTTCAATCTGGGGCACTTACTGAAAAATGAAGGAAAGTTAATATAATTTTTATCCTAAAAACTAGGTAATAAACTCAGTGAGCTACCAACATCTTACCGTTTGTTCTTAAAACATTGTAAATGTTAAGAGATGTTCATATCAGAGAATTTTTAGAAAAAAGAAAATACTTGCAGCCAAATCAATACGCCAACAGAAAGAAGCGATATAAGGAAGGTTAGTATCACATATAAAAGACGCCTACGCGAAAAAAGATCGCAATATGTTATTTCCTAGATATTGAAGATGCTTTTGAAGACAGCAGATACGATTCCATCTCAAATGCCATGGAATTTACGCCACCCGCATATTGGTGAGAGCGAAGCCGTAAAATAACCACTACTTCCAGCGAGTCATCAATTATTGTATCAGCAACCAGAGGCTGTTCACAAGAAGTTGTTCTTTCACCTCTTCTGTGGTCACTAGTCATGGAAGACATACTTATCGTACTAGAAATTGTTGTCTGCAAACACTATTCTTGACTCAAACTATCTCCTAACTACAGATGACAACAGAAGACTGGTTAGCTTCCAACGCGATACTGGCAGCTTCAATATCATTTACACAATCTCAGTATTATTCAGTGTGTCACCTTTGTACTGACAAATTCAAAGGATACATACTATGTGAAAGCATGGTAACCATCAAGCCAAGCAAAAAAAACCTCTGAATAGTTTAAATGGCCTCTCTTCTTGAAGTTGATTGATTGATTAAATCAATGCTGAGGTTGCATTCATCGGCCATACTTTCATTATATCAAATTTTGCCTTACCAACTCATCTTTCGCTGCTTAAACAGTTTAGCGGTTAAACAGTCAGTTCCATTAACTTTGTTGAACTTGGGTTTACATATGGTTATCTGTATTTCGCCAGGGTCGGGTGACCGAATTAGACTTTAATCATGGTCCAATTCGTCCAGTTCGGGAATAAGATCATCGTTGGCATTATATAGACTGGAGAAATTGTGTTTTTATGTCTTCACCATTGACTGCACTTCTTCTTTGCAAGCTCAGTGTTGACTGCGTAGAAAAAACTTAAATTTTTAAGCAATCTAACTTTACAAAATACTTATTTTATTAATGGCGCTAAAAAATTGTGTGTTCTTTGTGACCAATAAACAAAAAAAAAAAAAAAAAAAAAAAATATATATATATATAAATAAATAAATATAATACCGGAAATTGGTTGTCATTAAAAAGTAGATATATAAAATATGGTGCCAAGCACTATACTTTGACGTGTATTTTTGTGTTAGGCGCTGCCAGGCTTGGCAACACTCTTCCCTGGTAAGCAGCGCTTTAGCTCGGGTTGCTATCACTGACAAACCGTCGGACATCTAAAGGCGCTAATTTCGATACCGGTCTAGTGTAGACGCCATTGAAAGACAAGATAGAGGCCTCGAATTTATAGTATATTCCACTTCCGCCTACATTGTTAAAAGTAGGTCATCAAATGGAGTTTTAGTCACCTAAATCGTTTGCTTAGTAGCGGAGCAACAGCAACAGCGGAGGTACAAACGACCACTTGATTTTTGAATCCATAGAGTCCTTTGTCAACTTTTCGCTATCGATTTTGTCGAATTTGTCCCATTGACCGTTTTTATTTCTACCGGAGTTCCACGCCTTGCAATAAATGTTGTCAAAGCTAATATGCAAGAAGAACTAAGACTGTCAGCGATTTCAATGTGAATTGCACGCATAGTGATGCATGTTATTAGTACGCCCAACGTTTTTCAGTATGACGGTCAACAACAACATTTATAAGCCCTAAATAATCCATACTACGTCTCTTACTAGCTTTTGTGTAGTTTGCAACGTTATTGGCTTGTTTTCTTCCTTCTTTTCTGGCAAGCACTCCAAACTTAACTTGCGATAGTGACTTTAACAACAAAATAAACAACCAGTCCTCCATAACCTATTTTTCTTCTTCGGGGTAGGTGAACCAAAAAAATTGCTCCTGTTATTTCTGCACAAACTTCAACATAGTCAGCGGTACAAAGCAAAATAAAAATGAAAGGGAGGGAACCCCCTATAGACCATAACCGGTTTAACCAACTCGAGTTCGAGTGTATGTTCGGCCGACGTAAAAAAATAAAACAAACGGTAACTCCACAGAGTACGCACCATTACCTTTAATCAATAATGATAACAACAGAAGGACTACTATCCGAACTCAAAAAATTCAAGGTGATTAGAATTAAAAAATAATGAAAAAAGACAAGAACGAGCTAGTAGCAACGGGTGCAACTATAATCACTTTTGATTTGATTCGACGAGCCGGAGGAATAAAAATTGGCTGGTTAAACTGCAAAGTTGATTAGTTTATTACAAGCCCACCGCGTTGTGTTTCATGTTAAAAACTTGGGCACACGAAAAGCCACTGCAAAAACTTGATGATTTGCCGAGAAAGTTGCCTTTCACCTCCACATATTTCTTGTCCACGCATCTTCTACATTAATTGCAATGAAGAAAACCATGCGTCATATGACCCCGCTTGCTCCTCTTTTCTTAGGTACAAATCGGTGAACAAAATTAAAGCTGATCGTCGTTGCACTGTTCGCGAGGCCTGACAAATTTACAACAATCATTCCGCACTTCACCAACTTACAACTTCAAGGCAACGAAACACCGGTACACCAACAATGGCCGAAGTTATAAAGAAACGCATACTCATGAAAACAAACGCTGATAAAATTATCGCTCCAAAAACCAGTATTTCCAATAGCTCCTCCAACAACTTAACCTCAGATAAGCACACTCAAGACCAGCAAAAAATCCTTTAACCACTCCAACTTAATCTACCACAGTCCAATATCCCTCTCGAGCACGTAGCCCTAAAAAAAGCTCAACACAAGTAATCAAAGACAATACAACGGACCCGTATTTAGACCTCAAGTCTCTCTAGAGCAGAATAAAATCACTTCGAGCTTCAAATCCACAAAAAGACTTCCCCTACAAGCTATCGAATCAAACTCTTATTTATGACCCAGAAATAAAAGTCAACACCTTTGTCCAATTATGGAGAAACTACAGCTCCGATAGCATTTTCCCGGATAGCTTGATCAAGTCCAAGCAACATTTCTCGATAAACGATCTCCCATCTTTGTTTACGCAGCCAAAATATCTTGCTGAACAGATAACAACTACTGAGCTAGAAATAACTATCTGTACCGCGAAAGGAACAACACCGGGAAGTGATAAAATAACGTACAGAATGGTAAAACACTGCGATGAAAATCTAAAAAAAAAGAATCTGTACTCTATACAACAATATAATAAGTACCGGTAATATGCCACATGATTGGAAGAGAACATTACTTAAGCCTATCAAAAAAAAAAAAAAAAAAAACACGAATATTTCACTTGTTTGAAGAATATCGGCCTATATCACTTCTCCCAGCTCTTTTCCAAAATCATTGCGAGACGAATCAGTTGGGAAATAGAGGAAAGGCTTCATCCAACACAACATGCTTTTAGACAAAGGGGTGTCCAATGTCTTTACATCTTGCAAAACTTGCAAAGAATCTTTCGTTGCGGAAACATAGCGTAGTCTTATCTGCTGACCTTAAAAAGGCTTTTGACAGGGTAATGTTCATTCCAGCTATTAAACAGCTTAGTTCATGGAGGTATCTAAAGATATCTTAAAGATTGTCATTTTATTTATGACAGGTAGAACTTTTCAGGTTAATGTTAATGTCCTTAAATCGTCAATAGTTCAAATGAAGAACGGGGTTCCACAAGGATCCACTATCCTATATCGATTTGCTGATATGTCAACTTAATAACCCTAGATATGACTTCGACTTTATCGGCATTTATGCAGACAATATATACCATACATACAATGTTCATACATGTTCATCAATTGTTGGAAGCAACCGACTCAGAAATACGTCTATGGGCGCTGAAAAGAGGTGCTTCTGTTCCACTAACAAAAATTGAAGCAATCCAAAAAGAACATGCGTCTGTCCTTCTCTGGTTCTACGTAATGTTACTATTCCACTCAAAAGAGAATTAAGGGATATACAAGGTGAGTTTTTTAACTTAAGACATCCAAATTACTCTTAAAATACGCGATATCGTGAAAAATGTTTCAGACAAAAGTCACAAGGTTCTGAAATGGACATAAGATGGTGACCACGAGTTTGATCTTGAGCCCCATTTTTAAAGTCAAACGAAGGTCACTTTTGATTTTTTAATGGAAACCCCTATTTTTTTGACAGATTCGTAATCTGCGTGAAAAATTACAATTCCTATACATGAAACACTTTTTCAAAAATGCATTTTTTTCCCGTCAAAGGGCGCCATAAAACTTAAGACATCCAAATTACTCGAAAAATACGCGATATCGCAAAAAATGTTTCAGACAAAAGTCACAAGGTTCTGAAAGAGACATAAGATGGTGACCACGAGTTTGACCTTGAGACCCATTTTCAAGGTCAAACGAAGGTCACTTTTGATTTTTCAAATTATAATTCCTGATTTTCATTGCTCAGTCGTATTGCTCATAGGCTTGTCATTTGTTTTTACATACTGCGTTTAGCATAACCCAGAAACAACGACATGGATATAGCAATATTTTGTTTAATTCGGGGTGATTAATTAGAGTGGGTCCCCTTGCCTCCCACCGTTGAATCGTTGAATTCTTCCCATTTCGACGTTTATTTCCCGAGACTATTTCAACAAATGCTCAAAAATGTGATGAAATGAAATGAACCAACAGAACTGAGAATTATTTCTGGCGTAATCTTCCGGCAAGCTTCAGTTATTCGTCTTTTCATGTCCTCACGTGTTGTTGGCTTTTTTCTGTAAACCTCACTTTTTAAGTAGCCCCACAAGAAGAAATCAAGTGATGTAAGATCAGGTGATCTAGCAGGCCATTGCCTCGGACCCTCTCGTCCGATCCATCGTTGATAGTAAACATTGTTTAATACTCCTTGGGAATAATGGGCTGGACAACCATCATGTTGAAACCACATTGTTTGTCGCAACTCCAATGGCAGTTCTTCTAGTAATACTGGAAGATGGTCCTGCAAGAAGTTTTCATACTTTTTGCCATTCAATTTGCCTTTAATAAAATATGGACCTATTAATTTATCTCCAATAATTCCCGCCCAAACATTACCATTCCAAGGGTGCTGGCGTTCAACTTGTCGCAACCAAAAAGGGGTTTTCAGTAGCCCAGTAATGCATATTATGTCGATTGACCGTACCGTGATTGGTGAAAGTCGACTCATCAGAGAATAACAGGGGGTCTTGTTCAATTTGCTGAAGTGCCCATTGACAAAAAGAAAACCGGTTGCGAAAATCCTCACTAGAAAGTTCGGATGGTATTTATGCCGATGTAATATCTTACAGACAGTCGTTTGAGCAATTCCTGATTCACGACTTATTTGGCGAGTGATAATGTGAGGATCGTGTGCAATGGCAACTAACACTGCTATTTCATTGTCCTCAACAGCCACCCTATCTGACCAATTCCTTTTCTTTGGTTGTATTCTTCCTTCACCAGTGAACTGTTGGATGACCCGATAAAAGGAAGCGCGCGATCGTATCTGGTCTGGGAAACGTTGGGCGTAAAGAGCAACAGCACCATCGATGTTCCTTCCACTCTCTCCATAAATCAATATCATTTCAATTTTCTCTTGAATTGAAATAGCCTGCATTATTAATCTGGAAAACGTTACTAATATTAATCAGTTCCTTAAAACAAATATCGAACTTCTAAATGAAGTAGAAAAAAAGAGCAGAGTGCGCATCATACACTCTCAGATAAGTTTAGGACAATTTGTCTCTATCTGAAATTTCTTTGAGTTTTAACTTCACTCTAGGCAATAATGACTTCCTCAAAACAAATCTCGACCTTCTAATACCCTAACAACGTTGCAAACAGATTAATGATTTAGGCGTTCCAGTGCAGTGGTATCTAGCACTGAATGAATAAGACCTTTGGGACAAAGTCGTGTGCCCCATTGAGGAAAACGACTGAGCAATGAAAATCAGGAATTATCATTTGAAAAATCAAAAGTGACCTTCGTTTGACCTTAAAAAGTTGTTTCAAGGTCAAACTTGTGGTCACCATCTTATGTCCCCTTCAGAACCTTGTGACTTTTGTCTGAAACATTTTTTGCGATATCGCGTATTTTTCGAGTAATTTGGATGTCTCAAGTTAAAAAACTCACCCGGTATATACTTTTCTGGAAACTTGAAATGGTATTTACAAATTAAAACAACAATAAATCAACTTAAATTGCGCAACAATGCAATTAAAATGGTTTGTTCCAAACGTAAGGCCCCCATACGATTGGCTAAGACTCTGACAGAAGGTTATCTTCAACATGGCTTAACAGCCTTTATGTGGACCTCCAAGAGAAATATTGTAAACCTCGTAAGAGCACTATTTCCGCATTTAGGAACATGGTCTCTTTTTTGGAAGCCACCGAAATTTGCCTCCGAAATATGGAGATCTACACGTCAACATCTAGACCTCCATCTCCTTGGAAAAAAAATACTTTGCTAATTAATACCACCTTGGCGAACCACAAGGATTCACAATTCATAGCACTACATATACAACGAGATGATAGAGAGAATAAAACCAGATCAAATATTTTATACTGCTGGCTCATTCAGAAATTCCAGCTCGTCATTCGCAGTTGTAGAATTTACATCCAACACAGAGACTAAAACAATTCATCAAAGACTTTTGCCAGAATCATCTTTTCACAGGTAGGCATTACTACACAGCACAGGCCCCTGAAAGATGTATTTTCTGTGGTATGGAACTATCTTTCTGGCATATTTTAATTACCTGCCCTATTGAAGATAGTAAAAGATGACGACGAGGCTCCAAACAACAAACAATAACTTGCTATAACTCACTATAATATTTTATTTTCCTAGTTTTAATAACCGCAAAGTCTAGGTGCTCCTAGGTGCTCTGAGGGTTTTTACAGGTCATTGAGGAGACTAGGTCCAGTGCTAGAAAAATATTTTTCTTTAATTTTTTTTGTGTTTTTCTTTTGCAGAAACAACCATTACGTGGTCTTTTACCCGAATGCTTGTTTTAAATACGTGGATAGCTTCAAAAAATAAAGAAAATGAAGCAGAAAGGTTTTGGGAAGTGTTTGGATCCCTTGCGAATTCTTTACCGGATGCTGAAAATGTCCAGACTGATTGCTTGAGAAATCTAATTTTGAATCTCTGTAAACGTTTTGCCGCATATTGAAAGCAATTTAGGAGATCAAAAGCTAAGCTAGTGGCCAAATACGAAAGCTGGTTAAATGAGACCGAAGTTTGCATACTTAAAGAATCTGATGGAGAAGTATGTGGAAACCACAACGACGAGCAAAAGGAATCTCTTTTGTGGAACAAGTGGAACGCGATACAGGAAGGAGTTTGGAGACTGCAGCAAGTCAATCAGAAAGTTCTTTGGAATTTAGCACGGATGAAGTTGTTTCATTTATTAATGAAGCTAAGCTTACTAAAAACCAATATTTATTATAAAGAGAAGTGATTCATTCTAAAAACCAAATGTTTTTCCGTCCTATCATAAAGTGCTGGAAGCCAAAAAACGTTGCTATCCTACTGATATTCGCGTGACGGAATCTTTTGCTGAAATCAATTTGCAATCATTGTTAGACCATACATCAAGTCGCATTGTTGAATCTCAAAAAGCTGTATTTGAAAGTCTTCACGATGACAGCACAGGCCATAGTGTGTACTATATAAGCAGAAATTTTTAGATTCAACTATCGAAGATCCGAGTTTATTTGTCACATCTTATGTACCTCTTCAACTTATTTATAAACCAAATACCTGTGATGAATCAATCATTTGGAAAAAGTTACGCCCTTCCGCTACTAGGTGGTGCAGACCAATTCGTTTTCAATTTACAAAAGAAACAAAGGAAGTCACCTTGCAAGAAGAAGTTTATTTCAAAAGCCAAATTAACCAGTTAGTCCCTACTTCAGTGCTTATTAATGGCCATGAAATTAAAATCACCCATTTCTTACAATTAACGATGGTAGATGGTAAAGTTTGTTCTGCACTTAGCGAATTATCTACGAGTAGGTGTTATATTTGTGGTGCAATACCAAAAGAGATTTAAATATATACGTGCGGTCATAAAAACCGCACCACCTAATAAGTTCTCAAAAAATGCCTAATTACATCAGATCGTAAGTGTTTTTCCATTACTAATGAAGGGCATTCTCCATAGCGGAGTTCGGAAAAATCAGTTTGAATTGAGTTCTGACGGTGACAAGTAAAAAAAAGTAAAATGTCTGGTAAATATCATCAACTGACTCGGGACGAAAAAGTTCAAATATTGACTTTAGTCGAAGAAGGGCTTGGCTATCGTGAGATTGCGGTTAAAATAGGATGCTGTCATTCAACTATCGTACGACTGATGAAGAAAAAAGAAAATTTGGATCCACTGGAAAGGAAAAAATGTATTACAACGAATTAGTATTAAAGATAGCTTTAAAAGTGCTGTCCGTATAAGAGCAAAGCTGAGTGAATTTCATCAAGTTGATCTAAGCGCCGAAACCATACGCCGACGGCTACGGGAGATAGGTTTAAATGGAAAACGACCAGCGAAAAAACCTCTTCTAACCACAAAAATGAAAAAAGCTCGCTTGAAGTGGGCAAAAAAGTACGAAGATTGGACGCAGGATGATTGGCGATGTGTGATATAGTCCGATGAAAGTAAATTTAATTTGTTGTGTGCCGACAATTTGCTATACGCACGACGGTCAGCAGGTGAAAGGTTCAAGGACGAGTGCATAGTCAAAACAGTGAAGTTTCCTCAAAGCCAGATAGTTTCTTTTTACGTTTTGGGCTCTTTGCACTTTGTTAATGGAACTATGAACGCTCAAAAGTATGGAGAAGTAGTAAGGGAGTTTTTGGTACCAGCAATTGAACAGCATCATTAGTATACTGACAAGTGCATTTTTCAAGATGATTCCGCACCTTGCCACCGCGCCAAATCCGTAAGTAAAGTGCTTAAATCAACTTCTAGATATCTACTATATAAATAATAAACAGACAAGTAACTAGAGTCTTTCAATAATTTTTAGATCAAGACAACGTTTGATGACCTCGGAATTACCAGACTAGACTGGACAGCTAATTCTCCCGATTTAATCCCATTCGAACACTTGAGGCATGTAATGAAAAGTTAGGTGGTTGAACATAAACCAAAGAGTAAAAAAAAGTTAAATGAAGTTCTGGAACATGTATGGAATACTGAAATTTCAAGGGATATTACTGAACTTCTAGTAAACTCGATGCCTTCTAGAATAAAAGCGGTTATAACCTCCAAAGGAGCAGCAAATTGGTATTGATAATTTTTTGGTAAAAGTGGCATATTTAAACATCTTAAAATGTTTAAAAAAATTTTCGTTTGATTTTGTTAACCAATGACTGTATTAAAATATTTTAAAATATTTTTTTTTCTTTCTTTGTTAATATCTTTTTTCAAAAATTCAATAAACAGATGGAAATTAGATAGAAATACTTATAAACTACTGCGCATCACTCAAAAAAAATACAATTTCATTATAAAAATTATTATCGTAGTTATTAACAATTTTTCAATCATTTTGATATGGTGCGGTTTTTATGACCGCAAGTGTATTCTTAAAAGAGGTCCCTGATACTAGTAAATTTGAGTTTGGCTTATCTCCTCTGCATTCATACATTAGATTTTTTGAGTATTTTATCAAAGTTTCTTATCGAATTAATATAAAAAATTGGCAAGCGCGTTCTGCAGAAGATAAAGCTAGTCTTGCTCAGACGAAAGAGCTAGTTCAATGGCAGTTAATGAAAAAAATAGGTTTAATTGTAGACAAACCTCGAAGTGGAGGAAGTGGCACAAACAATGATGGAAACACAGCACATACATTTTTCCATAACTCTGATATTTCATCTGAAATAACAGGTATTAGAAAAGATCTTATTGACAGATAAAGTCACCTTCTGCAGAGCCTTTCTTCTGGTTATAAAATAAATTCAGAAAAATTGAAGAGTTATGCTTTTGATACTGCCAAGATGCTTGTACCTTCATTAATACATAAAGTATTGATTCACGGAGCAGAAGTGATAAATAGTTCTTTATTATCTATTAGTGAATTATCTGAGGAGGCCGCTGAGTCTTGAAACTATTCAGATACTAGAAAAGAAATCTTCGTAGAAGTGTTGGATTTATTAAGTTTTTGAGTTTTGTTATAACTTTATTATATTATTATACTTGACATTTTTAATACTATGTAAATAGCACTTGCTTCATGTAAAATACTACGTTTTGGTTAGAGAAAAAAAACTAATTTTATTGTTATTTAACCCGATTTTTTTTGTGAGATTATGTTTTTATATATGATGAATATTTTATGCATGAATATACTCTGTTAAAAAAATAGCTTTTCTGTCTTGTTCTAATCCTCTAGTAATCATAACAATAATTTTCCAGGCCAAAATGGTATGATTTAATTGTAAATCTGCCCAAAAAACCCTATGACTGCCCTTCTTTGGAACCTGAACTGTGCACCGGGAGAAATCTTAACCATTTTCACTCATCAACCCAGTGTATTTTTTGATCCAATTCAATTGAAGTACGCCAAACTTTTTGAAGGAGTATCCGTAAGAGAATAGTAAAACATGATATCAATCCTAAGGATCAAAAATTGACATTACATAGTATGTTAGGTCATATAAAAAATCTCACCGGTTTTTGTCACAGGCTACGTTTTTTGTTAAGACATCTGTGTAATTCATTGCTCGTGTTAAGTTACACTGATTTGAATGTGAGTGAAATATCTGAACGAATACGCTATGTGATGCTTTTTTTCTATAAAAAATTGAAAAACACTGCAAAAACATGCCGAAAAATTTGTGCAGTTTACGGTGAGAATGCTGTGAGTGAATGAAATTTCGATGTAAAAGATGCGCCTCGCACTAATTCATGCAATATACTTTCAATATCCTTTTCACACTTACAAACGTGAAAATTATCCAACTTGCTTGATATATTCGTATTATTTGAAGTATTTGGTCTACATACTGACCAACAAAAAAGTGTTTCAGGTGCAATTGGTTGAAGCGGAAAGCCTTCTCTTACACGTCGCGGGATGACCAAATTCCAGTACTCGAATCCGATAAGTATCTTTGGTTTTGCATTTTTAAACGACTTTAATTCTATTTCTTTTAGGTGGGGATAGCTTTGACACATTTGTTCAAAGTCCAGGGTTTGAGTGGACTGTGCGGACATTGCAAACTTCGTACCATTTGCCGTTGCCAGTAGCTTAGATCTTTGCAGTTACATATCTTGATGTGTTCTCAAATCAGTGCATATAAGAGGCCCATTTCAAGCACAGTGGATCTAAGATTACTTTGAGCTGAAGATAATTCGCTAAATCATTCACCGAAGACCTGTCATCTAAAAGTTCATAGATGCTACAATTTAGATTGTTTTCCTGTATTTCAATCGGAACCACTTTTAAAAATGTGCGAAACATTTTTGAAATTATGTGAATTACAATTATTTGAGTATTATACTTGTGAAATAAGCGATGGTGTTTGTACGAACAGCCATCTTTATCGCATCTTTTTTCTACGAGTACTCGTATATGGCATCTTCACTTTTTGTGAAGATGCAGACATGTGTGACATACATTAAAGCCTTTTAGACTTAGTGTCATATTGATAAATTGCTTGTAATCAGCCAAAGTTCCATAATTCCCTTGGCATATTTTACAATTTGCAGTACTGGAGTTGGGTATATGCCGTCTGTGGATGTAAAGAAATCCCTTTTGTTTGGAATTTGTTTGTAATTTTGTGTCTGTCGTGGCAAGATTTGTCAAGTCTGAAGCAGCTTAAGCCAGATCAAAGAGCAAAGAACTAAAAATAACTCAATTAAGTTTCAGCATCGGTGGGAGTTTTTTTTATAGTTTCCTGAAGCAAACATGGATTGTAAAGATGGTTTTGCAGATGACTTGCTTCCATTACAGCGCCAATATTTTGCACTGCGAGAGCAAAGTGCACAAGAGTGTCTAACTTCTCAGCTTTCGGAGCAGGTTCACTACGGACCTATGTTAACAGAGAACTTACAATTTTATCAGGCATTCCAAAGTGTAATCGCAATGTTTCAATGATATTGGAAAACTGATGGAAATACACCAATCGAAAGCGCAAAGCTTCTAGTGCTTTCTCCTTAAGTCATCTTTGCAAGCGAATGAGTGTTCCAATGAATTTATGAAAAGTGGCCATTCTTCCGGTTGTGCCGTAAAGGAAGGTAAGTATTTAGGCACAACTTGGCGTGCTGCTATTTGCTCTTCGGTGTTTGCTTCCATTACCGATATATTCGGTTGGGCAACACTGGGCAAAACTTCACCTTAAGTGATTAAGGTCGACATCCTCAAAGAAGTTGTTGATTTTGTTCATTGACATAACAGATTGATTATCGGAAACTTCACTTATGCATTCTTATATTTCTTCATATATCATATATGATATTTTTTATCCAGGTAGTCTTTTTAACGTTCCTCTCTTAGGATTTGTTATTTCTTTAATTGCCATCACTTAAATGAAATCTTTTTTGACGTTGATGCAGAAAACGAAGATTTACATGATGGTCTTGCTTGTGGCTTAATTGAGCTGGGGTAGATAGTCGACAACTTTGTCTTATTCGAGAAACACCCTGCCACGCACTGGTTTGCGATGTTAATGCTTTGGTGATTGAAATGGGTGTTTCCAAGATATATATTTATATGTATTTGAAGTAATCCCCATCGACTGCAACACAATTATGCTAGCGCTTGATCCAATCCTCGAAAGGTTTTCGGTATATCCAACAGTGCTTCCTGTGATTTTTTTCATTACTTCCCCTCGCCTGCTGAAACGCGTTCCACGTAGTGGTTTTTCAACTCGATTGAACAGAAAGAAGTCAAAGGGAACTAAATCAGGTGAATTCGGTGGCTGTTGGATGGTATTTGTTGCATTTTTTTTGTCAAAAAATTACCAATATTGATGGCACTGTGCGATGGTGCGTTTTCTGCCCACAATTCAGGTCTCTTTCAGCGAATTGCTTCACGCAAACGTCTTATAACGCCCAAATAATACTTTAATACTCTTTGTTTACTGTCTGGCCTTCTGGCAAAAATTCATGATGTACTACACCGTTGCAATTCTTGAAACCGTGAAAACCGTGAGCATTGCCTTCTTTTTTGACTGAAAACGACATGGTTTTTTGGTGAACGTCATTCACTTGCCTGATGTCTGTATTGCGTGTTGTACTTATAAACCCACGTCTCGTCTCCAGTAATGTTCCTTTTGATGAATGTGAGATCGGATTCAGCCTCGCAAATTATCTCTTTGCAACGTCAACACGGTCTCGTTTTTGCATCTTTGATTGACTCACAATCACTTTTGAACCGCTTGTGCCACTGGTAAACGATCGTTTTCTTTAGAGAATCGTTTCCGAAACACTTTTCCAACATTTCCAACGTTCGCGTACCATTAAATCAGTTTTTTACGCAAAATTTAATAAAAGTTCGTTGTTTAAATCCATTTTTAATTTCATAAAAAAAACACCAACACACACAGAGATAGATGTACTCTTACGTTACTTTTGCAAATGTCAAACTATGATGCTAAGATTTAGAGGGAATGTCAACAACAGATGTACCAACTTAACAAAAAAAAAAAAAAAAAACAGAACTCAAATCGGAATAATGGGAGCGCCACACGGTGACGCCACCGGGATCTTTTTGATCAAGGTGGTATGTGTACATTATATCTGAATTGAAAGAATTTTCGACTGTTACCTCTTGGTTTGCGGCTGTGGATTGTATAGGGATTGTGTGGATTTTCCCAATAGGGACTTGACAACTTTGAATTTAATTTGTGAACGCACTCTTTCACTAATCATCAAACTGTCACAATTTATTTAGTAAACTCAACATTTTCATCATGGTAAAGTACACTAACAAGCAACGTCTGCAAATTATAAAAATTTTCTAAAGAACTCTTAAGAGTCCAAACTCCAATTTTCGGTCGTAATTCTCGCCCTAGTAGACAGACAATGAAAGTTTAGTGCAAAAATTTAAGTCTACATATTCGTTGTGTGATGTTGCCCTGTCAGTGAGACAACGGGTCGGTCGAAGTGTTGAAAATATCGCTGCAGTTCAGACGTCCGTAGCAAACGATCCAAATCAGTCAATTCCACGTATTTTGCGTAAGGATCTTGTCTTACACCTGTACAAGATCAAGCTGACTCAAGAATTGAAGCCGATGGACCATTTGAAGCGACGTACGTTCTCCGATTGGGTTCTGTAGAAAATGCGCCAAGATGATGAATTTCATCGCAAAATCATCTTCAGTGACGAAGCTCATTTTTGGCTCAATGGGTTCGTCAATAAGCAAAATATGCGTTATTGGTCGGGTGAAAACCCACATGTGCTTCATGAATCACCACTTCATCCACAAAAAATAACTGTTTGATGCGGTTTGCATGCCGGCGTCGTTATTGGGATATATTTTTTCGTCGACGATAACGATCGTCACGTTACTGTGAATGGTCAGCGTTATCGCCATGATCACCGATTATTTTTGGCCCGAATAGTAAGATATGGACTTGGACGATATGTGGTTTCAATAGGATGGTGCCACAAGCCACACAGCACACGCTACAATCGATTTATTGAAGAGTAAGTATGTTGATCGTGTTACCTCAAGACATTGGCCAGTCGATTGGCCGCCTTATTCGTGCGATTTAACGCCGCTTGACTATTTTCTGTGGGGCTACGTTAAGTCATTGGTTTATGCCAACACGCCGACGACGATGGAAGAGCTCAGAGCCAATATTAAACGCGAAATATCCGCCGTTTCGGCTGAAATGTGTGGCCGAGTCGTTGAAAATTAGATCAAACGAATCGACCGCTACAAACGTGCCCGCGGTGGCCATATAAACGAAGTCGAGTTTCATTTATAAATGTTTTTATTGTACTTCAAGCCAATAATAAAGTTTTTAAAATATCTCAAATGGTTTGCCTTTTATTTAAAAAAAAAAGTTATCAAGTGGTTATTAGAAAACCCTATATTATGGAAATGGTGTGCGAGGGGTTTTGTAACGAATTTGAATTTTGGTTTTTCATGTTGAGTGTGTGCGAGGTTAGATGAGATTCGCTCTGTGGAACTCTTACAAGTATTGCAGTAAGTATACTCTTAAAATTTGATGTCCGCTGTCACTCCAACGCATTTCCAATGAAAATAATTATCACAGACGTCGCATATAACCAGATTGTCGACACTATCTGGTTTATCACATAGATTTCAGTTCCGTTCTTCGTTGTTGGGATATTGTAGAAGGGAATGCGATCGTAAGGCCTCTCGTGGTTTTCAAGGATTCTTAATTCGAGATGTTATTATAATCACTTAGCTTATAGTCTATTGACAGTGAACAGTTATTGTGATGACGTGGTTTTGCTTTTACTATGTATATTCTGACGTCGTTAAATACATATAATCTTCTTTCTGTCTAGTACTCGTATTTGACTACTTTTAGGTTATGCTGCACGCGGTAGCAAGTGTTCATGAAGGCTATGTAGAATATCAAAGGAAGTTTTGACACATTTTTTTTAAAATGTTGACGGCGTAAAAAAATCTTTAATTTCTAAGCAATTCAACTTTTACAAAATATTTATTTTATTATTTCTTTACGTTAATATACCGATAAATGCTGCTAAAAAATTATGTGTTCTTTGTGGCCGCCAAAAAAAAGCAATATAATATAATATCTTAAATTGGTTGCAATTAAAATGTAAATATGTAAAATATAACGTTAATCACTGTTCTTTGATTTGTATTTGTCTATAGCGTTTGGCAACAGGTTTACCTTGATATGTTGTTTTCACTTGTTGCCTAAATTCTCGAACTGCTTACAGTGCTTATTTCTATTTCTTCAAACAACAATTCTCACAGTCCTTATCTTTTTCTTCTGTGAAGGCGGTGCTTGTCCTGTCGCTTTTTGTCGTAGAGAGCAGGCAAGCAGCTTTGGTGTTTTTATGTTACATTGGTCTATACTTTGCTCGTTTCACGGCTTGTGACAGCTTCTGTTCTTCTTCGTACAATTGGTTTCGTTGTGCCTATCGAGAGATACGACTTCTCTTATAGCTTCTTGGCAGTGCTATGGTTGGTCTTCAGTATTTAATGCTAGATCGGTAAAGTCTTTGTCGATCTTTTGTGATTGTAGGCGTGCAATGTCAAACTTTTTACAATATTTTTTCATATATGGGACCAGAAAAACCGTAAGTGTCCTGAAACAATCGAATATCCATCATATTGGAACAGTGCCTCAAATCACTACTTTGTTGCAGCCAAGGCACGTCTACGGATATCTCAGACATCACAGAAGAATGAAAGTTGCGTGTGAGTTCTACTAGTAAAAGGGGAGTGAAGAACATTGCCTTCTCCGGAAAAAAAGAAAGAGTATGAGAAGTGCGCGATCGAGGAAATAGAGAGGCGCTATCTACTTCAGGAACAATATTAGGAAGTTTTTTGGGAGGACCAAAATGAAGTGAGGATAGCAATAGCTTAAATACAACAAGCTGCTGGATACAACTTGGTAGAGAGGATGCACAAATTCATTTCAGCAAAAAGTAACTATGGTTGTCCGCTTCAATAGAAAAGAGATCCCTTTAATTATACAAATTATTATATAGAGGAATCAGTCCATTTAACATTACATGTAAGGTCTTATCTGCCATCTTGTGTGAATGCTTGAAGCCATTTATCAACGTATATCTGGTATATCCGAAAAAAAAAAACCCAAGAAGTTCAATATTATCGATATTAAGGCAACATATGCTAGAATCTATGGAACCAGCTTTATATAGCGATATCTAGTCTGATCCCTGACAAACTCGTCAAATTATTCAGAATTACGATGAACAACACTCTTTTCTCCTTAAAAGTTGGGAACCATATCCCTGAGACTTTGAATGTTAAAAAGGGACTGAAGCAAGGTGCTGTAATGGTACATTTCTAACATTATATCACACTTGAGAAAATTGTGCGAATTCGTAAGTCAGAGGAAATATTTTACAAAAGTCTGTACAACTACTTTGCCTATACTGATGAAATCGACATTATCCATACAACTCACCGAGCCTATCACTTAAAATTGGATCAGATGGGCTTATTTGTGAGTGAGGACAAAGCTATGTATATTCATACTCATATGGTGTCAACAAGAAGGAACACACAACATCGAGGAAGTGGATAGAAAATCACAATAGACAGGGACTTTATACGAGTATATTTCGGTTCCGCTAATAAATCTGATAATGACATCGCTCAACTCTTTGAATCAAATTTTTGCTATGATCATTTTGAACAATTGCTGAGAATACCTTATTCCACGAACGAGCTGCATTATGTACTTTTTTTCCAGAGTTGGAGCGTACTTTTTATTGCAATGTGTTTGTATAGTTGTCCATCGATGCGAATTTTTCAAATATGCGGCCAACGAGTCTCTGGAAAAGTCTATATGTAATTTCATTTTCGAAGTGGGTGATGTGCCAGCCAGCTTCAGAAAAAACATTCCTTTCCGTATAAAAAGGAGATCGCAGAGAAGTAACTAAAGAGCAGTGTTCCTAAAGTCAGTAATGAAGTTTTGATGGGAATTATTTTAGAACGTCTTATATTGTAAAATGGATATAGGCAAATGATCTACTTAGCGTGTTCCAATTTGGGTTCAGGAAAAACCGTTCTACGGTGGACAATATTTTTACACCGACAAGTATATTTATTGTATCTGGGACTGTATTATGCTTCTTAAAAGCACCAATCTAATCTGGTTGCCAGATTACACTGGTTATGATGGTAATGAAAGAGTAGATGAATTATCCAGAAAAAAATCGGTCTCAATATGCATGTTGCCATGATTATTTTGCGAGTTCAATTAACTCCATAATGGAAGCTGAAGGTAACAGGCAACCCCAAAATAATTTATTAACCCCTTTCCTTAAAAGAACAAAACAACTAATACAGCTAGGATACACGCAGAAACAGGATTCCTAATGGGTCACTGCAGAGTTAAAAAACTCTTATGCCAGTGCAATGAGGGAGAAAAAACAGCAGACTTTATCTTTTGCCACTGTAATCGCTCAAGCAGAACATGTCTACGTCCTTTAGGTGAGTCATATCTTGAGGCAGAAGATACCAGTGCTGGCTCACTCAAAGATATAGCCAAGTTTATGAAAATTACAGGCATCATGGGTGAGCTCTAACTTGAAAAAATTACAACAAACCTGGCCTGGCTGCAGTGATAAGGGTACATAGCCCCAGCTCCCTCTTAATCCTTCTCTAAATTTGATGAAGCAGTATTAAGATTATATATTATACGGCTCAAGAATGAAGTATTTTTCAGTACGAAAAAACTTGCTGGTATACTTTATAAAAAAAAATCTTGAAATTACCAAAAAATACACCAAACTACGAGTATATACTTCACTTTTTACGGATTATTTTAAAGAAAAGAATATCGTTCATACAAAAGTATAATTCAGTATTACAGTAGGTTTTATTTTGAATCCACAAAGGTTAAAGAGTAACACATACCGGACTCTTGAATATGACCTGGGGTAGCAAAATTATTTCCACGACCAACACAGCTTAAGTACAATCTCGTTCATTTTTAAGGCCAGAGGTGAGTTTCTTTGATTAATTTACGTTCTATATAAATGGCTTTCCAGTAGAGACATAAAAACTTTGTATTTTAATACAAATGCATACTTAAACTTTTTTCATGATCCGTCAATGTCAAAACATCAGTAATGGTTTACATTTTTAATTGGAAATTGTTAAAAATTACTACCAAAGTTTTGAGTCGATGGTCGCAACTTAAAGAGCGCTTACCCCAATTTTCGGTCGTTATAATCATCTAACCAGAGAGGCTGTGCGTGCTATAGTGGATAAGTTTCAGCCAACATTTTTACTATTGAATTCTTGTGCTAGTGAGACAACGCACCAGTCGAAGGACCAAAAATATTGTATCCGTAAATGCTTCAGTTCAAAATGAGCCAAGTCAGCTGATTTCACGCCGTTCACAGGCATTGGGAATAACTCAGTGATTCTTGATCAATTGAAGTGCAGAAACATATACGATTGAGGTCTGTAAAAGTATGAAGGAAATCCTGAAAATCATCGAAAAATCATCTTTATGAGCGATGAAGCTCATTTTTGGCTTTGTCAGTAAGCAGAATATGCATTATTGGACAGCAACAAACCCACACGTGTTTAAAAAAACTCCATTGTATCCACAAAAAGTGACCACAGCACGGGTTTCATGCCGGTGGTGTGATTGGATCGGATTTTATCGTCGTTCATTACCGGTAATGAAGCTCGCTGTAGTGCCATGTTGGAAGACTATTTTTGGCCATAATTAGATGGACCAAAATGTGGTTCCAACAAGATGGGGCGATTTTACGCCGTTGGATTTATTTTTATGGGATTACGTTAAGTTGTTGGTTTATATTAACAAGCAAACAAAGTTAGAGGAGCTCAGGAACAATGGAACGCGAAATTCCCATTGGTGGAAAATGGTGGAAAATTGGCTCCTAGGAATCGATCGCTGCAAACGTGCTCGCGGTGGTGATGTGAACGAGATCGAGTTCCATACTTAAATTTAACATGTGTATGATATGTAATATAAAATGACATTATCAGAAAAAATGTCGTCACTACTTTTTATGTACTCTATCTATATCACTGTAAGTCAGTGAGTGTCAAATCGTTGTACAAATTGGATGAGCATATAAAAGTGCGGTAAATAAGGACATACCATATTATTTTGGCGACGAGGAAAACAAAAAATTTTTAAAGTAGAAAAAATTAAAAGTGAAAGTCAGGAGAGTGATTAATTTGAAGACACCATCACAAGTTTCGATTCGTGGAAGATTGCACCATGTCGTATTTTTTCGGGAACATCAGAATATGATTTCGATACCTATGCACAACGTTTGGACCAGTTGCGGGCTATTATAGTAATAAGACTACGGAGGATAAGCTGTAGGGTTCATATCTTATTACACCTATGGGAGCCGATACATATAAAATTGCAAAGTCATGGATTGCACCTGCTGAACCTCAATTTAAAAAAAAAAAAATTAAAGCCAAAAGCCAAAAGCCAACATAGTAGCTAAAAGATTCCAGCTCCACAAACGGCTTCAAGAATCCATAGGGAACTACATCGTCGAGCTAAACAATTTGGAAGAAAAATGCGATTTTAAATTATTTTTGGTTGAGTCCTTAAGAGACAAATTTGGATTTTGAGAAAACCCTTCATCATGTCAGATATCATACCGCTAACAAAAGCAAATTTCATGTTTTATATGTCACTACGCCAGAAATTGCGGTTCATCATCAACTGGATGCCCAAGGAGATCCACAAGCAGTCAACGGAATTATCAGGCAAATTGTTTAAAAATATAAAAATTGCAATAAGGTAATTGAAAACATATTTTTAAAACTATTAATGCAAGCCAGTTAAATATAGGGTTTTTTAATAATAACTTGACACCTTTTTTTTTTTTTAAATAAAAGGCAACCCATTTGAGATATTTCAAAAACTTTATTATTGGCTTAAAGTACAATCAAAACATTTATGAATGGAACTCGACTTCGTTCACATGGCCACCGCGGGCACCTTTGCAGCGGTCGATTCGTTGGACCCAATTTTCAACGACTCGGCCACACATTTCGGCCGAAACGGCCGCTATTTCGCGTTCAATGTTGGCTCTCAGCTATTCCAACGTCGTCGGCGTGTTGACATAAGCCAATGACTTAACGTAGCCCCACGGAAAATAGTCAAGCGGCGTTAAATCGCACGAACGAGGCGGCTAATCGACTGGTTCATGTCTTGAGATAACACGCTCACCATACTTATTCTTCAATAAATCGATTGCAGCGTGTGCTGTGTGGCTTGTGGCACCATCCTGTTGAAACCACATGTCGTCCAAGTCCATATCTTCCAATTCGGGCCAAAAATAATCGGTGATCATGGCGCGATAACGCTGACCATTCACATGGCCCAATAACGCCGCCGGCATGCAAACCGCACCAAACATTTATTTTTTGTGGATGAAGTGGTGATTCATGAAGCACATGTGGGTTTTCACCCGACTAATAACGCATATTTGTAAACCAAGATCCCTACGCAAAATACGCCATAATGTGGTCTGAGCGATGCCCAATTCTTGAGAACGCCGTGGAATTGACTGATTTGGATCGTTTGCTACGGACGTCTGAACGGCAGCGATATTTTCGACACTTCGACCAACCCGTTATCTCACTGACACGGCAACATCACACAACGAATATGTAGACTCAATTTTTTGCACTGAACTTGTTATTGCCTGTCTACTAGGGCGAGAATTAGGACCGAAAATTGGAGTTAACGCTCTTATAGTTGCAGTCACCGAGTCCGAATATCTGTAGAAAATTTTTATAATTTACAGACGTTATTCGTTAGTGTACTTTACCATGATGAAAATGTTGACAGTGACAGTTTGATGATTAGTGAAAGAGTGCGTTCACAAATTAAATTCAAAGTTGTCAAGTCCGTATTGGAAAACCATATGTTTGTATATGGTAGACAAACAATAATTTTGTATTAATAGAGGTTGACACAGAAGTGTCTGCGTCAGTTGAGTAGTTTTGACTTTTAAAAATTATTTTCACATGTTTATTTACTGGTGAAAAGGGTTGTGTTAAAGGTATTTGCGATGTGCGAATTAAGGAATTGGATGAAAATAAATACTTTAGTATGGAATTAGTTGTGGTCAAGTCGATTGTAAATTTTACACATTTGCTCGGTAGATCGTGGTTGGAAATGCTTGTGCCGAATTGGCGGGAAAGTTTTTTTTAAGGATATAAGTCACTTTAAAAACAAGTATAATTTAGTATTTTCTTTAGATCGTGGGATAAAATTTTTTGAAATTGAATTCGTCTTAAAGAAAGATGTCAAATTATTTTTTTTTTAAAGCCATAAACAATGCTTTTTGCGTTTTGTTTCTGAAGGAATTTTTGTGCTTCAGAGTATAAAAGTGACAGAATTTTGATCTGGTTTTCATTTTAGAATTAAAATTTCTTTTCTAGTTTTTATGTCAAAATGTACTAAAATATACAAATATGTATAAACGTCAAATGGTATTGTGTGTCAAACTAGATTTCTGTTTTCGTGCAATCAGCTGTGTTTGACCAATTTATTATTCTGAGTGTTTTTTGTGTGTTGATTGTTGATGCGTAAGCAATATATTTAAAAAATAAAAGTCCGAAAAAGTTTTCAGTTATGCTTTGGAATACAAATCGGAGTAGGTACAAACAAAAAAGGCTTCTGTCTAAACAAACGAAAACACCATTAGTGGCAGTTGGTCTTAGCAGATGGGCATTAGCTATTGTAGTTGTGCCTAGAAAGGATAATAAATTGCGTGTATGCATAGATTGTAATGTATCTATAAATAAATTTGTGATATGAGATATCCGCCAGCCTCAGTAATTGCGTTTGCTTTTTTTTTCTCGATTTATCCGGTGCATATCAACAGGTAAAAGTGCCTGAAATATATCACATAAAGGAATATCTCACTATTAATACACATAAGGGTATGTATCTTTACACAAGACCCCATTTGGGTTGAGCTCAGCACCCGCTCTTTTGCAGTCTATTATAGATCAGATGAAGCAAGGAATACCCAAAGTATTTAGATATTTAGGTGATATTCTAATTGGAGAAGAGAATCTAGAAAATTGTGTAAGGGAACTTTAGTTTTAAATGGGATTAGTGAGAACCAGGTTAAGTTAATGAAGAGAAATGTGAGTTCTTCAAAGGAAAAGTTGTTTATTTAGGTCTCGAAAAATGCAAGGAGGGAATTAAACCAACAAAAGCTAAAATGGTTTAAAGTCTTATTTGGGGTTGTTTAATTTTTATGGAAAATTTTTGCCACTATTGTCATCCGAATTAAACCTTCTTTATTATGTTTTGTTTAAAAATTAAAAATTCGAGTGGACAGCTACCTGTCAGTTAGCGTTTCAAAAGAGTAAGGATTTATTATTGAGTAATCATCTGATGAGATAGGGCCTTATTTCAAACAGCGGAATGCATTGTCATGTAAAGATGTAGCTTTGTTTTACAGCTCAAGAGTAGTTGTACTAGGGACGTTAAGAAGAGTTATTACATGCGGGGCATCTGGGTATATTCTTTAATGTGGAGAGATGTGGCTAAAAATAAATCAGAATATATAAAAATATATTGGGATGATGAAAGTAAAACGGATTGTCAAAGAACATTCTATCCATATAAAAATATACATATAAATTTTTTGTTAAGATAGAAGGAATAGAAATTTTTATTTTGGTTGATCATTGTTCGAAATGGCAAGATGCTGCCACACTATAGATGATTGCACTGACGCGCAATCGGTAATAGAGCAATTTCTTTCTGGTTTTGAATTTGTGGACCAGCTAGAAAGTTGGTTTTGGATAAAGGTCCTTGCTTTGGTTCGGGTTTATTTTTGAAATTCTGTGAAGCGATCCTCCTTTAAAAAGTCCACCCTACCACACGGAATCAAATAGGTTCGCGGAAAGAGGTGATAAAACCATTAAAAATTATTAAATAGTTATAAAGAAAATTATTATAATTATTATTAATTAATAAATTAATAATGAATTAACAAATAGTTAACAAAAAAATATGTACAGGGTAATTCATCGTGAGGTTTGATTTATAATGTAAAATAAAACACATAAATTTAAAAGTGAACTTAAAATATTTATTATCGGTTAAAAGAACAATTCATGGCAGTTACTTTTCAAAAATGATATCATGTAAATGTCTGAGGTGGTCCATTCGTAAAGTCAAATTTTGGGCAACTCGTTCGAGTATAGCGACTGGTATCTCGCGGTTAACACGAGTGATGTTGGCATCCAAAGCGTCAATCGTAGCTGGCTTATTCTTGAAGATCTGAGACTTTACATATCCCCAGAGAAAATAGTCCAAATGTGTGATACCGCACGATCTAGGCGGCCAATTTATCGTAGCAAAACGTGAAATTAAGTGCTCACCAAAATGATTTCTCAACGAGTCCATTGTTTCACGCGCTGTATAGCCGTCTTGTTGAAACCAGAGCTCATCGAGACAATGTGCTTGAATTTCAGGAAGCACATAGTCGGTTACCATGGCGCGATAACGGTTACCATTGACGGTAACATTCTGATTTGCCTCATTTTTGAAAAAATATGGACGAATGATTCCACCAGCACATAAACCACACTATACCGTTGTTTTTAATGGATGTAATGATAGCTCTTGGTACTCTTCGGGTTGCTCATCAGCCCAAATACAGCAATTTTGTCTATTAACGTATCAATTGAGTCAGAAATGGGCTTCATCATTGAACAAAATTTCACGATAAAACACCGGATTTTCATTGAGTTTTCCCAGAGCCCATTCACTGAGAATATGACACAAATTCAAGTCGCCTGGCTTCAATTCTTTCACAAGTTGAATTTTGTATGCTTTTAGACCGAGATCCTTACGTAAAATACTCTAAGTTGTCGAATATGCCAAGCCAAGCTGCTGAGAACGACGACGAATCGATTCGTCACAGTCTTCGCGTACACTCTCAGCTACAGTTGCTATAATCTTCACTACGTCAAGTATCATCCACTAATGTAAACTGGGGCTGAAATTTGCGAATGGTATTGGCAATAGTGGTTTCAGTAGGTCGATTATGCGTACCGTAAGTTCCTTGAATCGCACGAAAAACATGTCTCACAGAACTCTGATTTTCGTAATACAGCTCACGATGAATCACCCCTTATCTAGGGTTTTCTAATAACGACTTGACAATTTTTTTTTTTAAATAAAAGGCAAACCATTTGAGATATTTCAAAAACTTTATTATTGGCTTGAAGTACAATCAAAACATTTATGAATGGAACTCGACACCGCGGGCAAGTTTGCAGCGGTCGATTCGTTGGACCCAATTTTCAAAGACTCGGCCACACATTTTGGCCGAAACGGCCGCTATTTCGCGTTCAATGTTGGCTCTGTGCTCTTCCAACGTCGTCGGCGTGTTGGCATAAACCAATGACTTAACGTAGCCCCACAGAAAATAGTCAAGCGGCGTTAAATCGCACGAACGAGGCGGCCAATCGACTTGCCCATGTCTTGAGATAACACGCTCACCATACTTACTTTTCAATAAATTGAATGAATCTTCCAATTCGGGCCAAAAATAGTCGGTGATCATGGCGCGATAACGCTAACCATTCACAGTAACGTGACGATCGTTATCGTCGATCGTCGACGAAAAAATATGTCACAATTACGCCGCCGGCATGCAAACCGCACCAAACAGTTATTTTTTGTGGATGAAATGGTGATTCATGAAGAATATGTGTGTTTTCACCTGACTAATAACGCATATTTTGCTTATTGACGAACCCATTGAGCCAAAAATGAGCTTCGTCACTGAAGATGATTTTGCGACTCCGAATATACGTAGAAAATTTTTATAATTTGCAGACGTTGCTCGTTAGTGTATTTTACCGTGATGAAAATGTTGCGTTTACTGAATAAATTGACAGTGACAGTTTGATGATTAGTGAAAGAATGCGTTCACAAATTAAATTCAAAGTTGTCAAGTCCCTATAAAGTAAATAATATCAAAACTTTTAATTAGGTAAGTAATGTTAAAGTACCTTATTAGATTAAACAAAGGGTTGTACATTGTTTTTTATAAATCCCTAAGTGACAACCCTTTTTATGTATTCTATCTATGTGGTTGTCAAACTGGAGCCAGTGCATCCTCTATCAGTGGGCCTTAGTACGTGCTAGTTGTTAGTTCGTTACATTTAGCACAGCCAGCAAGCACTTCAACATCAGTGTAATGCCTTCATGTCAGAGTTGACGCTGACGGGGTTACATATGACTACATACAAATTCCGTGAAAAGACTTTTTCAGAGAATTGCCTCGGACGGGATTCGAACCCGTGACCCTCTGCTTGAGGAGTCTATGCATATACCACTATACCACGACCACGGTTATTATTCCTCCTTATTGGAAACCCGATAGAACTGGAGGAAACTGGACTGAACTGGAACTGGAGTACCTATGCTGGCGAGTTGTCATAAAATTTCCAGCATTATATCGGCAACAAATTCAGGATGAACCATTTAAAACACGGAGAGGCGATATTTTTGGTAGTACAATCGGTAAGCATAGCCTATACGACACCACGTCTGGGAACGGATTGACTTTGTGGATGGACGAAATATCACTATACACACATGGTTTCCCCATCTCAATATACAAAAGGGGACATAGTGGTCTCTGGTTGATCAAACGCTAAATCAAATCAAATCAAATTGATCATTTTGCGATCTAGTATTTTGCATGTACGAACATTTCTGGTAGCCAACATTGACCCGCTTCGACTTATTGCAATCAAAGTACGAATGTGGTTTTCCCAAGCGCGACAACAAAGAAAACTACTGCGTGTACATAAAACGTAGAAAAGATGTAATCACAAAAGACTGCTACTATTGTGCCAGTATCAAGTACCGGAGACCAGTGGTAATGCTGCCAACGTGTCATCAGAGACTCCCCAACCGATGTACTTAGTTTCATCCTACCTCCATCAAGAAGTCCACGGTTTGATAAAGAAGGAAGTCTTGTTGTAGAGCTATAGTCGCTACTGAGAATATGGAAACATGATTATTGAGGACGCTTGCTTCTCTGTCAAGACTGGTAACGACTTAACGGAGACTTCTGATGTCAAAAAAGGGTTTTAGACAAGGTGACGTGCCGTTATGTTGGCAAATTCGACAGGACGTCACAATCGACAACTTTAATTTCGGGGCTATAAAAGACATTGTCTACCTTGCCTCTGCTAAAAATTCTGCCAACAACACCTTAGCAGAAATAAAACGAAGAATCTTTCTTTCCAATCTCTGTTTCCTTGGGCTAAGAAGGCAATTGAGCAAGAAGATTATATAAGGCCGTGATCATCCCAGTCCTACTTTATGGCGCTGAAGCATGGACTCTATCGAAAGCGATGAAGAAATCCTCAGTGGTGTCAAGAGAAAAATCCCTCGAAAATCATTCGGTCCCGTTTGCGTTAACGAGCTTTGGAGGAGAGGATTCAACTGCGCATCACTCTCCTGTAATGGCAGAATCTATGGCAGATGAAGATGGCAAGAAGATCCAGTTAAGGGGTGGTCGTGGTATAGTGGTATATGCATAGACTCCTCAAGCAGAAGGTTGCGGGTTCGAACCCAGTGCGAGGCAATTCTCTGAAAGAGTCTTTTCGTGGAATTTGTATGTAGTTATATGTAAATCCCGTCAGCGTCAACTCTGACGTGAAGGCATAAAACTAATGTTGGAGTGGTTGCTGGCTGGGCTAAATGTAACGAACTAACAACTAGCACGTACTTAAGACCCACTGGTTAAGTAGGAGTTAATTAAAAGCCGGATTAACAAGAGTGGCTTTTTAGTTGGAGCTCAGGTTCACCTCGACCTATAGCGCCATTTAAGTAGTAAATGTATAGTATTATATTCAATAATTTTATGTTTTAGATTTTACCATAAATCCTTCTTTTCGGACCTTTAATCTTTCATGGATTTTTCTTTTTCTGCACAATAAAATCATATATTACTGACTACTCAGTATTAGCAAATGATCTGGTTCACGGTTTTAGCTAATAAAATGAAAACGAGTGAATATTTTATAGAACTTACCATAAGCCTGTCCCATACTCGGACAAGTGCGCGAGTCAAAGACCCAATACTTGGATATCGAGTAGCGCAAACCATAGTCTCCAGAACAGGCCATAGTTTAGAATGAAGTTCGGAATGTGGTGTTTGAGTCATGTTTGAGACGTTTTGCTTTGCTGGACCAGAGTCTTGTTTCTGGTTTCTTTGCTAATATTGTTTTTTCGAGGGGCTCCACAACTAAAACGTTTATTTGATAAACTTTCGCCGAGGGTTTTGATACCTTTCTCGCAGAAATGGAGCCCGGTGATCCTATCGTAGACAAATCACGACCAAACCATAGCAGAAGCTATGCGATGGACACGTTGAACCCGGAACGATAGTGGCCGGTATGCATCTTGTATGCGCTGAGTCCCAAATCACATTTTAAGATGCGCGACATGCTTTCGCGTGATACATAAATCTTTGTGTGATTTTTAGTGTTCGCAACATTGGAAAGGTTTTAGCTTTTTCGTAGCTGCATTTTTACAGGCGAATTAGGAGAACACGATTTTCGAGCGAACCCCATTCCATGATTGCAAACAATTGACGTCAAAAACTTCTTACGTGGGAACTTAACATACTCGTTAATGTCATTTGTCGAATGAATTTGTTCATTTCGTGAATCAAAACATTTGGTAGTACTTGGTATCTACTTACTATAGTATACAGTGTCTATTAGGTTCATTTAGTGGGAGGCAATAGTAATCCAAAATGATATCATAAACTGGTGTATTTCCCAGCTAGCCTTGTGCACTTAGGTAAGTAAAGACAATTACGATCTGTAGAATACCTTCCTAATTGAGAAAAAAAGTGTTTGGGACTATCTTTTATTCCAAAATACAATAAAATGTCAAACGACTCAATTTCTAAGTCTATTTATGAAAGCAGACTTGCAAAAATTCTTAAAAGTTTCATGATACCAATCAAAAAATTAGACTGAGGGACGCGGGCGAAGGTTTGCACCCACAAATTAATCTGCAAGCCTTTTTTGAACTTGCCTCCTATATATCTCACACACACCTCTATGCACTTAATTTAAATTTTGTTAAATCTCTTACTGTAATTATCTTTTGTCACCTTTCTCTTATACATTTTTTTCTTACAATGTGCGGAGGCTCATGCATCTGTAATACTATATGAAGCCCATTCTTCAGCAAAATCTCAAATAAGAAAGTAAGGAGGATGTTAGCTCTTTTATATCATTTCGCATGCCACAAGACACTTTGCATACTTCAGGACGTCAACACACTCTATTAAAAAAAAAAAAAGAAAAAAAAAAAAATGTAATAATTCTTTTGACGAAAGAAAATGAAATGGGGGAATTCATTAAAAATTAAAAACCACGAAATACCGTTGAATGAAAATCTCATCGACTTTTCAGCTGACATCCTCATACAACACTACCAGCATCAGCGTACCTTTGTAAGGCAATGAACTGTTTCCTTTTAAACAAAATTTTTTGTGAAGCAAATTCTCTACTGCATGAAGAGAATATTATTTGTCCAAAGGATAATAGTACTTGAGCTCTATCATCTCTGATAATCACAATAGACCATTTACATGAGGGTATATTTAAGTGCCTTCCCCTTAATAGCTGTTTAACCATTATTAATCCGCTCTATTATTATTCTGGTCCCACCGAAACAGTGTGAGTTTCAGTCTCATATACTCGTGCAAACAATTAAACTAGTAATCCACGCAATGGCAACGCAAATTGGCTATGACCTATGTCAGCATAGGTACGTATTGTAGATACGAGTACACATTACATAAAATATAGGGTTGAAGAAGTGGAGTGGAGAGTAGATTCTGAAATAGCCTATTCCATGGCATGCCACGGGAATCTTCTACAATATTCCCTGCTATAGAACAAACTCCTGGCTAATTTATCCGCATCATAATTACTGAAATGAAATATTAAGTAAACGATGTCCACGTGACATCCGGTCAGAGTCTAGGAGTTACGAGGAACGAGGTGTATGAGTTACCCATAGTCTGAAGCCTGTATGCCTTTATTTTTTCTAACTAGTACTGGTACTCGAATCTCACCGTTTCACCATCGTCAACCCTAAACCCGGCATTTGAAATTACCCAACAAGAAAAAGGAAAAGTTTTTCTATTTTCTCCTTCGAGTTAGCTCAGTATTCGTAGTGGTAGTCGTATACTAGATGTGTACGAGAACCCTCAACATTCCGCCGGCCGCCATTAAGGACAAACGCTCCCTATGAAAGAATAGATGTATCCCATAGTCATTGCTAGGTAGTCCAAAGTCTATAGTCCATAGTCCACAGTCCATAGTCCATAGTCATCCGCATTTGAAAACGAACCAAAGTTGGGGTTAGTGCCAGTAGTAAGGGTAGTACAACAGTATGATGCGGTGCGGCATGGTGTGTTGGTGGAAGAAGAAGACACGGGTTGAATTATTGCAACATGAGAAAATTTTTAATCAACGCTACGTGATGTCACGCTATCTTCACAGGCTCACAGGATTTCCACACCTTTTCTATGCAGACATCGCTCCTTATTCGTGCGAACATCGGGTCATATTTCTGCAGGTTCAGCTCCATCATCGTCATCGTCCCAGTGTTGACCTACATACATTCCTACATACGACTACGTACGGGTATCTATGTCTATACTCCTACAAATATTCTTCTATAGGATGTCTACTCAGCTATTTTCTGTGTTTCTATTCGTATATTCGAATTGTAAACTGAGACAGCGAGTGTGAATGACGAATCCTCTGTAGGAATGGCATCAGGATTAATAAAAAAAAAAAAAAAAAAAAACAGAAAAAAACACTCCCTGAAATGCTCAAGAATTTTAAAGCCATACTTAACTCCTAACGACCAGAGGATAATTTGATTTACCTTTTCTTCACTTCAACTTCACACCTACTACCACTGCTTTGGCTAGAAAGGGTGCGGCACGCTACAACTGGGTGGAATCGGTGCGGGAGTTTTTAAGGGTTGTGGGGGCGTTGGGTAGCCCAGCTTTCCTGTACATACCCAGCGGAGTGCTACTAATTAAGCAAGCTGTTTATTTTCCTTCAGGGTGTTGGAAAATTGAAACAAAAAGTAAGGAATAACTGAAAAAGTGGCAACTGGGAAACTGAGAAACTAGGAAACTGGTAAACTGGGAAACTCGCGAAAATTTACGAGGTTTTTCCTTGGCGGGCGGGGGGAGGGGTACAGAGTTATAATGTTGATGTACGACTATAGTTGTTGTACAGCTCAAGCATGCGACCTGAATGAATGATTCTTTGATTCGAGTGTAGTATCCCGTGGAGAGATTCAAGTCCACAATATTCAAGCAATTTTAACTTTAGCATAGAACGACAAGGATACTGTGGGTACTTACGTATCCACCTTCCAAACTACTTACTGTGGATGGATATGTTTGTTTGTATGTAAATATTTCTGAACTTTAGTCTAAGCTTTGTTTTTTTTTTTTCGGCGCCGCGGGACTGGACGACCTACTTGCAGTTTTTTTGTAATGAACACAGAAACAAATGACGGCTAATGGTGAAGAAATGACTTGCGTTTGTTTGTTACTTCTTTTGGGTTGGCATGTCGTAAAAAGCTGACCGTAAAAGTAGCCTCATCATCAAATGACTTAAGGCATTTCCGGGATATTACGTACAGATACGAGTACACTCGGATACTCAATAAGTTGTGGCAGAATTTATTTTGGGCTTACTTTTACTTTGTATATTCACGGCTTAACGCTGAAGTTTTCGAGCAAGGTCGTGAGAACCTTGGTTGTTTGGTAAATTCTTACGAAAATTATTACTTTGTTATACATACTTTCATACGTTATCTAGACCAAGCGCTATGGTATCGATTAAAATTTAGTCCTTCAACCAAGATGAGGCCATCATCATTTTAAATCGGGGCGCGGTAGATTGGAACTCTTCCTGGCTGTTATTAAGGAGGAAAACTCCTGGTGGTACCCGAAAAAACGACTGCGGACTAAGTTTGGAAGCCAAATCAAAATACTTAGAAAAAAATCCGATTCAGGTGTTGACCTACAAGTTGTTAAATCTACCGATGTCTAAGCTGCGACTGCAATTATCGATCACTACGATAATCTATGTTGTGTGGATTAGACAGGCACAATGGAGACATTGGTGGAAATGCTCAGCCAGTTACTAGATATGTATTGTATATCAAAATTATGAAAAGCTTCTGCAGTACGCTTGAGTGTCGAGAAACCGCAAGTGATCTGTTCTAAACGGTATCTTCTGAAGATTCTCGAATAAGAAGGTGTGAGGTAGTATGCAGCAGAGATGCAGCCACAATAAAGGGAAATTGGTTGGAAGAACTCGTCCCAGCTGACGTAGAAACAGCTGATGGAAACACTGTGTTGAACGAAAATCACCTATGTATCTAGCAATTGCAGCGATGTGCTAGAAGCACTTAATCAGATATGGACCTTGTACTCCAATTTCGGCTTCTACAACGCAAATGCTATTCATGGATAATGGTTGAGTACTTAATTTCGTGTCTAGGACAGCAAATAGCAATGGGCTTAGGTAGAAAATAGCCCTGGAGCACATCATGATTAATTCGTGGATATCGGACTTGAAGCTAATCCATTGAAGACGAGATTTGTAGATGTTAAATCCAAACATTTTTGACAAAAGATCCTGATGCTAATCTCTATCAAATGCTTTTGAAATAATAACAGCAACTATCCATGTATCTTTCCATGAAATCACCCACGGACTAGGTGCTATGAAAACCGATATACCGTTTTTTAAGAAGTTTTAGTATATTGAAGTATTTCAGGATCCGTCATTTTAGCGTGCATATGACCTTGAAAATAAGAGACGTAAGTGCATTGATGAGAGATGAGAGATGAGAGATTTTTGATTTAAATCTACTTAAAACATCTTCTAAGGATTCAGATTGAAGAAAAAGCTTAAGCAGTGGTTTTTCCAGCTTGGAAGATCACCTCTTCAAAAAAAGGGAAAATATACCATCTGGAACAACGGATTTGTGAATGCTAAGACTTTAAGAACTCTTGCTACTACACAAATGCTAAAATGGTTTTTTCCCATTGAAGATTCGACGCACTCAAGTGTAGGCGGAGACAAAACACAATCTGGAAGTGTTGAACTGGCCGCAAGCAGATTGGCCTTGTCCGAAGAGCTGACGGCTGGAATGTCTTTGTAAATGAGCGTTAGGATGGAGGCTAAGGCATTTTTTTTACTATCTTTGGGACATTGTAGTATTTTTTCACACGTTTAAAAAAGACGTTGCAGCTATTCCTGGCTTGCTTAAACTTTTTTCGATTTTTCTTAGTCGGGTTTGTTTTGAAGGACCGAAAAAACGTTTCTCTAACCCTGACAGCCTCTTTATAGCTCTAGTTTTTTCTTTGCTTGATGCTCTTTATTCGATGAAGGATAAAGGATGTCATTCCAAAGGGAATAGTGTCTATGATCATATCAGCAGCAGCATCCATGTCGTTATCGAGGAAACATAACAACAAGTTAAAATTCCTAACGAAGGTGTTAAGACTACTCCAATTGGCTTTTTCATATTGCGATATAGTTTTTTAGCAATCTTTTCTCTAACTGTGTAGTGGGTGTACGAGAAATTAGCTGATATGACACAATCGTACGACATAGCTAGAGGGGATAACACACTGACCTTGTATTTATCTAAATGAGAAATTAAAAACAAGTCTAGGGTGTTGGCGAGATGACTATCAACGTCTGGTTTTCGTGTGGGCTTATTCGTATTTGTTAACTTGTAATGACTGGAGAGTTTAGAGTGTATATAGCAAATATACGTGGGCTAAAAAGTAATCACTTTTCTTTCTACGTCTGTTAATTCAGCCCAGCTGTTTTGGAACTTAGTGTACCACAGGCAGATCCCCGCCCACACCTCTCAGATTACTCTGATCTGAAGCTTCCTGGCTAAGAACTAGTGCCACTTTTCTTTTCTCACCGCGGCCTCGTCGTTTACGTGCGTAGTGGTGTAGCTTACCAAACTCCACTACAATGTAGTTCCAGTTCCAATTCGGAATTCAATTTTCTGTGGTTAAAATTTCATTTCCGTAAGCAAATTATACGTTATTGCTTTATAAACTGAAGCCCGAAACTGAATAGCAATTCGACCTATATTGAATTTGATGCGCTGTCTGAATCCATTTAAAGAATTGCATCCGTCCATCCTTATACTGAAATCGTTATTACGGGCGATTTTAATATACATTCTGGACAGAACACCCTAAGTACGGTGTGTTGAGATCTTCGCTGCGAAAAACAACTTGACTCATCTTGTAAATGAGCCCACGCGAGTACCATACGTTGATAGTTATACCGCCAAACTCTTGACTTGTTTTTAACTTTTTACCCTAATAATTACACTGTTGCTGTGCTCTCTCCTCAAGGCTCGTCAAACCACTGTGTTATATCAGTTAATTTCTCATATACTGGGCACACAGTTAGAGAAAACTGGTTGTTATGTAACCTCTATAACGACGTAGATGCCGCCGCTGACATTATTCTCTTCGGAATGACATTTTTTATCCCTCTTCGGCTTAAGAGTATCAAATCAAATGTTAGTAACAAGAGTACTTAAAGATCTTATCATACACAAATCCCCTAGTTCAGATGGTATATCTCACCTTCTTCTGAAGAGATGTTCTTCCTCATTGGCAAAACCACTTCGTAAGTTTTTTCGTCAATCCTTCTCTTTAGGACTCTTTCCGAGCAGATGGAAAACAGAATTTGTCCAGCCCGTCCCTAAAAAAGACCAATCTTCTTCTCTTTCCTCCTACAAGTAGGAAGTAGTAACTTTGGGTCCTTGACAAGCGACATATGTCCTAATTCCTTGTAGCCCTCTAGAAACGATGCGTACTATTGTTTTATACTCATTTTTCGCCAACTTACGCTCAAGTGCTAAAAACCGACGAAACGCTCTATTGCATGAGCCCCCTATACAACTCGGCTCCTGTTTGAATGGAACAAATTTCTAGGTTTTCATTGAAGTGTGCCTCACATTCCTTTTGCTCTCTCAACTTTGATTTGGATTCCTGGAGTTTTTCCAACTCCCAAAATCTTTCAACATAACGATCCAATAAATCTTCGCCCGTAGTCAAAAGACATTGTTTCCTATCCTTATTTGACTGTGCCTGGTATTTTCCTGAAACGATCCAGGAAGGAAGTCTTTCGCCTAGTTTGATCTGGCCCACTTTGAGCAAATCAAAGTATGATTTGGCATCTAACAGCAAATCGATTCGGAACGAATGATAGAAATGCTCGTCGGCTTACTCCAGATTTTTAGGCAAATTCCAAGGCGCCATGCTAATATTTGATTGTGGGTGATATCCAGATGGATGTGGTGATTAAGAATTCTAGTTATACTTTAAAGTTACTAAATGTGGAACGAAAAGTGATTTGGGTTTAAAAGTTAATTTTTGTTTCAGCGACCCTTTCTCCTACTATATCTGCACTCCTCCGTCACTTTCGCAAGTGAAGCGATCTGGAAAATATTTCGGTGATAAGGTTGACTTGTGAGCCTGAATCTAGCAGCGCCCTTCCCATCGGAAAACCTTAAGAAGAATTTATTACGAGTATCACTGCTGTCGCTAAGATCCCTTGAGCTTCGGCCAAGGTTCCTTTTCTAAAGCAGTGTGGACAGCCGCGGATGTTGATGGTTCTACAATTGTAGAAACATTCTCTTCTTGTTGTGATCGACGTAAAAAGCTGTGATGAGATTGCTTGCAAACTTTGCATCTGCAAGGCGATACACACTCCGAAACGGTATGCCGCTTTGTAATTCAAGTAATTCAAGCAAAGCCCAAGCTTTTTCACATTTGAGAATCGTTGCATAACTCTTAATTTACATAAATTATGACAATTTAGAATCGAATGGCTAGTATCTTCACAAAACAAACAAGATCGCTTTACAACTCACTCTAAGTGAAGAGTGATGAGCAGAACCCGATGGCTTGACCTTATTTGGTGTCCTTCGTGCACAGTCGGCTCTCAGTTGCTAATTATCACGAGTTTCGAGATATTGACATCGTTTACTTAGAACAGCTGAATAGTCTATACAACTCCGAAGTTTTTTGTAATTCTGTTGTTCGTCCCATTTTGACAGAGTTTCTGGGCCTACCTTCGACACGTTTTTTCAAACGATCCCGTGGACTGAAGCGAATTAAGTATTGCAGATACATTATCTATCAAGGCTTGTAAATCTACAGCCGAAGCCTTTGTAATGATCGGCAGCTCAAACAACTCCGAAATGTACTGTGCAATAATTGGAAAATTGTTATCGTAGCGTTCTTTGAGCCTGGCAAGTGCCTTTGCATAATTTTCGTCGGAAACTTGAAAGGCCTTAATCGTGGTGTGAGCCTGCTCAAGAAGATAGCAAATGGTTGAACTTTTGAATTTTAGTCAAATTTGTCCCATCATCTACCAGCTTTGTGAACGTATTCATAAAGTTCTTGTAATCGGAGCATTTCCCGTTGAACTTCGGAAGCTTGAGATTTGGTAAGTTGTTATATTATAGCGGTGGTACTACAAAACTTATTTCCATACCAATACTACTTGTAATTCTTAAAAGTGATTGAATTTGCGTTTTGCCCTCTATATATAAATCTTCTAACTCTCCATGACTGGTGTCAGAAGGTGTTATCCGCTCGATTTGAATATGGTAAGCAAGAACCTGCTTAAAGTACGTCTCGAGTTAACCGAACTGGCACTCCAATTCTGTTGCTGATAGAGTCTGCCTTTGTCTCTATCAGGCTCTTAATATGAGTAATACTTAGTACAATAGATGAACGCATCTGCTTCAGTTCCTTAATGTAGCAGATACAAAGATTTTGAGCAGAGTTTGCTACTTCGTCTTTTACGGTAGCAAATTATAGGTTACGGTGAATATCGCTACTCTCTAGATACCCTAGATACATGGCGCATTCACGATTGCTCTTAGTGCTTTGTTCTGAAACATTTGTAAAATACATATATTACTTGGTTTAGTACAAACCAACATGGTTTAAGTACTTGCTTATATAAAAGCAGTTTGTTATATAAGTTTGGTTTCGAATGTCTTCCAACAAGCCAATACGTCTCTCTAAGCCTAATGTCGAGTTCTTCACATTTCTTTTTAACGTGTGATTTTCATTTCAGCTTTGCGTCTAGAGTTACTCCTAAATATTTTGCCTCGTTTACATACGGAATTTTTATAGAATTAATAAATAAAGGTAAATTATCTACCATTCTATTAGTAAATTTGACATTAGTAGACTTGGTCTCGTTTAGCACGATTCTTCAACTTGTTTAGAGCTCGTTGGAATTTTATCTACCGTTTTTATCTTACCGTTTGACCTGTGGCAATAATTGCCGTATCGTCTGCGAACTACTGTTACTACTATCTCTTCATCGTGAGGTATATCTCTTGTGTACAGGAGGAATAAATACGAACCAAAAATTTTTCCTTGTGGCACACCAGCGTGAATTTCTTTGAATTCCGAGTATTCAGAACCATGTCTAACCTGAAACAGTCGGTTTTTAAGGTACGAATTTACTATTTTGGTCTATACGATCTTTCGTCGTTAAGATTTTTCCCTGGTTTCGGAGCCATTATAACATCCGCGACTTTCCATTGGCTGGGAACATATAAAAGTCTTATTGAAGCATTTATTATATGAATAGCTTGACTACTGATTTTTCGGCAAGCTCTTTTAGAATCTCGCTTGTAATCAGATCGTATCGTGGAGCTTTATTATTTTTCAACTTTGCTATTATTTGCCGAAGCTCACTCAGTGATATGTATTTTATCCTATAATTGTCGGGCCCTGTGCTGACATCGTGATCTTCAGTAAGTTGTTGTCCTTTGAATGGTTGGAAAGTTTCTTCCAAGTGTTTGGCAAATAAGTTTGATTTCTCTACGTCTCCTTTTACTCATACGCCGTAGGCATTATCGGTTTTTTGGTAGAATTCATGGCTTTTCAGAGCGAGTAATTTGAAGTTTTGTCGGCAGTCAAGCTTTCAAGGTAACGTAATGTTTCACGGTTCCTGAAATCCTGTTGCATTTGCTTTAGCTTAGTTGAAAGCTAGTTTAAATAGGATTTGTGTAGGGGCGAACGTGATTTTTGCCACCTCTTTTGTGCTTTCCTTTTCTCATGTAAAAGGAGATGATACTTATCTACCCGCATGTGGTTCCTGTCGTTTGCAGTTTTTTTTTTTTTTTTTGTTTACTCCGGTTCCTTTGATGTTTGTCCGATTCTTTTGATTTCTGGTGGGTTATATGGTACCTATGCACTTGTTAATGCGAAGCCGATTGACGAACCGCGATTCACTATGGTGTTTTATGTATGCACTTTTTAATTTTCTTTATGTGAAACTTTAATGTTTTTGAAAATTGTTTTTGATAATTTGGGTTTTTTTTATACGTTTGGGCGCCAAAAACGTACGCTGCGAGAGTTTTCAACGAAAAGAAAGGCGATCTATTCAATAATGAGTTCTTCAGGCAGCTTACTTTATTACGAAATGTGGCATGATAAGTAAGCGGTGTTCTCTACATAATTTAAACATCGAATATAACACACAGGTTGGTCACAGCGATTGACGGTAAATTCAAAATTTCTATGTTTTTTACAAAGTATTATAATTATAAGTATTCCAGAATATATTCCTATAACAAAAACTACAGCTTACAATTATGTGGATATAATTTGACTGGAATTGTTGATTTTCTTCTTTCATTCGAAGAAAATGGCGGATAAAGTGCATCGAGAGCTCCAAAAAGTTTGCGAACACGGGTCCAGTGGCAAAAAAAGATTGGCTTTTTTCATCGCATCATGGTGATGGGTGATGAAAAACGGATTCATTACAGCAACTGAAAGAGAAGAAAGTCATGAGGACTGCCCGGTTATATTTAGTTGTACATCTAATACTATAGTTGTACTATATTTAGTTGTGCGGTCGAATATTCACGATGCAATATTTATGCTGTGTATTTGGAAGGACAAGAGTGGTGTTATTTATTATGAACTATTGAAACTTAACGCAACCATCACCGCACTGCGCGAAAAACGGCCATAATACAAACAAATGCACGAAAAAGTGATTTTATAATATGAAAACTCTCGGAATCACGTTGCCAAACTCATTAAAACTTACCTATAAACGCTCTAATGGGAAGTTCTACCCCATCCGTCATATCCCCAGGTATTGCGCCATCCGATTATTACTTGTTTCGTTCGATGGCACATGGTCTTGCTGATCAGCAAGATGGCTTTATTTCTGGATAGCCTCAAAAGATGGGAAAAAGTTATAGCTTGCGATGGACAATACCTTGAATGATTCATTTGTAACCATTTTTCACAATAAAGTTGACATTTCATAAAACAAACCATGATAACTTAGTTAGGCACCTCACATCAGATTTTATGGTATTTGGGAAAACTTGCAGCAAATTGCAGGAACTGCGATATTCAGATCTCTCATCGATGTGAAGATTAGTTATTGCAGATCGAATTGCAATATTAATTTTGGCAACTATGTTTGTTTCTCAAATTTTGAAAAGGTAAAAAATGGTAAAAATGGTGAAAAATTCCGCTACAAGGCTTATAGTAAAGGATTAACTGTATAGCAGAACAATATGTATTTTACATTTTCAGAGACTCAATCCCCTAAACTTATCTAAAGACAGCAAGTATGCAAATATTAGCATTATGGTATATTGCAAATATTAATATTGTTATATTATACAATACAATACAAGCTGGTGCGGAAAATAATATGCTTTAATTTTTTTTCAGATTTATTTGTGCACACAAAAATAATTTTTATTTATAAAAAATACAAAAGAAAATCTCTTAAATATGTTAAATGAAAATCAAAATAAAAATTACAATCAATCGCCAAGTAAAACAAGAACACGAAGCGGGATTATTATTCTCTATAGTAATCAGTGTATTAATTTCAATGGTTGTTTTTACTCCAGAGACACAGGGGTTGATTTTTGATTTTTGTTGTTATTTTTGTGAATAATTAATTTTGAATCTGTATTATTTCAAAGAAAAACACGTGTCCAGCTTTATTGTGATTAAATTATAAAAAAAATTAAAACAATGTCAGTCGAATGTTTTTTGTTTTAAATTTGTTTACTTAACACAATACAATGTAGATCTGATGTTATTATTTCACACATCCACTGTATGGTATTTCTACATACTCGTATGTGTACTCGTATATAGTGAAAATTAAACCTGTGGGATATTAAGGAAATTTAAGGAGAAATGCATTCTTTTGGAGAAATATGGAAATTGGTTTTTATGATATCTAACGTAGGAACAAACTATAAAGTTTAAGGTTTAACAGTAGGTGATGTGGTTTTGTAATATTTTTTCTAATACATAAAAGATCAAAAAGAATTATTTAATTATCTCTACTAAGTTCTTAGTATCTGGTGGTATTTGTACTGTTTTTTCTTGGGCAACACTGGACTCAGGTCATCTGCCAGTTTAATTCAACTGTTTCTTGCAAACAATATCACTTATCACGTATTTTTCATTGTCAGTAAGTTCTTCTATATTTTAAAAAATAAGTAACTGTCTTAAACAAATAGTAGAAGTATTTGTCACTTGCGTTATAACAAAAAAAAAAAAAAAAAAAAAAAAAAAAAAACAGTGGGTTACGTGTAATTTTCTTTGTTTATACAAAACATCGAGTGCACTCTTAGGGTAGGTACAAATTACGAAACCAGAAACTGACAGAGGTGGATACCTGCATATGACACTTAGTTAGGTGGTACTACAATTCGGGGTTAACCTGGGCTCCACTAACAAGCGTTTTCAGTTAGCCCGGACTTAAGTTAACTGCTTCCAGCTGCGCATTCCAAGTTGGCTGAGGTTCCCTTCTACTTGTGCTCGCAATCTAAGGTGAGGTCTTCCTCTGCTGCATTGTCCCTCCGAGTTAGATTCAAAAACTCTGCGGGTCGAAGCACTGGTGTCTATTCACTCCATATCAGACGTCTGATGGCCAGGTTTCTGAATAAGTTGATGTCGTTGTACAATTCGCAAACGGGACCGAATATTTTCCGAAGGATTTTTATTTAAGAACGACTGAGGATATCTTAATCCGTTTGATTAAGGCTTTATATAGCATCTTTTCAGTTTTTTGGGATAGAGTCTTGTTACTCGATTGCCTTCTTAGAAACATCGATTGGCAAGAGTGAGAGCAAGAAGACAAAGTTCTTTACTACATATATCGAAATTAAACCTGTCGATTTTGATGTTCTGTCCAATACGTTGATGTTGTATTTCCCTTCTTGTTAACAGCATATACTTGTATTGCCCTCATTTACGGTTAAACACATTTTAGAAACTTTCGTTTCAATATTGAAGCTGAGTTCTCCAAATTATGTCGATATCATCGGCGTACACTAGTAGTTGAACAGAGATTTGGAAAATTGTGCCTCCATTGTTCGCTGTGAGTTTCGCACAATTCGTTCAAGCATGAAGTCACATGACAGCGCGTGACCTTGTCTAAAATCTTTTTTGACATCAAAGGTCTCGACTAAGTCGTTACCGACTTTAACGGAGCAGTGAGCGTTCTCAATCATCTTTCTGCACAGATGGAGAATTTTGGGAGGGATGTCAAAACTAGACATGGCTCTATACAGCTCTTTTTTATGTAATAAACGCTGTAAGTTGTGGCCTTAAAATCGAGTCTTGTCGGAGTGTGAAGATTTTGCCGATTGTAGATTTTCCTGGTCTAAAGCAACACTGTCGACGAAGGGTTTTAGAAGTTCACACAATATGGCAGATAGATCTTGTAAGTGATATTGAGGAGACTTACGCCTCTATAGCTAAAGCAGTTGACGGGATCTCCGTTTTTGTGGATCGAGCCACCGATATTGACATTCCATTCATCAGACATACACTTTTCTGGCCAGATATAACAAATAAGCAGATCTGAATACCTTGGCCGGTAAGCCGTCAGGTCTGGCTGATTTATTGGATCTTAGCGTATATATTCCTATTCTTACTTTGATTTGGTCAGCTTGATGAAAGTTTTGGCTATCATCGTTAAAGATGAATGGTTCATTCTGCCTGACGGCCGGATGTTGTTCTTCTTCGTCGTTATACAATATGCAAAAGTTTTTTCATATTATCAGCACCGACCGTGAGTCTCCTATAAGGTTTCCTTCTTCATTTCTACAAGTTCTGTATGGCTCTTCTTGCCTTGACACGTTCTTTTTACCGGTTGGTAAAACTTCTGTGTGTCACTTCTGTAGTGCAACAGCTCAGTATCTTTGATTTCTAGCTTTTCGTGCTCTTTTTTCTTTTTCCGGAGAAGCCGATGTTTCTCTCGTCGCTTGTGCCTGCCGACATTCTTCATCAAACCAGGGCTTGTTAATGGTGATCGGGTGAAACCAAGGACATCAGTTGGGGCGTTTCTGATGGCATGTTGACAGCGTTTCCACTGGTCTTCGGTATTTGATGCTAGCGGCATAGAGGTTGTTGAGGGATTTCGGGGTACGCGTTCGGCGAAGATTCTGGTGGTATCTTGCAATTGTAGCTTTCCACATTATATTTTCTCACAGTTGTTCTTATTTGTTGTGGCACTTGGGGAATCATTATTCACACCTTGGTAGAAATAGGTGGCATGTGATCTGAGTCAATGTTGGCTGCCCGGAACGTTTAGATGGCAAGAGTACTGGAGACATGCTTTATGTTTATCTCAATGTTATCAATTTTATTTAGCGTTCATGATCCGGAGAGCGCCATGTCCTCTTGTATATAGTGAGATAAGGAAATTGCTTCTTGCTGTAGTAATTTTTTGTCCCGCCGCAAAGTCAATAAGCTTAAGTCCGTTGGCTTATATAAGTCTATGTGTTGTAGAGAAGCTGGTAGGACTAATATTTGGTGCCTTCGCTCTTGTCTTTAGTGGGGGCGTAGGCGAATGTCAAACTAACGTAATCGAAATAAGCCTTCTCGCACACGTGTCGAAAGCCAAAGACTTGCTTTCTAACTCTGCCGCGAATGAATAAGCAAAGTATAACCAAAGTATTGTAGATATCACAGTTTTTCATCCTTCTAATTGCATCGCACATACCGAATTTCGGTGATATCTGAGTGCTAACAGTCAAGCACCTCTGTTAATTATTCGGCTGAATGTGACCTGTTACGGCTTTGAATATTCCACTTGCAGATCCGAAGGTCGTTGTCCTTTAAATGTTTGCAAGGGTCGTCAAAAGTAAGGCGGTTTTTATCCGAAATCATTAGTTGGTTCATAACATATTTTTTATCTATTTCGTATAGGGCTATGAGCCCTATTATGTCGTAGGCAAGTGTTATGCTTTTGGCCCTTGCTATTTTAGCTTGCATGAGTGAGGATTCCACAACTGGGAAGTAGGAAAAGAACTTAGCTTCATTCTTCTTCATTGGTAAACTTGGATGCTGTAGTTAGTAATATTACAGGAAAAGATTTGAGCGACATGGATGCGGCTTCCGACAACACCGCCTGTCACTGCTCACCGATGCGAAAAATAAGAGACGCATAAATTCTATAACTTTCATAAAGTCCGTTTTCCAAAGATCCGAATCCTAGGTCTCCAGGATAAGAATGATTCTTAGCCGTAATGCTTAGAAAATCCATTCAATGACAGGTTCGTCAAGCCACGCGAGGTTAAGGAAACATATACTATAGACAAGAACAAAACATCTGGTAGATCTGCAAAAGGAAAAAAGGGTGCTGATATTAGCAGGAGCAACCATATAAGTACCCGAAAAAGCCGCGAATTAATTCGCTGATCGGATCGAGCTAAACAATCTGACAAATAGAATAAACCGAAGTTAAACCCGGGACCACATCAAGAAGAAAAGTCGGCGAACACCGGAGATTTATCATATGCTGACATGTTTCGGAAAAAAAGGCGGATCCTACACTTCAAGAAGTAAGTAGAAACAAATGTGAGTCGAAATCAAAAAACTGCAGGCTAACCAAATTGGCGAATTCAACAATAGCTGTCTATAAAGATAAATATAAGGAAGCGCTAGGAGAAAACGGGAACTTTGGTCCATTATGCAAGAGGTCGTGCTAGAATATAAAAATATCGAAGTGAAGTCTAAGGTAAAAATCTGCGTAACCTTAAATGATAAAGTAAGCTTTGGATTCAAAATCGCAGTGATTAAGGACTTGAGCAAATCTTATAATGGAACACAAACCGCTCCCATAAGCCTGTCCGTGGAAATCGCGAGCAAATATGAGAAAAAAAAAATCGTTTTTAAAAGCTGCTTTTAATGCTTCGATTTCAGATACGGGAAAAATGGCCATAAATTAAATGACTACAAGACCATGACAAATTGCTTGTTTCGCAAGGCTAACAGCCTCGGATCTGAACATAAAATTGGTAGCAGGTGTAGTCCAGAATATAAAAATATAAATGTTCTGTAGTTACATCTCAATGAATGCAAAGCAGCTCAAGACCTTCTAGAACAAACGGTTCGTGAATTCAAGACTTAACAATTCTGAAACTGTAAAATAACTGGTTCACTGGCGCAACAAATAAGTCAGCGATTTTAATTTGCGAAAAGGCTCCATATGTACATATCATCTAGCTCTAGGAAATCTAAGATTGTTCTTGGATAAACGCTATCGGAAAGAGTATTATAATCGCGGCTATTTCAATATAAATAGCATCATTCCAATAGCATTCAGTAATATTTATTTAGTACAATATACAGGGTGAGTTTTTTAACTTGAGACATGTTCTGAAGGGGACATAAGATGGTGACCACGAGTTTGACCTTGAGACCCATTTTCAAGGTCAGACGAAGATCACATTTCATTTTTCAAATGATAATTCCTGATTTTTTATTGCTCATAAGCTTGTCATTTGTTTTTACATACTGCGTTTAGCATAACCCAGAAACAACGACGTGGACATAGCAGTATTTAGTTTCCTTCAGGGTGATTAATTAGAGTGGGTCCCCTTGCCTCCCACTGTTGAGTCATTGAATTCTTGCCATTTCGACGTTTATTTCCCGAGACAAATGCTCGAAAATGTGACAATTCACTTCAATACACATGTCTATCCGCGCTCTAATGAACCATCAGAACTGAGAAGTATTTCTGGCGTAATCTTCCGGCAAGCTTCAGTTATTCGTCTTTTCATGTCCTCTTTTTTCTCAAAGCCTTACTTCATTTAATATGATTTAAATAATATTGTAACTACTTAACTTAATAATTGAATAAATAAATAAATGTGTAAAAAAATGTTTAATATCTATCCTATGTACAAAATTCGTGAGAATAAAGGTTTTTATTGGGTATGTAATTTAATTCGTACAGTGGGGTAAGACATCCCATCCACTGTTTTCCAAATAGTTCTGAACCAGAATAGCAACGATGATTTTTTGCGCTTAAGGTTGTCGTAATGGATTTTCACTGTGGTGGATTTTTCACCACCAGTAACAATCCAATGCAAAAATGACTTCCTTTTGTGGCGTTTCAGCAGCATTTCGGATATGCAAAACCGCCTTTCGACGTCTCTCGGCTTGAGTTCATGTGGAACCCAATTTCCTTGCTTTTGAATATATCCAGCTGCTTTTAAACGTTTTGAAATGGCTGCTCGGGTGACCCCCAAAGATTCTGCGAGCTCTTCTTGTGTTTGGCAACAATCTTCATAGAGTAATGCTTCCAGTTCTTCATCTTGAAACTTTTTTGGCTGCCCAGGACGTTCATCGTCTTACAAGCCAAATTCACCACTTTTAAATCGTGCAAACCACTTTTGGCACGTTCGCTCAGCTAGCGCATGTTCACCGTAAACTTCCACCAAAATACAATGACTTTCCGCAGCAGTTTTCTTCATATTAAAGTAATGAAGAAGAACTCCCCGCAAAAACACTTTTTCAGGCACAAAGTTCGACATATTTGAGTGAAAAAGTAATAGGCCTATCAATCGCAGTTCTACTTGAATATGATCAATAAAATTAAATAGAAGTTTAAAACAATCTTATTAAATTTACTCAGGGTTGATTTCTTACATATAGGGTTTTCCAATAGGAACTTGACAATTTTGAATTTAATTTGTGAACGCACTCTTTCACTAATCATCAAACTGTCACTGTCAAGTTATTCAGTAAACTCAACATAAAGTACACTAACGAGCTACGTTCTCCGATTGAGTTCTGGAGAAGATGCGCTAAGATGATGAATTTCATCGCTGAATCATCTTCAGTAACGAAGATATTTTTTTGTCGACGATAACGATCGTCACGTTACTGTGAATGGTCAGCGTTATCGCGCCATGATCACCGATTATTTTTGGCCCGAATTGGAACATATGGATTTGAACGATATGTGGTTTCAACAGGATGGTGCCACACAGCACACGCTACAATCAATTTATTGAAGAGTAAGTATGGTGAGTGTGTTATCTCAAGACATGGGCCAGTCGAGTGGCCGCCTCGTTCGTGCGATTTAACGCCGCTTGACTATTTTCTGTGGGGCTACGTTAAGTCATTGGTTTATGCCAACACGCCGACGACGTTGGAAGAGCTCAGAGCCTACATTGAACGCGAAATAGCGGCCGTTTCGGCCGAAATTTGTAGCCTAGTCGACCGCGGCAAACGTGCCCGCAGTGGCCATATGAACGAAGTCGAGTTCCATTCATAAATGTTTTGATTGTACTTCAAGCCAATAATAAAGTTTTTGAAATATCTCAAATGGTTTGCCTTTTATTTTAAAAAAAAAGTTGTCAAGTCGTTATTAGAATACCCTATATAAGGGGATATAGCATTTTAGTAGCAATGCTTATTTTGTTGCGGGTATTTAAAATGTGGTCTCGGAAAATTAACCTCTTGTCTAAATATACACCTAAATATTTGATAGAATTGACCCACGGGACATCACAATTGTTTATTTTAAGATTTTGTTTAACGCATGTTGTAAATCGTTTTCAATTTCATGGCCAAAGTTATTTGAGCTCTAAATGGCGGTGTCATCCGCAAACATTGCTATTTCACAGTTTCATATTACCGAAAAACCATCAACGGATGTTATGTACCATAATGGAGCCAATACTGATCCTTGAGGTACACCCGATGTTATATTTGTTAAATATGAATATACGAGTATGTTATTTAGATTTACTTGAAATTTTCTGTTCTCGAGAAAACTTTGTATTATTTTTATAAGGTATAAAGGACAATCAAATAACTTTAATTTATGCAGAATAACTTCATGCCATATACCATCAAAAACCCTTTCAACATCCAAAAGGACAAGACCCGTAGACTGTTTTACATGTTAAACTTTAACATGTTTGCAGATTCTTAAAACTTGGTGTGTAGTGCTATGACCCTGTCTTAAACCAAATTGTTGGTCTGGAATGACATTTGAGAACTCAAGAAAATTCAGAAGTTGTATTTTTATTACTTTTTCAAGATTTTGCTTAAGTTACTGAGCAAGCTTATTGGGCGATAACTATTGAGATTTTTAGGTGGTTTTCCTGGTTTGGGAATTTTGATAATCTTCGCAGTTTTCTACTTCCTTGGAAAGTATTGTAACTTGATATAAGCGTTAATAATAAAGCATATAAAAGTTACTCCAATGATTGGTAGCTGTTTGAAGTATACCATATATTTTTAAGAGAATCTATTTCTGGTGCTTTATTACTACGTAAATTTTGAGTAATATCTTTGATGTCTTCATTGCGTACGAAAACGTTTGCTGCTAAGGATTCATTAGTATGTATTAGTAATATTTATAAACGTTTGCTGCTAAGGATTCATTAGTATGTATTAGTAATATTTATAGACTTATCTATAAAAACTTCTGCCTTTTCTTAACTAGTTATTAAGAAGGAATTATTGTGTTCTAAGTGAGGAATAAATTTTCTTTTGTTTTTAAGCACCTCTGTAATTTTCCAAAATGGTTTTGAATGTGGATCAAGAGTACAAAGTTTCTCGTTCCATGTTTTGTTTCTGAACTTTGAAATTTCAAAAGCTATTTGTTTTGTTCATATGTTCATTTTAATAAAATCATAAGCCTGTCTACATCTTTTCCACAGACTTCTAAATCTATTTTTTTGTTTGATTAAATTTAGACTTTTTTTTTCATGGGAAGGTGAGAAATCTTCATAGACACTATAGGCCCGGAGCCTATAGTAGTGTGAGATTCCTACTCACTAAAAGACACCTCCCTTATGCAAACCACAACAGAGTTCACACTCAACAAGCAGTTCTTCTATCGCATTTTATTTTGTTTTTATAAGATGTCCTGCAGGCGATTTTCTATTAAAAATTCCTGTGTACTTTAGAAAAATTACGCGCTGCTAAGCACCGCGCTAGATCAAGAGCCTTAGTCCTTTTCAGGCGGAGCAATAAATTTGTCTCGTCGAGGATCTGTTGAACAAAAATATTCGTATGACCTTGTAATCGATTATTATGTTTTCGCGCAAACAATTTAATTACGTTCTGAACGTTTTCCACTCCTAAGTCTCTGTGGATATCATCGTTTCTAATGTACCACGGCGCATTAACAATACCTCGAAGAACTTTGTTTTGGAATGTCTGTAATACATTAATGTTACTATTTTTAGTACAACCCCAAAGTTGTACACCATATGTCCAGATCGGTTTTAGCACTTGCTTGTATAACAGCAGTTTGTTCTCTAAGCTAAGCTTGAAATACTTTCCAATAAACCAGTAAATATCTCTATATTTGATTTCAAGCTTTTCACGTTTTTTCTTGACGTGTGCTCTCCATTTTAGTTTAGCGTCGAGTGTCATACCGAGATATTTGGCCTCGTTCGCGTAAGGAATTCGTACTGCGTTGATAAACACCGGTGGATTCTCAATTTTCTTGAGAGTGAAGTTCACGTGGACAGACTTGTTTTCATTAAGCGCGATTCGCCAAGTCTTTGTCCAATTGTTAATCCGTGTAAGGGCACGTTGAAACTTGGCAGTTGCTTCTTCGACTGTTTTAGCCGTTGCCAAAATGGCAGTGTCATCAGCAAATGTGGCTAGGACAGTGTCGTCCGTTTGCGGTATATCACGGGTAAAAAGCAAATATAGCAGAGGGCCAAGTACACTTCCTTGCGGCACCCCCGCCTTTATTGCCTTAAAAGTGTAATATTCGTTTCCGTGTCTTACAAGGAAGAGTCGGTCTTCCAGATATGAACCTAAAATACAAGACAATTGCTGGGGTAGGGCTCGTCGGAGTTTATATTTTAGGCCTTCATGCCCTACCTTATCAAAGGCTTTCGAAACGTCAAGGAATGCGCTTGAACAGACTTACTCACACTCGATTGCTCGTTCAATTACATCGGTTATTCGATGCACTTGGTCAACTGTAGAGTGTTGGCTTCTAAAGCCAAATTGATGATCAGGCAAGAGGGAATTTGTGTCGGTAATTGGTTTAAGACGATTAAGAAGGATTTGCTCGAAGACCTTCGATGTAATCGGGAGAAGCGATATTGGTCTATATAACTTTACTTCAGTCAGCGGTGTACCGGGTTTCGGAACCATATAAACTTCGGCTACCTTCCACTGGTGCGGTACGTGCTGTAATCTAATGCTGGCATTTATAAGATAGAGCAGCTTTAACAAACCTTTTTTCGGCAACGCTTTAAGTATCTCTACCGTTATTAAGTCGTATACCGGGGCTTTATTGGGCTTAAGCGTGTCTATAACTTGTCTAAGTTCACTAAGTGTAGCCTTTTCTACTGGAAAGTTTGTCGTCACCTCTAGCGTATTGATATTCTCAAGAAGCACCCCCCCATCGAATGGTTTAAACGTTTCTGCAAGGTGGTCGGCGAAAACATTAGCTTTTTCCTTACCTTCTTTCGCCCAGTCATCCTGGTTTCTTCTTATTGGCGCCACGTGTATTTTGGAACACTTTTAACAGCTCTCCATATGGAGTAGTTGGTATCCTTTGTCGCTGTGAGTCTTTCAAGGTAGTTGTTAATCGTTCAATAAATGATTATTGAAGTCCTTGATCGATTTTTTCAACAAGTTGCAGAGCCTATTGAAGGACGTTTTATCTTGTGATGTACTATACTGTGGAAGAGCAGTTGTTCTTGTTGCTTTTGAATTTTTTGGAATGGACTCATCGACACTTTCCAGTAAGGAATTTGCAAAAAATTCAATATTTTCATCAATTTGATTGGAACTACTTATATTATCTATACCACAGGGTGTATTTCTAAGGCGTTGTTTAATTTTTGTTCTATGTTTATCCCAATTTGCGTTTTTAAAATCTAGGTATTGCACATCTTTTGTTTTACTATTAAGGAGAATATCACAATGGGTCACAAACAGACGATTGGGTCACATCAACGTAGCACAAATCAAAGCGATGGTTACCAAAAATCTGGTAAGTGGTATTGATTTTACTAATGAAAGAGATATCTTTTGTAAAGATGGGAAAATTCAAACGAAAATTCCTTCAATGCTTTCATATTGATCTGTGTGGATCGATGGAAGAGACTGGTGTTGGTGGAGCTAAATATTTTATGACACTGAAAGATAAAGCATCACACATTCAGGATGGTTTATTTCATTGCACAAAAGTCTGAAGTCGATGAAAAGTTGGAAGAATTTTTCTCATATATTGAAAATTTCTCGAATACTAAACTCAAACGTATTCGAAGTGACAACGAAACAGAGTTCACTGGTGGCAGTACACAAAAGGTTTTGTCGAAGCGTGACATTGTGATGGAACGTATTGCACCGTATACTCTTCAACGAAATGGAATCATTGAAATAGAAAATCTAATTGTTTAGCAATCAACATGCACCATGTTATTGTCGATCGACAAATTAAAGAAGCCCGAATGTAACACCGTATGAATAGTGGTTTGGCAAGAAAGCACAACTTGGTCACTTGAAGGTGTTTGGTACGATTGGTTATGCACGTACCATATTCCAAAGATTCATCGAAAGACGTGGGATCGGAAAGCAAAACAAGTATCTTTAGTCGGATTCGAGCCCAAAAATAAGAATTTTCGAGAGACAAAAAAGGTGTTCATCAGTTGCGACGTAAAATTCAATGAAATTTCATTCGAAGTGAATATTTGAAATTATCTGAGGTTGAAACCGAGTGCGACAAAACACAAGAAGCAATCAAAAGTAATAAATCGACTACAGAGGGTGCAAACAACAGTTCAAATAATTCGAAGCATGAGAATGATAAGTTGTTAACTGACAATGATTCGTTCACTTAAGAAACGGCCGAAACAAATGAGTCAAGAAAATTGCCACAAAATCGAAAGCAAATGGATTCTTACAAAACTGAATACGCATTGTCAGTTCTTTTCAATTAAACTGACGACATATCAAGAAGCGAAAAGCTCAAGTGAATACAAAATTTGGATGAAAGCAGTTCAAGACGAGCTCGATTCGTTGAAAGAAAACGGCACTCGGGATATTTTCGAGGAAACGAGTAAATGACTTGTCATAGGCAACAAACGGGTGTTCAAATTAAAAACTCCACCGAACGAGCAACCGAAATACAAAGGACGATTAGTGGCGAAGGGTTACTAACAGTCAGCCGGTATTGATTATAAAGATACGTTTTCACGGTTGTACGGTATGAAACAATTCGTAGCATTTATGCTATAGCAGCAATCGAAGATTAAGAAATGACTCAATTTGACGTAAAGTATTGCAAGGACCTGAGGGAATTGAAAACGAGCCAAACAAAGTGTGTCGACTAAATCGAAGTCCAAGAGCATGGAATTTGAAGTTTGTTGAATTTCTACGCGGTTGCGGTATGGAACATTTTGGAGAATCCGAACCAATCGCACATAAGCGCTGTCAAACGGCATTCAGATAATGTGTCTCTAATTGGTTACACTGATGCCGATTACGCTAGAGACATAGACACTCGTAGATCAAAGACTGGGTATGTATTTCTAATTGGCAACGGTCTGATAACTTGGAGAAGCCAAAGACAAAACACGGTCGCACAGTCTACGGTCTACGAAATAAGTCGAATTTATGGAAATTACTGAGGGCGGAAAAGAAGCAGTTTGGCTTCTTTGGATATTGGCTTTGAGCAAAAAAAAGCCACAGTTATACGTTTTGACAACTTGGGTGCAATCAGATTGGTGCAAAATCCAGAGTTGCATCATCGAGCGAAACACATTGATGTTAAGCTATTTTTTGTTCGCGACCTGAGGACCGAAGAGGAAAAAATTATTTGGAGCATGTGGAAAGCAAGAATCAATTGACGGATTGACGAAGTCAATCATCATGAGACTTGGCATGAATTAAGATTGAATTTAACGTTTACTGATTCGAGTAGTTTATTTGAGCTTGATGTTTATAATTTTTTTTTTTTGGTTGTGAGTTTCAAATGTGAATTTTTCATGTAAAAGTTTCGTTATAGTTTAGCGTAAATATGTTCAGAATGAGTGGGATTATTGAAAGTATTAAGCATTCAGTAATATTTATTTAGTACAAATTAAAAATGTGCGCCACTTATTCACTGTAAACAAAATAACCTTTGTAATCGTAACACGTTTTTAATCGATTTCAGTAGCCGTGGTAGCAACACTGAGCTCAAAAAAGGTAGTATATAAATCGTCGTTGTTTCTAATTTATTTATTAAACATTTACAATCCAAAGATCAGGTTCTGTCATCGATATAACTTTAGCAAGCAGGGGTATGCTGAGGGATAATAATTGGGGCTTGAGTGATCATTATATGCTTGGCGACTTGCAAAACCGGACAACATTCAAACGGTCTAAATGGAATACTAATACCCTGAACGAAAATTTTCCAAGTTTTGTCGATAACTAAGAACAGAAACGCATAGGATTTTGTGGTCCAGGCTGGAAATGGGAAAATACTGATCTCTTGTATACCAGTGGACCCTTGAAATTGCGGAACTAAGATCGGTTTGGCACCAAACGTGAAGAACTTACCAGCGTTCCCAGACTCGGAATGCCAATGACTAGCAAGAATCGACTTAAGAAGAAATTAACAAGCACCTTTGCTTAAGAGATCTCTGTATCAATAAAGCTGAAAAGCCCCCGTATGCAGTTCGTATTGTTCCGATTAATAGTTACGACCCTATTTCCATGCCAAGAAAGTAGGGTACCCGTTGGTCAAATCCATCATGAGAGCACCCTCATACTTATGATTATACGTGTAAAATTAATCAAAGGGAGTGGATGGTTTTCCAAATAAAGATCGCTATTAAAATAAGACCGAACTTATTTGCGAAAATGTTTAACGCTAGCTCTAAGAGGGGAACCAAAACGGAGCCCAATTCGTTTGTTTGACATGGTCAGAAAAATCTCTGAGCAATACTCTTGACAGCAATTAAAACAGCGGGAGTCTAATCGCACCACTTATACGGTATTCGTAGGCCACGTTCACCAGTGGAGGCAAATTATGTGGTAATATTTAGAGCTCGAGACCAAATACACGACAAGCACTGGAAAGAAGCCACAACGCTTGATCATAGGCCCCTCACTATGGAACAATATGTATAGTATGTACGATGAAATTTTACATCTACGGATTCAATTCGAAGCATCGATTACCGGGTTTGGTGAAGACATTGCCGTAGTGGTTGTATCAAAAATGGAAGAAATTCAAGTCTACAGCAAAGAAACAATTGCAAATGTACGTCGGTGGTTAAATTGCATCGGTTTGTAGCTCGCCGATCATTAAATGGGGACGGTGCTTATTACGAGTTGTAAAATTCGTAAAATAATAACGATCTGAATTGGAATACCTCGGAGTTGTGATTGACAGTTGTCTAAGCTTTAAACATCACCTACAGCAGATATATGAGAAATCATCGAAAGCTGTAAATGCAATTAAAGGGCGAATGCACAAAACAGAATAAAAGACTCATTCTTGCTTAAGCTGCGAGCTTTATACTCATGTATAGGGTTTTCTAATAACGCCTTGACAACTTTTTTTTTGAAATAAAAGGCAAACCATTTGAGATATTTCAAAAAGTTTATTATTGGCTTGAAGTACAATCAAAACATTTATGAATGGAACTCGAGTTCGTTCATATGGCCAACGCGGGCACGTTTGCAGCAGTCGATTCGTTGGACCTAATTTTCAACGACTCGGCCACACATTTCGGCCGAAACGGCCGCTATTTCGCGTTCAATGTTGGCTCTGAGCTCTTCCAACTTCCCACAGAAAATAGTCAAGCGGCGTTAAATCGCACGAAAGATGCTGCCAATCGACTGGCCCATGTCTTGAGATAACACGCTCACCATACTTACTCTTCAATAAATCGTTTGTAGCGTGTGCTGTGTGACTTGTGGCACCATCCTGTTAAAACCACATGTCGTCCAAGTCCATATCTTCTAATTTGGGCTAAAAATAATCGGTGATCATGGCGCGATAACGCTGACCATTCACAGTAACGTGACGATCGTTATCGTCGACAAAAAAATATGGCCCAATAACGGCATGCAAACCACACCAAACAGTTATTTTTTGTGGATGAAGTGGTGATTCATGAAGCACATGTGGGTTTTCACCCGACCAATAACGCATATTTTGCTTATTGACGAACCTATTGAGCCGAAAATAAGCTTCATCACTGAAGATGATTTTGCGATGAAATTCATCATCTAGGCGCATTATCTTACCATAATGAAAATGTTGAGTTTACTGAATAAATTGACAGTGACAGTTTGATGATTAGTGAAAGAGTGCATTCACAAATCAAATTCAAAGTTGTCAAGTCCCTATTGGAAAACCCTATACTATACATAGTGGAAATATGATAAATTGCCGAAAATTTTAAGTTTTACGTGCGAGGAGTCAAATTCGTACATCTTTTTTGCGCACTACTATACAAGTCACTTATGCATTTTCAACTATTTACGGGATGCTATACTCGTTGTAACTTCAATGCTAGCTTTCGACATACTTGCTGAAGAGATGGTAAACGACGAAAAAAGAAAAAAGGAAAGAACGCGTAGTATGGCAACCTGGGAATAACAATGGTATATACATATCTTTAAATAGAAGATGGATATACCGTCTTACACCAGATATACTAATTAAACGAAATCATGGCCCAGTTTTTAACTGAACATGGCTGTTTCAGAGAGTACCTGAGGAATGAAAATATTGCGAACTGTCCATATTGCACCGTGCTTTTTCATTTTTTCATTGTCCATTGTACGAAACCGAGAGGATAGCCTTAGGGGATAAATTTTGAGATGAAATAATTTTTTATAATTCAAAGTTTCAAAGTTTATTTCAAATAAGAAAATTGTACAATTAAGAACTAGGCTCTTTTACAAAAAACATATATCATGGTAAATTGAGGGTGAAAATTATTAAGTTTAAAACAAAAAGGTAAAGATAAAAGATAAAGTATAAAAAGAAAAACCACAAGGTGTGCAAAATTACACAAGTTTGTTCATTTTTGTCAAATAGCCATCAGAATTTTATCTATTTTAAATTAAATGATTGAAGAGAAAATACCAAAATGGATTTTCCCTACAAAAGGTATGCCAGATTTTGTATAACAACAAGTTCGAAATCCTGACAAGGTGAACAAAGATCAAACAGCCACTTTCTAAATATTTATTAGAAGATGGAATAATTAAAGTACCAGTCCAGGAAGATCTAGGAAATTGCAAGTCCAGTAATATTGGCACCTCGCACTGGTCGGCCTGTCACTGAAAAAGTCAATAAACTGATGGAGCAAGACCGGCACAGACTGTCTGGAATTAGCGGAGGCACTAAACATCAACCGTATGTCAGTTTGGAATGATCTAAATGAGCAGGCTACTCCAAGAAGCTCGATGTTTGGATGCCACATGAATTAACGCAAGGAAATCTAATTGACCGAATAACCATCAGTGAAACGCTGCTGTAACGTAACGAAATGGAACCATTTTTAAAACGATTCATTACGGCCCATGAAAAATACGAGATTAAATACGAGAATATCAAACACAAGCGATCATGGTCAAAGGCCGGTGACCGACCACAAACGACCTCAAAGCCTGGATTGAGGGCAAACAAGGTTATGTTGAGTGTTTGGTGGGATTGGAAAGGAATTGTCTATTATGAGCTGCTAGAATGTGGCAAAACGGTCAAATTGATCCTCTACTAAGCACAACTCGACCGTTTGAATGAATCTTTCAAGAAAGAACGAATTGGCCTACAGAAAGGGAGTTGTTTTCCATCATGACAATGCTAAGTCACACACATCTTTAATGACCCGGAATAAATTGACGGAGCTTGGTTGGGAAGTTTTGATGCATCCACCGTATAGCCCGGACCTTGCACCCTCTGATTACCATTTTTTTCGGTCTTTGTATGGCTGACTGGCTAAGTTTTTCGCTGATAAACCACATAAGTTACACACCGATGGAATTATGAAGCTACCCAGAAAATGACAAAAGGTATATATAATAAGATAATAATATAATAACGTCCAATATGTACTTGATTGAAATTAATTGAATAAAGAAAATTTGTTTTTCAAAAATGTACCAAAAAACCGCGAGACTTTTTATATGACCTATTAGAAATTGGGTCTCTGTTTGTTTTCTATATTTTCAAGAAATAAGCTATTACGATAGTTAAGGAATTGTTGAAGCGAACATCATAAGATTGACCGTCTAAATGAACTTCAAACGAATGATCGAACTTTTGTGAATGGAAGATATGTTATCTTGTCGTAGCGTTGAAAGCAAGTCCTAGTTTTCGAAAAGATAGCAAATTAAAAGAACTTTAGACTAAACAGCAGTAGCTTATTTGCGTATTTCGTACAAGTGTATTTATATGATCACGGGCTACAAGACGGTTATTTAAAATGATTCTCATTCTGTTTACTGTTTTAAAGAAAGGAATCTTTTCTCTAAGTAAGTAAAAATCAGAGTATTCGTCAACAATCCCGATGTTCTTCCCTATCGCTAAATATAGTGACTTTTTGCGATTAAGTAGAAGATCATTAGAGTCTGCTCAGATATTTGTTGCCCTTAAGTCCTCATTCAATTTACTGACACAATTCCCGATTTGTGATTGCAAAGTCGCCTCCATCCGCCTATTGGTATATCATAGTATGCTTATAAGCTTGGGGGAGGTCATTAATGTATAAAATCAAGAGCAGACGTCCAAGAATTGAACTTTGGGGAATGCCATTACAAATGCCAGCATGGTAGAAAAATATGATATTGTTGCGTACATGCTTAAAAACGGAAAAAATTGGACTCTTGTTAGTACTCGTAATATATAGTAGCAGTGAAGCAAACGTTGAGGTAAAGCAAACAGGTAAAATAATCTAATCGTATAGATCGACTTCCGAGGAGTAATGCCTTACAGCGATGCCACGGGGGGCATAATCGTAAATCGGTTTGTTCAGGTGAAATCGCTTTAAGCCGGTAAGAATCAGGCACTATTAATGGACGTCTACCTATTATTGCCTTAACAAAGCTTTCACCTTTCAGCTTGAAAAAAAAATACCTTCGAACAAACCGTGGGAGAAGGTTCCATAAACGGTGAAATTAATAGAAAACTATGTCTCAAACGTATGGCAGAAGAATATTGAAACGCAACATTTGAGAACATACTATGAGACCTATTTCGAATATGGTCGAAAGACACATGAGTACATGTGATTGGAAAATGTAAAAGATTTTGTTGAAACGTCGTTTATTGAAAGTATATTGTTGAAAGCTAAATTTGGTTTCCTGCTGTTCCCAGACACAATTATAAAACATTTCAGAAACATAAATGGGATTAGGAATGTTGAGTGTTTTAGCTGACAACAATCGTATTTGTAAAGGTGTTATAGTTATGTTGACGTAATGTTCCATACACTTTGCCAACAGCTACATTGATGAGTTGTTTCCAAGTTCCTGTTGAAAACTGTTCTTAAATTTTCTGTGGTATAGACATATTTGATCTTAAAGAAACGTAGTTCGTTATCTGGGAAACAGGATAAGTCCTAAAGTGAGTTTAGGAAGAGCCGGTTTTTCTTTGACGAGGTAAAAATCCTATCTAGATCAAGGTTAATTAAATGCTATCTGCTATCATGCCAAAGAGGCAACTTTTATATAGTTAGATATCATTTGGATGTGTATTTTGCATGTGTATACGTAAAGACACAATGGAAGTAATTTCATTAACATATAGCTACAACAAGATTGGTTCAAAGATGGAGCCTTGTGGCGGTGGTATAGCTGTGTAGTTTCGACAAGAAAGTTACTATGTTATATATTGAAGTTATTACCTAGAGTAATTTGTTGGTATTTTTCTGACGTCGAGGCAGTATTTTTCAAGCTTTAGTTTAACAAAGCTGCTGGACGCGATGGCTTAATTGGCGAGCTGTTTATGAAAGCAGTAAGTGATTAAATACAGAGGGAATATAAAATCATCTGGTTTGACGGAAGTATGGCCGGCAAATGGAGCTTTACCACTTCTCGTCTGATTCTAAAGAAGGGAGATATCCTGTACTGCGCATATAAAATCCTGTCCTTTATATTATGTGAAAGCCTAAGAGTTTTCATAAACAATCTGACTGGCCTCTAAAAGTGTTGTTTGAGGCTAGGAAAGTCCATCATATGTCAAATTTTTACATCACGGCAGATATATGAAAAAACCCAGGAGTTCTAGATCGATACATGCCGCTTGTTCATTGATTTCAAAGCCGCGTATAAGAGTATATATAGAGATGAACTAAGCAGTGAGTCATGTCTAATTTTCGCATCCTTGCCAAGCTCATTCGACCATGCAGAATGATCACTTAAGTCGGTAATGACAAAACCAAAACCTACAATGTTAGAAGACAGCTTAAATAAAGCGATGCGTCATCGTTCTCGTTCATAGAATTGTGCAACATTCACAAGCCAACTTCTGAGGCACTATTTTTCAAAACTCCGTACCACTACATATGGTAGCCATAATTAAGATGATGAGAGGAACAAAGCGAGCTATCAATGGATCGATTGCGTCCATTCAAATAGGAGTGGTAAAGATGAGTTATCGGTCAACGATATAAAACCAAGGTATATATGCTGGGCATAAGTGATACAACATCCTGCGATGTCTATTGCGAAAGCGATGACGACACAGCGGGGAATTATCTCTGTGAATATTCTGCTTACGCTCGTTTGAATACGCTCGCATCAGGCTATTGGTACTCGGCGCTTACGTGGTGGGTGCTGGTAGGTACTATCGGCAACTTACCACTGAAGCACTTATTCATCTTTCTTCGTAAGACTGAAAGATTTCATTAAAAGGAACTTTTCAAAGAGTACAGTGGACTAGTTTGTTGTCTGAGTGCTCTATTTATCTATCTATCTATCAGGGTACACCTTTAAGATCTCAATTTTTTACGTTATTTCCATCAACCGAACGAGAGATACTTTGGAGACTGTGCTGGATGAGAAGAGAGCGCTGATCATTTTAAACTTAAACTATGAGTTGAACTCTTTGTATAACTATTGTACAATATAAAGGCGCTAATATATGGAAAATGTATCATGGAGGAAAGTTTTTAAATTATAAATATCATATAATTAGTTTTTTTTACGCAATAGTTAAATTCTTTATGAGAATGTTTAAAGTTTATAACGTAATATGTAAGTACCATAAACTCACATTTTATGTAGAAAGCCAAAATAGCAATTTAGTAGACGGTTAATTATGACCAAACCTAAATGGACTTGAAAACTATGTAGGACAGTGTATCAACCTATCTTTTTATGAAGTAAAAGTCCCAACTAACTACATTTCACTTTCCTTTTATTAAAATATTTCGCTTACATAAATAGAATTTAGTAATTCTAGATAACAAATATTCAATAATTATTCTTTGTTTAAAGTTGTATCATTTTAGTTGTTATGATTTAAGTATCAAAAGCTTTTTAGATTCTACAAATTATAAATTAATCTAAAACTAAATTAATTCCGCATTTTTTTCAAGTATGGGTTCACTTGTTTATTTTAAATTTTGTTCTCGATAATTTCGATCCCGAATCTGAAGGATAATCTACAACTTTGAATAATTTAACTTTAATTTTCTTAAAAACTAGTGTTTTTTCACTTGTCATTTCTACCTCATTAAAAGGGTAGCTTAGTATGTAGGGCCAGGCAAAATTTCACTTTTATTGTAGGGAGTACTGTTAAAAAGAATAGTTTTATTCATCGCGTAGTCTTACGTTGGCCGCCAAATAGTAATTAGCAGACACATATAAACTTTATTTTCATTAATTTCACTACAAGAAAGTTTACTAATGTCTAGTCTCTAGCTCATTACCTTAAGAGATGGTAGGCGAAATTACATTCACACAAGTTTTCATTGCTTACCATCAGTTACAATTGCTTTTGTTGTTGTGGAAAAGCTGCAAACTCGGTTAACATAAATCGTATTGTCAATTTGCGGAGAGTTGCATGCATTGTTTGACCATGATACTCTGGCTGTTGTTTTAGCGGCAGCTTTGCTGTTGACATACGGGCTACTGTGCTGCTGTTACCAGGCTGTTCTATAGTTCAGTTTAGTTTGCTAAAGGTGAATTGACAATTGTGTTAAGCATGAGATTGTTGATTTTTATATGCGAGTATGTAGACGATTTCGTCCCCATAAATTGTATTCAGATATGTTCACTTCTGTTGCGTAGAGGCGACTTGAGGAGATCCGAGCGCCGATGGCGACTTGGGAGAATCTTAGCTCGGGCAGCGTGATGAAAAAGCAAGTAGAAGAAAATAAACGACAAGTTGTGCTATTATAATGAAAATCTTAATATCGGTTACATTTAAAGAATATACATAGTTCAATGCAAATTTATAGTAATATGAATATAAATGTGATATTCCAATGTAGATTTCATAATTAGGTTACTTTTAGGAAAGTGTCTTGCAATTACTCGGTCGGAAGAACGCAAAGTTTGACTACCGGTCTCGTTATTTCACCCTGTTGGGTTTTAAGCTTCGCGACCCGAACTCGTCCATCCGTTCTCGGAAAAAACTTGAATTATGCGGCCTAATCGCCATTCTGTGGGCGGAAGATTGTCTTTTTCTACTACCATAAGATCCCCGGTATTTCCACTTGAAACTTTTGTGCATTAACTTGAGGTACTCTTCTTTCCATCTTTTGCAAAATTGAAGATGCAAAATTTTCAATTTTTCCCATCGATTGATAAGATTTAGATTGGAACTTGTTGCGAAACCGGCTCTAGCAAAGCAAGAAGAGCACCGCCGACCAGGAAATGACCTGGTGTAAGAGGTAGAGGATCATTTTAGTTTTCGAACAGTGCAGAGGTTGGTCGAGAGTTTAGACAGGTCTCAATTCGACAGAGTAGAGTTGAGAACTCTTCAAATGTATATGTTCAACTTATCGCGACTTAATTGAAGTAGGCTTTGAAGCTTTTAAACCCTGCTTCCCAGAGTCCGCCAATGTGCGGAGCACCAGAGGGCATAAAATGCCATCAGAGTTCTGGATTATGACACTTAGATACATTGGTTGCTGTCTCCTGCATATATTTTTTCAATGTCTCTTAAAGAGCCCGATCAGATCCGACAAAATTTGTTTCATTATGGGAATAAATGTCATGTGGTACGCCCCTTCGAGAGATAAATCAGTTAAAAGCTGAAAGGAAGGCAGCAGTAGATAGATCGTTGGTCTCTTCGAGATAATAGCTTTAGTGCTGAAGAACACGAATACGCAAATGTAACCCTTGGTCACTCGACATCCTCGTCCAATGTAAGTTTTAATGTTGAAGGAGCCGGCGGTGTCTATACCAGTTTTTGAAAAATCTTTCGAAAAATTAGCCATAAGCTGCGAACGAAGATGTTTCTTGTGTATCACACACAGTTTACAGTGGTTAACATGGGTTCGGATTAAATTCCTTGCAGTGATATTTGGTGTACAAAAACCACGAGAAGTTTGGCAAAAGCGGATGCGTATATTAGATATGAGTTAATAAGATGACTATTTAAGCGCATGATCTGCTTGTTGTCAAGCATTGGATTGAGGGCAAAAAGCTTACTTGTTCAGGCGATCAGTTGGTTTGTTTGAAGTTGGGTATATTTCATTGGGAAATAAATTTGTTGAGCGGTAAATATGAGTTTTTCCTTCGTGAAAAGAATTTCTTATCTACTAACCTCTTGAGTATGATATGAATATTGGGATGTAAGTCGCAAGCGCAACGTTGTATGAAAAAATCGATATATATATATAGGATATGACTCGCCGATCCCGAGCAAAGTATGAGAAACTTGAAAGAATATTTAAAAGATTTTGACTCGATTTGCCACCAAAAATGTTTGTCGAGAAGTTTGCCAGGAGCCATTCCCCTCGTAGTGAAATCTGCTTAATTGTCTTCGGAGCGAACATGATTCCATTCGACCTCTCCAGCATAGCGTCTGATTTTGCTAGTGCGATTACTAATAAAAGTGCGCCATGAGAATGACGGTTTTGCAAGCCGAGCTAAAACGATCGATAAATCTGACCATAGGTGTATTGAAAGGCTGTCTGACTTTAACATAGGAAGAATTTCATATATTTCAATTTTGATAATAAAACTGCGTCACAGAGTTCCAGTAGTGGCAAAGTAACTGTTTTGACGGGAGCAACCTTCGTCTTGGCGCATAGGAGGTGGGATGTAGCACCTGAAGAACTGTCGTTGATTACTAAGTAAATAGCAGCCGCATAGGTATCCTCGTTAAGAGGCGTCACAAAATCCTTGAAGTCGTGTTACGCAATGTGGAGTTATGCCGATCCATCGAGGAATTTTAAACTTAAAAATTTCCGTAAAGGTTTCCGTAAAATCTTTTCATATACCCGATAACGACGACGTCGTTAGTATTTCATACCACTGAGTCTTTTCTCTCCAGATGGTTTGCAAGAGAATCATATCTTTTTTGAGGACACTAGCTGTCCAAAAAACTGGGTCAAAGAGTTTTGCTATTTGGGAGAATACTTGTAGTAGCAGTATCTGAGAAGGGTATCGAATTAATTTTGAAGTGAAAAGTATCTGCCTTGGCATTCCAATAAACACCGAGTGTTTTAACAGGACTTTCATTGTACTCGTATAAGTGCAAAAACTATTCATTAAAGATATGATCACTGGGGATATACTACAGCAACGAATTGTTATTCGCTGTCAACTTTCTTAACGGAAATTCCGCTGAACTAAGAATTTAAATTATTTGGGTTTGTGCCTCTCGAGCACTTCCTCGAGAGTTAACTGCAGCAATGTACGGATTACGAGGTATGGTGAGGATTTAACCCCGAAGGTGGGCGGTTGCAATTCAAAATCTTGGATGGGATGGTTTGAAAAAGGCCTAAAAAGAATTATTTGAAATGGAGTATAGTCAGCATGGACGTGCATTAGCCTATATAGGGTTTTCCAATATTGACTTGACAACTTTAAATTTAATTTGTGAACGCACTCTTTCACTAACCATCAAACTGTCACTGCCAATTTATTCAGTAAACTCAACATTTTCATCATGGTAAAGTACACTAACGAGCAACGTCTGTAACTTTAAGAGCGTTAACTCCAATTTTCGGTCGTAATTCTCGCCCTAGTAGACAGGCAATAACAAGTTTAATGCAAAATCTTGTGTCAGTGAGACAACGGGTTGGTCAAAGTGTCGAAAATATCGACGTCCGTAGCAAACGATCCAAATCAGACAATTCCACGGCGTTCGCAAGAATTGGGCATCGCTCAGACCACATTATGGCGTATTTTGTGTAAGGATCTTGGTTTACAAACATACAAGATCAAGCTGACTCAATAATTAAAGCCAATGGACCATTTGAAGCGACGTACGTTCTCCGATTGGGTTCTGGAAAAGATGCGGCAAAATGATGAATTTCATCGCAAAATCATCTTCGTCACTGAAGCTTATTTTTGGCTCAATGGGTTCGTCAATAAGCAAAATACGCGTTACTGGTCGGGTGAAAACCCACATGTGCTTCATGAATCACCACTTCATCCACAAAAAAATAACTGTTTGATGCGGTTTGCATGCCGGCGGCCATATTGCTCATATTGGGCCATATTTTTTCGTCGACGAAAGCGATCGTCACGTTACTGTGAATGGTCAGCGTTATCGCGCCATGATCACCGATTATTTTTAGCCCAAATTAGAAGATATGGACTTGGACGACATGTGGTTTTAACAGGATGGTGCCACAAGTCACACAGCACACGCTACAAACGATTTATTGAAGAGTAAGTATGGTGAGCGTGTTATCTCAAGACATGGGCCAGTCGATTGGCAGCATCTTTCGTGCGATTTAACGCCGCTTGACTATTTTCTGTGGGAAGTTGGAAGAGCTCAGAGCCAACATTGAACGCGAAATAGCGGCCGTTTCGGCCGAAATGTGTGGCCGAGTCGTTGAAAATTGGGTCCAACGAATCGACCGTTGCAAACGTGCCCGCGGTGGCCATATGAACGAAATCGAGTTCCATTCATAAATGTTTTGATTGTACTTCAAGCCAATAATAAAGTTTTTGAAATATCTAAAATGGTTTGCCTTTTATTTAAAAACAAAAAGTTGTCAAGTCGTTATTAGAAAACCCTTTACTTCTTTGTAATGTCGGCATTTAAAACGAATTGGTATATTCGCCACCTAAGCATTAGCGTGACTAAATCTTGACGACGGCATGGTGTGGCATATAATACGACAAAACCTGATTAATTTTTATTAACTTTTTAGATTGAACTCATTTGATATGACCTATCTCAACATATTTGTTAAGATCATTGTTGTGACTTGTCGCAAGCAGTGAAGTTTTCTTAAGACGACGCTTTAGATTAGTCAAACGTGTCTTACTGATTTGACGTGAGAATCCAAAATTTATATCTTGAAGAAATTTTGAAGTATAAGGTAATTTAACAATATATCTTCCTTCTACTATACATCCTGATATATTGACTCAGAGAATAATTTTTCGCAAAACTCTTCATCAATTGAGAAGGGTTTCGAATCTGGTATTTCCTTAAGTTCCCAGAATCGTTTTATTTCTTCATTAAGCTAGCTAAAATGCAAAGCAACTGTTGTGTAAGTGGAAACGGAGATGAATGATGTAGATGTAGAGGATACAGATCAGCCCAGGAATAATAATAGCGCCCCTTGAAAATATAGATTTAAATAATATGAGTAAATTTTAAAACGATCGCAAAATCGAAAATATTTAATTGTGTATTCATACATTTCCACATCACCCAAGGAGGTAGAATACCAATGCGTTTTTTTTTTTTTTGAGGTTTCTCCAGTAGGCATATTCCTTTATATATATAAATATAAGTATACAAATTAAAAAATTCAGGTAAGGTTTTCTTGTTAAACGTTCCATGCATTAATACAGAAATAATACTTAAATATAAATTAAATAAATTAAATATGTATTGAATAAATAGTGCAGTTGCGTATTTTTTGGTAAAAGCCCAGTAAAAGAAAAAATATGAAAAAGTTTAAAGCTAAAATTAAATACGGTACACGTTTTACAAGAATAAAGTTTCTCTAAGTCATAAAAAATATAAACTGAAAAACTAAAGTTAGGTGTTTCCATAGGCAAGAAAGTTTAAAATTGAAAAGAATGTTGCCTTATGGTGCCTTGAAAATGATCTTACGGAACTTTATTTTGGCAAAATTTTCCACCAGAAAGTAGCTATCAACCTACGACATACAAAATTCCTTTTTCAATTGATATAGTTGCCAAATATATCAATCGTTCCTGGGACATTGAAGAACGTAAGTATTTTTTTATAATTTTAAGTTTGGAAAATGAGCATTCTCCTGATGCTACGGTAACTGGTAAACTTAAAACTATTCTTAGGGCTATAACAGTATTTGGAAAGAGAGTCTTCGTATTTTTGTTATGAATAAAATTAAATTGATCAAAGTTGACAACATGGTGATTTCTTGATAAAATTCCAAGCATTTTAAATAGGAATTGTTTCAGTCTTCAACTGAAACTAAATTTGGATTTGATTTGAGCTTTCCAATATTATATACACATTGATATAATTCATTGTGCTCTTTTATCTGCTTAAATCTTTCAGAAATGATTTGATCTAAAACCTTAGAATAAAATTCTACCCTTAATTCTTGTGGTTCTATAATGGGGTCATCACTTCCTTCGTAGGAAAATTGAGTTGCCCTTTTTCGGGACTACAAGACTGCGATAGCTAGAAAAGTGCAGGGTACTTCTAGATCAACAGCTATGATCCTAGCTTTCTCTAAAAACAAGGAAACTTTTTCATCGTTTCTCAATTCTGTGAGAAATGGTTTTGTTGAACATAAAATCTCAACTGCCAGCTTGAGGCACCTATTCCACACAAGACCTTATTAGCAATATTAATTCTATCTAAAATTGTGTGCCAAATTACAACGCGGCAAATAGTTCCGCCGCTAAAGGACTGGGCCATATTTTTGGATTTGGAGTCGTCAGATAGTTCAACAAGAGCTTTATAAACTTCTTCTAACTATACGTATGATGGAGATCACATCTATTCTGCTCTCCTATCTGGTCGTACATAGAAGTTTTAGTGTCAAATTTATAAAATGTTTTTTTTTTTTTCAGAACCGATCATCTGTTTACGGAGCTAGAGAAAAAAACATAAAGGAAGATTCATCGTGAAGTTTGATTTATAATGTAAAATAAAATATTGTACATAGATTTGGAATTAAACTTAAAATTTTTATTATCGCTTAAAAGAATAATTCATGACATTTACTTTTTGAAAATGATATTATGTAAATGTATGCTATGTCTGAGGTGGTCCATTCGGAAGGTCCAATTTTGGGCGACTCGTTCGGGCAAAGCGACTGGTATTTCGCGGATAACACAAGTAATGTTGGCTTCAATTGTAGATGGCTTATTCCTGAAGATCCCCATTGAAAATAGTCTAAAGGTGTGATATCGCACGATCTAGGCGGTCAATTTACCGTAGCAAAACGTGAAATTAAGTGCTCACCAAAATGATTTATCAACAAGTCCATTGTTTCAGGCGCTGTATGGCTCGTAGCGCCGTCTTGTTGAAATCAGAGCTTACTGAGACCATGCGCTTGAATTTCAGGAAGCCCGATAACGGTTACCATTGACGGCAACATTCTAATTTGCCTTATTTTTGAAGAAATATGGACCGACGAATCGATTCGTCACGGTCGTTGCGTAATCTCAAGTTCACTACGTGCTGGATGTGGTCTAACCGGTCGAGTGTCATCTACTAATATAAACTGGGACACAAATTTTCGAATGGTATTGGTAACAGTGATTTCAGTAGATTATTCGCAATTAAGTAAATTTCTCGATTCGCACGTAAAACATTTCTCAGAGAACGCTGATTTTCATAATACAGCTGGACAATTTAAAGACGCTGTTGTGGTGTGAGTCTTTCCATGATGACTTGCCAAACTAAACTGAACAAAAATGACAAAGCAGTTTGACAGGAGTCATGCGTGATCTATCAAAAAAAACCTATTGAAAATCAAACCTCACGATGAATCACCCCTTATAAACTCTTAATCGTGTTAAAAAATGCCACTGCGTTAAAAGAACATTAAACAGCATCAAGGACGACTAGATTCAGCGAATGCGAGGAGCATGGGACGAACAAAGCTCTTAATTCCAAAGCTTTAATTCTAGCTTGCATACAAAAATTTTTGCCTTTCATGTTTGCACCATTGTCATATCTTTGGCCCTGGCAATTTGATAAAGCAAGGTTTAACTTTGAAAGCTTACCTGATACTAGCTCAGTTCATCCATACCCGGTCATCTCTTCTGTAACTTAAAATCCTAAGAAGTATTCCTTAAATTCATAGATGTTTTTGTTATGGTCAACTATTCTAACTACCAAAGTAAGCTGTTCCTTCCTAGTAATATCAGGCGTACAATCTACAATTATCGAAAACTATTTAGTTCGCTTTATCTATTTACATATTATGATTGGGTTTTCTAAATTCTCAAAATTAAAGCACAATTTTAAAATTTACTGTGAAATATATTGTACATACCATACATACGATATCAAATTCCTCATTTCATTGTCAGCCTGGAGAACAACTCAATGCGATTGAAGCCAACAACACGTTCTTTTTTACCGTCTACATCGAACACGTCTGTCTTGTTTGTTGGAACCAATATTTGGTGCAGATCCGAAATTCTGCTCCATATTAAGTTTAAGTTGTAAGTGTATTCTGTGATTTCAGCTGGAAAAACTATGGCGTTATGGCGCAGAATTTGTGACGTATGGCGTGGCATAATACAACTGCTCCAGAATCACATACAATAAAAAAGCCGTGGATATTAAGTTATGGGTTCGATGAAAGTGGGTACATATATTATTGGATGAACTGCAACTGCGTTACTATGCTGTTGAAGTTACGTACAGGGTATAGCCACAGGCACTGAAAATAGTTGTAAGCTGTTTTAGGTATTAGTGTACATTTGGTGTTTGTATTATTATTACAAGGATGGAAACTATGAAGTGTTGCCGCGTTTCGATTAGGTTAGTGGAAAAAATATTTTCTGTTAATTTTAAAATTGTTTGCGCCCGGTGCGTCTGTTCCGCTGGCTCCAATGCAAGGTTCGGATATTGATCAGCCCCTAAGAGTAGGTCTACTCGCTTTTGGTCAGGTCGAGGTATTCCGCAGACTGGGACGGAAGCTGTCCAGCTGGGTTATAAACGACGAGAGCCTGAGTAGAAATGATGTTTGGCCTTAAGTTAGAACCAATTGAAAAGTGGCATAAATGTTTAGCGGTAGTAGCTAAGGTTTTGTTAACACCAGATATTTGGACGTTCACCTGGGTTACAGGGAGTCCTAAACGTTGCTGGGCGACTTTTGATAACAACGTCATCTCAGATCCGGGATCTATAACACCTCTTAGGATGTGTGTATTGCCCTGAAAAATAATAAATACTAGAGCGGTGGCCAAAATAAACTGCTTCGACGAAGTCGAGAAGTGCAAGTTTACATTACGTGCCGAAGTCGGAGTAGTGGACTGTATGAACGGTTGATATGGAAATGGCTGTTAAAAATTTGATGAATAAATTTTATTATTTGGTATACCTGAATTTACATGTATATGAAGCAAATTGTGATGTCGTTTTTTGCAATGCTGGCACAAACAATTGTGACATAATTTATGCATTCGAACGGTCTGATCGTTAAACGGTCCGTTCGTTAAACGACGGACAAATCCGCAATGCATGATAGCTTTGGCACAGTACCTATCCAGTTTTGGATGGCTTAACGAAGTATGTATTGGTTTATTCCCTGGCCTGCGAAAGTGAAGAACCGGGAACCGATTAAGACACTGGCGGCTGTCGAATGTCACTTATCGTTTCCAAAGAAAAGTAATAACTGAATCCTACGACTAGGTGTCAATTCCGTACGATTTAAGCGCACAAAGACAATCATTGACACTTTGTTAGAATTGTTTGAGTGCTTTGTCCATTTTGGATGAAAGCTTTGGAAGTTTGAAAATGATTTTTAGCTGACTATTCACTAGTATTCTTCTGTTTTCGTACTGCGCCCGAAAGGCTTCCCATTCAGGACTGAAATTGTTGTCTATTAAGGCAAACTTCGAAACGATATTAAATGCAACTCCGCAAGTCTTTGCACAAAAGTGAAATAATTTTTGCAATGGACTCAGTCGTTTGTGATTGATAACACTGTCAAAAACATATCGCGAAAAGATGGCCACGATAAATAATTTCCGTAAAAGAGTTCACAATCACATGGAGGCAGCGAAAATGCATTTTGTGCAACGATATTATCTTGCGAAATCGAAGTCTGCGAAACACCATTGTTCTCACTATTTTCCTGAGATTCTACTTATTTTAATGCAATGGTGAGAGAACTTAGCTTATCTCAACTCGACACTAAAAATTCCAAACAAGCAATGTAAGTCTCTGAGGAGAGCTTTTACTTTGATTAACCGCAAATCGTCTTGCGACAATGACTTCATTGTGTTTTGCACACAATTCGCGGGTTTGAATCCGGTGCGAGGCAATTCTCTGGAAAAGTCTTTTCATGGAATTTGTATGTAGTCATATGTAAACCCCGTCGGCGTCAACTCTGACATGAAGGCATAACACTGATGTTGGAGTGGTTGGTGGTTGGGCTAAATGTAACGAACTAACAACTAGCACGTACTTAAGACCCACTGATTGAGGATGCACTGGCTCCAGTTTGACAACCACCTCTGTAAAAATATAGAAACCTAATACACCTGAGGAATTATAAAAAAAAGTTTGTATATGCTAACTTAACTTCAGCATACAGATCTTGGAGCTCAATTTTTCGCGCTTTGAGAAAATTTAATTTTAACGAATTTGTTGGCTGTTCCTTGCAAGCAGCGAAGTCTTCTAATAAACAATCCACGGGAAAAATAAAACGATCCATGCCCGTCATGGTGTGCCAAATGTATACGAAACAATCGGAATCCCGACGATACCGCCTATGCATATAGCAAACTGACTAAATCGTATATATACATATATACCATATATACTCTTCACGAATTTTTATTTGATATGTTTTTTACTTTATTTATGTGAAAATGTGCATTAAACAATGTACACCCTGACTGACTCGAACTGCAAATTTTTAAAATGCTATAATTTTTTTTTTTGATAAATTTTATTTTTTAGCAAAAAATGTTGGAAAATACATCAATTTTCAAATTGTATCAGTAGTTTTCAATATGTCCACCTTTGGCGCAAATAATGGCCTTCCGACGGCCGAAGAAAGCATCGCACGTAGCACGCTAGTGGCTCTGCGGAATTTTGGCCCATTCCCATCGAAGTGCTTGCTTGAGGTGGTCCAAACTTTGGTATATTTTAGTGCCTTCAAAATACCTCAGACAGAGAAATCCAACGGATTTGCATCCGGAGAATTTGCAATCCATCGAAGAAATGAAGTGTGGAACATTGTTTTTAACCAATTTTGTTTGACGCGCGCTTTATGAGACGGTGCCGAGTCTTGTTGAAATATCTACCGTCTCCGACCGAAATGATTGTTTGCCCAAGGCTTTAATACTGCCTCTAAGACAGTTTCACGGTCCAAAAAAGCGACTGGAGAGCGACCATCGGCGGACCATCGGCCCAAACCATCACCATCGTTGCTGCCTGCTTTCTGGTGGCCGTCCGAATGTGCAAATTTTCGAAGGACCTCTCTGGCAAGTTAACTCAGTCATTTTGTTTGTTAACATATTGCTCGATAACAAATGGCGACTCATCGGAAAATACCAAATTCGTGTGCTTTTTGGAACTTCAATAGCTTGAGCCCAAGCTCATTTTTCAGTATATGCTGCATCCGTTCCAGCGATATGTTGAGCTCACGAGCCATTTTTCTTCTTTTTCGACGCGGATTTCGCTCAATTCGAGCCTTCACTTTCCGAATCTGTCATGTGTCAAAATTTGAGCTCACTGTCATGAACGGTTTGGAAATTATAGCAGTCTGAAGTTGGTTGCAGTTCGAGTCAGTCAGGGTGTATAATCTTTACACGTACCTGATCGTCGGCGTGCTATGATACTGATGATGACGGATGGCTGCGTCGGTAGTGCGATGGCTCCAACTATTTTAAATAGTGTGGGTCTACTTGGATGGCACTTGGAAGTTTTCGGTGTGACGAACGGTGTATGCTTCTGATGAATACCTTTGTGTTGTTGAACGAATGATGAATTTTGCAGATAAGCTTTTGATGAAGAATAATAATTCTGATCCAGAATAATTTGATGAAGGATAATTTGATGTACAATATTTAATGTATTTGATGATGAATTTTCGATGTGGTTACGAATTTTCTGGACCAAATCCGGGTCGACTGGACCAATGTTGCGTCGAGGTCGACTTGGCGGGAACCAAGCTCGTGGCACGGGATGTTAGCACCGATGTTGACTCGGGAGGATCCTTGTTCGGGAAGCGTGATGAAAAAGCGAGTAGGAGAAAATAAAAGAGAAGTTGTGCGACTATAATGGAAATTTTAAAACCTCGTTGAGGGTTAGTAATGAAAAAGGGGCAATATGGCGATTTTTCGTCCTGAGGATACGTTAAAAAAAGAATGGCGGAAAAACTTCACGAAAACTTGAAGTTAGCTATGGTTTGCGAAATTGCAATTAAGGCAATAACGCAAGTAATAACTATTACGTTCAAGTTTCTACCACAGGTGCCGTATTTCGTACTATGAATTCTCCTTTTATCCGTGTGACGTTAGCATGCGTGAATGTATAAATGCGTATCAGGTTTTACTTTTGCTCCACTGGTAGTCTTATACGATATCGATGCCCCTTAGAGGTGCCTGAATATGATTTTTTTCATTTAGACGTCTTTTACAACAAGCGGCAATAGGTTTTCCGCTCGGCTGCAGTTCATGATAGCAAAAAGAATTGATTTCGATTTTGAGATGTACAGGGCCCAGATTCCAGCCATTGAGACAATGGAATGGTGGGATCCCTAATTTTTTCGTTCATCACCAAAAAAAAAATACGTGTCCCTTTATTTAAAAGCCCTACCAATTATTTGGTCTGTACGTAGTAAATTCTCATACTCCAAGCCTTCTCTTTTCTTGCTTGCTTGTGCGGATGCGGAGATATCTAATTAATTAGGCATTAAAGAACCTTTTGTTGATTCTACCGAAAAACGTAAAATTAGTTACTCTGGTATCATCGCTATCACTTAATAAACAAAAATTATAAAGAAAATTATTCCTCACCCATCCGTTCTGGAAGCTTAAGCCTAATACAGGTTCTAAACCCCATACTAAATTAAAAGTATGGATATTTTCAAGGACATCATCACCAAAAAAGGTACCGAAAAACCTAAGATTTAGTCTAACAAATTTAACTATGTCAATGCTGAAGTTGCTTGCTGTCTGAATGCTCCACATCATTAATTTCAACATTTTTACTTCTAGTTAATTGAAATAAAACATAGGGAAAGCATAATTGATTGTACACTTCAATCAGACATCATTAAAATACTCTACAAGAACAACAACAGTAACAAAAGTCACGACTAAAAAAATAAAGTAAAAGAATTAACTTCATAAGGATCCGCTCTGAGGGCAATGACCAACAACATCAATCCAACTCTTAGCAAGTTTTTTGGTTTTTGTTTACAAAACACAGGACGTTCACAAAACAAGTGGGGTGAGGACAATTGCTGGAAATTAAGAGTTTGCTTAAGATGATTAGTAAGTGACGTAAATTGTCATATTGACCGAAGTAATGCGTCGGAACATCCACTTGGTTCAGCACCTCCCAGTGTATTAAATGAAGCTTACAAATCTGAAACAGTTTTCAGGAGAAGTCGTGCTTTCTGAGAAACTTTCGGTTGATGCTGGAGAGATTGCTCTTATCTTGCAATCTGAGATTTTTCTAATGAGTAATGTGGGAGTTAAGATACGAATATGCGCAGTAGCGTCCTTTTTCGATTCAATCTTAAGAAAAGTACTCTTCCATCAACAATGATAGCTCTTTGATGCTTTATTTTTGTTTTTTTGGTTTTAACCAACAAAATGCCCTACAGTACAACAAAAACAATTGCGGTAGGCCTATGAGGGCGAAAGACAAATGAATGGAAGCTATTGCTTTGGCTAGACGGTTGTAGATTTATGGGCAGTGGCTAAAGTGTTAAGTGGCTTAGACTAAAAATAAATGGAGGACCCAGCAGATTTCTGCTGAAAATGGTTTTTCAGAAATGTCGGAATTGATGTACATGTTTGTAGTAGCATATGTCGTTTTTAAAAATGACGTGATAATCTGAAATATGAAATATGAAAATCGAAAGATCTAGATAGATGGTAGAGAGAACATTAAATGTTCCAATTCAAGAAGTTTGTGCAGCAAGAACACAATGATTTTCATACATCTACATATTTAGACTCATATCTGTTTGAATTCTATTTAATGGCATATACATACTAACAATTCCTTGCTCGTAGTCGTATAGCAACGTCTAAAGTCTTCTGATCTTTTATCATAAGCCCGAAGGTGTGGTCAGAAAACTCACAGGATAACAAGAAGATATCTATCATATTTTGGATTTGAATTTGGATTTTATCATTTAGCAGTAAGAGATTATGCCTTCCCTTATCTTGTTTTTATATCAATCGGGATAATGCCGCCTAAATATGAAAACTAATTTTTTTTGTTTTGATTTAAGGAAGGGTAACGAATTTCGGATGTGCACGTGGAATGTTAGGTTTCTTAATAGGCCAGTTGCAGCCCAATAATTAGCGAAGGCCCTGGAATCCCTTACACCTCAAAGGCAAGCTAATACTGTGAGGAAGCTTCAAGTCGTCTACAATCGCAAGACATCGCCAAATCCCTTTCTGATCGAGTCTCCCTTAATCTCTTACCAGGACCCAGTTTTATTCAATTCTACCTGGATAGTGGAGTTTTAAAATAGGTAGCGGCCAAGAAAGGGTCAAAGTCATCTTTTAAACCTGAAAACAATATATGGATCTACAATGCCGGGTGCATGTTACGCATTAGCCATGACTTGTATGTCTTTTCCAGCTCCGTAGGATTAAGGTGCCATGAAAATAATTGTTGAAAACTTCTGGCAAAGCGTATCAATGCATAATTTTTTCAAAGAAGGCTCAGAAAATCCTATCCTGAAAACCAATAGAAAATCTGGCACTAGCCAACGTTTAAATCTGAGCAGGATAGAGACTTGAATGACTAGAAAATGTAGAGGTAATTTCCCTAATAAATCGGCCTATAAAATGGTAATTAAATATTAAGTCGATCTTAAAAGAAAACGAGGTTATATAATATATAGTGACCTTCTGTATACTTTTCATGCCTCATAGACCTCAAAGTTGCAGCGATTGGGCGATTTCTCGATTGTGATGTTAATCTCCACACTGGCTTTCATCTGTTTTGTAGGTCTTGTTGGTTGCTCAGTCTTAGATCATTGAAAACTGTTATACAAACAGTCACTCAAACTCTCTTCAAATATTTCAAAAGCTTCACTCAAACAAACGCAAGAGACATCCTCCAGAACATAGCATGCATGTTACAAAAAAAGCTCTCTCGAGAGATTAAACTTGCTCCATGAGAGACAAAGCATTCTTAATTCTCTCCAGCTTCCAAATCTCTATTGTGGTTGAAGTTATTTACATCAAAACCTGAAAGCAGGAGCACAAAACGAAGAAATTGTAAAAAATCAGAGGGAGAAACAAATCTCATAACGACCAAACAAGTATCCTTGATGAGAAAGTATCCTGAACGTTATCATTAGATGCGTCCCGAACGCCGGATTAAACGGTCATAAAAAAATTACGGTTCGTGTAAACGTATTCGCTCGTTTTACCCGTATATACCGCAAAATTCAAACCGAAAACATCGTGTCACTTTCTTATCTGAGTAATCCTCATATACCCGCGAGCTATAAAATTTTACGACAAAACGCTTTCTTCAAAGTTTAACTTAAATTTATGCTAAATTCTCAAGGATTAACGTTTCGAATCATAATCCATCCACCACCCCCATTCTCGAACATACTCGCATGAAAGTTACATAATTAGTGCGGGAATTATTGTTTGGATTTACAAATACCCTCGGATTGGTTCTTCCTTTTCTTTTGTGTCCCTGTTTACGCGGTGTCCCTGGGTAGTCGTTTGTATTTTTTTTTTCTGTAAACATTCGTCATCAGGGTACGGACCGGTATTCAAGCCTTTCCTCCGCTGATGGTTTTTTCCATCATCTAATTGCGTTCCTTCGGATTTCTTTTTGGTTTAAGTTGCTCTTTCCGGTTGGGTGAAACGTACGCAGCCCGCCGCGCCATCCTACTAGTATCCTGGTGCGCCTTCTCGGTCTTTGCGAACGAATTATTTTAAATAGCTTTCTCTGGTGTAAGGCTGAAGTGCCAGAGTGCTAGATAGGAGATTTCCTACTTCAATGTGTACCTAGTCGTGAAGTGTAACTATATTCGTATGTCGTTTTCGTATTCGTTTTCGTATTCGTATTATACGACTTCGCATTATCCTTCTCCGTTTGGCTTTCTTTGAAGCAAAACCTTGGTGTGAAAGTGGAAGTGGAAGTGAAAGCAATTGCGGATTTGTTGAATGTACTCGTATGATACTTCAGTGCGGTAGCTCCTTTCGTTAGCCGCGTCGTGAACACAACACCCATTGTTGATGCCTTGAGTTTTCCCATCCTTTGGTACGGAACCCCAGAATTACAGAGCCTGTCTTTGGCTTAAAAAACAAAAAACAGGGGAAAAAAATAGAAAAAGTGTTACAATTCTAACCGCAGTTCCATATTGGCTTCTATTCTCCAGTCTTTACATTGCTATTACGTTCTTTATAGTGCTTAGGGTATACAACATGTACATTATGTATCTGCGACTCGAAAAAGAATAAGATTTTTGCGTCGGCCCTCTAACATAATTGTGCTACTGGTGGAAAAAATATTTATGGAGGGGAGAACAAATCTATGCCAGTGACATTCCTTTACAGGACAACAAAGAACACTACAGAAAAAAACCCAATCCGCTTCCGTTTGAAAATACTTTGACTGCTCTTTACCCGAACATTCGTCGAACACATACAATTGACTCGTTTATCTCTTACGAATCGTTGGGCTGTAATTGACGGAAGGAAATTGCCAAAAAGACGCAAATCTATTTATAATCAAATAACGAAGAATGTAGAGACCAAAAAGAAAAGGACGAACGGAGCAGAAATCAAACCTGGAACAATACGAATTCTCGTGCCCGTAATGAAATTTAAAGGACCCACCGCAAACGGAGCAAGTGACTAAAGAGCAAAAGACAATCTTTTCTATTTATTTATTTATTTTTTTTTTTGAATCAAAATGAAACAAAACTCGTATCCGTCATTTTTTTGATTTGAAGGATGATTGAGTAGCAGAAGTGCCCTAGCTTTCTGCTTGGCCCGATTTTCGAGATCTAATTTTCTACGATTCTCCCTAGCAGAAGTGAGAGTGGCGATACGACATCAGTCGACTTGGAGTACAAAGTTAAAGCAGTTTCAAGGCTTTTCGAACGCGACCAACTGTAAGGTAAGATGAAAAGAATGCATATACGAGTATGTTTGTTCGTTGAGTTTGTTGTTGTTTTTGTTGTTGTTTTTGTTGTGGTTGTGTTTTTTCGACTCTGCTTCCGAAACACCGCACGGATATTGATGAGGGAAAATTTTTCTTAAAATTTCTGCCTGCCTGCGGCTGTGGGTGGCAGCTCGGCGATGGTATTCGTATTTCGTAGACAGATTGCATATGGACCAAAGGCATGAGTTTGATGTTTTGTCGTTCTTTCGATGGTTTACTGGCGGGCGGCCCACTTATGACTGATGTTCACTCCTTAAAGAAAAACACGAAACAAAAAAAAAAAAAAAAAAAAAAAAAAAAAAAAAAAAAAAAAATGAAAGAAAAATAGAAGCAAAAGAATGAAGCAAAAATGAAAAAGAATCCCTGCCTTTGATTTATCTTTCCCTACCCGCAGTGTATCCAATTCAGTATTAGGTACCCACCTATACTTCATGTCAAGACGAAGTAAGCTCATTTTTGATGGATGTGAGTTTGCTTTGAGGTTAAGTCGGTTGATAAGGCGGCTTTCTTATGGGCTCTGGGTATTCCGGAGGACGGTAGACGGGTGAATTGTGTTTGTTTCTCGTATGAGAAAGCTGACAGGGCAAACAGGTTGCAGATTCTTTAGGTATTATATCCGTACTCGTACCTTGTTCTTGTTCTTGTTTCGATTCTTGTTCTTGCTGGCTCTTTGGGGGTATTGATTTCCTCTGTGTGTTATCTTAATTCGTACTGTTTGTATAAGCGATGTGTATTGAAGCATTAGAGACAGGGAAATGTGTTCTTAGTTGGTATTCATTTAAGCACGTTTTCACGCACATGTGAGGTTTAGATATAGGTTTCGTTTTGGGCTTATGTTTCTTCGTCTTCTTCTTTATTCTCTTGCAAATATTCTGAGGTGAATAATCTATGGGAAAGAAAACACACGACATCAAGAGGAACTGAATTTTCTTCGTCCTCCTCAACTGAAGGGTCTGTTGATGGGAGGCTTTTTGAAGTTAATTGTCTTCAAGGATAACTATATTTGCATACTTCACATCATGGGTGTTAGATATTCGAGTACTCAAATATACTCATAATTGTATTTTTAATGCATAACACCAGATGGTAATTCAGTGCTCTGAAGCATTTGTTTTTCTATTTTTTCTATTTTTTTTTCTTTTTTTCTTTTAGTGGGATGGGCTACTTTGTTGGAAGTAGTTTTTCGTCGCTTGCCGCTGTGGAAGATGTGGGATAAATGCTTGAGTTTTGATTAAAATTTAAATTTCTTCTATTTTGACATATATGTACATACGAGTATTTTATCATATTAAAGGAGTTCAGTTGATGGATCTTATTAAATCCTTATAGTTACCGGGTTTCCTTTTGTTAAAAAGCCAATCCACCTGCAATAAGACGTTTTTTCTTTAAAATTGGTTGCAAAATGACACGATTTCCAAAAGAGTAGTAAACAATAGCAGCCAAAAGAATCGGAAAATCATTTCGGAAATGTCAATTACTTATTCTTGATTACCTTCTTTAGTTTTAAACTGAATTTTGGAATTATGTGTGTGACGCGAGGAACAGTGGCGAGTAAAATTGACCATTTATAAGACTTGGATTTCAAAAAGTGTTCCTTCTTGGCCGAAGATTAGTAAGCAATGTAGTGTGTGGCTTTTGACGTGGTATCGACCAAAACAAAAGCAGACAAGTAGGATGTCCCCACACCAAAGCAAAATCGCTAAAAATAGAGAAGCGTCTCTTTGCCGAAAAAGTGCTTGCAAGTGTATTATAGGATTGTGCGGTCAATATTCGCTGTTTACTACTGCCTGCACCTTGATATGAAAAAGGGCTTACATGTCCCTACAGTGGTTTGTAGCACGACCGCATACTGTTGCTTAAAAAAGAAAAAAGTATAGACATGGGTAACTTCTTTTATTTGTGATAACTCCAAAATTGGTCAGAAAAATGTTTAAAAAAGAGAGGAGTCTCCATACCTAGAGTGTAAGATCGAATAATTTTTTCGAGCATATTAGCTGGTATCTCGCTAATAACACGTGAAATGTTGTCATCCAATTCTACAGTTGACGCTGGTTTATCGGCATAGACGAGTCATATGACATATTCTCATAAAAAATAGTCTAAAGGTGTCAAATCGCACGATTTAGCCAGCCAATTCACAGGCCGAGATGAATGGCTTACCGAACTCAATTCTCAATTGGTCCATCAATTCGCGAGAGCTACATGTCGACCAGGTCTAGCTCGTGCATATTGGGCAAAAAAAGTTCGAAATCATTAAACGATAGCGGGCGCCATTGACGGTTAAGTTGTTTTCACGGTCGTCTTTGAAAAAATACATGCAAATAATTCCGCTGGACCGTAAACCGCGCCAAAAAAATGCATTTTTCCGGGTACATTGGCTGTTCTTGTGTTTCCTGAGTTTGCTCATCAGACCAAATGTGGCAGTTATGTTTATTAATATACCCATTCAACCAGAAATGATTTTCGTCGCTGCAGACAATTCTTTAATAAAAAAGCGGATCTTTCTCCAGTTTTTCTAAGAGACACTTACCGAAAATTCAACTCTATGACAAGTCGTTCGGATTCTGTTCTTGCACGAAATGTGTTTTGTAAGATTTAAGATCTTTGCGTAAAATCTTAGACGTAGTCTAAGAGTAACAATCCCAATTGCTGCGAACCGCGACGAATGGACAAATCACGGTCTTCGTTAACACTAGCGGATACAACAATAATATTTTCCTCTGTATGCACTCTATGCATATGCATATGTAAAATTTTGTCACTATGGTTTGAATTGCTTGCTCAGTACAAATACGAATATTGATAATAAAATTCAATAAATTGTTATCGTTGTTTAGGTATAAGTCTTTCCATGATGAAATGGCAATGCTAACTAAGCATGTTTGATTTTGTCACGAATCACACGTAAGCTGTCAAAAATAGAACACTGCAAAACTAAATCACATAAAAATCACCCTATATATACTGTGTCAGAGAAAAACAGAAAGAAGTAAATCTTCACTTAACTTGTCAGAAAAATGGACTAATGGTTTGCAAGACCGTAGGTCTTTGCGGCAATTTCTATGGATGGTAAGGAAAATGATGCACTGTATCAATATACGAACTCGATGGGGAGCGTAGCGGGAGTTTACTGGCGCAGTGCAGTCCAAGAGATTGTGTATCGGGCAATGGTACAACATGAAGTCTTTCTCAGCGGAATTCGTAAGCCAAAACGTAATAGCAGATGAAGACAGACTTCAAATCTGACAAATATAAATGAAAGCGTTATCTTTTTATCATTATCATTAATAAAAAGATAAAAAAAAAAAATAAATAAAAATTAGGCAGTCTTTTTTACAATTTCGTTTTAGTAACATACTCGTAAACGAAAATATTCTCTTATATGCACAATATAAAAATTTTGAATTTTCTTTGGTTTAATTAAATTAAACAGTCATACATATGTTATGGTATTTTTTTTTTAAAAAAAGTCAAGAGAAAATATAACAGCGCTGTTTTTTTATCAGCTGTATGTAACACATGGGCTGAATTTTTGCAAAATTCAACTTTATTTATCAATATAGTTGCCTTTGAGGGCGTCACACTGATTGAAATGATTTTTCAATCTTTCGATACCAGTTTTGTAGTACGATTTCGGTTTAGCCTCAAAATAGGCCTTTGTTTCGGCGATTACTTCTTCATCGGTCTTAAATCTCTTTCCGGCGAGCATTCTTTTAAGGTCTGCGAACAGGAAAAAGTCATATGAATTCAAATTGTGTATCCCAAAATACGGACGCAATAACCTTGCCAGCCGACTGTTGAGTTTTTTGTCGTTTTGGACGAGGTTCGTCGCCTGCTCGCCACTCAGCTGACTTCCGACTTGACTCTGGTGTGAAGTGATGGAGCCAAGTTTCATCCATTGTCACATACCGACGCAAAAATTCGGCATGTCCAAATATTCGTGTATGATATATCCAACACGCGAAATTGCTTTGAATCCATTTTTTTCACAATAACAAAAGTTGCTTCACTCACAACACTATATCTCTAGAACAAATCGTTCTGTCAAATTTATACACGCATCTTTTGAAGGTTGGTACTAACTGAAAATGGTATGAATTTAATTCAAGTGGTGCCCTCTCTTAGAAACGGACATTTCAGCCCATGTATTAAGTATGTTATTTTCTTCACTTAAATTACTTATAAATATAATACAAAAACAGATCCAAATAAAAATTCAATCTTTTAAGAATAACAAAATAAAGTAAGAAATAAGAAATAAATAAATAATTCTGCTGGCATTCGATATTTTATACTACTGAGTTTAAATAGCGTTGAATGACACTTCAAAAGGAATAATACAATAAGTTAAGGTGGGGTGTTGAACAGAAAATAGAGAAAAAACAAAACACATTTCAGTAATTTAATTCATTTAACATGATATCAATTTTTTATCACTTCATAAAGGGTCCTCAATTTTTGTAATCAATATACTAATGTCAAAGTTAGATCAAAATTGTAGAAGTAAGAGAGTCTAAACTACAATAATCTTGAGAGAACAGTCAATTTTGTACGCGCTTAAGAAAACATTTGGACATGTGAACACATCTGATTTCCTCCGAGAGGACATTAAATAACCGATTACATACACCCTGACTGACTCGAACTACAACCAACTTCAGACTGCTATAATTTTCAAACTGTTCATTACTGTGAGCTAAAATGTTGACACATGACATATAATTTTATTATTTACAAGCCCTTTAAACGATTTGCGTCTCAGTTGTGTTGAAAAATGTTTATCGTGATATTGTGATTGCTTTATATTTGGCTGGAAAACCACAAGTAGCTATCGTTAGAGCCGTCCAGCATCTCAACGTGAATAAATAATTTGCGTCTCGTACCATAGCTCGTTACCGTGATACTAGCAGCGGTGCAAAACACCATTCAGGTGGACATAAAAAAACAGCAACATCGGCAGAAACGGTTCGGAAAGCGAAAGCTCGAATTGACTGAAATCCGCGTCAAATTGGAAGAAAAATGGCTCGTGAGCTCAACATATCGTTAGAACGGATGCAAATGAGCTTGGGCTCAAGCCATTGAAGTTCCAAAAAGTACACGATTTTTTATCGCAACAGAAAAAAGTTAGAGTCGAAAAAGCGAAGGAGTTGCTACCTTTGCACGAAAGTGGTGAGTTGCCGAAATAGGTTTTTTCGGATGAGTTGCCATTTGTTATCGAGAAATATGTCAACAAACAAAATGACCGAGCTTACTTGCCAGAGAGGTCCTTCGAAAATGTACACATTCGGACGGCCACCAGAAAGCAGACAGTACCGATGGTGATGGTTTGGGCCGCCATAACCGCCGATGGTCGCTCTCCGCTCGTATATTTTGAACCGTGGCGTCAAAATTAATGCGATCATATACCGTGAAACTGTCTTAGAGGCAGTATTGAAGCCGTGGGCAAACAATTATTTCGTGGACAATGCAACAAGTCTCGGCACCAACTCGCAAAGCGTGCGTCAACCAAGATTGGTTAAAAACAATGTTCCATACTTCATTTTTTGGACACAATGGATTTCAAATTCTCTGGATGCAAATCCGTTGGATTTCTCTGTCTGGAGTATTTTGAAGGCGAAGGTTGGCACCAAAGTTTGGACCACCTCAAACAAGCACTTCGCCGGGCATGGGCCAAAATACCGCAGGGCCACTTGCGTGCAGCGTGCGATGCTTCGGTCGTCTCAAGGCCATTATTCGCGCCAAATGTGGACATCTTCATAACTACTGATACAATTTGAAACTTGGAAAATACATTTTTTGCTTTAGCACAATAAAATTTATCAAAAAATAAAAAAAAATTATAGCATTTTAAAAAGTTGCAGTTCGAGTCAGTCACCCTGTATAACGGAATAAGAATTTATATATATATTAAACGAATTATTATTATATGTATTATACGAAAGTTTCGGTAACCAGACTTCATAAAGAAAAACTAGGTTGCCTACACGGCTTACGACAAATCTTTCGGGCAAAATTCTTTTGCACAACTAGCAATGGCTGAATTTTGTTTTGATAGCCACCTCCCCAGCAATTTATACCGTATTGCAGCTTAGAATTAAGAAATCCATAATAAATTGTGGTTAGGAGCTTAGTTGAACGTATATAAACAATATTACGGAGGTAATAAAAATGTGTGGAGATAAAGTACTTCTTCAGTGCAGTAGCGTGAGATGAAAATTTCATATTAGAGTCAAGTAAGAGTCCGAGGTACATAAATTCGTCTACATTCTCTATCGAAAAACAATCTTCACTACAATTTTTACTAGCACAAAATAATTGACCAAACACACTGGTTGCACATTTACATTGATACAAATGAAATTTTTTGCAATTCGGTGCATGAAAATAAACATTCCATCCGGTTTTGGATTAATGAACGGAAATAAATTAAAGAACATTGATTTAGTCTATGGACTTATTACAAGTTTGTGTTTAGCGAAGCATTGTCTTAGAGTATGTACATCGCAATTTATGTTAACATTAAGATCTAAGGGACTGTTGACGCCATACTATAACCCAACATCGTCAGCTGTAGGTAAGGCTTTTAGATCGAGGTGAAAGAGTGAGTTGATATAAATTAAAAATAAAATGGTACCTAGGACTGAACCTTGTGGTACCCAAAGCCTGATTATTTGCACATCACTTCTCATCTCATTCAACTTTACTGTCTGTGATCTATTATTCAGATATGAGTTAAACCATTCAAGCATGAAGCCACGTACACCTGCATATTACTCTTTATATGTATGCTATAAATGCACATAAAAATAAATTTCTTGCTTCCAATACTATACTATACTATACAATGCGATACTTTTATCATATCCTTCAAATACTTCAAACTGTCCTTAATAAAAATAGCCACATCTCCAGCTGCGTATGAATTATGGCAAGTATGGTAAAAATGAGATCCCAGTACATCATACAGCTCTTTATCCTTGTCAAATATAGTATCTATATTTCAGATAGGAATATTAGATCATTTACCCATTAGTAAACAACTCTAAATGGGATACGATAAAGAATAAATCAAAATTCTTCCGAATGATGTGTATGTTTTGATGAATTATTAAAAAAAAAGTGTACTTGAGATTGTTTGAATGTAATATAATGCAGATCTAAATATCTCTTTATCATATTTACGAAATTGAATGTTATATTCAAAGCTAATATCTGCAATTGGAATAACATTATGAATATCAGTATACGAGTACATTTACTTACAGGTAAACTGCAAAATTAAGTTTAAAGTAATACAAATTTACCCAGGTTTTCTGAATCTTCGAAGGAGCTAATTTTTAATGTTTTTTTCTTCTGTTTTTCCTATTACAATTACGTCTTCATTTATCAACAAAAAATAAATTATTTTTAATTAATTTAGATTGGTTAAATAGCGATCGATTGCAGTTTGTCATTAATAAAAATAAGTAGGGTGATTTTTGTATTTTATAAAAGGCAGATCAACTTCGACAATCCTAGATAAATTCGATAAATCGATGTTATCGCAACTGATAACTGATATCGCCTTTGATAACATATCCAATTAATTGATCCTCTTTAAATTGCCTGCTCTTGAGCCACTTTTATTAAAATGGATTTCTTTTTACCTGATAAACGGTTATTATAATGTTCGGTTTAGATCCGCCCTATCTGTTTCTTTCCTGGCCTCATCTGGAGTTCCACAAGGCAGGCATCTTGGTCCTCTTCTCTTCATTCTTACTATAAATGATCAGATCAGATGGTCATTAAACACTCGTCCCTCTTCTGTTACGCTGCTGACACAAGTTTTGTTAAAACTATTTCTTGTCCCTATCACTCTGCCCTTCTTCAAGAAGAACTTGCTTGTTTTTTAATCGGTTGCCTCAAAAACTGCCTAGAATCTAATATAGCCTAATGTCAGTCTATTACATTCTTACTTAAATGCAACCGGTCTTTTTCTCGATTTTATTCTCTGTGTGGTCAACCAATTGCTCTAGTTCGGTTTTTTCATGACCTCGGCATATTAATCCATACTCGCGCGCACATCAATAAAAGATGATCCTTAAAACCAACTCATCACTTGGATTTATTAAACGGCGGTCCAAGGAATTTTCCAACAAGTATGTAACCAGATCTCTCTATATTACCTTTGTTCGCCCCCTGCTTGAGTATGTCAGTCAAGCTTGGTCGCCCTTTTACCGAGTTCATGTTTCCCGAGCGTTTTCAACGTCGATTCCTCCGATTTTCTCTCCGTGATCTGCCTTATAACGACCCTTTAATCTGCAATCTTCTCAATATGTAATCGTTAGAAGAACGTCGGAATATTTCTGACATTGTTTTCATTCGTCGACTGCTCTCAGTTTCCATCAACTGCGCATCCTTTTTCAACTCTATTTCCTTCACACCAATCCACGTAATCTATGTTACGTTGTCCCCGTCTCTTCTATCTACTGGTCCACCGCACCTCCTATGGACCCAACAAACCAATTACCCGTATGCTCGGAAAGTTCAAACCTTTCCGTTTTTGATTTCAACCTGAGCTGAGAAGTTACATTCAGCTGGTATTAAGCCAAATGAATGGGAGCCTCAGTCCTCACCAAAATTAAAAAATCTTAATATCCCAAAACACTTATGTTAAAATTAGTTTTCCTCTTTTTGTCTATTATCATCTGCTTTACTTTTAAGTTTTTGAATTTGATGCAAAGGACACTTAATGGTTTTGCAAATGTACTTATGTACGAGTATGTACAAAGATGTTGATTTATAATTTAGTTTTCTTAAAATGTTCTTGTTTTCATTTCCTTCTATCTCATATAAAACTTTTTGATTTATTATTAGCTTGCAAATTCTCAACGAGATTGTGATCGGAAAATTGAGCGTCTGTATGACCTCAACCCTACTACACCAAAACCACTGCTTAACGATTCAACTGGTACGTTTTGGGAATTTTGACCTCGGCATATGGCAGCATGATGTTTTGCAGTATATCCTTGTATGAGTGCTGGTTAGTTCTAGTCTCTATAAAATACCATATATCAGAACAACAGCATATAGGGAAAACTTTATTAAGCCCTGATGCTAGCTTCACATGTTTTATAGTTTTTGCTTTGAATCAAGGATCACATTCAAGTTTCCCTAATGAAACCGCTTGCTTTATTTGCGGATAATCCAGCAGTTTCACTTCGAATGTCAGCCTTAAAATTTCTGACTTGTTGGAATTGATCAAAGGAAAGAATCTAAAGGTATTAAATCGTACATGCAGGTCTGCCAATTAAATAGGGTCATTTCTGGTTATAACACTAACACCAATCTTCGTTTTAAAAAAGTCGATTGTGATATCCGTCGTGTGGTAAGTATCGCCGTCCTGATAAAACTACATACGCTCCAAGCTGCCCAGTTCCAATTTATAGTAAAAAAAAAGGTTAACATGAAGAGATAGCGGTCCTCATTGACTACAAAAATTAAGCGCATCCAATGAAAAACGAAAGTATAAAAACGAACCGTTTAACTTTATTAAAAACTAATTTAAATTTAAGAAGAATAATATAATATTTTAGCTTAAAGATCGCGAAACATAAATGTAGCAAACGTGTGCATGGGCAGTTTAACTGAAGGAAAAGAAGGGAGAATGCAAGTGTTGATAGACAGCAACATATTGTACGTGCTCTGATGTGACACGGCGCGCTGTTAGTTTAAGTTCTGCCATCCTTTTACGAATCTCCTTGATGAATTCAGTCTGACTTTGTGTACCATTTTCTTCCAGAAAAAATTCTCCTGGGAGACGCAGAGTTGTTCCCAAAATAAGTTATGCAGCTGAAGTTTTTAATAGAACATCAGATACTAAGCAAAACCCTTGATAAAACATCACACCCATCCTGTCTCTTGTGAAATAATATCGTCATTTTGAGTGTGCAATGAAAACATTCTACCATCCTATCGCTTGGGGGTGGTAAGGTGTAGTTTTTAGATGTGACAGTGTAATGTATTGTAATTCATATGGATGAGCCATAATGTATGACTCATAAGACCCTTTGCTTGTCGGTTGTGGCTCGTGCCTGGTTTGATCAGGGTTTTAAAGCGCTCATCATCCACAGTGATTCGCCGTTCACAAAAAAAAACTCCTTCAGCGTAAAAACATACTCGTAGCATACAGTGACTTTGAGAGGATGTAATTGCTTTTAGTGCATTACTCGCAGATTTTTAATGTCCCAGATCCGCAAATTTTGTTTGTTCACGTATCTATGTACATAGCTGAAAATTGGTCTTGTCAATATGCTATATTGCTTATTCACAGAAATTCTAACTGTTTGCGTCTAAAATGTCAAAAGCGATTTGACATTCAACGCCATAAGTCATACACTGACCCTACAATCCGTTGAATGGAGATCGCTCGTAATATTGAATAATGACGAAATCGGTGCAGTTCTTCACCGTTTGCTTGCTCTCGTGCCAGATCGGTTAGCTAGAATTAAATTTCCTGATGAAATAGCTATGCTAATATTAATTGAATCTTTTAAGTTATATTTTATATATAATATAATACATTTTGCTAACTCAGAATTCATTTGAATTCAATGCTACATAGGTACATATGTGACTTGTCGTGTTCGAATTTATATATATATACGAGGGCGCTCCCAGACATGGCGGTAGTTGTTTGAAAATATGACTGTATTGGAAAGTACGCAGTCTATAAAGCATAGCGCCAAGTTGTTTAGTATTTGTTTGGCAGCCATCAATAATGAACGTTGTCAGTGAACTTGTGAAAATGGAGAAAATTGGTCATCGTTAGGTGATACAATACTTTCATTTGAAAGGCCTCAGCCCAACCAATATAATAGCTGAACTGGATTCTACTCTGGGTGAGTCTGCTTCTTCGTTTACAACAGTAAATATTTGGGCTGCTGAGTTTAAACGAGGCCGTACGAGCATCGCAGTGGTCGACCAAATGAGGTGACGACTTCAGAAGAAAATCCACAAAGCGGTACTGGATGATCGTCGACTGAAAGTGCGCGACCTAGCAGACATTATAGGCATTTCAAAAAGTGCGGTACATCGCATATTATTTAAAAATTTGGACATGAGAAAGCTGTGTGCAAGATGGGTGCCGCGTTTGCTCACACTCGAGCATAAATAGTGTCGTTATTGTAATGGCCAAAATTAATGAATTAAAGCTTGAATTGCTACCTCGTGCACCCTATTCGCCAGATTTAGCCCTCTCGGATTATTTTCTGTTCCCAAATTTGAAATCGATACCAGTACTACCAGATTTTTATTTAAGAACTATACTCGTACATTGTTTTTTCTTAATTGTGGTGCGTTCACAATTAATACCAATTTAATACCATTTAATCATGATTCAGTACTCTCAAATGAACAAATTATTTACAAATTATTGGGTATATATTTTCAAAATTTGAAAGTTTATTTAAGAAAAACATGTACAATAGCATTATTCAAAGTATTGCCCATCTAAAGCTACGATTTTTTCCCATCTTTCTTTCAATTTGTGGATCCCATCCCAAAAGAATTGCGCCGGCTTGGCAGCCAAGAATGAATCAAGCCAATTTTTGATATTCTGCTCTGATGTGAACCGTATTTAAGTGAGGACGTTCTGCATCGACCGGAACAAATGGTAGTCAGAAGGGGCAAGGTCTGGGCGGGTGGGGTAAGACTTTCCATCCACTGTTTTCCAAATAGTTCTTAACCGGAATAGTAACGTGGGGCCGAGCGTTGTCATGATGGAAAATTATTGCCTCGGGTCTGGTCACATATTCCGGGCGTTTTTCGGCTACTGCTCTCTGCAAACGAATTAATTGTGTTCGGTAGCGTTTCATAGTTTCACACAGTTTTAGCAGCTCATAATACAGTACACCCATCTGATCCCACTAAATACAGAGAATTACCTTCGCGCCATGGATATTCGGCTTTGCCGTTGATTTGGCTGGTTGGCTGGGTTTCACATATGATTTTTTGCGCTTGGGGTTGTCGTAATGGATCCATTTTCATCACCAGTAACAATCCGATGCAAAAATGACTTCCTTTTGCGACGTTCCCTCAGCTAGCGCATGTTCACCATAAATAATGAAGAAGAACTCCCCGCAAAAACACTTTTTCAGGCACAAAGTTCTACATATTTGAGTGAAAAAAAATTATTGTTGTTTACGCTTCAAATGAATGACATATACTGAAATGCATACAATGACAGTAGCTTTCCAACGCATGTTCTAATGGAATATTAATACAAGTTACGCCATCTCTTAGCAAACCGCGCGAATTTATAGACCAATATTAAAAATTATAAACACGCTGTTCGCGTGAATTGAGCATCGCTCAAACAACATTGTGGCGAATTTTGCAAATTTTGCGATCTCAGCCTAGTACTAAAGCTAGATGAACAATTGAAGCGTCAAATTTTCTTAAATTGGTCCCTGGAAATGTGTACAACCGATTCGGACTTTCATCGCAAGGTCATCTTTAGCGATAAAGCTCATTTCTGGCTAAATGGCTTTGTCAACAGGCAAAATAGGAGCTATTGAACGGCTGCAAGCCCACATGTGCTTTATGAGATTCCATTAAATTGGGCCGTAATTTATCACTGGTGATAATGGCCGCCACATTACAATGGGACAGATTGGAACAACGTTCATTTTGGACGTAATTGCGTAATTGCGGGCCAAACAATCGAGTTATTTAAGTCAAAGTCTGGTAAGTGTATTACCACAAGAAATCAGTTATCTGGCTGACAGGATTTTGTCGATGGCATTCACATTTTTAGAACTAGCACCGCAGATGAAATAGCGCTGAGAAGTGGCGTAACAAAAATTAGGTTATGTGACACTTGTAGAGCTTCTTCTCCAAAATCAACTATTGATTGGAAGTGGACAAATAATTTATTTGGCCACGCTAATATTCTTAATACATTAGAAATCTTCTTTTATATAGATGGATCCAAAACTGATAGTGGGTATGGTGGTTGTGTTTTCTCATATAAGCTTAACCTAAGCCTCTCCTTCCATCTTTTAAATTTCAGGTGAAAATTTTAGCGATTAAAGAAGCTTTGTCATGGCTGCAGAAAAACGCAATATATGCAAAGGATATCCGCATCTTATCAGATATTCAGGCCGCTATCAAGTTTCTGAACTCGGTCGCATTAAATTCTAAAACCGCTCTTGAATGTTCATAATTTCTTTTGGAGAGGGCAGACCAGTTCAATCTTCACCGTTGTTGGGTGCCAGGATACAGAGACATTCCATGGAATTGTAGCTGACGAACTCGCCATTGAAACATTGGAACCACTCTACCTATTCTACTAAAAGATAGCATATGTATACTAATCGCTACGTGCAAATCAATATTAAAGCTAGATGCTAATAAAAGCACAGACCTTCGCTGAACTGTTGGACTAACATGTCTCGCGACCAAACAGATCTGTCCAATGCTGGATCTGAATATAAATAGGAAATATCTCAGCGCCATTATAGGTGTTATCACTGGAAAATGCCTTATAGTCATGCATTCAAGAAGGCTTGGCGCCTTCACAAACTTTTTCTGTAGAAGATGCATAAACGGGGAGGAAGAGGAGACAGATGAGACAGATCCATGTGGCATCACAATGGGTCAATAGGCTTAAGTGGGTTGGTCTTTCCAAAAGCTGCTTTTACCTACCATACCTAACTACAGAATAGCATACGAGTATGTTTATATTTAAATTTTCAAAAACTGAAATTCGTATTGATTTCCATAGTGTAGTTTTTTTTTTTTTTTAACGGCAGCAATACCTGGCGAACGAAAGAAGGGGATTATGCAGGTAAATTCAAGAGGTACAACAGAGGTAATAAGCACACTGAAATTATCAGTATCAATTCCAAAATATTGTTTTTTTTATAGAAACTGTACCTGCCATCAAGAATCCCCACTTCGAAATCAAGCATAGATTGTTCAGTTGTTGACTTTTCAATGTGCAAATAGCTTCTTTTTGTGCTAACATCAAACTTTCAGCAGTGTGAATCATCATTTGAAAGGAAATTGTTCTGGATCCTTCACCCTCATAATATTATAGTCTGCGTTGTAAGCTTGGCTTACATCATAACTGAAACAGCTTATTCCCCTAAAATCTGTACAATGCGTTTTTCATTATATTGTACCATATATTAAGTCTAATACAATTTTTTATATTGAGATACACTTTGCTGCGAATCCAAGATGCTAAGTAGACACCTTTTTTCTTATAATTTCGGTCGATCCGAGCTCCCTCAAAGGATGTCTCCGAGCGTCCTCACTGTTTTACGGGAATGTGTACATGGATTTCAAAAGCCATTCTAAATTTTTTCTTTGAACCAATATTGTTTTTGATTAGCTTGTAACCATTTTTCTTTGAATCCTTCAGAAGATATGGAAATTTTATAGTTATGTTCATTCAACTTTACTTCAGGACCATTGGTTTGGTTTTGAAAGTATTCTTTAAAAAATTTAATTCTTCCTTCAAATTTTTTACCCTGATGTCTTTATTATTCCAATAAATCCATTCTTTTAAGAAGCGATTCCTTTGAATGTGAACCTACAGCAAAATCAGGTATATGAATGAATATTCCAACAAGATTGGAGGGTATAATGTGTGTAAATGTAAGAATTTCGGTGTAGAAGCATGTAGAAATGTACTTTGACGGGAAGCATTTAAAATGGAACTTTAATTTGAAATAAGTTTACATATGTGTTTTCCAAAAATCATGAGAAATAGTTGACTTAAATAACATAAATTACAGCATTTGAAATATTAAGTACATACATGGGTCTATTAATTTCATGTTAAATTGACATTTTCACGTGATTTACACAGGAATTACGAATTTGTCACTCCTTAAATACACCTGGAAGGTAGAACCCTTGTTTCGATTTAACTTAACGTCAGAAACTAGTTGCAATCAATTAAATTCTTGGCGAAAATAATTTACTTGAATGTAATATAATGGAATAACAACAATGCTAACACAACATGTTCATTTTATTTTTTGAGTTTTTGTCAGTTTTGGTATATGGGCTGCCTCAGTATTCATCGTGCGATGCTGTTCACTTTCGATTTTCAATAAAAAATCTGTATGTATCTGCTGTATATATGCTATATACGATATCTGTAGCAATGATTTGTCTGTTTTTATTCGAACATATACATAAAACGCTTCACGTTTCCATATTCACATGGCTTAAACTTCTCAGCCGTAATTATTATAAATAGTTTTCTTGAGTCGGTTAGTCCATTAATCGTTTGGTGAAGTGCGCCACCGATGCTATTATCTGACGCATCGACTTTCTTACTTAAGGTGGCGTTACAGTGTGTAGTGGACATGGGCTTAAGCCAACAAGCGTATCCAGCTAGCGCAATCTTTAACTAAGTTAGGTGGGGCTATTTGCGTGCGCCACTTCAATCGCTGTCTTCTTTTACTGGGCTGTCCTTCTGGAGCGGAATCGAAGATTTTTCTGATCGAAGTATTGGTGTCCATCCGGTCTACAGGACACAGCTACCTCAGTCGTTGAGCCTTCACTCTTCTGGCTAAGTCGATGTCGCTGTACAGAGTCGATGTCGGTGTACAGCTCGTCGTTGTCTCTCCTCCTCCGCGTACAGTAAGTACAGACAGGACCGAAAATCACCCAAAGCAGCCAAGAGAACCCATCCATTTTTGATATCAGGACTAAGATTATTTCGGTCTTACATAGGGTCATTTTTATTATATTTGAGAGAGGGCTTCGTTAATCAATTGCTTTCTTAGCCCCAAGAAACAGCGATTGGCAAGTGTTATTCCTCGTTTGATCTCAGTGCTGGTGTCGTTGTCTGAATTGATTGTCTGAAATCCTTAGCAACTTCAAAGTTATATCTGTTGTGTTCGCGCGTGAGTTTTGCACTATTTTTTCAAGAATGAAAGAGGCGACGCTTCCATTTTGAGGTTAAAAGGATCCATTCTGCCTGACAGCGATACTTGGTTCGTCATTGCCGTTGTGCAGTCTACAGTACTACTATGTTCCCTTGTTCGTCTCTACAGGCTTCGGTTCTGGGCATGTTTTTTTTAACTTTTGGTGACACATCCGAATCTCGTTTTTGGAGCAGTATCTCTCAATTTCCACGTCTCTCGTCTTTTGCTTATTGAGCCGGTGAGCTGCTCTAGTCCTTTTATGCAGCATCGGTTTGTATGCATCTTGCTTAGTTGCATGTATTTGCGGGAACTCGTCGTAAAACCAGATGTTTCGTTATGGCCAAGTGATACCCTGAACATCAGAAGCGGCATCTCTGATGCCTTTTCGGCAATGTTGTCATTAGTCTTCGATACTTGATGCCGGCGACATAGGACCTCTTATGATGCCTCGATCGGAATTTAACCTGGCGATCTCCGTCCTTCGTAAAACTTCCTTACAGTATTAGTTTGCCTTTGTGATATTCAGGATATCAGCAACCTTACCTTGACTACACCAAGGTAATGGTACGAATCGATGTTGGCCTCTCGGGACGTTCAGGCATCCATAATACTTTAGGAGTGTATTCCGTCAATGGCAATGTGGCCAATCTGGTTGACGGTTAATTGACTAAGAGTTCCTTAGGTCCCCTTATGAATATCGAGATGCGGGAACAATAACGGTTAGGTCGAAAGGTCACTATGATATCCGATTCGTCGATGGGGATTTGATTGAATAACTTCTACAGATCTATCGTTGAAAATGCGATACGAGTATGCTTTTCTCGTACAATATATATGTGAATTCTTGGATAAATGTTATTGGGTATCGGTCGGGAACAGTAATCGTTTTCAAACCCTGGCAATCCGTACACTGTCTCCATTCAACATTTTCGGTCTTCACGAAATGTATGGTAATGCACTGGCCCTTTCACTTTTCAATGGTCTCTAAATCCCATTAAAAACCGAATTTCTCTAAGCGCTGCTTCCTGTATGTGTGGTTGTAAATAGCGATAACGGAAAAAACTGGCTGCCCATTGCCACAACGAATCACCACATGAACGTCTTGTTATTAACTAGCATAGTAATAAAATATCGTCTTAATAACGACCGATTCTTTAAAGGCATTCTTGCGATTAAGCCCTTATATTCGCAAACATGTCTCAATTACACGGGGGACACTTTTCTGTAGGGTTTAAATTGCTCGATGAGTGTTAGTGTAAACCTTCGATTTAAGGTACTGCCACAAAAAGGATACATGGTTTGGCGAGCTGGTCATACTTGTTAATGAATTTAATTAATTTGTTAGAAATATTGCCCTCAACTGACACTGGGGAATAGAGTTCTGTTTTTGTAGTCGCCAATACAATACATCAGTCACTAGTTCTCCCTGATTAACAAAATAAGTATTAACTATTCACGAGGGATAACTATGGTATAATGAGTATAGGGTTAACTAAAACGAGTACATTTGAAATTGACAAGTTTCCTCAAGCAGTAGGCCAGATTTTTAGACTTTAAAAGCTGGTGTATAAATGACAAATAAAAAAAAAAATGCAATAGCTAAATGGTAATAAATTTGAATTGTGTGGAAAGGGGTTTTATTCAGTGCTAATATGTGTGTTGTAATGAAGTGTAAACGATGGAAATCGATCTCAGTGTATGTAGCTTTGAGAGATAATTTCAACAACATATTAAGCGAATTTCAATATTGAAACCTCTCCAGAAATCCCTGATATTAAGTAAAATTCTTAAAGGATAACGAGATTGGTCTATTGTCGTTGGTCTATTTGCGGCAAATCATCTGCAGATTGTATCTCATATCAACTTGATTCATTTAAATAATTGCATACAAATAATTTTTTGAGGGTAAGAAACTAGTAAAGTTACTGGAAAATTTCAAATTCATATTCTGAAGTATTTTGTGTGTCGGAAACAAGGCAAATTTCCTATTCACATTCCGAAGCATTTCATGTGTCGAACACAGGGTTATAAGGAGATTGAAGATCTTTTTTTTAAAAAGCCCTATCGATTTAGGGCGAAGGTGTACGTACAATGTGAAAGAACAAAATCGTAACTATCAAGTTTAAGAAATTAGAATTACGGAAGCTGTTGTTCCTTTAAAGATAGCAGAGAATATTATAATTATTTTTAGATCTGCAGATGAGCGGTTTGACTGGTTTAAAGTAAACATAATGAGGTTTGTAAATTTGTATTTGTTGTATTTATAAAAATTTATACATCAAACACTTGTCAAAGTGTGGTGCTCCCATTACTCCGATTTGAGTTCTATTTTTTTGTTAGGTTGGTACATCTGTACCTTAACATTTGCAAAAATGACGTAGCCAAGAGTACATCTCTGTGTGTGTTGGCGATTTTTTACAATTTTAGAAATGGATTTAAATTTGGAACAACAAACTTGTATTAAATTTTGCGTAAAAAATGGACTTACAACAGTGCGCGAACGTTGGAAATGTTGGAAAAATGTTTCGGCAACGAATCTTTAAAGAAAAGAATCTGAATCCGATCCCACATTCATCAAAAGGATCATTACTTGAGACGAGACTTGTGTTTACAAGTACGACACGCAATCCAGACATTAGGTAAGTGAATGGCGTTCACCAAATGAGCCGAGACCAAAAAAACCACGTCGTTTTCAGTCAAAAAAGAAGGCATTGCTCACGGTTTTCATGGATTACAACGTTGTAGTGCATCATGAATTTTTACCAGAAGGCCAGACAGTAAACAAAAAGTATTATTTAGGCGTTATGAGACGTTTGCGTGAAGCAATTTGCCGAAAGAGACCAGAATTGTACGCAGAAAGGTAGTGGGCTTTGCACCATGATAACGCCATCATTATTTGTAATTTTTTGACGAAAAATGCAACAAATAATACCATCCAACAGCCACCGAATTCGGTGGAAAAATCGCATGAGGCACTGAGGGACATACCGAAAACCGAATATAAAAAATGTTTCGAGGATTGGATCAAGCGCTAGAATAAGTTTGCTGTAGTCGATGGGAATTCTTATCATCACAGGTCACAGATAAAATATCTTCGATCAACATGATACGAGTATTATATCTACAAAGTTCCTGACTATCTCAAAGTTACAGTTATTTTGATATTCTGTTTGATTCGTCGATGTTATATGTCCGTTATTAGCAGCTTACGTACGTTATACTTAGTTTTGCCCGCATTAACACATTTTTGCCGCTTCTGTTCTAATACTTACACATGTACCAGCGACATCTTGCTGAGTTCTGCCGATGATATCAGTGACTAATGGCATTTATGGGAGTTATCGTCAACTTCTCAAAATCCTTTTTTGATATTAAAGGTTTTGAATAAATTATTTCCCACCTTCATGGAGCAATAAACATACTCCATCGTCATTCTTCACAACTTGACATGTTTGATAGGAATACCAAGAGCATGGTTCTGCATAGTTCGTCTGTTCTCGTATGTACATATCGACTATTTCTAGTTTTTTTTTTTTTTTTTTTTTGTTTTTAAGGATCTGCTGTAATGTAAATACTTGGTCGATTGTGGACTTACTGAGCCTAAAATCGCACCAATAGTGGCCAAGCAGATCGTTAAAAAATAGCTTCAGGCGTTTAAGCAAGACGACAATATAAGATCTTAAATGCGATGTTAAGTAGAGTAATACTCTTTAGTTGATGCAATTAAGAGCGTCCGTTCTTCAGTCCTTCTGACCACCAAATCTTGGAAATGAGTTAGCGCAGTGTAAGCAAATAGAATTTTATTATACCAAGCACAGTGAGAAAAATACATTGCTAAAAGTAACTTTTAACGCGTCGAATTTCTTGGTATATGTATTTTTACTCAGAAATTAATTTGCACAATTGATATTAATAAAACGATTATTTATACGAGAAAGATAATAATTAGATTAAAATTTTAATAAAGTGATGACAGAATGTTTATTACTGCATAAAAGCATATTCAATTTCAATTCAATTTAAATTTTTATTTATAAATCGTAGTACAATTAAGATCATAAGTATTTTATAGTGCATAAAGCTCGTGGAAGAACAATTAGATTTCAAATTAAACTTAGTTAAATGAGCACAATTAAGAAAAATTAATTAATTCAATACAAATTAAAATATTATAATAAAAATACATTATAATTGTAAAAATAATAAAAACTAAAATAGGAAAAGGTGTGATAGGAAAATGTAATTAAAACTAAGCAAAGAAGGAAAAAGAGGGGATAAAAAGAGAAAAGCAGAATAAGAAAGATCAAACTATAGAAATTAGAACTTTGAAGAACATACATACATAGACTTATAGCTGTCCGAAATGTGCATTTAATGCACTTTTGAACTGCTTCGCTCCTGGTATTTGCTTTATACTGGTTGGTAGAGTATTCTGGAGTCTAGTGGTGTGGACGAGAAAGAGGCGCGACGTGTTCAAATACTGAGATGATAGTGTTATTAAGTTTAGTGTACGTTGCGAATGTGCAAATTGAAGTTTTGAAAATAGATATAATGGTGATTGGGTGTGTATTATCCTGTACATAAAAACACAACATCTCAATTCCCAAAAATTTTGAAATGTACACCCTAGGACTAACTTATGAAAATGGGATATGTGGGCATGTCTTCTTATTCCAAAGGCATATCTTAACATATCATTGAAGGCAACGAGTAGTTTGTGTCGAGAATGTATCTAGTTTACAGTAGACAGGGATAGCATATTCAAAGATTGGCACAAGCAGAGTTTTAATGAATCTCAATTTGGTGTCAGCTGTAGTAAAAGAGGAAAATAACCAGAGTTTTCGCAATCCAGAATAAATACGTGACAAAGTATAGTTTATATGATCGGATGTTAAAAGGAAACGGTTTAACTTGTAATCAAGATTTGTCACTGTATCGGAAAAAGTAAGCCTAGTTGAATTAAGGAAAATAGGCGGAATCTGTTCAGTGCAATATGCTTTTTTCGAAAATACAATTAATTGACTTTTTCCAGGATTTAAAATTAGATCGTTATTTACAGCCCAATTGACTATTGCTGATAAGTCTAAATTAAATCTAGCCACAAGATCTTCCATTAGGCCAATGGGACGGGATAAATAAATCTGAGCGTCGTCAGCATAAAGATGAACAGATGCTTTTTGACATACTTGTGAAAGATCATTTATAAAGAGACAAAACAAAATTGGGCCAGGGATTGAACCCTGAGGCACACCAGTAAATATTTTGATTAATTTTCAGCCTTGCTTATCAACGACAACCCTTTGAGAGCGACTCATAAGATAATTTCTTATTAAATTAACCGAGGATTCATGAAATTCAAAATATAACTTTAATTTCAAGCACAAAATTTGATGGTTAACACTGTCAAAGGCTTTTGAGAAGTCAAATAGGCACAACAACGTAAGATATTCCTTTTCAAAATTTAATCTTTGATAATATAATATATATCATGATAAGCGCGAAAACCTGATTGCACTGGTGATAGCAAATTGAAACGAGCAAGATAACTAGATATTTGCTTTCTAAGAATTTTTTCAAAAACCTTAGATAAGCAAGGTAAAATGCTTATGGGTCGTATTTGGTATTTGGTAATTTGCGTATTTGGTAATTCAGTGGAGTTGCAAAATTACATTACATGGATATAGGCTTAACAATGGAGTGAATATTATTAAATTTGTTTTGTGTGGTTAGGGTATGATTTCAATGACAATAAAGATAACAATTGTACGTGTTCCTTCGCCTCTCAAGTTATAACTACTCCAAGTATACCTCATTAGCAGAGGGCTATTTTGTTTAGAGATTTAACATTTTTAGCAAATTCAATCTTCAGATGTTGAATTCTTAATAAATTGTTTCAACCACCACCCCCAAAATTTTATTTCTTCTAAAATTCATAGTAAACGGGAATGCATATCTATTTTGTGATATTTGTTAATGAACAATTTAATGAAAAACAATAAAAAGCTGCATAAATCTGTTTGAGGTCTCCTTTATTCTGAGGTACTTTGCAAAAATAAATTGATTAAAATGCCGATAATTATTTCAATCGCCAATCTAATGAAAATAAAATAGTTTTTTTGTCTTATTTTTCTACATCTTAAATTATAATGCCGTTTACTTTTTCCGAAAGTAATATTTCCTAGTTTTTGCCTAATTATTTTTAAGTCAAATCAAAATAATCATTCAAGTCTCACTGCGGCTCAGTTGAGAGGATCCACATCTTTCCAATCGATTAATCTAAAATCTGGGTCTTTTACGTTCAAGTAGCAAACTGCGGCATTGAAAATTTTGTGTTGCAATAAATCTTTGTTAAATATGACTGACTTTCAATAACTTACTCCTTTGACCTTCAGCAAATGTGCATTTAGTGCTCCATTAATGTTCTCATTTCTTTGAAACCGTGTTCGTTTTCTAAAGTGTGGTTCACGATTGAAGTGAGGTTTTATACACTGTTGTTTTGTTTTTTTTTTTCCTGAGGGCTGGAGTGGAATCTTCTTAATCATTTTTTCTTCAATGTATCAAATACTACATCCAGTGTCAATACAAAAGACAGAAACCAAGGGCAAGATTCTTCGACCCATAGTTTCAGTCAACGTTTCATTGACGGTGGTGACTTATTGCCGGAAAGAATCATACCATATAATCCATCGCATACTTACGTTGACAGATGACAGCCAACCACGTTTTATTATTACTAAGAGTGTTTTCTCTACAAGCGATGCGAGTTTCTCTACATTTTCTTGATGCTTAAACCAATGAATTTGCGTACTCTCAATTTGGGAATGCGTGAGCTTCAACACGTGAATTTTGAACCATTAACGAATCAACGAATTGAAATAGTAGAGGGTAAACCTACTTTATTCGTCGAAGTTCATATATCCATTGGTTATGGGGAACCTTCATCTGTCAGTTAAAAACGTCAAAGAAACAACTGAGCAACGGATTGATTGATTCTATGGGTCGGAGCCTTAACGCAGGACTAGGCTTCTTTTTTTTCTGTCGGAAGAGAGCACTTAGACAAAAAACTTGTCCGTTGTACTACTTGTATATTCTTTTTACTGGAATGCCTCATTTTAGTCAATAGTTAAAAAACTCGACTCGACAAGACTCAGTGAAGTCAGCTTTCCCACTGCGGTAAGAAAAACTTTGCGCTCTCAAACTTTCTCTCAAGTGGTAAGTGTAAGACCAGATTACTTAATTGCAAAGGCGTCTGGACCATTCCAATTAGAGAATAAGACATCTCTGAATTTAGCTTTTTGATGAATAATGCCGAAGCAGCTTGACTCATGCGACTAACTTTGTCATGAGTGTAGATGCAGAACAATTGTGACCTCTTATCGAAATCGGATTTGCATCCGGAGAATTTGCAATCCATTGTGTCGATGTAATGAAGTGTGGAACATTGTTTTTTAACTAATCTTGCTTAACGCGCGCTTTGTGAGTTGGTGCCGAGTCTTGTTGCATTGTCCACAAAATAATTGTTTGCCCACGGCTTCAATCTGAGATAGTTTCACGGTATATGATCGCATTAATTTTGATGCCATGGTCCAAAAATACGAGCAGAGAGCGACCATCGACGGTTATGGCGGCCCAAACCATCACCGTCGGTGCTGCCTGCTTTCTGGTGGCCGTCCGAAGGTGTAAATTTTCGAAGGACCTCTCTGGCAAGTAAGCTCGGTCATTTTGTTTGTTGACATATTGCTCGATAACAAATACCAACTCATCCGAAAAAACCTAATTCGGCAACTCACCACTTTCGTGCAACCGTAGCAACTCCTTCGCTATTTCGACTTTAACTTTTTTCTGTTGCGGTGTAAGATCGTATGCTTTTTGGAACTTCAATGTCTTAAGCCCAAGCTCATTTTTCAGTATGTGTTGCATCCGTTCCAACGATATGTTGAACTCACGAGCCATTTTTTTTTCCACTTCGACGCCTTCACTTTCCGAACCATTTCTGCCGATGTTGCTGTTTTTTTATGACCACCTCCATGGCGTTTTACAACGCTGCCAGTAACGGTAACGAGCTATGGTTCGAGACACAAATGATTTATTCACGTTGAGGTGCTAAAATGCTATAACGATAGCTACTTGTGGTTTTCCAGCCAAATATAAAGCAATCACACTATCACGTTTGAATTCCATCGCGGATAAAAAATTTTCAACACAACTGAGGCGCAAATCATTTAAAAGGTTTGTAAATAATAAAATTATCTGTCATGTTTGACACATGAGCTTACTGTCATGAACGGTTTGGAAATTATAGCAGTGTGAAGTTGGTTGCAGTTCAAGTCAGGCAGGGTGTATAATATCCCTGTAAATGTTTATTCATGATGTTGGATTTACTAAAACTTCGGCTTAATCTTTGAATGAACTGGCAGTAATGCCATCTGCCTCAAGGGAAAATTAAAAAAAAAAAAAAAAAAATTCAATTTTATTACAACCTTTATTGCTGGGGTGGCATCTTATCTCATAATAGCCATTATGTGTACACAAGCCAGCCTCGGGATTTTTTGGTTAAAATAGTTAAGGCTAATATGATATTTTTTTATGGTTAAAGTGAGGTAGACCTTCTTACATCAGTTAATTAAGAGGTTAATCTTTGAAAGCGATTTGAAACTATTTTTGCAAATTATTATTTGTTGGAATATTCTTGAGTTGAAAGCCATTGTTACTAACTCTGTTTAGAAGCTCGATTGCTCAATTTTATGGCTCTCCCAGTAGGGATATTTTTTAGCACCAATGACTACTTCTATCACATAATTTGAGTGCATTCTTAAACCTGTGCGTGATCGGGGCTATCTAATACAAATTTGATGTCAAAAACGTAGAAAAGAGTTAACTTTGAGTATTGATCTTAGACTCTGAAGAGTGTGATGGCTGATGATTTTTTGTTTATAAGCAAGCATGGCAGTATGCTTAAATAGCCCAGTCCTAAAAAGCCACGATTCCATTTTTTTTTTTTTTTTTAATAATTTTGGGGAGCAATGAAGAACGGATTATTATTGGTCTTACCTTAGTTGTCTACATTCTGCTGTGGATATTTATTTTAAAATGATTTTTCTCCAAAAATTTGGGATATATTCGTATGCATAACTTATTCTTAAGATTTTTATTAATAAAGAGATTACGACTGGAGTAATGCCCAACCTTCTTTTACAAAAATGCTTTCAGCATTTTTTAATAGTTCAATTTGATAAGAGTGCCATTAAGAGAAAATTTTGCGGATCCGTTTTGTGGGTTGATTCTTGATTGGCTCTTCTAATCTTAACTTTCTATCTAGTGGCTGTCTTTGTGTACGTCCTATTCTCCATTCTGTTCAAAAATTAGCTGAAGTATTGAAAATAGCCTGAATTTAACTGCCCGCAGTGGTTGCAAAGGAGAGACTAGGCTTTCGTCAATCTCGGAAAATAATTACAATATAACAATAACATACAGATTTGTTTAAATTCAGTTTTATTAATTGTTTCCGCTTTTTGTTTTGCTCATTGGTTTCAGAGTTCTTATGTCAGTGTCATCTTTGTGAGAAACCTCTGCTTTCTTATTCAAAATATTGGCCATCGGCTTCTACACATTTTGCCCATCTTTCTAGTAATTTATGAATAGTTTGCCAGAAAAACTGCTTGTCTTTGGCGGCAAACCATTCGTCGAGCCATTTTCAAACTTAATCGAAATGGCTGAAGTACTGTTCTTCGAGCGCGTGCTCCATTGACGCAAAGAGATGATAGTCAGATGACGCCATGCTGGACAGTACAGCATGTGTAGAAGGATGTCCCATACAAGCGATTTCATGGTGTCTTTCACCAGTTTTGTTGTGTGAGACTGCGCGTTGTCGTGTAACAAAATCACTTTGCCATGTCTTCTGGCCCGTTCCGGTCGTCTTTCGATTAATGTGTGGCTTAAATTAACCATTTGTTGGCGATAGCGTTGTGTGTAACGGTTTTGCCGGGCTTCAAGAGTTCATAAAACACAATACCGCTCTGGTTCCACTAGACATAGAGCTTGGTCTTCTTGCCGAAACGATTTGGAATTGGTGTTGAAGGACCGGCTTCGCCAGGTGAAAGTCACGATTTTTTTCCTTCGGGCTTTCAAAATAAATCTATTTTTCATCACCAGTCGCAATTCGATGCAAAAATGATTTCCTTTCGTGGCGTTGAAGCAGCATTTCACAAGTGACTTTGTGGTTTTCCATTTGACGTTCATTCAAATCGTTTAGGACCCATTTCTCGAATTTATTGATCTTTCCTATTGCTTGTAAACGTCTGCTGACTGTGTCTTGTGAAATATGTCACATGTCATTTGCTAATTGACATTGAGTTTGAGGTGGGTTATTATCCAATAACTTCTTTAATTCCTCGTCTTCACGTTTTTGTGGTCTACCAGAGTATAATTTTTTCAATGTTTTTGACGTTGAAATCACCAGTTTAAATTGTCGAAACCATGTTTTACATGTTCTAACTGATAAAGCGTGTTCACCATATGTTTCTACCAGCAAACCATGACTTCAAACAGCCTTTTTCTTTTGATTAAATAAGAAAAGCAATGCGTGCCTCAAATGTTCTTTTTCAGGCACAAAAGTACAAAAGACATGATCACAGAACGATAAAACAAAGAGGCTAGTTTTTGGCTTCTTAGCTTGTGTGTGTTAATAGTTAAATGTCAGTTGAACAAAATGACGTATGTGTCAAATTAATACGGTGAGTAATTTTCGCTGGCGCCATCTCTTAGTTTAACGAGAAAAAACTTATGCCTTCACCTGGTATCATATGTTCGTCAACCTGCAAGCCTGAAGGTATAAATATGTTATTGTATTTTGTTTTGAGTAAGTTTAGTTGTGATTGCAGATTTAAATAAACCAGACAATTGTCCTTGTCTGGACAAAACTCTTGTTGTCCTGAACTGACTTACCTATTTCCAAAAATACGAAGTCATTATTCGTCAAATATCTTTGTAATATTATAATGTAATACATACATACAGAAACACTTATAGTTGTGTATCACCCAGCTTTTAAGGATATTGTCTCCGTTTAATTAAAATTTCCATGAAACACCTTTCATAAATTTAAATTTAATTACAAACGGCGTAATGAACAGCTCCTTTAACCAGGCAGCCAGTCAGAGTAGTATCCACGCTACCAAAACTGTATCCTGCAGAAAAAGCAAACAAACCATACTATCATCAGATACTCTAACCACAATTAAACAGAAGTGTATAAGTGGAGTGAATATGCAGGAACTGCTAAAAAAAAAAAAACTAAAATAAAAAAAAGGACGAAGGACGAAAAATAAATATCCTTCTTGTATTTAGTTTTTCAATTTTCCATTTTTGTGTTCACATGAAAATGAAAATGAAATTCATCCGTGTTTCTGCATGACAAGCAGGGCACCAAACCCACCCAGCACTACTCAATTTGTGTTTCTATGATATTCTTGTCCTGCATCTTCACAAGGCTTGGTTGAAGTGAACTGGTTTGCACTCGTATCTTTGATTCATCGAGAGCATTCAGATTGGTGTTGGAATACGTTCTCGTATCTTTTTATTCATATCAATGGCCTACGTTATATTTGCCTCTGTATTTATTCTAATTTGAGTATAGAGAAAACTGTTTATGAATAAGTTTTGTTCCTAATGTCGATAGATGGTGAGATAGTCGGGCTCTTACGTAGAGTTGCCATCATACAAGAGGGAGGTTTACTACGGCTCTATTGCAAAAAAATTCTCTATTTGGGATTTACGCTGCTATCTTCTTTTCGCGGACATTTTATGTTAACTCTTTTAGAGTGAACTTTGATCTTTAAAATTAACATGGTGCCTAGGGGCTTGCTGCAGTTAAGGCCATTTCCCAGGTAGTTCAAAATTAACTTTGGAGTATTAACATATGTTGTCATAACGAAATTATTTGGACAAAATACCTTATAATTTAAGTTGTGGCCAAGACTTTAAATCTGTTCGTCGTTGATAATATGTAATATATCATACTTCATCTTAGTTGATGTTGGACTAATTTTGAACTTAAATCCATTGCACGGTGCGTTGAAGAAGTATTTTTTCCCAGTCTTAATTGATCGTTTTTGGTTAACAACATATGTACAAGGGAATAACTAGCTAGTGCTCTGTAGTGATCGACAATAATTTAGTTATAATGATGCAAACCATACCTACTCCATTTAATGTTACTATAACTAGAAGGGAATGGTACTAACCTGATTGCCGCAACATATCAAAGCAAGTCGGGGATTCTCCCTGATTTTTAAATATGATATCTATCATCAAAATTACCAGCTTTATCCATCACTATTTGCCATGTCTACCAAGCCCGGCTCTAGATTATCAAATTACCATTTCGGCGTTTTTATTATTTTTGTTTGTGTTTGGCTTATAACTTGGTTTAAAAACAATATAACCCAAACAAAAAACAATACAACTGAGCAAGTAAATTAAGTGGTGAGTCACACCACATCTACAGTCTTTTAAGTTGCCATACAGAGTGAACTATGGTGATGGGTGATGAGAACCAAGATTCTATCCATCCGAACAAATTCAACCAAAGAAAGCAATACCTAAACTTTCGTATAACTGGGCTATCGGCTTAAATGCCGAGTTATTCAAGGAAGCGGAATATGAATTGGTAGAGAGAATGTACTCATTTCAAAGATTTTGCCTGAGAAAAACGTGCCTGATGAGTGGAACCTCAGTTCGATATACAAGAAAAAAGACCGTCTAAACTCCACCAATAATAGGTTCATCAGTCCCTTCAACATCGCTTACAAGACTTGCCTGTTGTATTGTTTAAACAAAAGGCAAGAACCTAAGAAACTATTTGCCATTGATATGACTAGGAACTGTTTATGCTCGGTAAGTCCAAAAATTATCAAATATTCATTCTACATCAGGTATCTTGAGCTTTACAGACTTGTAAATTGTCTTGGCATATTGAATCTGAACAAACTCCTCAGTTTGTGCGGAATGACGATGGAAGACGCTCAATGTTCAATACTATAGAGATCAATTCTATCAAGATCTTTGATGTAAAAAATCGTTTGGACAAGGCAATAAGCTGTTATATGAGTTTTTTTAACATTATACATGAGAATGTAAACAAAACCTTCAAGCTATCATCAAAGCCACAATTTTACAAAAGTCTGTGCAACTACTTGTCTATGTTGATAGCACAGATATCACAGAACGCAGCGAGCTGTTACTGGTCTGTCTGTAAGGATTGAAACGGAAATAGTGGAAGTGGGTTTAGCTATAAAGTAGGGCAAAGCCGCAACATCGACGAATCGGATTGGACGTCATTTTAGATAGACAGCTATAACTTTGATGTATTATAGTTAGGGTTTCTGCTTACCTCGGTATTGCCAGTTATTCTGACAAAGATACTTCATTTGAAATCATCAATCTTTGGTCAAGTCAATTAATGACTGAAAATTTAGTATGAAACTTAACCATCACAGTCCGAAAAATTTTATTTGCTTGATTGATTCATTGATTGGGGAACGGGTCGATCCCGGACAGTGTTTTGAATGCCTTATATAAACATATTACCTAAAACTAACAACTACGAGCGTGGCAAGGGGCCATGGAGCTTTGAAGAGTGAATTTCAAAAAACTGGTTTTGCTGATGTTGACGTCGAACCAGTCAACCATGTTGTTCGCAGTTCAAAGTATTTTGATCAACGGTTGCAGAGCTAAGGTTGCATGGATTGGTATTAATGGGTATCATTTAGAGCAGTCAATACAATCAGTGAGTAGTTGATGAATTAAAAGTACACCAGCACTTCTCGACGGTGTTTGAGGGGCTGAAGATTAACGAGTTTTAAACGATCACTGGATGATGAATAGCTGCAATTCGCCTAGAGAGGCTTTTACGTGCTCAGTGAAGAACTAGCTTTGTTAATAATATTATCAATATGCGCCTGGAAATCAAGTTCTTTATCGCATAAATCATATGTTATATCGCATATTACACCTAAATAGCTATTTTTATTCATTAATTCATTTTCGATGAAGTAGGACCGAAGTGGTGATGGCACATGTTTTAGTTTGGTGTTTTCTAGCTTTAAACTACAACAAATTTTTCCGCACCATGGTATTCAGATCATCTTGTAGTGCTTGAGAGTCAGAAAGTATAGAGATGTACTTATAAATCTTCATATCATCTGCATAGATGGAAATGCTGAAATGCTCTGAAATATATTTCAGAGGGCCGAGGTGACTTTCTTGATTTACACCAGATGCAGCTACAATGGGATTAGAAACAGAAAATCTAAAAATAACATACTATTACGATATTGTCAAATAAAATTTGTTCCACAAGATGAACCCAGGTTGGAAGCCGAAAACTTTAAGCTTGAGAAGGATTATTTCGTACGAAGGCTTTGTTAAAATCGGTAGCAATTATGAGTACAGAAGAACCTCGATTACCCGGCACTTGATTAACTGGCACCTCAATTATCTGGCGCACTTTCCGGGAATCAACATTTTTTTTACCAAACTCAATTTTGCTACATGCAAAACTGAAGATGCATAGAGAAGTACATGTACTACATATGTATGTACGAGCAAACAATTTCATGCTTCTAGACAGAATGGCATAAACAATGTTGCTCAGTAAAATATTGATTTCGTTGTAAAAAGAACGTGGTTTTGATTAAAACCAAAGTAGAAATCATAAACAAATTAAAAAATGGCGCAACTACAACCGCCCTTAGTAAATCCTATTGCAACTACGAAGAAATTTTGAAATTTGCTTCTCAAATGCATTCAATTGAAAGCTTGTAACGTAGATGGAAAACGATGAGGAATTCACAGCATTAGACACTCGACACGGCATTATACATATTTGTGGTTCTTACAAAAACGAAGTGAAGGAATCCCGTTCTCAGGCCTACTGCTTTGCGAGAAAGAGTTATTTTTTGACCAAAAATTGGGTGCAGATGCCGAATTTAAAGCCAGTCAAGGATTTTAAGAATCGTCATGGAATTCGGAAGCTTAATAATGATTGAGGAAAATCGGTTACCACCGGACCAAGTCCATAACGCAGATGAAACTGTCCTGAATTATAAAGAACTGCCAACCCAAGCTCTCGCATCTGTTTCTGAAGCATACGCTCCGGGATTCAAAATGCGAAAGCAGTGGATAACTGCAATGGATTGCGCTAACGCAAGTGAAAATCACCGATTGCCGTTGCTTCTCATTGGTACCGCAATAAAGCCTCGTTGCTTCAAAGGCTTGTTTTTCTTTTGATTTTTTTTCCTTTATTAAAATTCTTTTTAATTTTAAAAGGTTACTTTATGTTGACACCTTTACTCTCCCAATTCATTATTATTCGCAAAACAATGCATGGGTTACTTAAGGCGTATTTACTAAATGGTTCTACAAAGTCTTCGTGCTATAGGTGCAATAAAATTTGAAATCGAAAAATCTGCCACCGAAAGCGGTTCTCGTGTTGGACAACGTCCCAAGTCAACCAGAAGATCAATTTAAAAGCGCTGATGGAAATGTCACTTGTTATTTTTTATCAGAAAAAACATCATTAATTCAGCTAATGAATCAGTCCGTGATTATAACGTTCAAACATCGATACAGAAAAAAATTCATTCAACAGCTTATTTCCGAAGAAGAAATTTCCATTAAAGAATACTGAAAAAGCTACAATCTCAAAAAATGTGGTAGATCACACATCAGATGCGTGGGCTGGGGTTTCAGCCAAAACATTGAAGCGATCGTGGAATCAACTATGGCCCGCATCAAGTGAAATTGAAATTCAGACAGGTGAATGTTCAACAGTCACCAACGAAATATTATCGATCGGTACAAGTGCTTTTGGTGTTTATCAACTATGTGTCTGAAGAAGATGCTACTGGAACTGAAATTGACATCGAGTACGATAGTTGTAATGTTCTAAATAATACATATCACCATTACCATCGGCAATTGATTTGCGCAAACAAGCAGTACAAGCATCTTGTAGCTTGCGGTTCATTGAATGGTACGAAAAACAAGAAGAAGCCAATAAGGTTCATGCGATACTTTTAAAACGGCTCAGAAGCTTTGCAACGAAGAAAGCCGAAAAGATTGCAATAAAACAAACAAATATGACAGAATTTTTTTTTGCAAGATCGGGTCGTCAGCAATGCTTTCACATACAATACTATAGTTTGCGTATGCAACATAATTCAGCGATGGGACGGTAATTTCAGATTTTCCTTTGATTTTAATGAAATCAAAAAAGCGTTTATGATTAGAGTTAAGTTCAGATTGCATTTGGCTTAAGTAATCGTGATAAAGTTATTCATAGAACTGAGAAAACAGGGTATGAGTTTGCTGGTAATTGAAGAAGTCAGAGGTAGACCAAGATTTGGGATAAGTGCGCATTGCTAATTTCTTATCTTACTCAGCGAACGTAGTTCATTATTGTACTAGGGCGATGGGGATATAGGATCTTTTGGGAACAAAAGGAACTGTCTTTTTTTTAAAGCGTTTGAAAGAGTTAAGTTATTGGGGCTACCATATTTGAGATGTAGTTCAATTTTCCAAAATCAGTCCCATGAAAATTGAAAGAATGCTGCGACTGAATTATTTTATTTTCTTTACTGTAAGCGAATGTAAGGGATAAAGCTGTCGAGTTTAGATAAAATATGTTTGCTATCTGCGGCAACACAATTATCGGCATCAGCTGAGTAACCAAGATCAAATTGTTTGTTGTTCCCTTATTTCGTAAGGATGCTTCTGTGAGTTGAGAAATATGGTGGAGATCTTAGAGCGCAATTATTTTACGTTTTGGTAATAGAAAAAAATGGGGTGAGAGCCGTTAGGTAGGGTGTCAATGAGTGGTTAGGAGTAGTAATAGCTTTTAAAATAGAAAGATGCGTTTTGAGTTCACCTGGGAGGCAAGTGCGGAGGGATCATTTACGACATCAGATGGAGAGATTTTAAAAGCTTCATGAAAACAAAGGAAAATTTGCTTCAAGTCTTTTGGGTTAGTTGGGAGAACTTCGTGGCGTATTGCAACAAGGACACTTAGCACTTAGAGAATGAAAGGGTAAGCGGCTGGAAGCGGGTTTAGGGTTAAATGAATTGTGGATAAAATGGATGGATTTATACTTTCAATGCTCGATAGGGTAGTGGTTAAATGTTCAAGGAATTCAGGAGACAAAGACACTTTAGTCTTGAAACCTCAATTCGAGTCGTGATTGAAATTTAGAGAGAAAGAATTTGATTGGGGCTTAGTTTTAGACTTAATCTTAGGATTTAATTTTAAAAATTTTCTAGACTTCACTGGTAATTTCTTGTTTGTTTCGTTCCAATTTAAAGATTTAATCTCGTTGAGATGTAATATAAACTTTGAAGCATCTAGAACTTTTTTTCTGTTTTTATTTATTTATAATAAATGAACGGTGAACGCATATTTTTTTTTTTCAAAATATTTATTTACCCAAATAGCATTTCTGTTTCTGGTGGAGCTCTTAAAAAAGTAGAGTGAGTTTTTTATGCCTACTTTTCCAAACGATTGGTATTAACCATTTCCCGAAATGAAGAATGAATTTTGTGTTAATTTTTTGTTGATGATGAGAGGATTTGGGGAAGTTGTTGGTTAGTTATTGGGTATATATTTTAATTCGTGCGGTTTTTTTTTCAAAATTTGAACGTTTATTTAAGAAAAACATGTACAATAGTATTATTCGAAGTATTGCCCATCTAAAGCTATGACTTTTTCCCATCTTTCTGGCAATTTGTGGATCCCATCCCAAAAGAACTGCACCGGCTTGTCAGCCAAGAATGAATCAAGCCAATTTTTGATATTCTGCTCTGATGTATTTCAGTCAGGGCGTTCTGCATCGACCGGAACAAATGGTAGTCAGAAGGGGCAAGGTCTGGGCAATAAGGCGGATGGGGTAAGACTTCCCATCCACTATTTTCCAAATAGTTCTTAACCGGAATAGCAACGTGGGGCCGAGCGTTGTCATGATGGAAAATTATTGCCTCGTGTCTGGTCGCTGATAGTTTCACACAGTTATAGCAGCTCATAGTACAGTACACCCATCTGATCCCACTAAATACAGAGCATTACCTTCGCGCCATGGATATTCGGCTTTGCCTTTGATTTGGCTGGTTGGCCGGGTTTCACATATGATTTTTTGCGCTTGGGGTTGTCGTAATGGATCCATTTTTCATCACCAGTAACAATCCGATGCAAAAATGATAACTTAACGAATAACTGAAGCTTTCCGGAAGATTACGCCAGAAATACTTCTCAGTTCTCTTGGTTCATTTAGAGCGCGGATAGACAAGTGTGTTGAAGTGAATGGTCACATTTTCGAGCATTTGTTGAGAAAGTCTCGGGAAATAAACGTCGAAATGGGAAGAATTCAATGATTCAACAGTGGGAGGCAAGGGGACCCACTCAAATTAATCACCCCTAAGAAAACAAAATACTGCCAGGTCCACGTCGTTGTTTCTGGGTTATGCTAAGCGTAGTATGTAATAACAAATGACAAGCCTACGAGCAATACGACTGAGCAATCAAAATCAGGAATTATCATTTGAAAAATTAAAATTGACATTCGTTTGATTTTGAAAATGGGTCTCAAGGTCAAACTCGTGGTCACCATCTTATGTCCCCTTCAGAACCTTGTGACTTTCGTCTGAAACATTTTTCGCGATATCGCGTATTTTTCGAGTAATTTGGATGTCTCAAGTTAAAAAACTTACCATGTCATTCGGAAGTACCTCGATCTTCACATCATTTGTGATTTCTGTCATCGTGCTAATGCTTCCAACATTGAAGTTTATTGGGCTGCCTGCACTTTTTTCTGTGCAATTCTAGATTTCCGTGCTGCGATTCTAATAGCATTTTTCTTTCCATTTTTCAAAAAACTTAATACACGCTGAGGCATTATAAGTGTGTTCATACCCAACTAACTTGACTTCTAATTTGGCTAAACAGCTCTGTTAAAGTGTACAACAGATAGGAACTATATTATCACAGTTGGCGCTACTATTTTCATATTCTTATTAACGCTCATACAGTCATATGAGTTTTTTCTAAGCGAGTAATAACTAGTGCCCACGTAATACAATTGAAATCTTCATACATATGTATGTAGGGGCAACTTCAAGTTTTTTTTTTTTTTTTTTTTTTTTTTTGATTTAGAAAACTCATACTTTCTTATTGCTTATTCCTTCATATTGGTGTTTTAATTTTCCGACATGGCCTAACAAAAATCGAATTATTCCCTAGTGATACAACTTATATAAAGCACTAAAGTAATCTAGTTCCACCCCAAAACAATGGCATACTCACTATAACCTTAATACCAGCCCATTAGATCTGTTACTTAAAGATATTAAATGCCAACTTATCATTAATAGTAATATCTACATAAGTCTAAATGACTGGTAAATGACTTTCTTAATCTAAGATGTTTGCTAATTAAGTCTCAAATTTATCACGAGCTAATGAGTATGTCTGGAGGCATTTTAGGAAATAAATGGTACATTTACCAAGTTGATTGTTAAGAAGAGGTGGTATTGGATTTGGATTAATAAATTTCATGTGTACCTATTTTTACTTGCTTATAGAATGCTCTATACTAGTACTTTATAGAGATACTTAACCTTGTTGAATGTCCTTTATTAGATGACAGCTTGGATTCAAAACTAATGTTTTGTCGTTTATTCTGTTGCTAAGAAATAGAAATAATTTGTAGATTTCTATTTTTGTTTAAGAAAAAGCTCAATCAAACTAAAAAAAAAAAAAAAAACATGCTTGTGGTGGCAACACTATCTATAGTGTCTCCATAGATAAACTTGTTATTTGAGTGAAAGTCCTCTACGGGTTTTATACTTGGAATATACCGGCATGTGTTTTTGATAAGTCCTTCCATCTTGCCGAATACTTCCCATAGAATTGTATCCGGTAAGCAATTGCAAGTCTTTTTTTTTTATTACACAATGCGCTCATGGATCAATGCTCTTGGCCCTGGTTCGGGTCCTCGTTCTGATACTGGGTTTAGTTTTAGTTCTGCATCTATTCCGTTTTTCGCTTCTACTATCTCTGCCTCTCACCCTCGTCATATTCCACTCGTATTCTTTTGTTATAACTTTTTTATGAGCTATGTGCTTACTGCACTTTCTCATAGTAGTTGCCGTAGTATACCCATACTCGTACTAGTACCGATACTCGTACTCGTACTCATAGTAGCAATCATGGTTTGATGCAACTTGGAATAAATTTGAAATAGAAGATTTCGCCCAAAGCAGTCCATTTCTCCTCGACTTGGTTTCGGTTCCTTTGTGTGCATACAGAGTGTAGATCCTGCGAAACTGCATTAAATATTGCACATTGTATAACGTTATCTGTATTCGTACCAACAAATGGTATTTGTATCTTACTATTTAAAAGCAGAAGGAATATGGCGGGGGTAGTGAGTTCCTCACTCTTCTGAATGAGTGCTCCTTGTTAATAAAAAATGAAAACTTCCTTAAGGAGGATGTGTATAAAGTTTCAAGGACAACACTTCATACGAGTATATTATAATATGTGGGGATTACTTTAAGTTAAGAAATGGAACAAGTTGGATATATTCGTACTTCTTTGAAAGACTGCGATTATTGTACCACAAAGTTGGCGGGCTTTCTAGGAGTATAAAAAAGAAATTAATTTAAACGTACTAGAATCACTTTGAGGTGGTTGGAGAGGGTGGTTAGTTTGCTTCAGTAGATAGCTAACTTCAAAGATTGTGTGTCAAGGCTTAAGAGGGATCACGTGTAGAGCGACTTCTTACTTTTGGCATACTTTACATAATAAGTAAGTCTTAAGTTTTATTTGAATAAACTCTGTAGTAATTCAAGTGAATTTCAGTTTTTCATGTTTTTCTTCAAATATTTAATTTAGTTATGGAAAACTTCTGAGAAAACTTAACAAGTTTCCCTTGGTGACTTTCAGAAACAAAAACTCTCATCAATCGTATGGTTCAACGCATGAACTCTAATTGAAAGAGTTGGTATGAAGTTAAAGAAGTGATTTGGATATGTCGTCTGTATACACGTGTAACTAATTTTTGTAAGATTGCGCCTGTGGAGTTCGCTTTTCGACTTGTCGCACAATTTTTTCAAGAACGATGTTGAAAAAATCACATGACAACGCATCGCCTAGTTTAAGTACTTTTCTGGACATTGAAGGTCTCGGTTTTGTCATTTCCGGCATTGACGAAGGAAAGTGCAATCTCCATTGTCATCCTGCAAACGAGTAATCAAAGGAGCTTGGAAGGGATGCCAAAACTGGATATGGCTCTGTATAGTTCGTTTCTTAAGATGCTGTCATATGCGGCTTTGAAATCGATGAAGAGGTGGTGTGTATCGATTTGGAACTCTTAAAAATTTCCAGGGTCAAAAACCACTCATAGAGTGCGGTCAGTGTGTTAACGAAGAGTCTTAAGTGTTGACAAGTACGGCAGACATGATTTTATATGCGATGTTGAGGACACTTATTCACCTGTAGTTGGCGCAGTTCAGGGGATCGCCCTTGTATAGGATCAAATAAATAATGCTGCGCATACGACTGAGATTTTGGAGATGAGTTAGTCTACGCTCCGTATTCAATCATCACCTGCTGCTTTAAACAGCTTGGCAGTTTAGCTATCGGGTTCAGCAGGTTTGTTGGACTCCAGCTTTAAAATGGCTGCCCTGACTTCATCATGAAATGTTATCTGTTTTCGTCCAGATTGAATGATTTATTCTGTCTGACGGTGGGATATTGTTCGACATCACCGTTAAACAGTCCAAAGAAATATTTTTCCCAGATTCACAGCATCGACTGTGGCTCTGCTATGAGGTTCTGCTTGCACACTTTTGCGATTTCTGGCCTTACAACTTTGATATGTACGTTTAATTGTTGGAAAAGCGTCCGAATTAGTTTTAAAACGTTATTTATCCATTTTATTTGAACTCACAAGCTCTGTAAAACGACTCGGTTTTCTACCTGAATAATATAAAATATATTCAGTTAATAAAAGTCGGATTTCACACTCATGTTTTTGAACAGAGCGGTTTGTTTACAAATAATAACCGCGTATGTAACACATGGGCTGAAATGTCAGTGCCGTTTTGTAGTAAAACACAAATTTTTTGCAAAAAATCAACTTTATTTATCAATATAGTTGCCTTCGAGGGCGATACACTGATTAAAACGATTTTTCAATCTTTCGATACCAGTTTTGTGGTACGATTTCGGTTTAGCCTCTGTTTCGGCGATAACTTCTTCATTGGTCTTTAATCTCTTTCCGGCGGCATTCTTTTGAGGTCTGCGAACAGGAAATAGTCGCTGTGGGCCAAATCTGGAGAATACGGTGGATGCGGAAGCAATTCGTAGCCGAATTCATTCAATTTTGCCATCGTTTTCAACGATTTGTGACACGGTGCATTGTCTTGATGAAACAGCACTTTCTTTTATTTCAAATGCGGCCGTTTTTCTACGATTTCGTCCTTTAAACGCTCCAACAACGCAATGTAATAGTCGCTGTTGATAGTCTGCCCCTTTTGGAGATGGCCGATGAAAATTATTCCATGTGTATCCCAAAATACGGATGCCATAACTTTGACAGCCTGCTCGCTACTCAGCTAACTGCCGACTTGACTGTGGTGTGAAGTGATGGAGCCAAGTTTCATCCATTGTCACATACCGAAGCAAAAATTCGTCTTTCTTGCGGTTGAACAGCTTTAAACACTCCTCTGAATCATCAACACGTTATTGTTTTTGATCGACTGTGAGCAAACGCGGCACTCACTTTGAAAAAAGCTTTCGCATGTCCAAATATTCTTGTATGATATATCCAACACGCTCTTTTGATATCTTCAGAGCCTCAGCTAACTCGATCAACTTCACTTTACGGTTATTCGTAATCATTTTGTGGACTTTTTTGATGTTTTCATCTGAAACAGCCTCTTTTGGGCGTCCACTGCGTGCATCATCTTCGGTGCTTGTATGACCACTTTTAAATTTTTCAATCCACTTGTGAATTGTTCGTTCGGCTGGTGCAGAGTCCAGGTAACACTTATCAAGCTATTTCTTTGCATCCCATCAAAAAGCAATGATAAATAAACACACGAAATTGCTTTGAATCCATTTTTTTCACAATAACAAAAGTTTTTTCACTCACAACGCTATATTTCGAGAACTAATCGTCCGACAGCTGTCAAATTTATACGCGTATCTTTTGAAGGTTGGTACTAAATGAAAAAGGTATGGATTCAAGTGGTGCCCTTCCTTACAAACGGCACGGAGCCCATGTGTAAGTTTATTGAAAAGTAATTTATTTTGATGCCAGGCCAACAAAAGACTTCTACAGTCCGAAGAAAAAAAAAACGATTTACCATTAAGCAACCACAAAAAATATCAGGTCTGCAATATTTTTTTATTAGGGCTTATCGAATAACATAACGAAATAATCGGCAAAGACAATTCGACTTTTTTCCGTTGTCCGAAACCGTGACTGAAGTCAGGGAAATTCTAGCAGACGATTATAACACCCCATTATGATGTAAAACCACCATACCAGTGGATAATTTATTTAAAATATGTAGAAAAAAATTTGATCAAAAGTTATCATAATTAGCAGTGTAAGTATATGTTGATCTAACAATATCACTAACAATGATCAATCATTATACGAGGTGTGTTCACAAAGTTAGGTGACTTTATGCTTCTGTAAATAAATATTTATTTATTAATCAATACTAATGTTGTCCCCTTCAAAGTAATCTCCCTCAGATAAAATACACTTGTGCCAACGCTTTTTTAAATCCTAAGCACTTGCCGATGCCGTTTTTATTTCCTCAATTGTTGCAAATTTTCGTCCTTTCATAGGTCTCTTCAGCTTTGGGACCAGGAAAAAATCGCATGGGATCAAATCCGGTGAATATGGTAGCTGAAGTATGGTTGTCGTGTTGGTGCTCACAAGCAACAATGATCTTCTGATCAAAATAAAGAAGTTTCGGGACATACTTCGCTGTCACACGTCTTATGCTCAAAACATCCGAAAAAATTGCATGACACGAGCTGACTGATATGACAACATCCTTAGCAACTTCTTTTATGGCAATTCGAAGATTTTCCAAAACAATTTTCTTCACAGCTTCGATGTTATCATCTTCTGTTGATATGATAGGGCGTCCACAGCGAGGTTCTTCATTGGCATCTTCTCGGTCATCTTGGAAAAGCTTGTACCACTTGTAAACATTTTTTTTTTTTTATTTAGAGAAGACCACTGTCAACATTTCAAGTGTTTTAGCGCACTTGATTCCATTTTTCACACAAAATTTAATGCAAATTTTTTGCTCTATTTTTTATATAAACACGTCTAACCTTTCTATCTGTCAAAAACAAACTAATTATGCAATATACTTGAAACTGCAGGAATAAATCTATATATGTCAGAGAGTGTATTCTGCGAAGTGTTTAGAGATCGGCTAGAAGACCCAGTGTTGCTAAATGTGCATTTTTTATTTCAGCTGGCCACTTTTATATTAACTGCCTGAATAAGTTAAAAATATGTACATATATAAAAACGAATTAAAAAATACAATCGAAGTCGAAGATCTATTATCAAATTTAATCAGAGCCAACTAGAATAACTGATACGAATATGTGCAACACAGTAGAAGATCTGCTGATAGATAGAAAAATCGGCTGAAAACAAGATCGAGATCGTCAGATACATCAAATATGCATTCATAGACCTTTTGCAATGCATTTATTTACATGTAAATTATTCTGATACAAACACAACCGGATGGACTTTATAAAACGAGTTTATACGAATAACAAAGACTAAAATATAATCGAAGATAGTGAAAAAATTGGCAAACACATATAATTTAAGTCCTCTAGGCTGGTAGGACAGCTACCGTGATTTAAGGTACCTTTATAACTTAGAGCTAAAAAAAAGGAAATTCTCATTGCCATTGAGAGTTATAAAGACACTGGTATTAAAGAGGAAAGAATATCCAATTAAAGATATTAATAATTTCAATGAATGAATTATAAGTACATTGGTAATAAATTCAAAAATGTATCATTTACACAGTATCCAGTTTCACGGATACAATATTTCAATTCAAGTGGATTAGTGCATAAAACGTTAAGGAAGTAATAAAATATATTAATCAAAAGAGGGGTTATTTTTATCAGTGCTAAAATGCTCCTTGACGCAATAAGCATAATTGGACCTACTTTTCAACATTTAATAAAGCAATTGATGATCAACGGCACGTTCCCTGAGGATTGGAAAGAATCGACTATCACTCCTATCGAAAAAGTCAATAATACACATAAATGTGAAAATTTCCGACCTATTAACTCTTTACCAGTATACGAATAAGTTTTTGAAAAAGTGGTGCATGGCTAACTTGAGGAATGCAGGAATACTTCGAAAATAACAAACTTTGTCTTGAGACCCAGTCAGTTTTCGAAAAAGATATTCGTGTGAGAATACATTAAATAGCATTCTCATCAGTAGCTCAAAAGAGCCATTGAAACCATTTAAATTGAGGCTCTACGGTGTCCAGAAAAAGGAACAAAGCTGGTTTCCATCATTTCTCGGTAATCGGACAGTTTCCAGCAAGATTTTAACAAGAATTGGCATGCCCCAGTGATCGGTTAGTGTTACCTTACTATTTATTTCCTACATCAACGACATCAACTTGCAATGAAGACATGGAAAGATAGTCCAATTTTCCGACGTCCCCTTATTTTTCTATTAAAAAGAAATCTGCAAGAATATTGAAAACAATTACAAAGTATTGTACGAGTATGGTATTAAAACATGGGGAAAAAATATAACTGACTTTACCGTAGAAAACGAGTTAATAGAGCAGGATGAACAAATAAAATATATAGGGGTGATCATTGACTCTAAGACAACTTCGAGTCCTCACGTGGAGTAAGTAGTAAAAAAAAAGCGTAATACATATTTATATACATTATTTATATATATATATATATATATTTATATACTCATACTTACTCAACATACTCTATGGAGCAAAAGTCAACAAATGTTCAGATCATTGTTAAAAGGGAGGCTATAAAACTCAAAATGTAAGTAAAAGACTTAAAGCGTGACCAAATAGCAATGATAGTTTTTCCTGTTAAAGTTACTAATGACATCCAGCTGTCAAAATATTGAATAATGTTTCATCGTGCTTGCCAAACGTGTGGAAATTATTAAAAACATATTATTGAAATTCCGGCGCAGTTATAAATACGTTACGTAAATTTCGTCGAGAGGTCGGTCTTCAGTGTGCAGACAATTTATCGCACCGTAAAAAAGCTTGAGCGTGAGTACCATTCTTTTGGATCTAAAGTCACAAACCAGATAGAGATTGATGCGAAATGAAGAAAACACAGCCGTCCTAGCTAACATACCAATATCAAAGAAGATCCAGAAATGTCAATTCAGTGCCGATCAACTGAATTGGGCACCGACAGAGAGTTAAACTGGTTTATTTTGTAGTTGAAATGTTGGCTGGAGATCCGGATTTTGGCCAAAAAATCATCTTCTTAGACGAGGTCCATTTTTGGTTCAGGGACTATGTCAAAAGGAAAAATTGTGGTTATTTGAGCGAACACAATCCACAAGTGTTTGCCCAATCATCAATGCATCCACAAAGATTGACCGTTTGGAGCAGTTTATGGCATAGCCGCATCATCATACCTTATTCCTTTCGAAATGAGAAAGACACGCCGTTACCGTCAATGGTATAGAGCGATGTTAACCGACTTTCTGTGGCCGGAGCTCGACAACATCAATATATCCGAGCTATGGTTCCAACAAGACGGTGCTACATTCTATACAAAGGACGCAACTAAAAGTTATGAAGGAGAAATTTGTCGACTGGATCATCTCACGACGAGCGTTCATAAATTGGCCGCAGTGATCATGCGGTTTAATACCATTTGATTATTTTCTCTGGGGCTACATCAAGTCGTTAGTCAACGTTAACAAGCCAATGCTATTCCACACAAAATTTCGTGAACGTAGCTTCAAAATTAAGCCAGAATGTATTTTATTCTCTCACACCGTTTTTGTTTCATTTAAATTTTTTTTCTTATCGTTCACCCTATATTTTTCCAAGAAAAAAATAAATAACGCCCGTAAAATTATTGAATTTAATCAAATCGCTGCGAAATTTATTTTGTTCACTTTTGCACTCAACTTGTTATTGAAACTACAATAGATTTTTTTACAATAGCCACTCAAATTTGTAATTCAATTCATACGCACTTGAAAAGAAATGTCAATTATTTCAGTAATCGGCAAAGTTTCCTTTTTATCGTATCACTTGTTAAACACGTCTTTGCATACTTTTCACTAAATTTGGCACACTTCTAACAGAATATCCATCCATACAGCCTGAATTCTATTCCAAAGTTTCTTAATGTTGTTTGGTGTTATTTCGTAATTTCCCTGCCGTCATTACACAATTGAACAAAGGTTTTCAATTGGATTAAGGTCTGGGGTTTGCGTAGGCCATTCTATTGTCTCAAACTGTTGTGTACCTAAGCAATTTTTAACTAGTTTCGAGGAATGTTTGGAATTACTGCTGGAAGATAATGTCCTCCACTTGAAATTCAATTTGGCTCATGGAAACCGGAAAATTTTCATACAGAATGTTCAAATAAACTTCCTTTATCATAATGCTACTTACTTTCTTCAATGGTCCTACTCCGAAATAAGAGAAACAGCCCCAAGTCACCAGAGATCCTCCTACATGTTTTACCATTTTAGTAACTTGGTGCTTCTACGTTGGTTGCCGTTTATTAGACTAAAGAAATTTAATCGAATTGAGTCTTTTATTTTGCATTAATCGGACCTTAATACCCATTTTCAATTACCTAAAGTCGAGTTCTGTTTTTTTTTTTTTTTTTTTTGGCAAACTTTTAACGATTTTTCTTGTGCCTTTCGGTGAGTTTTGGCTTGTTTGGTTTCTTGAAAGCAAGGCATAAGACTTTTTGCACTGCTCTTCGAACAGTTCTTGCGTTCCAAACATTCTGGCTCCTTTCTTAGGTGGTTTAGCTTGACCAGACATCAAATTTGCCGAGTATCTCTTTCGCTTAAAACACTCGGACCTCCGTTTTTCACATTTTTCTTTTTAATAAATTAATTTTTTTAATGTTCATCACAGGAGATTGAGATACTTTGGCAATTTTTCGGGTAGAAAAAACTTCAAGGAGATATTTCTTAACACTTTTAATAACACTTGCAGATAATGGTTTATTACTGACCACAACTAAAAAAATTTGATTTAATTACACACGCGATATACTTGCTTTTGCAGTGCATATGAATAGAATTAAAAATTCGAGTCGTTACCGTAAAATAATTCGTTATAGTTTCAATAACAAGTTGAGTGCAAAAGTGAACGATTGTATTTCGCAGCGAGCATTATTATTTTCCTTCTGTTTAATTCTATATTTATCAGAAAACAAACTAACTAGAAAAATTGGAAAAATATGTATTTTATTTACGTATTCAGTTTGAAAGCCTACCAGTCAACAATGGCCTGAATATTTGTTCGCTTTTGCTCCATAGCGTATTTTGTCTTTATCATACAAATGCTGTTTATTATTGTTGCGGACAGATTTGTTTAAAAAAAAAAAAAAAAAAATGTTCATTTGTGTTTTCTTAGAGGCAAAAAGTAAAATAGTAATATTGCATTAAAAAAAGATATATGGTATGTATAATTGTACAAATAAAAATAAATAAATCAATTGAGCACAGCAAAAGTGTTGATACTCTTAGTATTCATATATGCATGTTTGTTTCCCAATAATAACGGCAAATTTTGAGCAATAAGGTTATTCTGCTAAAAAATGGCGATCCGGAATTCCAATAAAGGAAGTTGCTCAGTTTGACCAAAACATATGTATGTAAGTGAGTGGGTGGTCCTGTTTTGGATACAATTTTTTTTTTTAAATTTAAGTTAGATTGAAAACAAATAGAGACCTGGGCGCCCTCGAACTTTAACAGCCATAAAGATATCTGCGACTGGAAGAATTTTTAAATACAACTCCTTCGGTTGACACTGTCTGTATACATATGTATACAACGAGTGGTATAAATTTTGTACTACTAGAAGCAAATTTTTCGTCAGCGAAGCAAATAAAAATAAAAGAATAGAATTTTCTGATGAATAGAAAAACGAAAACCGAATAGGAAAACGATTCGACCTCTGAGATAGTAATTTTCCCATACGTGTCAAAATTTAACATTTTTGTCCCAGTATGGAGACAATGAAATGAAGCCGTGAACTCAAAAACACAAGAGAAATAGTCAAGCACGGAGTTGGTGTTTCTTTATATTTATTCTTTATTTAGCTTCGGCTAAATACAAAATTTTTAACTTAAAACTTAATAAACAAAAAAACTAATCACCTTTACATACGAGATCAATGTACATGTACATTTTTTTTTTTTTAAATGTATTTACATTATTTTCTGACTTCAAGACAACTGGTATATCTACTTGCTATAAGAAATTGTAGTCTAAAGCCTCCCATATTTTTTAAATTATGGACATCCGATATATAAACTATTTTATTACATAGATAGTTAGGTAACATTATATATTTTTATTTTGAATTATCGTTCTAATTAATTGTAAGCCATTTTATTATTAACTGTGTATGAGTTAACATATTGCAAATCAAAATTGCTGAATTTTCTTATTGGCTTTTCCTTTTTCGAGGTAGTCCACGAAGAGTATCCCATGACAATCCCTTGTGCACTTGTGCAGGCTTCAGTCCATTGCCGGAAACTCATTCTGTTCTCTGGTGTTCAACAGTTACCAATTGACGCCAAAAGTCCGAACAATTCCGCATCAGCAAGTCCAAACAATCTTTCGAAGTGCTCTCGCGTTCGTGTTTTTGGTCAGAAGTGAGTATGAGCGGCACCCAGCTGCAGGATTACTTTTTCATATGCATAAAATCATATTTTCATCATATCATCATATTTTCATATTCATATAAATATGGTGTGTGAGCTCAGTACTTATCTTTGTGGTATCTGTTAGCTTGCGCACCTTCATTTTCCGGTCAGCCAATACCATTTCATGTATTTTCGTATGTTAGCCTCATTAGATTCTGTTATAAACAGCAAAACTAATTGGGGAACCACTAACAAAGTAGAATTTAATACTTCCAAAACACAATGCTGTCTGTTGTCGTTAAAATGAAATTTAAACAGCCAGTCATTATCAATGAATAGAACTTGCATCGTCGAAGTCGAAAAACTTTCCATTCTCAGTATGTGATTCATGGCAAGGTTTGGTCTACGTTTGAGGTGGTCTATTTGGGGCGACTCGTTCGAGCATAGCGACTGGTATCTCGCGGATAACACGAGTAATGTTGACTTCCAAAGCGTCAATCGTAGCTGGCTTTGTCTTTGTATGAGACCTGACGCCTTACATATCCCCAGAGAAAATAGTCCAAAGTTTGATATCGCACGATCTAGGCGGCCAATTTACCGTAGCAAAACGTGAAATTAAGTGCTCACCAAAATCTTCAAATCTTCTCAACAAGTCCATTGTTTCTATGCTTAAATTTTAGGAAGCACATAGTCCGTTAACATGGAGCGATTACGGTTAATATTGACGGTAACATTCTGATTTGCCTCATTTTTGAAGAAATATGGACCAATGATTACACCATACCGTTGTTTTTAATGGATGTAATGGTAGCTCTTGGTACTCTTCGTGTTGCTTATCAGCCCGAATACGGCAATTTTGTTTATTAACGTATCTATTGAGCCAGAAATGTGCTTCATCACTAAACAAAATTTCACGATAAAACATCGGATTTTCTTTGAGTTTTTTCAGAGCCCATTCACTGAAAATATGACGCAAATTCAAGTTGACTGGTTTCAATTCTTGCACAAGTTGAATTTTGTATGATCTTAGGTCGAGATCGTCACGTAAAATACGCCAAGTTGTCGAATACGCCAAGCCAAACTGCTGAGAACGACAACGAATTGATTCGTCATGGTCTTCGCGTACACTCTCAGCTACAGCTGCTATAGTCTCTTCACTACATGCTGGATGTTTTCTCACCGGTCGAGTATCATCCAGTAATGTAATTTGGGAATGGTAATGGCAATAGGTCGATTATGCGCACCGTAAGTTCCTCGAATCGCACAAAAAATATTTCTCACAGAACGCTGATTTTCGTTATACAGCTGAACAATTTGGAGAATCTGTTGCGGTGTGAGTCTTTTTATAATGACTTGCCAAACGATACTGAACAAAAATGATAAAGCAGTTTGATAGGAGTCATTCGTGATCTGTCAAAAAAGCCTATTGAAAATCAAATATCACGATGAAGAACCCTTTATATCAACGACATCTTATGTTGGAATGACCACATATTTGGTGTCTTTAGAAATGCTACGAAATGTCTTAGATTCCTTTATTTGGCCTCTGATTGGCACTCATTTCCGCATTTAGTAGTCACGGTTTTATTTTCTGTTTTATTTCACTCCTTGTGGGTGAGCATCACTCTCATGCTTTGATTTATGCTTCAATATGATTGGTGCACTCACTTTAACTGACTTCTTTAGTTGTTCAGTCTTTGTCTTTGTATTTTTCACTATATTTTTTTTATTTCTTCACTAGATACATTTTCATCGCTTTCCATGAGTGCATTATTATTATTTGTCATCTTCATCACATCATTGCATATTTTCTCACTTTTCTCATCAAAAACTTTCCTGAAATCATTCACTTTTTTTATCACTTCTACATTCTTTTCACATATGCTCTGCGCATTTTCCATTTCGTTAATTCTTTCATTATATCCGTCTTCAATCGTTTGTAGTTAATTAATAATTTCCCGATTGTTATTTATTTATTTATTTCATACTTATTTAATGCAATTTCGAATTCATCTTTATAATCCTTTAAATATTCACTATTTTTTTTAACAGCAACCTATATATCCTTTAAAGCAAAATCAACATTGTGTTTATATTGTATACGAATACGATACAATCACCCCAAATAGATCTAACGTCTTCACACATTTCTAACACATTTACGCTATAGGTATCGACACCACAATAACTTGCCGCGGCGTGGAAGATCTTATTGCACACGCTCGCACATCCTGTTTCACAGCGAACCCCTTTCTGCAACTTGAATCCACATTTGTAATTAAGAAGCTTGTAGAACTAAGTTCATAAAAAAAAATTAATTTAAAAGATTAAATAATTAAGCTTTTTCTTTAAATCACTGGGAACACTTTGATACACGTCTTCCTCTTTCGGCAGTTCACTCACAGTTTAGTGGTGTTATGGTGTGCGGCTATAAGTCGACTTTTGGGGTCAATAACTTGGTCATAGTCATTGACTTAAAGTACTCTACTTGCTATTAACACCACCACACCACCCATCCCCGATATTAACCCAATGGAACACTTTGGGATCATTTGGACAAGCACTTACGAAAACACGTCATTACATCAAAGCCTCAGTTATAAGCCGTTACTGCAGCGGAATTGCAAGAAATATCAATGTTGACGCATTCCATGCCAGACTGGCTCAACGAAGTTAAAAAGAGTACTCAGCAAAGTGTAATATTTCTGCGTTTAAGAAATACAACAAATAAAAATGTAAATGAAGCTTTGATAGCAAAAGTCAAAGCCATGATCAATAAATTTTTCATTCCACAATTGAATGAAAAGGTTCTTAAGGGTCATACATTATGGCCCACTCTGTATATTGATTAAACCACACTTTAAGTACTGTTCCCTAGTGCTCTCTCTGTATAGATCGATGTTTAACAAGTTTCAACGATTGAAAAATACATCAATGAGAATAATTTTAAAATAAAAAAAAATGCTTTATCTCCAACTTTTACTTCACTGACATTGTTGTAGACGTCGCTCGTAATCTACGCTCTAAGAATGGATTCTTTTCTTCGTGTTTAATGAGCTGATTTATTTGTTTCGCCAGACGAATTTCTTTCAACTAATGCGGTACCCAAATATCGAACATCATTATCAAATGGCCATGATACTTTTATACCGGCCATGACACACTTTAACCGTACCAATGCTTTGATTTGATCCTATATACAAAATATGGCAAATATGCTCTTCAAAATTTTCCATGATCGAACCAAAATTACAAGCACAAAACTCGACCGAATTGTGCCAACTTTTATTTTGTTTTTGTCAACTAGAAGACCAGCTCAAACATTTGACATATACGAGTATGTCACGCTCAGTTATAAATAAAAAAAAAAGCAATGAATTTTTGATTTGTATTAGAGAGATTTAATGCAGACGTTTGCCAAATGAATAAATAAATACAACACAAAAAAAAAAACAAAAACAAAAAAAAAAACAAAACAGCTCTCACACTTGATAAAACATTACTCAGGACAAAAATATGTAGAAAGTCAAGTAATGGTATATGAGGTTAACGATGATCTTGATCTTAACAAAGGTTCAGGAGTTCCTCTTCCAACTGTCTTGTTCCAACTTAGGCATTCTTAGTTCGCTTTCTAAATAATTCATCCTATATAAAGGCTCACAAATGAGGTTTTTAGTTCTTTTTCTTTTCGTTGCTTTGCTTGTATCCTTTTGTTTTTCATCTCGAGTAGTTGTTAAGCAGTCTTGAAGTAAGACAGGGGATTTTATTTTATTTTCGCTTTCTTCATAGTGTATAACATATATTTGGTAATACTTGAACCGAAACAAGGATGTACGCTTTTGAGAAAAAGGGGAAAATACAAGTCTTCGTATGTATGTACCTTTACAAGATACAAAGTCGATTCCAGGAGGCATCATAACAGGACAAACGGAACTCATTTCTTTCGGCAGACACATTAAAACTGCATATGCCATTACTATTGTTTACTTTGAAAGCCCCCCATGGTGCTTTCACGTTAGTATCAACACAATAGACGTACTTGAATCCTTAGCGCCTCAGTCATTGTTCTAATTCCTTTCGTGCAATTCTGTGGTACCTTTGGATATGCGCAAATTTGTCTAGACTTTAAGTGTTTTGCATATTGAACACTATTTAATACGAGTATGTGTCTCATATTTATGAAAGGGAAAATTCGTAGTTATGTGGACATCTTTGTGAGTTGCACATCTACCCACATTGTTTGGATGTAAAACCATGAATGTTCAACAGTTGGTATTGAATATGACAAATAGAACAACAATATAATATCATAAAAAGTCACATAGCGAAGCTATGAAAAGGGGCCATTTTTTGTCTCGCAGTTGGAAGTCATAGTTTTCATGACCACATTTGCGACATGAAATGCCAACATAGAAAGGAAATGTTTCCCACATCCACAAAGGGACTAGGCTATCTTCTGATCAAAATATCGGCAATAAAACTACTACATTACGATCGACGCAAGACACATTTCCAGTATTCTGAATGTCTCAGCATTCAGGGGAGCTATCTTTGATTTGAAACACTATTTTTTGTAGTTAAGGGATGAATACGAAGAACACGGAAGATAAGACACCGAAGTAGTATTGTGAGGAAATTTGAAGTCGAACGGCCACAATCGCAATTGACTGCTATAGAATTTTCTGATCAAGTATTTATTTATTTATTTAAGCTTGTTACAAGCAATTCTTAGATTTTCGTTAAAAGAGATAAGTTAAAGTAAAGTTCAACAAAAATACCTACGTCGTTGGGTTCAGTGGCATGAGAAATACAATCGGTTACATCAGCTGTGCATCTTGAGAATCAATGTGCTGCCTGCATCAAGTGTAGAAAATCAGTGGCACCATTGTCAATAGTATATCAGAGACACCGAATCTATGTGTTAAATTCCACCCGGTCATAACAACGAAACCCCTGGTTTATTGAAGAGTGTCGGTAAGCACATGCAGCGAAATAAGAAGCATACAAAGCAACACTGCAAAGAAGGACCAGAGCTACTCACGAACTCTTTGAGCGAAAAACACGTGAGGAGATGTAGAGTCATAGTCGAATTAGAAAATCTGATAGGATAACTTCTGCAGACTATTAAACAGTGAAGAAGATCAACACCGCGATTTCAGGCCGATGAGCTATTTCTGACAAAAACTTCCACTCGACCAAGAAAAGATTTGGATAGTGATATTGGACTACAGCCTGAATTATTTGATGCTGGGATATGAATACCCTTTTACTGGCTTTTCACCAGTGCATGTACTAGTTTTGAAACTCAAGTGTTAGGTTTCGATATTTTTCCAGAGGTGGTTGTCAAACTGGAGCCAGTGCATCCTCAACCAGTAGGTCTTAGTACGTGCTAGTTGTTAGTTCGTTACATTTAGCCAAGCCAGCAACCATTAAAACATCAGTGTTATGCCGTCATGTCAAAGTTGACGCTGACGGGATTTACATAAACTACATACAAATTCCATGAAAAGACTTTTTCAGAGAATTGCTTCGCACGGGATTCGAACCCGCGAGGAGTCTATGCATATACTACTACACCACGGTCACCCCCGTGGGAAGCATACACCAGCTCTTCTGTAAAATCTGTTCGAATAAATGTGCGTCCAGTGATTGGAGTCTATGCATCGTTTGCCTGACTTTATAAAACGGTGACCTTCTCAACTGCATTAACTACAGAGGAATCACTCTTCCTAATATCCCGTGCAAAATTCTTCCTACATTAATATGCAAGCGCCTAAAACCCTATATCAACAATCTGATAGGTTCTTATCAGTCTGGTTTTATGCCTGGTAAGCCCACCGGAGAGCAGATATTCACCTTGCAAAAATTCGCAATAACTCTAAATCGATTCCATCATTTGTTCATTGATTTCAAGGTCCTGTAAGACAGCGTTAATAGAAACGAGCTATATAGAGCCATATCCAGTTTTAGCCAAACTCGTCCGCTTGTTCAGGATGACAATGCAGATAGCTCGCTGCTCCATTAAAGTTGGTAATAGCACCACCGAAACGTTTGATGTCAAAGAAAGGCGATTTCTACAACAACATCAATTGAGCGAAACTCTAAGGGAAATATCAGCGGGACAGTATTCCAAAAAGTCCGTACAATTGCGACATCACTGGTGCCTTTGCGGCAATTGAAACAGATGCAGTAACACACAGTATATGCTGTGACATGAAAGGACATCCAATATAAACGGCATGCCACAACACGTAATTATAATTTTAAGAGGACTTTGTTTACCTGGGCTCTCCTGTGAACGCGTATTATTAAACAATCGCAGCGATCTAGAGAAGAATTACTCTTACCAATCGCTGTTTTTTTGGATTAGGAACTCAATTGAAAAATAAGTCCTCTTGACGAGCAACGGAGAAAGCACTATATAAGTTCCTCATTAGAGGTCTAGACTTGATTAAAAATCTGCGAATAAATCTGCCCTCTATTCCTTCCAGAGAAAAGTTCTGTGGTTATGTGGTTTTATTGCTTTGAGTAAATGAACGCAAACCTTCCGGGCCGAAGATTCTTCGAATCGATCCCGGAGGCACAGAGCGGTAAAGGAAGACCTGACGTAATTTATAAGCTACATTATACTCTTTCTTTAACATATTCGTCACAGTGTACGGTTGAATCAATCGGTTGACAACAGAATAAAATCATCAAGTTTTCCAATTATAACGATAAAAACTCTTATTTAAGGGTCAGGAAAAATACATTTTTAGGGCCTTGTAATTTATTTTCAATTTTTCTTATTTTGTCCTTTCTTTGTATATATGTATGATTATAGAAACGTATGTATGTTCATTGTCTCTTTCACGAAAATGCTGTTTACAGCAGTTTAAAATTTCAGTGGCAATATTAACCACTTTCCCAGTACAAACAGTAAAGTTTAATCACCGTTATCATTTTCAAAAGACCTACACTTTTTATAGTGAATGCGTGGTAATCATAGCAAGCTTTGAGAGTCAGGTACGCTACATTCGTACCTCCTAACAAAACCGTTGAATACGAGATTGTTTGTTTTGAACAAGCAGATCTCATATGAAAGGACATGTTCGTATTACCACAGGTAGAGTTAAAATAAGTGTGGTGTTAGGACCCATCGCTAAGCACAAGTAATAAGCCGTTCTGAAAACTTATTGGCCAAGTTGTCTGAAAAATAATTCAAGACCATTTTAACTATTACAGAAATTGCGATCATGATATAGTCCAAAGCGTTAGCGTGGGTTGGATTAAATAGCACGTCAATTCTGCAGTCCTTTTTGTCAGAAATTAAACTTAAAAGGTAACCATGCATGACAGTTGTAAGTCTGGTTTCAACATACGTATTATAGTACGCGTGTTCACAAATAATTTGGTTTTACAATTTTTAACGAAGGTCGTCAGAAAATCCTTTAATTTTATACACGTTAATGGCCGTTAAAATATGGTAATAAATTAATTAACTAATAACAGATAAACTACAATTAAAATACTAATCATCTTCTGAAATGGTTTAGCACTACTAGGAACAAAGTAGGAAGGGTCAATTTTTTCATTTTAATTATTAGCAAAAAATGACAAAAAATGAGAAAATGCTTGATCTAAGTTACAATAAAATTTAGAAAGACATCCATTACATGACACATTAACATCACAGAGATCCTTGAGATGTTTAATGACTGTGAAAATTCCCGTCAATATGAAAGGGAAAAATTCTGCAATGGTCAAAAGTTAAAACTCTACTCAAATGACACATGATATCACATCCAACAAGAATTGAAAATTCTACGTTTCCTACTCTCAAGCACACATATTGGTATTCATGTACATATCACATATCTGATTCTGCACTCAACGCATTCACAGTCTTGCTTTATGTTCAAGTCACTCATGTGAAATAATTTCACATTTCTAAGAAGCTCCTAGTGAAATAGATGAATGAAATGTGAAATGATGATGGGTATCCATTAAGTCGTTCCCACATCATAGCTATCCAAATGGGCCATTGATGTGGTACCATTTTTAGAATACACTAACGTACAACAACAAGCAAGTTGTCGTTACTTGGATTTTTTGTAGTCCTTCTTTTTTTTTCATTTTGTGTACTTTGCTTTAAAGCTTAAGATTCTAAGGGCGGAATAATTTCCTGAAACCTTCATGCATAGTAATATCTACCCCTACAAAAAAAGCAACGGGAAAATATACAATCACATAGCTAAGAGTTTGGTAAAGACTATGTACTATTTGTTGTACACTATTTTGTTGGATATGGGCTTTAAGATGGAATTTCCATCACGAACTATTCCTTTAGAACATATACGAGTACGAATACATACACTTGCAGATGGATACATTTTGCAGACTTGTAGGTCCTACGAAATGCAATCTGTTACATTTGATCTCTTATTTTTTGACTATTCGTTTCCTTTTAAACATTTGCCACATATTTACTTTTCTTTTAAACAATCCATAACGAGGTGAAAGTACAGCGTTTCCGATTCAAAACAATTTAATTTTTTTTTCTTCTAAATCCAATCTGTGATAAAATATGATTACCTCTTTAGTAATGGCAAGGGTTTGCTGATAATTTTGCGTTTCAGTAATCCATTTAGTTTTTGAATCTCGCCTGGAATTTGAGCTGCCATTGCTATTTTGAATGAATTTTTCGACGACTTTCTTTGAATATGGAAAATGCTGTTGTTTTACTGAGTTTAGTGTTTTTCCACTAAAAAATTCGTAATGAAAAGACTTCTGCAAATGCCATTTTTATTTATAATTCTCGTCGTATATTATATAACAAACCTTTTAATTAGAACAGAAATCTTCTTGTACTGTGGAACTTTCGCGTGATTTAAACCCCATCATATGTTTAATCCCATTTTCTCTTTTATCCAGTTATTAAGACTTCCCTTAAGACAAATTCACTGTTTATGAAAGCGCTATCATCGGTGAAAAAAAAGAAAAAAGATCTCGTTCCGGACTCATTAGGCTGCCCATGTGTACTACAATTTTAATCGCGAATTACACAGCTGTTCTAGATTTGCATATAATTTTCGTTTTAGCGCTATCATGCATTTCACACATTATTCTTATATATATGTATAAGGTATCTGAGATCTTAGCGAAATCCATTTTAGAACTCTGTTAACCCTACCGAATGCTCTTTCTAAATCGATGAAGAAAATTTGCAGATCTTTCGTGATCTTTCTCCATCATTAGCAGTAAACCTTGATTTCTTTATATGCCTACCAAAGCTGCTTTGACTGGTATGGACGGACGACAGCCCGGTGTGGGGCCAAGGACTAGCTTCTCGCATTCATTTGTGTTGCCCGCCGAAAGCGTGATGACGATTTTGAATAATTTGATGTTGTGCTCCTACCGGGATTCGAACCCGGGTAGGTGGTGTGACAGCCAGTGGGTCAACCAGAGTCACCATCGCCACCATAGTAACATATACAATATTCGCTTCTTTGACCAGTGATTGTTGGAATTTTTCGTGTCGCTTTTGCTTTTATATATGTATGTAATAGATACATAGCTTTTGAGAACGGAACATAATCAATTGACTGCTTGTAGACTCGCGTACAGTCGCAATATTCTCTTCACTTTGGGCGTTTCGCTGTCTTAATGGAACTGCAGCATTATGAAGTCAATAAGTTCACTCGAATTTTTTCAGTAAACGTTCTATTCTATCGTCATGTAACGTAACATAACTAGTCATGATTTTGTTCAGAAATCTGAGTTAAATGATGAAAAATCTGGAGCACAAAGATGACATCTGGCAGAAAATTTTTTGCTATTGGCAACATCAAGCAATTATTATGAAAAAGCATTCAAATGGCTTTCTCTCTACCTGGCCGCTGAATGAGTTTTACTTATTTTATGCTTATTGAAATGACCTATAATTTTGTAAGTAAAATGGTATATGGACACTTTTACTTCATTATTCCTACGCTGAAATAACACCTTAGGGGTTAAGTACTCAGCAAGAATATGTATGATATAAATTTCAAAGAATTCTCTGATGTCCATATTTAACAAAATGTAAGGAAAGTGTAAGAAAAGAAGATACGAGGTGTGTTCAAAAAGTAAGGTGAATTTATATTTTTATAATTTTTATTTATTTATTCATCAATACTTATATTGTCCTTTTCAAAGTAATCTCCCTTAAATATAACACACTTGTGCCAATGATTTTTCCAATCCTCGAAGCACCTTTCTGGTATAACCAGCGATGCCGTTTTTATTTCATCAATCGTTGCAAATCTCCATGCTTTTATAGGTTTCTACAGTTTTAGGAACAGGAAAAAGTCACATGGGGCCAAATCCGGTAAATATGGTTGCTTAGGCATGACTGTCGTGTTGTTTTTGGCCAGAAAATCTTTTACAAATAACGATGAGTTAGCAGTTTCATTACCGTGATGCTATGAATAATTCCCGGCAACTGTCAAGTTGCCCCGAATCAAAAATAACTTGGAACTCCAATTAATTCTAAGACTAGGTTCGTTCGAACTCCAGGTAGCGCTAAAAGAGGCAATTAAACCTGGGATACAAAACGATCGAAGTTGAGAGCTACGTAATTTTTTCCCGGAATCACGAAACCTTTTTTTCACAAAAAAAGAAAACAGAAAAAGAGAAAGGAAAATCTTCCCCAAAATTGAAAATTCTAACCGAAAAAATAATTAAATAAAAAATCAGATTCTGCACCACGTTATTACGGCTCCGTTTGAGCTCGACGATTTATTTTAATGGAGTTATCAGTACACTCGTCGCTAGACTGACTATTTTAACGGTCACGAAATTAAATTAAAACGACTAAGGGTCGCGTGTCTCGTCTTTTTCCGAGATAATTGCGCACGTGGGACCTACCGGAGTGTCTCACTGCAACACTAACTGCACTCTTCTACACTGTACTTAGCCTTTTTTTCTTTTTCCTAGCTGTTCTGAACCCTTCTGGCAGAGTATTTCTTTCTCCGTCCTACTAGTGCTTTTTACTATCACGATCCTGTTCTTATCTCCCGATCCCCCTTTTTTCTTCTGCTCGCCGACAAAAAAAACTTCGCGATTTTACTTTATTTTTATATTACTTTAATAACCAAGACAATTGCTTTTCGCAATTCAAAAAATGTTAAACTCGAATCACCAAAGTAATTTCCAGATCTATTTTTTTTGTTTCCACAAACTCCCGCTAGACTCTCACATACATTCATGGCGCTAGCGGACTCAACGTACGGGGTTCCAAGCTACACAACTACCGAACTTTGCAAGTGTGTGCACCCGTGTCCGGCTATGCCTCTCAATCATTCCAACAGTACTTCCTCAGTATTGGAGTTCGCTCTCACATCCAGTCATCACTGGGAACTCCACTGAGACAGTTTATGGAAGTAAGTGGATCCTATCTACATATGCCTACCTATTGCCCTCGATATTGGAGCTAGGTGGAAAGTTGCAAAAAGCAATGCTTCTTCTGCTTCTGAATTCCTGGTAATTTTCTCCTATCGAACTACTCAAATTACAGGACGCAACCTAACGCGAAGGAGAAAGAAAGTTCGATCGGCGGTAGATGGAGTGTGGGGACGAAGGAGGAAGGTTATGTGGGTATAATCCCAAACTAATTATACCCCAATCTAGCCATTCTCTAGCTCGCCGCCTCAACCAAAGCCAAGTACAAATGCCTGTATGCCACTTTACTCCGCGGATCCCTAACTACTGCGGTGGATCGGAGTTCAGATTTGACAAAAATGCGGACTGATCAATAGCGTGTTACTCCTTTCAATTATTTTGTTTTGTATTTTTCGTTGTGAGCCTTTTTGCCGTTCTGGTATTTTGTTATAGTTTTATCTTATTTTGTTGTTATTGATTATAATGATTTATGTTAGTGTTGTTGTTTATTGTTAATTTTATGCTTGTTTAGATGTTGACGTTATTGTTGTTCTTGTTTTATGGTTCCCACGTTGGAGGCTGCCTCTGCTGCTGCCTTAATGCTCCCTCGGTGGTGTGCTGGCTCAAAGGGATCGTCGTCCCTTCACCCTTCGAACCGAACTTTTAAAGTTGATTCGTCGTTGGGATGTGTCTTATTACGTTGGCCGTCCGCCTGCACACCACTATTGTTGCTCCGTAGCTCCCTAGTTGGGGTATAACTATCAAAGAGACCGTCATATTTTCACCCATTGAACATTTGCGTTCCTAGCTCGCTAGCTGGCTACATCCACATCAAGTGTGCGATGTGATGCCTTTGAAGGCTTTATTTGGTTGACTTTCTTGGTGAATCTCCTGTCGCACCCTGGGCTCCTGGTTTGTCAAAAGTCTCCCTACAGTCCTTAGGGCTTCATCTACCGAACCCCCCTTGTCCCCCTCTGAGGAGAAAACCGCCCGTAAACCTATGTAAGTTGTTTTCTGAGGTGTGGGGTTGGTCGTCCACTGGCTGATAGGACCATGGCCGCCCTCAACCTCCGCCAGAGCTCGGAGCCCTTTCGGTCCCGAAAAAGAGGGGCCGGAAGGAATTGTAAGGAAACAAGAGAAAAACCTGTTACGGAAAAAAAAAATTCCAGAGCAAAGTTCATTGGCATTTTCTCGGCCATCTTGGAAGAACTTGTATAGGGTTTTTTAATAACGTCTTTACAAATTTTTCTTTAAATAAAAGGCAAACCATTTGAGATATTTTAAGAACTTTATTATTGGCTTGAAGTACAATCAAAACATTTATGAATGGAACTCGACTTCGTCCATATGGTCACCGCGGCTACGTTTACAGCGGTCGATTCGTTGTACCCAATTTTCAACGATTCGCCCACACATTTCGGCCGAAACGGCCGCTATTTCGCGTTCAATGTTGGCTCTGAGCTCTTTCAACGTCGTCGGCGTGTTGGCATAAAGAAATGACTTAACGTAGCCCCACAGAAAATAGTCAAGCGGCGTTAAATCGCACGAACGAGTCGGCCAATCGACTAGCCCATGTCTTGAGATAACACGCTCCCCATACTTACTTTCCAATAAATTGATTCTATCGTGTGCTGTGTGGCTTGTGCCACCATCCTGTTGAAACCACCTGTTGTCCAAGTGAAAATAATCGGTGATCATGGCGCGATAACGCTGACCATTCACAGTAACGTGACCATCGTTATCGTCGACGAAAAAATATGGCCCAATAACGCCGCCGGCATGCAAACCGCACCAAACAGTTATTTTCTGTGGATGAAGCTGTGATTTATGAAGCACATATGGGCTTTCACCCGACCAATAACGCATATTTTGCTTATTGACGAACCCATTGAGCCAAAAATCGTCACTGGAGATGATTTTGCGATGAAATTCATCATCTTGGCGCATCTTCTCCAGAGCCCAATCGGAGAACGTACGTCGCTTCAAATGGTCTTGAGTCAGCTTGATCTCGTATGGGTGTAAACCAAGATCCTTACGCAAAATACGCCATAATGTGGTCTGAGCGATTCCCAATTCTTGAGAACGTCGTGGAATTGACTGATTTGGATCGTTTGCTACGCACGCCTGAACGGCAGCGATATTTTCGACACTTCGACCAACCCGTTGTCTCACTGACACGGCAACATCACACAACGAATATGTAGCCTCAAAACTTGTTATTGCCTGTCTACTAGGGTGGGAACTACGACCGAAAATTGGAGTTAGTTGCAGTCACCGACTCCGAATATCTGTAGAAAATTTTTATAATTTTCCGACGTTGCTCGTTAGTGTACTTTACCATGATGAAAATGTTGAGTTTACTGAATTAACAGTGACAGTTTGATGATTAGTGAAAGAATGCGTTCACAAATTAAATTCAAGGTTGCTAAGTACCTATTAGAAAACCCTATACGTTGCTTGGGAAATTTCAGAAGTCACAACCTCACATTTCACATTTTGAGCACACCTCGTACGAGTGATAGTGAAATTTAAAAACTAATCAACAGATAAAGAATGGAATAGAAAAGTAATAGATAAAAAAACTTGGGTTTGAAACTTTACATAAATAGGCGAAGCGAAACCGGTTACCATTGATGTTAAAATTCTGATTTGCCTCATTTTTGAAAAAATATGGATCAATGACTCCACCAACTCATAAACCACACCATACCGTTGTTTTCAATGGATGTAATATTAGCTCTTGGTACTCTTCGGGTTGCTCATCAACGTATCCATTGAGCCAAAAATGGGCTTCATCACTTAACAAAATTTCACGATAAAACAACGGATTTTCATTGAGTTTTTCCAGAGCCTATTCACTGAAAATATGACGCAAATTCAAGTCGCCTGGCTTCAATTCTTGCAAAAGTTGAATTCTGTATGCTTTTATTCCAAGATCCTCCATAAAATACGCCAAGTTGTCGAATAAGCCAAACCAAGCTGCTGAGAACGACGACGAATCAACTCGTCACGGTCTTCGCGTACACTCTTAGCTGCAGCTGCTATAGTCTCTTCGCTACGCGCTGGATGTGGTCTACAGCTGATTTTCGTAATACAGCTCAACAATTTGGAGAAGCTGTTGTAGTGTGAGTCTTTCCATGATGACTTGCCAAACGATACTGAACAAAAATGACAAAGCACTTTGATAGGAGTTACGCGTGATCTGACAAAAAAATCCTATTGAAAATCAAACCTAACTATGATTTACTCTATACCTGTTCTATTGTTCTTTCGAATCTTGATGGCATAAGCTCCACTGTGGGTCTATTTGGTGATATAGCGAAAGCTTATGTTATGGTAAGCCACACTATTTTATTGGAAAAGCTTGGAAAAAATGGATTTCACGGCTTCATGCTTACCTGGTTATATCTTTTCTCTCAAAAAGTATGCAAAGTTGAAAATATAGGGAAATCAGAAGCGACATTCTGTTTTAAATTTTGGAGTATAATGTTTTGTTTTGTTACCTTTTTTTTTTTAATATATCGATTATTACCGGCTCCAATGCTGAGCCGGTGACACTCTTCCTTCAAGTGATGAGTATTTTTTAATTCTGAATACAGAAGAGTATACGGGAACCTTGTGGGCTGAGCATTTTAAACCACACTCAGAACTTAAGGCAATATTTTGGTTGCATTGTCAAATATTTTTACTACCTGAAACAGGTGTGTACAAAGAAATATTTATTTTCGTATACGAGTATTCCATTCCAAGTTTGGTCAAGTTGGCTTTTATACCCCTCTGCTAAGTCTTCTGGAGATGGCGATATCTCTAACTCTTGTACAGTAACATATTAAATTTTTATCGAAAATTTACAGGGTGATCATTTTATAAGCTGCATGCTACAACTTTCAGCTCAATGCGTTTGTGAGCAAGCTAAATTCCGATTTCTGGAATTTCCGAACGATATGTGGTTCAGCAGGATTGCGCTACGTGCCATACTGCTCATGTAACCGCTGACTTATTAAGAACTTTATTTATCGACAACATTCTATTGCAAAATGGAGCAATGAGTTGGCCTCCGGGATACTGCGAGTCGGCGCCACTCGAGTTCTTTTTGGTGAGTCTATTTTATTATGACCAATCGTGAACTATTTAAGCCTTTGAGGTCAACATTTAAAGTATAGAATATGCAATGAAACCCAGAATACCTGAAAGGTTGACCTAAAATTGAAATGACAGGATGCGCTTCGTCTAAGACAGTCGAAGAAGCCATAAGTCCGAAATCACAAAGTATTTTTCATAATGAATAAAGGAAAATATGTTCGATTCAAATCCAATTTTTTTGCCTTATCGTTCCAAAGAAAAATACATAGATCTTATGAAAATATTCTTTATAACTGGTTATTCTGGTCGTAGTTGCACACGAGTGTCACTACGTCAGAGTATATATGAATATATGGCCACATCACTGTCAATTATCATTGAATCTTGGATAAATCATTAATATATTATGTATCAGAAATTCTAGCGTCACGTAGCCACTTTATGAAATTTCAATGAAAAAGAGGAATGGAATCGATTAGTTCTTATTTCATTTAATTAACAAAGAACAAAATAACATATAAAATATGCTTCATTTTATTTTTTTTTTTTGCGATAAGCAGTGCGAAGTTTTGTATTGTTTTTGGATCTCTGTTCTGTATATATTTCCGTAATTCCATTTTGTTGTTACTTCAAAACATTTCTGTAAACCCTTCTATGGAGCTTAAATGGATGAATTCCATATGGTAAATTTCAATATTTTATTTATTTATCTCCTGAAATGCGAGTTTTCCAATAGTTCTGGATAAAAAGGCATTTCAATAATTTAATAATGATGATCAATTTTCCAATGTGTCACTAATATGCGAGTACTTAAGGGAGATGATCCAGTATCAACGAAAAAAAAAATAAAATTATCCGCCTCTTTATGGGACAGGCTATGCTAATGTTGTGGTTAGGTCGGAAACCATTCATTCATGCGTTTAATTTATTTTGCAAATCAAGTCACATCGAATGTTAATTAATTTTGATGTAATTACCTGCCTAATTAGCATATGATTAGTCACAGAAAATAGGCTGAACCTCAAAGATTTTAAAAGTAAACAAATATGCTTTGATATCTCCTACTAAAATAACAATCAAGAATTGTTTACTTTTCTAATTTAGTAATAATATCCAACGACAGACATGTTGATATTACGTTTGCACGTTAGGATTGTCAAACAAAACACAAGTATTAAAGAAGTCTATTTTGTTTAATACGGAGCAATAATTTAAAGGGCATCTTATTTGCAGTCGTGAGCCTAGCATATTCTCTTGTAAATTAATTGGTATACGTTCGCCCTACCAATATATCATATATGAAAGATGTAGTCATATAAGACAGCTTGTTCCGAATTTTTTGACTGTGCCGATGTCTCTTAGTAATTTAGTTCATGAATGTATCTTCATATCTCCAAATCGTCATTTAAATCCGACGGATTTTTACAAAAATTGAGACTTTTTTTGATTTTTCTGAAACTTTTATGAAATTTTGAAGAATTGGTAATTAGACCTATATTCAAATGGTTATGTCTCGACTCCTATAAGTCGCAACGAGTTGTTTTTTTATTTTAAAAAATAATAAATTGAACTTTTTTAGAAAATTGTTTATAATTAAGTATTTATATTAACCAAATTCTTATTTATACTCAACTAGTAAAGCCCTCCAGTTATGGTAGTTTGTCCCTTAGCTATATATTTTCACCCTTGAGCATTTCAAGTCGGTTAAGGTTCCCTTCTACTTGTGCGCCCCTCCTCTAATGTCGATTTCGACGTTATTTTCAATTCGTCGATGCTGTGTATCTCTTCTTGTTGACAGCTATACTTTGGTTTTTTGCAGCTTCAGTTCCAATACTAGCTAACGCACCGTAGATAGGCCCCTAAATTCTTCCAATTACGAGGTGTGAGGTGTAAAGTTAGAAAGGTGACTTTTGTGATTTCGCGGGCAACGTACATTCGATTATCGCATATAAGTGCATAGCATACTTAGTTTGTTTTTGACAGATAGAAAGGTTAGAGGTGTTTTGGTGTGCTTGGCGATTTTCAATTATTATAAAAAATGAAGCAAAGAATTTGCATCAAATTTTGTGTAAATCTAAGAATCAAGTACTTCTAAATACTTGAAATTGTTAATAACTACGATAGTAATTTTTATAATGAAACGCAGTAGTTTATAAGTATTTCTATCTAATTTCCATATGTTTATTGAATGTTTGAAAAAAGATATTAACAAAGAAATAAAAACCAGTTAATTTTCTTATTTTTTTAAAATATTTTAATACAGTCATTGGTTAACAAAATCAAACGATACATTTTTTATGTATGTGTATATAAGATGTTTAGATATGCCACTTTTACCAAAAAATTATCAATACCGAGTTGCTCCTCCTTTGGCGGTTATAACCGCTTTTATTCTAGAAGGCATCGAGGTTACTAGAAGTTCAGTAATATCCCTTGAAATTTCAGTATTCCATACATGTTCCAGGACTTCATTTAGTTTTTTTTTACTCTCTGGCTTATGTTCAGCCACCTTACGTTTCATTACATGCCACAAGTGTTCGATTGGGTTTAAATCTGGCCAGTCTAGTCTGGTAATTCCGAGGACATCAAACGTTGTCTTGAGCTGAAAATTATTGAAAGACTCTAGTTACTTGTCTGTTTATTATTTATAAAGTAGACATCTAGAAGTTGATTTATAACACTTTACTTACGGATTTGGCACTGTGGCAAGGTGCAGAATCATCTTGAAAAATGCACTTGCCAGTATACGAATGATGGTGTTCAATTGCTAGTACCAAAAACTCCCTTACTGCTTTTCCATAACAAAGTGCAAAGGGCCCAAAACGTAAAAAGAAAAACATCCCCAAACCATAGTCACTGTTTTGACTATGCACTCGTCCTTGAACCTTTCACCTGCTGAACGTCGTGCGTATAGCAAATTGTCGGCACACAACAAATTAAATTCACTTTCATCGGACCATATCACACATCGCCAATCATCCTGTGTCCAATCTTCGTACTTTTTTGCCCACATCAAGCGAGCTTTTTTCATTTTTGTGGTTAGAAGAGGTTTTTTCGCTGGTCGCCTTCCATATAAACCTATCACCCGTAGCCGTCGGCGTATTGTTTCGGCGCTTAGATCAACTTGATGAAATTCACTCAGCTCTGCTCTTATACGGACAGCACTTTTAAAGCGATCTTTCATGCTAATTCGTTGTAATACATTGTCCGTCTTCTGGGTTGTTTTACGTTTTCGTCCCGAGCCTTTTTTCCTTTCCAGTGGATCCAAATTTTCTTTTTTCTTTATCAGTCGTACGATAGTTGAATGACAGCATCCCATTTTAACCTTTAACCGCAATCTCACGATAGCCAAGCCCTTCTTCGACTTAAGTCAATATTTGAACTTTTTCATCCCGAGTCAGTTGATATTTACCAGACATTTCACTTTTTTTTACTTGCCACCTTCTGTTGGGAAAAACCCTTACGATCTGATGTAATTAGGCATTTTTTGAGAACTTATTAGGTGTTGCGGTTTTTATGAACGTAAGTGTATTAACAGTGGTATACGATGAGTCTGCTCTAAGTAAAAAAAAAATGTTTAGCTCTTCCAAGTTGGCGGAGAAGATCCCAATGATGAACCTCGCTCAAGACGCAGCAGCACATCAACAAAAGATGATAACGTCGAAGCTGTGAAGAAAATGAAGATGACATATCGGTCGACTCGTGTCGTGTAATAAATTCGGATGTATTGGCCAAGTTTGTTCCGAAACTTGTTAATTTTGATCAGAAGAACCGTCGCATGAATATCGCTCAGGAGCTCTTGAATGACTTCAATGATGATTCTAACTTGCAATGGAAACACCAAGGAGAGCAAGGACCGAAAGAAGCACGCCAAGTTCGATAAAATGTCTTGTTTTGATCACTGTTTTATTTTTTCGATTGTCGTGGCGTAGTGCATCAGGAGTTTTTACCTCAAGATCGTATGGTCAGTAAGGAGTATTACCTTAAAATTATGCGCCGTTTGCGAGGAGCAATACGAAAAACCTAAGCAATTGTGGAAAACAATTCATGGCTTTTGGATCACGATAATGCAACTGCTCATTCATCGTTGCTTGTGACAGATTTTTTGGCCAAAAACAACACAACGATCGTGCCTCAGCCACCATATTCTCCGGATTTGGCTCCATGTGACTTTTTCCTGTTCCCAAAACTGAAGAGACCTATGAAAGGACATAGATTTGTAACGATTGAGGAAATAAAAACAGCTATATGGCTATACCAAAAAGTGCTTATGAGAAGTTCTTCGAGGATTGGAAAAATTATTGGCACAAGTGTATTATATTTAAGGGGCTTACTGTGAAAAGGACAACCTTAGTATTGATGAATAAATAAATATTTTTTTTTTTTTTTAAAATAAAGTCACTTTACTTCGTATATACTTCTTAAGTATGCTAGTAGTTGAAAGATTTTGTCTTTACTATTCGTTTGTGAATTCCACACAATTCTTTCAAGTATGATGTTGAAGAAGTCACATGACAGCGCGTCTAAAACCTTTTTTGAACTCAAAGGTCTCGGTTAAGTAATTACCATTCTTGACGGAGCAGCGAGCGATCTCTATCCTCATTTTGTACAGACAGACGAGTTTGACAGAGATGTCAACATTCCATATGTCTCTATATAGCACGCCTCCATAATTGCTGTCATGGGCGGTTTGGAGCTCTTGAGTTTTTTTCACGATCTGCAAGAGTATGAAGAATTGGTCGTGTACTTTACTGGTCTAAAACCGCACTGATAACCACCAATTAGGTTGTTGATGAAGAGTTACATAACTTCACACAATATGGCAGATACATAATGTCTTGTATCCGATATTGAGGAGACTTATACCTCTATAGTTGGCGCAGTTGAGTAGCTCTCTCTTTTTATGGAACGGTGCTGCGACTCCATTTATCAGGCATACACTCTTCTGATCAGATCTAAGAAATGAGTTGATGCATATTCGTCACAAATTAATTTCCAGAAGCTTTAAATACTTCGGTCCTTTGAGTAAATACTTTGATAAAATGGAAAAAAGAGAGAGACGGAAAGATTTTTATGCTCAGTGGTTGCTAAGCTCTATGGAATTGGAAGTCAATACACTACCACTTGAGCCATGGCCACTAACATGTCGAAAGCTCGAGACTTCTTGCTTAAGACATCCGAATAAACGCTGTTTCTTTTACCTATATATGTGGCAATTTTTCATCTTTCTTATGTCCGGCCCGTCTCATCACACTTCCTTGATGACTGTGATACCTACGCAAGGGCCCCCGCTTATTGTTGTGCTACACATTGCCTGTTAAGGGTCCGAACATTCCACGTACAGATCCGAAAGTCGTTGTCCTTTAAACGTTTGCTAGTCATGCCATTTATGATTTAGTCTGCTAAGTAAAGGTTTATGCATACTTAGTAGTTAGTACTTAGTTTTAACTTGTACGTACAGATATCCAAACTTTTCATAGATTGTGTCAATAAGCTATATTAACACTTGGCAGTTAGCGCAGTTGAGGCGCAGTTGAGGCGCAGTTGAGAGAAGACTTTATGTAATAGATGTTACTCCTACAATATATTTTTATCGATAGCGAGCTTTTCATAGTTCTTTTTTTTTCTCAGGAAAGGCTAAAATCCATCTGTATTTCTGTTTTTGAGAGTCTGGAACAAGTATGCCAGCTCTTGTGACTGTTCAGCTTTATGTGGCGCTTAATCCACTACATAGGCCTCTCTGCATTTTGCCTGAAACCAAGAATTTTGTTACAACGCACGGTCTGAATGTAATATATCAGTACTATATATCAGTTCTCTGATGGCTTATTGGCAGTATAGGCACTAGTCTTCATCATTTTCTGCTAAAGATATTTGAGTGATTGTGAGGATGTAGGATAGTCGATATTTAAAAGTTCTGGCTGTCGCTTGTACTCGTAATTGCAACTTCTCAACCTATACTTTTTTAAAATATTTTCCTTTTGAACGATTTGGTTGCAACATGGTGGTGGCTCGAGTGCCTATTGGCCCCCGTTGTCTACAGACATTGAACATGCCGTCTGATGTAATAAAACCGGAAACCTGTTACTGAAAAAATGCGAAATCGACTTTTACTGTGGCATGAAATGGAAAGGAATGCAGTCAGGTCTATACAGATGACACCAAAACCGATTGACGATGCAGCGCTGGCGTCTTTCTAGAGGACGACAATATATGATTTCACTCATCGTCAGAAGAACCTTCTTCTATCTTCCAAGCGGAGATATACACAATCCTGAATGTAACGAACTCAATCACTAAACGCTGTCAGAAGGCTAAAATCACTGAGTCTGGTTTGACCCCTAGATCACAATCGCCGATGAACTTGCTCTTGCTAGGCAAGGCTCAGAGTAGAGTTTTTTAAGCCTTCTTTTTATGTATATTCAGTTTCATATGAATATAGCTGTAGATCAGCGACTTTTCTGCTGTCATGATGGGGCACTACGCTTATGCTAAACACCCACATGTGCTGCGGCGGTTACTAGAGAGAGAGAGTGATGATGACACCATCGAGCACTACCTTTGTCAGTGTCTTGCCTACGCTCGCATCAGGATGCAGGTACTTAGTGTTAATCTGGTGGATGCTGGTACAGTTAGTACAGAAAAAACAAAATTTGTAGCATATTTAGTCTTATCCTGTAAGTTTTTGGTGGATTTGACCAAGTTCCGTGCCGACCATGATTAAGGTTAAGTATCCGCTAAGCTACTGAAATTTTTTTCCTGTCTTTATCCACGTTGTTGAATTCGATATGCTGATCTTTCGCAGCTACGCATAGTTTCTCTATTCTTATCCATAAGATTAAAATCACTTCGTTGGAAGACAAAGCCATATTGACTGACATGTTTGACTACATAGAGTTGACGACAGTCAGTCTCGTTTGTATATTTTTTTCTTGTCTCAATATATGCGAACTAATGTTGAAGGGCTGCAATTAAGGCCCGTAAGCTCTATGAGCGAAAGAGGATTGAAGGATATCGGCTTCTCTGAAAGAATATGAAAGAGAGCGTAAGAGGATGGAAGAATATCAGCTTTCCTGAAATAAAATTAAAAAACATGAGGAGTGCGCGATAAAGGAAATACAGAGGTACCACTTCATGAACAATGCCGAAAATTTAACCTGAAATTAAAAGAATGTGATCAGAGAATTGTGGAAGTGAACAAGGAATTGTAGTAGTAGAGGTACAGTTAGTACTGAAGATATGGAAAAACTATTTCTGCAGACTGCTAAACGGCGACAACATCCAAATTCCGATGTCTTCTATTCGATCAAAATGAAGTGAGAATAGCATTTTCCACGCTTAAGTACAAAGGCTGCTGGACCGGACAGTCTGCTTGATGAGCTTTCATGACAGAAGTGTACATCAATCCACGATTTGGTTGGCAAAAGTATGATCTTGGTATGGAACCTTAGAAAAGTTTCTACGATCCACAAAAAACGAGATATTTTTAAATTTGCAAATTAACACTGGGTATAAGGTCTTATCTGCTTATAGCCCACATACTATTTCAGACCATAAAGAAACTCCAAAAACTCCAAATCGGTACTCATCATCTCTTTAGGGAAAGCCACATATGAAATCATCTTGAGATAGGCTAAATGTAACGAACTAACAACTAGCACGTACTTAACACATGGGCTGAAAACTCAGTGCCGTTTTATAGTAAAACACAAAATTTTTGCAAAATTCAACTTTATTTATCAATATAGTAGCCTTCGAGGGCGATACACTGATTGAAACGATTTTTCAATCTTTCGATACCAGTTTTGTAGTACGATTTCGGTTTAGCCTCAAAATAGGCCTCTGTTTCGGCGATTACTTCTTCATCGGTCTTAAATCTCTCTCCGGCGAGCATTCTTTTGAGGTCTGCGAACAGGAAATAGTCGTTGGGGGCCAAATCTGGAGAATACGGTGGATGGGGAAGCAATATGTAGCCGAATTTATTCAATTTTGCTATCGTTTTCATCGACTTCTGACACGGTGCATTGTCTTGATGAGACAGCATTTTCTTTTTCTTCAAATGGGGCCGTTTTTCTGCGATTTCGTCCTTCAAACGCTCCAACAACGCAATGTTATAGTTGCTTTTGATAGTCTGCCCTTTTTGGAGATAGTCGATGAAAATTATTCCATGTGTATCCCAAAATACGGATGCCATAACCTTGCCAGCCGACTGTTCAGTTTTTGGTCGTTTTGGAGAGGTTCGTCGCCTGCTCGCCACTCAGCTGACTGCCGACTTGACTCTGGTGTGAAGTGATGGAGCCAAGTTTCATCCATTGTCACATACCGACGCAAAAATTCGGCTTTATTGCGATTGAACAGCTTTAAACACTTCTCTGAATCATCAACACGTTGTTGTTTTTGGTCGACTGTGAGCAAACGCGGCACCCACTTTAAACAGAGCTTTCGCATGTCCAAATATTCGTGTATGATATATCCAACATGATCTTTTGATATCTGCAGAGCCTCAGCTATCTCGATCAACTTCACTTTACGGTCATTCGTAATCATTTTGTGAACTTTTTTGATGTCTTCATCTGAAACAGCCTCTTTTGGACGCTGCTTCTTTTCTTTGCACCAATCTTTTAAGTTTTCATCCTTCTTTTGCCAAGTAAATCTAAACTCACTTCGCATATACTCATTATATTCGCTTTATAGAATATAAGAATCTAAATATTTTGAAAGATTTTACTTTTTATTGTTGAAACGCAATGAAAAAGCTTTTGAATAATGTTCTATTATGATAGAGTTTTTTGTAGACCCGTTCTCCAAAGATTTCAAACAGATTTCAGTTCAAAATATTTTAAAATGAAACAGGATTTCGGAGGTCTTCATAACCAATAAATCATTTTGGGGTATTACAGCATAAAATGGCTGAGTTCGTTAGAATTCTTAGCACCATTTAGTTTTCCACTTTATTAGTCTTAGAACACGCAAAACCCTTTACTGTCAGGCTTGAAAATTACTTAGAAAATCTGTGAATGGTAGGAATTTTATATACGACATACACTGGGACAGATATCAAATTGATTACAAAATTATATTTTCAATCGCTAAAAGAACAGTGCTGATGGTATCCATTAAAATAGAAATTAGCTTCTAAAATTCAACCTTCAATGCCACCATCTGCATATTCATATATTTTTTTTATTATTGCAGAATAATAGTTTCCATTGCAAGGAGTATCCGATCAGCGTTTTTTTTTTTTAAATTTGGTTGCAAAATTCAACTTGTTATACGCGAACAATACTTCCACACCTTTCTGTGTAAGGATTCTATGACGTCAACTCGTAAATATTCTATACGGTGGAGCATAGCAAACAATGTTATGCTATCCTCATCAGAAGTTCATTTCCAATTTCATCGCATTGTTTTGCTCTTCACTGTTCAAAAATTTACCAGAATCCTAAAGGGATTCTGTCACGGGTCTGGTTGTGTAAAAACACCATTTTGGGACGAAACTTTAACATACCATCTCGCCACTGAGTGCCAATGATGAATCTTTCAAGCATCAATGAACGAAAACATGAGTCCGTCCAAAAGCAACCGAAACAATCATCATGGAACACTAGTCAGTGACACTGCCACACTCCTTTTCTGAATGGCCAGTTACATAGAATGCTGTGGTAGGTCAGGCGGATGGGTACATTGGCCATCACAAATAAATTGGATAAAATAAAAACATAGTAGCTAACTGCCGCATAAAAGACATACGAACACATCCCGCCCGAATTGATGAAGTAATTCAATTCTTTATGTTTCCACAAATTCGACTGGTCAGCATCCACTTCGGCTGACACATTGATCTGTCAGAGAACGAGTAATGTTCGGTTGCCTTGAGATGACTTTTTGGTGGGCGAACAATTTTTCTTTTTTCAATTCGATTTTAAAATTTAAATCATTCTGAATGGGCAATTGCACATTTTGGCAGATAAAATCGATTTCGAAGGTCATTTGTTACATACTGTCAGAGTCAGTAGCATTCTAGTCGAACTATGCTTCCTATGATTACAATGTAAACTGAATTTGTTTGGATGGCATCCACATGGCATTGTGGCAAATCTGTTGACAATTTTAACTGTCCCTTGAAGCAGATGGGCGTAACATCTGCTAGTGTTATCTTCAGAAGTGCGTACTTAAAATAGCGTAAGCCCGATAAAAATAAATGAAGGGTATTAACTTATTTAAGCTGTAATAATTAAACATAGTATTTGCACAGGCATACTTGCAGGAAGACCTTGTTTGGTTTACCCAGTGTTAGTCCATTTGGCTCTATGAGGCCGGGTGCCTGTTCAGCTAGATTGACTTAGTACATTACTTCGCACAGTATTATTTGTTAACATTTATTTAAGAAGAAGTGTAACGTACTAGTAGTAATATTGTTGTATTTTTAAGGATGAAGAGAATCTTTAATTATCTCAACTTCCTACTGTTTCCTTTTAATCTAGGCTCTAGATATTTCAAGTAAAATTTCAAACTAAACTTTACGTATATGCACACATTGAAATCAATTTGGTCTCTGGCTAACTGTCTACAGTTGCACAACAGGATTACTCACCTCGCACGAGTTATCTAAGATGAGATCTACCTCTACTGCGTTGTCCTTCCGTGTTGGAATCGTAGAGATGGAATCTTCTGTCGCTTCTGTGACAATATTTGCGTTTGCACCAGTGAAAACTCGCTGAGTTCTGCCAATGATGGCAATGTTATCAGCTTATTGAAAAATGTGACTCTGGCGTTAACTTGCGAGTTTTGTACAGTTTTATCAATTAGTTGCTGAAAAGGTTACGTGACAGCGCATTAGCTAATTAAATTTCACAGCAAAGGTCTCACTGAGATTTCTTACGGCGCAGCGAGCGTTCCATATCGTTATTTTGCACAATCTGACGAGTTTGGTAGGGATACCAAAGCCATAGCTGTGTATAGGTCTGGTTTATAGATGCTGTCATAAAACTGATAAAGAGGTGATGCTTAACAGTTTGGAATTTTGAGTTTTTTCAGGATCTAACTTAGTGTCAATATTTGATCAATTGTAGGGTCGAACTTGTGGCCATTGTGGTAAAACTTCCGACCATTGCACCTCTATATTTGTCTGTGTAGTGCGCTTTTCATGTTTTCTACCTTTTCTCCGGAGAAGCCTAGGTCAGGCAAGTTTTTTCCCTAAGTTTGCTTGTCTGCATTCTTTATCAAGCCATGGGTTGGCTTCTTGGAATCGATGTCACTACTCTTCAACACTTGATGATCATAGCAACATAGAATATATCAAGATGTTCAGATATACCCGATCGGCAAAGACTCTAACGGTTTGTTACGATTCAAGCCATTCAACGTTAAATCTCCTCACAGTATTTTGTCGTTGTTGTGATGTTTAAGATATCCGTTGACATGTTTAGGAGCTCGTAGAAACACTTTGGAAGCGTTTTCTTTTTTCTCTATGGGGGTGTGAGTGTAAACTGGTGTTGGCAAATAGAACCTTGATGCGTATTATTGTAAGGCATTCGCTTCCACGTTGAAAATACAAGACTTTTTGCCTAAATCTGATGCTTATAACAGGATTCGGACCCAAATATCATAGATGCTGTTTGTTTTCTCTGTAGTAAAATTTTGATGTCACAGTTTTTCACCTTATTTTTGGTCGTCCCATCCCACTACACTTCCTGCATGGCCATTACATATGCTTTAAAGCAGTCGAGGTCATCGTTAGTTGTTCATCTACACCAGGTCTGTTCAGGGTTTTTTTTACATTCCATGCGCTGATTCAAACACCGTTTACTCTCTTTCTTTCGGGTTGTCAACAGTAGATCAATCCGAGTAGTTCACCCCACTTACAACCCTCAACATGTAGGTTCAGGCCATTTTATTATTGCTTGAGCGAAACAGGCTGGATGTCCTCACTGCCCACTTCGGGGATAAAACAGTTGCCGTTGACCCATTTAAGGTTTACCCGTCACCATCTTTACTAATAAATAACATTAAAGCTAAAAATTTGGTAATATGGCATTGTGCTATTGTCCGATGCAGCACGAAGACATAAAGATATTGGTTGCTATCAGTGAAATGTGCAAAAACGAAGAATTAGAAGTAGCAATCAGGAAACAAAATAATGTGAACGATACGGTAAAATGTTTAAAAATGTTTAAAAACAAAAATAGAGATGTGCATAGTGCAATTATGGAATTAGAGATGAGTAATTACAGAGGATTAACCGATAATCGAAAAATTAATATCGAATGGAAAAAATGTCGAGTATTCGAATATTTCAAGATAAATAAATGCTTCAACTATAATGGATACCGGCATATAGTTAAAAACTGTACAAATACATAGTATCATATGTGCCAATAATGGAGATGGGCATGATACTAGAGAATGTTCTGTTACAATTCTGAAGTGCGCAAATTGTGTATGCTACAATGACAAATACAAGTTAAATTTGGATATAAACCACGTTGCGGACGCGAACTATGCTGTATATAAAAGATTACTACAATCGGAGAAAAACAAAATGACGCATTAGCAATTAAAAAACATTCGTTGTCTACATTGCAATGTACAAAGCTTAACAGGAAATCTAACGGATCTTTAACAAAATTGCTCAGATTCAAACCTCGATTTTTAATATCAAAATTAAGGATGCCGAAATCCTTGTCGATGGGTTCCAAAACCCGTTTCGCTGTGATAGTGACTCCAAACATACAGGTTTGTGTTTATGTAAAAAAATGGTTTTGAAGTAAGCGATATTCAAAAATTTATGGAAGACAGGATATGGTGGGTTAAGTGTAAGATAATGTTTAACCCTTATTTAATGTATTTGGTTGCAATTTATCGTGTGCATACCTCTTCCAAACGTGAATTCTGTGACAAAATGAAAATACTACTCGAGGACCTAATTGAGACAAATAAACGATTTATTATTGCCGGGGATATAAACATTAATTGCTTAGACTAAACAGATCCATACAGAAATATATTTAAAAATATTATACTGGGTCTTGCTAAGAGATGGCGTAACTTGTATTATTCCATTGGAACATACGTTGGAAAGCTACTGTCATTGTACGTCATTTCAGTATATGTCATTGATTTGAAGCGTAAACAACAATAATTTTTTTTCACTCAAATATGTCGAACTTTGTGCCTGAAAAAGTATTTTTGCGGGGAGTTCTTCTTCATTACTTTAATATGAAGAAAACTGCTGCCGAAACTCATCGTATTTTGGTGGAAGTTTATGGTGAACATGCGCTAGCTGAGCGAACGTGCCAAAAGTGGTTTGCACGATTTAAAAATAGTGATTTTGGCTTGGAAGACGATGAACGTCCTGGGCAGCCAAAAAGTTTGAAGATGAACTGGAAGCATTGCTCTATGAAGATTGTTGCCAAACACAAGAAGAGCTCGCAGAATCTTTGGGTGTCACTCAAGCAGCCATTACAAAACGTTTAAAAGCAGCTGGATATATTCAAAAGCAAGGAAATTTGGTTCCACTTGAACTCAAGCCGAGAGACGTCGAAAGGCGGTTTTGCATGTCCGAAATGCTGTTGGAACTCCACAAAAGGAAGTCATTTTTGCATCGGATTGTTACTGGTGATGAAAAATGGATCTATTACGACAATCCCAAGCGCAAATCCCAACCAGCAAAATCAACGGCAAAGCCGAATATCTATGGCGCGAAGGTAATGCTCTGTATTTGGTGGGATCAGATCTGTGTGCCGTATTATAAGCTGCTAAAATCGGGTGAAACCATCAATGGACAACGCTACCGAATACAATTAATCCGTTTGAAGAGAGCAGTAGCCGAAAAACGTCCGGAATATGCGACCAGACACGAAGCAATAATTTTCCATCATGACAACGCTCGGCCCCACGTTGCTATTCCGGTTAAGAACTATTTGGGAAACAGTGGATGGGAAGTCTTACCCCACCCGCCTTTTAGCCCAGACCTTGCCCCTTCTGACTACCATTTGTTCCGGTCGATGCAGAACGCCCTCACTAAAATACGGTTCACATCAGAGCAGAATATCAAAAATTGGCTTGATTCATTCTTGGCTGCCAAGACGGGGCAGTTCTTTTGGGATGGGATCCACAAATTGTCAGAAAGATAGGAAAAAGTCATAGCTTCAGATGGGCAATACTTTGAATAACACTATTGGACATGTTTTTCTTAAATAAACGTTCAAATTTTGAAGAAAAAAAAACCGCACGAAAATAATTATATATCCAATAGAAATAGAAAATCGATACAGACAGGTTGGGCTTGAACCTACACGGATAACAAATAGCAGCAAAATATTGATTGACTATATAATAACGGAATCGGGAAGTATAATAAAATCATTCTAGAAAAATATAAAAACAAAAATATATTAAATACACTTAAAATCCTAAAATGAATAAAACCAATTTTTTTTATCAAAACTAAGGAACAGTACCGCAATACAGAGCTTACATGACTCTGAAGACCCAAGTTTAATAGATAGGATACTTGAGAATGAATTTTTAAAAATAAAAAACATATAAGTAGTACTAAGGTGTTAAAAAAGGAATCAAACGACTGGTTTATTGAAACATTATGGAACATGAAACGGGATAAAATTGAAAAATACCACCTTGATAAAAAAAAAAACAGAATAACCACCATGTGGCGCTTCCATTGTTCCGATTTGAGTTCTTTTTTTTTGTTAAGTTGGTACATCTGTTGTTGACATTCCCTCTAAATCTTAGCGTCATAGCTTGACTTTTTTTTGTTAAGTTGGTACATCTGTTGTTGACATTCCCTCTAAATCTTAGCGTCATGGCTTAACATTTGCAAAAGTTTGTGTGTTTCGGCAACGATTCTCTAAAGAAAACAGTCGTTTACCAGTGGGACGAGCGATTCAAAAGTGGTCGTGAGTCAATCGAAGATGATGCACGCAGTGGCAGACCATCGACATCGAAAACCAACGAAAACATTGATGAAGTAAAAGAAATGTTGGTCAATAACCGCAAATTAACCACCAGAGAGAGTCTGTTCAAGTCCTGAACGTTACTAAGGATCCGTCCAAGGCATTTTGGTTAATGATTTGGGTTTCCGTCTTTTAAAAGACCTCAATTTGATGCAAAAAAGAGACCGTGTTGACGTCGCAAAGAGATGATTTGCGAGACTGAATCCGATCCCACATTAATCGTAAGGATCATTACTGGAAACGAGACATGGGTTTATGAGTACGACACGCAGTCCAGACATCAGGCAAGTGAATGGCGTTCACCAAATGAGCCGGAACCAAAAGAATCACGTCGCTTTCAGTCAAAAAAGAAGGCAATGCTCACGGTTTTCAAGGATTACAACGGTGTAGTGCATCATGAATTTTTGCCGGAAGCCAAACAGTAAGCAAAGAGTATTATTAGGGCGTTATGAAACGTTTGCGTTAAGTAATTCGCCGAAAGAGATCAGAATTGTGGACAGAAAAATCGTGGATTTTGCAACATGATAACGCACCGTCGCACAGTGCCATTATTATTAATAATTTTTTGACAAAAAATGCAACAAATACCATCCAACACCCTGTGATTTCTTTCTGTTCAATCGAGTTAAGCAACCACTACGGGGAACGCGTTTCAGCAGCCGAGAGGAAGTAATGGAAAAATCGCACTAATGGACATACCGAAAACCGGATATAAAAAATGTTTCGAGGATTGGATCAAGGGCTGGCATAAGTGTGTTGCATTCGATGGGGACTACTTTGAAGGGGACAATATAGATTTACATGAATAAACTTGTATTTTTAATTTTCTGATTCCGGGATCAAGGTGGCATCAAAGTTGTCGAATCACAATTAGTGAGGTATTATGGAACGCCTATCGTGAATCTAGAAATAAGTACAAAATAAAAATAGTGAAAGCAAAAAATCATAAAATAAAACGAAAAACGAAAATTTTCAAGTGCGGGTGATCAAAAATCTATGCGAAGAACTATCAAAATATATGTATTAATTGTTAAAAAAAATTCCAATAAAAGGTATAAAATTTAATGGTGAAATTATCAAAATGGAAAAAACCTTAACAAATAAATTTAACACTATTTATTATATAGCTAGCCGGTGTGCTTCTCGAAACCTGGAAAGAGTCTGTTATTATCCCTGTTGAAGAATACAAAAGCACCGTTTTTTGTGAAAATTTCAGTCCCTTTAATGCACTTCCTGTACATGGAAAAATTGTAGAAATAGTAGTCCAAAAATAATTAGAGGAGTACTTCGAATCAAATAATCTATTCCTAGAAAGTCAATCTGGGCTTAGACGAAGGCACTCCGGTGAATCAGCACTGAATGATGTCATATTAAAATAGAAAGAGTAAATCGAGGAAAACAATTTTGTCATAGCGGTTTTTCTTAACCTCAAAAGAGCGTTCGAGACTATCAACAGAAGTATTCTCTTGTACCAATTAAAAAGCTATTACATTATAAACAACGAATCAAATTGGTTTGAGTCATTCCTGAGTGGTCGTACCAATGAACGGTTGATCATGGCGTGTCTTCCGAAGAAGCTGAAACAAATTTTGGGGTTCTTCAAGGTTCAATCCTAGGTGCGCTCTTTTTTAAAATTTACATTACCGATATAAAAAGTATACTAAAGCACTAAAAGATAGTATTATTCTTTTTATATCGGGAAAAATAATAAAGGAGTGTGAACTTAATCTATTCAGCTGGCTGAAAGCAAACAAACTAAAGTTAAATGTGTCAAAATCAAAATGTATCTTGTTTAATTGTAATCATAGTCTTAACTTAAACTTAGAATGCCAGTTATTGGAAGAAGTCGGAGAGATTAAATATTTGAATGTTATTATGGATCATAAATTAAAGTTTAATTTGCATATTAATTATATTATTAAATAAGTATCAAAAAATATACTTCTTAACTAGAATATGTAATAAGATTTTAACACTAAGTGCAATAAATATATTTATTGTACTCGCAATGATTAAGCCACATTTTGAGTACTGTTCGTCAATTTTATTCTTATGTAGTGATAACTTCTTATTATATATACAGCGATTACAAAATAAAGCAATGTGTCTAATTTTAAAACTTAGCAGATATATATCGGTATCCATTATATTAAATACGTTAAAATGGTTAGGTGTCACGCAAAGAATTTTAGTCAATGTTTTATGTTCAAAATAAAATTTAAAATACATGCGATATGTTCGAGAATCACAACCATACTATTTAGGAAATGGAACTGACTTACGATAGCCATCTTACCGTTCAAATGCCACACAAAATATTATTGTATATAAGGTCTTTAATGTTTTTAACTCAATGCCAAATAAATTAAAATATTAAATTAATTTTGCCACATTCACAAGAAAAGTGATTCATTTTGTAACATACATTTTTCTTTATAATAAATATAAATTTTTTGATTATTCTTCTTTTAAGTATAAGACTAGATGTAAGTTCTATGTAATTTTTTTTTTTATCTTTGTAAAAGATTTATTGGGGCAATTTTTTAAAGTGCGACATGCAGAGATTTTCCATAAATGCGTCCATAACACGAGAAGTTGCCGTGATGGGACAGTCTTGCTTTCCGTTATTATTTTAAGTAACTGTAAGGAAACCGTTACATATATCATCACTCAAGTTACCAAAACTTTTGTGGCACTGTGTTACTTATTTATTCGGCTATGAGCGGGTCATTACATTACTCATGTCGCGTTTTAATTGGTTTAGTACTACCTGGACTTTCCTACGAGCTGAATGCGTACACCGGGCACAAGATCTTCATCATTTTTGTACATTCTTTTTATTTTACTTAGCAATTAATTGTAAAAAACATCTATGCGGTTTCTCTTCAAATGTTTTAAAACACAAACGGTGTGGTGTTCTCAAATTACCGATCCTCTTTCATATTTACACAAGTGGTACAATACGATCTTTTCCCATTGCCATACCATACATGGTTGGTGGTTAAGAACAGTGAAGACACCAATTATTAGGCATTTACTCCCCTGCTGTGCGGAATCGGCAAAAAATCGTTGGTCCCCTTTGATTGTACATAAAATTAAGAGGCAAGCACTGTACGAGTGAGAGAGATTGGGCCTTGGCTACCAAGGACTATTGCACCAACAATTTATTTATATACTATATCGTACAAAGACGATGACTGTACATTCAACTTGACCTGAAAAGATTCGATAAATGAATAAAAAAGTCGAATGCATTTCTGCGTTCATTTCATTTCATTTCAATTTAAGAAAATGGCGCTGGATGCCTTCGATTCTTGAGATATGACCACGATGATATTGGGACCACACTTGACTGGCGTACTCTAGGAGGAGGCGAATAAAGCTTATATGGAGGGACCTGGTCACGTATAAGTTGGTGAATTCTTTTGACCACCGTTTTAAAAAACCTAGTGCAGAGTTGGCTTTAATGATTGTCCCAACCATATATACTCGTAAACAAAATGCAGAGGTGGCGAAGAGGTTGAACGGAGGGGATAGGTTTGTTGTGCTTGGTTTTGAAAAATTTGGTATCGTCGGCGTAAAAAGACAGGTTGACAGACGAGTCTTTGATAATCCTATCGATATTTTTTATGATTAATATAACAAGATGAGGACCAATATGGCTACCTTGTGGAACTTCAGAGAACTATAAAGATAACCCGAGTGGGCATACCTAAAACGAACACTGAAAAACGGTTTTCCAGGTAAGAGTATATCCATTTTAATAGTATGGGTTCAAAGCCGAGGGCAGACAATTTGATCGATGACAAATTTCATCGAAGGTTTCGCTAAAACCGGTTAAAACTTCATCGCCTTCGCTACCTCTAGGGCAGAAAGGGCAAAAGATACGAATTCGATTTATGGTGGTTAACCAACCCTTTAGAAATCCATGTTGTCTAGGGAAAATAAATGATTTGCATTGGATGCTTAGAGCTTGGCAATGGGACGTTAGTTAGTAATTCCATTCTTTGATCCTGTTTTGTGGATCGTGGTTATGAAACAACAATTCTCTTTGAGAAAGGGCAAGGGAAAGAGGGGGAGAAGGATAAGGAGAAGGTGAAGGGGAGAGGCCATCTGGGCCAGGTATGAATTCGTCATTAAGTTAGTGTAACCTATATTCGATATAAGACCCAAGGTGTGAGAGAGATGTGGAGCATTGAAGAAGTTCAGTAGGTAATTAAAATAGGATAGATAGTACAAAGGCGTCGTTAGTAAATGATTGTTTAAAAAATTTGGCAAATAGGTTGGTAATGCTGAGTGGATCTGTTAATAATCTGTTATTGAAAGAGAGAGAAGGAAGGTAACTATCGGATAAAGGAAATCGAAATGAAGATAAGTACCAAGATAGTTGGACCAGTCGGAAAAGGATTTGGTACGAAGAATACCAGCCCATCACTTGTTTGTCTTATTTTGTAAGGAATGAAGCCCGCGATTATACCAGGGTGGTATATGGAAGAAAAATGGTACGTAAAGGGAAAAATAAGTAAATATTTCTCTACAAAAAAGAATCTGCTGAAAAAGTGACTGATTTTGTGGAAGTTGTATGATGAGAGAGTTGTGAGGGGAGTAAATAGGCAACAGAGTTATGAAAAACGTGGGAAGAAGGGAGGGGTAGCTATTAATTGTTGAGAGAGATAGGAGACAAAGTGAGACTGAGAAATTAATTGAATCTGCTATAAATATAAGATCTAATTGTCTGCCCATGTAATTGGGTATAGCGCAGACTAGGCATAGACTTAAGTCTGTTAAGCGATCTAAGAAGAGACATTCCTTAGCTGAGTTGGCATTTGAAGCGATGAAAAACGATTGATCATCTGATGGAGTCTACTGTAGCTGAGGAAGGTTAAAGTCGCCGAGAATAAGGATATCGTCGATAGAGTCAGACAGGTCAATTAAAAGGTCGATCTCATCGATAGCAAATTGATAGGATTCAATAGGTTGAGATGTTGACGTGATTATGATAACAGTGTGAGTTTGCTTGAACCGTTGCCCCTTCTGATAGCGTGATTTTATTGTCAGTTAGCTAAACCTCTACTATACATCCGGCCAACATGCAAATCGTCAGAGCAGAACGATGCTTCGACTTCGTCATTTTGCTGTTCTAAATTTGCAGCTGGTTGTTCTATTGGTAGGACTCTCAACGAATGAGGAGTACTTCATTACAGTAATCAACCACTTCGGCCCTTATAAAATATTTCGTACGGACCTAATAAGACAGAGAAAAGTTTATTACCATTTGTAAATTATGTTCTCCAATGTTATATTTATGATCTGCTTTGCGTTTTCTATTAAAAATTGTTTTGTTCTGAACTTTTGCCATTTGTTTACATAGCTACGTCCATTCGCAACATATTTCATTCGACATCAAAATTATTAAGATTTCTTGGTTGAATCCTTCCCTGATTCGAAGCAACACCATGGTCAGTGATAATGCGGATTAAGTTTCTAAAACACTGTTGCTGCTATCTTAATTTTAATAAGGCTTCGCCAACGGCAACAGTTTTTGTAGCAACATTTCAAGTGTGTATGGAAAATCTATCGAATAATGTAAATATGTATTTATACTGCTTGATTGTAGTATCAAAAGAGCCAATGTAATCTAAATGGTACGTGCCAATTGGTTTATCCCCTTTTTACAGCTTATTTTTTTTTTTTTTTTCATGGGAAGGTAAGAAATCTTCATAGACACTATAGGCCCGGAGCCTATAGTAGTGTGAGATTCTTACTCCTCCTTATGCAAACCACGACTGAGTTCACACTCAACAAGCAGTTCTTCTATCGCATTTTATTTTGTTTTTATAAGATATCCTGCAGGCGATTTTCCATTGAAAATTCCTGTGTACTTTAGGAAAATTTTGCGCTGCTAATCACCGCGCTAGATCGAGAGGCTTAGTCCTTTTCAGACGGCGCAATAAATTTGTCTCGTCGAGGATCTGTTGAACAAAAATATTCGTATGACCTTGTAATCGATTATTATGTTTTCGCGCAAACAATTTAATTACGTTCTGAACGTTTTCCGCTCCTAAGTCTCTGTGGATATCATCGTTTCTAATGTACCACGGCGCATTAACAATACCTGGAATGTCTGTAATACATTAATGTTACTATTTTTAGTACAACCCCAAAGTTGTACGCCATATGTCCAGATCGGTTTTAGCACTTGCTTGTATAACAGCAGTTTGTTCTCTAAGCTAAGCTTGGAATACTTTCCAATAAACCAGTAAATATCTCTATATATGATTTTAAGCTTTTCACGTTTTTTCTTGACGTGTGCTCTCCATTTTAGTTTAGCGTCGAGTGTTATACCGAGATATTTGGCCTCGTTCGCGTAAGGAATTCGTACTGCGTTGATAAACACTGGTGGATTCTCAATTTTCTTGAGAGTGAAGTTCACGTGGACAGACTTGTTTTCATTAAGCGCGATTCGCCAAGTCTTTGTCCAATTGTTAATCCGTGTAAGGGCACGTTGCAACTTGGCAGTTGCTTCTTTGACTGTTTTAGCCGTTGCCAAAATGGCAGTGTCATCAGCAAATATGGCTAGGACAGTGTCGTCCGTTTGCGGTATATCACGGTTAAAAGCAAATATAGCAGAGGGCCAAGTACACTTCCTTGCGGCACCCCCGCCTTTATTGTCTTAAAAATGGAATATTCGTTTCCGTGTCCCACACGGAAGAGTCGGTCTTCCAGATATAAACCTAAAATACAAGACAATTGCTGGGGTAGGGCTTGTCGGAGTTTATATTTTAGGCCTTCATGCCATACCTTATCAAAGGCTTGCAAAACGTCAAGGAATGCGCTTGAACAGACTAACTTACACTCGATTGCTCGTTCAATTACATCGGTTATTCGATGCACTTGGTCAACTGTAGAGTGTTGGCTTCTAAAGCAAAATTGATGATCAGGCAAGAGGGAATTTGTGTCGGTAATTGGTTTAAGACGGATTCGCTCGAAGACCTTCGATGTAATAGGAAGAAGCGATATTGGTCTATATGACTTGACTTCAGTCAGCGGTTAACGGGTTTCGGAACCATAATAACTTTGGCTACTTTCCACTGATGCGGTACGCACTCTAATCTAATGCTGGCATTTATAAGATAAAGCAGCTTTAGCAAACCTTTTTTCGGCAACGCTTTAAGTATCTCTCCCGTTATTAAGTCATTTCCAGGGGCTTTATTGGGCTTAAGCGTGTCTATAACTTTTCTAAGTTCACTAAGTGTAGCCTTTTCTACTTGAAAGTTTGTCGTCACCTCTAGCGTATTGACATTCTCAGGAAGCACCCCCCCATCGAATGGTTTAAACGTTTCTGCAAGATGGTCGGCGAAAAAATTAGCTTTTTCCTAACCTTCTTTCGCCCAGTCATCCTGGTTTCTTCTTATTGGCGCCACGTGTATTTTGGAACACTTTTAACAGCTCTCCATATGGAGTAGTTGGTATCCTTTGTCGCTGTGAGTCTTCCAAGGTAGTTATTAATCATTCAATAAATGATTATTGAAGTCCTTGATCGATTTTTTCAACAAGTTGCAGAGCCTATTGAAATACGTTTTATCTTGTGGTGCCCGGGTTTCATGTCACTTTTTCCGCGCTCTTCGTTTCTTCCTTATCATTTCTCTGATTTCCGGTGGATATCTTATGCCGACTTTGGGAACTTTGTTCGATTCACGGGGAGTGTTTTTCCAGGCCGCTTGCTGTATGACTTCAACGAAACGTTCAACTTCTTTTTCAAGTTGATACGGCTTTCTAAGTGCTACTTTTAACTCAGTATTGTCTACAACGTCTATTCGGAAATCTTCCCAGTTAGTTTTGCTGTTAGTTAATCTGGATGGTCCTTGTTTCTTTACCAAGGATTCGCACAGTGAGAGGATAACTGGAGAATGATCGGAGGAAAGATCGAAGCCCTCTTCAACTTTGACGTAACTAGCGTTTACTCCTTTTCCGATAAAGAAGTCTATTAGATCGGGTGTTTTGGCGACATCCGTGGGCCAATATGTCGGCTTGCCTGTTGAGTAAAAATAGCAACCACATTCCATACCAGCCCTGTAAAGATTTTTTCCTTTTTGAGAGATACATCTTGAGCCCCAAAAGGTGTGCTTCGCGTTAAAGTCGCCACCAATAATGAAGATAAGTCCAAGAGAGTTGAATAGGTCAATAAATTCTTGTTTTTCTATTTTGAAATTGGCAATAGATTGAGGATATATTAAAAGAGTAATTTTTATTTTTAACGCGCACCACGGTCATTTGAAATTTGTCAAGTTCAATATTTGCAGCTGATAGCTAAAATATATTTGTTGCAATTCGCTATACAAATTTGAATTGTATCTCTCAAATTTTGTATGTAAAACCCTTGTGAAATCAAATTAAAAGTTTTTTGAGATCCCAAAGTGATTTTCTTTATGTTTCATCTTGATCATTTCCTTGATCATCTTGATCACGACCTTGGTTAGATTATAAGCAACCATATAGTCAGTATGACCATATTGGATTTCAATTGATCCGTCATTAAGCCGATCTCTTATGTAGTGATGGCGCTCATCGATGTGTTTGGATCTAGTCCGGAAACAATCAGACATAGCCAAAATAATTACACTCTAGTTATCGCAGATTATTTTGACTGGTTCCAATTTAGTCGATTCATCAAAGTTTTGTTACAGTTACTTATCCTGAACTGGCGGCGATAAAGCCATATACGATTATTCGCCTGTTGGGTGTTTCTTACTGGCCCAAGAATGTCGCTTGCCCATATTGGCATCTGAGAAACCAGTTAACTTGGTTAAATTGTTACCTTAAGATCTGCTTAATGGCAGTCCAATGAACCCGTTTGTAATTTGAATTAAATTGGCTGACATCATTAACTGCAAATGCTATGTCGGGCTTTATATCTTGTAGGAGATAAAGTAAACTTCCCAAAACTTCTTACTATTGACCTCGTTCACATGTTTTCAACATCATCGTCTTAAATCATGTTTAAAGAGAGCATCTGGATTGAATCACATAGGGTCAACACGGGCTTGCAGTCATTAATGCCATATTTCCCTAAAATTTCACGAACATACTTCGTGAAGATTTATCGCCTGATAAATCTATATATAATCCTACACAATTTCTTGCTGTTCCTATATCATTCATATGAAATACTCTAGATAAAGATGCTTTTATGCTGTATTCTTCTAAAAAAATCAATATGTCGTTCACATATGATAAATTGCGACGATTAACAGTGAATCTTTAGTATGTTTAACACAAGAATAACTCTGATGAAAAGCTGCCGGTCGATTTTCAAATCTAGTCTTGCTGCTAACGCTATGAGAAATCTAATTGTTGTAAATCGTATGACCGGCGAATAAGTTACAGTCTAATCCACTCCATATTTTTATGAGCAGCCCTTAGCTACTAACCTCATTTTATAGACAAAGTTTTTTCGATTGATACGGATTATTCTCCAAATTATTGCATGCCAAATACAAAGAGTCAGTATAACGAGTCGATGGTTATCACTCACAAGTAAGAATTCTCGCCCCCGGCGATGAATTTTCTGCAGTATTGTCAATTTTTGTATTATCAAACTCAAGATAAGTTTCCTCCCCAGTTTCAGCTTGGCTTTCTGGTGATGAAATTTGAATGTCATAGTGGTCCCCAACTAAAACAAAATCATGTTCATTTAATTTCACCTTTATCTTGGTTTCCATAAAAACTATATATCGGGTAATGATGACCTTTTTGGTTTCAGGATCAATACAACGAAAACCTTTTATTGACTCGCTATAATCCACAGAAAACATTTTTCTGGCCTTCACATATTAATTACGACGCCGCGGTTTCGGAACGTGTACTATAACAGACGATCCAAAAATTCTCAGGGGACCAAGGTTGACTTGGGAACCTGACTACAGACCTTCTGTCGTTTTATGGGATAAGGATAAACTCACAGAATGATTGATCACATATAATGCAATATGACTTATTAAGACCAACATCCAGTAACATGCTGGTGACTCTGGTGCGATTCATATGCTCCGCCATACTATTCTGTTGCTGTGTATACACATTCTTGTATGGTGGATTATTTTGTGTTGCTTACAAAATGTTTCGAAGTCTAACCCGCAATACCTACACCCGTCGTCTGAGCGTATGATCTTTATTTTTCGGTCCATTTGTATCTCCACATTTTCTTTGAATTCTTAAAAAAAAACTTAAAACTTCAAATTTATTTGTTAAGAAATATAAAAAAAACTTTTCGAGAGAAATCCTCAATAAAACTTAGGAAATACTTAGGACCGCCAATAAACATAGGACCACATAGATCACTGGACATAGATCCAATGCATATTCGATTCCTATTGTTTTGTATTGAAACCGAGATCTCGATCCAACAAGTTATTCCTTCAACTGTTTTCTTAAAATTAACACCTTCAAAGGCACCGTTCTTCATCGTTAATAGATCTTTGGAATTTAAACGACCCAGACAAACCGCACGGATATTGTGTGTTTATTTTATAAACTCCACTAGTAATTTGTTGTTTTGATTAAACACTGAACAACTCTTCTTGTCGAATAGAACTGAATATTCCTTTTATCAACTATTTGTGCAATTAATAAAAATTTGTCTAAAGTTTAGTTTAATTATTTCTACTTTAGTTTAATTCTTTATACAAATTTCAGAGTTGTTTACTTTTGTGCGCATTGTAACAGAACCGGTCAAGAGCTTTGAACCATTGTTCTTTAATTGAAGAATCGTTCACTTATGATAAACAGCCGACGTTTGGTGTCATATGACGAGATGCACCACTATCGATAAATCTATAAATTTCGCACTAGCTTTTGAATACGATTTATTTACAACTTTTGCTTGATTTATCCGTACAGTCTTACATCTGAAGCATTTTTACTTTTTGTTCAGTTTTTTTTACGTTTACCAAGTTGAGTTGGCTGCGTCGCCACTGATTATGATGCCACTGCTCTCGATTCCCTATGATTAATGGCTTAAACCCATCTCCTTGGCCTGCTAGCTTAATCGCAATTATTAAATTTAATTTGTTCGCTGTAGAATTTATCTGGCTTATGTCCTCAGACATCGATGAACCCTCTTCTCTGGGAACAGTTATGAGTTATGTTTATAGTCTTACTTTTCGCGTTAAGCCTTTGTCATCGAATATTGTCTTCAATATTTTCCAAATATCTCATGAATAATTGGCATTCTAGATATGAACATATAGCGAATTGTCAATTAAAAAACTATTTTCGGCTTCGATTTTTTTTAGCTTGAGTTCATTATTTTCTGTAACTTGTTCTGAGAAGCAGCCATCCAACTCCGAATATTCGAGGACGTTTCTCATCGCAAAAAATGATAATTCTAGCCGGCGTTAAACTTCTAATTTACCACGGTTTTGCTCTTTTTACTAAATGTTAAGCGTCTGATCCTGTAGACAATGTTGTTATTTTCTTATAATTCAAGTTAAATTATTCTACTTTTTTATTTAGAATTTCGACACACGAAACTTTTACTAAGCTTTTCCTCGCGATCTGGGTCCATAACCTATGTTGATTCGAAAAAAAGAATACATTACGTCACTTTATTCAGTCAGAATCTAAGAGCGGAAGTAAAAGAAAGAAACAATAAGTAAGATAAGAAGAATATAGCTCAGTTCACTTGTGAACCATAATAATAGTTTACATACAAAATATTGAATTTTAACATTTTAACTCGTCCTGCCGTGATTTCCTCCATCGCACTAGAATTTCGGGTTGTACTCCATAAACACGGGGATAGCTGAATATTTCATGAATCATTCGCTTTCCTGGTAGATGCTCCACAGTGTCTTGTACATAATCCATCTATTTACTGGATTTAGCAAATCCTGTTTTGTCACCGTTTGGTGGGAAGGTAAACAATCTATTACAACTTTAAATGGTAATTTTAATATTTTATACGTACTTTCAGTATAAGACTATGCATTTTTTCTTTAGCTTAGCTGTTTTTTTCTATTATAGAAAATAATATAGAAAATTGAAGAAAAATTGCTCTAATATGTATAATGTTGACACCCATTTGTACTCACCTCAGTGTTAGCATCTGGTTATAAAGGGTGATTCATCGCAAGGTTTGATTTATAATTTAAAATTAAATACATAAATTTGACAGTGAAATTATAATTTTTATTTTCAATTAAAAGAACAATTCATGGCATTAACTTTTAAAATAATATTATGTAAATATTGGTCACAATTACGTTTGAGGTGATCTATTTGGTCTAATTTTGGGCGACTCGTTCGATTATAGCGACTGGTATCTCGAGGATAACACGAGTAATGTCGGCTTCTAAAGCGTCAATCATAGCTGGCTTATTCTTGAAGATCTGAGACTTTACATATCCCCAGAGAAAATAGTCCAAAGGTGTGATATCGCACGATCTAGGCGGCCAATTTATCGTAGCAAAACGTGAAATTAAGTATTCACCAAAATGATTTCTCAACAAGTCCATTGTTTCACGCGCTGTATGGCTCATAGCGATGTCTTGTTGAAACCAGAGCTCTCCGAGACCATGTGCTTGAATTTCAGAAAGCACATAGCCCGTCAACACTGCGCGATAACGGATGCCATTGACGGTAACATTTTGATATGCCTCATTTTTGAAGAAATATGGACCAATGATTCCACCAGCCCATAAACCACACAATACCGTTGTTTTTAATGGATGTAATGGTAGCTCTTGGTACTCTTCAGGTTGCTTATCAGCCCAAATACGGCAATTTTGTTTATTAACGTATCCATTGAGCCAGAAATGAGCGTCATCACTGAGCAAAATTTCACGATAAAACACCGGATTTTCATTGGGTTTTTCCAGAGCCCATTCACTGAAAATATGACGCAAATTCAAGTCGCCTGAATTCGATTCTTGCACAAGTTGTCAAATACGCTAATCCAAGCTGCTGGGAACGACAACGAATAGATTCGCCACGGTTTTCGCGTACACTCTCAGCTACAGCTGTTACAGTCTCTTCACTACGAGCTGGATGTGATCCAACCGGTCGAGTATCATCCACTAATGTAAACTGGGACTCAAATTTGCGAATGGTATTGCGAATCGCATGAAAAAAATTTCTCACTAAACGCTGATTTTCGTTATACAGCCGAACAATTTGGAGACGCTGTTGTAGTGTGAGTCTTTTCATAATGACTTGCCAAACGATAATGAATAAAAGTGATAAAGCAGTTTGATACGAGTCATGCGTGATCTGTTAAAAAAAGCCTATTCAAAATCAAACCTCACGATGAATCACCCCTTATATAGTACGTACATAAATAGGTTAGTTTGGTTTGGTTATTAAGACATTGCGAAGCCTCAAACACAAACTTGTTTCCTCTTCTTGTGAAGTGGGATAGCAGACTAGCCATCATAGAGTACCCATTTATAAATCGTCCAAAAGATACCGAGGCGTTTGTGTTCGGGAGAATCTTTTATTGCTTGTAAGCAGATTGTTCCTTTTTCCACATAGTGTGTTATGAATTTGATGTTTCTCTGCAGGAATCTGCACTTTGACTAATTCATGTTCAGATTAAATTGTGCTGCCACTTGGAGAGCGATTTTAAGTTTTTCTAGGTTCTCTCCTACGTTTCGTGCAGAGATTCAAAGAATTATTCATGTAACACATGGGCTGAAAAGTTAGTGTCGTTTTATAGTAAAACACAAAATTTTTGCAAAATTCCACCTTATTTATCAATACAGTTGCCTTCGAGGGCGATACACTGATTGAAATGATTTTTCAATCTTTCGATACCGGTTTTCTAGTACGATTTCGTTTTAGTCTCAAAATAGGCCTCTGTTTCGGCAATTACTTCTTCATCGGTCTTAAATTTCTTTCCGGCGAGCATTCTTTTGAGGTCTGAGAACAGGAAATAGTAGCTGGGGGCCAAATCTGGAGAATACGGTGGGTGGGGAAACAATTCGTAGCCGAATTCATTCAATTTTGCCATAGTTTTCATCGACTTGTGACACGGTGCATTGTCTTGATGAAACAGCATTTTCTTTTTCTTCAAATGCGGCCATTTTTCAGCGATTTCGTCCTTCAAACGCTCCAAAAATGCAATGTAATAGTCGCTGTTAATAGTCTGCCCCTTTTGGAGATAGTCGATAAAAATTATTCCATGTGTATCCTAAAATAGGAATGCCATAACCTTGCCAGCCTGCTCGCCACTCAGCTGACTTCCGACTTGACTCTGGTGTGAAGTGATGGAGCCAAGTTTCATCCATTGTCACATACTGACGCGAAAATTCGGCTTTATTGCGGTTGAAGAGCTTTAAACACTCCTCTGAATCATCAACACGTTGTTGCTTTTGGTCGACTGTAAGCAAACGCGGCACCCACTATAAAACAGAACTTTCGCATATCCAAATATAAGTGTATGATATATCCAACACGCTCTTTTGATATCTTCAGAGCCTTAGCTACCTCAATCAACTTCACTTTACGGTCCTACATAATCATTTTGTGGATATCTTCGGTGCTTGTATGACTACTTTTAAATTTTTCAATCCACTTGCGAATGGTTCGTTCGGCTGGTGCAGAGTCCAGGTAGCACTTATCAAGCCATTTCTTTGCATCGGCTGCATTTTTTCCCATCAAAAAGCAATGATAAATCAGCACACGAAATTGCTTTGAATTCATTTTTTTTTTCACAATAACAAGAGTTGCTTCACTCACAACGCTATATCTCGAGAACTAATCGTCTGACAGCTGTCAAATTTATACACGTATCACGTTGGTGCTAACTGAATGGTATGGATTTGCCCTCTCTTAGAAACAGCACTTTTCAGCTCATGTATTAGGTTTGTAAAATTTTCTTACTTACCCTTTACGACCGAAGGGGAAAAATTAAATTCGTAATGGCCGCCCTGAGTGACACATGCTGTATATTGCAAGCTCGCTACATTAAAATATCCGTTTGTAAGGTGCAGAGTGGTAGACACTCATCTGCCAGGTTTTCTACCAGGTGTACCGGTATGAAGTAAAAATAAAAAACTAATTTTTAATAGGAAAGTAAAAAAACATTTTATTCAAAGTATCGGCCATTGCTAGCTACAAATTTTTCCCATCTTTCAGGCAATTTATGGATTCCACGCCAATAAAACTGTTCGTCTTTTGAAGCAAACCATAAAGCCACCCAATTTTCGACTTCCTCGTAGGATTCGAGTGCTGCTCAGCTAATGCGTGTTCCATCGATGAAAACAAATGGCTGTCAAAAGTAGCCAAGTCTGTTGAATACGGTGGGTGGGGTAGCAGCTCCCAGCCAAGTGCTTTGCTTGTATCCTGAACCAATTTTGCTTTGTTTGTAGATGCATTGTCATGCCGCAAAATTACCTTGTCGTGTGTTCTAGCCCATTCTGATCGTTTTTCGATCAATGCATGGTTCAAATTGATCATTTGTTGTCGGTAGCGATCTGTATTAACGGTTTCACCAAGTTTCATTCAATTCATGTGGCACCCATTTTCCAGACTTTTGGGTCTTTCCCATAGCTTTTAAACGGTCAGAAATTGTTTGTTGTGCAACATTTAACATTTTTGCCATTTGTTTTTGACTCAAAGTGTCATCTTCATTCAATATTGTTTGCAAGTAGGCGTCTTCAAACTTTTTGGTAGGCTTCCAAGTTCTTCATTTCTCACATCAAAATCGTTATCTCTGAACTGTTGAAACCATCTTTTGCATGTTGCTTCTGATAGAGCATGATAACGATATGCCTCGACAAGCTTTCGATGCGACTCTGCAGCATTTTTCTTCAAATAAAAACAAAAAATTAATGCTATCTGCAAGTCATAATTTTTTTTTACAAAATTCGACATTTTTAACACATTGAAAAAATATGTCGTTTGCTTAATGACTTCATGTATACTAAATATGTTTGACAGATGTCATAGCAACCAAACAAAAAAAAAAAAAATAAAATAAAAAAATAGGGCCTGTTCACAATAAATGTTTCCTATCGAGACATTTGTATCTTGACGTTCACTTTATACCGGTACGCCTGGTAAAACTGTTTCCAATTATTGTTATGGGAACAAAATTGACTGCTTTATAATCTATAGAAACTCTTAGATGAGGTTGGAACGAGCAGGAATTTCTTTCTTTAATATTATGATCATTTGGATTGGACATCCTTTTTCCTCTTTTGGCCTGTATTTGTTGACAAATCCATGAACCTCTTTTTCATATGAATAGGGTGCATCAGCTTCTGTATGTTATTCTAATTGGATATGCATAATAGACATTTGGGTTTTCACGTCGTAAAATATAGGCCAGTTGTTATCAAATAGTACATTTGCCTTAGAAATTATGTGGCTTCCTATGATAACCTCAAAGTTGAGAGCTGTTTTAATTATAATTGACTTTTTTTTTATATTCTAATTGGGGCGCGCACAAGGGATTTTGTGGACCCTTAAGATGTTTGCACATAGCGAGAGCGAGGGGAAGATAGGGAGAGAAAAAATGTTTTAAATGTTTGCAAGTCATATTGCCTAGGGAATAAAGAGCTCAGTATGTCATTCTATAAGCTAGTTTTACGGTTTAAATAAGAATCGCGGTATTTCAGAGTACGTCTTAAGGTGGGCTTGAAGGTATACTAATGAGCATTCATAGCGAGACAGGTGTTACGATTAAAAGTTTGAAGGGCGAAATGCTACTTTTAATTTTGGTCGAGCGCTGGTGGTGAAAATATCGATACAATAAGGTGAGACAGGAGGCGTTACGCTGGTGTTCGAGGTGTCGAATGACTGCGTAATATTGGCATTACTTATAAGTTTAATCGCAAGATTTTGTATTCTATCTCGGAAGTCCAAAGAGGTCTTAGTGGCACCTAAGATGTGGGCCTTGTTCTCTAACTTTGGGCAGATAAATATCTTACATATGGTGCACAGGTCAGAGGGGGTGAAATATTTCTTACATCGCTTGAGGTTTGCGACATTTTGAGCTTTTTTGGCGACATCGAATATGTAGTCATTCCAACGTATGTTGTCATTGGCACACATATCGAGAATGGGTAGCATTTCGGTTTTAACGATGCAATTGCCATTCATGGATAATGGCTGGGTGTTTAAATTTCGTTTTAACGACAGCAGACAGCCTTCTGTTTTGGAAGCATTAAATTCTACTTTGTTGATTGTTCCCCAAATAGGGAATTTAATGGGCTTAACATACGCTATCGTTCCCGTTTTACAGCCGAAGAAGAGAGACGTGAGTCCAGAAACGAGTATGAGAAGGAGAGTGGAGAGAGAGAGTCGTCAGCAAAGCAATATATTGGATTTGAAGTGGCAGACGAAATATTGATGAGAATTAAAAAGAGCGTCCGAGACAGAACAGAGCTCTGGGGCCCACAAGCATTTAATTTGTGAATATTAGACTTGAAACAATCCAAGACAACTTTGTTGAGATTATTGTTGAAAATTAAAAAGAGTGTCGGAGACAGTGCAACTATCTTATTTTCGCGCCAGATTGGTGAATACTTTGGTTCCACTTTTCAGTGAGGCATGCCATCAAACCACCAGTGGACTTGTTGCTTCGAAAACGATTCATAATCTGACGATTTATCAACGTTTCCATAATCTTAGAAAGAAGCGACGTAAGTGAAATGGATCTGTAGGAGGAGAGAGAAGAAGATTCGCCTTTTTAAGCGACGGGCTGGACAAATGCTTGTTTCCATCAGGTCGGAAAGTATTCTAAGAGCAGACACAGTGACACAGTGGTTTTACAAGCGAGGTTGGTTTGGTTTGATACTCTTTATCCGATGAGGGATGAAGCATCTCATTCTAAGGAGAATAGGAGCAGCGACATCCACGTTGTTATTGAGGAAACATAACGAGCAGTTAAGATTTCTAATGAAAATATTAAGCCCGCTTAAATTGGCTTTCTCGTATTCTTATACGGTTCTTTTAGGAATCTTTTCGCTAACTGTGCAGTTAGTGTACGGGAAAATTAGTTGATATGGCACAATGGTTCAACGAGCCTAGAGAAGAGAGCAGTTAAAAACAAGTTTTAAACAAGCCCAGGAGGTGTGACTATTAACGTCTGATATTCGCGTGAGCTCATTTACAAGCAGGGTCAAGTTATTTTATGAAGCGAAGATATCAACACTGTCCTTCGTGTGTTGAAGCCGACCAGAATCGTATTCAGTATCAGGATACAGGGATACAATTATTTATATGAAGTCAGACAGCGCATCAAACTTGGTTAAGGTCGAATTGCTCTCCTGTTTAGGACTTCTGTAAATAAAGCAGTATTGGATATTTTGCTTAAGGAGATGGAATTTTAACCAATGGAATTGAATTCCGGATTGGAACAGGGACCATATTGTGGTTGAATTTGGTTAGCTACATCACTACGCACGTAAATGGCAACACTAGTTCGTTGTTAGGTAGCTACAGATTAGTGTGATCTGAGAGGTGTGGGCGGGGATCTGCCTGTGTTTCACTAGGTGCCAAAACATTTACTCTAAATTTACAGACCTGGCAGAGAAATGTTACTTCTTAGCCCGCGAATATTTGCTATGTCCACTCTAAATTCCTTAGCCATTACAACAAAAAAAAAAAAAAAAAAAAAAAAACACAAACACGGACGATGCTAAGCAAGGCTGCGAAGTGTAAAGTGTGACGTTGTTTTACCAAATCAAATTGTTGTAGGTGTTATGCCCAATAGGAAACAGTAAACAAACAAAATTCACACTCGCAACCTGTTATTCATAAGTTATTACATGCAGCCAGTCATTACCTTTGCTGTATGGCAGCGATATACAGCGAAAGTTCATCTGTATCAATCAAGGCTTGGAAAGATAATTATTAATTAAAACAGTTCTGTATTTGATGTAGTAATTTAATTTATTTCTTTACACGAGTAACCTGTTTTTTAAGGGCATGTACTTGTGCCATTGCATTTAAAGCACTTGGTATCTTCTTTGCAGTTTTTACGCTGATGATCTGCTGACCCAGAGTTGAAGCAATGTGTTGTAAAACGTTTGCCGGCAATGTCTTCCCGATGAACCCCCATTGCTGACCCTGGTAACCTTTTCGCAAATTAAGATACTGTTCCCTTAAGTAATTTAATGTTTTTGCACCGTATTATATTATTTTATATTCTTCGCGAGCCTAAATGCCTTTTATTAGGTATCCATATGAAATCAAAGAGTTTACGTCGACGTCACCGTGTTGGCCAATCTCTTCTATTTTATAAATATATTCACGGACTTTTTAATTTTTCTGCAACCTGCAACTTTGCAACTTATTATGATATCAGCTTTATACTTTACGCACGTGAAGCTTCGTGCTGAACCCCATTCATTGCTTCTTAGTAAAGATGTACTTTTCAACTTTAGGTCACTTCTATAAAGATGCAAACTCCTCGAATTCTTTAAACCCCGCTTTTATTAATCATTCATTGAACAATTATTTCCACTGAATTTCGATATTTTCAATATATTTCACCGATATTCGATACGATTGCACGTTTTCTGGTGTGTTCAAATTATTATCCCTAGTAAACTCTCCTCACTCTCCTCTTCGGTACCGCACACATTGGTCGATAACTGCGGTTTGCTTAGAGATGGCGTAACTTGTATTATTCCATTGTTATTATTCAATTGGAGCATGCGTTCGAAAGCTACTGTCATTGTACGTCATTTTATTATATGTCATTCATTTGAAGCGTAAACAACAATAATTTTTTTTCACTCAAATATGTCGAACTTTGTGCCTGAAAAAGTGTTTTTGCGGGGAGTTCTTCTTCATTACTTTAATATGAAGAAAACTGCTGCCGAAAGTTATCGTATTTTGGTGGAAGTTTATGGTGAATATGCGCTAGCCTAGCGAACATGCACAAAAGTGGTTTGCACGATTTAAAAGTGGTGATTTTGGCTTGGAAGACGATGAACGTCCTGGGCAGCCAAAAAAGTTTGAAGATGAAGAACTGGAAGCATTACTCTATGAAGATTGTTGCCAAACACAAGAAAAGCTCGCAGAATCTTTGGGTGTCACTCAAGCAGCCATTTCAAAACGTTTAAAAGCAGCTGGATATATTCAAAAGCAAGGAAATTGAGTTCCACATGAACTCAAGCCGAGAGACGTCGAAAGGCGGTTTCGCATGTCAGAAATGCTGCTGGAACGCCACAAAAGGAAGTCATTTTTGCATCGGATTGTTACTGGTGATGAAAAGTGGATCCATTACGACAACCCCAAGCGCAAAAAATCATATGTGAAACTCGGCCAACCAGCCAAATCAAGGGCAAAGCCGAATATCCATGGCGCGAAGGTAATGCTCAGTATTTGGTGGGATATGCGACCAGACACGAGCCAATAATTTTCCATCATGACAACGCTTGGCCCCACGTTCCTATTCCGGTTAAGAATTATTTGGAAAACAGTGGATGGGAAGTCTTACCCCACCCGCCTTATAGCCCAGACCTTGCCCCTTCTGACTACCATTTGTTCCGGTCGATGCAGAACGCCCTCACGGTTCACATCAGAGCAAAATATCAAAAATTTGCTTGATTCGGCTGCCAAGCCGAATTGCCAGAAAGATGGGAAAAAGTCATAGCTTCAGATGGGCAATACTTTGAATAATACTATTGTACAGGTTTTTCTTAAATAAACGTTAAAATTTTGAAAAAAAAACCACACGAATTAAATTACAAACCCAATATATTACTCCTGTCGCGTCTAACCCAAGGAAAGCTCATTCTTTTTAATTGATCAACTATAAGTTTATCTACCATATCAAAATGAAGAATTGTTTGAGCTCCCAATATGTAGACAAAATAAAAAGAAGCCAGAATAGTTCAAGTTGTTTAATTAATTCACGATATTAATTTATAATAAATTGGGAAAAAAAGTTAAACTAAAAAAAGAAACACGAATTTGCATGGCTGATGGCTGACTTACTACTTTGTGAACAATATTGATGTGATTATGAGGACAGTGTGAATTAGCTTGAACCGTAGCCCCTGCTGACTTTTCGAATGATGATAAGGTGATTATGATGGTTAGTTAGCTCAAAATCCCTACATATGAACAATACATTTTTATATTTCGAGTTCCTAAGTCAAAGGGATAAGAAACCGAATATTTGAGCTTTTAAAGGCGAGATAGTAGCCAAACTCCTAACATTGCTGCAAAGTTAATGGAATATTAAATATTTTTCAACAAGTGTCCAAATTACAGAAAATAGATTTTAAGAACTTTTTAAAAGTAAACATGTTCATGAAAGCTAAGCTTACATCACTTTTTTTTTAATTTTTACAAATTATCCCCAATACGTCATTTCGTATAATTTAAAGATAAATGCAGTTGCCCTAAGATACTTTTTAGATGAAGAAGCTCACTGTTTGCCGATATGCAAATCTATCATAAATACTCAAAGACTCACATGGGTTCAACAACGAAACAGAGAGTGGAACATATGTACATGTGTCTAAATACAGGTTGAAATACTATATAGTCACATATTAGTCTTATCACAGATCTACCACTGTGAAAAAGATCTGTTCTGTGGAAATTAATTCTGTTGGATAAGGGCACTCAAAAAATTAGTTACTTGTACTTTATTGTATGTTCCATTCACTGAAATTTCTTAGTCTTTCGTAGAAAGATAAATGGAAATGCCTAACAGACGTTTCCGTGGTGTCATCATCACTGTTGCTGGAAGCGTCTTAGGGTATTATGACGCATATGCTAATCATACTTAGGTACACATCTAGTGCCAGGAATAAGTCTTTAGTTTTCCTACTAAAGGAAAGCATTAAGATCGGTGGCCTTTTATAAACATCTGGACGTTTTCGTCAAGCAATTAAGCTCGTATGAAGCCGTAACCAAAGGCGCAGGTTCGGATACTGAAAAACTCTCATCTGATCCTTGTCTAGCAAATTCGTTGGCGATTTCATTTCCCGTGCACCAAATATGACCTGGAAGACATTCTGACTGCTTTCAGTGAACTCTTGTATTCTCGAACTAGCTTGTAAGTCATAAGTGAGTTCAGTAAAGCTTTGAAGGCATCTTAACTGATCAAAACACAGACGACACACAAGTTCATCAAAACTCCAGTGCGTGTTTCACCAAAAGCATTCCTTTAAGAGTGTAGTCCATGTGAAGAAAAGAGAGATTTTTCATTGCGTCTAGAGAACATCTAGGGAATACGTCTGTGCACCCGGTGTATACAATACAGACAACTGACGCATACAATATAATTGGTCTTATCAAAGCCGTTTAGATCTAGAGGATCCCAATCAATAACATTCTTTGGCATTCTTTGCCTAAAGCCACTTTACACTGCCCTAAGGCGATCAGCACCTAGGAGGCTTTCTTCGTGTTATGTTTGGCACAAAAAAATTAGCACTTCAGGATGACACTAAATTACTTAGCTTCGTTGGAGAAACAGATACGGTTAAGCATTAGATGATTCAGACTAGTCTCCTTCTCCGTCTTGTAAAGAGAACAACATCAGTTCTGATAGGATTGTCTAAAATTTCATTTCTAGTGCACTCATCGTCAATCAGGTCTAGACCTGCCTGCGCCTTACAGCAGTCATTCGGCAGGCGTGATTCAACAGATACTATAACTACATCAGTTGCATATTTAGAACTATTCATTGCGTTGAGCAGTGAGTCGACAAAAATGCACCACAACAGTAGAGACAGAACACCGTCTTGCGGGCAATCCCTGTTTACCCAAAAATATTGACCGGAGTCAGTATCCGCAATCAGGGTCCTATTTACCAGCATTGCCTTTATCTACTATACCATGTTAGTGATTGGTCTATGCCGTGTTGTCTGGCTGAGTTACACATGCAGTCAATTGTACATTGCCGAAAGCACCCTGAATGTCGAAGAAAATATGTACCTTTCGCAACACAGTCTTACGTACATGGAGCTCGATCATTTTCTGTTCTTCAACAAGAAGGAAGTCTAACTGATAGATCTGAAGCTAGTTGTCATCATTTTCGTTTTTCGGTATAAAGATTATTGTTACTGCTCGTCAGTGATTTAGTACGTATGCCATTATACCTTTTTGTGTAAAAAAAATAATATTAACAAATTCGATCATAAAAGATGGTTATGATGTGGTTTTAATTATAGGTTATTTGAAAAGTGGGTCTTAGATTAGGTATAGTGTAGTCTGAGCAAATAAATCTGTGGGAGGTAAAAGATATGACAAAAAGAAGCGGTAAGAGGTTCTTAAGTTGGAAAAAGCCATTCCGTATTATCGACATTATTATGTTACTTTTCACTATACTATTACATACATAGGCGAAACTCTTACATTTCTTAGTTACTGTATCCTCAATACAATTTTCCAGTTCTCCTGCCATAGTGAATATAAAGTGAATCCATAGACCTGGATTTGTTCCGAAACTTTGAAGTGTTGCCACTTCAAGTGTCTCGGTGTCTATATGGTATTTAAAATTTAAATCCCCCCATTCAGGCTTTGAAAAAGTAAATAAACGTAAAGTCATTAAGTTGAAATTGTTCTGAAACAATGCTTAATGCAAACCAAATTGCATTTGTCTATTACCTATCGTTTAGAAATCTTGTATTGGCTGTAAAGTCCTTCGGATGAGCCTGTCTGAAGTACATATCTTTGCACTTGTTTAACATTGTAAACGTGTGGCAGACACTCCTTTAAGATGCCAGAAATAATTATTATTTTACAACATATACAAATGCTTCACTCCAAAGTGTCCTCTTAAATAGGAAGAAGGAAGTGTACAAGCACAAGGACCACCTACATAGTGTGTGCCTATACTCGAATATTGTAGTACTCGAATGGGGTAAGAATCTCATCAGCTTGTCTATCTGCCTGCCATATGTCAGCTGTGCTCGATAGTATCGAATTTAATGGACAAAAGGCTGTTATGTCAGTGTAAGTATGTTGTCGTCTCTTCATTCAGATACTATCAAAATAATTCAAGAGGAGCTCTCACCACTTATTGCAGAGTATTGCAGACAATACGCAGCAAGGGAATGGTAGTGTCAGGTCTCGTGTGGTGTCTCATAGGATACGAAGCTTTCTACTTCCTCCTAAAGAACGATGAACTTCATTTGTTTTTAGATGCGAAGTATTGTACAATATATGTATATTCCAGCAAGGACACTCTCAAGTGATATGAAGTGTCGAAAGCACGTGTGTCATTTAATTTTATTTCATGTTGCCCCACAGGAGCTGAACGTGCAAAAGATTGATAGCTCTCCAATACTTGTATGGGTACTTTATCGAAACCGGGGGGATCGGATACAGATGGCAATATTGTCTCTCCAGATTAGATGCGTTCCAGGTCTATGGCGAAAGGGATCGGTCCTCTACAAAATGTTTGTGTCTTATCTGTTGTAAATGCAAATTAGGAATCAGGTACGGATGAGATGTTTGGTTGTTTTTTGGGCTCTTGATATTGGGTATTGGATGCCATGCTATAAAGGATCTTCTCTCCTCTCCAAGCACCGAGTATTAATTGAAAATAGTATTTGATTAGAGAAGTGGTTTCAATATGTTGCAATTTCAAAACCAGCAAAGTTATTCAGTGTCTGGTTCATTTGTATTTCACCTACAATTGCAAGAGTTTGTAGGGTTTGCAAAGCTGGGATACTTCGTTAAGATTCGATTCTATTGATGTTTTCTCTGTGTTGGCGAAACAAGGTTTGCTGCGCTTTTTCGAAATGTACAAGCGTTGCAGACAATATACCTAGAATTTGATAATTATCAGTGTGAATTTTGTATTTTTTGTTTTAAGTTTCTTCTTTGGATACAAGTGAAGGTCAACAAATATTGTTACCTAGATGATAGTATATTAATACAGGAAGGAAAGAGCTTATAAATTTTTTCTTTTATTGGAAATTTTGGAGGTAAAGATCAAATTGCTTCTAACGAATTTTGATAATAGGCGGAGAGTCAGCAAAGTAGGGATTTTTGAAATATTGCTCGTATTTCATGTACTGAGAGCATATCACTATTATCTTTACCAGATTTAGGCCGGTTCAATTTATTAACTCATTTGATTAGATTGCTGTCCGCAAATACTCACAGTTGAAGCTTTCCTGAAGTTAATGCAAGTAGGACCAAGGTTTTTTTTTTGTTTAAAAGCTTTTAAGAACATACAAAACCATTTCTCATAGATCAGATGCTCCTACGGTATAAAAAAGGACACAGATTGAAGTGTTTTTTGTTCCTGTGTAAGAACAAGAAGTAAGAAGTCCTGATACTCAATTGGTAAGGTCCCAAGATGCATAAAGTCTCCACAGGTATAGCAATGATGCCAAAATTGAAACATATGGTAAGACAAAAGTCCTTCGAAGGAATTTTCTGCAAGAAGTGGCAATGAAACTTCAAGTAAATACTTATAAGGCGGGTTTTTTTTATTTCTACTGCTGTAGGAGTGATTATATATTATTCTTGGAGACAACAAAACTTGAATGGGAAGGATGTAACCCCATATAGACTGTAGCTTGTAAAATAGGAAGTTTTATTAGAATTGTCCGCTAATTTTTGGTCAATTTATCACAAATTTTCTATCTTTATATCTATCATCCGACCGGACGTGACCTGCCAACTTATAAGTGCTAATCTTGAGCAAATGAAAATAAAAAAAGCACTATAATCTATTGCTACAAATGACTAAAACTCGTCATTGAATTAGCGGTGGTTGATATGATACTTCTACGTATTTGGAGCTGAGGTCAGCACGGATTTTCAGCACTAGTCAGGGTTTTAATGGGTGGGTTAGTGGCTCCGTACACAATAAGGACTGGCTTTTCAGGTTGATTTTTTTTTTCCTAGCGTTAGTTACCCGGCCACGTTGGACCCAATTTTCAACGACTCGGCCACACATTTCGGCCGAAACGGCCGCTATTTCGCCTTCAATGTTGGCTCTGAGCTCTTCCAACGTCGTCGGCGTGTTGACATAAGCGTTAAATCGCACGAACATCGCACGACTAGCCCATGTCTTGAGATAACACGCTCACCATACTTACTCTTCAATAAATCGATTGTATTGTGTGCTGTGTAGCTTGTGGCACCATCCTGTTGAAACCACATGTCGTCCAAGTCCATATTCATCATCCAAAACCCAATCGGAGAACGTACGTCGCTTCAAATGGTCCATCGGCTTCAATTCTTTAGTCAGCTTGATCTTGTATGGGTGTAAACCAAGATCCTTACGCAAAATAAGTTATTATATGGTCTGAGCGATGCTCAATTCTTGAGAACGCGTGGAATTGACTGATTTTAGACGTCACCGACTCCGAATATCTGTACAAAATTTTTATAATTTGCAGACGTTGCTCGTAAGTGTACTTTACCTTGATGAAAATGTTGAGTTTACTGAATAAAATGACAGTGACAGTTTGATGATTAGTGAAAGAGTGCGTTCACAAATTAAATTCAAAGTTGTCAAATCCTTATTGGAAAACCCTTTAGATGCATAAATGTTTCATCAAGGCGAATACAAATTACCACAAGAATTTAAAGGCCGCAAATCTCTATATGAGATGAAGTGTCACTTTCCATTTTATTAGCATATTTCAAGTTGCACGAACGAGTACACTAAGATCATTTTCTTTTATGGTATACCACTAAGAACATAACTAAGCATAGAATGAGTAGTATAAAATTCAGCGATTACATATGGGAGAAACTATAATATTCATGGTTAAGTAGAAATTCAAAAAATTAACTAATATTAAAAAAGTAAAAATAAAAAATGAGACAGAATAGGAGAAAAAAAGAAAATTTCGCAAAGAACAGATAATGAATTCAAGGAGTGAAAGATTGAGAAAACAAAGTATAAAATGATTGCATTTTTAATACCCCTGGTGTGTTCGTGAAGTGAATTCCATAGACTTAAGTAATTATATACAGGTTGTATAAGATTCTTATTTCTTTGAAATCGCGCAAATTGTACCATATTTCATTATATAGGTACGGTGGGGATTTAATATTAATGACTTAATGTGGTCAAATGCAGTTTAGAGCATTGAGATATTGTTTCAAAGCACATTTGAGTAAGCTTTTTAAATGTGTATAAGTATGGTCGTTGCTACAAAGCCCATGTTTATCTCGCATTGAGTCATTGAAGCCTTAGTTTTCTCTGAGATAAAGAGTCAAGGTCATTATATACCACCTCAGAATAGCTTATTAAAGGTATGATTTAATCGTTAGGATAAAGATGATTGGTCCAAGTTGGCTACCCTGAGGGACACCAGATCTTACTTTAATGGGGTCGGATAGTGAAGATCTGAAGATGAAACCGTATTCTCGATCTTCTAAATAGGATTTGGAGAAGAACCAAATTTTTTAGTTTAAAAATGATGAGTTGGTGAGAAATTTTATAGAATGCCTTGCTGAAATCTATGGAAATTGAATCGACTTCATCACCACCAAGCACAAAAAGTCCTAGAGATGAACTCAGCTAGGTTAGTGGTAGTTGATTTACCTTTCATGAAACCGTCCTAATCTGTGCAGATAGTTGGCCTGCAGTTGTTGATAGACTATGATTTTGAAAACAATTGGGTATACAATAGAATTTTGCTATGGGTCTATAATTTTCAAATTCGACCTTACTTTCATTCATACTTTCATCATTATGAATAGGGGTAATATAAGATTCCTTCCATAGGAAAGGGAAAGTACCTGTTAAAACAGACAAGTTAAATAGGGCAGCAAGGGGAGGACCGAGATGGGTTACACACTCTTTTATTACATTGGGTTCAGCTGTATACTTAGAAAAAGATTTATTAAAATGAAAAGCAATTTGCAATTCAATAAGAAATTCGAAAGTAGATGGGTACCCGTCTGATTTTCTTTTGGTATTAACAAACTGGTAGAAGCGTTAAGGTTCCGAGACCAAGCTTAATTACATGCGGTAGAGGTAAGGAGGTCAAGGTAAAGAGACTCACAAAGTTTAGAAAAATTATTGTATACAAATCGATAATTACTATAGTCGGAATCAAATCGAGTTCTTAGGAATTTGTGCCACAAATTGTTTCTGTTATTACGGAGAGTGCGCAGCTCCTTGTTGTACCAAGGTGGAGCTGACATGCAGTCCTTTCGGAAGGGCAAAGCTGCAGAAAAAAATGAATTGAAAGTTGATAGGGCAAGATCAATGTTAGTTGTCTCAGCAATAAAGTTAAAGTTAATGTTGCTTGAGGATTTTAAGTTTTTAAAATCAGTTCTTTGGAAGTTAATGAAAATTAGGTTGAAATCACCTACCTGAATAATAATAAGACTCAATTGTTTGAGATGGGTGAATATTACAAAAAAGGATGTAAAGGCTCAATGTTGATACATACTAACTCAAAATTGTCAGTGTGAGGAATGTCAACAGGAGTTGCATGAATACAGTTCCGAATTGCTAGTTAACACCCCTGCCATAGGGATTATCAGCCCTTTCAAATCTATCTTTCCGAAACACATTGAAATTTGGGGGAAACAGCTATGGTTTTTAATGTCAGAAATTAGATTTGTTTCAGTAAGACTAATTAGGTCTCAGAGAAGCTTTTGAGAATTGAGATATACGGTGGAGATTTTAGAGCGCAAACTTCTTACATTTTGGTTGTAAATGGACAGGTATTTTGGACTGGAGTATACAAAATTCAATTCCTTAGGAACTGTTATAGTTTTAAAAATTTGGACGAGTTCTTTGTAAGTGTGAAGGATGTTTAGCGTTGAAATGTAGAGACAGCATGGAAAGATCATTAAGTTCATAATTGGAAGTTGGAAGAGATATCGAGGCTCCCATGGTAGCGAACAAAACTTTGCATCAATTCCTCTGGCTTGATAGGAAGACCTTATCGTTAAATGAAACCATAGTATTGGTTTTGGTTATGCCATCAATGCAAACTGAGTTGGATTTTTCGTGCAAGTAGGCAAGGTAGAGTAGAACATTTTCATATATGTGGTGGTCTCTCAAACGAGAAACTACATAACGACTGTCATCATCTATATCAGACATTTTTTTTGTGAGTTTGGCAGTGAGTGGAAGGAGTGGGTCAAGGTATTACGGATAAGAATCGAGGGCAGGAAATTAAGAGAACGAGCGAATGAAGGGGGAACAGGTTGTTAACGTACCTAGTATTTAGAATTTTGACTAGTGAGAGAAGTTGGATCAGGGGGATTGAGAGATGAAGTTTAGTAAGAGGTGGTTGGGTTTAGTATATGGGAGCTAATAAGACAATGATATTTTTCCAATGCGGCAGTTGGAGCTTGGATAGAAGGTGCTGAAGCAAGGTTACATGAAACTTTGTTTTGAAACGACTTTAAAGGTTTGGTTGTGGTGGGGTAAAGCTAGTTGCCAGTCAGAGCTTTCGTAAGCATCCGCAAATGCGAACAATGACAAGGTTTGTATGATTGTACCTGGATAAAATTTTACTTAAAACAAAACTGAGACTTGTTGCTGATTCTACAAGTAAATCCTTAAATCAGATAGCCATAAGCCTGGTATAATATTAATGTCAAATTTTCGATTAGATATCGGGAGAACTTTTGACTTCTCTGGGTTAGGCAACAATCCGTTAACCAACGACCAATCACATATTTTGGAAAAGCTAATCCACTGAAGTCAAGCAAGTTTAGTTGTTTCCAGTATAGAATGTCATGATTTACCTTATCAAAAGCTTTTAAAAAATCAAGTAAGCAAAGAATTATTACATACTAACATATATCTCTTGACAAACTTATGCCTTATATCATCCAAGAAGACGAGGAGCAACTATGGTATGATTACTTCTGAACACAGATTGGAAAGAATTAAGGACACCTCCTTACAAGAGTAATGGATTATTATTAGCTTCAATATTAGTTTATCAAAAATCTTACATACGGTAAAATGTCACTGATGAAGACTGCATTCGATTTTTGGCATTCTTTATAACCTTTACAATTTTCCAGGACTGAGAAAATGTGAATATCATTATATAGTGGTTAAAAATGTGAGGCAGGTGGCTTATAATTTAGAGTAATAAAGGCTTAATGAAAAGGGTGCTTTACTGTACACACTAGTTAAGTTAGATTGTATAGCTTTAACGCAGTCAACTACCTCAAGTGGACCAGGAATTTCATTAACTTGAAAGTCAGGAGTATCGGCGTTACTTCCCAGAGAGAAGTCTTTAATGACGTTAGGATCTAGGTCACACTTAACACTGTTTATAGTACTAGGTATACAAATTCATCGCAAGTTAGTCCAGGGTTATTCAAATGGAATTGATGTGCTCAACTTAGAAGCATAATAGTTCCGCTTGGCTAAAGTTGCATTGTTACGCCCTCTTTTATATGTAAGTAGCCAAATTAGTACGGAAAGCGTTGTGCTCACAGTTGCTATAAGGTTTGTTTCGATTTTTAACTTGGGCAATAACTTTACTCATAAACCAAAGATAACTCTTATTACGAACGATTACAGATTTAGTGGGTACACATGTGTCATAAAATTTACATACTCATACAAGGTATTAAAAATAATTCAGCTTCTCGTTAGAATCAGCATTTAGCCTGCAACCGTACTAACGGGTAAGGAGGTATGAGAAAAAGCAGTATTGTAGGCGGATAAAAGGAAATCATGGTCAGAAAGTTAATCAATAATACGTTTAAGTAAGCTGGAAGTTAAGTTACAGTCATAAACAATTTGGAGTCCAAAAGTAGATACTAGATTATTGATTTAGAAGGCACGAGAGTCATTTTTGATTAAGTCAGCATTGAAGTCTCCGCTTATAGTAATGACATGCTGAAATAGAGAAAGAAAGTGCTCTAAAAAAAGGCTGAGGGGAGCAACTTCTGTTCGGATAATAAGCACAGGATACTATATATTCGGAGAAGCCGTAATGAATATATAAAATCAGATATTCAACACCTGAAGAATCAGATGCACTAATAACGTCACATATTAGTGTAGAATTAACATAGATGGCTACTCCTCCGCCTTATGTGTCCGTTATTCTGTCTTTTCTAAATATGATATATTGTTGGTGGGTAAGAAGTCAAAAATATCGGGGATATCCAATGTAAACCAAGTTTCAGTAACACACATGCATTACATTAACATTAGACTTCAAACACAAGTAGTACAGATAGTCTAATTTAGAGAGAGCGTTCCGCAAAGCATATAGAAAAACATAACGGGCAAAGTTATAGAGAACAATATAAATAAATTAATAGATAAATTAATTCAAGACATGAATAAAAAAATTTTATAAATTCATTTAAATGGACAGTGTGGTAATGTGTAGTAAAAATTATTTTATATATGGATGTCACGGCGACAGTAGGTACAAATAAAGCTTTTGGTTGAAGTGGTGTCATAAGTGTGAAGTAGCAGCAGCAGCATGTAGACCTTTAAAACTTTTGATTAGAAAGGTTTTACCAGTTGCAAGCTTAAAGAGATAGAAATCCGAACCTAACATAGTACAGGCGGAGAACAGCTGTTTTGTGCTCTTAAATAACAGTGCGGTAATGCACTTACAGCTGCTTTCTCGCTCTATGCCAAAATCGTGAAGACAAAGTTCACTGTTGTTAGTTTTGTTGCAGCTGATTTGAAAATATAGGGCTTTCTAATAACGACTTGACAACTTTTTTTTTAAATAAAAGGAAAACCATTTAAGATATTTCAAAAACTTTATTATTGGCTTGAAGTACAATCAAAACATTTATGAATGGAACTCGACTTCGTTCATATGGCCACCGCGGGCACGTTTTCAGCGTTCGATTCGTTGGACCCAGTTTTCAACGACTCGGCCACACATTTCGGGCGAAACGGCCGATATTTCGCGTTCAATGTTGGCTCTGAGCTCTTCCAACGTCGTCGGCGTGTTGGCATAAACCAATGACTTAACGTAGCCCCACAGAAAATAGTCAAGCGGCGTTAGATCGCACGAACGAGGTGGCCAATCGACTGGCTAATGTCTTGAGATAAGACGCTCACCATACTTACTCTTCAATTAATCGATTGCAGCGTGTGCTGTGTGGCATGTGGCACCTGTTGAAACCACATGCCGTCTAAGTCAATATTTTCCCATTCGGGCCAAAAATAATAGGTGATGATTGGCGCGATAACGCTGACCATTCACAGTAACGTGACGATCGTTATCGTCGACGAAAAAATATTGCCCAATAACGCCGCCGGCATGCAAACCGCACCAAACAGTTTCTTTTTTGTGGATGAATTGGTGATTCATGAAGCACATGTGGGTTTTCATCCGAACAATAACGCATATTTTGCTTATTGACGAACCCATTGAGCCAAAAATGATCTTCGTCACTGAAGATGATTTTGCGATGACATTCATCATCTTAACGCATCTTCTTCAGAACCGGATCGGAGAATGTACGTCGCTTTAAATTGTCCATCGGCTTCAATTTTTGAGTCGGCTTGATCTTGCATGGGTGTAAACCAAGATCCTTACGCAAAATACGCCATAATGTGGTCTGAGCGATACCCAATTCTTGAGAACGCCATGGAATTGACTGATTTGGATTGTTTGCTACGGACGTCTGAACGGCAGCGATATTTTCGACACTTCGACCAACCCGTTGTCTCACTGCAACACCACACAACGAATATGTAGACTCAAATTTTTGCACTAAACTTGTTATTGCCTGTCTACTAGGGCGAGAATTACGACCGAAAATTGAAGTTAACGCTCTTAAAGTTGCAGTCACAGACTCCGAATATCTTTAGAAAATTTTTATAATTTGCAGACGTTGCTCTTTAGTGTACTTTACCATGATGAACATGTTGAGTTTACTGAATAAATTGACAGCGACAGTTTGAAAGAGTGCGTTCACAAATTAAATTCAAAGTTGTCAATTCCCTATTGGAAAACCCCATAGAAGTTCTATTTTCAACGCTGTTGAATTTGAGCACGATTAAAGATTGAAATGTGCTCCCGTGGTTGTTGCTATTGTTGCTAATTCTGATGGATGTTTCAGATTTTCGCCGGGAAGCTTATGTATGCTGGGAAGAGGACATAGTTTCAAGTAATTTCCTTCTTCTCGAGTGAGTTTATTTGTTATTTTAGCGTTTATATATGTTATACCTCTGTTTTGTCGTTATGTGCAGTTGCATTTCTATTTTGTTCGAATATATTTATACATTTGCGCTGAATTCTTTTAATTGCTGTACACTTGTTCCATTGATTTCATTAAATTTTAAGCATTATTCCATTGCAAAACTTACTTATATCGTCCACTAGGCTGTGACGCAATAGATCCGCGTGCTTGGTTACATGTTCGTCTATTGCTTTAAGGAGTAGAGTTGTATTGTAGGCGAGTTGCTTAGTAGTTGGCTAATTCAGCCGATTGGGTGTCGAGTGTAAACCTTTAGAAGGGGCAGTTTTTGAATCGTTTTGGAAACTAAAAAAAAGCTAATAATTGTTGCAGCCAATATATTAGAGGGTTAGCACTTTCAAAGCAAATTACCCAAAGGAATATTTTATTTAAAATTCACACCGAATATGAGTCATTTGGTTGGGAAGCACACTGAAATTAGTTTCTTCAGCCGGACGGAGATATAGAAACTACTCGTATATACTACACTACCGAATGTTAGACGTTGACACAAATACGCTAGTGCAAATCCTAATATTCAGGCCCTTAAATAAACCAGATTCAACAAGGAATCTTTGTCACCCAATAGAAAACACTGTTTAGTGACTGTGTAGTGAAGTAGTGATCTTAAGAACTACTAACGTAAAACCGCTTATTCCGGGGCCATTTTTTTAAAGAAGAAAATAACGAGTTAGATCAACATTTTTATTAAACGCTCAACACAGTACTATATGTGTCATTAAAACACACTCTTTTTATGGCAATCTTCAATTTAGGGAATTGGAAAATTGACGAGGATATTGGGTGATATACCATATGTCATAAACCGATAACTTAACCAACCGCTGGTTCGGTTCAATGTTTGACAGGGAGGGAAAAACTCGTTTTGATTAATACCGCAGGAATCTACTCCTTGACCGAAAGAATGCGCTGTTACTGCAAAAAAGGTTATGGTGCCTTAAAGTCCGTTCATATTTAGGCAGATACTGTCTTTAGTTTTGTTTTGACAGCTGATTGTTGTTGACGTGTTTGGCATCATGTTGTGTATGGACAAAAACGATTTTCGTTCTCTCATAAAACATTATTTTTTGAGAGGCAAAACGGTGAAGGAAATGAAAGAAGAGTTGGATAAATATTATGGGGTTAATGCTCTGTCAGATTACACCGTCAAATATTGGTTTCGAGAGTTTCGTGGTGGCCGCAACTCCACTACCGATCAAGTCCGCAGCGGCAGGCCCTCCGATGCGGTTACAGAGGACAATGTCAAAAAAGTACATGAAATGGTCTTGGCTGACTGGGAACTGAAAGTGCGCAGCTAGCAGATATCATAAAGATTAGTACTGAGCACACACGCCATATTTTGGGCAATATTATGCATATGAAAATGTTTATCCTGCCGCTGGGTGCCGCTCATACTCACTCCTGACCAAAAACATGAACGCGAGAGTACTTCGAAAGTGTGTTTGAACTTGCTGATGCGGAATCGGGCGGAATTTTGGCGTCGATTGGTAACTGTTGAACACCAGAGAACAGAATGAGTGCCCGGCAATGAATGGACTGAAGCCGGCACGAGTGCTCCAAAGCGGTCGAGGGAGGCTCGATGGGTAGGTCGATGGCGTTGGTTTTCTGGGATTGTCATAGCATACTCTTCGTGGACTACCTCGAAAAAGGAAAAACCATCAACAGCGAGTATTACTGTGCATTATTGGAGCGATTAAAGGCCGGTGATTGCAAAACAATTCACCGGCGCACAAGAGCATCGCAACCACGGGTAAAATCAATGACTTACGGCTCCAATTACTGTCGCATCCACTGTATTCACCTGATTTGGCTCCCCCTCTCTTCACAAACCTTAAAAAATGGCTCATCGAAAAAGAATTCAGATTACGCGAGGAAATCATCGACGCCACGGAGGAGTATTTTGCAGACCTTCCGGAAAATTACTTTCCGGACGGGATCAAGAAGTTGGAAAATCACTAGAAAAAGTGTATCAAACTAAAAGGGGACTATATTGAGCAAAATAAAAAAACACTAAAAAAAATTTTTGTTCATTCCCAAGGAGGTTACTTTTCACCAAATCTAGTAAAAGCGGTAAAAGCGGTAAAAGCGGGGGGCCTCTCATCGATCTCCTTCAAACAAGTTCTGACCGTTTTTAACCGTATATGTTATGCCTGTAGGTAGGTAAGGTAAGAGTGGCTGTTGGAAATACTAACCCAATATGGCCAATTGTGATGCCACATGGATCTGTGATCCTCCTACTTTTGGAACCAATTTAAGCTTATGTTAACGTCCATATTTTTTAGATCGCTTAAGTCATTGTTGAAGAAAGCTCCTAAGTGGAGTTCAGGAGTAAAGTAGGTAGAGTAGGTCTTTTCCTTTTCCTCGTCCATGTAGATTTTTCAGGAATCATTTGTAAAGACGTCAAGGCGTCTTGCATGCTTATAGTTTATAAGGTATATCAAACTCTAAGAGCGATTCAGATTCAGCTTTTGCTAGATCTGTTTGTTCGCTAGACTTGATGATCCAACAGTCCACCTAAGGTATGTTCTTCTGTTAGCATCCAGCTGATATTAGTTTGCTCATAGCGATTGGTATACCGACACTGCCCTTTTGCGGTAGAATAGATAGAGTGGTTCCAAACGTTAGGAAGTTCGCTGTGTCCCGTCACCTAACAAAGGTGAAAATTGAAGTGGTCTGCCATCTGCCTAAGAGATATATTAATTGGCCCTTAATGGCGGTTCTACAATTTAGTGAGACTGAGTCCAGGAACTTGATAACGCCGTGACTATCTGATAAGATGTGAATATTTCTTGCAGATATCACGTTTCTCTGCAACCAGGACAAGACTTCTTTAATCGTCAAAATTTCCGCCTGGGAACACGGTACAGTGATTTGGAAGATGGAAGGAGAGTTTCATATTAAGCTCATCTGAGAAGACATCGTCACCAACGCGGTTATCAGTCTTAGATCCATCTGAAGTGAATTGACTTTTAATCCATGAAAGCGTCTTCCTTCTAGAAGGATTTTGAGAAGATGCTTACATGAAAGTATTTATCAAACCAATGTTGGGGTATAGTGTATCGATATTTTCTGTAAAGATTCCTAATACATTTATATTAAGAATATTAGCGTGACCAACTAATTCATTTGTCCACTGTGTGGTCGTTTTAAGTCGAATAACTGTGGTCTCACCTTTTTGCCTGCTGAAGATATCGAGCGGTGTCAAGTAAAACAGAATATTCAGTATCACGGAGATAGTAGTACGTCAGGCCGTCCACCAGAGAACAGCCCCGTTGCTGTGTATCCTTCTTATAGTCGCGTGTATAGCCAGTTGGCTATGCAAGGTTGAAGGTTCTATTTATTCCCAATAGCTTTTTTGCAAGAGAATAAATTTACTGTAGCTTTCTTGACTCTTTCTTGAATGTTAGGTTTCCAGTATAGTTTCTTGTCAAAAATAAAACGCAGCTATTTTGCTCTATCGGAGAAGATAGATGATTGAGAGAGGGTCCATGACTGTCATTTTATATTTCCTAGAAAAGAGTAATGATCAGTTTTATGGGGGCTTACTACAAATCCACAGTGATCCGCCAAGCGGGTTATTCTGTTGAATAAGTTCTCTAATGGTATTAAAATGCTTACCTGAGATGGCTATAGCAACGTCATTCGCATAGGTAACCACCCTGCTACCACCGGCTTTCAAGTATATCAGCAGTTCATCAACCACTAAGTTCCAGAGAAGGGGTAAAATGACACCGGATTACCCAGCTATTAGCATAAGATAGATGAAGTCCCCAATCTGCAAAGTTGACAGCGCAATCGTGATTGCGGATGTCATGCTGAGCTGTATACAAAAGCCATGGATAAACTTTTGTATTGTTTATGGATACCAATCCGTAATTCTAGAGTTTTCAGAAGGAAAGGTAATAGACTAATAGGTCTGAGACCTTTGGAACACCCTAAGAGCATTTTCCGGAATGAAAATAACATTAACTTCTCCTAATGATAGTGAAATGCGAAAGCTTGTCTCTTGTAATCAGATCGTGAATTTTAGTCTCAGTTGCTGTAGCAAGTGGTTGCTAATGGCTACGACTCAAAGAGCTACCTGGAAATTAGCTATCCCGGAGCTGGTTGAGTGATTCATAACTTGTGGTTGTCCAAAAGTATAGCTTTTTTTCAAACAGCTAGGCATCATATGATTTGTAGATAGGATTTTTCTTAGACGCGATGCTTCATTTCTGTTGTTTTGTCACAGAATGACCTCCAGAATTGTCGATTTGCCTTCCTCAGTTCTCTTTCACATATTTTGAGGGATTATTTGTATGAGTCACAGTCAGTCAATTTTATTGTGCTTTTTGCTAGGATGAGAAATATTTTGCAAGTGTTTCTATGCGGTCTCAGTACTGATGTCAATCACTGCCGATTTTCCTTGCCTATAGGTCGAATAAGAGGGTAGGAAGTAGCCGCAGGTTGATTGAGTTGTATCCTTGACCTTTAAGCTCGTTGGTGTTGCGCAAGGGACTTAATAGTTCAGAGGATAGTGTTTTAAGCAGTATTCCTTTGTATTTTGGCCAATAAGTTTTCTGATAATTAAGGAATACTGATTAGCTAAGAGGAGCATCTTTCAGTCTGAATTGGATGTATATGTGGTCTGAAAATGAGTGTTCAGACGATACCATCCCGTTCTTTACCATTTGAGAGATGTTTTCGGTGACAAGAGTGAAATCTAGCATTTCCTTTCGGTTTCTTTTTATGAAAGTGGGCTCATTGCCAATGTTGTAAAGAAAAAGAAAACTTATAATATAAACAAAAAGCGACTCACTTCTGTCGTTGATGCCGGTACTGCACCATACCGTGTGTTGAGCCTTAATGTTGCAACCGATTCCAGCTTTCGCTACCACCTTTCCTAGGTTTTCACCAGGGAGAGGACCCACCTGATCGTGGCAAAGATACACCGATGCCAGCCAGTAGGAGGCTTTGGCAGTATCCAGCCTGACAACGGTTAAACCGGAGTTGCTGAGTGTAGGAAGTAAAAATACATTAAGGCTGCGTTTCACTAATCTACAATATAATCCTTCTTTGTCTCTTATATAGAGCGGAACGTGTACAAGTGTCCCAATTCCACGAATCACGCTTTCTACAATCCATGGTTCCTTGATTAAGATGATTTGTTCTTCGTTTTTGAAAAGATCCAGAATAATTGCGGTCGAGGCCTGTTTTGAGTGATGGAGATTAATCTGGAGAAACCGTATAATTGCTACAATCTACCAGAGTACCCCCACCACGGTGCTATTCGAGTCATCTGATTCTAAACGTGTGCCCAAGAGGTCGTCTTCATCTTCTGATCGTAAAGGATCTCTTAAAGGATAATTTGTCGTCTGACGGCTTAATTGCCGCCTCGAATAGATTGGAGTCATCGCTATCCATTTCAGGAAAGGACATCGATGTTCCAAGGTCTGAAGGTGAGTTTACAGTTTAAGTAAAAGAAAGAGGAGCTTGCTTATCAGCATCCAGCTTATTCTTTTTATAAACCCTTAGGTGAATTGACTCGAAGTCGAACCGAACGATGACTTTAGTCTACAATAGAGAGTTAAGGGATTCCTTATTGATCACAATTAACGCGCATCTATAAGGGCTCCTTAGTTCTTTAAGTTTCGCCACTTTCCTTCGATGGGGTTTGCCGACACAGCTGAGCTCCTGTTTCTTCCCTTGAAGAGAAATTCTGCAGCAAAGCCGTAGTTGGTCACAAACTTGCTGCTGCTAGGAGTGGAGGAAGTGATAGGATCAGGGCTTACTACAGTCTTACGAATCCTTGAAGGTTTGATTTTTGGCTCGTTGGTAATACCGAGCTCTGCCGGTAGTCGGTGCAGTCACAGTTCTACCACCCGGCATTAAAAGAGTACCGGTCTCGGGTTTTGTTTATTTATTTATTTTTTTTTTTTTGAGAAACTATCTATTAATATCCTACAAGTAGCGGCGAAGGGATGACCTACCTGTACAGAAATCCGTGGTATGTAGAAAGGCTGGTTAATTCGGAGGTTTGCATGTATTAGGATACTCCGCTCATGACCGAACTTTTTTTGGAGTTGCTGGGCCTTTAGCCAGTCGGATCCTCGGCACGGGTGGTATGACACCTTGATCCAGCCCAACTAAAAATGGAGTTAAAATGATGAAGGAAAAGAGGAAGTTAGGAGGTGAGCATCGTTTAATTTAGGGACTCATCTGGAAAACTTCCCGAAATTCATTTACCTTACTCAACCTCAACTTGACGAGTTTGATGCTCAGGTAGAGGTGATATGCCTGTGGCTCATAGTAGTGAAAGCTAGTGCAGTATAACACATAGTGACAATTAAATATCATCTAAGCCACGGCAAGCTTTGCATGTGAAACGTTTGGTTATCAATTAAACTTTGCTCCAGTACAGCAATAATTTTCTTTTTTAAATATCAAAAATACATTTAATTACTTGTACGATATATGCACGTAATAAATGTATCTTCTCCCCATTAAGCAATGCAACAACACCCCACTCGAAAATTGACAAACGCGCTCATACATATTAAGTGAAATTTCGCCCAGAATAATCCAGTTTCCGCAGTTTGTTTTAACACACTTTTTCCGGCTGATATCGACATCGTTTTCGACATTGTATGACATACATACGAAGTATACTGACGCTTTTGTATATTGCTGCTATTCAGTAGAGCTAAACAGCAAATTCTTGAAAACCTCATCCTTTGCATAGATCTCCAAAATCGATTTAACGATGAGTACCGATACTTTCCACATGAAGATAAAAAGGATTCGTGTGCTTAGAATGCAATGAGTCTCCAAACCCATCATGTCAACCCTACCCTTTCTCTGCACATACACATGAAGGGACATGTACTCGTATATTTCCTAAGTGTTGAATGTTGATCCTTCAAAATAAAAGAGTAAAAAAAGTAAAATAGAAAACGCAGAGTTGAAAAAAAGGATGAAGGACGTTGTAAATTTTATGACTACGACTAGAAACTCTGTGCTGAACGGCTGTTTAATATTTACGATTCTCAATGTCTCCATCAATCAGTATGTGAAAAAAGGGAACGCCACTTCTCCTAAATCCCTCCGGAACTATCCACTATCATACCAGCTACAGTAACATTCAACGGAGGCTACTGCTACTACTGCCGTAGCTGTTGCTATTGCTATGGTTTAGCTCTTGATGCTTTTGCTCTGTTGCTATTGCTCCTCTGTTGTTGATATATGTATATATACAACTATATACACATGTGTACATGGAAATATGCATGGAGGCATATCTTGTATGTCCCTTTGTATAAGTAATCACTTCTAGCAATGGTTTTGAATTATATTACGATTGTGTGCAAAGAACTTTGCTGCGTTTAAACCCGGCTTCCCTTTCCACCCAACAAAATTGTGGTTTCTCCGACAACACTCATACATGTGTGTTCCACTCGACCTTAATTCTAGCACAACAGGGCAAACAGAGAAAAATTGTGAATAAATGCTAAATGGAGAACTTTAGAGCTTGCACCATCATCATCCGGGGCAAGTCCTGTACAACTTCAACAAACTAAATAAAATCGTTATGATTCAGTGAAATCAATATTTGCGTTCATATTTGATTTTCCACCTCTGTACTACCAGTTGTACTAGTTGTAATAGTACCTACAATGTAGTTCAACTTGTATCTACAAGCTACAATAGTGCTATGAGATCCTTCCGACCATCCCCACACATCTTCCATCAAAACTAAAATAAAAAAAGCTCTTGTGATTCCTTCGGCCACATTAACAATAAGTATCTGCAGAAAATCGCAATACAAAAAAAGTCGGTTCTATCGAAAACGTATTTATTTTTCCATTTACCATTTTTTTTTTTATTTTCTACAAAAAAGTCTTTCAATAAAATTGTGAAAAATGTTTTTCCATGTCCTGATTTTATTTGTGCTTCCACTTGGCTTTTTAAATGGAAATAGAACATTCTGGCTGTATTTGTCATTAGTGTTTTGCTCGTTCGTCATTTGTTTCTGTAATGATTGTTGCACCGGTGCTGATGGTATTTTTTTTTAAAACTTTTGAGGGAAATGGGAAACAGCTGCACTATGGTTGTAGTTTAAATGGTTTGATAGACTAGTTACGGTGCGACTGCAAAACCCTAAAATAGATTCGTGGCGAATGCATACAAATCAGGAAATATTTGTTTACAAACGGCATTACGCTATGTAATTAAGTACTATTACTATGACAACATTGTCTGTGCCTACTCACGTACAAGTGGTAGCCACAGGATACTAGTTCATTTTAAAAACTCATGAAGTCGAGTATCGAGTAAAAAAAATAACAACAATATTATCATATACTCTCGAAAATGACCGAGGCTCAGAATTAGGACGAGTTCACCAAACTGAAGAAACGGCTACGTCAACAGTCAACATGACAGATGATAACATTTTCTATTAATCGAGTAATTCTATTTTACGTAAATAAAGCTGGATTGAATAAAGAGATTTTAAGAACTTGCTGCTTGCTGAATTTCGATGTGGTGGCTGAATGGGTATGGTGGGTTAGTGACTATAAGTAAAATGATGATGCAAGTAGGCTGCACAAGATGAGAAAACTAAGAAAAAAGACCGTCTAAACTGTAACAGCTATAGAGCTTAAAATCGCGTACAAAATTACGCCTGCCTTATTGTGTGAATGCATGAAATCATTTATCTTCCACGGCATGACACTCGGGTCAAAGATTGATACTAATCACTTCTTTATTGGTTTCAAAAGCTCATATGACAGCATACATATATACATAGATTAGCTTCACAAGGCCATGCCTGCCAAACTCACCGGCTTGTGCAGAATGATTATGAAGAGCACTCGCTACTCCGTAATGATCGGAAGCATTCTAACGGAGACCTTCAATGTCAGAAGTGAAATTTGACAAATTTAATATTATACCTAAGCAAGCCAACAGCAAAAACACTTTTTTCCAAAAGTCCGTGCAACTATTTGAACACGTTGACAATATCATTGGCAAAACACAGCGAACTGTTGTTAGTGCGTTTGCAATCATTGGGGCAAAAGCAGAAAAAATACATTACCCTGGGACGAACATGGCAGATAACGCAGTTAAGGTCGGATAAAACTGCTTAAGTAAAAGTGCTCTCTGTGAAGCTATTTAAAGCAGCTTGAGAACAAGGGACGTAAGTTATATGGGTATGTAGGAAGAGAGAGAACAAGATTCACTTTTCTTAGGAACGGGCTGGACAAATACTGTTTTCCATCTGCTCGGAAAGGTTCTAAATGGAATGTAGGAATGAAGAAATGTTTACGCAGTGGTTTTGTTAGGTATACGGATTTGTATGTATGAGGATCTTTAAGCAATTGCTACTACACGAGTACGGACGTGGATTCGCCGCATTGAAGATTCAACGCACTTAGCTGTAGGTGGGGACAAAGGACAATCTGGAAGTGGTGACAAATTTTACAGTAAGCAGACTGTCCTTGTCCAAAGAGCTTACACCTGGAATGTCATTATAAATAAGCGTTGCGTCGAAGGATGAGGCAGAATTTCTAATATTTTTGACGAACGACCAACAACTTGAACTGCCTTTGTATTGTAGTACTTTTTGTCCCAGTTTTTGGTCGTATTGTAATTTCGCACGCTTAAGGAAGACGTTGCAGTCATTGCTGACTCGTTTGAACTTTTTTCGGCTCTTCTCTGTCGGATTGGTATGGTTAGACTGAAAAAAGTTTCTCTAACCCTGACAGCCTTTTATAACTCGTGTCGTATCATCTCTTTTATTTCGGTCTAATCCTCTTCATCAGATAAGAGATTTAATTTCAAGGGGAAAAGTGTCCGTGATCATAAGTACCAGCAGTGGCATCCACGGGGCTATCGAGGAAATATAACAACGAGTCGAAATATCTAAAAAAGAATTGGCTTTCTCGTATTGCCGTTCTTTTAGGAATCTTTTCTCTAATTGTGTGGTTCGTGTACGAAAAATTAGCTGATATGATACAATGGTCTGGTGAGCCTAGAAGGAGAAACACATTAAAAGTGTCCTTATGAACACAAGTTCAGGGTCTTGGCAGTATGACTATCAACGTCTGGTATTCACGTTGGCTTATTTACAGCTGAGGCAAGGTGTTTTCCAAACAAAATATCTTAAAACATCACCCTTCGGGTGAATCAAATTATAATAAATACCACATTATTCAAAGTTCCTCCATAGCATTGCTTGCAAAAGTTGATGTGCTGGAGTCAATTTTACATGTTTTTTACGCACGATTCATCCGATGTTCCGGAATTTTCACTTCCAAGGCGTTATACGTTTCAATTGAGAGGACCATTTCTACCGATAAGGCGATCATCGAAACACGTCTTCAATAATTCGATTGTGTAACGTGTTTGTAGTAAGTGGAACCGATGTCTCTCTCTATTGACAGTAACCGAACCGCCAGGTGAAGTATAGCCCAATAAAAACCATACAAAACATGTAGTACTTTTTTTGGACACAGTGGTATATTGGTTGGTATATCTCCGGCTGTTCGCTTGACCGAATACGACTATTTTGCTTACTAAGAGAGCAATTTAGTCAAAAATATCTCTTGCCTCTGCATTTGATTTTTGGGTGAAAAACTAGAACTTCTTCCACTTTTAATACTTTTAGTATGTAGAGACCAATCATAGAAGGTTCGGCGTATAATTAAATTTTATACGGGCTTATAGCTAAGTCTTTTCCCGAAATTCACCACAGGGTCCATTAAGAGATGCCCAGCTATTGAAATCTGCGCGAAAACGTTTAATTGAGCCCTTGATTCACTGGCTCGTTTACAACCGCAATGTCGCCTTCACTTCTATCATTTAGATGGTTTGTAAACGTTGTTGAGGCGTACACATTTCCATGATTAAATGGAAGACAATGTAGAACACAAATGTGATATCTGTCAGAAGAAGGTACGCGTGTGATTTTATTGCAAAAATGGGAAGCATCTAATAAAAAAACCCTTAGTACCTTTCAAGGTCAATCTTTGATTATGAACCTACTTGAAGCTGTACCATCTTTTTTTCTGGGTCTTGTTAATCTTGATCCCGTCCGAAAAGTAATTTTCCGGAAGGTCTGCAAAATATTCCTGCATGGCGTCGTTGATTTCCTCGCGTGAGCTGAATTTTTTATTCATGAGCTATCTTTTGAGGTTTTTGAAGAGATAATAGTCAAATCGGTTGAATACTGTGGATGCGATAGCAATTGGAGCCGTAAGCCATTGATTTTAGCCGTGGTTGCGATGCTCTTGTGCGCCGGTGCATTGTCTTGCAAAAACAAAATATTTTTTCGCTTCATGTGAAGCCAATAATGCACTGTAATATTCGCTGTTGATGGTTTTTCCTTTTTCGAGGTAGTCCACGAAGAGTATGCCATAATAATCCCAGAAAGCCGACGCCATAACCTTTCCGACCCATCAGTCCATTGCCGGGCACGACGCCAAAAGTTCTCCCGATTCCGCATCAGTAAGTCCAAACACTCTTTCGAAGTGCTCTCGCGTTCGTGTTTTTGGTCAGTGAGTGAGATAACTTTTTCATATGCAGAATATTGCCCAAAATATGGCGTGTGCTCTCAGTACTAATCCTTGTTGTATCTGCTAGCTCGCGCACCTTCACTTTCCGGTCAGCCAACACCATTATATGTATATTTTTGACATTGTCCTCTGTAACCGCATCGGAGGGCCTGCCGCTGTGGAATTGACCGGTAGTGGAGGTGCGGCCCCCACGAAACTCTCGAAACCAATATTTGACGTTCTAATCTGACGGAGCATTAGTACCATAATATTTTTTCAACTTTTCTTTTGTTTTCTTCTCCTTTTTGCCTCTCAAAAAATAATGTTTTATGAGAGAACGAAAATCGTTTTTGTCCATACTAAATATGATGCCAAACACGTCAACAACAATCAGCTGTCAAAACAAAACTAAAGACAGTATCTGTATAAATATGAACGGACTTCAAGGCACCATAACCTTTTCTGCAGTAGCAGTGCATTCTGGCGGTCAAGGAGGTTACTTTTCACCCCACCTATGTGGGGTGTGGGTGTGACTACAACTTATGTTGGTTGTCGTCAAATAGCGTATAATTGGTTTATTGCCTAGAAAAAACCATCAATGTCCGCATCAGTTTAAAGTATTGTAGTTCTTTGTAGTAAATATTAGCCTTTCGAATGAAACTCTGCGTTAATCACACAAACACAAAATGGTCTCTGCACATTTGATTTAGGCGTGATTTGCCCTTCACCATTGGTCGCATTTATAGCTAATGTCAAACAGCTTAAAAAACTGAAGAAAATTCTTTTTTACTTACTTTAGTATGCTACAAAAAGAAGCTTGTGAAAGGACTTATAGCCGCTGTGTGGAAAAAGTGGCATCTTATCGATTGAGAAGGGCTAGTATTTGTATATTATTTATATCTATTATTAGCACAACAAACGATTTTGTAACGTAGCCCGGAACAAAATGACAAAATGTTGGTTGCGTCGATATACATATATTTATCCTTCCAGATTTGGATATGAAGGTTTCAACACAAACGTATCCTTAAGGCATTTTTACAGAAGTCTTGCTTGTTTTTGAAGTCTATGGAAGACTAACAAACTTGCGTCCTATAAAAAACACAGAAAGTATGTATATAACGCAATAAAGAATAACACCCAAAGAGTCAGGAAAAAATTAAGACCATTACAGTAGTTTGCTCTACAAGTATCATCCTTAATTGTGGACTCCTGATTGTCTTTAAATTAATACGTTGGAACTAGAAAGGATACCGGCATATTTTAGACCAAGACAATTTCACATAGCACCTTCAAAGCAGAGTCAATTTTCCAGAACAGCTATTGAGTATTTAACATTCAATTTCCTCAAAATACTATCACATACACATCACATAACGTACAAATGCACTTTAGCACCAGCCTCTATGTTATCCTCTTTATTATAATAACTCCATTTTCTAATCTAAGGCTAATCGAGAAGCTCTATTTGCTTTGCATAACAAGATCCAGATCCAGGGCCACAATCTAAATTATTAATTACAAACTGAATGTAAACACTATTTCGATATAACCAGGCAGCATATCTCTTAGAAGCCAACACGCGCGGCGCAGAGCAAAGGGTCCTGACGTATCAAGCACGCACAACAGCTACCACAAGAGTTAAATTCAATTTCACATTAATGCCATTTAGTTAGACGTGTACTATTTGTGTACGTACCTGGGCCTATTGATTAGGAGCAGTCTTCATCACAAGTGCTGGCATATACGAGTATCTATGGTACATAAATGAACAGAAGCCTTGGTATACAACGCTAACATTTGCGTCATTAAAGTGCGGTCATTTCATTAAATTTGATGATTTACTCGTATCCATACAGCGTCTTGGTTGTTGTTGTTCGACAGTTATGCGGTATTTCTACTAGCACAGATGGTAATAGCTCGACTATTGTTCCTACTTCTTGAGACCAAGACTAAAAACAGATCTTGCAATTTGCACTGAGTCACATTTATGAGTACTTTTGATGACACCATATGCTCTTGGTTCTTCGTACGAAACGAGTACTGGTACGGAAGGAATATGTGTCCAAGGTGTTTCATTATGTAAACGCTGAAATTTGCTGAATCGTTTAACAGACACCTTGACAGGCCTGAAAGCCTGCAGGCATTTAATTATGAAAAGTCCTTTATGCCTTACTCCCCCTGCAAAAGTTTGTTGTTATTGTGGTAAAGTGGCATAAATTCTAACTTGATTAAAACGCCATTGTACTCGTAGTTTGGAAACAGTTTGAACTTTCGAACAGTGCGAGTACAAATTCGAGGACTTCCAAATGCACGTAGTGGAAATCCAAAATACTCAGCACTTAAATAATATACATACAGAAGTTTGCACATATGCACAATGCACATATTTGATTTCGGGTTGTGTCTATTGAGAATTCATGATACGAGTTTCGTGCAGAAGCTTCAATGGGGGTGGCGGTTAGAGAAGCCCCGAGTACTTGCAAGCCAACACTGCCACGACAAGGGATTTGTATAAAGTCGTTTTCTTTTTTTTCCCCCAGACAATTTAAGTTTGCACAGTGACATAAATTCCATTATACTGAAAGTTGAGAACAATTTTAATCCTTTGGCGGAGATAATTTGAGCAAAAAAAGTTATCCTAGTTCGAAAACTAACAAGAAGTTTATTAAATCCGCGATTAACTCGATGGATTTTGATGTTGAACATTTTTTCTTTTTTCTTGTCATTTTCAATAGTTTGCGTATTCTGTTGGTTTTCCTTGTAATTCTATTTTGAATTGCGCTGAAGGGATGAACAAGTTTTGAATTCCTGCAACTTGTTTGAATTTATATAATTATATGAAGTTCATACATACGAGTAGATGAAAGGAGCACATAATAAAAGAGGTGTTTATTTTAATGAGGATTAAAAAACAGAAAAAGAAGCTAATAAGTTATTTGACATGCACTTTGTAGCTGAATCAAGAATATCCCATATTTTAATTGAAAAAAACTTAAACATAAAACAGTTGATTCGTTCGCTTAGGATTGACCACTATTAATATAACCTGAATAATTGAAAATTACATGTTCAGAATTTCAGGCACCAAGTCATGAGCTTCAGGCTATAAGCGAACGCCTGACGACGATCCGCATAGAGACTAAATTCGCCAAAGTGAGCCCCATAAACGTCTGCGCCCTGACGAAGAAGGAGGAAGAGAATACCAAAGAATACTTTTAAAAGATCTTCGACAAAACCTATGAACCTAAAAAAAAACCTAAATATAACCTGTAAATTATCCTTCGCAATTTTAGTGCAAAACTGGATAGGAGGGCATCTTTGCTAATATGGATGGAAAGTACAGCCTGCACGATATGATCTCTGAAAACGTATACATTTTTTTGATTTTGCGGCGGGACGCAATATAACTTAGCTGGCATACGGTTTTCACACCTTAACATCCTGGTTGACCCTGGTTAACAGACCGTCAACCAAATTGTTCATATTGTGATCAATATAGTGTTTTGGATGTCCGAATGTTTCGAGCAGCTTACATTGATTCAGAACATTATACTGTCGTAGGCAAGATACAAATGCAGATATCCTCAACAGCCTAAATTAAGTGAACCATTGTGATTAAATTCAACGTCAAATGGCTAAAATCGCAAGTGCCCGCCAGGGCCAGAAATACCTCCTGGAGAGTACGTTGGCGTAATATGCCACTATGTTCTTTGGCACTTGAGAGAGACTCTGGAGATGTGAGGTATGCGAAGACAGAACCATTGCATAGTCATCCTTGTTCTTTTATAAGGAAAAGACTACTTCATCAGGCTCGTCTATAAAATACTTAAACAATATTGTTCACAATATTTTTAATTAAAAAGTATGTGGCTTTTGGTATAATGTGTGTATATAATACTATTTTAGTTTACTGCCGGAAATCGAACTTAAACCATTTGGGTTTTAATTGACAAACTTAACCACTGTGTCATGCAAGAAACAAAATAGACTATCACAATCGAACCGAGATGTGGGCCATCTCAGGTCTTAATTTATATACAATACCTACAATTTATGTGATTTGTTTTTATGTAATTTTTTCCAATGTGTCTATTTAATCCATATACGTATGTATCATATATACAAGTATGTATGCATTCATACCTTGTGCAGTCTTAGTTTTGATTTTCTAACCTTCCATTTGATGATCATTTTATAGGGCAATATGGGCATTGCAATCTACAATATACTATGCTGTCGTTGAGTTTTCCATTAGGTAAGCGTAGAAAACAATGTCTCCATAGTGTTTACTGCAGCATCTCCATCCAGACTGCCTTATATGTTATATTTTTAATGGATAAATTATAATCTTAATTTTAGTAATATTGTACAATTTAGTTAACTTCTTTGATTAAATTGATAATTATCCTATCGAAAGTTTTCTAGTAAAGGATCTATAAAAGATGCTTTAAATTAATAAATCGCAGTTAAATTAGGGAAATTTGTATAGCCCTATAAACTATAGTACGTTACATACATTTTGGAATCCAAGATTAACACATTGGAGTAAAGACTAAAACCAAATGCAGTTGATAGATAGATAGATAGATTTTTTTATTTTCGTTAATAATATTACAAAGGTTTGCCACCACACAATTTACAATACAGTGATATGATATGACATTTATATCTTTCAACTGTAATAATTTAATTGCCTTTAGTAAATAAATATTAAGTGTTGAAGGGAAATAACAAAAAAAAAACTCTTCATTTAATGCAAAAAAAAACAAAATTTAAATTAATAAATACATAAAGAACAAATATTTAAATTTATTGCAACAGAAATTGATTAACGGATACAAAGCAATAAAAATGATAAGTAAATTTTTAATAAATGAACAAATAGAAATATGAGATAACAAAACTTTTTGTTATTGAATCATTAAAATAAGCATGTTGAAACTAATCATAAAGTGCAACATTTAATTGATTTATTAAATAGTTATTAGAGAAATTACAAAGTGTGGTAAATAATTCATTAAGCGTGCGTATTCTATAGGAAATCAATTCAACTTCGGCCTTCACGTGAAGATAGGAAGTTAAGTAATGCCAAGGTAGATTCAGCATCATTTAAAGGAGCTTATTTTGTTGAATTTGGATTTTTTTTTTGTGTGGTAATTAGCACATTTACCCTATAATTGACATCCATATAACAGAATTGCCTGAGAATTTACTTTATGTAACAATATTTTATTTTCAACTGATAATAAGGAGTTCCTGTTAATAAAAGGATATAACATCCTAATGCCAATACTAATTTTATTTAAAGTTGTTGTTATATGTTCCTTGAAAGTTAATTTGGCATCAAGGTAAACACCTAAGCATTTCACATGTTGTTTCCAGTCAACCTGATGACCATTTATGACTAGTTGATAAGACGGCAAGAAACAATTCTTTCTTTTCCTTGTAGAAAAAATCGTTTGAATCTTTTCCGCGTTTACTTTTATCTTCCATTTACTATAATAATAACAAATTATGATTTCGATCGCATTTCGAAATTGATTTCAATGTTGAGACCAAACAAATGCGACGAAAAAATCGCTGTGTCGTCAGCATACATAGCTAGTTCACACCTAGGTAAATCTGGTACATCTGATGTATACAAGTTATATGATAAAGGTCCAAGTACAGAATCTTGCGGAACTCCAGAAATTATATTTTTTTAAACAAGAGGGACTATTATTGACATTAATTCTAAACAAACGGTTTGACAAAAGCTTTGGACAATTTTACATAGGTACAGTGGGAAATTAAAAATAAATATTTTGTATAAAAAGCCATTGTGCCAAATGCTGTCAAAGGCTTTTTCAATATCTAAAAGTATCATTCCCGTTGATTTTCCCTTGAGACGATGGCAAGTGCTATGATTTCGTCTAAATCCAAACTGCTCATCAGCGTAGATTTTTCGAATAATATTGTATTTAACAATTTAATTTTTAATACCCTTTCATAAATTTTGCTTAAGCTGTTAGCAAACTAATAGGCCTATAACTTTCTGGTTTATCGGGAAGTTTTCCGACTTTCAGTATAGGAACTATTTTGGTTTCTTTCCAGGAATTGGGGAAATATTGCATTTTCAGACAACAATTTATTAAAAACGTTACATATTTATACGCACTTTTCGGCATGCTTTTAAGATATACATTTTTTATATTGTCTAATCCACTGTATTATGTATTATATATTTTATATCACATGCAGCAGAATCAAAACGTTGTATTTGCATCACTAAGGTGTTGCGAAACAGTATGATTTTTTACATATTATTCACACAGAACATTTTCCACTAGAGATGATATTTGCTTATTTTTTGTTTTGATTACTCTTGCAATATTCCAGAAAGGTTTAGAAGCCTTGTCAAGTAAACTCAGTTAAGCTATTTGTTTATTAAAGTCCTTTACAAGCCTTTGGGAAATGGGTTGTCTAAACCTCTGCCAATTTCTCCTATGCATATTTTTCAACTTAATTATTTCTAAAACGTTGTCTGGGAGTTTCATAAAATAATATTTTTTTTTTTACCTTTGGTATGCTACACTCAGCAGAACTTAAAATGTGGTCAAATAAGTCGTTAACAATAATATCAATGTCGTCTGTATTAGCTATAGTTTCTAAGTCTGTGGATAAATTTCGCAGTTTAAATTTAATTGCTCTACGATAAACTGTTCAATTAGCATTTTTCAGATCAAGGGAGTATTTTTTACTATTTTGTTTACGGAACACGGAAGTTGACAAAAAACTGGGTTGTGATCCGACGGTAAATCATTTATTGATATTGGCTGAGAGAGATGGCTAGATAAGTTAGTAAGAAATAAATCAAGAATAGATGGACGACCACGACAACCATCTGGGATATAAGTTGAACGAGATGGTGACAGAACACGGACAGGTAAAAAGGTAAGCAGGTCACACAAAACGTTACCCCAAGAATTTGCTCGGATGCAACCCCAATCTCTATGTCTACAACCGCTTAGATTGAATAATTTTCGTAATTCCGATCGTAATCTTTGTTTAATAACTGTCCTGGAATTTTCGCCTGGGAAATACACACAATAGACTTTAAGAAGTGATCCATTAATATACTTAACATTATTTCTAAACCTATGTTCTCGACATATTGCGTATTCAAACTTCTTAGAATACTATGTTGAATTGATTTCCTTATTAGAATCGCCACACCACCTCCTAGTCTATTTTCCCTATTCATTCGATAGCATTTAAAGGAGGGCCATGAAATTCGGTAAAACCAGGCTTTGTGACTAACGCAACATCAACATTGTGTACATTTAGAAAATTGAAGAATTCAACATGTTTTTGTCTAATACCTCTTGCATTCCATGTTACAATATTTAAGTTACTATTTACTAAATTACTTAACATTAGAGTACAGGAACTAAGTAGCTAATTGTGCGATGGCAGTAAATTGTTCTTATTTAGTTTTACAAGCACCTAATTCCATTTCCATAACAAGATTGTTCAATTCTTCCATTGAAAATAAATCATTCTTGACGGTGTATTGATTGTTGTTGTTTATAGGAGATTGTGAAGCTATATGTTGCCAAGAATACTGCTGGGAAACAATGCAACGTTCTAATTCCACCTAGTTCGCAGCAACTACATTTGGAACAGCAGGAAAATTACTCATCGATTGAAGCGAAATAAAGTTGGTGTTTCTCATGCTTTGGTTCAACTTCGACGTATGGGTTGTATGTTAGAGCGACTGTTTTTTGCTGTGTGTTTTTGTCTAATCTCCAAGTACTTATTTTTACTTACGTAACGCAGTTGATATTCTAGGTATGTCTGATTTGTCTTATCCCAATCTAAAGGAGAAAATCATTCAAATTCTTACTGACAAAATAGAAGTGCGATTAGAACGAAATGACAATGAGTATTATGTTTTGAAAAATATGAGTAAGATTAAATGCAATTATTCCAACAATGTCGGTTACTTTCCAACCATAGTGGCTGTAAAGTTTACTTCTCTCTTGCGTAAGAAGCAGTTAGTGAATACTTTAAGAAAAAAAAAAAAAAACTCAAACTATTTGCAGACAACAACAATTCATTAACGACTGCCTCACAAATCTCTTTTTAAGAAAGCCAGGAATCTTAAAGCATAAAACAAATGTAAATATGGTATGTATAGATACGGGAGTCATCTGTTTTCATCAGAAGAGGAGAAGGCGATAGTGCAATTAAACTCATATTTTTTAAGAATTTTTGAAAAAAATATTTTAAGTACTATTTCCTAATAATTGTTTGTCATGAATAATTGTTAATAATACAAATTCTTTATTAAATTCTTTCAATTATAAAGTAGCAAACATTAGGTACTAGTTCTTCTCATATAACACAATGAATTGTTTTTGTACCTACATGGTAGATTATTCAGGTTTTTTAGCAGTTCATCAAAACATACGTAGCCTTCGTAAAAATTTTGAAATATTTCTTAGCCATATTGCTTCTCTCGACCATTTACCAGATTTCATATTTTTTTCAGAACATTCGTGGCTGCTTGCAATGACTCTTATTCAGCTGGTGGAGTGGCAGTCTTTTATACAATAGAATTAATATTGAGTGTGATGTATTAAGTACAGACAATTCTAAACTATCTGGCATTCAGTACAGTCTTATTGGAGTATATAGATTGCACTCGTTCACTGTTAATGCTAGAATTTGATGAGCTCTTGGATTCCTTGAAATGCAAACACCAGATTCCTATAGGCAGCTTTAACGTTGATATATTATCTAATACTTCTGATGCTGATAATGTCTTAGCGGTTATTATCATGTTTTGGATTTAGTTCTTAAATAAACAAACCCACTAGAGAATTATCATGCCAAGATCATATATTTATAAAATTGCATAAGCAAACGAATATGTTAGTAAGATTACTGATTTAACTACCATTCAACTTGATAGTCGAGGTTCGAGACAGAAGCCGTTTTATGTGAACTCCGTTAGTAATAATGACTTTTCTGCATTTAATTATGTTATTTTTTTGAAGAATTTTCAGTACCATATTTAAAATAACAGTTGGTGTATTTTTGTTTAAAATCATGTACACTTAAAAGAGTGGATGAATTTGCATTTATTAAAAAAACATCAATTTAAAGAAAAAATTGTATGCTTAAGATAAAAGGCATCCGTTTAATTTCAGACTCAAAAACTACTATAAAAACATCTATAACGAGTTAAAAGCTGAAATTCCGCGATGTAAAGAAAGATATTACAGGAAAAAAAACTTGTAGAAGGCTCAGATTATTCTTAAAAGGAATGGGATGTAGTAAATCAGATCCATAATAGAAAAAAACCTGAAACTGATATTTCTATAATGAATGGTACTTCCTTAATTAATGATCTCACATCTGTTGCAAATGCCAATATTGATTATACTTCTCCAAGTAAATCATGTGAATGTTTTGAAGATATTATGGATGATTGCTTTAACGCTTAAAACTTTTTCTGTAAAAAAATTACTGCATTGGTGATTTATAATATTATCATGTCAATGGAAATAGCATCCAAAAAGGAGTATTTCCAGATGCACCGGAATAAACTGGCTATTGTTATTCTGCTGCACAAAAAAGGTGAAACCACAAGTCTCAACAACTACTGTCCTAACTCTCTCTCATCTGTTTTTGCCAACGTTTTTGAAAAAAGCTTGAAAACGAGGATGTAATTCCCAATATGGTTTCAGAAAATGAATGCCGACTGAAAATGCTGTTCTGAAACTATATAGCGAGTTATATTAATCATTAAATAACTCTGAGATTGCACACACATTATTTATTGATATAACTAAGGCATTCAATATGGTGAATAGTACAAAGTTACTGAAAAATTTATTTAGGATAGGTTTCTCAGGTTTCTTATCTGAGAGATCGTAAACAGGTGGTAAAAATTCAAAATATCATAAAATGTCATATCAGAAGAATTAGTGCTAACTTATCACTCGTCGAGTTGCACTAAGTATAATCTGACCAACTGTTTTCATCAACTGGATAAAATCCCATTTAATTCTCTTAATATTTACTCTGCTGGTTGCCTTAATATGAACAAGTCGATAATTTCAAATACTTGGGGATCATTCTGAATTCCAAACTAATTTGGAAGAATCACATTTCTCATCTATCCAAATATTTTATTAACATCTTACGACAAATCTATCACCTTAGTCTAAATTGTAGCCTACCTATTATGAATTTAGTTTATAATGGATTATTTAAATCTAAGCTGTAATATGGACCAACGTGTTGGGGTGGTACGCATTCAAATAAAATAAGAAACTTAATACTCTAACTCTGAAACATCTACCATAAATTATTATAAAGTTCTTGTAATATTTCTTAATCGATCCGGCCTTTTCTTCTCAAGGTGGTACTGTTGCCATAACTTAACGCATGGGCTGAAAAGTCAATTTTTGCAAAATTCAACACTGATTGAAACGATTTTTTAATCTTCCGATACCAGTTTTGTAGTACGATTTCGGCTTAGCCTCAAAACAGGCCTCTGTTTCGGCGAGTACTTCTTCATCGGTCTTAAATCTCCTTCCGGCGACCAATCTTTTGAGGTCTGCTAACAGGAAATAGTCGCTGGGGGCCAAATCTGGAGAATACAGTGGGTGAAGAACCAATTCGTAGCTGAATTCATTCAATTTTGCCATCATTTTCATCGACTTGTGACACGGTGCATTGTTTTGATGAAACAGCACTTTTTTTTTCTTCAATTGCGGCCGTTTTTCTGCGATTTCGTCCTTCAAAAGCTCCAACAACGCAATGTAATAGTCGCTGTTGATAGTTTGCCCCTTTTGGAGATAGTCGATGAAAATTATTCATCCCAAAATACGGATGCCATAACCTTGCCAGCCGACTGTTGAGTTTTTGGTCGTATTGGACGAGGTTCGTCGCCTGCTTGCCACTCAGCTGACTGCCAACTTGACTCTGGTGTGAAGTGATGGAGCCAAATTTCATCCGTTGTCACATACCAACGCAAAAATTCGGCTTTATTGCGGTTGAACAGCTTTAAACACTCAACTGAATCATCAACACGTTGTTGTTTTTCGTTGACTGTGAGCAAACGCAGCACCCACTTTGAGCAGAGCTTTCGCGTGTCCAAATATTCGTGTGTGATATATCCAACACGCTCTTTTGATATCTTTAGAGCCTCAACTATCTCGATCAACTTCACTTTACGGTCATTCGTAATCATTTTGTGGACTTTTTTGATGTTTTCATCTGAAACAGCCTCTTTTGGACGTCCACTGCGTGCATCATCTTCGGTGCTTGTGTGACCACTTTTAGATTTTTCAATCCACTTGCGAATGGTTCGTTCGGCTGGTGCAGAGTCCGGGTAACAGTAATGAAGCTATTTCTTTGCATCGGCTGCATTTTTATCCATCAAAAAGCAATGATAAATCAACACATGAAATTGCTTTGAATCCATTTTTTTTCACAATAACAAAAGTTGCTTCACCCACAACGCTATATCTCGAGAACTAATCGTCTGACAGCTGTCAAATTTATAGCTTTTGAAGGTTGGTACTAACTGAAAATGGTATGGACTTAATTCAAGTCATGCCCGCTCTTAGAAACGACACGGCAATACAGCCCATGTATTATGTGTCAATAATCTATATTTTGTAAACGTACCTGTTGTAAAAAAAATCACACTTTTTACATTTCTATATGGTCCCTGTGCCTCGCTTGTTCAATAATTCACCTATTTATCTGACAAGCGAGAGAATTGAGGCATGCTTCTTAAAAAAATTAAAACAATTTTTTTTTTCATCTAACTTTGAGGAAATAGATTCATTATTACCATAAAAGTTATAGTCTATGATAGTCTATGTTTTTGTGTAATTCTATCTCTTTTTATTTAAGTTTTCTTTTGTGTATTTTTTTTCTAATGACATTGTATTTTTTTACATTAATCTTATTAAATATATAATATATTTATATTATTATATTATATTATATTTATATTATTATTTATATTATTATTTATATTATTATATAATTGTTAAATATTATAGTAACAAGAATTGATTTTTATTCCAACTAATGACCCTTCAACCTACATTATGTTAAATTAATATCTGATGGATCGCTCGCACTTGTCACTCGGCAGCAGAATGTTCCTAAGTATTTCGTGATAATCTTTTCTTAATGCTTACTTGTAGAAATGAAGGTACTGTACGTACATTTTTCTTGAAGTTCTGTTAAAACAATTTTGCATATGATACATATGATACGCTCAGTTCAGATGAGAAACAAAACTGATAGTGACATTAACGACAAAATGTTTGTAGTAACTGTAAATATTGAATTTTTTTTATTATAAAAAGTTAAGAAATGCAAAAAAAAAAAAAAAATGTTATTTTACATTTTTATTTTTATGGTACGGAGGACATTACTGTGTATGGTTGGGAAGTGATGACACATTCACCAATTCACCATTCGTGCATGATAACATTTTCATTTCAGGTCATATAATAAAATATGTACTATAGTTGTTTAAAGTTTATTCGTCGTATAAAAATAGAGCGTGTAATGACACTAATAAACCGAAATTACATTCCTACAATCCCAATATTTAAATCCCTTCATAAAAATATCTTAATACGAATCTGGAATAGAAAAAATCTATCTGATGTATTCGAAGTAAAAATGGGTGTGTACCAAGGCTGTGTTCTTAGTGCTCTACTGTTCATTTTGTACATAAACTATTATAGAGGATGTTAAAGATGGAATCTTGCTTACCCAAAAAAATATACCTTCTCTCTTATATGCGGATGATATGGTCTTTATGTCGGAAAGTACAATATGTATCAAATGATCTATGTATATGGTAGACTCGAATTCCACTGCAACACCTGAAACTAAAATGAAAAAACGTACTATACATTTTGGTCAATAATGCAAATGAAGTAATGCACAATTTATTTTTTTTTAAAGACTGGAGAATTTTTTAACCGCTATGGTTTGAACTTCGAATTCTCAGTGGTGATCGTTGTAGCCTTAAACTTTTCATTTCCATTCTTAAGGAAGATGTTGGAAGTGTGAAGTGAAGTGAAAGAATGAAAATGTTTTAGAAAAAAAAAAGAAGTAAATAAAAACGTTTGTATTTGTAATATCATATGTAAAAATTTAAAATATCAATCTGTGAGGCAGCGTTAGGCCGAAACTTTAAAAAAAAAATATATATATTTGTAACAAACCATGAGCAAGCTTGCAGATTCTCGAACTTACATAATCTGTTTTAGAATTTATCTCTTAATATCCACTCAGTGACAAATAAAGTGATAGTCGATGTTTGATAATTTCAAACACGTGTTTATTATGTAATTGTTATAGAAAGTCGACTGAAAAACGTGACCATAATAATAGTGCCTCAATACCATTAAATTTTTTAATTTTCCAATTGAAAAGTCTAATATTTATAAGACTACCCATGAGTATCATAAGGCGCAGCCGAAAGCACAATATGTCGCCGTGGTATATATTGGTACCTTTATCGATTTAGAATTTAATCTAAAACCATTCGACAATCTGTTCTATGGTTCTATGGGAACGATTTCATGTAAACCAATACGTTCAGGTGCTTAAGATTACAACATGCTATTCCCATACAAACGACCCGATTAAAGGCCATTTGCTTGGTTCTCGTTTCACAAATGTATCCGTCATTGTTTCAATATGCAATTTACCAATAATCCGACAATAATCACCCGTTTATTGTCAGAATGCATATATGCTTAAGAACCGATAATCGGCAATAAAAGAGGACGAATTGCTTTTAAGGGCGATAGAGGGAGGTGGTTGGGCGAATTTTCATTGCCTGCTTTATTTTAGCTTGCTCCAGCTGGCTAGCTGACAAGTATCCGTATGTGTTTCTCGTTTTTAGAGTTTTATATTTTTTTCCTGTTTGTTCCCTTCTTCACTTTATGAATTTTCCTAATGTCTTGGATTTACTGGCAATCGAATGTATGTGATCAACAGTCTCTAGACGTAACGTCTTCGTTCCTTTCAATTTCGTTTGATACACATCCTACCATCGACCGCTCCTGCTACTACAACATTCCGAATCCTAGGACTCTTGCACAGAAAGGCAGCAGCATAATTTCCTCATAAATGTTGTTTTCGTTGGCTAATAAAAATCCCAGATTTTCAAAAAAGGACCAAACCGGATGTGTGCGTTAACATTGGCTATGCCGTTGGCGTTAGCTCTGGCTTAGTCGTACACGACTAAGAGTATGTGCATGTATGTAATCCGGAGTACGTAAAATGTTTAAGGGTTAAAACAACCCTCTGCGGTATGAAAAAAAAAAAAAAAAAAAAAAAACAAAAAGGGAGAAGGTCGATTGGTATGGTTAGCTGGGGCAGATAGGAAACTGTTTATATTGTGGCATTATGTTGGGTTATGTAATGTTTAAGGATGCGAAATGAAGGAGTTAAGGAAACTCATAAAAAGCTGCGTATATGGGTTTTCGATTTTGATTTTTTGTCTCGGGATTTGTTTCTTTTTTAGTTTAGCCTCGTTTTTTAGTTTGTTAGCTTGTCCTATGTTTTGGATTAGAGAAATAGAAACCGTATTATTATTTCATTGATATACATAAGTTTGGTAGAGATAAGAAGATTAGATGGGCCTGAAAATATTTTCAATTAGCTGTGGACCTCTCTCAGTTTTTGGGGTTAGCAAATCCACCCTCATTAGAAAATAGGGACCTTGGGTCAGAAAGGGATTTACTTTAAAGTGAAAACTAGACAAAAGATTTTGGTGATTCAATGTTGTTTGGGGATGATTAGTCCTAGCTTATGAAATCTTTATGCACAAATTTACGAATTGAGCATTACGATTGGTTTGCTGGAATATTTGACCTTAATTGCTTGGGTTGATTGTTTTTGTTGCATATAATACGCTGATGGGATTACACTAACGCTTTGATCAGGAAGTAATATTGTAGCTTCTTTCACTTGAGCGCATAACATTCCATCTTATTCCACATCACTTGCTCTTTTAAGGAGTATTCTAATACCATATGATATGGCTTTTACCAGTTTATAGTTATCGTAGCCATCTATTCATGTCAGGACTTTTTTAGGTTTCTTCATCAAGAAATTGTGTAGAGGTGCACATTTATGGAATGATTATCTTTTATTTTGAATAACGATTTTGTTTATAGAAAGACGACACCATAATCTTCCTTTCAATCGTCAATTTTAAATTCTTAAATCATAAACATATTTATCTTCATTTTATGTTAGTCAATAATTCAACACAATATACGATCTTAAATTAATTTTCGTCGATTGGACTCGTTCCAGCCTCGACACTACATTTGTACATATTGAGCTGATAAGCTGTGGCATCTTCTTCTTTTCGATGTGCCATACTAATGCAATATATATATGGACATCAGTCCATATTGCTCCTGGCTAAAAATTGTAGGTATCACATTCCTGAGAACCTACTCTTGAATACCATGTTTTGGTCGTATATGTGGAGTTAAATGCCTAAAATTTAGCCCATATGTAGGTAAATCGAATTCAAATACCAACTATCACCTACTTTTATCATGTTAAGAGCTTCATAATATCTTGGTCCAAGTATGGAGGTTATGGGCTTGTGAATAAATGCCGAACAGTAATTGGTATATTGGCTTAATTCACAATCCTATCTTTAATTGCGTCTATGCCCATACGGACGAAAAAGACAACAGACGAACGGTTTTGATCCTTGTTCAAGACATACCATAGTAGCAGTGTCCTAAACAAAACTCCTTAGCAAGAACATTATTAGTGGTACAATCACGATGCTTCGACATAACGACAACATATTTAGCTAATAAGATACCTGGTAGTATGTAGTATCATCAAAAGCACTGGACGCCTCTGGAACATTTTAGCAAGCAGATTGGTTTTATTGCATTAAAACTCATTATTCCATTATTACCCCATTATTCTGGGTTTCAATTATAAACTTGGATGTCTCAATTTAAAAAAAAAAATCTATGAAATACTGAGGTAAGGTTTCCATTAAATAGCTATAATCCACAGTCGTCGACATGGTCTTTGTCATATTTATTGCATTCAGTCTCCCACGCAGGACTATTTTACCTACATCAAATACTATTTGTACTTGTAGTCGGTTTTATACGATGACCACAATGGAAGGTACATGTATGAATTCGAAGCGCAAGGGTCTATTTTTTTTGGCTAGGGAGCTAAAAGAAGCTGTTCAGAACCTGAACCATAGTGCACCGAGTGTTTTGAAATCGCGTGTCCACGCAGACTGCCCGTTGCTTGGCGAAACGCAGATATGCAGCGATGAAGAAAATAGAAGAAAAGATAATTCGAACTTCGAAAAGTGCGTCTTTTAGAGACTATTGCGAAAAATCGAAACTGTCGGTATCAAAGTCCTCAAAATGGGAATACCAACCAGGCTGAAGTCATTCAGAAAATTTGATGGTACCTACATTGAGTCGAATCAGAGACTTTCCGTCTCATGGTTGAGGCTCACTTCTCAGGTTACCTAATCAGAACCAACTTAAATCAGCTTCTATTCACGAAGCTGCTATATATTATCGGTTGTGGAGACGGATGAGGCTATTAAAAATGCGGTTGCTTCCTTTGATGGCTTCAAATCGCCTGGCACTAATGGTATAGAACCAGATAAGTTGCAAATGGTCAAAGACCAGCTGCTGGTAATTCTGATGAGAACCATGACTGATAGTCTGACTCTGTCATATATACCGAAACGCTGGAGAACGGTGAGCGTACCCTTTATACCGAAAATCGGAAGAGGTCTACACGCTCCCTAAAAGCTTCGTGCTGGAAATTTTCATCGGCATTGAGATTGCTTTCGAAGGGCGTCGATGAATCACTAGTGCTGTGTCTGCAAGGCGGCATTCCCTCTCCACTATAATGCATGTTGGTCAATGCACTGCTCAACGCGCTCAATAGTTCTGACATGTATGCACAAGCAAACGCTGATAATATAGCTTTACTGTTTGTTACATCATGTCTGGCGACATTCTGCTCTAAACGCAGGTAGACCTAGACGTGATCGACGATTGGTGTACTAGAAATGTGCTTTCATTCAATCTTCTCAAAACTTAGGTTGTTCTTTTTACGAAAGAAGGGAGTTGACTGAGTGACTTATCAAGTGCTTAAAGGCGTCACCATCCAATTCTCCAACGAAGCTAGGTGTTTCGATTTCATTCTGTAAAATAAACTTAAATGGACTAAACATGTTACGTCGAAAGCCCCTAAGTCGCTGTCGGTTTTATGGTAATGAAAAGGAGGCCAGACATGGCGCCTATCGCCGAGAATGGACCTTTGGATTTAAATCGCTATAATAAGACTAATAATATCCAATGCGTCGGTTGTCTGGTTAAGTAAGCTCTCACAAAAACACGTAATTGCTGCTTTTACAAGACTTCAATGAACGGTCTGTCTCGGCTATACCCCCGCCCCGCTCTAGACGCACTGATGATGGGTCTATTTCCAAATAAGTTGATAATCTCTGGCAGGACAGCTCCAATCTCTTTAGTAGATATCCAGGTTTTTTTGTTTATCGAAATGATTATTTCACATCTCATCTTCCTTTTTAGTATTCGGCCTTGGCGATTATTATTATTCATGAATTTGCTTAATTAATCATGTAATTATTTTGTATACTCCACTTAAACACTTGGCACTTAAACTTCTTGGATTGCTTGATTTCAGATCAAACAACTTCTAGGAATATCTTAACATGTCCATTGGTCTGGGTCTGTGTCTGGTCTAGCAGACGAAAACCTACCATTTTGTTCTAATATTGTGTTAGAAATGTATGTGTTCAACCAATTTTTCTTTCTCCTGGCTTTTACATAAACTGGGACTGACAAACTCACTCGAAAAAGGGGATTCAGTATTAGAACCCTATCCGACTTATTCATTGCCGCAATCAGCCTTGGTATTTCAGAAGGACATTTCACACCTGAATTCGGGTCGTCACAAGAAATTTTTAGTTATTTCTCTGAGACTTGTGTAATTTTCGAATATTAGGTACGTGTCCCCAAGAATCAGCAGGTGGTATCCTGAAAATATAATTGCAATGATATAGAGACACAACAATATGTTCTCTCAAAAGGTATGCGGTTGCGTACTAATATTAAATAAAAGTTAATAGAATTATGGATTTATGTTACAACACCTGCCAGAGTGTTGAAAGATAATAATATATGAGGTAAAATATTAAACTTGAGCACCAAAGAATCATATAACTTACATATCATACAACTTAAAGACTTAAGCTTTTGGACTTACCTTTTCAAAAGAGCTTATGTGTACATTTTTTCGTTCTTTAATATTAATTTTGCATCCGATTCTGATCGAATAACTCTTTAAACAAGGGACATCAGCTCCTGAAGTACAAACATACGTACATATATTAATGCACTGCAGATACAAGTGCATGCTCCTTATGGCACTTAATCGTCCACCGTTGGAAATTGTAGACAATTATTAAGACGTTTCCAAATCCAATTTCTATATAACAATTTACCTTTTGTCTTCATATTTCTTCACTTTATTGAAGACACAATTTATTATAAATTGATACAAGTTAGTAGATATGCTAACCTTAATCATTAAATCAGACGAAATGTACCCTTACCACTCACTCAATTGACCCTCCAACAAAAACGACTATATTGCATCAACACGTAATAAATAAGTAAATCACCCAGTCCACCTTCATCGATTATGTACACTTGAGATATTGCAAATAGAATGCCTTATCCTAGTAAAAAGGTGAGGTCGATCTGGAGAAGGAATAATTTATAACAACGAGTAAAGCAGCCCAAATTCCCTGTTTGCCTTAACCACATTTCATGTCCGACAAATATTAAAGCCCTTAATAGCTTAGCTCTGTTTGTGTGGGTAAACACCCAGAATAACCGATTTACAAAAGATACAAATACGTTACATAGTGATGAGCAATTCACAACATTGAAAGAAAAATATGTACGAGTAGGAGTGAATAGAATGAGTATAAACGTATCTGTCAGTTGGTTTTTTTGATTTGCCACTTACCCTAAGGGGCTATTCGTATAAATATATACATATGTGAGCATAATTTATTCGGCCGCAGTGTCATAATTTAATAGACAAAGTAGAACAGGCAGTCCCTGCTGAGCTTATTTCAATTTATGTTTTATACAAACAATCGAAAGGATCCAGAAGAGTATTATAAAAAAACTCGTGAATACCACCATTTTCCCAATTTAAAACACGAGATATGGATGGGCGAATAAATTCGAAGAGTTTGACCTGTACATATGCGTACATATGTCGATTCCTATCCCGTAATGCGTATAGTCGAGAGTATATTCAATTCAATCAACTAGATTCCGAAGTTCAGACTCACAAGTTGGTATGCAAGTCTTCTTATACAAAGGATGTGTTCGCAAACAGTTAAATCATATAAACCCTAATCATTCTCTCCCTACACGTCGGTAGGTAACTAGTCAGACTGAAAGCTCAGAGGCTTTTAGATTCATTTTCACTGTTATTTTAAGGTATAAGAATTACGCATACTTTTCGTCGTCTGTGTTCTGAGTTTTTGCATAGCAACCTTCTTGAAATCACAATATTCAACGGATTGGGCTAGTGCTTTTGGCAGTGATGCTAGTAGCGTTTGAGTCATAATCATTGTTTGGAAATAAAGTGAAAATTAATCTTACCAAGGTTCATTCATTTTGTTTTCAATGCATTTTTATTTTACAAAAATTCAGTATTCCTTAAAGCTAGACAAAAAATGCTTAAAAATTAACTTAAACAACTTAAGTAATTTCATGACAACTAATGGGCTCTTTGCGAACGCTTTAATGTCTTTCGACGTTACACAAAATAATTTATTTGTTTATATTATGGTAAAACTAAGAAAATATTAATTATATTTATTATATTATTAATGCAAAAAAATTAGTTGCTTGACTTATTTTTATATTTTTACAGATACAACTTAACACTACTTTAAAATAAATCATAAACTATAGGGTTTTCTAATAGGGACTTGACAACTTTGAATTTAATTTCTGAACGCACTCTTTCACTAATCATCAAACTGTCACTGTCAATTTATTCAGTAAACTCAACATTTTCATCATAATTAAGTAAACTAACGAGCAACGTCTGCAATTTATAAAAATTTTTTACAGATATTCGGAGTCGCAAAATCATCTTCAGTGACGAAGCTCATTTTTGGCTCAATGGGTTCGTCAATAAGCAAAATATGCATTATTTGTCGGGTGAAAACCTACATGTGTTTCATGAATCACCACTTCATCCACAAAAGATAACAGGCTACTCTCTTTTTCTTCCAATTGTTTCCGTATCTCGTTAATTTTCTTATCCTTGTGTTGGCAAATAGATAAATTTTGTTCAAACGTATTTTCTTCTAGCACCAGAATCTTTGAGACTCGACTGAGAGCGTCTACGTGCTGCATTCTGTCCCCGCCACGATGGTCCAGGTTGTAATAGTAGTCTTAGAGCTCCAGTGCCCATCTGGCTATCCTGGGGTTTACCTCTCTTTTGTTAAGTGTCAATGTTAGTGAGTTACAGTCTGTCACAGACTTGAATCTAATGCCGTGTAAATATATCCTGAATCTTTGCAGCGCATAAATAATTGCCAATGTTTCTAGTTCGAAGCTGTGATACTTCGACTCACATTCTGTCGTTCTTTTGGAAAAATAAAACACCGGATGGAACCTCCCATCCGCCTTTCTTCTGCATCAATATGGCCCCAAATCCGGTGGAGCTCGCGTCGCAATGTAGCTCCATCTCATCCCGATGACAGTAAATTGCCAGAATAGGTGCCATCAGTAGTCTTCCTCTTAATTATTCGAAGCATTGCATCTCTTCTCTGTCAAATTTAAAAATGATATCCTTCTTTAAAAGTTTGTTTTTTTTCAGTGGGCTTACACTGAAAATAATTTAATAAATCTTCTGAAATAGGAACATAGTCCTAGAAAACTATGTACACCCTTTACATTCTGTGGCTCAGGGAAATTCTTTATCGATTCGATGGCTTTTCATTTGGCTGTATTTGTATTTGGATACGGTGTATCCTAAATACTGGACTTCCATAAACTTCCATAAGCCGACACTTGTCCAAACGTAACTCAAACTTGATCTTCACTAACTTATCGAAAACTTCATTCAGTATCTCTAAATGTTCTTCTACCGTCTTAGTCGCTATCTTTATATCATTTATGTAGATTTTGACTTTGTTTTCTGTAATCAAATCTTCAAAAACATTTGAAGTATAACGTTGGAATTCCAATGGTGGCTGAGCCACTCGTACTGTCCCATTGGTGTCACAAATGATGTAAAAAGCGCTCTTCAGATCTAATAATGTGTACACTCGTTTGTCTAAACACTCGTCAAGTATGTCATCGATTAATGGAATCGGGAGATTGTCTCTTAAGGTCACCTTATTTAAGTTCCTGAAGTCCACGCAAAGTCGCAAATCGCCTGTTTTCTTTTTTACTACAATAATACTATAGGCGACGCGTATTCCGATCTGCTTGGCCTGATTATTCCTTTCCGCAGCAACTCGTCTACGATAGATTGTACTTGTTCCTTTTCGGTATATGAGAGTTTCTTCCGGTAGCAATAAAACGGTTTTGTATCGTTCAACCTTAGCTTCATTTCGTATTTCATCTCGGGTTCTTCGGGACGCTTACAGTACAAATATTTCTCATTGAACATTCGTTTGAACTTTTCTTTTGTCTCCCAATCTAGACTACAATTTTTTAATAGCTCTACTTCCGTTTCTACATCTATCTTTAGTAACTCCTGAAAATGTTTTGTGCTTACCTCACTCGTTTGTTTTTCTAATGCTACGGTAGTTAATCTTAGGTTCGCCTTTCTCATGAAATCCCTACCTAGAATTAGGGGAAATGTCATTGTACCATCCGGTACCACCAGTAGATCGAGTTCAACCTTTCCTTCTTCCAATAAAATTTGACAATACACTTTACCTAATATTCTTAACGGACTTTTATTTATTCCCTGAAACTTTACATTTTCTTCATATTAATTAATAACTGCTGTTGGAACGTATCCCTGCCTGACTATGCTGATCGAGCTGCCATTATCTAGTAGTGAATCTAATTATATTTTATTGGGTATATATTTTAATTCGTACGATTTTTTTTTTTTCAAAATTTGAACGGTTATTTAAGACAAACATCTACAATAGTATTATTGAAAGTATTGCCCATCTGAAGCTATGACTTTTTCCCATCTTTCTGGCAATTTGTGGATCCCATCCCAAAAGGACTGCGCCGGCTTGGCAGCCAAGAATGAATCAAGCCAATTTTTGATATTTTGCTCTGATGTTGACAAGCGCCTTTCTTTCGTTTTTTCTTCCTACACTCGTTTGCCATGTGCCCAACACAATTGAAATTGTAGCACCTGATTTGGTTCCTTGCTGTATCATTCCTTCGCTCTCGTTGGACGGCTTCCATTCGTTGCGGCTTCCATTGTTTTATTTTTGAAAAGGCTTGGAGTAGTTGTGCCTTTGTAGAATAGCATTGGGTGAATCCCTGTAGTCTTAGGGATTATGCCTTCTACCACATATTCAACTAGCTCATCTTCGTCTATTTAAAAGCAATTTGAAAGGATGATCTTGTCATTAAAGTAGTCCGTAAAACTCTCATTCGTCTGCCACTTCCTGTCTTCGAATTTCCGTCGGAATACCATTTTGTTTTCCTCTGTACTGAACAGCTCCTTCATCTGTAGCACCAATTCGTCCACTCCTTCGATCAAAAAATTCGGCTTTAAGTGCATCCACTCGAATGCCTTACCTTTCATTTTTGTTAACATAAGTGTCCGCATCGTGTTCTCGGCCGGTTTGTATACATCCTGAATACTTTTCAGTTGGGCTAGCCACACATCCAGATTTGTGCTGCCGTCATATTCTGGCAACATGTCTTTCCTCATACTTAAATGTTGCGGATTAGATGTTGTTGATTTCACTTTCGCTCGTTTGTGTGTTTGTGTTTATCTCACTCTCATCTGGTTGTGGCAGGTCCTTCGTCTGCACTCCTTCTTGTGTGTGTGTCAGCATTCTTTTGTGTCGTTTCGCTCATTCGCACCATTCTTCGCAGCCATTATTTTCTTTTGCCAGTATTTCTTTTTCTCTTTTTAGTAATTCTATTTCTTTTTCATATAACCGTTTCTCCCTGGATGAGCATGCTGCACTTACACTAGCAGCCGATCGTTCGATGATGCATCCGCTATCTTCGGATTCCGTTTCCCGTTCACTTCTGTTCACTTCCCTCTCTTGCTCGTCCTATCGTTGGTATTCTGCTTCGTCGTCCTCCTCTGTCCCCCGCTGAGTCAACCGTTCTGATATTGCTTCGCCGCGTTGCTCGAATAGCACATCGTTTAAACGTACCACGAGCACATTTTTGGCGCCGGCTGTGGAAAGCCTAAGACGTAGTAATTATTTGCGCAACTCTGCGGAGGAATAATCCGACACAGCAATCGAATGCTCCATTCTCTCTCCTTTTGGGGTTTTTTTTTCACACTCTTTTGTATTTACTTTTTCGCTCACTCGTTTGTTTAATTTAATTTCGTTCTTTATTTTTCTCTTCTTTCCACTTTGACAATCGTTATTTTGTATTATTATTATTTTTTTTGTTGGATTGGATCCCATTTCTGACCTTTAGCCGTTAGTCTTATCGCGAATAAAACAAACACAATCCTTTAAAAAAAAATAATTAACGCTCTTTATTTGGTTGCTTAATATGCGTCTGTATTCTACAGTGTTTGACTTACGACTAATCTCTTACCTCCTGGCAGACTCTTTTCCTAGTGTGGGCACTTTACAATCACTAGTTAGTGTTGCCACTTTATATTTCTTACATTCTTCTTATTAGTTTCTCTCCTTTGGCTTGCTAAAGAATTAACAGCACATACTTTTTTTAAACGATGGATATGAACGATTGTTAGATAAAGAGTCGGATAGTTTTCACCTTTTAAAACTTTTGACGTTTCCTCAAAAGAACTTAAAATTTTAATTAAGCGACTTATGTAACTTAAGTTGATGTTACTAATTTTTTGTAATTCATTTTTTTCCCGCAATATGTTTTATTTGTGATTTCGACCCAACGTTTTTCTATGAAAAGCAATAAATTATAAATTTACAGACATAACTTTTTAAGGTTGTTTGAAGAGAACAATTATCACCAATTTTTAAAAATATTTTACTAGTTTAGTGCACGTATTACATAGTTATATTATGTGATAGTATTATATAGTTATATTATTTCGGGGATTTCCCTTATACATCTTTCTACAATAAATGATTTATGCAGAAGTTATGATTAAGTGAGCGGAACCACATTCGAATTCAGTTAATATAAAAGTGTTGAGATTTTGGAATAAATGTTTTGACCTAAAATTTCAATAAAATGTTTGGTTGCACTTTAAGCAACTATAGAAACAATCACCTGTACATGATACGCCCTTCATAGTTTTTAAACGTAGGAGTCTGGAAATTAGTTTCCTATCTTTGACGTAACGAATTGTCAACGATAGGTTTGTAGTTCTTAAGTAATTGTCTGTTAAAACGTCTGGAGTCAGTCCATATCCAATGTTTCTAACACTCAGTATGTCAGCTTTTACAACTTTCAAGTATTTACTGTATACATTTTGAATGTTACGTGAAACTGTTGTACGGTGTGGTAATAATTTGTCTATGTTAACATTTGGTTGATATTTTGCACCAATAGATATTAAAAATTCAGTGAAATTTCTTAAACCACAATCTCTTATAATATTAAAGGGTCGGCAGTTTTCTATTGACCATTTTGTTATCAACAATACACTTTTTTTCCTATCTTCAACGTCTACTTGTATTTTTTTTTTTTTTTGTATTTTATAATCAGTTCCAATTTTTTTTTTTAAATATAACATTTGTGTTTCACTAAATTCGAAGGGCTTTTAGAGTTAAATTTGTGTACAGAAAAAAAATTTTTCACTAAATTTTAAATTTCTTCGCCGTTTTCATTTTTAATTGTTCTAAATATATCCCATACCTTACTACGGCCTCTTTTATTATTAATTTTGAATTCGCCACTGATAATTTTTTTCCTTGATAACTGAATTGTTCAACAAACCACTAACGCTGGCCATTGAGACATCGGAATCATTTGTTAAATCCTACTTAAATATATATAATATATATATATATAATATATATAAGAAAAAAATTAACTTACATCAGTAGTTTCCATTTTATTATTTTGCTTGATATTTGTTGATAAATATGATATATTATTTATTTTATTTTTCTTTCATATACTGTAATATGATTGTACCTACATAACCAAAACTAGAAACTGACCAGCGCTTGTAATCGTTTTATTTAGTGCACTCAGTGTACTCAGTGTATTTTCTACACTTACCACTGCATACGATTCGCTCACATGAAATCAATTGAAGCACCAAAGTGTGGGAGTAAAAAAAAAAAACAGTGCACTCATTTTGTTATCCGGTGACCAAGTATTGTATAGTAACTGTCTCTTGTGGTGTGGTACTCTTTTTTGCTGTACACTTGTTCGAATTATTGCAATGAATAGTGTACACTGAGAAGTACTGTATCCGTTTTGACAGAGCAAATGAATGCATTTATGCAGTCCTCTAATCTTTAAGTGGTTTGCTTCATATCTATCTAGTCATCTAGACTCGAATGGGCGTTCCGCAGGGTTCAGTACTTTGACCTATTCTTTTCTTTATATATGTTTATTAGATTTTTATGCAAAATTTCAAAGGAACTGACTGATTTTGTAGATGATAATTCCCTCTCATTTTCGAATCCGCTCTAGACTTAATTGCTGATATAACATAAGTTATGAACTAGATCTGCTCAGATGTTGGTTTTGTAAGCACAAACTAGTTACAAATGACAAAACCAAAATTGTGTTTTACAATCTATCAAATAGTATTGTCGAATTTCTTAATATGACCTTACATAGCACCAATTGCCAACACATTTTACTATGTCCTGACACCTGTTGTAAAAATAGTTTTACTACCTTATTGAGTACCTTTAGTATTGAAAAAAATTAATGTTTTTGAGTATTTGGGTCTTGAAATCGATAACGGATTGAGCTAGGATTCCTATACTGCTTCCCTTCAAAAATACTTACAGAATACTAGAGTTTTTTTTTTCGTAAAATGTTGAAAACAGTATATTGTAGCTTAGTACAATCTTAATTTTAAATTTGGTCTGGTTTGCTTGGGATATTCTCATTGTAATAAAATCTAACCCTTAATTGTTGTCCAAAACCATTTATTTAGAATGATATGGAAAAACAAATTGCTCTTGTTTTTAACTCAAAAAATCTGCTTCTAAAGTTTCTGTACTGTTATAAAGTACTTAAAATCATTTTTTTTTTTTTAAGAAGTGGTTACTCTTTCAACTGGAATTCAACTGTTCATAGTCTAAAACCGTCGGTCGATTTCTGGCCGCTATCCCAATGTTACCTAAATTTTGTACATCCGTTGCACTTAGACTTTTTAATAACATATATTACCTCATGAATAAAAAATGGCCCTTAACGTTTGATCTAAATAAAGTAAATCATTTAATAAGAATAATTACTTAGGTATTGCTAATTAGTTATAAATGTAGATGTTTATTTCTTTATTTTTTATATTTCTACTTTGTATTTCGTTCTTGTCTCTTACACATTACCCCATAGGAACATCTCAATGACTGTATTATATTTCCCAAATCTAATTTAATACTCTTAAACAAACACAAAAATAACAAAAATATAAAAATATGTAGTAAAAATATATAAATGTTTATCATAAGAGCCTAGTAAATAAAATAAATAATCCAATGATCAAAGAAGTTGACAAGATAGTTATAATGACTTGTCATCCAACATTAAATCCTAATTATGCCTTCTGCAAGGGTGAGCACAACACAAAATCTTGCAACACCTTCATGAACTCGACTCCAATGGAAAGATGTAAGGCTAAAAAAAAAACAGTATGCATAAAAAGGCTACCTGGGCCAGTATACTTATGTATGCACGTGCAATCCAACCGAAAGCATTATCACCCGGAAGACTTCTCCGGGGGAATACGAATCGAACAAGCCATATCGTTCTTTATTCAACAAATGCCCCGTCACCCGTTCAGAAGTTCAGTCAAACTACGGTTATTAATGCCAAGGTGTTCTCCTATTCACTGTTGTGAAGTAGCGATAAGTTGTGATAGATATCGCAAAGAGTTGAGGGTCCTTATATATCTGGGATTTCAAGGTTTGCAACTAATAGAATCAGCACTTTAATCTCTACGCCTTTCGAAAAAGAGAATTTATACTGAGACCAGATTTTAAACTATTGGCCTTAGCACTGGAGTTATGAAATCTAGCCCGACTTACGTCTGATGAAAAGAACATAGAAACAAAATATAGAAAAGTAATTGAAACAATTTAAACGATTCAACTAGTTCTATTCCAGGATCTCTTGACATGGTTGAGTACAAAAATCCGTAATTACATATAAAAATGTCGGCTGAAGGCGCCTTCGCCGGTAATTCTGAACTCTTAATTGGGTTCTTTTCAGAACCTTGTCATGGCAAGGTATCCAAGGCAAAAACGACTGATGCCTTCAAAATTTATCGACTTACCACCACATGTTAGACTCTAAACTTAAACATGGATATCCATTTACTTTCTTTCAATGACAAAAAATAGTTCAATGCAAATACTATGTAAATAGATTTCAAAGGATTCGGTGATTAATTATGATTGTACTTTGTACTTTACTTATTTATTATTAAAAGAAGTTAATGTTCGTTCGGAGCCTTAGATCTTTGATTGTCATTGGTATTTCCATATCACAGTGATTTCAATCATTATTAACACACGTCATTCGGGAATTTCTATTCCAAGTACGACTACAAGCATCTTGGAATCAATTCAAAAAAAAAAAAAAAAAAAAAAAAAACTTCGGTAGGAAGAAAGTACGAGTATGATATAAATTTGGCACAGCAGATACCCATACCCACTGGATGATACGGATACACCCTTGCTAATTAATTTTCTGTTTGTATTAGTTAAGCCAGCAAATTAATTGAAAATATTTACAAACGTATGTGCGTACGCTTATGAAATACAAATATGTATTGTAATTAATTAGAGTTAATTGTGATTCCGAAAAATCAAATGAATTAGCATCGACTGATTGAGATTTAATTTCAATGCCTGATGTGTTTGTAGTTCATATTTTTACAACAAAAACGCAAATAAAAAAACAGACTTGTGACCAGTAAACAAAACTACAGACAAATTCTTTTTTTGGCACAAAAATTCGTAAAAAAAAAATTGGATGGATTTAAATGAATTATGGATGGTTTTCAGTGTGGCTATGAACTTCGCTGGGAACTGTTTATTTTTTCTTTTCGTAACAGAATTCGCGGAATAACTTTTAAAGCGTGATATTTTTTTTATTGATACTATTGATGCTGTTTTAAAGTTCACTATTCACTCATAAAAAAAAACGTACAAAATTTACACGACATGGAATTGATTTTAAGCACATTTGTAAAAGCGATTAGCAATAGTATTTTTTTTTAACGCTTCTACAGGGAGGAGGAATGGAGAATATAATGTAGATTGTAGGGTTATAAGAATTTGTCTTATAAGAGTTGAATTAATATAAACAGGAACTGCAACTTTTTAAAATGCTATAATTTTTTTATTTTTTGATAAATTTTATTGTGCCAAAGCAAAAAATGTTGGAAAATACATCAATTTTCAAATTGTATCAGTAGTTCAATATTTTCAAATTTGGCGCGAATAATGGCCTTGAGACGGCCGAAGAAAGCATCGCACACTGCATGAAAGTGGCTCTGCGGTATTTTGGCCCATTCCCGGCGAAGTACTTGTTTGAGGTGGTCCAAACTTTGGGCTTTGTGAGACGGTGCCGAGTCTTGTTGAAATGTCCACGGTCTCCGATCGAAATGATTGTTTGCCTAAGGCCTTAATACTGTATCTTAGACAGTTTCACGGTATACGATCGCATTAATTTTGACGCCACGGTCCAAAAATACGAGTGGAGAGCGACTATTATTGGTTATGGCGGCCCAAACCATCACCGTCGGTGCTGCCTGCTTTCTGGTGGCCGTCCGAAAGCTTAAATTTTCGAAGGACTTCTCTGGCAAGTAAACTCGGTCATTTTTTTTGTTGACATATTGCTCGATAACAAATAGCGACTCATCGGAAAAAAACAAATTCGGCAACTCACCACTTTCGTGCAAGCGTAGCAACCCCTTCGCTCTTTCGACTCTACCTTTTTTCTGTTGCGATGTAAGATCGTGTGTTTTTTGGAACTGCAATTAATTGAGCCCAAGCTCTGTTTTCAGTATGTTTTGCATCCGTTCCAACTATATGTTGAGCTCACGAGCCATTTTTCTTCCACTTCAACGCGGATTTCGCTCAATTCGAGCCTTCACATTCCGAACCATATCTGCCGATGCTGCTGTTTTTTTATGACCACCTCCATGGTCAGTCAGTCAGTCAGGGTGTGGTATGTACCATATAGTTCTTCCAGGTATAAACATATTTTTTGAGGGAAAAAGGAGAGCCATATACTATATATGAAAATACGATGAAAGAAACGGTTAATCGGCATAGTAAACGTACTTCTTGCGCCTAAACATAAATGTTAATTTACTAAGTTTTTAAATTTTAAAAATAAGTGTTTTCTAAGTTTTATTTTTATTTAATTTAAGAAGTTAATATCTGTACGCAAAGTTGAAAGACAAAATTTAATTTTAAGGTTTAACTTAGAGTGTTCGCATGGAGGCAGCAAGTTGAAATAAGATAGTTTTTAAGTTACTTGAGCTTATTTTTAAGGGTTTTTTTTGTATAGCATATAAAAATTAATTAATTGAACCAAATAAAAATGCATTGAAAATGAAAAACAAATTTTGCGCCTAAACTTGTAGAAACGCTAACACATACAAACGTCCTTTCATTCTTTACTTGTTGGCAATATCATTATTTTTATTTTTCAAATAGTCTTCATTCTTTATGTTTTGCTCTCTTGTTTAATGGAACTTCTGGTTCTAAGGGCGATTAGATAAAATAAAATAAATGGAAAGTTTGAGCTTTTCAACATAAGTGGTAGATTGTGTATTATTTTGAGACTGCTGATGGCTATTCGATCCATTGTGGTTCCAAACAGACCCAGTTTGTCAGTAACTTGTAAATTTGTAATAATTATTAAACATCTAAGCTGATGGATTTTTCATTAAATAAACTGTATAAATCTGTCGCCTTATACGAGTGCAGGCGAGGTAATACATCATATTCAAGAATACATACTTGTGTCTATTAAACCTAACAATTAATTATGGCACTCAGTTTTATAAGTGCATCGGGCTAGGGATCTTGTAGGTCAAGAATGGATTTGTAACCTGGGGTGCAACTAATAGGCATCTACAGTTAGCGCTGTCTCTGGTTAATGTCATCCAGTTGTGCGGTCTTCCTCTACGGTGTTTTCTCTTTGGATTGGAATCGGAGAGTTTTCGCTTGACGACGACGACTAATATGCATTTTTCTGACCAGGTCAATGTCACATTTGCATTGTTAACGTAAGAATAACTCTTCGTTTGATTTCTGAGGAGATCAGATGAAATAGCGGAGCCTCTTTATTTCCTTTGATAATAATACGTATTTAAACAATAAACAAATCATTCTTAACCGCAGCATATATATGGTACTGCGTTCTGCCAAAAATGTCAATGTCATCAGCGTACGCTAGTAACTATAGATATCGATTTTTGGAGAATTATGCCTTTGGTGTTAACATAGGAGTCTCACACGATTTTTTTAATAATGATGCTTAGGATTTAGGCAAGATGATGTGCTGGCAAAGTTGCATGACACAAAGTTTAATATCGAAGATATTTAAAAGTCCGTTTTCGAGCTTTAAAGAGAAACCAGCGTTCTCCATCGTCTTTCTGCACAATCTGACGAATTGGTTGGGATACCAAGGCTATACATGTTCTTAAGGTTGGATATTTCTACATTTACTTCATTTGGCAGATGAATAGTTTCTTGAGTTTCATCGATCATACTGCATGTCAACGGAATTTGTGTTATTACCGCCATTTAGTAGTCTACAGAAGTAGTTTTTCTACCGTGACTGTACAACTGTGATTCTATAATGTTGCTCTGTTCATCTCTATATGCCTATGTTTGTGTCTTGCTGCCTTGACATGTTCTTTTTACCTTTTGGTAAAACTTTCGAACATTTTTCCCGGAGTGACATCTCTCTATTTCCCCAATCGCGGGGATCCCATTTTCATTAATTTTCCTTCAGAGATGCATGTTCTTGCTTCCGTTCTTTTATGCAATGAGGCTTAGTTGGTGAGTTGTTTCCTTAAGAATGCTGGTTTCGTAGAGGTGGTCGGGTTAAACCCAGCAAATCATTTGCGGTGGGTCTGCTGGCTTCATGGCATTTGAAATTGGTTATATAGGATATGTCGAGAGGTTAAAACCTTTAGTGTGAAATTTATCCACAGTATATCTTCATTCTTGTGGTGTTTGAGATATCCGTAGACATACCTTGGTTTGAAAGAGGTAGTGATCTGAGTCTATGTTCGCCGCTCGGTGATTTCGGACATCTATAATACTGTAGGAGTGTCTTCAGTCAATGACAATATTATCAATTTGGTTGACAATTTGATTATATGGTCAACAACATATTTGTTTGTGGATATAAAGGTGTGCTAGCTATGGGGATATACCGTCCCCCCTTCCTGTTTTGAATTTAAAATCAACAATCATTAATATATCTCCAATTGGGCTAATTATTTCTTAACATTTATGTTTAATACCAGAAGAAAGCTTCTCTATATTCCAGTTCGGAATAAAAGTAATTTAGTATAGAAGGTAACACGATTTCGTACCACATAAGGCCAAAATATACATATATATAGATGGCCAAGATAACAGACTCTGAAGTATTAATTCAAAAATTCTTAATTGTTAAGCTTAACATATGTTAACGAATTTAGCCATTTAGCGCATTGTAATAAGACGCTCGCTGACCTATTGTCTAAGTCCCTGTACCAAGCATCGTAGTAAAAATCACAGTTTTTCATCCTTGTTGTGTTCTGGATGGCGTTAATATATTTGCGATAGCAGTCGAGAACTTATGGTAATTGTACGGCTGTTAAGGGTAATCAGTTTTAGAATATCCTCGCCTAAAACCACTTTTAAATTGTTTTAGCAACTTATTGTCTTCTATTTATTGATTAAGTCGGCTTTGAATCATTGGTGTGAAAATTTTATATGACGCATTTAAGAAGGAAATACCTAAATTGTTTCCTGGATTCGCAGTAGACGCTTCCTTAAATCGTTGTGAGACTATTCCTGACTCTAGGATTTTGGTGAACATGAGTTTGATATTGATAAGCGGATGGGCTATTCAGGATATAATTCGATAGACTTGTTGAAAATAAAATAAACTGGGTTCAATAACATTTTGAAGTGAGCCAGGAGGATATCAGGGCTTAACTTATTGCTTCCCTGTCCAGTTACCAAGACTATGTCTATTCAATGGAGTAGTCTAATAATAAACGGAGGTAGAGCAATACTAGCCTGTCTTATCATAAAGATTTTCAGATTAACGCAACTAAAGGCTGCTACGACTTACCCAGCTACATTTTGAACAGCCGTATAGTGTTGAGTGATAGTACCACCAGGACTTAAATACGTGGGAAGTCAGGGCCGCTCGGACTTCGTTCCGGATCTGACTTAGAAGATGTAGTTTAAACCTAATTTGGAGAGATAGTCTTTGATATGTTGGTTGATCCGATGTGGAGTTTCAAATAAATGCAGAGTGCCGATCTCTGATGCATTCTTATTGCCTATTTGCTTTAATTTAGGAATCTTTCATAACGGCGTTGTTGAACATGTGAAAGTTGTAACAAGGCGAAGAATCTTTCCATCTCAACCTCCTCATCAAATCAGGTTTCCTTGTATTCTTTTCTGTATTTATCTTGCTTAAGAATTAGGTACGCGTCTTAAATGATTTTTCCAATTTGGATGAAGTCCGCATCGTAATAAATTAGCAGTCTTTCATTGAACTTGGTTTTGGAACTGTTCCATACTAATCTATCGCTATCTATCTTATGGATAAAAGTAACCACAGTCGTTAGTATCAGATCAGATCGATCAGAGTATGGTACTTCTAGATCGGTTACGTATGCATTCTATTCTCCTCTAATTAGATTATAGTCAATAACCTATGTTTCTTAGTGTCCCATAAAAGTGAACTCACCATATTTGTCACTTTTGCTTTATATATATATTACCACGTTAATTCTTTAATCCAAGGCTGGGCACAAATTCCAGTTTGAACCAGCAGAACTCCAAAAAACCAAAAGCTTAAATAAGGTTTCTTAAAAATGTTGTGTGAATTTAGAGGCTTTGAAGGTCTTATGTTTGTGCATGTCGCAAAATTCAATGTAACATATAATATCAAAGATTTCGAAGTCTTGATATGTCTCGTAAAATCGTTAAATTGTGGTTAACAAAGCCTAAATCAATACGCCACCCTTCTCCAAGGCCATATTACAAATGTCAATATAACTTCCATTACCGAAGTTTATTGCCTTTATTTCATAGAGCAAAACCAATTCCATTTCATTTGGTTCGAGCTAAAAAGATGATTAAAGCAATAAACATAGATTCGACAAATGACAAAAAGTATCTAAAATTCTCATTGGCAACATCCGATTCGTTTCGAATGCCATTTATACGTACGTATTTTTTCTGTGCTTTCCCTCTGCCCTTTTACGATATTCTGACGAGGAGAATTATGATTCTTTTTATCACTTCTAAATAATGACTAAGTTACAAAAGCATTCGTTTTCAAATGGATACGCATCAAAAATACCGAAAAGTCGAAATAATTTACATTTTTATGGAAAAACTTTCAAAAAAAAGTAAACACAAAAGTCAGAATGAATAAAGGACCTTGCCTATGTGCCTATGTGCCTATGTGCCTATGTCGGCGTATTTAGCTCCCCTCACAAAGGTCTATTTCATATAACAGAGCGAACTGAATATAAAATCGAAATTAGTATACGGAATGCTTTATTTTATATTGGTTTTCCGGATTTACTAAAAACTAAACCAATATCCGTTGACTTTTCAGAGTCCGAAGAGTCGAAAGCTGAAAGCCAAAGATTGAAGCCTACCAAAGACTACTGAGGACAATCGCAGACATATCGTCCACAATAAACTTTTCATATTGATTCGAGATTTAACTCAAAATCGACTTTTAATAATCTGTGAATGTCCGCATTTATTCTATGTACTTGTATCTGATTGAGTGGTGAGGTTTTCTAGACTCTCAATTGTAACTGATTACAAACCGAGCTGTCAAAAATACTCCCCCACGACTGGACATGGTCAAAAGGAAAAGCCATAAATTAAATTGTTTCAACTTTAAGTTCTCTCCCCACCAATTCTGGTTTCCCCTACTCATGTAGAAGAAAAACTTTCGATTATAAGGAAAAAGTCATAAAAATTGGAATAATTTGGAAAATTGCTCGACGACCAAAGGAATCATCGAAACGGATTCGTCAACTTTGTCGCCATCGTCCTAGTCTATGTTCGGCTTCATAAAAATTCCGTCGTTTTAATAAACTGAACATCATTCGGAAAGTTAGTATATGTGTAGACAGTTTGTCTTTCGCAGGGTTACACAAAGGACCTCAAAGATCCTACAAATGAACTCAATAAAATTCTATTAGGACTTTTCTGTCGAAGAAGAGGAAACTAATGCCATAACATTTGAGAAAGTTTTCTTCTCCCAGAAGGAAAAAAAAAAAAAAAAACTGGAACGAAATCCCTATCTCTCGGAATGGTCAAAGTTTCTCTCTTTAATTTCATCCAGTATGTGTCTATCTATGGAATATGGTATGTGTTGACTACGGGTATTCCTATACTCATATGCGTTGATTTCTTAAAGCACTCTATCCATAGATGTTTGATTTGAAGACTGCGACTTAAACTTCGATACTGACTGCGAATCTGATTTCGACTCCGTTTCTGACTTCAACTCCCAGTTATGGAAACGTTTCTCATTGCCGACGAATTTATGAATCGACAAATATAAATGACGTTTACATATACTCGTACATCCCCTTTGATGATGATGATAATGTTGACGATGATGATGTGAGAAGGCAATAACTTGATTAAGAACCGAAATCCCAAATTAAATTATAACTTGGAAACTTTAACTATCAACTCGACTCTTGACTACGATAGGCAGCAACTAAGAGAAGAAGAAAATGTGACCGTTCAAAGCCCTTAACCATTAGGGGATGATATTTTGCGTACCCCTCGTAGATAGTAATGCCCAGTAGTACATACGATATGTACATATACACATCCTGTCAATATCCCAAATGAGTGGGCGATTTTATTCGTTTATGGACAGATGAGGGTCTGTTCGTAACCAAGGATTGCTCCATGGAAACAGTTCCAGGATTTTTTTTTTTCTGATGAAAAAGCGCGACGGACAGGGTGAATAAGGGTAAACTTCAAGATGACAAGGGTTTCACAATTGAGACTCTGACCAAGGGACGAATACCAAATAAGTGGTAACAATTTTAAATGCAAATCATACTCGAAAGGTTGTTTGAAGCACATTCATTTCCCAAAAGAAAAGGAAAACACCAAGAAAACATCTCAGTCTTTCGTATATTTTTTAAGGCTCTTCGTTCCTAAAACAGAGTGAACTGGTTGTAGGTACTTTTTGTACACAAAAAATACCCTTAAATGGGATTTTGAAAAATTGAAAATCTGCCTGTGCTTCTTAATGGTGTATGCAAATTGATCGGATACAATTTTATTGACGTACTGATTCTCTGGCCAGAGTAGACCCAACAGTAAATAACAAGGCGAGTTGTAAATTTATAATGTCATTAGTTTGAACTTTCTGTTGGTTTGGTTTTTGCTGGTTTGGTATTTGCTTCTTTTTTGTGTAGTTAATTTTTAATTTGGAAAAAATCATTGTTAGTTGAGCTTAATTTACATTTAATTGTTTCAATTTACTTGACTTGTGTGGCATAGAAATGATGTTTAATGATAATGCAAAGGATGAGATCGATAGTGTTTTCTTTCTCCACAATTTTGTTTGTTCTCTGAGTTTTCTTTTTCCTATTTATATATTAAAATCACGATGCTGGAGAAAAGAGTGACATATGGTAATTAATCATCGTCTGTTGGTGACAAGCGGTGTGTAATTTGGGCAAAAAATTAAAAAAACAAAACTCCCTTAAAGTGCTTCAAATACTATATTGGATAGAGGGGAGAAAATGTAAAAAAAAGTCTACGAAGGCTAATAAATCAAAAGTTAAACTTCTGGATGCTTTGTTCTGTGGACCATTGTACGAAAATCAAGAAAGGCAAAACTTGTTCGACTATCCTGAAATGTCAGTGAGAGCGAAATAAGGCATGTACTTTACGAACATATTTTGCATGAATTTCTCCCCACCCGGCTGTCATTCAATTAGGCTTTTTTTTGATGTGAATAATAGAACTGGGGTATCTCAACTTTTAAACATCATAAAGAATTTTATATCGTGGTCATTTTGGCTGTCAACGCCAAATTATTTAGAACTACATACATCTATTCTATTTTAGAATAACTAATTCAATTGAAAAATATTTCTGAAACTTAGTTGTCAATCATGTAGTATAAGTTTAAGTAGCTTGTGTCAATTTTTGTAATTTTTCAGTACAAACGAAACAAGTCTAGCTCATTGCTTTTTTAAAAAAAGTGCAGAGTTTAGCCATTTAAGTTGGGTTATCCGAGTTTGGCATCGCTGTACATCTATTTATTATTAATTCAGTCTACGAATTTACGATCAACAGATTTCGAAATATATATAAACTAACAACTTTAAATAAAATAACATATTACAATTCACTGCTAATAAATAACATTAACAAATTTTTAAAAATAGTTCTAGGCAAAGACATATCTAATACATATCTAACTCATTTTAATTTTCTTTTTCATATTTCATACGAGGGCTGTTTGATAATTATCCGGGTTGGAAGATAAGTGGTTCCGAAATTCGGAGAAGTTTCTGTATGATTTTGTGACCATTAATGAAATCTGGATTCATTAGTACACACCAAAAACCAAAGAACAATCGAAACAATGGGTTTTACTCGATGAATGTGCTTCAAAGAATGCAAAGGCCGGAAGGTGATGTTCCCCTTTTTCTTAGACCCGCGAGGTGTGATCCACGTTGACGAGAGAGAAAAACAATTACAGAAGCATACTACACCCTGCCTGACTCGAACTGCAACTTTTTAAAATGCTATCATTTTTTTATTTTTTGATGAATTTTATTGTGCCAAAGCAAAAAATGTTGGAAAATAAATCAATTTTCAAATTGTATCAGTAGTTTTCAATATGTCCACCTTTGGCGAGAATAATGTCCTTGAGACCTCCGAAGAAAGCATTGCACGCTGCACGCAAGTGGCTCTGCGGTATTTTGGCCCATTCCCGGCGAAATACTTCTTTGAGGTGGTCAAACTTTGGTATTTTTTAGTGCCTTCGAAATATCACAGTTAGAGAAATCCAACGGATTTGCATCCGGAGAATTTACAATCCATTGTGTCAAAGAAATTAAGTGTGGAACGTTGTTTTTTAAGCAATCTTGGTTGACGTGCGCTTTGTGAGTGCTGTACAGCCCAAACAAACACTATCAGTGCTGCCTGCTTTCTGGTGGCCGTCCGACGGTGTAAATTTTCGAAGGACCTCTCTGGCAAGTTAACTTGGTCATTTTGTTTGTTGACATATTACTCGATAACAAATGGCGACTCATCGGAAAAAAACCAAATTCAACAACTCACCACTTTCGTGCAAGCGTAGCAACTCCTTCGCTCTTTTGACTCTAACTTTTTTCTGTTGCGGTGTAAGATCGTGTGCTTTTTGGAACTTCAATGGCTTGAGCCCAATCTCATTTTTCAGTATGTGTTTCATTCGTTCCAGCGATATGTTGAGCTCACGAACCATTTGTCTTCCACTTCGACGCGGATTTCGCTCAATTCGAGCCTTCACTTTCCGAACCACTTCTGCTGATGTTGCTGTTTTTTTATGACCACCTCCATGGCGTTTTGCAACGCTACCAGTATTACTGTAACGAACAATGGTTTGAGACAGACGTTCACGTTTAGGTGCTAGAGGGCTCTTACCATAGCTACTTGTGGTTTTTCAGCCAAATATAAAGCAATTACACTATCACGTTTGAATTCCATCGAGGATAAAAATTTTTCAACACAACTGAGACGCAAATCGTTTAAAAGGCTTGTAAATAATAAAATAATCTGTCATGTATCAAGATTTGAGCTCACAGTAATGAACGGTTTGAAAATTATATCAGTCTGAAGTTGGTTGCAGTTCGAGCCAGGCATGGTGTATATTGATTTATTGGGCCGATACAACGCCGATTTGAAGAAAAAATGAAGACAATGGTGCTGTTTCACCACGAAAATGCACCCACTCACACCTCCGCAGTTGCCACAACCAAATTGGTCGAATTGCACTACCAATTGCTCTCCCATCCTCAGTATTCTCCGGGTTTGGCTCCCTGTGACTTTTTTTTGTTGCTAAACCTTAAAAGATCACTCGCCGGAAAAAAGTACGGGCTGAACGAGGAGGTCTTCGCCGCCGCGGAAGAGTATTTTCTAGGCCAACAAAAGTCACACTATACGGAGGTTGCGTTGCGTTGTCATTGCTAATCCAGGTATTTATCAAACAGCCCTCATATATCATACATATAATTCAATTATTTACATAAGAACATAACGTCTTTTAAAAAAAAGAATAAGCTTTACAATAATTCACTTTTTAAAAATGCAACATAAGGTAGTGGTTATATACAATAGGTATCCTTAGTGAACAAATAAAAAATAAAAGTAAAAATAAATAAATATTGTAAATAAATAAAGTAGAGAAGAAGATGGAATTGAATATACAGGGTATCCGCTAATTTGTCAAGGATAATTTGGGAAATTATTCAGGGGTATATTCTAATAATAAAATCGTTCTACAGTAAGGGTCTATCTCCAATGTTAACATTTATCGAGGATTTAAGAAAAGGCTTACTTTGGTGTACCTTGACCCATGTTAACGAAAATAGGTCTGTAAGTACTAATGGTATTTAGGACGTTGTTTTTAAAACAAATACCAGCCTTTGTAACTGCGTTTAAATAAAGTTGATATCTTGTTTGAGTCTTCAGATATCCAGTTTTTGACTTCTAGGTCACATTTCCCCAGAAAATGCCTAATAAACATAACGTTTTGCAGAAAAAACCATAGATTTTATGATACTTGAGGAAACTTGCAGCAGGTAAAATAAGAAATTTATCATCTTTTACCTACTTCTCTACAATAAATACAATTGTTGTTCCGATTATTAATAATTTTCCAATAATTTTTTAAAATTGCAAAGTATTAAAAAGCTTTAAGGCGTACTCATTTGTGTGACTACCTGTCAAAACCCTCATTCCCAAACCCTGTTACAGAAGAGTTTTCAGAAGAGTTAGGTTTGTCTTTTGAAGACTTATTTGGAAAATTTACTAAACAAAAACAGTATAAAAGATTAAAAAAAATCAAAAAAAAACCAAGAATACGCATACTTTGCTATGTTTATGGGCTGTGCAATGGAAGCTCAACTAGAAAGCAACAAAGATAGCATAAGCTTTATCCTAACCGATGACTTTTTAGTGAAGGAGTATTTGGAAATACCTATCGAAGGTTTCGAGAAACGGAATCAGTTTCAAATACACAACCTTACGTGGGAGCTCCACAAGTAAGAAGAATTTTGGTTGAGGAAAGAATACTGGATGCTGCTTTAACTGATCCATTAAACAGCATCAGACGCATAGTTTTGCAATTCAATGTTTCCAGACATAAAATTTCTAATGTACTCCATGGAGACAATCTTTATCCACACAATCATACACCTGTTCAAGACCTGCTTCCTCATGATTTGGAAAGGGAATTTGTTTTCTAATTAGTTGCTGGAGCAGAGTTTGGATGACAACGAATTTATTAGCAGAGTTCTGTAGACGGAGGAATCTCAATTTACAAAAATGGGATCACAAATTTTCATAATCTTCATACATGGGCTGCGGATAATCCACATACAAAGAGATATAATTCATTGTATTAATTTGTATTGAATTCAGCGTCAATACCTGGACAGGTGTAGTTGGAAACAAGCCCCTTTAAACTACCACCTAGGCTGAATTCTACAACTTATCCAGAGTTTTTATTAAATGATTTACCAGAACCATTTTAGGACATTCTACTGATTGAACTAGCGCTGAAACCACCCAAAATCATTTTTTATTCATAGCCTTTAGAGCTTAAAGCAAAGAAACCGCTTTTTTAAATTTTACCTGCCGCAGATTTTCCAAGCATCATTAAATCTATGGGTTTTTTTGCAGACGTGTTGATGATTTTTTTTATTATTGTTACGTTCATAAGAAAAAAATAAAAAAACGTTATATTTATTAGGCATTTTCTGGGGAAAAGTGACCTAAAAGTCAAAAATTAGCATGGACAAGGAAAATGAAACAGCTTTAAAGATATACAAGATATCAGTTTTATTTACACGCAGTTACAAAGGCTAGTATTTCTTTTAAAAACAAAGTCCTAAGCACCATTAGTACTAACACACTAGTTTTCGATAACATGGGTCAAGGAACACTAAGTAAATCTTTTCTTTAATCCTCGGTAAATGATGTCAAAATTCGAGATACCTCGAGACCCTTTCTGTAGAACGATTTTTTTCTTAGAATATACCAAAGAATATTTTTCCAAATTATCTTTGACGAATTAGGGGACACCCTGTTGAAAAAAAAATGTGGAGTTGAAGGTATATATTTTGGCAAACAAAGAGAGGAATTCATTAAAAATTTTCATCACAATAGTTAGATACATATTTATTTGTTAAAATTATTTGTGTTGGTCATCCCATGAACAAAATGTACAAAAAATTACCGAGACGTGTTTAAATATTTGTACCTAGGTGCTATCTGTTGTAAGGATTTTTGATTTCTCGAAAATCTTACATTCTCGAATATATATTCTGGTACTTTTTTTGCTAGAATTTTGTGTAATAATAATACACAGGGTGAGTTTTTTAACTTGAGACATCCAAATTACTCGAAAAATACGCGATATCGCGAAAAATGTTTTAGAAAAAAGTCACAAGGTTCTGAAGGGGAAATAAGACGGTGATCAAGAGTTTGACCTTGAGACCCATTTTCAAGGTCAAACGAAGGTCACCTTTCATTTTTCAAATGATAATTCCTGATTTTCATTTATCAGTGGTATTGCTCGTAGGCTTGTCATTTGTTTTTACACACTGCGTTTAGCATAACCCATAAATAACTACGTTGACGTAGCCGTTTTTTGTTTCCTTCAGGGTGACTAATTAAAGTGGGTCCCCTTGCCTCCCACTGTCGAATCATTGAATTCTTCCCATTTCGACGTTTATTTCCCGAGACAAATGCTCGAAAATGTGACAATTCACTTCAATACACATGTCTATGCGCGCTCTAAATGGACCAACAGAACTGAGAAGTATTTCTGGCGTAATCTTCCGGCAAGCTTCAGTTATTCGTCTTTTCATGTCCTCACGTGTTGTTGGCTTTTTTCTGTAAGCCTTACTTTTTAAGTAGCCCCACAAGAAGACATCAAGTGACGTAAGATCAGGTGATCTAGCAGGCCATTGCCTCGGACCCGCTCGTCCGATCCATCGTTGATGGTAAACATTGTTTAATACGCCCCGGGCTACTTGGGAATAATGGGATGGACAACCATCATGTTGAAACCACATTGTTTGTCGCAACTCCAATGGCAGTTCTTCTAGTAATACTGGATGATGGTCCCGCAAGAATTTTGCATACTATTCGTCATTCAAGTTGCCTTCAATAAAATATGGACCTATTAATTTATCCCCAATAATTCCCGCCCAAACATTAACATTCCAAGGGTGCTGGCGTTCAACTTGTCGCAACCAAAAAGGGTTTTCCGTAGCCCAGTAATGCATATTATGTCGATTGATCTTACCGTGATTGGTGAAAGTCGACTTATCGGAAAATAACACCTTAGCGAAGAAAAGGGGGTCTCGTTCAATTTGCTGAAGTGCCCATTTACAAAAGGAAACCCAGATGCGAAAATAATTTGAGAAATTCCTGATCCACGACCGACTTATTTGGCGAGTGCTAATGCAACGGCAGCTAACACTGCTATTTCATTGTCCTCAACAGCCACCCTATCTGACCGATTCCTTTTCTTTGGTTGCACACTTCCTTTACCACTGAATTGTTGGATGATCTAGATGATGCAGTGGTATCTAGCATTGAATGCATAAGACCTTTGAAATGAATGAAAATCAGGAATTATCTTTTGAAAAATCAAAAGTGACCTTCGTTTGACCTTGAAAATGGGTCTCAAGGTAAAACTCGTGGTCACCATCTTATGTCCCCTTCAGAAGCTTGTGACTTTTGTCTGAAACATTTTTCGCGATATTTCGTACTTTTCGAGTAATTTTGATGTCTTAAGTTTTACGGAGCCCCCTGACGGGAAAAAAACGCATCTTTAAAAAAAGTGTTTCATGTAAAAGAATTGTAATTTTTCACTCAGATTACGAATCTGTCAAAAAAAGCGGTTTTCGTAAAAAAACCTTCGTTTGACCTTGAAAATGGGGCTCTAGGTCAAACTCGTGACCGATACGCGATATCGCGTATTTTTCGAGTAATTTGGATGTCTCAAGTTAAAAAACTCACCCTGTATAAGGGTTCGATATTTCATAAGACCAACCAAGGAACAGTCGGCAACTTGTTTGGTATAGACGAATAGGTATTCGTGTCTTTTTATATTAAAAACGTGTTCAGCGCAAGAATTTTATGCAACCGTTAGCTTTCTTGTGGACTCATGATCCATATTTGCAAATATTTCACCACCGTACATAATATCGGAATTATAAATGCATTTACAAGTTATAATTGTGTCTTAGTCGGAAGGTAATTGGCAGCGGGACAAAGTCCTCGGAGAGCTTCATAAATTTTAGATACCGTTTTAATTATGTGTACATTCCAATTTAAGTTACCACTTAAATAAACTCCAAGTTTCTTTATATTGCCAATGTATTCCACAGGGGTACGATTATGACTCAAAAGGAAAACAACTTCGTAGTTCTTCTTGCATTTATAATCATTGTATTTGTTTTTGTTGGATTAAGCGATGTACTATTGATTAATGACCACTTGTAAATACCCATCTAAATTGTAAGGCGGTTGGTGTTTGTTTGGTTGTACTTGAGAGTTCTGAGGGGACAGGAAATACTCGTTCTTATAAAATACAGACTGAGTCCTTTTGTAAAGACATAAAGACAACAGTTTTTATAAAGAAGCATCAAACAGGAATTGGTAATTTTTTTTTAATAAGAGCGCGTGATGAACGCTCGCAAAATCTTTCGATAAATCTATGAAAACAATCAATTCCAACATGCTATGTCGCAGCCAGCACTTAAAATTTCGTTGTTTTAAGAGAGCTGAAATACAACCTAAACTCACACAAAAGCTAGACAGGTATTTAGTTATTATATTCTTAGCATTTAAAGGTTTTTCTTTTTGACGACTTACGACGAAGGAAGTGGTAGAATTTTCGTAGTTTTTAAGTTCTTTGGTAAAACCGAGGTGGTTATATTATAATTGTGTTAAGAATATAGGTGATTTGAAGCAGAGGAAGCAGAGTTTTTGTAAATGTAGAAGCCACGTTATCCGAGCCCACTGCATTTAACTTAACACTTAGAGTGACCAGATAAGAATGATATGAAAATAGAAATTAAATAAAACAACAACGGTGTGAGATATAAAATTAATTCTGGCTTTATTTTGAAGTTACGTTCATGACATTGTGTGTGGAATAGCGCATTATTCAAATGACCGTCTCGGTTCCAACTTCAAACGTTGCGTCGCTTGTTGGAACCATAGCTCGGATATATCTGTTTAATATTAGCCATTGATGGTAATTAGGTCCGATGACGCCAACATGCCATAAACCGCACCAAACAGTCAGCCTTATGCCAATTGTGTTCGCTCCAATAATGGCAATTGTGTTTGTTAACATAGCCGCCGAACCAAAAATGGGATTCGTTCGAAAAGATGATTGGCCAAAATCTGGATCTCCGGCCAACATTTGCAACGCCCAATTATCGAACTCACGGTGCTATCTATGGTGGTTGTGTATGGATGTAGGCCCAAATTCAACCGCAAATTAAGCCAGGTTGACTTACTACCGATGCCCAATTCATCTGATCTGTGCTGAATCGACATTTCTGTGTCTTATTCGATACTGAACACTACGGCGGCTATGTTTTCTTTATTTCGGACCAATCTCTGTCTAGTTGGTTGCTTAAAAGAGTGTACTTACTTTTCCACGGTGCGACGAATTGCTTTCACAATGAAGCATTGATGACGACTGACCTCACGACGAAATTCACGTTACGTATTTCGTTGGAATTTCCATAACATTTTTTTGATAATTTGCCCACGTTCGGCAAGCGTAAAAGAATGCATGATGAAATGGCAAATCTTACTGACTTTTTTTATTTATTATTTTTTTTCATTAAACTTAATACTAAAGTAGGTATGAATACTCTTAAAGTGCCTGAGCAATCGTTAAGTTTTTAGGAAAATGGGACAGAGAGGGAAAGAAAGACTTTTGTGAGATCCAACATTTAATGGGGAAATTTAATTATAAACGTAAATTGACTCGATGTTGTATTTAGGCAACCATTCATCTCACAAGATTTTAGCTGCCTGAAAAAAAAGTCTTTCGGTCACGGCTGGTATTGAACCGTCCGATTGGAAAGTCAATACACTTCCACTTAAGACCCGACTACCCACTATTTTCACAGTTGGATGTCATTAGTAACTTTGATAGCTGCTGAAATATAACAATTTGGTAAAACTATCACTGATATCTGGTCACCAGTCTTCTATATTATAAAACATCTCATCATCCACACATGAAATTGAAAAAGTTGATTCGGGATACACATTTAGTTCTTATAGACCGTGCTATTGGGAAACGATATTTTTCTGATTTAAGTCCCAAAGCGATATTTTCTCTAAAATTCAGAACTTGAAGAACAAGAGTTAAATTAGTTTTTATAAAAGGTAGTTTAGTTTCTTTGTATAAGACAGTTTAAAACTCTGTAAATTGGCATAGAGCAATTTTAGAGCTTTGATTGATTCACATACTTCCTGTGTGTAAATGTGTACAAAGACACAGGTTCGTTTAAAAGGGTTATAATTTTATTGCTTAGAAAATAAATTGGAGACCACTTCAAGGCCAGATAGTCATTAAAAAGATCCTCTTAATTGACTTGAGAGTATTGGTCTGTATGGAAATTTGTCTCAATTTCAACTGACTGGAAATACATCTAATATTAGGAAAATCATATCGTGATAAGAAATCCCAGGTGCAAATATCTGGTCATAACGCGTGGTCAAATCAGGGTCGATACTATAATAAAAAAAAATTGCAACACAAAGAAAGAAGAACACGTTGATTTTATAATGTATTATTAGTGTCTCCAAAAAAGTAGTGGTCTGAGCCTTAGAACTCTTAAATAGTATATAAATTCTTACAACTAAGTAAATTCTTACTATTGATTGTTGTACATAAAATATCTTTTATAAACACGACGTTGTACATTTTTCCTTTTGTTTCAAGTGACTGCATATCAAGTAAAAGATATTTGGAACGATAAGAATGATCAGCCTGAACGCTGATGCTGATGAAATGTTGGTCATTTTCGATTAGACATACTATATATTGTATTTGAAACAGTAGAAGAACCCTAAACATCACATAAACACTTAACGACAGGACGCACAATGAAACAAAATAATGCTTTAATAGTATAAGGATCTTTGAAATCTGAGAAATTCCTTTTAATGAACCCTAATACAGACTTGCCTTTGGCAATAATGTAATTTATGTGTGCTCTTAGATCTTTAAAATCGTATTTGAGAGTTATTTTACGTGCTCGTATAACGTGGGAAAATACAAGGTGAACAAAGTAATGTTATAATGTGAATTGGCTGCTATTTCGTTAAAAATGGAATAAATTGAGCATTGTTTTCACAAGAAATTTCAAATTTGAAGAGTTTATGTGAAGGTGTAAAATTGATGATATTAAGTTGAAAAAATGATGTCGGTCTAATGAAAACCTTCTGAGTTGATGTTCATTTGTGCCTGTTTTACGGCAATCTGAATTGTTGCTCGCAAAATATCTGGTTCCAAATTGGTGGTTTCTTTTTCAACGTTGACTTTCAAGGCTTGCATTATTTGTGGTTTATTGTGCTAAATGCAAAATTTCATGAAGCCCCAAAGGAAGAAGTTTGGCCTCGTACATCTTCATCGTTGCTTGAGCTGTGTGAGCGGTTGCTCCATCCTGCTGGAACCATGCTCGAAACCCAATTCTTTTAACATCTGCCTATAGTGCTAATCAGTTACGATTACGGTGATGCCGTCGGCGTCCTCAAAAATAATAAGAGCCCATCACTTTTTCGCTGCACATACATAAACGCAATTGCTTATTCACATACCCACTTAAGTGGAAATGGGCTTCGTCGCTCATTATGATTTTGGATACAAAACTATCCACTTCTTTCACAAAATTTAACAGAGTATGGAAGTAAGTTAACTTCACTGGACGGTCAGCATGCAGTAACTGATGAACGGTTTGTACTTTACTACATAAGGGAAAATCTTTAAGTCTTTTTGCATCTATATGCATCGTTGTCTCGTCGATGTTTGTGGACTCTATCGGACGTCCTCGGTCACAGCAGTGATATTCTTGATCTATTCTTGATCGAACGAGTAATACGAGATTGACCAATTCTTGCGATATTTCTAGTGGACTCAGTTTGCAGGAAACGCTTAGCCAAATGCTGCGCATATACTAGAATGTAGAAAGAACCTTCTTGGGAATTTTATTCAACACTTATTCCAGCGATTTTCCAACTTCTTGATCCCGTCCGAAAAGTAATTTCCAGGAAGGTCTGCAAAATACATGGCGTCGATGATTTCCTCGCGTGAGTTGTATTTTTTATTTATGAGCCATATTTTGAGATTTGCGAAGAGATAATAGTCCGAGGGAGAAAAATCGGGCGAACACAGTGGATGCGACAGCAATTGGAGCCTTAAGTCACTGATTTTACCCGTAGTTGCGATGCTCTTGTACGCCGGTGCATTGACTTGCAAAAAAAAAAAAATTTTTTTTTCGCTTCATGTGAGGTCGTTTTTCAGCGATTTCGCTCCAAAAATGCACAGTAATTCTCGGTGTTGATAGTTTTTCCTTTTTCGAGGTAGTCCACGAAGAGTACGCCATCACAATCCCCGAAAACCGACGCCATCGACCCACCCAACGAGCCTCCCTCGGCCGTTTCGGGCACTCGTGCCGGCTTCAGTCCATTGTTCTCTGGTGTTCAACAGTTACCAATCGACGCCAAAAGTCCGACCGATTCCGCATCAGCAAGTCCAAACACTCTTTCGAAGTTCTCTCGCGTTCGTGTTTTTGGTCAGGAGTGAGTATGCGTGGCACCCAGTGGCAGGATAACTTTTTCATATGCAGAATATTGCCCAAAATATGGCATGTGCGCTCAGTACTAATCTTTGTGGTATCTGCTAGCTGCGTACCTTCACTTTCCGGTCAGCCAACACCATTTCATGTATTTTTTTGACATTGTCCTCTGTAACCGCATATGAGGGCCTACCGCTGCGGACTTGATCGGTAGTGGAGTTGCGGCCACCACGAAACTCTCGAAACCAATATTTGACGGTGTAATCTGACGGAGCATTAGCCCTATCATTTTTATCCAACTTTTCTTTTGTTTCCTTCGCCGTTTTGCCTCTCAAAAAATAATGTCTTTTGAGAGAACGAAAATAGTTTTTGTCCATACTCAACATGATGACAAACACGTCAACAACAATCAGCTGCCAAAACAAAACTAAAGACAGTATCGCACTGGAATTTGCCATGTCTGCCTAAATATGAACGGAGGCACTATAATCTTTTTTGCAGTAGCAGCGCATTCTGGCGGTCAAGGAGGTTACTTTCCACCCCACCTAGTACTGCAGAACGACCAGGAAAAACATTTAGGCAACGGACCGGAAGTTATTCAAATATGCTGTAACAATAGTTTCCCGTCCTCCAGGTGTGTTATAGCTCTATTGGTTATTATTATATATGCCTACAACATAAATGTCAAAGTACAATGACACTTGACGCCATTTGCAAAAATTATGGCACAATCACAATATGACGGTAATTTTGCCCCACGTTTTATATTGAAGAATCCTGTATTAGGTCATAGAAGCGCATTTATTGACGTTTAACATTAAGTTGTTTAAGCTGCACCACTTACTGAAACAATTGGATTTTTTTTTTTTTTTTTTGCAGCAATAGACAATTATTTATCGTTGATATTTCGGCAACATATTTTATATCATTTGCATACATGAGGAAAGAGCAACGTTTTAATAGAATCGGTAGATCATAAATAAGTAAGAATAGGGAACGCCCTAAATGGCTGCTTTCGGGAAAATAATGGGAAACAATGAAATATATGGTTACAACATATTGCTTTCCGCCACGTAAACAAGTTGTAAACTATTGCACCAACGGATCATAAGAATTATATGCCTTCAGCTTTTCTTAAAGAATTTTTAGGCTCACGCTACTAAATGCTTTAATAGGCTGTGAAGATCACATGGATTTGTTTATGGCTTTCTACCGAATTAATATAGAAGTCAGTAAATTCCACTAAATTAGAAAAAGTTGATCTACCCTCCTTAAAGCCTTGTTGGTACTTGCAGGAATGTTGTTTGATAGTTAAGGTAAGATTTTCTTTGACGAGGATATCTAAAAGTTGTATAATGACCGAAAGTCTGTATGGTGGTTTGAAGCAAGATGTCTGGAACCAGACTTAAAGACTTAAAGATTAATTAAATAAATCTAATCAGGGAGAACAAAGTGAGCTTGAACAGTGATTTAGAACGAAAGGAAAAGGTCCCAGGATGTCTGGCTTCTTTATAGGTCTTAAATTAATTAAAGGTGTTTTAATTTTGCTAACATCAAACGAATAACAGGAACAAGCAAAAATTGATGGAAGGCTATGGACATAATTATGATCGATGGAAGGTGAGCGTGAAAAATTGTAAATACTTTGAAGGCATTCAGTGATATCTTAATCACTTTAAGTCATTAAGATGTATTATTGTTGGAAATTCAGTGGTTTTTGTTTTTGTATTAATAAACTTCCAAAACGATTGTTGTCTATTTTTAAGATAATATACAATTACGTACAATTAGCTGTTAAGACGTCTCTTTTATTCTAAATTGATGCCAGCGGGAACAAACATTTTTTTTCTCGAAGCGTCTGAGAGCATTTTCAGCCGCTTTCGTTATTGTCTAAGCTTCTTCGCCGCAAAGCAGGACTAGCATGATCAGTGTCATACTGACACTTTGGTTTTTTGAGAGAGTGCTCTGCTAGTTGCCTTTCATATAAGTCTAAATAAGCAGCGATTAGCAAGAGTGTTTGGTTGCATAATATCCTCGCTGGTGTCGTTCGCGGAGTTGAGAGAGGAGCCCAGGTAGATAAAGTTTCTTACCATCTCAAAGTTGCAGCTGTGTTACATTTTGATCCGCTTTAGATGGCATCTCTGACCATAATGTTTTTTTACTCGTCTGTCTCACATTTGTTCACACACAAGTATTTTACCGCCATAGACCTGTTGAATTTACAAATTGCGGTTAGTTTAGCCCGTTGGTGTAGACCTATGACAGATACAAATGAAAATCTTAGCTATTTTTAACATCTTGTATGGAAACCCTATGACGCATGTGTATCTACTAAAAGTATTTGTGACCGTAATAAAAAACTTGCTGGTTTACGTGTGGAGTTGTAACTCAAATAAAAAATTGTAATAAACTTTGTGAATAGTGGAAGCACAATTCTTTTCGCCTGAACTGGTCTAAAGCACGTAATAGTTCAACATGTATCATTCGTCCTGCAAATCATCACTATTAGTCTCCAAAAACTCAGGACTAACTTGAGTCAGCTCTGTGACAATAATTATACTAACTGTGTTAAGTCTCACTTGGATCTCAAAGTCCTTAATGATTTTATTCAGGATAACTTTTCCGTAGTATATGACTTTGATCTGAATGCAATTTTTGTACTCATAATTTCCCAAAGTGAAATTATTGACCACGTTCTAGATATTAAGTCTAACACAAATTGTTGTGACAGAGTACCTGTTCGTACCTATTATAAGTCTTCACCCGACTAACATTCTTAACCATTACATAATAACATCTACATTTCCTGAATTATGAAAAACCACTAAAGTCATAGCGATTGCCAAAAAATAAAATGTAAATGATTCCTTGGCTATGATAAACATCTTGGACGATATAAGGGGTGAATTTGGTAGATGCTATGTAACACTCCTTTGCCTACTCGATTTCTGAAAAAGCATTCGATAAAATCAATCATAACATCTTATGCTTGTAGCTCAAGCACATGTTTAGTCTCAGCGAGCGAGCTGTCCAGCATATTCGGAGTAATCACTTTAATAAGTGGCAAAGGGTTGTTATGGGTCACAAATCTTCAGAACTCAAAATAATAAGTACTCAAGACTAGAGTTTGTAGAATCCGTTACCAGTTTTTGATTTGCTATAAGCAGTAATTTATCTGGGTATAATCATGTAAACCTTGTTGTTGGACAAATCTATGGGTGCATACGTGAGCTCTGGCTTATACTCAATAAGTTAAACTCCAGGCAAAGTTTAAGAGATATATTTATGGACTCGGCAGATAACAGCTTCTTAAAATTTATTCTTAAACAGAATTTCGATGCATGAAGTTGTATTTTTTTTAAATCATGCTATAAGTAATAAATCCTCACCGCATTTTTTCAACAAAATACTATACTTAAGAACTAAGAATGTTTTACAAATCGTTTACAAGTACTTGAACTCATCACTTCCTTTTCCGTTCATGCTATAAGACTATGGAATTCAATACTCCAGCACGGAATATCAAACCCCGCAATCTTTAAAAATGCTGTTCTCCTACACTTCTCTCCTTAACCGTGATCTTTTTGACCTTCCTTTTATTTTTATCAATTACATTATAAGCATAATATAAAATAAATTGAAATTAAAATTGATCTTTAGGCAGCTGCGTGCATTCTCCATCGTAATTCTTTCAAATACGCTTGACAGGGATGCTCTGTAAACTTCGTTTCTATAGACACTACTACATATATGCGGTTTTGAAATTATCGATCCAAATTTTGGAGATGAGCTAATGTAGACTTAAGCTTGGAAATAGCTATCCTGATTTCATTTTAGTTGGTGGATAGAAATGTGGTCTGATGTTGTTTGTCATCACCACTTAACAGCTTGCAGAAATAATCTTTCTAGATTGTCAGCATCGCCGGTGGTCCTACTATGAGGTTTTCTTTTCCATCCTGTCTGGGTTGTACAGCTTTGGCATGCATTTCCTATCTTCATTTTTCTGGTACAATCTCTCTAGGACCTCGAGCGAGAGGTTCTCGTGCTCTTTTTTCTTCTAAGGAGTCTTTATTTTTCCCTTCTTTTCCGCTCGCGGAGCTCGCCAGGCCCTCTCGTTCTTTTCCGCAGAGCCACTTTTTCGTCATTGAACCAGGGGTTTTTCTGTTGAGATGGGTGGAAACTAGGGTAAGTAAGAGGCGACTTTTCTCATTCCTTTTCGGCAGGGATGCTACTGGTCTTCTACGTATTGTACGATACTCGCGGCAAGGCCATGGTGGGCTCTTGCGATTGCAACAGTTCGGCATTAAACTTTCTCACAATAGTTTGGTGGCTTTAGGCTGTTGCGGATATACGCATCAGTTCAAACGTCAAAAGCGATATAGGAGTATCTTGCGTCGATCGCAATATGATCGATTTGGTTGAATTTGTTTATCAGGATGGCCCTGTTAAAAAGACAAAAAAATTTTAAACGATTACTCTTACAAATTCTGATTTTTACAAACACGTGTAGAATGAAAAACCGTGCACGGAGAAGAAAAAAAAGAAGGAAGGAACATACAGATTAATGAAAAAAGTAGTAGTGACGTTTGGCAATTTGACAGTTAGCCGACGTTTTTGTTAAACTGTTCGATTCGTAATTTTTGCTGAACATTGAACTCTAAACATTCCGCCGGCCTCGATGTATTATAAATGTTGATTTGAAGTCTCTTGATTTATGATGAGTCGTTTGAAGATGGAAGACCGTGTCTTGATTGTCCATCGATTCTAGGATGTGTTAATATTACTCTACCTAAAGGCCACTTAGTTGGTGAATGTCTAACGACAGTCATCAAGACCAGGGTTCCTTTTGTGATAGATTCAGTGTGTTGCCACTTGACAATTTCTTGAAAACGTTGAAAATATTCGACGGAGCATCTCTGCCAAAACTATTCAAACATTTTGCGAATAAGTTAATACCGGGATGATCTAGAATCTGGAAGATGAACAAGAGACAATTCTGGAATAGCATTGATAGCGTCACTAGCGATGAGATGCACAGGAGTTTATACTTCGATGTCATAGAATCGCCAGTGAATGGGCAAATGGTGCGTGAATTAAGTACAGGCTCTATCTGCAACAGCAGAGTTGCATATTTCTCATATGTTAAAAGAGTTTCTCCGGTGCGATGCTGCCGGTGGGTTAAAGATCCATTCCGTTCCATCGTTAGCTAATATTTCAGCTATTTGTTGAGATTCTTTTGAAGCGATTTTAAACAGCCTTCGTAATTCTGCATCGGTTCCAACAAAATTGGACGCACAGTTATTTGTAAGTATAGTACAGATACCACAGCGATTGTTAAACCTTTTACATTTGCGGTTATAAAAACCGCACCACACCAAAATGATTGAAAAATTATTATCGTAGTTATGACGTATGGTTTCGGCGCTTAGATCAACTTGATGAAATTCACTCAGCTCTGCTCTTATACGGACAGCACTTTTAAAGCGATCTTTCATGCTAATTCGTTGTAATACATTGGCCGTCTTCTGGGTTGTTTTACGTTTTCGTCCCGAGCCTTTCCAGTGGATCCAAATTTTCTTTTTTCTTCATCAGTCGTACGATAGTTGAATGACAGCATCCTATTTTAGCCGCAATCTCAAGATAGCCAAACCCTTCTTCGACTAAAGTCAATATTTGAACTTTTTCGTCCCGAGTCAGTTGATGATATTTACCAGACATTTCACTTTTTTTTACTTGTCACCGTCACAACTCAATTCAAACTGATTTTTTTTGCACTGAATACGAGGCCGAGCTCCGCTATGGGGAATACCCTTCATTAGTATGGGAAAAACTCTTACAATCTAATATAATTAGGCATTTTTTGAGAACTCATTAGGTAAGTGTATATGCAGCAAGAAGTCCTTATGTCAAATAATCTGTTGCTAACTCCAAGTATACTGCGGACGACGAAAAACTAACAAAGATGACGAGGTAGGATTTGTAAGTTGTTGTTGTTCGTCCTCTTCACACTCTTTAAGTAAAATTCCCAGCGTAGCTTACCCTCGATTTAGAAATGGTCTTGATCGAATAGTTCGGCTAACTGGAAGCTGACCCCATCAACTGTTTACCCGTTTCAGCTAGGTGTCGAGTGCAGACGACACAGTGATGAATAAATGATCACACGGGATTGCGGCCTCCAAGTACCAAAAACCTTCTTCTTATGGTAACTACGATTAGCATCAATAGCACGCCACCATGAAATTCAAATGTTGAGTATGATCCAATACGAGTTTCGTAAATTAAGAATATGGTACTTCGGCAGGATAACCGGGTGTTTCATATCCGTGTTGATTTGGGCATTGTGAAGCCGCCCACCAATCTGCGGGATTCCCTGTGAATCCATAAATAGAGTAAGATGATAAAGAGAACAATTTTCGAAATGGGCTCAAGCTTAGACTAATTTAAGGATGTTGTCTTTTGTGAACTTTCTCGTAAGAGAACTGCCGCTCGAATGCACCATACAGTTATCCACAGAAATCTGGTTAGAGATCTTTGTTGAGTTTCTGCCACGACGGTCCTTGCCATCGCAGACTGCTTTTTGCTAAGTGTCGCTGCGATGAACCTCTGGACGTCAGATCCGCCGGATTATCGTCACCACGTATGTGATGCCAATTTGATAGAGGTAGAATTAGACTTACCCGGTTTCGAACAAAGTCCCTCCATTTAGTTGGCTCGCCTAGAATCGAAAACAAAGTTGTTCTTGAAACCATTCACAGATAAATCGGAGACTTTTATGGGCTTAGTACGCTGAGTAGATATTGAATAAATCGCACCATAACTAATCCATTTTGTTATTTGGTGTCAGCTTTGTTCTAGAAGATAGAATTGTTACTTGGGGTTTGCTGCTATACTTTCAAAGCGTTGACAAACCCATGCAACTCATCAGCTGTCGACAATGGAACAGAAATTATTGACAAGTCCTAAAGTTTATTTATATAGCTTTTCCAAGTAACTTCAAGTGGTGCAGGTATTGGTTGATCCAAGTTGAGGTGATCTCGCCACAAATCCTGAATGAAAATTTTTGCTTTTACGACTACCGGAGGCAGTCAGCCTAAGCTATCAAAGGGTTGAACTGCGCGAGGCAGAACCAGTCGTTTAGTATACACACCAGAATGTTCGTGTTTAGATGCTAGAAAATTTAAGCGATCTAGTTTAGGAGGCCAATTAAGACTCAATATGGGACATATATGATTTTTTTCGATACATAATGAAGGAGTGACTTCATTTTCCTTAGATATGTGTGTCTTCTAAAAGTGTCGCGTCATTAGCAGCCTATTTAATTCGACTCTTCGATAGTAATTGATTCATCATAAATGGCGTCGACATTATTGACACCATCAGCAAGCTGACGCAATATTCTTAAAGCAAGGAATGGGGCGGACTTCATTCCATAAGTTGCAGTCGTTAAGACGAACTCCTTCAAGTTTTTATTTTCAAGCCCCCATAGGATTCGTTGAAAATTTCAGTCATCAGGGTGCACTTGAATTTGCCAGAATATTTTAACAGCATCAGCAGAGTAAGCGAAACAATAAATTATCCGGTGCACGGGATAAAATATCAGAAAGATCGATTTGTAATTTTCGACCCTCATACAAGGTGTTGTTGAAAGAAGTTCCTTTCTAAGAAGTTCCTCGCAATTTAGTGGTAATACTAAGTATATTACGCCATGTTGAGGAAGATTGAAAAGCTGATCAGAATTTTTTATGAGATAACGTAGGTGCTCGTTGTATGTGTCCTAATTTGTACTCCGAAATAAGCTTCGAATCCCCGGAGTCAAACTCTGGATATTTGCTGAATTCGAGGTAGCAGCTTAAGTGCTGGGGTGTGAGAGTCTCCAAATGTTGGCATCAGTAATTTGAAGGGCAGTCGGGTGATGTACCTTCCTTCCTTGTCACGAGAGTGAGTTTAGACAAAAGTCTCTTCACGATGATTTTTTTCCGGAGTAAATTGACCTTTTCGCAGACCAAACAATCCTTCTTGCATGCAAAACGTTTTCATCAACTCATTTAGATCTAAATTTAGACGTCAGTGATAGAACTGATCTTCAAATTTACCTCTTTCTGATTCCGATAATGATGATCCGAATGTTATCCACCCCAGATACGTCTGCTGTGCAAGTGGTGCATGTATAGGACCTTTATGCAACCCGTTCAACAGAATTTGACCATATATGTCGACTCCAAATATTAAGTCGATATAAGCTGGTTGATCAAATTTGAGATCGGCTGACTCAATGCTCTTTAAACGCGGCCAATCTGTGTTGTTGCTAGCGTTTGAAGGTAAATAGTTTGTAAATTTGGAAAGCATCGAGTGGACAAGTGAAGTTGTTGATGCAGGATTGAAGAGTTAGATTCGCTAATCCTTTCCACTTCCAATTCCAAAGATTGATAAAGAGGTGCGCGATCGAGGAAGATGGAGAAGCTGGAGCAGGTATTTTGAAATGAGATTGACTTCCGATAGTTGGTTAAGGAATGCTCGAGCAACATAGGGAGATTATTTTCAAAAACGCAGTTGCAAGTACTGTAGTTTGCTTTGGAGCTTGATCAGCACATACCCAGTGTGATGAAGCAGTACAACAATAGATATTGTTTGTTGATGATTGATCTGAATTCATGCCTTAGGCTGAAGTATTAGCTTAGTGGATGCTTGTGTAATGATTGCCGGCACACTTTTGACAACGCATGAGTTCAATTGATGAGGACCAAGGCAATCGTAGAAGAGGTGAAGATCTCTTTGCAACTCAAGACGTCGTGCAAGATTCTTTGATTGATAACCTGAATAAGAAGGAATGAAGAGTTCTCTTTTACAACTTAAAAATATCTGCTTTGCCTGTTGGTGGGAAGCAACCTATTTGGCTTAGAGTTGATGTTTAGAGATAAAGAAGGTAAAGAAGGCTTCTTTACATTTCCAGCTGAAGTTGCACACTCATATGGTCTTTTACTCGGTCCATGATGGTGGTTATGTTGTTGGTCCTAATGAACTTTTCCATTCCTTCACTGAAGCGACGTCCAACTTACGAGAAACCAGATGTATTAGGCGAAGGTCTTTTAATGAACCAGTGATTGATGTCGTTGTACAAGTTTTTAGGTTCTGAAGAAGACTCATGAGTTGCAGCTTTGGCATAGAACATAGGTTGCACATTGGAATCAACAAGTACTCTTTTTTTAATCGTAATACGATATCAAATCCTTCCAAGTAAAATTTAGCGAGGTGGTTGGAAGGTTATGTATGCGTTGTTTTGCCTTTCCCATGAGTCATCTTTAAGGTAGTGAAGTTTGGTACCACTTATTAGCGTTGGGTCTGTAGGTATAGCTGACGTAAATGTGTCTTCGAATGGGAGCCATTATGAGTATTCGCCACAGAATGTTGGCAACTGGAGCTATGGGAGACGAATATTTGATGCGACTAATGGGCTAGCTGTAAAGTATTTGCCGCTGGCGGTGGACTTTGTTTTTATGAGAGTTCATTCAATAGCGTAGACATACAGTCCATTGCTTTCCACTGAAATACTTTTGCCTTTCAAACTCCTGGTTTACTTCAACTTTTAAAGCTGTTTTGTTAGAGATCTTTAAAGGATCTCCAATTTTCACTGAGTGCACATTTTCGGAATTGGATGCTCTACTTGGTAGTTGATTCAGTTTCTAGCTTCTCCATATCGCTAAGAGTTGATAAGGAGTCTTCGACATGTTGTATTTACATAGGAAAATAATTTCAAAACAATTAAATTAAATTATCTAATCCGTCTCGAAGGATCAGTAATGCTATTGTAGAAAGATAACGCAAGAAAATAACGATTACCTTAATGAATTCTGATTGTGTTTGTAGACATGCAGAATGAAAAACCATGCACGGAGAAGAAAAAAAAAAAGAAGGAAGAAAAATACAAATTATTGAGAAAAGTAGAAGTGTATTACCAAAGATGCCCTTCTTGCCTAGCTTGGCATTAAAATCGCCAAGGACGATTTTCTCGTCATATTATTGCTAGTAGATTTAGTCGAGGAAATCATAGAAGCAGTCTGTGGTATTCCTTCTCCTCTTTCGATGCTAATGGGGCTTAAGTTAACGAATTTAGCCTTTACTAGAATCGTCTTCAGGCCTTGGCAAACCTCCGTCAGAATAAACTCTGCGCCTTTTGTTCTGATCACTTCAGTTTTATGTAACGTCTTCCATAGAAGATATCACAGTCCGGTACAATCGGTCGAATTTTTTGGATGGCGGTTATGTCTGCTTTGTAGCAGACAAGTACCTCTGTTTGTTGTTCAGCTGCACGCAGTCGCAAATTCCACGTTAAGATCCAAGCAGCGTTTTTCTTTAATAGTTTGGTATAGTTATCAACAAAGAATGCGCCATCTTATGGTATATGGTAAACTGGTTTGTGACATTTTTGTTATCTTTTTCGTATAGGGTTGTGAGCCCCATGAAAGGGTAGATACGTAACATGTAATAATCAATTTGATTAGTTACCACATTTGTGTTTTGTAAAATGTTAAGGGAAGACATGTTTTCCCATCAAATGAGAAAAATTTAATTGAATTAGTATTCCTAGCATATCTATTCCCTTGTCCTTGTCTTTGATATCATTGTTAAGTCAGCATCCTTATGATGTTCTTTTTGCTCTTGTTTTAATAAAAGTTTTTCTTCTCCTGCTCCCATTTTTATCTTTGGCTTTTTAAATTTCACATTTATGGTATGTGTCAAGTTTAGGCTTTTTAAATTTGACATTCATAGTTTTAAATTAAAAGTTTAAAAAAGTGAAAATTGATGATTCTTTTTTTTCACAGTAAAAATTATGCATGAAAGTGTCAAATTACTATGGGTATTGTTTCTTCAGATAGATCCTGGAAAACCTTAAGAAGCTGAAATTAAAACCCACAATCTTTTCTTCGATTTTAAGGCCGAATAGGACAGCATTTATGGAGACGATTTATATAAAGCCATGTCACAGTACGCTGATGATATTAACATAATTGGCAGAACCAGTATGCTGTTACAGCTGCATATGCTAGTATTGTATATAATATACAAAAAGTTCCCGGAATTTATTCAGAAAATTAAAAATACAAGTTTATTCATCTAAATCTATATTGTTCCCTTTAAAGTAATCTCCATCGACTGCAACATACTTATGTCAGTGCTTATTCCAATCCTCAAAACATTTTTTATATTCGGTTTTCCTTACTGATGGCACTGTGCGACGGTGCGTTATCATGGTGCAAAATCCACGAGTTTTCTGCCCCACAATTCTGGGCCGTTGTAATCCTTGAAAACCGTGAGCATTGCCTTCTTTTTTGACTGAAAGCGACGTGATTCTTTTGGTCTCGGCTCATTTGGTAAACGCTATTCACTTTCTATTCACGCTATGTCTGGATTGCGTGTCGTACTCATAAACCCACGTCGCGTTGCCAGTAATGATCCTTTTGATGAATGTGGGATCGGATTCAGCCTCGCAAATCATCTCTTTTGCGACGTCAACACGGTCTATTTTTTGCATGAAATTGAGGTCTTTTGGCACCAACTTTGCTGCTACATGACAGAAACCCAAATCATTAACCAAAATGTCTTGGACGGATCCATAGGCAATGTTCAAGTCCTCCGCTATCTCTCTGTTAGTTGATTTGTGGTTATTGACCAATATTTCTTTTACTTCATGAATGTTTTCGTCTGTTTTCGATGTCGATGGTCTGCCACTGCGTTCATCATCTTCGATTGACTCACGACCACTTTCGAATCGCTCGTGTCACAGGTAAGCGCCCGTTTTCTTTAGAGAATCGTTGACAAAACAGTTTTCCAATTTAATTCCATTTCTAAAATTGTAAAAAATCGCCAACACACACAAAGATAGATGTACTTTTGGCTACGTTAATTTTGCAAATGTCAAGCTATGACGCTAAGATTTAGAAGGAATGTCAACAACAGATGTACCAACATAACATAAAAAACAGAACTCAAATCGGAGCAATGGGAGCGCCACACGGTGACGTCTTTCTGATCAAGGTGGTATGCTGTGAAAAAATCGACAGTCGACAACTTCAAGGTATTAAGGGACTTTGTCTACCATAGCTCTGCCAAAAATATCTCAGTAGAAATAAAACGAATAATCGCTTTTGCCGGTCCCTGTTTCTTTAAGCTTACAGGGCAATTAAGTAATAATACTTTATGGGACTATGCATAGACACGGACAGAAAAATTTTTCGTTAAATATTTTACCACATTTATATTAACGGGGTTTGGTGAAGGAGGTCTAGCAACCAACTCTATTAGCTGAACAGCGACATAGAACTATTCAGAAAACTGCGCATCAGTTGCCTGATATGGCTAAGAAATGTAGAGCATTGAACACCAATGCTCTGGCCAGTAGAATTTAACTCGGATAGACAAGGCAGTAGAGAAATACCTTATCTTGGGCGGCACACACAAGTAGAAGGGGAGCCTAAGCCGACCGACCGAGCTATCCCCCGATCTTATTTACTATACGGAACGCTAAGTATCATAAACGGTGACATGTTTGTATAAAATTTATAAAATTTATATATATGTATACAACTTTGAATGCAGTAAGTTCAAGTAGGTAATAAGGTTTCCTGACCCAAAGACTAATTGAAACTTCTATACGAGGCTGGATTAACAAATACTCATCCTAGAGATGAAAACGCATATTTTCACAATTTTAATTTTTATTTTTCAACTTAATCGGCTTTTACCATAGGAAGACTTTTGCCAACGTTCTCCCCATTTATTTAAAATCATCGAAAAAACAGACAAAGGTCGGGCGAGTTCGGTAGATGTGGCAGCAATCTACTTGTGTTGTTTAGATGAAACAGCAGTTTTTGCTTTGGCAAATGGGAAGTATCTCTGTTAATTTCTTATCAAATCGGTTCAATATTTCACTGTAGTATGTAACCCTGTGATCACGTTTCCTTGCTATAAAAAGTCCATGAGTGTTATTCCTTTTGAATCCCAAAATGTCTGTTCTTGCTCATTGTACCGTCTTTGCTTTCTTCAGAGCAGATTCGCCTAGTCACTTGGTCTCTAGTGTGTAGTAATGGGTCCAGGTAATGTCAACGGTGACGAAACACTTCTAATTTGACACTCGTATGCGTGTTTTGTTTACTGTAAACAATCGTGACACACAATGAACATAAAATTTTCTCATGCTTAACTTATTAAAAAGTTAACGGGCATTAATCACGATATGCCTACATGCTCTTTTACTTCGCGCACTCTCGACCGATGAATAGGTAAAAGCTATCACAGACCACGATTTCACGTATCAAGATCATATATAGGGCCAGGTTTAATTTCGCTGAACCAATATCGTAAGGTTGTCATGGATGGTGATGAATGTTCATAGATACCATTCAACTTAGATTTTATTTCTGCGCACGCTTTCCATTCAGAACTAAAGATCGAATTACGGATCGATATAACTCTTTTTCCATTGTATCAAGGAACATCAAACACTTTTAGTACAAATGGGTGTTAAATCAAAACTGATCGATGAAACAATCTGAACAACATCGTTTCGTAGATCTTAGTACTCGATGGCAATGAAAACTGTGGACGGGTACGATTCCATACTTATGAAATTAGACAACGGTACACCACAAGGTTCACCACTTTCTGTAATTCTAAACAATGCGTACATAGACTCTTTGATAGATGAAATTTCCCAGCCGACTTCCGATCTCGACTTTATCGGAGTATACGCCGATAACATCTATGTTGTCGCTTCTGGTAGCCCTGATCATATTAAAGACACTCTTGAACAAGTGGACTTGTCAATGTTCAGTTGGTCTGAAAAAGTGAGTGCAATGATCCTTTCAAAAATTGAGATGCTTCATCTCTGCAGGAAAAGAAATTGTAGCTGGAGCCCAATCGTTCTACGTAACATCCATATTCCATTAAAAAGAGAAACAAAGATTCTTGGAGTTATTTTTACGGGTAACTTTAAATGGGATAGACATACCAAAAAGGTTATGAATGATTTAAAATCCCGAAACAACGCGTTGAAAATGATATGTTCAAAACAAAAAGGACACCATATGAAAACATCTCTTCGAATAGCAAAGGCCCTTGGGGAAGGCACACTTCAACACAGATTAACCATTTTCATGTGGACTACAAAAAAGAACTTTTCAAATATTGACGCAGCTATAAATTACTGCTTTATAACTGCAACAGGTACCCTTAGATTGACCAACGTTGAAGCCCTATGAGTCGAAGGAGGATACGTATCTTTTGAACGTCTAGCCAAAAGAAGAGCAAACAACCTCATTAGTAAGGCTGTAGTTAATCCAACAAATCCGTTGTTTGAAGCTGTCAGAAAAGTTATTTCTTCAACCAAAAAATCAAAGAAATACTCCGTATCTGCGCTGACTAACATGGTCTCTATATTCCCAGAGTATCAAATTACCTTTGGAATGGATACACAAATAGCAGTTGAGAATCCACCTCCATGGAAACGAAATTTTCTTCAAATCAACAGCAATATCGCTAAATAAAAAAAGGGAAACATTCCGACGCTATGTACAAAATGCTACACGAAGAACTAATCGCTAGTATAAGAGCAGATAGAATCTTTTACACCGACGATTCACAAAAAGAAAATCAATGATGTTCCTGTGCTGTAATAGAATGCCAACTTATTGCACAATTCACTATCGTTCACCAGGCTCAACTTCCAGAATATGCGGACAGTTACATTGCCGAGCTAGCTGCAATTTACAAAGCCATTTCTATCGCCCAACAAATCTTTGACCTGGGTATACTCAAAGGATTAAGCAATGCCACAAATAAATGTCCATCTCTTAAAATTATAAAGAACTGCTTGTACCCCCACAGAAACATTATACTAGCTTGGATACCCGGGAACTGCGGAATTAAAGGTAATGAGGCTGCTGAATCTGCAGCAATAAACGCCTTTCGCTACCCTCTTATCGTTGAGTATCCTAAATTACACCAACTTCTGTGAAAAACTTTTGCTCATCTTCAAAAAAGAGACCTTACCGAAAACTGGCGAAATTCAGATACTTTTTTTCGAAAACATCAACCCGTCATCACTCGTATCCCGTATAATCTATCATTAAGTAGGGAAGATTGCATATGTTGAGTTTTTGGTCGTTTTGGACGAGGTTCGTCGCCTGCTCGCCACACAGCTGACTGCCGACTTGACTCTGGTGTGAAGTGATGGAGCCAAGTTTCATCCATTGTCACATACTGACGCGAAAATTCGGCTTTATTGCGGTTGAAGAGCTTTAAACACTCCTCTGAATCATCAATACGTTGTTGTTTTTAGTCGCGGCACCCACTTTGAACAGAGCTTTTGCATGTCCAAATATTTGTGTATGATATATCCAACACACTCTTTTGATATCTTCAGAGCCTCAGCTATCTCGATCAACTTCACTTTACGGTCATTCGTAATCATTTTGTTCACTTTTTTGATGTTTTCATCTGAAACAGCCTCTTTTGGACGTCCACTGCGTGCATCATCTTCGGTGCTTGTATGACCACTTTTAAATTTTTCAATCCACTTGCGAATGGTTCGTTCGGCTGGTGCAAAGTCCGGGTAACACTTATCAAGCCATTTCTTTTCATCGGCTGCATTTTTTCCCATCAAAAAGCAATGATAAATCAACACACGAAATTGCTTTGAATTCATTTTTTTCACAATAACCAAAGTTGCTTCACTCACAACGCTATATCTCGAGAACTAATCGTCCGATTTGACAGCTGTCAAATTTATACACGTATCTTTTGAAGGTTGGTACTAACTGAAAATGGTATGGATATAATTCAAATGGTGCCCTCTCTTAGAAACGGCACGGACTTTTCAGACCATGTACAATATTATATAACTAAGTCAGTGTAAATAGTCTCTTAAATTCTTATAAAGTTAAAAAATGGCATCACATGGTCTGGCTACCCTGATGCCTTAAATAAGTAATTTATAAATTTATTTTGTTAATTATTTCATTAAATATTGTAAATAACAAATAAAACTTTATTTATCAAAGCCACCTTCTTTAAAACGGGTACTTATTATGACAACCTCGGTTGTTCATGCAAACCAGCCCTTAACTTTTAACTCCTTCTTCCGAAACACGTTGATGGCTGGGATCTATTATATAAAGATTTATTATATCACACGAATAACATATTACGGGTGCCTACGGCAGAAAGAAAATATTTTTAACTTAAAAAAAAAAAAAACAAATGTTTAATTTCGTTCGCAAAGAGAAACAAGAATCTTGTCATTTAATTTATAATTTTTTTCAGTGAAACAATTAACGGAAAAAGCAATCAATTTTCAATATTAATTCTGTTGTTACCCAGTCACATACACGTAGTATATAGTACATATAAATGTGTACGAGATCGGCATTTTGTAGAAAGAGCTGTGCAACAGAGTACATAAAGATTAACAATGGAAGAGCATTGAATTTCAGAAATATTTACACGTCGTAGTCAATTTTCCATGTCGAATATTTTGTTCTGAAGAACCTTCCCGTAAGGTATTCTGGGTTCCTCATACTAGTTTTCGATTTTTCTCCTTCGCCTCCTTTTGTTTTTGTTTACATACAAGGCATTTTTTAAAAATATCATTTCACTTTTTTTACCATTTTTGGTCAACAATTCCTTTCAACTGGCAAGAACTTTGGCTGGAAATGCTTGGAGTCGAAATTTATTTTTATTTGGAATAAGGTTTTTATGAAAGTAATTAAGTAAGTATGTTTGTATGTAGTAATACGTCGCAATACAAATATATTTTTAGGAAAAAACATATGTATTCAAATGACAAGGTAATGTCTGACCTAGTTGTATTGCGAAGAATAGTATAATAATTTCAAGAAATAGTTGAACTTCTGTCAAAACCAATCATTACGTGTGCTTCAAGGAAGGGTATTCAATTTCTGTCTCGGCTACATGGGCCTTCTAAGGGTATTTGGCTCCGCCAAGACTCATTGATAAATCTCTCTCCCCTTGATACTCATATTATGGACTGCACTGTCAAAGCCATCTTCCATCTAAAGAGAGTGGTCTTTGGTGCAATACTTACTGGAGCTTTGATAACCTTGCGGGCCGAATGTGTTTTGACTCTGGGCTTATGGACGACACCAGAATTCCCGCTGCGGACAGAATAAGAAATCGACTTCTTCTGTGCCAGAATCTGTTTCGGGCAGAATTTAAGCCAGCAAAGGAATGGCTCCAAAACAGATTTAAGATGCTTCGCTGGTGTCCTTCTAGAAGACGACAATATCTGATTTAACTTCTCGTTAGGAAAACTTGCTTCTTTTTTCCAAGCGGAGGTATACGCAATGCTGATGGCAGCGAACTATACGAATATTGTCAAGAATCGGTAGAGGGAACCCAGCATTTTCATATGTGGTGACAGGCAAGCTTTGTTCAAAGCCTTGCTAAGCCCTGTTACGAGTTCCAAACTTCGAGAATTCAAGACTTTACTGAATGGGTCGGAAGGTTCAATTCACTAAGTTTGTTTGGGTCCCTGAAGAAAAAAATCGCTGAGAACTCCTTAAGTAAAATAAAGAGGAGAGCTTTTCACGACTGAACTAACATGAGGCTTGCATGCGTCCCTGGTTATGGCTTCCATTGACAGTTAAGTGTCAAATGAACATAATTTTATTTTACTTGATTTTCTTGATTGCCGATAGAACAAACAAAAGCTTCCCAATGTTTTTTAGAGCTCAGCGGCTCTACCGCTGTTCCTATCATTGAAGTGCTTACTCCTTTTCCTGTGACAGAGTAAGAAATTTCAGTAAACATATACGGAATACAATAAACTAGTTTATTGTCTTAATGCTGTATTCCAGCATAAAAAAAGAGAGAAAAAAATAATTTTTTATGGTTGAAAAAATTTAAAGTGGATTGGTCCTTTCCACACTCACCAGACTGTGACCAGAACTTTTTTGGCGGTGTGTTTTGGGTTTTCGCCTGCATTTAACCACTGACAAGGTATTTTATGAGTGTCTTACAGAAACCACTTTTCATCACAGCTGATTATACGGTGCATCCAAACACCTCAGCTGATATCCTGAGCTAAGTCAAACACAATTTTTTCTTATCATAAATACATATGTTATCAGCGAATGCCGAGAAGTTCAGTTACTACGAGTAGGTCCATATTCTTTTCGTACAAGCCGACATATCTCCATTTTTTATTGCTCGTGGTTTTTTGTTTTTCGCCACATCGCGATTAGAAAAGCTGATAGGGAAGCTATTTAATGCTTCGGAGGGAGTTAATAAACTTGCTGTTAGATATGCATGTTAGCTATGACGACATTTCACTTTGAAGTTGATCAACCTAAGTCAAGACAGTCAGTACAGAAGTGTTCAGGCTGCATTTTCTAAGTGTTCCGCTAATACATGGGCTGAAAAGTCCGTTTCTAAGAGAGGGCATCACTTGAATTAAATCCATACCATTTTCAGTTAGTACTAACCTTCATAAGTTACGTGTACAATTTTGACAGCTGTCGGACTATTAGTTCTCGAGATATAGCGTTGTGAGTGAAGCAACTTTTGCTATTGTGAAAAAAAAAATGGATTCAAAGCAATTTCGTGTGTTGATTTATCATTGCTTTTTTATGGGAAAAAATGCAGCCGATGCAAAGAAATGGCTTGATAAGTGTTACCCGGCCGAACGAACCATTCGCAAATGGATTGCAAAATCTAAAAGTGGTCATACAAGCACCGAAGATGATGCACGCAGTGGACGTCCAAAAGAGGCTGTTTCAGATGAAAACATCAAAAAAGTGAACAAAATGATTAAGAATGACCGTAAAGTGAAGTTGATCGAGATAGCTGAGGCTCTGAAGATATCAAAATCGGCTACGAATTGCTTCCCCACCCGCCGTATTCTCCAGATTTGGCCACCAGCGACTATTTCCTGTTCACAGACCTCAAAAGAATGCTCGCCGGAAAGAGATTTAAGACCTATGAAGAAGAAATCGCCGAAACAGAATCCTATTTTGAGGCTAAAGCGAAATCGTACTACAAAACTGATATCGAAAAATTGAAAAATCGTTTCAATCAGTGTATCACCCTCGAAGGCAACTATATTGATAAATAAAGTTAAATTTTGCAAAACTTTTGTGTTTTACTATAAAACGGAAACATGCGTATAAGTACAGAAACTCCAAAAAATATAAGTTACTCTTACACAGCCGAGTGAAAAGCTTTAAATCTCTTCTTTAGGTATGTGTATGTGGGCTATCATATCTCAACAATATACAATATTATGCGTGCACTAACTGAGAACAGAGTTTCTACTAATGGCTGAGGGCAAAGTATCGGTCAATTACTTTTGAAATTAACATTTTTTGATGGTGATAATTTTAATTAAACGTAAACTGAAGTCTAACCGTCTTACTTTTTGAGATTCATTCAGTTCAGATTCAGATTTTTGAGTTTCTCTTCACTTTCTATGAGAGACAAGTGTCGGGTTATTGTCATAGAGGATACACCCATGTTCTTTGCAATGTTTCGCGCTGATTTCGTTGGGTCTGTATCTAATCGATCCTAAGACGTCGTCGGTTTCCGGCTTTATTAAACTTAACAGTGTTCGCTGGAGTCCCAATATTATAATTCCCACGTGGTTTGTTGTCGACGTTGAAATCTTTCGAAAAAAACTTTGCAAACCTTCGTCGTAGTGCGTTCGTATACCGATACATCCTCAGATGCGTCATAAATGTTTCTCGCATTTTGTACTATCGCAGTTTGAATTCTCGCAAAGTTTTTTATTTAATCTTCAATTGTATACATATTCTCTTCAGGTTTTTTTTTTTAAGTTTGTAAAATATTTGTATTTGCTTTATTAGAACAACCTTAAAGTTGTTTATCATAGGTCCAAACCGGATTCAGCAATTGATTGTATAATAGCATAATTATTTTCGAGTTCTTTACGCTTATTTTTTAAGGCGATTTCCATGTTATCCTTGCGCGAGTGTCATTTCTAGGTCATACACATTGAATTTGTGAAAGTAACGCAAACGCATCCAGATTGAAAAATTTTAGTGTCTTTATTCTTCATTCTTGTTTTCCAGACTTCCGGAATGATTTATGCTACAAATTGCTTTGCGAATCTCATGCTAAGGATCATATTATGGTGTTTCTTTTCCAGTGAACTAATTGTTGCAGTCTTGACACCATAAAGACTTGACTGAAGTGAAGTGTTAACTTAACCATTCCCTTTCCGGTTTGAGACACTGATATTTTTTACGCAGTCGTCGCATAAATGAGAACACATGGTGTCTCGGCCGACCGTACAACAGATAATAACTTAATATAACTGCCATCTTTAGGCAGAGGAAGGTAAACCATTCGCAAATAGTCCAACAAAATTTATGAGGTTACATCAAGTATAGAACAAAATGTCTTTCCAGCAAGTGTGCTCCAAGTGCTATCTTTTTTCAGCTTTATACAAAAAATATCATTTGTCATCATCATGAACGGTAACTCCCCCTTGAACAGAGTTGTTTTTCATTGAGTGCAATTCGCCATGCCTTTGTGCATTTATTTGCATCATTAAGAGCCTTTTCTAGTCTAAATGTTCTTTCTTCGATCGTTTAACCTATTTCCAGCATAGCAGTGTCATCAGCAAGCCTAGCTGGTCCCCTTTTCTTGCGGAATATTATAGGTATACAGTAGATAAAGAAGCGGACCGAAAACACTTCCTTGCGCCATTCCATTTAAAATTTCTTTGGATTACGAAAATTAGTTTTCGTGTCTGATACGCTCCACACACATATTCTCGAAATATGTTGTTATTATATTGAATAGGCTTAAAGGCAAGAACTTTTGTAATTTCAGCGTTCATTCCACAAACTTTCAAAGGCTTGCGAGACCAAGAAATTACTTGAAAAAATAGTCCTAAATAGCTAGCTTTCTCGATTACGTCGGTTTTTCAATGCGCAAAATCAGTAGTTACTGTTTGTTTGCTTCTGAACTCACACGCTCAAGTAGTCTTCTTCTTTTTCTTTCAACAGTTCAAATATGTAACGGGTATAATTACATCTAATGTAATATATTTCTCCCACGTATATGCATTGCTACTGCGCCGACTTCGGGGTTGGGTAAGTTTGGTGATTTTAGAACCATTCCACAGGCCACTCTATTTTAAGTCCCTCGTTAACGAGGCCTTTTGCTCATTTTTTCGCGTTTGAATGATCCAATTATTCGATATGCAGATTCTTTAAAGCTTCAAGATCTTTCTCCATTAATATTATTATTTTTAGCTTTGAATCGTCTCATATGCCTCAAAATGAAATTAATGACCTAAAAAGCTAGATAGCTGCAATGGGATACTGACTTCGATTTCATTATTACAAATTCTTTCCGAGAAGCTGATACTGCGAGTATTACATATTAACTTCACCACAAGTTTGCTATTTTTATGAAATTGCGAAAAGATCTCTAAAAAAATGCTAAGAAGTCCAGCTCATTTTGAAGATTTACGAGTGACTTTTTGTCAACCCATCTGGTAATAAAGTCAATATTGATTAAATGATATTAACGGAAATCAAACATAAGAAATTTAAGGTGGGCACATTGTCATCCTTTTTTCCCTTGAAATCTTCTTCTTCCCAACCAAAACCCAGTCAACGTGTGTCCTTTAATCTCTCACCCGACACTTGTTCTTTTCAAACTCAAGCAAACCATCCTTGTCCCATAGTTCGAATAAATGAAAATGTTCGTCAACCATATATCTTACGTACCTACAAAATAAGCCCGATTCAATCTGCATCGACAGTAGGGTCTTCCCATTAACACCAGTGATCTAAAAAAATGTTCATCTGCCTTCATAAGAACTTTCAAGCGACGCGAACCCGACACGAACGTCCCATGTTAGTTCCAAGCGCCTTTAGCAACTACCAAATGAATATGACTTATTTTAGGAACTTTGTTACTACTGTCCTTTACTTTACTTTACCAAGCAAATAATTCTCTGCAAACTCGCTACAATCTCCATAAGTCTCTTTTCAAACCTTTTTTCGTTTACTATCAAAACTTCAAAACTTATGACGTTTTCGCTCTAACAGAGACCAACCAATTGGCTGACATTCAAAAAAGAGAATTGTTTACTCAAGATTTTGATCTTCACCGTTGGCAAATTTAGGCTTAATATGGACTGTTACGAAGCGATCGTTAACATGTGAGAAACTCAAAATTTCTTGCCTAATTCTAACAACGAATCCGCATTCAAATAGGTGTTGCAATACCGTCATTTCTTGGATGGCGTTATCATCGGACTTACAGCAGTCCAGGGCCTCCGCAGATTATTCAGCTGCATGTGTCCTATTAAGGGACTAAACAAACCACGAAGTTCGCAGTCCTTGCTTCGTTTGCAGTACTATATTGCAGTTATCCCGACGACACAACGCCTAACCTGGAGAGACGGTTCCATTTTAGATACCCCTAGGACAAAGCGTCATTTGACTAAGGCTAGTAGCCCGTTCGAGGATGTGAGAGCTGTTGCCAAGTCCTTGGCTTATTCTCGGAAATCCTTACTGGCCTGAGCTCGAAATTTTCCGAAGTATTATAGTCCGGACAATATCTTATTTGCTTTATACCAGAATTTTACTTCACCTTTGATTCTAACCCGTTTATAGTGCTGCTACTTTTCTGAAAGTAGTTCTGAAATTAGTTTTACAAAATTATAAATCCGCCCTTAATTACCGATCATTTCTCAGGAAATGGCAGAGCAGTTCATCATTCGCCTTAAGTTGGATGTCGGGTCCTGGGAATTGTAGGGGCAACGAACTCGCCACAATTAGAATGACTCTACTATCCTACCTGAAAAACGTATAATCGGTAAAGCAATCGCTACATGCAAAAGAAGCAGAAAACTTAGGTGGCGACCACACAAATCTGCCCAAATATGGATTTGAATCCCTTATAGGAAATATCAAAATAAAAATTTTCTCAGCACTATAATAGTTGTCTTTACAGGATAATGTCTTATAAGCAAGCATGCAAGAAGTCTTGGCGTCTTTACAAATGACTTCTGTAGAACTTGCATTTACAAGGATAAGGAAGAGACAATCCTCCACCTACTATGTAAGTTCCCAGTTCTCTCCTGAAGGAAGAAACTTCACTAAGAAACTTTCTTCGACTTAATATAGGTTTAAGAGGGTTAGTTTTTCCAACAGCCACTCTTGTCTAACCAACCTTATCGGTAAGATTGATATTACCAAGTATATCTGGTTACCTTATGATAAGGATTCCCTAAGCAATCTGACTTACTATAATCATATAAAGAAATAAAAAAAGGCCTTTCTAATTGATTATTACAAAAATGAAAAACTTATTATGAATCCATTTTCAGTAGCATAAGTAAAGCTCCGAATGCAACTACTGCATTAATAACTAGCTACCACTAACACAAGCATTTTCCCTCAACTCGGAATAACATCCGAAATCAAGTATGGTATTGCATTTGTTCTTGTTGAATTTCGTACCGATGATGTTTAATTAAAATTCACGCTCCATTGCACGGGATAGTCATTTCAAAGGTAGGTACACATCACCGTTTGTTTGTTTGCTATACAAACGACATAAAAACCCCCTCTGTGGATTAATAACATTCATTGCACCCATTTATAGAAAATTGACTGCAAGTTCGACTCCCTTGATTTTGCAAATAACAACTCATACCCATGAAATACTCCCAATCCTTTTAGCTTTTGGCATTGGATCCAGTTCAGGTTCAATCCCAAGTTCCCGTTTAACACAAACAAAAGAATCAATTTTAAATCAAATACACTCAGGCAGACATAGTGATATTACGTACGAGAAAATACATACATATGTACAGGGGGCATGCGACATACACCTTTTGGCAATGCGCGTCATTCATGAATCTATCAATTATTTTATATGCTTCATTGTATCCTTCAGATGCACGATATTCTATTGTTTGATGTTATACCATACTCGTATATCGTACGTACATATGTATGTATGAAAATGTGTTGTATGGGTGCAGTTCATCGTACAGCATAATAGTTTGTTTGACGGCAGCCTTTTGTTTCTTGAAAACCAATTTTTATTACTGCCATGATTCCATACAATGCAGGATAATGGTCATTGGTTATTCGATACTTCCACCATTCAGTTTTGAATGGCATTTTATTATATACAATATTTTTCAAATATTTTCTCTCATCAATACATGTTTACCAAAAAGTGTAAATTCATCTGTGAACACTAAACATTATGGTCCATTGCGTTTACGGGAAATCAGCTATTTCGATGGTAGAGTGGCAACAATTTAGTAGGAAGCGTTAAATGTGATACAACTTTTATCGCTGAATCTTCAACAACGAATGAAACTATGTACGAGTATGTATGTTATATTTTTTCGAAAACATTTTCGAGTTTCACTCACTCGTTTCTACCTTTACGTATGCACATATGGACGGGTATATGTGTATGTAGAAATATGTTTGTATTTTTATATTTTTATTTTCAATATATTTTTTTTATTTGAACCCCGACTGCGGTGGGCATTCGATCTTAACGATCTATTGGGCCAAAAAGTCTGTTTAAGACGCCAAATGAGCCTCTTAATAAACCTGATGCTCTGTATATGGTACTTTGCAATTCAGTATGTGTTCTACGGTTTCGTATAACATGTAAAGACGGTACTCGGCCAACTCGTCTTCTGATACCAACTCTTTTGAGGTTAAGAGGTAATTTGGATTTGTTTTGGGGTCAGATCTTGACATTGTTTTCGAAGAGTATCGAAGCAGTGTAGCGCCGATTTAGAGTCAAACAGGTTTGAGTTAAAAGCTTATAATGCTTCTTGACTGTCCGTGAGTATACAGATGGTAGGACTTTCCTTCGTGTTTTAAGAATGGTACTGGGAGATTGTTGGATGACATTCACCTCAGCTTAAAAAACTTTTGTACTTTTTCTCTTGCACCTTACATGATTCGTTTACGAGTAGGTATAATCAATTTTGAATCCATTCTTATACCACTTATTACCTTTAAAGCTTTATATTGTGTATTGAAAGTCCACGCTTGTAGATTTAGGATCACTATGCTGACCACACATTGAACTTCCTGTCGAGGCACACAGTTTTTGTATGCGGTCATTCATCGCACAGATCGGTCGAGTTCAGCTTGTGATTCTGATATACGAGTACGATTTTATAATTAATTGTGATGGATACTATAATCAGAATGAACATTTGGTGTACCAGGTGTGCCGGTATGAGCGTTTTTTTGTTTGTGAAAATAAAACACTAATTTTCAATGTTAACGTAAAAAAAAAAAGATTTTATTCAAAGTATTGGCCATTGCTAGGTACACATTTTTCCCATCTTTCAGGCAATTTATGGATTCCACAACAAAAAAAGTCACCCAATTTTCGACTTCCTCGTAGGATTAGAAGTGGCGCTCAACTGATGCGTGTCCCATCGATGAAAACAAATGGTAGTCGGAAGGAGCCAAGTCTGGTGAATACGGCGGGTTAAGCGGCGTTTGGGGTAGCAGCTCCCAGTCAAGTGCTTTGCTTGTATAATAAACCAGTTTTGCTTTATGTGCAGGTGCATTGCCATGAAGCAAAACTACCTTGCCGTGTCTTCTTTCCCATTCTGGTCGTTTTCGATTAATGCGTGGTTCAAATTGATAATTTGTTGTCGGTAGCGATCTGTATTAACGTTTTCACCAGGTTTTAGAAGCTCGTGGTACACCACACCTTTCTGGTCCCACCAGACAAACAGCATTGTCTTCTTGCCGAATCGATCTGGTTTTGTAGTCGAAGTTGACAATTGGCCCGAATCAACCCGAAAATTCGATTCAAAACTGATTTTTTATCGTGTATTTGAAGTTACATTTCACAAGTGGTTTTTCAGTTTTCCATCTGTCTTTCATTCAATTCATGTGGCACCCATTTTCCAGACTTTTGGATCTTTCCCATAGCTTTTAAACGGTCAGAAATTGTTTATTGTGTAACATTTAACATTTCTGCCATTTGTCTCTGACTCAAAGTGTCATATTTATCCAATATTGTTTGCAATTAGGCCTCTTCAAACTTCTTGGTGGTCTTCCAAGTTCTTCATTTCTCACAGCAAATTCGTTATCTCTGATCTGTTAAAACCATCTTTTGCATGCCGCTTCTAATAGAGCATGATCACCATATGCCTCGACAAGCATTCGATGCGACTCTGCAGCAAATTAATGCTTTCGGCAAGTTATCATTTTCTGGTACAAAATTCGATATTTTTAACACGTTGAAAAAATATGATGTTGTTTGGTCAATGGCTTGATGTATACTAAATATAGAGTTTTCCAATAAGGACTTGACAACTTTCACTAATCATCAAACTGTCACTGTCAATTTCTTCAGTAAACTAAACATTTTTATCATGGTAAAGTACACTAACGAGTAACGTCTGCAAATTATTAAAATTTTCTACAGATATTCGGAGTCGCAAAGTCATCTTCAGTGACGAAGCTCATTTTTGGCTCAATGGGTTCGTCAATAAGTAAAATATGCGCTATTGGTCGGGTGAAAACCCACATGTGCTTCATGAATCACCACTCCATACATGTGGTTTCAACAGGATGGTGCCACAAGCCACACAGCACACGCTACAATCGATTTATTGAAGAGTAAGTATGGTGACCGTGTTATCTCAAGACATGGGCCAGTCGCCTCGTTAGTGCGATTTAACGCCGCTTGACTCTTTTTTGTGGGGCTACGTTAAGTCATTGGTTTATGCCAACTCGCCGACGACGTTGGAAGAGCTCAGAGGCAACTTTGAATGCGAAATAGCGGCCGAAATGTGTGGCCGAGTCGTTGAAAATCGAATCCAACGAATCGACCGCTGCAAACGTGCCCGCGGTGGCCATATGAACGAAGTCGAGTTCCATTCCTAAATGTTTTGATTCTTCACGTCAAGCCAATAATAAAGTTTTTGAAATATCTCAAATGGTTTGCTTTTATTTAAAAAAACAAAGTTTTCAAGTCGTTATTAGAAAACCCTATTTGTTTGACAGGTGTCATAGCAATAAAAAAAAAAAACAAAAAACAATAAAGCCCGTTCACAATAAATGTTCTCCATCGAGACATTTGTATCTTGACGCTCATACCGGTACACCTGGTATGGTGATTAAGAGTCGAGTCTAGATAATGCTTCCCAAGAAGCTGGCTTCATAAGGTTTCTTCTCGACTAGATCTGATCTAATTTAAATAAAACACCCCTGCTGTCTGATGGGTCTTTATAGAAATTTTTGTAGACGTGCGATTGCCAGAAGTTCAATTAGTCTCTCGTTATTCTTTATCCAGGGTTTTCTATTTGATTTTCTCAAATCTGTGTTGAACTTGGTTCACATGAACCGATGCGCTTTGCTAGTCTTGCTTGACTGAAAAATGTCCTCACCCTTCTGAGTTGTTGTTCCAGTTGCTTATCCCAACTTAAACTTTGCAAATATTTCCGAAGGATGATGTGATAGGCTCACTGAACTGAAAAAATTTCTCTTCTATGTCCCTGTGGAGGTACGGATGAAAAGAGATCTTCAGGACTGATCGAAAGGATTTCCCTAAATGTATTCCAATTTCTTGATTTTTTTATTAGGTCTATAACTTCGTGCGGTTTGCTAAGAGATGGCGTAACTTGTATTATTCCATTGTTATTATTCCATTGGAACATGCGTTGGATAGCTACTGTCATTGTACATCATTTCGGTATATGTCATTTATTTGAAGCGTAAACAACAATAATTTTTTTTTTCACTCAAATATGTCGAACTTTGTGCCTGAAAAATTGTTTTTGCGGGAAGTTCTTCTTCACGAAGAAAACTGCTGCCGAAAGTCGTCGTATTTTGGTAGAAGTTTATGGTGAACATACTCTAGATGAGCAAGCGTGCTAAAAGTGGTTTGCACGATTTAAAAGTGGTGATTTTGGCTTGGAAGACGATGAACGTCCTGGGCAGCCAAAAAAGTTTGAAGATGAAGAATTGGAAGCATTACTCTATGAAGATTGTTGCTAAACAAAAGAAGAGCTCGCAGAATCTTTGGGTGTCACTCAAGCAGCCATTTCAAAACGTTTAAGAGCAGCTGGATATATTCAAAAGCAAGGAAATTGGGTTCCATATGAACTCAAGCCGAGAGACGTCGAAAGGCGGTTTTTCATGTTCGAAATGCTGCTGGAACGCCACGAAAGGAAGTCATTGTTACTGGTGATGAAAAATGGATCCATTACGACAACCCCAAGCGCAAAAAAATCATATGTGAAACCCGGCTAACCAGCCAGATGATATGAAAAAGTCATAGCTTCAGATGGGCAATACTATGAATAATACTATTGTACATGTTTTTCTTAAATAAACGTTCAAATTTTGAAGAAAAAAAAAACCGCACGAATTAAATTCCATACCAATATGTAGTCTGACTCTAACTCGTATTGTATCTTTTGTTGAACCTTGTCTGCATATAGTTATATCCTTATTGAATAAAACACCTTATTATTATTATATTATTTTATAGGTTCTTTATTTTATTTACAACCGTTTATATCCAACCAACAACGAAAAAGAAAAGGCGAACTAACTCGACCGATTGTCTCCCCATCCAAATCTTCTAATCGATTAGGTTGGAGAAAGCGAGCGGTCATTTTAATGTACGTGTTACGCTCGCTGTTTTCTTAAATAAACTCCGAGTGTCACTCATACAAAAGTATTAGGTAATTTTATTTATGTAGGTAGGCTTTAAGTTTACCTTTAGTAGGACTTTCAGGTAGCACATTAGTCCAGATGTATAACTTAACACTTATTGGTCTACAAAAATTCAGAATATGATCGGCGGTAAAAAATTGGTTAATTCTTAAACTAAATTTTACAACCAATACAACAACATTAGTATAACATAATTCTTAATTTTTTTTTTTGTTTGTTTATTGTTTTTTTAGAAATGTATACTTTTCGTTCTCTACTTTTTCTTATTAATTTATTTACAATATTTTACAAGTACAAGTACAAGTACAAGTACAAGTGGGGATGAGACTGGGGAGTAAAGTAGATTAGGAAAATTTTTATATCCCTACTAGTTTCGGGGGTGTCAGGTGCGCTTGCAAATGTCATGATTGAGGTCTTGCATTATCATTTAGCAAAATAGGAACATGCCTATTTACTAGTGCATTGCTCCTATATTGGATCCCGGCTTTACTTAAGTTTGTTTATTCTATTTATTCTTTTTTGTTTTTCTAACTAAATTTCTGTGCCATAATGTGACTTTCGCTTTTTCTAAGGGTTTTGCAAATAAAATCGGCTAGTCTTAACTTTATAGTTGAGTGTACTGTATTGTTGCAAGAATTGACATTGTAAAAAACCTTATTTTCTAATTCTGATTTGTCTTTCGCCGCGTTTCTAATTCTAAGGTGTTCATTAAAGGTTCCATGTATCCGCTCGATGTGTGCGTTGCCAGTCCTATAAAACTCTATATTATTTTCTTTGAAAAATTGTTCAACAGCTGAGAGACGAATGCAAGTTTCATTGTCGGAAATAATTTATCGGGCTTTTTCACAATTTAAATTCTTTCCTTTGTCGCTTCTGTCCAATTCCTCTCCTCCAACCTATAAATCGTAGCATATTTAGAAAATTTGTCAGATACATTTTGTTGCGTAAGGGGAACCAAAAATCTATGTGGACAATATCATTAAAATGTTGTGGATATTGTATTACTTGTATTCTAATTGTTAAGGGGTGGGGATCATGTTTTGAATATTGCAAGTATTGCAGTTGTTTAAAAAAATTTGTATTTCCACTTTTAAATTAGGATAGAAATACACATTTTTCAATTTAAATTTACTTCAATTCAATTCACTTATTTCATGATGATTTTTGCTTAAGTGTTCGTTTTTAATTAAGCCACTAAGCTCGTTTCTGTCGGTTATGTGTAGATTTGAAAATTTTTTTGTTTCTACTCATTGAAAAATATTAAACGTATAAGTTTTGGAATTGTAGAAACAATTTTTTCACAATAAACGCACATAATTGACCTTAGGCAAAAGCAGATTTTGCTCGATACTAAGTAAATTATTCTTATTTATTCTTTGCTATTTGGAATAAATTTTGAATTTTTTTTCTGTGACGATCTTCATAAAAAGTTTTTCTTCGGTCCGATAATTCAAAAATATTTGATTTTTATACAGATTTATTGCTCTTGCGGTAATGAATATACTATATGACTTGTGCTGTCTTCCAAGGCGCTATGTACTTTACCACCCGTTGATATGACGTCATCACTATTTGTCCTCTGGTTTAAATCATCACTAGTAACTTTTTCTTTATCGTTGCGATTGTAAGATGGGACGATCGCGTTATTAAAAATTTCACCTGAACCGCTGATTTCAGTGTTACTTACAGTATCGCTACCTCTGTAATTTTTTACGAAATATCTGCTCAACCCATCTGCTACCAAGTTTTTCTTGCCTTTAAGGTGTTCAACATAGAAATTATATTCATTAAGAGCAATCTTCCACCGCTGGAACTTCATATTTGGCTCTTTAATGCCATTCAGCCAAACAAGAGGCTTGTGATCTGTTCGGACTACGAATTTTCTACCATATAGGTAATATGTGTCTTAATAATAATAAAGCTAAGTCACCTGAGAAACTTCAATCTAATACAGGGAGTCGAGGATATGTGCATATGCTTAGAGTATTTTAGATAGTTATACTATAAAGTATATTATTATAACTGGTATGTACATATCTTGAAGTATTTTATAGATGGAAACACGGCTAAGAGATCTTTTTCAATAGTCGCACAATTGTGTTCAAGATTGTTGAGCGTCCGAGAAGCACAGCAGATCGGATGATTATTTTGACTTAGCACCGTTCCTAATCAAAGCTCGATGCATCGGTGGTAAGAACAAAGGGTTTCTTGAAATCAGGGCCTTTGAGCTTGTTAAATGCTTTGATATATTAAGGTTCGTTTAAATTAATCCGTTGTGACTTTTTTAAACATTCAATGATCAGTGTGCAGTGTGCCCCAAAAACCATACAGTCCATCGTTGGCATTCTATGCCACTAAGATGGACGAAAAAGAAAATATTCAACGTTGACCCCTTGCATAAGGACCCAGCCAGGCGCAGTTTCGTCGTTGTTGTTACGTGGTATTGATGTCGACAACTTGCTTGCCACTATTAATATTTAAGTTATCTGTGACCAGGTTGTGCCCAGGTCGTTTTGATTTTTCAGGTAATAGAGCTATGCATCAAGGTGGGATATATCAGATTTTAAGTTGGAAGAAAATTAAGGTTTTTATTGACGTGAATTCGAACTAATAAGAAACAATATTAAAACTAGTATATTCAAATGGAGTACAAATATCAAATGGCAGGACACAGCGGCCCTGATGGTAATCAAATAGCAGATGAATTAACCATAATCATGGATGACGGAATCATGATGATTAACCATTATTCACCATTACTGTAAAAGACAGTTTAAAAGAGAAAGAAAGAAAGATAACAGTCCTGGTCCTGATAGGGAAGTAAGATGAAAGGGTTGTTTTCACGAATCGACGTTACTGGTTATATACGGGTTAGATAATTCTTTGAACCATCGTTCAATATATTCAAATGATGGATTAGCTTTAAGGATCATCTTAACTATATACGAACGGAAACTAAGCTCACAGCCGAATATATTATTCTTGAAAAGACTGAGCCAGGGGAATTGGAAGATTTTTTGAAGAATGTTGTGGTCATGGGGAGACGAAATAGTTTTAAAAAATGTTGTGCTTCAGCCGGAGGAGTGTTTAATAATCCTATTAGGATATTATTAACGATCCTAATAGGATTATTATAAAGAGAAGAGGACCAAGACGGCTGCCTTATGGAACTCCAGATGAGGCGGTTTACCAGTAAGAAGAAATCCATTTTAATAGAAGAAATTCAAACTCAGCTTTGGCAGACAATTTTAAGAGGAACAAGTGATAAAATATCTTATCAAACGCTTTAGTGAAATCCGTTGCGATAACATTGATTTATTTGCTATTTTCTAAGACTGCGAGAGCGAAAGACACGAATTCAACTAGGTTTGTGGTAGTTGATCTGCCTTTTAGAAAACCGCATTGTTTGGGCTAAATAAAAGACCTGCCTTTGAAGCTTAAACGTTTTAGTATATGAGAAAGATTAGTAAGACGACGAAAATTGGTAACTTCATTGTTAGATCTCTTTTTGTATATCGGGATTAAAAAAGAGGTTTTTCAAATCTGGGGGAATACTGTAAGGGATAGACGAAATAGGTAGGAATGCGGGATGAACAGTTTGGAATATCATTTTTAAGAAAAACGGCGAGATAGAAATTCATCTTTAAGTTTAAGTAACATTTTTCTTCGAAATTTTGAGTGAGAAAGGAATTAACGGTAGATCATTGAAATTAGAATAATCTGGTACGAAAGAGTTGTTGGCGAATGATTGTTTGAAAAATGTAGCAAAAAAGTTGGCGATGGTAGGAGGAGCACTTGAAGATTTGGCTTCGGAAGCAAGGGAGGAAGGATAACCGTTGGTCTTATTTTCGCAATTGACAAATCGAAAAAAGGACTTGGAGTCATTTATAAGTTTGGTTTGCACGTGTCGTCGAGTTCAACAAAATTAAGGTATATACCATAACTTGTATCTTTTTGTTTCGTAGAGAGCGTAGTTCTAAGATTATACCTAGGTCGGGATGTAGACGACGTGTTATGGCGGATATGTGGCACATAAAGGGAGATGGATTTGAGTACTTTTCTGTAAAAAATGCAGAGGACAGTGACCAGAGACAGATTGGTAAACTCGAAAAAAGGCCTGCTTAGATAGGTATTGATTTTACCGAAATTAGCTTTGTGAAAATTGTAAGAAGGGAAAATTGCTACGGGAGGCGATTGTAGGGGTAGAGTTATGGAAAAATTAAAGAAGAAGAGGAGGGTGAACGTCATTAATAGTTAAAAGAGATGGGAGACAACACGATACTGAGGAGTTATGTCATCAACTCCTTCCACAGTTGTGAAGATAAGGTAAATCTCTTTGTTTAGAAATGAAATTATGTATTGATATTAAATTGAATTAAATCTTCACCTTTTCTCATAACTCATTAATATTGTAATCAACTTAAAGAATATAATGATTCATTTTCAATTAAACTAAAATAGTTGCTGACCACCATAAGATATGTGTTAGAGGGAAAATAATAGTTTTGTGTTGATTGTTCTCAGCCCTTTTCTGCTAACAACCATCATCGGAGTTACATGTACGAGTAGTATTGTACTCGTACATTAGAATTGAAGCATTGTAACTTGTCTTGATCAAGAGAAATAAAGAATTTATAACGTTGTTGAATTGAATTGTTTTATTGGTTTTGAAGTTTAATTCTTTTTTTTTTTGTGATCACAGTTGGTCCTGTCAAGCAGGACTTAAATCTTTTCTTTTTTGCCTTTCTTTTCATATAAACGTTCAGTTTGTTAAACTTGGTTGGTTGCTAATAAACACTTTTCCATATTTGCTGAAGAAGGTAACCAGGTAATAAAGGTATTATTTATTGTCTGATCGAATAATTTAGATTGCTGTGGTGCTTCTTCGGCCTAATAGTATAATAGAATTGTTGATAGGAGCCGTTTCTTGAATTCTCTTTGAGACGTGATTAGTGAATTGAATTTATATTCAAGATGGAGGTACTTAAAAAAGCACGCGGTCATATTAAAGGTGCTATAACAAGGCTGCATTATTTTGCGCAGAACATTAGCAAAGACGAAGATTTGGAAGACTTCGAAATTCGTTTTGAACATTTAAGTGATGCGTGGAAAGACTTTTCGAAAAATCAAAATTAACTTTTGAAATATTGCGCAGAAGAAGGGTACGCTTTTCCTGAAGTTGATTTCGAGGCGGTAGAATTAATGTATATTTCAGCGAAAAGTGCTCTTCTTAAGACTCTTCGCCAAAAGTTACCTAAGCAAAATTCTATTAAAAAGCAATTTGTATTGCTCAATACCATGCAGGCGATCCCAAGTCGAAAATCATTTTCTGACTTGGAACTATTCCCAATCAATTTGCCGTCTTTTTTCGGGCTATTATCGTGATTGTTCGGGTTTTCGTGACATGATCCTAGGCTGTATCGACTGCAAGAGCAATCTATTCAGGGCTCAGAAACTGCGTTATTTGGAGTCGTTTCTTCTTGATAGTGCATTTAAGCTACTGAATCATACGGACATTTCTGATTCTAACTATGAACAGGCTTGGGAGAAACCAGAACGCGTATATAGAAAATTTTCTTAAATTTCCTTCGGTGGCAGCTATTGATGGTACTCATTTACGCAAGCTTATAGATAATACGCGGGTTAAAAGCTATGAAGTCCAAAGGACGAGACGTGGCTATTCTACCTATTACTTAACAAAACATACATTGAAACACGTAAGGCTAGGGCTTTGACTAATAAACAATCCGAAGAGTCCACGATAATTGATTTAATTTCATTCTTAGAAGATCGGTGCTGTGCTCTCGAAGAAAGTGAGCCAACAAATCGAGTAAATACGAGTAGTAGTGCAACGCGTTCTCGAATTAGCATCCAAAGTTTAACGGTTTCAAAATCATCGTGTCCCAAATAAGAGGAAAATCACCATCTTCCACTGTGTTCGCAATTCTTATCTTTGAGTATACATTCTCGTCGTATTTTTTTTAGGGATCAGAAGTTGTACTACAACTGCCTAGGCTCTAATCACCGATTATAGCGATGCCGGACAAGATCTCATTGTTCCCACTGTTGTGCCATCACATGCTTGTGCATCGTGACAATCCTGATCATGGGAATCGCATAGGCCACGCGAAATACTAAAAATTCATCATCGTCCATGGACCATTGTTCACCCATTGTTGGTAATCATACTAAAAATGAGTTTCGTCCTTCGGGTATATTACATACCATCGTGGTGAAAGTGATTGACATAATGGGAAACTTTCACCTATGACGTGTTCTTTTCGACACTAGTTCTCAGGTTGCGTTCGTGACTGATAATGTTGTTAAAAGATTGGGCCTCAGTCGCCGTCATGCTCGCATACCGATCTCAGGAATTTATTCACTCTCGGCGGGTGTTACTCATGGGGCAGTGACACTCTTGTTGGTTTCACGGTTTTCATCATAGAAAATGGAAGTGGATACCTATATCCTAAATGAAATTACTTTCCACATTTCTCGTTTTTTGTTTGAATATGGTAGTTTTCTGCTGTTATATGATCTTCAGTTGGCTGACCCTGGATTCAGTACCCCAGGCCCAATCGATATTTTACTTGGATCGGACGCATCTTGGAGCATTCTACGAGAGGTACATCAAACAGATATAAATGGAAAAAAATATCTCACAATAGTGCAGATGGGTGTTTAGTTAGATGGGTTATTACAGGATAAATAACTCCGTTGTTTCTTTGCACGCCGGTATGGATGTGCTTCTTTAATCATTTTGGGAAATTGAATAAATTTCTTTTGCTTCATCTTTGGCATTGAATCAAGATGCGGTGGATATTCTTTTCTCTAAAACGTTCTCCTGAGTACCCGACAACAGATACATAGTTTGAATACCGTTTCGAGAAGCCGGAAACACTCTTTCAGGGGCGTTGTCTCCCCTATCGGCGAAGTCATGCCATTTTTCTCTAAATGAAAATCTTCATTCAAAATAATGTGCCTTTATGCAAGTACATACCATATATCACCAGTTAGGTCATATATAATTTCAATTTTCGGGAAAGGTTTTCTATTTGCCGCATCATGCTATCATAACTAATAACTTGCGGGTCGTTTTTGACGGGTCGCATAAAGATACTTATGGCCGTAGTTTGAATGTGGGGATCTGCAGCGCAATTTGATAAATTTTATTATACGTTCTCGGTTACATAAATATGTATATTGCATCGATATAATAAAAATGTTTAGGTAAATTTGGGTCAATACTCTTCATCGCGACTTTCAACGGATAGTTTGGAGGGATACTCACGATGTACCAATTGCCCATTATCGCTTGCGCACCGTCACTTATGGCACGTACTCCACCCCTTTTTTATCGATAAGAGCCTTGAAGTAATTGACTCTAGATTATTGCTTTCAGTTTCCGATTGCATCACCTTGATGGGATCTAATTCATTGTCAGAAATTTTAAAACTCAAAGAGCAATTAATTGTTCTACTAGCATGCGGAGGCATAGTTTGAAAAACTTGGGGAAGGATGCAACGGTTTCACTCGATCTGGACAGGGACAATCAGTGGAAAAGGTACTTGGTTTGTTTGGAGTCCATATCGTGACATATTTACTTATAAAATATCATTCCTTCATAACTGCATCAAATGCTTTCGATTGTGCCAGATTACATCTCAGTAGCTTATGGGCGACTTTTCTAGCTGCCTTGCGAAGGTTCGTAGTCAGACCAGGAAAACACAGCGTAATTTACTCGGATAATTGGACAAGCTTTCGAGGAGCCGCGCGTTCGCTTTCAGATATTTATAAATCAATAAGATCTAGAGAATACAATCAGGATGTGTCATCTACATTGTCAGCCGACAACATGAAATTGGAGTTTATTCCACCGCATAACCCCCGTTTTGGTGGTCTTTGGGAGTCTGGCGTTAAAAGCGTTAAGCTGCGTCTAAGATGCGTCGTTGGCAATGACATCCTTACTTTCGAAGAGTTGTCTACACTGCTTGCCTAAATTGAAGCCCTATTGAACTTTAGGTTCCTTGTGCAATTCCCGATCATGATCTAAATCCATTAACCCTCTCTCATTGCCTCATTGGTAGACCATATACGGCAATACCAGAGCCGAGTTATTTGGCGACTTCAGCAAACCGATTAAGACGTTGGGAACTAATACACAATATGACCCAGGGGTTCTGGCAACGATGGCAATGATAGTCAAAGAATCGGTTCGCCTCCATCCAAGTAGTCGTTAGCTCGAGTAGAGGCTATTGACCCTGGACAAGATGGTCACATACGTGTGGTATCAGTACGCGGCAGTGGTGGTATATTCAAGCGGCCAATAACCAGGCTGGCTATATTATCGTCTTCCTGAAATCCTTTCAGGGGTGGAGGCGTGAAGTCCACTTAAATCTTCATGTTTTTTCATAACTCATTAATGTGGTAATCAATGTTATTTGTAAATAAATATTTGTTATTTACTCTATGATTAGTTTGAGGAACTATGCAGTTAGTTTTTGTCAATTAAGTTATTATGACCAGAAGAATGTAGTAAAAGCATCTGCGAGTGAGTGTTATTAGTGAGTTTTTCCCGATCCTTTCTTTTTCTATTTTCTACTACAAGTTCAGGGTGGGACCTGGGTCCCGGGACCCAGAAAATGGTGCGTGTTAATTTGGGTTCTCTGAAAACCTCGAAAGTCTTGGTTCAAGGGGTGGGATTTTCGGCACAGATTAGCTCATTCATTCAAGAGTTTGCTGCGTGGAGTACTTCACTTTAAGAGTTGCATTCTCCATACCGTATAGTAGCCCTATGCTTGAATGTAAACATTCTCTGCTTTGTCTAGCTCCCACAGTTGATCGACACAATATTTGCACTCAGCATCGTGAAGGGATTTCACCTCTTCGGCTGACTTCCGTCGATCAGAACTAAGCCTTTGCTGGTTGTAGCACTGACCTCGTCCGGGCATCGCGTGCGTGTAAAACCGGCGCTGGTTTTGGTGCTGTCAATGGGTTTGACCGCTTTAAGCGATTTTCGTCCACCAGAGATGTAGCCTTTGCTGGTTGTTGGACCAATTTCATCCTGGCAACATGCGCGGAGAGACCCATCGAGAGGAATGTTGGAAACTTTTTTCCTCTTGGCCCTGTTCGGGAAAGAAGAAGACGGCACAGCTTCAGATCTGAGAAGTTGATCGGTTTCAGTGGGTGTCACTTCCACCGAATCGTTTCTCTTCTCTGTCGTAGCTGGAAGAGTGTGACTTTTGGCACTCGCGTTTTTGACGGAACTTGACATCTCTTTGCGCTGTGCTTTTGCCCTGAGTCTATGTCGCCTCTTCAGCTGCCCCTTAGACGGTAATCCTTCTAATTTTGTCTAAAACCTTTTCGGTTTTCCGAGACAATCTGTCAGAAACAGTACCCTGACCAACCACTGGTCTATTTTGATGGAGTTTAACCGTAACAGGCAAGGCCTCTCCGGTACTCTCTCCATCGTTCCAGCTCTATCTACCTAACGTGTCGTAGAAAGAGCAACAGGAGTCATCAGAATCAAATGATCCAGCAGATGATCCAGGGTTGTGAATTATTTATATTATTTGTATGTTATTTATTTTTCTTAATTACATGTTACTTAAATATAATATAAAATTCAATATCTTTATAAGAAGTTTATAATAAAGAAAAAAATTGGTGGCATTCGATATTCTTTAGAAACGTAGTTACATAAAGTTGAAAGTCACTTCATTGGATCAATACAAAAAAAGGTGTGGCGGCGTAATAAACAAAAAAGGACAGCTATTTTTAGCAAATTATATATCATTTAAATTAATTTTAATTTGTTGGAACTTCTTTAGTTACAGATGCAGAACCTATTCAATCAAAATTATAAATCTAAATAGTAAATCACAATATTAAATCAAAATATTAGAAGTGAGAGAGTCTAGTCTATTATATTCATAGAGAAACAACCAATTTCTTAAGTGCTTTCGAAATGTTTTGGACGTGTAAACTTTTCTGATTTCTTCTGGAGTAATTAAAATAAACGATTACATATAGTGGAATAAAAATTACTATAAACAGTGGTACGAAAACTAGGTATATGTAACATATTTAGGGAGTTTTTACGCTGGTTATAGTTTGAAATGATTCGAAAATTTCGGTTACCGGACTTCATTAAGAATGCTAAAATCACAAAACAAATGATATTTAGAATGTCTACCAGGCTTACAAAAAAATTTCCGGACAATATTCTTTTGCAAGACTAACAATATTTGAACTTTATTCTGATAGCCACCTCCCCAGCAGTTTATACCTTATTGAAGCTTAGAATGAAAGTGTAGAGTAAGTGCAGAGATAAAATACTTCTTCAATCCACTGACATGAGATGAGAATTTCCTATGTACATAGATTCGTTCGCATCCTCTATCAAAAAACAATCATCACTACAACTTTCACTAGTACATAATAAATGATCAAGTACACTTGCTGCGAATTTACAGTGATAGAGTTTAAATTTTTTGCAATTCGGTGCGTGAAAATATACATTCGGTTTTGGGTTAATAGGACAAGATAAGTTAAAAAAACATAAGTTTAGTCTTAGAACTTATTACCAGCTTTTGTTCAGCGAACCATTGTCTTAGTGTATGTAAATCACAATTTATGTCATAAGTAAGGTCTAAGAGATTATCTAGGCCATACGTTAACCCAACATAGTCAGAAAAAGCAGTTGGTAAGCCTTTGAGATTAGGGTGGAAAAGTGAGTTGATGTATGCTAAAAAAAGATTGGAACCCAAGACTTAACCTTGGGGTACCATAAACATGATTAATTATACATCACTTCTCGTCTCACCCAACTTTACTGTTTGTGATCTATTTTTCAGATATGATTCAAACCATTTAAGCATGAAACCACGTATACCTGCATTTTCCAGTTTTTTTTTTTTTTTTTTAACAAAATTTTATGGTCAACCATGTCAAAGACTTTGGTTATAGCAATGAATAACGCAAAAGAGAGTAAAACTTTAAAAGTGCATCCTCGGTTGATTTACTCTTTTGAAATCCAAATTGCGTGGGATGAAAGAACATTATCTTGTCTAAAAATTTCACTAATCTCATTTTAATAAGTTTTTCAAAAATTTTACTAATATCTGGCAGAAGAGATATCGGCCTATAGTTTTCATTTTCAGTTGCCTCAGAGCCTTTTTAAACAAGAGAATAATATGTGAAGATTTAAGACCATTAGGGAAATTTTCAGAAGAAACACTGCTATTAAATACTTTAGCACATCTACAATGAAATATGTAACATTTTTAAGGACAACATTAGAAATACCATCGATACCACATGAATTTGAGTTATTTAAACTGCTTTCCACTCCTTAAAATTACATCGAAGGTAATAAGAATCACGGCAACTTTTTCAACTCAGTACAAATCTTTTTGTATTTTATTTTAAGAAATACATTGCTAGGGCACCTTTTTCACCTAACTCTAAGTTCATTTTTTGTGGTCAGTAAACTGCAACTTGCAATATGGCTTTTGAGAGTGGTTATAAAATTAGCATAGGCATTTGATAAGTCACTATAGTTATAAACATTGTTCTAGGACTCAAAACACAACTTATTTCGAAGGCTGGAAAAGTCTATTTTTGGTTTTCTTTTGATACAACTCTGAATTGGGCTGATATTTTAAGTTTTATGTTAAATACAATAAAATGCCTGTCATAGAATGGTCAGTAATTATAAAATCAAAAACACAATATTCGCACATTTTAGATACAACATTACGAAAATACCCATATACATATACGGTCTTAGCAAATACCTCATACAGACCTACTCGTAGTAGGCACATTGATGAAAATTGTCAGACCATTTGAAGCTAACACAGAAAAATAATTTAATACCGTGAGGTTAACATGTAGACAATCAATAATCAACATTAAAATCACCTACAATTATTAAGTTTTTAGATTTCTACCTATCTAACACAACAGAAAACTAGTTAATAGACATCGTTACATTAAACATTTGTAATCTATAGACACACAAAAAGATAAAAATTTCATTATTTATTTCAATGGACACCTTTAAAACATCAGCAATTCGACAATCTACTTGGAAAATATCAATGATATTAAAAACGTCCTTTATGAAGCATCCGACGCCACCAGCTGCATAATTTTTGTTTGTTTTAGCAAAGAAACTAAAACCAGGCAGGAAATAATCATTTTCTTCAAACTTATAAATCCAGATCTCAGATGCGAACACAATATCCGGGACACACGCAAACGAGTCAACATGTTTGGCAAGCGCAGAAAAGTTTTTACTCAAACTTCTAATATTTTGATGGACAATAAATAATTTTTCATTGCAATTAGAACTATTTGTAAAAATCGTGTCACAGTGAGCGTTGCATTGGATAAGGATAGAAGAGTTATCAATTAAATCATTTTTTGAATTCATAATATAAACTTTAAAAATATACTTAAATGAGTGAGATATCATCAAATGATTTAATCGAGATATCTCCTCCATTCTCCTATTTTCTTACTAAAATTTGATTATTATTAAACCATAACATAGATATTTTGCTCCTTTTTTCTTTGCTAACTACCCTCGTTTTTATAAAAAGTGCTTGCGTGTACCGAGTAAAGTGAGAGAGTCGTGAGTGTGTTATGTCAGGTGCGGCCTTCAGAATCTGTTCCCCGGCCGTAGTCCTGTATGCGAGTACCTGTATAGTATAATCCTGTTGGGTCACTGCCATACTGTTAACTTTTTTACGTCTAGTTAGGACGTCCATGGCAAATAGCTTGACGTTTAACCTGGGTTCTTTTCAGAACCTGAAGATCTTTGACTCTTAAGCCTTCCTGCCACAACAAGGCAGCAAAACAAAGAAAGATCTGTAGAGGCATATTCAGGTTTGATATACTCGTATGGTCGTCGTTCACTGCAAGGTGGTGATGAAGCAATTTTTCCAACTACTGTTTGCTAACCCATATTTTTTGGACAAAGAACACCGCATCTCGTGAGGCTTGTGTGAGCGTGACTACAAAATCACGGAGTATTTCCTCGATTACCGTCAGGCATTCAATCGCTTCAATACGAAACCGCAAATACATATCATATATACAGGGTGACTGACTAGAACTGCAACTTTTTAAAATGCTATGATTTATTTATTTTTTGATAAATTTTATTGTGCCAAAGCAAAAAATTTTGGAAAATACATTAATTTTCAATTTGTATCAAAAGTTTTCAATATGTCCATCTTTGGCGCGAATAATGGCCTTGAGACGGCCGAAGAAAGCATCGCACACTGCACGCAAGTGGCTCTGCGGTATTTTGGTCCATTCCCGGCGAAGTGGTTGTTTGAGGTGGTCCAAACTTTGGTATTTTTTAGTGCCAACCTTCGCCTTCAAAATAATCCAGACAGAGAAATCCAATGGATTTGCATCCGGAGAATTTGCAATCTATTGTGTCGAAGAAATAAAGTGTGGAACATTGTTTTTTAACCAATCTTGGTCGACGCGCGCTTTGTAAGACGGTGCTGAGTCTTGTTGAAATGTCCACGGTCTCCAAACGAAATGATTATTTGCCCAAGGCTTCAATACTGTCTCTACGATAGTTTCACGGTATACAATCACATTAATTTTGACGACACGGTCCAAAAATACGAGCGTAGAGCGACCATCGGCGTTTATGGCGGCCCAAACTATCACCGTCGGTGCTGCCTTCTTTCTGGTGGCCGTCCGAAGGTGTATATTTTCGAAGGACCCCTCTGGCAAGTAAATTCGGTCATTTTGTTTGTTGACATATTGCTCGATAACAAATGGCGACTCATCGGAAAAAACCAAACTCAACAACCAACCAACTACTTTCGTGCAAGCGTAGCAACTCTTTCGCTCTTTCGACTCTAACTTTTTTCTGTTGCGGTGTAAGATCGTGTGCTTTTTGGAACTTCAATGGCTTAGGCCCAAACTCATTTTTCAGTATGTGTTGCATCCGTTCCAACGATATGTTGAGTTCACGATCGATTTTTCTTCCGCTTCGACGTGGATTTCGCTCAATTCGAGCCTTTACTTTCCAAACTTTCCGAACCATTTCTGCCGATGCTGCTGTTTTTTATGACCACCTCCATGGCGTTTTACAGCGCTGTCAGTATCACGGTAACGAGCTATGGTTCGAGACACAAATGAGTGAATAAATCTCAATCATTTGAGGTGCTGGAGGGCTCTAAAGATCTACCTGTGGCAATCACACTATCACGTTTGAATTCCATTGCGGATTAAAATCGTTCAACACAACTGAGACGCAAATCGTTTGAAAGGCTTATAAATAATAAAATTATTTGTCATGTGTCAAAATTTGAGCTCACAGTAGGGAATGGTTTGGAAATTATATCAGTCTGAAATTGGTTGCAGTTCGAGTCAGTCAGGGTGTAGTACTGTTACTGAAGCGAGTAATCAACACTCTCTATGTTCTTGTCTGAGTGCTACATTTCGCCATAGAAAAAACCGCCACACAATGATTTATAGATTCTTACGCAATTACTCTAAGATCATTAAAAACTCAAATACGTCTAAGAAGACCCGTTCGGCTGGATTCTTTAAACTCCTCCGCTCGTTCCGGTCCAGTTGTAAAATTCTCATATAGTTAAGTAGATTTGTCATACTATGTTTGTTCACAACACTAGATATCATCAGATATACTACTAATTGCCAAAAAAAAAAAAAAACAAAATACAAATGGAATACGAAAGAATTTGTTGCCTTAAATTGCTGATTGTCCTCCAACACACTTCCTGAATTTGGATACTTGTCGATAATCGTGCCAACTTTATTTCCAGGTATAACGCCATTAGTAATACAAAATTAAAAAATAAGAGGAAGAGGCACACACACAACCAAAAACAAGTACATGGTATTAAGGGCATGAAGGCCATAGTCTTTTCGGTATAATTTCCCTCATTTTAATTGAATCATTTTTTACGATGTTTCAAGACCAATCTTCCAATTCACCGTACCCTTAAATTAGATTTCTAAACGTTTCAATAATTTATCCCAACTGTTATCTTGTAAGAACGTATACATATATACTCGTGCGTCCAGACTTGTATCCGCTCCGTATTTGATTAAAGAAATTTAGCAAAATTACGCAAATATGGCTTATGGATGACTCTAAGCGCTGCTGTAAGTGCGGTGAGTTCTATAAGCTTTCGAATTAAAGTGCCTCTTCTTTGGCGAACAACAATAAAAGTTGCGTCATTACTATAACCGTAGGCGTAGCTCACGTTCATTCTACTCAATAAACACGTACGCAGGCAGGTACACATCGTGATACCACAAAAAAACATTTACTTTGGCGTTTATATTCCCGCCCTTATTTTTCACCACATTTGAATTGTTTGAGCAGGGGCTTATAGACTCGGCTCCTTGCATACCTACCGCCTGCGTATTCAATTTAAATTTCTAAGAAAAGGACTCAATTTTCAAATGTCCGGAGTATTTGGTAAATTTTTTCCTAATAACTACATATGTTATACACTACTTGTACTACTTTTTTTTTTGGCTAAAAATCGTGTCTTTGCGTGTGATGGGCAGATATATGATAGTCTCTGGAGGGTGGAAGCAAGAAATTGCCGAATTCAATCTTTGTTACACAGTAAAGTGTCGGTTTCCAAAAACTTTGAGAACATTGTATTTTTTTTTTTTTTTTTTTTGCAATTTGCAAAACGTGAAACTTTTGGAAAATATCGAAGAACTCCAACACCGGTTGTTTTGTACTCAGAAAACAAATTCAAGTCCACTCTATCGTGCAAGAATGCTTGTAGTGTTTTTTTTTTCCTCAAGAATTTGTTTCAACAGCGAATTCAGTTTCGGTGAATTTGCATTTTGAGGAGTTTTGTACTTTCCTTTTCTTTTACACAGTAAAGGCAGGCGCTCAGGATATTGTTGCTATTTTTCTGAATTTTCTCTTTGCAAATGCCGACTTTTGTGGGAGTGAATGAGGTCGGGGATGGCTGGTTGTTATGGAGAACGCGTTCTATGCGCTCTTACGAGTACTGTGCAACATTGCAATGTATCATAATTTCTCAACTGTACACTTTAATTGCATTATTCTGGGAAGTAATTTTTGTTTCTGCTTTCCTCTGAAACGAAAGTAGTTTTAAGTAATGTTGGTAATTAAATTTGCATGTTGCTAGTTGCATGAAGCTTTAAGCAATGTTCTAAATAGAACCGAATGAAACACAATAATGTACAATTTTTCCAGCTTAAAGAGAAGATACCACTTAAAGGGATTCATATATTAACCGAGAGATAGAAAGTGATGATACTAATACCAACTGTTTATTTAATAATGTGTTTTCGCTTTTCTATATCTGCGGTCTTAAAGCACAACATTCGTTCATCTATTAATAGTTTGTGGAACTCTATGGAGAAGCTTCTTCTTGAAAATTCTTTTAAATTTTGAAATATATAACGCATGTATATAACACGGAATCTGGTAGATTTTTGTTCGAAACAAAGTTCTATTTCAAAGAACTTCACATACAAGCGAGCTTTGTGCAAGCGGGCCAAGTCATGTAAAAGAAGTGACCCGGTTTGAAGCAACTATAGTGAGTTTTGTGGGTTTTAAATTAGCTTTTTTATTCATAAAGTCACTATACTAACTTATTTAGGTAGTATTTCAGCCCAGTGTGAAGTATCAACAAATATACCCCTTCATCTAGCTCGATTCTTTGCTAGATGTCTCACGCAGCATACTTCAAGTTGGGAGGCGTCGTCTTTTAATTGAGAGCCCTACCTTAGCTGGGGTTAATTCAAAATTTCTACGGCCTTTATTGATCGCTGTTTAATCTTCCTCTCTAAACTCCATCGACGCATATCGCATAACTTTTGGAGAAATTTTTTTTTTTTTCAATTCACAGAACCAAACAAACGTAGAGGGTATATGATTACATTGGTTTTCTGAAGAGAGAAACAGCGTCGTCTCTAAATGAACATTTTTTACAGTTTAAATCGAGTTATTTTGTCTGTCTGATTGTCTGATTATTGCGATAGTCTAAAGGAGTCGTCGGTGTTGTATCCTCGTTAATTGATAGATCCATCTTTGTCGTTTTTAAATTATGTCAGTGACATCAGCTTCTAAGACTTATTATAAATTAAGCCTATATTACTGACTTATGGATTTCGCAGGATTCGGTTTAAAACACCGTAAGACCATGAATTGTGAAATTATCACTTTCCACGCGTTTAGCAGTCGAATTTAGACATTTTTTAGTAGCCTGGAAATTGATGAAAGATGTAGACTGCACATGATTTTGCGCCATAAAGTAGGACTGGGATAATCAAGGTCTTATATAGGGTCTCAATATTCAATTGCCTTCTTAGGTTAAGAAGATTGGCAAGAGAATTATAGCTGTCGACTGTCACGTTCTATCAGATTTGTCGATGTTGTGTGTCCATTAATTTGGTTTTATACTCATTTACCGCTAAACCAATTTATGCAGTTTCCGTTTTAATACATGCGAATGCACCAGTGACCGCCTGTTGAGTTCTGCCAACTAAGTCAAAATCCTCGACGTACGCTGGTATTTGTACAAGCTTTTGAAAGATTGTGACTACAGTGTTCACTTGTGAGCTCCGTACAATTATTTCAAGTATGATATTAATGATACTGCGCTTACCTTTTGACAATAAAGGTCTCGAGTAAGTTTGCACCTACCTTTATGGAGAGGCGAAAGTTCTCAATCGTTATTCCGCACGGACGGATGATTTTAGAAACTCTGATTCCAAATTAAGACATGGTTTTGTTTATAAGCGGCCTTAGAATAGAGAACAAAATGTCAGATATTGCTTTATTGAGTTTTTCCCAGAATAGATCGGAGTGTGAACATAATGTCGGTTCTGAGCGTTGTTGCTCTGAAAACGCACTGCTGGGAACTAATTAGGTTGTTGGGGAAAGGACACAGACATTCACAAAATAAGATAATCACAGATAATATCTTGTATCCGATGTTGAGGAGACTAATACTTTATAGTTAGCACACTTGAGGATTCTACTATTTTGTGGATCGGGGAAACTATGCTGTGATTCCATTCATCAGGCACTCTCTGACCAGATTTAAGAAATGAATTGATGCATTTTATCCACAGTCATTTCCGGCAGCTTTGAATACCTCGGTTGGAAAGCCGTCAGCTAATTTGCTGAATTTTAATTAAGATATTGCTATCCTTAATTTGTTGTTTTCAGATGGACGAAAGTTTTGTCTATCATCATGAAGTTGAATTGTCTACTCGTATTCCGCCTGACGGTGAGATATTGGGCTTCTTCGCCTGCTGTCTGCTGAAAAAGTTTTACCTGTTCTCAGCTGTGACCCTACTTCAAGGTTTCCCTCTTCATCTTATTTACATTATTTTTAAATGTTGGTAAAACTTCCGTACGTTATTTTGGAGTACAGCTCCTCAATCTCTTTGTACTTTTGGAGAAGGCGATGCTCCTGTCTCCTCTGCTCGTAGAGCTAACGAGAAGCTCACTTCCTTGGTTTCAGCGCCGCTTTGTTACTTCTTGTGTAGCTGCATATGCATATGCATATGGCAGCATCATAACTATTTTTCGGTATTTGATGATGGAGGCGTAGGAGAATGGGCACATACTTGGCTTATGTTAGCGAAATTTAGTCTTTATACAGATTGTTATAAGATGGTCGCTCACATGTCGGAACCTCAAACCTTCTTGCCTAAGCCGGCCGCGCATGGCAGATCCGCAGCAGAATAAGCGCTGTTTTTTTTCCTATAGCTATTGCTATAGTATATACCTATCACCGTTTTTCGTCCTCTTTTCCTCCGTTCTTTTTCTCGGATGGCATTGATATCTGTATGATTCTAGTCAAGGGCCTCTGATAATTATTCGGCTGTACATGGCCTGTCCGAATGTCACTGTTCTTTAGAAGTTTGCTAAGATCGTTCACAGTTAGTCCATTTTTATCCGAGGTCATTAACTTGTTCGTCACATATTTTTATTCTCTTCCGTATAGGGTTGTGAGCTCTATCACGGTGTAGACCAGCATAATGCCTACTAGTTGGACATGCCCTTTCTGTCTAGTCTAGAGTCTAGTCTACAAGATTAAGGGTTTACTGTACTGAAAAATACATATTGTATGTTACCTTTGACCACCAGTGGCAAGCACTTCTCTACGAACTTGATCGTTGCGCTGATAGCCCAATCCAAATTATACGACACTTAGGAGTTTACTGATCATTCGCCACGCAGATTCAGTAACAAGTGGATGCGACAATCCTGGACAGATTTATTGACAAAAATGTGGACGCGAACTGTAAATATTCAATTCAAATCTTTAAGCCACTGAGATGTTGCGGTAAACTCGAGGTTATACTTCTAATAGTGATCTTATTTTGCATTATCTTTAAAAAATATCTGCAAATAAATCTTGGCTGCAACAAAGTTGTTTTCGACGTTTATATTAGCTCTTTGAAACCTTCGGATCTTACGCACGGACGTGTATTTTACGATGTTCGAACGCGAAAATGTAAGTTGGACAAAATCTACTAAATTCAATCCATTGAGAATGTAATGACGTGTGCACTGTGCTTGCTGATGATGTTGCAAAAGATCTATTTTCAGGCCAAAAATTCCTAAATTTAAAATATTAACATTTTATTCCTGTATATGTATGTATATGTAAAGAGTTATAAAATAAAATGTGTGGATAGAAGGTTATAATAGCGTATACGTTTTGCAGAGTCGTTAATTGTAGTTTATTTACGAACAAATCCCAGCTGTTTCTAAGCTGACTTTTTTGACTCCAGATTTCGTAATTTCTCGCGTCCAACAAAAACACTCGAAGCTGTCAACTTTAAGTGGATGAACTCCAGTAAAGAAATGATTTATCTTTTCAAGATACTACACTTCAATGTGATCACCAGAGCTTTATTCAGCTGGACTATATACTTTAATCCATTAAAGACCCTGAAACTGCAAAACATCTTTTATTTCAATGAGCTTAGACCTACATATATATCTGTCATCGTTCTTTCTGAAAACCTTAGAAAAACTGAATAACCTCCATTTTCAGTAGGAGGTCGTGCTGTGCAGGGAGTGCAGTGCATTCAATGGTATACATAATTGAAAGGAATTTCAGATTCAAGGAATATAATTTTGTAGCCTTCCTCGATATTAAGGAATCTTTCCAAAATGCCAAATTAAAGGTATTGGAGTTCATGTTCCCTCAGACGCATGAGAATCCTAATTTCGCAGAAATTCAAGTCAAGGCCCCACACAAAATTAGGTTTTTCTAGTCTTCTATGGAAAATGGTAGGCAATGAGTTACTTAGACTTTTCCAGAGGATCTATAAGCTATTCATCTATACAGACGACATTGAGGTGGGTTTTGCTACAAGCAACTGAATAGTTTGGGAGACATGATGCAAAAAGTACTAAAAAGAACCTCCAGCTGTACCCAAAAATGTGATTTTGTTATAAGACCAAATGAAACCAAACTGTTCCTTTATGCAAGTAACTATAAGACTCCATCTATATCTTTTCATACTCCACCAATAATCCAATTAGAGTTTGTCAATTAGCCACGATTCTGGACAATAAAATAAAACAAATATTCAGCGACTTGTCAAAAGTGAAACAACACTAGACATCGGATCACTCTTTAAGAATTCAAGAATGTCACCTTCATGCTTAAGCAAGATGTGTTAAATTAAGCTAGTTACAAACTGTCGGAAGGTACAAGCCAACACAGGGGCATAATTTTCCAGTATACGCATATGATATAGATAATATAACAATCAGAACACAACTAACTGCCACTGGTGCATTTGCAAGTAAACATGTGTAAAGCTGTATATTTGCACAAACAAATATCACAAAAGCCAGGAATAATTCTGAGACATCTATGACCTCAGCTCTTCTATCAACTTATCCTCATGCCTCATCAAAAATTAAACAAAGAGTCGCATACACTTGCCAATAGCTTTTTCTTAGATTAAAAAATTATGTTTGACTCATAATTATAGATCCTAGCAAGCTGAAGGTGTGAAGGTGAAGGTGTCATTGGCCATTTTGTACGCAAATTACTCCGGATGGTATTTGGTCACATTTGCGTTGACGGGCCTTGGAGTGTGTCAAAAAAATGTTGCAAAGATGGCTAGGTTATGCATTACAGAGCGAACGAATAATAATGCTTCAGTCTAAAGTAACTTCGATTTTTACTATGAACAACGCATAAGAGAAAAGTCACATCTAAGGTGGCACTCATGTGTGGAAGGAGATCTCATTCGTCTAGGGATAGACAACCTTAACACCGTTGGCCAAAGAGCTCGACAACTGGTGAGGTTTCATGTTAGATCTATAGTATGCAGGAGACTGTTTGACTTTCAAAGTTTAAGCAATGAGCTCAATACCTAGTTTCGTAGTAAGTTTTTCGCAAAACAAGAAATTTGTCATCGAGAAGCATTTAATTGGTTAGTAGTCTTAGTCGGTTTCCTCCAGAGATGGGTTACTTTTGCTGCATCTGTGCCTTATTAGGACTGCTTTTTTTGCGTCTAGAAGATAAAAAATACTCACATTAGTATCGCGTATGGTTGGAGTACGAGCACTTGCCTTAAATAAACTGAAAGTAAAATCTGGAGGTTTTTCAAACCTTCGAACATATATATCAAAAATTGCGTTATCATAAACTATTTGTGGAAGCTTGAGAAAAAAAAACGAAGAAAAGGTTTTGTGAAGGTTAAAACACCATTGTCATACTACAAAATAGTGTTTTAGCCAAATTAAAATACATCCTTTCTTGGTGTAATAGGTAAAAGGAAGACAATAAAGATTGGTTTGATCCCCCAATTGTTTGCTCAAATTCCAAGAGCCCACATTATTAAATGCTTTATATGACATGTGTTTAAAATAAGCTGTTTTTTTTTTTTTTTTATTTCTAACTGAAAAGTTACGTAGGCTTATGGTATACGAGTATCCTCCGCTAAACTAACACAAAAGGAAGTTGTGAAAATAAATTTCCTGATTAAAGACGAGTCAAAGATAGCAACTTGAAGTGAAATCGTTTGCTCAACTTAAAATTATTTCCCCTCACACATCCATACATCCGTACTTGAAAATTAAAGAAGCAAATTAAGAGGGCAAAGAAAAAAAAAATAACAAGAAAATAAGAAAAATATTGTACTTGAGATTTTTTTAGATCCACCGAGCGGCAGCAAAGTCTTTTCTTGCCACGATGCGAATACTTGTACAAATCTCCTCATTTATTATCAGATTTAGAAACAAACTTTTTTGCCCCTCCAATGGAAAGGCGGCAAAACTTTGCTCTGGGTACACTTTTTGCTCTCATCCCCTGCCGCATTAATACCTTAGAGTAAATTTAATTAAGCATATAATGCGCAAATAAGAAAAGTAGACCAAAAAGAACTAAAAAAAAAACATACAAATCGACGAACGTACGAATTTTCTCGGCAATTTCTTTTCCATGCGAGGCCAACTCATGTGAGAGTTGTGGCAAAAGTTGTTGGAATTTCATGTTAAATGCTCCTAGTCCATGGAATCAAGAAAGCTGAGATGGAATTTTCTTTTTTAGGTTTGTTTCGTCTTATCATCGCATGTATCTATGCACTGTCCCTTACATACTCGTAGATGCGAATACATTCCTAAATATATTTATATAATTTGCTTTGGGAAAGTTTTACCATTAAAGTCACATCGGGGTAATTGATAGAAATTCTAGAAAACAGAAACAAATATTCGCATCCAAACATACTACATATACTCGTATTCGCAATAAGTCGAGGAAAGTGCGATGATTTTATTATCTTCAATTGAATCCTTCTGTAGTTCGGGTTTGAAAAGACCACTAGCACGACTCAAGAAAGCATTAAAATTGCTTCAAAGTGAAAGCTCGACAAGTTTGTTTCGGAACTCTGTAGACAACTGAGAAATTCTGATTGCATGTGGGGAAACACACATGTGTTATGTACACATATTATATGCCGGTACATGTGTATCTATAGAACTTTTATTTTACCTCAAAAGTTCGAAAATAGTTTTTGTGTTTGATGAATATGTAGTAGAACACACAAATGCATCTACACATGCAGGACCCCATCCGTCAAACTGTTGCCATTAAATAACTTTATTAGAAGTTCGGAATTGAGTATATTTGTATGAAGGTATGTCAGTTCGTGGACGTCAATTAATTCATTGGAGTTTTATATCTACTTTCTCGTTTACGTAAATTTGATTTTATATTTTGTCATATTTGATCTGCGTCACATGCTCATGCACTTGAAGCGCAACGCCAAACATTATCAATTGACAAACGTCTTTAAAGGTTTTGTAGATATTGCTTGGACTATATTATATGGAATGTATAACCGTTTTGAGGGTTACATGTTAGAAAAATCGTTGTAGTCAGACAAAAACTAGTCCATTTTACTATTTTTACGTTCCTTTTAATTAGATTTCTCATTCCTTCGAAAAAGAAGAGATAACACTTCAGTAGTAAAGTCTCTACAGAGTGAGCACTCATAACGTTACTCTGTGGTGCGAGCGTATGCACCACGAAGTACAAGTAGAGCTCAACTTCTCTGCGTTTTCTTTATAACTTTTCTATTAGACGTCTCGTCATATGGTGTTCCTTATTCCTACATAGATAGAATTGATCTGGATATGTCCATGTCTTGTCCCTATACAGAAGAAGGTAATACCAATAATAAGTGCAAATAAATTGTCTACCCAGAATGACACTAAAACATATATTCAGCTTTGTTTTAGAAACGAATCTTGTAGCACTAAATAAGTCAAGCCAGTACCCCTTCCACCCATACGTAAAGAGAACACCTTAGTTTATGAAAATACACAACGCCCCCTACTTCTAATCTTACGCATTTTCATTGTAAAGGACTCCTTCACTATTTATAAGGGTTTCGTATGTATGCCAAGCTTACAGTGAAGATTCTCTTCACAGTAACTTGTAAATGGCTTATACCTTTTCGGTAAATACAAATACGAGTTGCTTTATATGTTATTTTGGTACTGACAGCTCCTTCCCGCTCGAAGTCTTAACTGTCAGTCAGTATCGTATCTCTAAAGAACGAAATGAATCATTGTACGCTTGAACAATGTTGGCAAATATTGCAAACTTATATATTTCAAAAGCGAGTTGTATGTTGCCAAAACAGCGTGTTAATTGAAAAGAAGTTTTGACCGAAACGAAGCACCGACCGCGCCTTCTGTGCGCAAAAAGTTCGTGTCTTGCTTGCGGAAAACGCTCAAAGTCTCTGTACTCGTACTCAACCCAACAACTTCGACTAGCTGTCGATCTGAACAATTCGCACAAATTTTACGCACCAGCCTGAAATGAATTTTGCATAAAGATCTCGGATTGTGCCCTTACAATTTACTAAGTAATTGAAAGCAAAAGAACATCCGATTCGTTATCGCTTCTTAATTTGGGTCTTACAGCAGCTCGAATTGGATGTCAAATTTGCCCGAAAAATAATTTTTTCTGACAAGGCGCATTTTCATCTCGGCAAGTATGTCACCAAATAAAATTGTGATATCGAGATGCCAAGGCATATGCACAGACTCACAGAATCGATCTTTTAGTGATGTCAGTTGTTCATTTTATTTTATTTATAAAAAAGAAAATTGTAATTGGAGCACCCTTTATATGCCATTGTCGAGTCGAAGCTACCAAACGACCCAACACCGTGTTTAATAGCGTCATTCATCACCACAATCGATGACAGATACCAACCACAGCTGGTTGTATTACCCAGCTATGTGCATTACCAGTGATTGGTTACAAGGAAAATGAGTTTAGAAGAAAAGACTTCGAGTGCCTGCTCCCAGCTTAGTGTAAATGACATCATGTTTCCAATTATTTCTAGTCTGGCTTCTTTTCTAAATTAGATACTGCAGATCTATGTTCTCTATAGAACGGGCGATCTGATGGAGTGTTTCTGACAGAACATGTCAGTTCAAAACATTTGGTGAGCTTCCTCCACCTTTCGAATATAGGAGAAGTTTTGACGAATTTGCTAGATTTCTTCTTAAAGCATGTCCAGTTGATTCTTCTCCTATTTCTTCTATTCAGCAAGGTCGAGACTTTGCATCCCATTCGGAATTTTATGTTGCTACAGACTGGCATGACCTTCAATGGTACTTTCTAGCTGATAATTTCTACTGAATAGCGTCAAGTCGATTATTTTCATTTCTCTTTCATAATAAACGTGGGCTGCGTATATAGATTACTGGTAACCGAATCAGATGATAGTATGTAGTCCAGAAGATTATGCCTGCTCAGGCTGTGACTTGATTTATTTATTTGCACTTTTATGCTTAGCACAATGCAACGCAAATGTACTATGCCTATCAGAAAATGCTTTTATATTTGAAAATGGCTTTTTACGTCAGTCTTACTGTATTGCAGCTTACGCGTGTAAATATTTTTTTAGAAATAATCGGTTAAGACTTCACGAAAATTGTATCTTCAATATTGTGGTCGTGTAGCACCAACTGGGCAAACGCTGATGAACACAGGAACTCTTTTTGACGACACTGATTTAGCACATTTAGGCAGTAGACATAACCGGAATCGAAGCAGCCCTTTGGTTGAGAATATTGTTGCCTTTGGTACTGGTCTTCTAAATCTCGACCGAATTGAGGACTATTTTCTATTGTTTGGAACATGCAGTATACGAGTATTCCAGTAGCTCGCGGAAGAGTAAGAGTGACAGTGGATATTCTGAAGCAATTTTTTTTCGGCCGCAAGATCGCCCGATCGCCCGTATTCACATCTATTTGAGTGCCGATTTGTTGGGAGCGGTAGACTTGCGATAAAAATCTTATAACAATTCGCATCATGGCTAAATTTATGACAATCAACTCGTTACTTACTTCACTTTAGGCTATGTCAGCTATGTCCATATCAAGAGAGTACTTTCATGTGTTAACAGGATGCATTGCATAGAATAACGCTGAACTTCCAATATCAGCGGTTTTTTTTTTTTTAATTATTTCTTAGCCAAAATATCCAATTTGTGATTACGTGATAGTTGCACATATCTACATATTATACATATATTGTGGTATCCATACTCGTACACCAACATCAACTTTTCCTGCGGTTTGGAGAGGTTGCCATTGCAAGGAAATCTAGTTCTTCTCCTACTGACCTTATATAAATTAGCATTCTTCCTTGCCTATCAATTGTTTTAGAATAACCACAGTTGTTCCACAGCAAAGGTCAACCTTTAAGAGCAAATCAACAGAGGTAATGTTTCTGTTCTTTATTTGTTTTCAAAGGCCATATTTTACAGATGCTCCTTGCCAAGTCATTGCCTGCCGCTTTAAAGAGCTCCCCAGTCAGACCGCCCGTTCTAGCAGCTTTGTTGGTCTTAAGCTTAGATATGGCTATCTTCACTTCATCCAGGTCGTGTGGACGGATCAACATCGTGTAGGTTGAAAAGTTCATTCTACCTGACAGTGGTATTTCGTTCGTCATCGCCGTTATACAGTCTATAGAATTGCTCTTTCCAGATCTTCAGGATCAACTGCGACTCAACTACTTTGTTCTCTTGTTCATCTCTGTGGGATTCGGTTCAATTCAATTTCATCGACTGCGAGCTCCTTATGCTACTTCGGTTTCCTCCTGAAAAGCCGGCGTTCGTCTCTCCTATTCTGGTTTTAGAGCTCTTGAGCAGCTCTAGTCCTTCTATGTAGGCCCGCTTTGTATGCATCTTGCTTAGCATCATGTCCTTGCCGGCACTCGGAAAACCAGGTTTTTCATTGTGGTGCCCAAGTGAAACCCAGCACATTGACAACTTCTTCACGGTATTAGCTTGCCTTTGCGATGTTCAGAATATTCTCAATCATACCCTGGCTACAACAAATTAGTGGTCCGAGCTGATGTTGGCCCTTCGGAACGTTCAGAAATCCATAATACTGGAGGAGTGCATTGCATCGATCGTAATGTTGTCAATCTGGTTGACGGTTGATTGATCAGGAGTTCTCCAAGTTATCGGAGGTGGTGTTCTGCAGACACTGTTACCAAATATGCCCTAAGTTCCTAGCTTTGCATCAAAGAAGTTATAGCTAGGTCATCGCTATATCATGAGCTCGTAGAAGCTACCTTTGGTTTCATCATCTTTCTCCTCTGCGGGGGCATGTGTGCGAATAGGGCTATGGTTGGCAAATTTAGCCTTAATATGTACTGCAACAAGGCGTTTCGTTAACATACCGGAAATCCAAAACTACTTGCTTAAGTCTGCCTCTAATAATTAATTCGCATCCAAATAGGCGTTGCTTTTGCCATCGATAACAGTCGAATTAGAAAATGCGATAACTAGTCCAGAGCCTCCGCTATTTGTTCGGCTGCACGTTGAATATTAAGGGACCTAATATTGTACGTGCAGATCTGAAGTCCATTGTAATTGTTTCTTTTGCAGTGGTTGTCTACGGTAGATCCGTCCGTATTCCAGGCTTGTTGTTGCTTCGTAACTTAGTTGTTTTTTTCTATGGCCGTTGCGATAATGCCTAAAAAATAAATTGTGTGAGGAGCTTGCATATCTGAGTGTATATGTGGACCGTAAACCGAAGTGTACGACTCATGTTAATCAATTATGTATGAGTAAAAATTACAAGAATCCGGAAACGTATTTCAATGAAATGTGCGCAAACCTTTTATAATACAATTACCTTTCCACATTTTAATAAGTGTTTGTCAGTTATATTATGTGTATAACATATATGAGTCAAGAAAAGATCAGTAAAAGCTTCAAGTTCTTAAAAATTTTGCAGTGAGGACTACTACATACAGTATGTTAAGTACAATATGATAAGTAGGTACGCGGCTGTTACTGTTACTGTTAATTACCACACAATGGTCTAAGATTAATAAATTTTTTGATAATATTTAATTTAATTAAATATTTAATTTATGTAATCGATTTCTAAGCGGAAATACTCACAATTCTGATGGCAACAAACTATTTTGAAGAATCTTGCGATTTCCAAGCTAGTTTGCAAAACTTCACTGAATGTAGTCGGACGCTTTATTCCACTAAGTATTGTCTAGATCCCAGGTCACAATGAGGTCACGGGAAATGAAATCGCCTCTACGCAAGATCTATCTTTATCTATCTGTTAAGGCTTCCATTGATTGTTGTGATGTCATGTGAGCTTCACTGCACCAAACGAATGATTCCCGACGTCTTAAAGAAGTCAGCGGCCTTTGTTCTATACCTGAATAGAAAAGACTGAAGGCTGCTTACTGGTATCTCGACGGAGCACTACAGTTTTGCTAACAACTTCAGTGTTCTGGGTGGTGATTGCATCAGGCTACAGTTAATCGGCGCTGAATTGGCACTGTAGTCATTGAAGTCACTTTATCACTTAAGCGCTACTATACTCCTTTTCATCTAAATACTGAGAAATTTCATAAAAAAAAACATAAAAGGAGTGCAACGTTATAAAGTTTTTTTGCCTGAGGGCTGTGTTCCGACAAAAAAATAATTATTATCTTATTGGATTCTTTCACAGAAAGATTTCAAGTTTTCGTATAAAATCGATCGAGGTATTTCTTTACAAAATGCTGAAACTGTTTACGTACTTATATGTATAAAACTTGGATAATTACTAATAAATTTAATGTGTGGCTTTTGCATTGAGCACCTGACCAAAAATTGCTGACCGAAAACTTTTAAAGCTAAGTTTCCAGATACACTCGTAAGAATTACATTATTCAAAGAAAATTTGCTTCAACTCTGACCCAAAAACATAAGTCAATATAAGCGTTTCAAAGGCAAAAAGTCACCTTCTTGCATCCGACACTGAATTAAACTTTTCTAATTATAATTCTCCTCTTCACACTCGATTAAAATTTCAAAAACTTAAGAACCACATAACGTGGCCTTTATGTTTATTCTAACAAGTATCAAGCACTTCATATCGAAATCACACAAATTCTCACTTTTGCAGAATTAATCCCAGACTAAGTTTGTGTTTTTCAGCGTTTCCATACCGTAGTCTATTGTAGAGGGAGAACTCCTTTATTTTGTCAAAATGCGTTTCATTTTAATGAAAAACAAATATTACGTTAAGTCCCTTTTGGTATACCCTTGCAATGTACCAATAAGTTTCGGAATGAAAGGTTAGATGAACGTTTTCCAAGGGGACGCATGGTGTGATGCTTAATCACATTAATTTGCATGAATTATATGCCAAGTCGATGTATATGAATATCACATGACTCACCTTGGTTTATTCCTTGCAAACTAGTTTCGCTCTATACATGAATATCCTTAGCTAGTTGGTAGATTCTCATGAATTCACAGTTATATTAAAATAGTTGTGAAACATCAAAACTTACGTAGGAAAAGCTAGAGCAGATGGCATATGGCAACGGACAGCAACAACTAACAACTGTGATACGAATATGAGTACCAGTATGGATATGGGTTCTAGGTCCATGAAAGTTGGGCTTGGGGCGGTCTAGAAACTAATGTCATGGAAACCCAGGACGTGAGAATTAATTTACAACTGCAACTTGCAAGTCTTATTAGTCTTGGGAATGCTAGCAAGTTTACGGGGACGTCGTTTAGTTTCGTAGAGAATATATGAAATCAATGATGATTCGGAAAAAAGTGTAGATTTTGAAAATAAATAAAACTAAAAGTTTTCTCATAATTTTGGAAAATAGCTATTGTAGAATAAAGACACTTAACAAACCAGATTGTTAAATTTATCGGTCGTGCTTAGAATTTTCAAAGTTTATTTTTGTTTGTGAAGATGTATTCTTGAATCTACGTGCTTCAGTTTGTAGTAAAGTAATTAGAAAACCTTATGTTTCCTCGATAACGACGTGGATACCGCTGCTGACATGATCACAGAAACTATTCTCTTTGGAATAAGATGCTTTATGCCTCATTGGATGAAGTATCAAACCAAAAGGAGAGGCATGGTACGACTCGAGCTGTAAAGAGGCTGTCAGGGTCAGAGAATTGTTTTTTCGGTTCTAAAAGACCAACCCGACAGAGGAGAACCGAAGAAAGTTTAAACGAGCCAGAAATGACGTCTTTCTCAAGCGTGTGAAATTCCATTTCGACCAAAACCTGAGGCAAAAAATACTACAATGTCCCAAAGGCAGTAAACATTTTCAGTCATTCGTCAAAAACATTAGAAACTCTGCTTCATCCTTCATCCCAACGCTCATTTACAATGACATTCCAGCTGTCAACTCTTTGGACAAGGCCAATCTGCTTGCTGCACACTTTGCGACTAGCTCAACACTCCCAGATTGCGCTTTGTCCCCGCCTACACTTGAGTGCGTCGAATCTACAATGGGACGAATCTCAACATGCATAAATCCGCTGGTCCAGATTGTATATCTCTCCTTCTTCTTCCACGGTGTTCTTCCACGCTAGCAAAATCACTGCGTAAGTTTTTTCATCAATCCAACTTTTTAGGACTTTTTCCGAGCAGATGGAAAACAGCATTTGTCCAGCCCGTCCCTAAAAAAGGCGAATCTTCTTCTCTATCCTCCTACAGACCTATTGCACTTACGTCCCTTCTTTCCAAGGTCATGGAAACGCTGGTAAAAAGTCAGCTCATGAAATATTTCGAAACACGAAAACTTCTCAATGACCGGCAATATGATTTTCGTAGCAGCAGGTCCACTGGTGAATTGATGGCATGTCTCACCGAAAAGTGGAACCAAAGCGTACATCAATCTGGTGAAATCAAGATAGTTGCACTTGACATTTCTAAGGCATTTGACAGAGTTTGGCATCAGACTCTCTTGTCGAAAATGCGTGCTCTTGGGATCGATGACTCTCTTCTTCAATGGATTAGAAATTAACTTTAGAAACGTTCAATTCAAGTTGTCTTGGACGGTTTCAAGTCTGATATTCACAGAATAAATGCTGGTCTGCCCCAGGGCTCCGTTCTGTCTCCGACACTCTTTTTAATTTTCATTAATGATTTCTTGTCTGCTACTTCTAATCCAATTTATTCCTTTGCTGGTGACAGCACTCTCTGCTTCTCATATTCGTTCCCGGACTCACGCCCTGCTTCTCATAACAGGATAACCAATTGGGGAACTATCAACCGAGTGGATATGAATGCTGTCTGCTGTCATTAAAGCGAAATTCAAATACCCAGCCATTATCCATGAATGGCACTTGCATCGTCGAAACCGATAAACTTTCCATTCTCGGTATATGTATCAGTAACAACTTACGTTGGAATGCTGCGAAATGTCTAGGTTTCCTCAAGCGATGTAAGAAATATTTTACCCTCTCTGATCTGTACTGGAGTACAATGCCCACATGTGGTCAGGTTCTCCTAAAACATCTCTGCACCTGTTAGATATAATTCAAAACCGTGCGATAAAACTAATTGGTGATACTAATACCAGTTAATCAATTGACACCCTCGAACACCGACGTAATGTCTCCTGTCTCACTTTGTTTTATCGCTATTTCCACCACCAGTGCTCCATTGAAATCGACAGTAGCATTCCGCCCATTCAAACTTTCAACCGTAATACCCTTCTCGCTATGAATGCTCATCAGTATACCCTCAAGCCCATTTTCCTACGTACTCTAAAATATTGTGATTCTTTCCTAAGCCGTACAACTCGCTTATGGAATGCCCTGCCGACCTCTGTGTTTCCTGGTCATTATAACTTGCATACATTTAAAAACAATGTACATCGGTACCTGTCTTTTCTTCCTCCCTAAATTTCCTTCGCCCGCGCTATGTACAAACATTTTATGGGTACAAAAACCCCTTGAGCGTGCTTCTAATATATAAAAAAAAAATAAAAATTAAATCAATTTTGCATATTAATTATTTAAATATTGTTTTCATATGGGAATGCTTTGAACCTACACATATAATCGATATAAGTTCCAAAGTCAACTCTCAAGCTTTATGATTAAGATAAATGGGCTTTGGATTTAAGAGACAACTCGTTTAAATGCTGTCGCCAACGATATTTGATAATAAAATATTATGTTAAGCTTTGTGATGTAAGAATTGCCGAATTTCAATGTTTTTTTTGGATTTTTTATAATTTTTTTAATTAAACTATTGTAACAAGTTTTTCATAGAACAAACCATACCTAACATCTAAGAATTATATCAACAGTAGCGGATAACCAGCTCAGCAATATTCAGCCTCTTTTGACACCCATCTACATATACAACATTCGGAGCTTGAGCAGGCTACACGCAGCCTAATGAATAGCAGAGGCCCTATACTTCTAATTACATATAAATCAGGTATTATCATAGAAGACGATAATATGCATTGTGCATTGTAACGATACAGCGGAAAAGAGACGAAGAGTTGTGACATAGCAGAGTATTTGAGTGTGGATTAATTATAGGCGACATGTTTAATAAAAAAGCCTTATATTACTTTGATACTACAACCATACTTCGGTGTAGATTTGAGCTTCAAGCAACAGCTCAGTTCACTTAGCGTGATCTTGACCTAGTTACATCCAGTTGCGCACAACTTATATATGTATGAGAAAGCATTTCATTGATAAAGTGTCTACAGTTACTTCTTACAAAAACTGCCTCGACGTCAAAGATGTGCAAACTTAACTTGTCAACGCCGTAACTAACGCTAACGAATGCAAAGCAATCTGCTACAAGTGCTAAGCAAAAGTGTAGTGCCCCGTCACTGCCTCTCAACTTTTTGAGATTTTGGGAAGCATACCTTTGGGAAGCGCTATGCTAGCCTAGTGAAGTAAGTTCATCAACGATTTTCTTTTCCGTGATCCCAATGTGTCTTGGGACCCAGAAAAGAATCAGCGAATTTAACCTTCCGGCTCCGTTCGGTGAAGTCTTGCACGGGTGGCCTTGGTGTAGTGGTATATGCATAGACTCCTCAAGCAATTCTTTGAAATAGTCTTTTCATGGAATTTGTATGTAGTTATATGTAAATCCCGTCGGCGTCAACTCTGACATGAAGGCATAACACTGATGTTGGAGTGCTTGCTGGCTGGGCTAAATGTAACGAACTTACAACTAGCACCTACTAAAACCTACTGGTTGAGGATGCACTGGCTTCAATTTGACAACCACCTCTGGAAAAATATCGAGCTAACACCTGAGTTTCAAAATTTCTACACCACCCGACCGCGCCCTGGTGAAAAGTCAGTAAAAGGGTATTCATATGCCCTTGGTGCGCGCTCGGAATTATAAAAAAAAAAACTCTCAAACTAGCTTGGAAATCGGAAGAGGGCTTAGAAAAACTTCAAGCGCGCTTGACTGTCGCTATAGATGTGAATGCTTTGATTCAACCGATTTTTCGCAATATAGTTCGTTGCAATCAGGATTGCGTATATTTCCGCTTTGAAGATTGACGGGAGTTTTCAAACCGAGAGTGAAATCTTACGTTGTCATCCTCTAGAAAGACACCAACGCCGCACATTAAATCGGTTTTGCAGCCCTCTGTGAAGACTCGAATACATGCCTTTTCTGCGCGCAGAGAAAGCTAATTTCGTGTTTTACCCGCAATAGGAGTTCTTGTATTCTTGCTTCAGATCGGATATCCATACATTCTTGCTCAGCGTGTAAGATCGTCAAAGTTCCAGATCACTTCTCTTTAACGAAAGAGGGCTGAGTTTAGCCCATGATATGAATATCAAGGGAAGGGAGAGTCATTAGCGCGCCTGAAGCAAAATCAGGCATGCCAAGAGATGTACCTTCCAAAGTGCAGATAGAGACGTAAGTCATACCTAGATTTAATGGTCTCGACAAAATTTTTTCTCCTTGTGTGAGAACATTTTCCACCTTTCAGTGTCGAGTCCAGGATCAAAACATCCTCCGTTTCGCTGTTTTGGCCCGAAATCCATAAGATGGCTCACGTTAGTTTCAAAAGTCTTAGTTTTCTAGGGGAATTTTTGGCATAGACTTACTTAGCCATTGAAAAATGCGCTCCGTGGCCACTTCACATTAAGACTTCCGTTTTCCATATCGAAGCCCTCTTGAATGTGAACATTCTCTGCATTCTCTGCTTATACAGTTGATCAACATAGTGTTTGCATTCTGTTTGGACTGCTGTCATTACTAGTCTTTTTAATTCGAAGTTTTAGAGAAGTGATATGTGTGTGCTCGTCTCGTCCGTTTGGGGCTTTTCGGCGACATCCAAGTTCTGTCCAACTATCCAAGTGGGTGGCCGTGGCACAACTGGTAGTGGACTAATTTCCAAATCAGGAGGTTCGGTGTTCGAATCCCAGCCTCACCCGAAAGACATTTGTTTTTTTCAGTTAACAAAAATCCATACGATGAGTAGTTGACTAGAAATCAACAGCAAGCCAACTTCCACTAATAATGTATAGTCTCCCCATTAAATGTTGGATGCCACCTATGGAGCGAAATAACCACTGAGCCCAAACATCTTTCTCTCTCTCTATATCCAATTTTCCGAAAAACTTAACATATACTCCAGCATTTTAAGAGTAGTAATACCCGCTAGAGTGTAAACTTCTTAAAAAAAAAAAAACTGAAACTTTTTCTGGTTGCAACACCAATTTTAGTCGGGTCTTGAGATCTTGTGTGAGGGAAAACCAGTACCAGATTTGAAGGTCAGCGTTTATTTCACCGGATAGAACGCTACCTTCGACCAGAACTACGACCTTTTCTAGCTATAGCACCCACCTTATTCGATATCGTGTGCGCGTACAACCACCGTTTGTTTTGTTTTTGGCGATCTATTCGAGGCCGAAGAAGGGAGTTCAGTTTCAGTTTCAAAAGGTTGATTTGTTTCTTTACGCCGTTCGTTTGCCTTACGTTTTTTTCTCCTTTGTAGCTACTCCTTCGATGGTAGTCTTGTATAGTGTGTTTATTCTTTAGCCCATTCCACTTTTTTGATTTCCGTGACAAGCCATCGAAAATTCTGACAAAGCACTTGTCTTTTCTGATGGATTTTAACCGTAAGAGATAGAATCTTTCTCGTACTCTCTCCATCACTCGATGCTAATATTCTAGCGTGTCGTAGAAAAAACCACAGGAGTCATCGGAATCGAGTGATGTAGCATCTCCTCAGCGCCTTAACCTCACCTAAAGAGGCTGTTCTTTAATTTCAAGGATTACGAACAGGAATATTCCAAAAATTTAACATACTGTCGGAAGTCGATTTCTAGATACATTTATGTGTATATATACAATAGATACTGCCTACAAGAATGTCAGCGCCCCCAATTTGTGAAAAATAAACCACCATAAACTGTTTCCTATCTATCAAACTACCTTAAGTAGAAGAACAACCATTAATTCTGCCAAAAACAAAAAGGGTTACTCACAGACTAAAAAATGCTTTCGTAATTATTTCGAAAAATATATCTACAATCTTATCATATTCAGTGCTAATCTGGCAAAATGCTAATATCGCTCAGCAGGCCATTTATCAAATCGATGCCAAAAACAAATTTAGCAAAGTGCCCCCCAAGTCGACTTGGGTCGATGTGCTAATTAAAACAATCATACAGAAGCATGCAATCTCACCCAAAAATTTTCACACTACCGTTATAATAAATTATCACTGCCAGAGCAACAATAATTGGGTAAATGGTTTTCCATTTCGCAACACTATCCACACACAGTACTCGCGCGTCTGTGGTACGAAATACAAATGCTTGTACTCGTATTCATCCTCGACATCCTCTACCCAATGGTTAACCTCAACTCCAATTCTGAACCTCACTGAACGTTCACTTACGAACATTCGTTAGTCGTACTGAGCTGAGTGTCGCACTCATAAATTTAGTTCTCTAAAAATTTTTTTTCAAATTAGTTACGGATTATAAATCAGCACAAAAAACAGACGTACTCTGCATATTCCAATATTCCGAATGAGAGCGGAGTGAACTGTATACTGTGTTCCGTGAACCCTTGACCCCAGGCTTGGCGTCCGAAAAACGACGCACAGCGGATGTTAGCAGTTAACGAACATAAGTAACAAATAACGAGTAATGAATGTCATGATTTCGGATATCTACGTAACAATAAGAACGAATAGTCGTAGGTACATCTCGCATAGATTAGAGAAGCTCAAGAGTCAGCGGAGGTGTAAGCTTTTAACTAAATTAGTTCGAGTTTCTGTTCACGTCTTATGGCACAGTGGCTTTCACCCTTGGATGGGTCTTAGTCTCTTGTCATTATTGTCGTTGTTGTCATTGAAATGAAGCCACATTGCCCGACGTCAACTATGACAACGACAACGACAACGGCAGCGACAAAGATAGTGATAGCAACAACACGTTCCATATCCAATGGAGGTCTTTCCGAAGACCAAAAGTATCGAACGCAATATGGTCCGTGGCACAATTTTACAATAACCATTCACTCTTCGAATTTTTATCCACTTCACTGCCCTAAGGGTGGTTGGGTAACTGGGTATTGAATGGTGGGTGGAAAAATGTGATAGGAGGTGATTTTTTGTATTGTGAAGGACGTTAGCCCTCTACAGTTGCTTTCCGAATTTCAGGATCATCAAGTTTTATGGATTTTTTTAAGAAGTGCTTTTATTAGCGCTAATTTTAATTGTGTATTTGTTCGCTACGTAGACAATGGCCTGGTGGCCCACAACCCTGGGGTTTCCTAATAAGGGGAGACACAACTGCGATGGCACATCTACCACAATCACAACCAAGACGACCGAGACAACAAGGATTGTGATAGCTATGTACATACTCGTAGATGGCGCCCAGGGGATACTCTTTCAATTACGAGTATGCTTGGTGTTTTGGGAGACCACGAAACATGTTTCTTTTTTCCGTTCCGCTGAATTTATGAGACTTTAATGCTTTGGCAATGAGTCCACAATAGTATTCACCTAGTGAAGCAAAATGGATTTTAATTAGTGCACAGTGGTGGTGATTCAAGAAGAGCGACTCAATATTTTGGCATCTCTCGTCAAATGTAATTATTTGGAGTGTACGGATAATATTCTTTTTAGTATACGTATAATGCCATAGATTATATATTCCCATTTGTTTTTTGATTTGGATTTGGGTTTACGAGTAATCACAGTGGCGCGAAACAGATGTTGAAATCTCCAAGAAGGTATAGATCTTGGGCCAAGCGGGGAGGTTCATTATCAACCGGCATTAATTTCAGAGATGGGAGTATTTGTCTCAAAGGATTGTTTACCGGAGTCCCAGAGCTCACAGATGTTGTTGAAATAATGTTTTCAGTTGCAAATTTATTCTAATTACCTAATTATTACTTATTCTTCAGTTAATGTTAGTTTTCAATGAGTTCAACGAGTGGAAATTACAATCATGTATTTTGTGGTTTTTATAGGAGATCTTTGTGGCATATTGAGGTGGAAATGAAACTTATCGACGATACAAATGTATACAGGGTGATTTTAAGGAAACCGTGTTTTGTTTTGTTTTTTTTTTTTTTTTTTGCATTAAACATGACATTCGTCTAATGGTGTTGTAGGGATGCCATAAAAAATATGTTCATATATTCTCAAGGAAAACGCGAAAAGAGAACAAGTTTTGTTTCATTTAATAATTTAATACTAATATTACGGCATGTGATAGAACTTGTGCTGATTGGTAATATCATTGAGCGCGCGCTCAAGGGGTTATTAGTACCCTCAACATGTTTGCACACAGCACGAGTGAAAGAAACTTAGGGAGGAAGAAAAGAAAAGTTGGTTGTATGTTCGTCTTAAATGTTTGCAAATTATATATATAATTATATTATTGGGTCTATAGCTTAATTCGTACGGTTTGCTAAGAGATGGCGTATCTTGTGTTATTCCATTGCTTTTATTCCATTGGAACATGCGTTGGAAAGCTACTGTCATTGTACGTCATTTCACTATATGTTATTCATTTGAAGCGTAAACAACAATAACTTTTTTTTCACTCAAATATGTCGAACTTTGTGTCTGAAAAAGTCTTTTTGCGGGGAGTTATTCTTCATTACTGAAAACTGCTCCCGAAAGTCATAGTATTTTGGTGGAAGTTTATGGTGAACATGCGCTAGCTGAGCAAACGTTCTAAAAGTGGTTTGCACGATTTAAAAGTGGTGATTTTGGCTTGGAAGACGATCAACGTCCTGGGCAGTCAAAAAAGTTTGAAAATGAAGAAGTGGAAGCATTACTCTATGAAGATTGTTGCCAAACACAAGAAGAATCTTTGGGTGTCACCCAAGCAGCCATTTCAAAACTTTTAAGAGCAGCTGGATATATATATATATTAAAAAAATTTTATTATGCCAAAGAAAAAAATGTTGGAAAATACATCAATTTTCAAATTGTATCAGTAGTTTTCAATATGTCTACCTTTGGCGCGAATAATGGCCTTGAGACGGCCGAAGAAAGCATCGCACTCTGAACGCAAGTGGCTCTGCGGTATTATGGCCCAATTCCGGCTAAGTACTTGTTTAAGGTGGTCCAAGCTTTGGTATTTTTTAGTGCCAACCTTCGCCTTCAAAATACAACAGACAGACAAATCCAACGGATTTGCATCCGGAGAATTTGCAATCTATTGTGTCGAAAAAATGAATTGTGAATCATTGTTTTTAACTAATCTTGGTTGACTCGCGCTTTGTGAGACCGTGCCGAATTTTGTTGAAATGTCCACGGTCTCCGACCGAAATGATTGTTTGCCCAAGGCTTCAATACTTTCTCTAAGAAAGTTTCACGGTATACAATCGCATTAATTTTGACTCCACGGTTCAAAAATACGAGCGGAGAGCCACCATCGGCGGTTATGGCGGCCCAAATCATCACCATCGGTGCTGCCGGCTTTCTGGTGGCCGTCCGAAGGAAACTTCGAAGGACGTCTCTGGCAAGTAAACTTGGTCATTTTGTTTGTTGACATATTGCTCGATAACAAATGGCGACTCATCGGAAAAAGCCATATTCGGCAATTCACCACTTTCGTGCAAGCTTAGCAACTCCTTCGCTCTTTCGACTTTAACTTTTTTCTGTTGCGGTGTAGGATTGTGTGCTTTTTGGAACTTCAATGGCTTGAGCCCAATCTCATTTTTCAGTATGTGTTGCATCCGTTCCAACGATATGTTGGACTCACGAGCCATTTTTCTTGCACTTCGACGCGAATTTTGCTCAATTCGAGCCTTCACTTTTTTAATCCATTTCTGCCGATGCTGCTGTTTTTTTATGACCACCTCCATGACGTTTTGCAACGCTGACAGTATCACGGTAACGAGCTACAGTTCGAGACATAAATGATTTATTCACGTTGAGGTGCTGAAGGGCTCTAACGATAGCTACTTGTGGTCTTCCAGCCAAATATAAAGCAATCACACTATCACGTTTGAATTCCAATTGAGACGCAAATCGTTTAAAAGGCTTAAAAATAATAAAATTGTACGTCATGTGTTAAAATGTCATGAACGGTTTGGAAATTATAGCAGATGAAAACATCAAAAAAGTCCACAGAATGATTACGAATGACCGTAAAGTGGAGTTGATCGAGATAACTGAGGCTCTGAAGATATCAAAAGAGCTTGTTGGATATATCATACATGAATATTTGGACATGTGAAAGCTCTGTTCAAAGTGGGTGCCGCGTTTGCTCACAGTCAACCAAAACCAACAACGTGTTGATGATTCAGAGGAGTGTTTAAAGCTGTTCAGCCGCAATAAAGCCGATTTTTGCGTCGGTATGTCACAATAGATGAAACTTGGCTCCATAACTTCACACCAGAGTCAAGTCGGCAGTCAGCTGAGTGGCGAGCAGGCGACGAACCTCGTCCAAAACGACCAAAAACTCAACAGTCGGCTGGCAGGATTATGGCATCCGTATTTTGGGATACACATGGAATAATTTTCATCGACTATCTACAAAACTAGTAGACTATCACCGGCGACTATAACATTGCGTTGTTGGAGCGTTTAAAGGACAAAATCGCAGAAAAATGGCCGCATTTGAAGAAAAAGAATGTGCTGTTTTATCAAGACAATGCACCGTGTCACAATTCGATGATAACTATGGCAAAATTGAATGAATTCGGCTACGAATTGCTTCCCCACCCACCGTATTCTCCAGATTTGGCCCCCCAGCGACTATTTCCTGTGCACAGAGCTCAAAACAATGCTCGCCGGAAAGAGATTTAAGACCGATGAAGAAGTAATCGCCGAAACAGAGGCCTATTTTGAGGCTAAACCGAAATCGTACTACAAAACTGGTATTGAAAGATTGAAAAATCGTTTCAATCAGTGTATCGCCCTCGAAGCCAACTATATTGATAAATAAAGTTGAATTTTGCAAAAATTTTGTGTTTTATTGTACTATAAAACGGCAATGACTTTTCAGTCCATGTGTTAAAATGACTAGAAAATAGAGAGCTCAGCGGGGAATTTCATAGGTGAGTTGTATGGCTTAGGAATAAATGACAATATTCCAGAGTATGTCCGAAAGTTAGCTTGAGGGTATACTGATAAGAATTCATAGCTAGACGTTTGTTACGGTTAAAACTTGAAGAAGTAGGATGCTACTGTCTATTTCTGTAGAGCACTAGTGGTGAAAATAGCGACCGAACAAGGTGAGGCAAGAGACGATACGTCGGTGTTCAAGTGTGTCAATATTGACATAATTTGTGAGTCTTATGATGGTTTTGGACCTTTGCAGATGCAAAGTGGTCTTTCGGTCATCTGACCAGATATGGACATTGTACTCCAATTTTTGGCGAATATACTCGTGTGCCATATATTGTTGGACCAGATCAGAGTGAGTAAAGTATTTCTAACATAGCTTAAGGAAATCTAGACCTTAAGCAGAATTTTTGGCGATATTTATAATTCCCTTCAAAACACAGTATTGTATTTTGGAAGCATTCAGTTCTCAATTGGTTATGGTGTTAATATTGGAATTTATTGAGCTTAACATACACTGCCGTTTCCGTTTTTCGACCGAAAGCAGGGACGAGAGTCTGGGAATAAATATGAAAATCAAAGAGTACTGTTGTTAGCAAAGCATTATATAGGATTCGAAGTTGCAGGCAAGAAATCATCGATAAAAATTTTAAAGAATGTTATACAGAACAGAGCCCTTCGGTAAACGAGCATTTATTTAATGAATATCAGACTTGAAACCATCCAATACAACTTGAGTTGAACGTTCCACAAAGTAGTTTCTAATCCATTGAAGAAGAGAATCGTCGATTCCAAATGCTCCCATTATCAACAAAATAGCCTGATGCCAAAATCCGTCAGAGCTCTTACAAATAATAAGTGCAAATATATTGCTTTCGCCAAATTGATGTCCGTTTTGGTTCTAATTTTCGGTTAGGCATGCCATCAAATCACCAGTGTACTTATAGCTACGAAAACCATACTGCCGCTCATTAAGAGGTTTTCATGCTACGAAATATTTCATGACGGTTTATCGGTGTTTCCATGAAAGAAGGGGCATAATTCCAATAAATCTATAGCAGGCGAAGACGATTCGTCATTTTTAGGGACTGGATGCACAAATGCTGGTTTATATCTTCTCAGAAAGGGTTCCGAAGAGTAGGATTGAAGAAAAATCTTTCGCAGTGGTTTTGTTACAGTCTTCAGAAGAAGGGAAGATATACCTTCTGGACCTCCGGATTTGTGTATGTTAAGATCTATAAGTACACTTATAGTATTAAAGTGGATTCGTTTCATTGAAAATTTGACGCGCCCAATTGTAAACGGAGACAAAGCATAATCTGGAAGTGTTGATCTGTCCGTAAAGTGAGCAGTAAGCAGATTAGCTTTGTCCATAGAGCTGACAGCTGGAATGTCATTATAAAAGAGCGTTGGGATGTTTACTTATGTTTGGACATTGTATCATATAATTTTTTGCTTCAGGTTTTGGTCATATTGAAATGAGTGTTAAAGGATCTTATTAAAAAAATAATAGTGTGTAATCATATCAACAGGGGTATCCACGTCATTATCGACGAAACATAACGACCAGTTAAAATTCTTTAAAAAAGTGCTTCAATTGGCTTTCTCGTATTGCTACACTGTTCCTTTAGGAATCACTTGGTCGGCATACGAGAAATAAGCCGATATAACATAGTAATAACACATCGGCCTTGAACTTATCAGGTTGAGAAATTAAAAGCAAGTCCAAGGCGTTGGCGGTATAACTATCACGTGGGCACATTTTAAACTGGGTCAAGTGCGAAAGTCCCAACACACCGTACTTCGGATTTTGACTGTCGAGAATATTGTAGCGACCCCGAATTGTGTATACTGAAATATAATAAAGATTCCAGTATGAGGATACAGGGAAACAATTATTTGTGTGGGGTCAGACAGCTTATCGACACTCGTTAATGATCGAATTGCTGTACAGTTTGGGGCTTCTGTAAACATAGCAATAGTGGAAAATTTGCTTATGGGGATGGATTTTTAACCATATAAAATTAAATTAAGTTATATTACTATGAACGTGATTGGTCTAACGTGACACTAGTTCCTAGGCAGGTAGTTTCAGATCAGAGTGGTATAGGATAGGAAAGCAAATCTGCAGCAATTAGAAAACTTGTAAAAAAGTCACTTAAGACTGGAATTTTTACAAAATGAAGTAAAAGAATGTAAAAAGTTTATTCGGATTATTCTTATGAAAACTTTTCCGAAAAGGTCGAAACCGTCGGCGAAAGCAGTAGGCTAGTCAAATTCCTCAAATGGGGAAAATCAACCAGGCTTGAATCATACAGAAAATGTGATGGTACTTACACCGATTCAAAACCAGAGATTATCTGCTACATGCTTGAGAGTCAATTCCCAGGTAACCTAACCATGACCAGCTCAAAACCGATTCCTATTAACGAAACAGCAACTGAGCTGAATAACACAAATCTACGTAGCTGGAAAAAATGATCTTCATAGCTAACGCATCTCTAAATATCGTCTAAGTTTCAACTTAAATGGGGTTAATAGCTTAGATATTAATTTGTTTCTTGAGAAAGAGGCGTCGTATAGCGTTTATAAAAAAAATTACGTTCTGATATTAAGAACGAATGGCATATGGGTTTCAGGTCGCAAATTCATCGAGAGCGCGGAAAACGAATCCTGTTATAATGGTTAGAGAATTGACGTGACTCTATAACATTGTGAAAAAGGATTAGAATCCTAAGCTTAAAGACATTTTCCAAGGTAAATCAGAATATTGATCTGGTGAAAAGAGAAATATCGTCATATCTTTTGAGACCAACACTGAGTAGACATCTCTGAGTTTTCGGCTCTGTTCATTATCAAAATTGGAAAATAGGACGCATGCAAATAATTGGAGTATTTTAGCAAGGATCATCATTGTCTTAAAAAGAGTTATTCACACCATATATTCTGCCTTGAATTGATTTAATGTGTTTATTTCTGGTAAGTGTTCTGTTGAAGACAATTCTAAGGTTTCTGCCATAATTAGAAATGGGCAGTTCAGTTTTCAGTTTAATAGCATTTTTATTTCAGGTAATTAATTATTTTTTATAAGCTAGACAAAACAACTATTAAAAATTAGCTTAATTAACTTAAAATTATCTTATTCTAACTTACTGGTCCCATGTGGGCACTCTAAGTTAAACCTAACACTTAAACTATGTCTTTCGATGTATATTACAGTCTAAAACTAAGAAAATATATTTTAAGTAAAAAAAAACTTAGTACATGAACTTATTTTGTTTTAATATAAAACTTAATACTAATCCTATAAAGTCTAAAAATAAATCTAAATCTACTTAACCTACTTACTTAATCTACTACATACAATTGAAAAAAATGTTTTATGGTTTATTCCTTATTTTAGAGGAGGTTACCCATTTTTTTATTTTTATAATTTTTTTGGTTTTTTATTTTTTATTTTTTTAATTTTTTTTTCTTCTCAAACCTACCCTATCCTACCTAGAACTATGTAAGCCGGCCACGGCTAATAAGCCAGACTGACGACCGACCTTGCTTCCTATGAAGCTACCTAGTACTGGAGGAATTAGACGGCGAAGCTTTTTCTCCTTCAACTAGCCACCCTACCGCCCTACTGAACCGAAGACGTTCCGCACTGTCGCCTGTCTGTAGCTGTTCGAGCGACGTAGAACATAAGCGGCATCGCCAATCTGTCCTGGTTCAGAACTTTATTTTCTAGGTAAAGGAACGCTTCTGAAGGAATGAAACCGTCAAAGCGAACTCTCTCATGATATATATAATTAGGGTAGAAAGTCCGAGAGATCAGGTTGGTCGATGAGGTCATTGCTCTTGCAATGTACCTTCAAGTCAACTTAATGACGAAATTGTCCACTGTTATGAGATTCGCCCCATTGTACAAGATCTCATTAGGATAGAACTTTATGTACTCGGACTCTGGTGTCTGGGACAAGCTCTCTCAAGCACCCGAATCTTTTCCAATAAACTTGCTATCACGTTGAACCACACGGGTCATCTAAATACAAGCATGGGCCTGATAAGGGCCATGTAGCAGATCACCTTCACCCTCGCAATGAGTTATTATAAAACAGTTGTTATTGTTATAAAACATTCTCTTTGTAAGGGCAAAAGCTGGTATCAAGGTATCTGATTACATTTCGACAAGCAAGTAACTGCCAATACTGCCCCACGATCGAAAACTTTCGCTAATTCTTTCTGGTATCGCTAGAGGCCCCATACAAAAGCGTCCTAAGCAGATTGGTTCCCGATTTCTGAAAGTTGATTTTTAACTTCCAGTAGTCGCAATATCGCTTAATTTTGTCGAAGTCACATTGCTAAAGTGTATTAATGACCTCAATTTTTGGACCTGATCTGTACGCGATTAAGTCGTCTGCGTACGCTATGGCCTGTCCAACTTGAAGAAAAGTTCTTCTAACCATACGGTATCAAAGGCTTTTTCTAAGTCAATCAGGCAGGTACCAGTGCACTGGTTCCTGCCTTTTGTTCCACTGGATATCGGAAACCAGTTAAGACGCGGCATGAATGCCCCGCCTTGAAACCGAATTGGTTATCCTGGACTATGTGATTGTCCTCGACCCACTTAGTCAGGACTCTATTGATCACCTTTTTGAAAACCATATTGATGTTTGGAAGAAGACTGATCGACTAGAGATTCGCCAGATTGGATGTGTCTTTATCCCTTTTAGGGATTGGATGTACCACCGCAGTTTTCCAATGCGCTGAATAATGGGCATTATTCACTATTTCATTTAGAAGGCAGAAATTGGGCACAAGGACTCGATTTTCCAGGTCGTGGTTCGGGGCAAACTTTTCATTCTCTTTATACGCTTCCTGAAAAGTCGCTTCTATAGCCTCTACCTTCTCCTGCGGATCCTCGATCACAAAGAAGTTGTCATCATCAACGGCCTCATTTGAATCTATGCCTGCTGCTAAAGGTGTGTGTTCGTTGTTCGTCGTTCGGGCGATTTTAAGACACGAAAGCTCGTTTTGATCTTTCCTCCGAAGTATTTTATTTATTTGCGGGAACATATTCGAGTTGCTGATGTTTACAGCCCGAACTTTGTTGTTCCAATACTAGTTTACAGAATTTCTATAATTTTCTTTTATTATTGTTTGGAGGTTTTTGATCGATGACTTTAATGTCATGATCTCCGGGTTATGTCTGTAGGTAAACAAGGTTCTTAGTTTTGACAGCATTCTACTGTTATGTTGGTGCAGAGCGTCGATAGTTGCGTTGCGGAATAACTCTTCGTTGTCAGTGTGTTGATACCGAGGTATCTTCTTGTCCATTGTTCGTTTAATTATCTCGTCCATTACCTTTAGATGCTTGTCAATCTCCTCGTTTGATAGATTTCTGTTGGACGGTGGGTAGAGCGAATTTGAGGCGAGTGCTCCCGTTAGTGTTCTTGAGAAATGTGTCCTAGGCACCCTACTATAGTTGTAGGAATGCCTTTAAACAAACTCTTCCAATTCCGCAGTTTCGTTGGGAACAGTTATTTCGGTACTGAGTCCACAATGGTCACTGTCATACACGAAAGTGCGTAGACAGTTTGTAGTTTGTTGATTAGTGCATGTCAGTTGTATTCGTGTATCAAACAACAGAAGATCCAAATAGAAGCCGTGTCAGGAAACGACGGACCATCCATGGTCTTAAGGCCGAGTCGGTACATCACACTGTTTTGACCCCGCCAATTAAACAGTAGGTTCCCTCTAGTGTTTGGTGTATTATTTCCCCAATCTCTATGTTTGGCGTTTAAGTCTCCGCCGATAATAAAATAGTATTCCTCTAATTCCGGTCTCAGAAATCGAAACAATGTCTCGAGCTCTGAGATGAAAAGGGTGGATTGAGTAGCCTTAGGTGCATAAACAGACACCATGTATAACCGCTTTCTAATACAAAGAGGAATATACACGATGCATGCTTCAAGCACCTGAAACCTTCGCACTAGACGACTGTATATTTTTTTAAAACGTATACCTTTTCTTACGAAGATCGCAACGCCTCCTTCTTAGGTCGGTTTCTTTGTATTATTTTATGACTTCGGTGACTCATTTTGGGGCTTGGTCTTTAAGCAACTTGAATAGTGCAGCTCTTCGCTCAATCCTAATCAGTGAATTAACATTCACTGCAAGGACCTTTAGGGTTTGCTCCGCCATGTACGTACCCATTACGACTGGAGGTGCGTTAGCCCCGGCAGCAGTGCGTAGATTTAATCCATGAGCGGAGCTTGTTCAGTTATCTGACATTGAAGCTGAGCCATCTGCCCATGGATAGAGAGCAAGATAGCTAGCATGTCAGTTCCAAGTTTCAGTGCTTTAGGTGCTGAAGCCTGAGAAGCAATTTTTGTTTGCTGTGCCGTGCTCCCCCTACCTGCCGCCATTTGGACGTAGGTAACATGGGGAGTAACGGCTGGTGTTTGTATTTGAACCGGTGGACGCTTAACTTCCACCTTTTACTGCCGAGCCCGTATTCTTACATAAAACGCAATAGGGTTGGTATTTTACCGACGCTCCATCGCTACCCAGAGCGCATTCTTCTGATTTGTTGTTCTTACCGCACTTGACGCATCGAGGCTGCACTTCGCAGTTCGACGCGTGCCCGAACCTTTGGCAACGAATACATTGCAACATGTTATCGCTCCGTTTTAAGTACTTTTTTCCAATGTACAATATAGGACTTTGATACTCCTTAGACCATCCAGTTTGCTATCGGGAGTTAGCTGAACCAGAAAGAATGGTATTTTCCGTTTCCCCTTTTGACTTTGGCTGTGGTGAACGGCTAACCACAAATTCTTTCTTTCATTTTCATTTCATTCTTTCTTTTTGTGCAGCTTTAAGAGCTACTCTAGATCAGTAGACGGTTCTAACATTCTCAGCTGCATTGTTTGCAGCTTCTCCCCCTTCGGGGTATGGGAAAGGAGCTCCATCATCGTACCCTTCAATAAACTTTTAATTTTTTGTTAGCGCTCCACTGTATTACAGTGAATCGCGTGCCTGTAATATCAATATTAAGAACCCGATTCCAAATGATACATATATTTCAGTGTAGTAGAAGATTTTACGTAGAAAGAAATGAAGTAGATATTCGATGATTTCGTACCTTTGACCACCCACAAAAGGATAGATCGTGCCGTTGCATTAAATATGCTAAATTGCGAGCTAACAGCTATTAATTTATTGCTGAAAATCCCATTCCAAGTCGAACAGATTGCTTTTTTCGCCTTATCCACTTTAGTTTTTAGATGTTTTGCCATTTTTAAGTTTAACGTTAGTTCCATTCCTAGGTAAGTATATTTTTTTACTACTTACAACTCATGTTCATCATATTTCCATTTCTCGCCCCTTGCTATTCTGCCAGACCCTTTTTGAAATATCATAACTTTCGATTTTTCGACGTTAACCTCATAGTGTGCAGTAGTCGAAAAGTTTGTTTATCATCATCTGAAAAGAACAAAGTGATTCTGCAAGTATGACTATGTCATCTGAATACAATAAATAATTTTCCTACTGCCAATTTCTACACCACATGTAAGCCATTCCACGAGATCGTCCAGAAACAGAACGAAAAGTAGGCGACTCAGATTACAGCCTTGTTTAACTCCTCGATTTATCACAAGCTTCTCAGATTATTCCTTGCCATTACATATGTTTGCCTATGTAGATATATGCAAACATACTTTGTAGATATTCCTTTGTTGTACAGTTTCTAAAACAATGCATTTCAACAAAAAATGTGAAAACCTTCTTACTTTGGTCCATCTTATTTTGGGCTATAGATGTTAGTTCGAAGATATTGTCTATGTAGAGTAACCATTTCGAAAACCAACCTGAAATTCGCTGAATTTTTTATTAGCGTTCACCCATGTGTTAAATCTTTTATATAGCAAAGTGGTATACGCTTTCAATGCCGAGTTTAAAAAAGATATTCCTCTATAATTTGCTAGATTACATGGATCACCTTTTTTATAAATTGGCCAAATTAGCGTAAAAGTATTCAGGAAGAGTTCCAAAACTAAAAATTATGTTAAGAGCCTTAGTCAAATTTTCTTTAAATGATTCTGTGTTGTATTTAAGAAACTCTGCCGGTATTCCATTTGAGCCTGCTGCCTTCCCGTCTTTCAAGAATTGGAGCACTATTCCGACTTCTTCAATAATTATTTTTGCATCCAAAATTTCGTCCCTTAGATCAGGTTGTGCGTAATTCCAATTATTTTTTTCCGACAAGTATAATAAGGAAACATAGTGTGTGCGTAAATTTTCCACCAGTACTCTGGTACAACTTCTTTTGATATTGGGTTCCCATTTAATTTTCTTGTCACAGTCCAAAATTCAGCTGAATATCTGCTTTGGCTCAATAATAACGCCCATTTTTCTTCATGTGCTCGTTTTTTTTTTTTTTCTTTACACATCTGTTTGTATTGTTTGGTAGTTTTCACATATTCTATTTTCATGCTCCTTAAATCATATCTCCGCAAAATGTTAAGAAGTCCTAAGGATCTTTTTCTTAATTTTTCACATTCATAATTATACTTTTCAGATTTTTTTCGTATAGTAGGCGTTTATCGTACCGAACCAGCCACTTCACGAATTATTGATTCAAGTTCACATAAAGGTACATACTTTGCTACTAAAACATTTTCGTTGACGCTTAGCTTAATATTCATTCTTAAAGAGATTCTTGGATTAGATCTCTTTCAATCATGATCGTGATGATACGAATATGTAGCATCCAAAACCACAAAATCTTTAAGGATGAAGTGACAATCTCCACCAATAAGCCCATAATCAATTGATATCTGCCGATACTCTAATCTTTTAGATACTCTACCATAAAATGAAATGCCTGAAACCAATGAAGATCCATCGATATTTGTGTCACCACCGTACTGTCACTACTTTTTATCTCTTATACCTTAAGAGTACGCGTGGCGGATTGAAACTTTAACCATCAAGTCTAACTAGTGATAAAGCTTCCTTTAAAGGCATTAAGTTTTTTTTTTTTTTTTATCTAATCTTATAAGCATTTTGCGTCCTCTATAGGTAGAATCCGTCTCCCAACTGACGAAACTTTATTCAGAATATAGAGTAATGTTGCTCTCAACTTCTGCAACATCTGATTTCCTTTCCTCCAGCTGAAGAATAACATGTGCTGACTCTGATTTAAAATTAAAACAATTACCTGTATTTTGTTGATTTTCTTTCTTACTGCAAAGACCACAGGCTGAATCTAGATGGCGACTTGTATGTAAGTGTACAAATGTATGGTGTACATACACTGACTCTGAGCACGATCTTCCTTGCTTCGGTAGACTTGTATGTCTTGGCGATATCCTCAAATCTCCTACAGTAGTATTGTTGTAGTTGTAGCAGATAGTGTTCCCAAATTGCTTTCTCAGGATTAAACTAATGAAACAATGGAATCGAATTTGATGTTAAAGCGGCAGAATTTTGCTCAAGGCCTTTTCTAATAATTCTTTGTTGGAAGCAAAGATGTGCTCCGTTCAAGTTTGTTACTGGACCAATAGCTATCGAGTTACTTCTGGGTCCATTAGTATGTTATCGTCCTCGTCGCAACAATTTTAAACTTATAGTGTAATTGAATGAAAATTTTGTTCCAATTCAAAAATCTTGTAATTCTGATTAACGTAAAATATTAGGTCTATAACTTAATTCGTGCTAAGAGATGGCGTAACTTGTAATATTCCATTGTTATTATTCCACTGGAACATGCGTTGGATAGCTACTGTCATTGTACGTCATTTCAGTATATATCATTTATTTGAAGCGTAAACAACAATAATTTTTTTTTCACTCAAATATGTCGAACTTTGTGCCTGGAAAATTTTTTTTTGCGGGGAGTTCTTCTTCATGAAGAAAACTATTGCAAGTCATTGTATTTTGGTGGAAGTTTATGGTGAACATGCGCTAGCTGAACGAATGTGTCAAAAGTGGTTTACACGATTTAAAAGTGGTGATTTTGGCTTGGAAGACGATGAGCGTCCTGGGCAGCCAAAGTTTGACGATGAAGAACTGGAAGCATTACTCTATGAAGATTGTTGCCAAATACAAGAAGAGCTCGCAGAATCTTTGGGTGCCACTCAAGCAGCCATTTCAAAACGTTTAAAATCAGCTGGATATATTCAAAAACAAGGAAATCGGGTTTCACATGAATCCATGCCGAGAGACGTCGAAAGGCGGTTTTGCATGTCCAAAATGCTGCTGGAACGCCACAAAAGGAAGTCATTTTTGCATCGGATTGTTACTGGTGATGAAAAATGGATCCATTACGACAACCCCAAGTTCAAAGAAGCATATGTGAAACCCGGCCAACCAGCGAAATCAACGGCAAAGCCGAATATCCATGGCGCGAAGGTAATGCTCTGTATTTGGTGGGATCAGATGGGTGTGCTGTATTATGAGCTGGTAAAACCGGGTGAAACCATCAATGGATGGGATCCACAAATTGCCAGAAGGATGGGAAAAGTCATAGCATGATTTTCATAAATAAATGTTAAACTTTTGAAAAAAACCGCACGAATTAAATTACATACCCAATAAAATAACTTTCTTTGTCAAAATTAAAGATTGAAGTGGCACAGTAACCACGAGGAGAAAATACAGTTCGATTTATTTTTTCTTATTTTGGTAGCAATTAAAATGCCATTAGCTGTATATAAAAATATAATTGCCATGATATTAAAGGGAAGCTGATGTAACACAGCATATAGCAAAAATTCGTCGATGGATAATATTTTTTCTATTTATATATATGTATTAAGACTATCTAAACTTGAAAAACATCAATCGGGTCACCTCTTACCCTTTAATAAATCGAATAAGTCCATTTCCATCATCTCAACAATAGAGTTAAATTTATATCATGAATGCCGATTATCGCATTCGTATTCAATTCGGTCTCTGTAATTCGCTCCCAATTAGATGCACTTAAAGCGAACTAAAGCATTTTCGACCTATAATATCATGTTTGCCTTACAAATTATCTAACATTTAAAGAGTTCTTACTAAAAAGCTGCTGCATACTCACATCCAACAAATAATGAATTCATCTTCAACATTCTTCACTTAATGTCCCATGCCAAGAGAACTGAATTCCATTCTAATTATTACACCACCTCTCATCAGTGGCTCAGGATCCTCTATATCGACCTGTTTCTTTGGAAATTATTCAAATCTCCAGATTTCAAACAGCTTAATTACATAGATATTCGAATTACAGTGCTAAGACATTCCGTTCAAAGACAAGACGTCCACTTAATAATCGCGTCGCCATCCTAAATTAAAAATTAATTACAAAATCTTCACCATTATAGCAGGGATACCTTTCTGTAATAAATTATTTGCCCGCCTTTCCAGTACCGCTATCCAATTGCTAAGCCTAATTTTTGTCCCTTTGTAAACGTGTAAGGTGACAATTTTTGAAATTCCATTTGAAATTCCGTGTTGTTGTAGATTTATTTTATGATTCACCCCAGTGGATTAGCACAGTTCCAAATTGAAGCGGAATTGTATCATACATCCCGATTTAACGCCTCACAAATCACTTCAAGTTAATTTCCCAAACTCGCCTGCGCCTCTCATCCAACTTTTCAATTTCTGTTCGCTCCACCCGTGCCGATGGTATCTGAAAGGAAGCGTAGGGCCGTGGAAATAAAGGCATCAGGGGCGGTTTAACAACAACACATCTGGAAGGCGCTGCACTCTGTAGTCATCCCCCAGTCGGAAAACGCATTTCAATAGATTCGTTTACAAGTGTGCACATCTCAGCAATGTGTCAATATGTCATTAATGTGCCTTTGCAGTGCGGCAGCATGGATGGATTTGATATTTTAAAAATAGGGATTTGGATTCAATGATTGTTCGAGTACATGTCTCCGAAGAATGCACCAGATGCATCTTCTTTTTTGACACGCGGTTGAGAAAGGCACTTGCTATTTATTTTCTGTTTCCTGTTGCAGTAGTTACCTACTCGCAATTGTTGGGTTTTTCCTTTTGCACAGTTTGTGTGGAGTTGTGCTCAGATTTCTTCGGGATGTTTCAGTAGCAAAGGGTGCTCTGCGTATCCTCTTGTCATTACGGAATGGTGCGAAGTAATAAACATGAGTGTAAATTCATAGAAACACTTCTACACGGAAAGAATAAAATGGAATGGAATTTCTGTATTTGAAGAACGGAAAAGATATTAATAATACGACAATGGAGTGGCACATTAAGATGCCTTGAGAGACGTAAGACTCTTTCTAGAATATGACTTTTTCTTAAGCATAACTGCATTACAAATTATGCAGCCACAAATCAAATATTTATATTCTCATAAGATAGACACATGCAGTTGTAACTTTTATCGCGAAATAGGTACAAAGAGTGATTTATTAAAACTGGATCTGGTGAAATTAAATACGTTTCACAGGAATTTTTTAATAGAAAAATTTACATTGCTCTGTACTTTTGTTTTGAGAAAAAAGTTAGTCATTTTGAAATTTAAAAATTGTAGACATAGTTGGGGACATAAGTGCATATAACTAACGTTGTTCAATTATGTATATATATCTGATAATTCGAAAAGTGGAATTAGAAGCACATGAACTAAAATAATAGTGCTGTCCCATTTTTGCAAACACGGATTTGATATAAGAGCAACTGCTCCAAAGAATTATCAATAAAACCGCTAGTGTTAAAAGATTACATCTTGATGGGAGTTTTAACGCAAACGTAAGACATTGGCTTTATACTTCTCCAAATTGAATTTGGATGGCACCGGTTCGCTGAAAAACCAAACACCTTACAGCTCTGCTAGTATGAACTTCACGAATCGCATACGGTCGCATATTGTCTTTAATACCTTTTGTTATCGATAACGGACAATAACAATAACCATCTAGTTATTGGAGGTTCTTTGTACTGGTACCGGATCTGCCACAAGATCAGCTGGGTCTCCTCTAATAGGAAGAGAAAATTAAACCTGATAGACTATATCGCTACTAGCCGGCGATCCGGAAGCTGTCTTTATGACGTCAGTAACAGGCGTGGAGCTGACGAATGGAGCACTTTCACCATCTTATGGTAACTAAAATACGCCTTCATACTGCGTCCACGACTAGCAACCTTACCAACACGCTCACTAAGCCCAGGTGCATTATACAAAACCTACAGACCAAGTGATCCCATAGTGCGCCAACAATTCCGTAACCAACTCAGCTTAGGTGTGGTAAAAGTCAAAAGATCTAAACACATAACTGTGGATAAACACTCTAGATCTGCGGAAAATGTTTTTATATCCGGAGCGTTGAGGCTTACGGGTAAAAAGAAACCACAGTTAGAAACCACACACTGTTATCAACTGACTCCTGGAGACGGATTGAGGAGCGTAGTCCACTCAAAGTTCACTTTGCGTCGACCCCAGCAGTAGAGAAATCTGAACTTAAGGTCAGTACCGTGTGAAAAAAACGAATTACAGTGTTATACGAGTAAAAGCTACATACGAAGGTGAAAAATGTTGTGTTCTATACAATAGCAAGTTATCAGAAGCCATTAAAGTTTAAAGTTGAATTTATCACGACTGTTTTTTATCACCGCTTCTTTTCCTGGAAATAATAAGCGATGTTATCCGTGCAGAACAGTCAGGGGGAAGCAGAGGTGTTCAATGGACAATGTCATTTTACCTAAAACATCTTGATTACGCGTCGACCCCAGCAGTAGAGAAATCTGAACTTAAGGTCAGTACCGTGTGAAAAAAACGAATTACAGTGTTATACGACTAAAAGCTACATACGAAGGTGAAAAATGTTGTGTTCTATACAATAGTAAGTTATCAGAAGCCATTAAAGTTTAAAGTTGAATTTATCACGACTGTTTTTTATCACCGCTTCTTTTCCTGGAAATAATAAGCGATGTTATCCGTGCAGAACAGTCAGGGGGAAACAGAGGTGTTCAATGGACAATGTCATTTTACCTAAAACATCTTGATTACGCTGATGATATCTGTATGCTTACGCACGGAGTTTTTGATCTACAACAGATGAATCAGAATCTGGAAACTGAAGCCAGAAGAGTAAGGCCTAAAAAAAGTTTTTGGTCTTTTAAGCTCCTTCTCTCAACTTAACATTGCAGGATAGAAATTCGAGGAAGTGCAGAGATTTTCTTATGTGGGAAGCATCATCTCAACTAGCGGCAGCACCGAACTCGATATAAGTAGCAGAATCTGAAAGGCAAAATATGCCTAAAGAATGGTGTTTAAGTTTAAAGCACTAAGCTCAAGCTGCGATCATATCGCTCCAATGTCGAGTCAGTACTTCTGTATGCGGGCAGTACCGTATTCCAAACGCAGAGCTACATATTAGAATAGGACAGGAGCCATGCGTCATCACTATAAGAAGAAGGTAATGGTTATGGATTGGTCACACCTTTAGGCGTGTAGTCAATTCCATTGCGAAGCACGCCATGTATGCACGACTACAACGTACGCAGTCAGGAAAAAGACCTAGTCGACCAAGGCAGATATGGCGTGGAACAGTTCAGGAGAAGTCGAGGACACTTAAAAAGAGTTGGAGAAAACTGAAGCACGCTGCAGAAAACCGAACTAGATGGCAAGTAGACGATGTTGATACCCGCCGAATGAAGTATGTTAATCAAACTAGTAGATCCAACTGAAAAATTTTCAGGCAATTGCAATGAGTTTTAGAGAAAACAGACAGCCGGACCAACGAATGGCTGTTGAGTTAAGTACAAAGAAAAACAAGTTTTAAAAAAAAAACCTTCAGGAAATTTACCCAAGATTGACATACTCACTTGTGTTAGTTTGTTAGGTAGTCCATTTCCTTAGTGCGAAAGTCATTGCAGTTTGGTACTTTTTGACTGTTGCAGCAAAATTTTGGTGTTAAAATTGTTTAAATTTGAATACTGGAAGTGAGTTCGGCCCAATATGACAAACTCAGATCTCTTAAATCGCTGGCCATATAAAGACAAAAAACCTGTAAACATTTAAGAGAACAGATGCGATTTTTCTACACCTTAATTTGCTATTTTAATATAAGGATGAAGGAGTAATCCTAAATTAGCGGAAGGTTATAATGGTATGTTGGTTGAGGTCTCCAAAATGTGGGCTTTGGCTGCAGTCAAAAATATCATTGATATTATGAATACCACTTTAAGTAAAAGTATTCATTTGGTCACCTCTATAGTTGCTAACAGATTAATTGAGTCGAGCTAAGATTTCTTTACCATTAGTTTGATATCTTACCTGAATTCTTGTCAGAACTTAGGATTATTAACTCTCAAGTCTCCGAAACCTACAAAGCAAACATAACCGTAGCCTAGATATAGCTACCTGACAGCTATTTGCCGTGTTCACTTCGGTCACGGTGGTGTTCATATAATCGGTTTAGATGATCATAAATACAAAAGGATGCAAACATTATGTCTCTTGTCTTTTTATGTGGGCTTTGGGCCATTCTTTTTTATTAATATATTTGAAAAACCATTGATTTTGAAAGAATACGTGGCGTCATATCAGTGAAGACATTTTCGGGTCTATAAACCTGAAATATTCCAAATGCTTTTCACAGTTATTCTTCTCAGACAGACGCGTTCAGCAGGGTTTATCACACGCTAAGGACCGAAATGGTTACACATGAAAGGTTTCAGTTGCCAGCGTATAGGATGCTTAATAGGAGGATTCCTTTAAAGTTGGTACAAATGAGAGGATTTTATGTTTAATTCGTAAAAAGAATACACTTATAAGACCAAATCGCAATAATCTCCAATACCTTTAATAACTTTATTGGTAAACCATAAGCGCTTGCTACTTGGTCAAGTTTTAGTTTAAAAATTGCTACCCGCACCTCGTATTAGTTCCGTGAAGGTATCCATACATTATTATTGATGTAGTACAGAACATATCCAAACATCATTTAATACAGGAGAAACTTTTATAATTGCCTTCGTTTTCGCTAGTAAGGCTCGAAAGTCGTATTCGTCCGTTCTTTAACGGACACAGATGCTGAGATAGAACAGAAGAATACACTGCATGTGACAGTTGATAGATTTCCAGGATCGCTGGAAGAACTTTGATCTCATATATGTCGAAGTCAAAGCTTTAGTTGAATTATAATCCTCGCTTGAAAAATACTGCAATAACCGAGTGAAAACAGGTTAGGCTGGTATTGCAGATTTCTTTTTTTAACGCAACAAGTTCCCAACCTATCACACTAATAATGAAGGGATTTAATGATTTAAATAAAATCATGCCATTAACCCAACCCATGAAACGAAGCTTGTACAAATAAGCCAGGGAACATAGTCGTAGATTCGCAGTCATGTTCTGTATTTCTGTAGACTGAACAGCAGCAATGACGACCCAAATGTCGCTGATAGGAAGAATGAACCTTTTAACCTGGATGATGTAAACCAACTACTCCGTCCACTCGACCTGGCTGAACAAAAGATAGCCATGTCTAAGCTGAAGTTCAAGAAAGCTGCTGGAGTATACGACCTAACTAGTCAGCTCTTCAAACCGGCATACAATGACTTGGTAAGGAGCATAAGACAACTTATCTGTAAAATATGGTCGGATGCCTCCGCTCCTCAAGATCCACTTTGAGCAACGCCAACAAAAGAGGCATCAGTTTTCTTAAGATCGTATACAAGATAGGAAATAGGATTTCTCCATATCAGTGTGGTTGTGGGCCAGAAAAGTTTACCACCGGCCATCACACTACCGCAAATCTTGGAAAAATTCCAGCTCCAAATCGATACCCACCACCTATACCACCAATTTTAGTCCCGCATATGACAGCATACATATGCAGAGAAATGTCTTGATTTGGAATTCTTACCAAAATTGTCAGTTTATGCAAGATGACGATGGAGAATGCATGCTACTTCATCAAGATTGGTAAATAACTCACCGAGAAATTTGATGTCAAAAAGTGGATTTACGTAAAACGATGCGCTGACATGCGATTTCTTTAACATCATTCCTGAAAGAATTGTGCAAAACTCTCACACAAGACGCACACTCTTTCAAATGTCCGTCCAGAAGGAAGTGGCGAAGAATGTGCTGTCATAAACAAAGGACACCTAACAAAGACCTCTTGGATAGAACATCATACAGATGTTCTCGAATTACAAAACTGACCATATATAAGATCTTAGTAATACCAGTTCTGCCCTATGTCGCAGAGGGATGGACTTTATCAAAGATGAATGCGGGTGCTCTTGGATGTTTAGGAAAGAGGAGAGAGGCAGAGACGTAGAGTAAGACTGCGATACAGGTGGCGCACGTAAGTAAAAGGGGACCACATCTAATATAGTGTGCGAAACTTTAGGCAATTAGCTTAAGATCGAGTTGGCTTGAGACGCTTGTTGACTGCAGCGTAACCTGTCGCAGAGGATCCCAGAGTGTCAACCAGACGACGTGCCACGCAATTGGGAATCAATCGGCGGGCTTTTGGTAAAAGGCTGTAAGATGTTCCTTAGAAAGTGCGGATAGTGCATCAGCTGTTAGCTGTTTACCGCCAAGCGTGTGAAACCTACGCTCAAGCCATCTTGAACCTCGACCACAAGGGAGACAACTTTTCATCGAAAACCATCATGAGCGATAAGGCCTATTTCCATCTCTGTGGATACGATTATATAAATAAGCAAAATTATCGCTTCCAGGGCACTGAAAATTCGCGTGCAACCCACGGCGGGCCATTATACCTGCCATTATACTATATAGTGTGCTATTACGCTGGAGGGTCAAAGGGCCTTATTTTTTCGAAAACGTCGTGGGTCAATAGACTACTGTGAACGGCGAGCGCTACAGAGTCATATTCAACGACTTTCTCCTTCCTCAATTAGATAAATTGGGACAGGAAAACATGTGGTTCCAACAGGATGAAGCAACAGAGCGTACTGCACGAGCCATAACCGAAATTCTGAAGGCTGCCTAATCTTTCGTTTTGGCGATCTGCAAGGTCCGGACTTCTTTTTGTAAGGTTTTTTAAAGTCACGAATCTATGTCAACAAGTTTCAGACTTTTGAAGCCCTCAAAGAGAATATCCGCCAAGAATACGAGAACTTATCGTCGGAAGTTCTGGCAAAGAAAATACCACATATCGGACCCGAATGGTTAATTCTGTGGCTGGCCGCTTAGCCGATATCATTTTCTCGATTTAATTGAAAAAAGTCATCAATCAAATAAACATAATGTAAAAGGAGATATTTTTTTATTCATAAAAAAAAAATTACAGCCAAAGAACTTCGGTGACAACTTTTGTGCCACCTTGAAAATCTTTTATTTTTACCAATGCCGTTGTTTTTATTTGACATTCAGAGAGATTGCGTTGCCTAAGTTTTTTTTATCCCATTAACTCTGTGTAAATAAATAATGTGAACAATTTTTGGACCTGATTACTAAAAGCGGCTATCCACAAGTATGAAATAACGCATATTCGTAGGCGAAGGAAATCGTAATTGGCAAGTTTTCTTATGAGATACCTTCGTCATGTAGAAACATGCAGGTGGGAACAATATGTATTTACTTTAAAGTGACATATATGTATAAAGGATTTTTCATTAGACGAGCCTCACTTGTTTGTAATAGAAAAGGCGTGCGTGCCAGGTATCAGTACAAAGTTTAGTTTGTGTTGAAATACAGTTGACATTCGTAGAGTGATGACAGTCTCCGCTGACTGAAATCGATTCGCTGGCACCATCTCAGAAAAAGTACGATTCAATTACAACTCCGGAATAGTACCATATCAAACAGTAAATTTGTTCGTGTACAATGGCTGCAATATCTGCGGCTGTGCCTCTTTACTGATGATGATTTTTCGGTAAAAACTCGGATATTCTTCCGTCTTCAATAGAGCCCAATGTGAAAGTACGACAAGCACAATGATCATTTAGCTTAAGCTCTTAGGTCAATACGATCTTTTACGGAAGTATAGTAAAAAACGTCGTAGAGACGTACGAGAAATGCCCAGCTCTTGACAACGACGTAGAATCAGTTGATTGCGGTCATGATTTACTGACTCGCGTACAGTGGAAATATTCTCTTCACTTCTGGTGTTTAGCTGTATTACTGGCATGCCAACATTATAAAGTGAATAAGCCAATTGGAATACTTCAATAAATACGTAATTTTTTGCATGTAGCGACGATAACAATGGCCAAAAATAAGAGTTAAACTTTGTAATCTAGTCATAACAGACCGCGAATTTCGGTAAAAAATTTTGATGATAAAACTATCACTTACTGTGAAAGTTGTAATGATACCGCACGCTACTTCTTCCTTGAATGACTTGCCCTCGCTCGCATAACTCGCATACCGGTTTGCTTAGGATGGGGTAGTAGGCGTTTTGTCTCTGAATCTATTACTTATTTTCGTAAGCGTAAAGTGCCTGTGGGTGCTGAAAATCTAGAAATTATTATACTTTTGTTTACTGCTTACCAACGAAGAGGGTCAACATTTCACTGTCAGCATAACGAAGCATTCAACGTAAACGAATATCAAAAATTTCGTTCACCAAAACAAGAATAGGTCTCGATAGAAATTTCTTAAGAGCTGAAACATACGATGCATGACTTTCTATTTTTCTCAAAAAATTATTAAAAACATAAACATTAAATATTTAAAAAGAAAATATTTTTTTTGCTCTGTTCTATATGTGGTACATTAATAGCACTAATTGGTATTAAATAGATTAGAACAATCGACAGTCTTAAATAATTTAGGCTTTACATTACTATATATAAGTATTAGCTTATAAACAAAATAAAATTACAAAGAATTATTTATTGGTACAATTAACAAAAACAAATGTTTTTTTTTGTTCAAAGATCCACACGTGGGAGTTATCAAATGACAATCTCTTTATTTGTTTCCTGGGTATAGACTTGGTAGACGAGTAATGGTATTTACACTCGCGTCCAATTCAGGTTCACTAGAATGCCTTAGTTTTGACTTATTCTCCACTCCCGAGTCGTATGTTAACCCGCGATTGTCATAGCTGGTGTTACTTTGTACAGCCTCATTATGTGATTGATGTGGAAGAAATTGTCGAAGAATATTGGAATCCTTCGTTGCACTCATTTGTTCATTCATGAACAGCGCTTCCCTCCCATGTATATTCTGGGTCAATTTTTCTGGAGGTTTCCAATAAAAGCCTAATTTTATGCAAGAGATCCTGTTAGCGGTTGCGTAGAATTCTCATTGAAATGTAAGAACTGAATTTTTTTAAACTGATTTACAATCGGCTTAATTCCACTTTTAAGAACATACGCTCTTTCAAAACGAATAAAATGTCCCAAAGGTAGTAAAAGCTTTTTCAAAAACATCAGAAATTCTGCCTTATTTTCCATACCAGCGCTTATTTACGATGACATTCCAGCTGTCAGCTCTTTAGACAAGGCCAATCTGGTTGCTGTAGCGCAAGTGTGGCCATCTCAAATTTCCAGATTGTGCTTTGTCTCCACTACACTTGAGTGTTTCGAATCTTTAATGGGATGAATCCATTTTCGTAGTAGCAAGAGTACTTAAAGATCTCAACGCACATATATATCTCCCCTTTTTCTGAATAAGTGTTCCACCGCGCTTGTAAAAACACTGCGTAAGCTTTTTCATTTAAACAGCATCCCTAAATGAGGAACCTCCAACAGAGTGGAATTCACTGCTTCCAAAATACAATGCTGTCTGCTGTTGTTACAGCGCAATCCAAACACCCATCCATGATCCATAAATCCATTTTATGGAACCATTCTCGGTATGAGTGTCAATGACAACTTACGTTGGACTGACTACATATTCAATGCCAAAAATACTGTGAAATGTCTAAGAGTACAAGCACAAATCTGGTCAGGTGTGCCTAAGACATCTCTGTACCTGCTAGATAGGATTCAAAACCGTGCGATAGAACCCATAAGTGACTCTTGTATCACTCAGTCAATAAACACCCATGAAAACCGACGAAATGTCTCATGCCTCATTTTGTTTTCTTGCTACTTCTCCCACCAGAGCTCCATAGAAATCACCAGTAGAATTCAACCCCTTAAAACTTTCAAGCCCACTTTTGGACGTACTCTAAAATATAGCGATTCGCTCCTAAAACCAAAAAAATTAACCAAACAAACATAATAAACATAGAAAACAAAAAAAAAAAAATTCACAGTTTTTAATCATAATTATTTTCAAATAGGTATATCGCATAGATAAAGGAGAAGTGGGGACTACTTTGTGTGATATACTAGGTGGAGTGAAAAGTTACCTCCTTGACCGCAAGAATGCTACTGCAAAAAGGCTTAAGGTACCTTGAAGTCCGTTCAAATTTATGCAGACATGCCAAGTTTCAGTGCAATACTGTCTTTTGTTTTGTTTTGACAGCTGATTGATGTTGACGTGTTTGGCATCATGTTGAGTATGGACAAAAACGATTTTCGTTCTCTCATAAAACATTATTTTTTGAGAGGCAAAACGGCGAAAGAAACAAAAGAAAAGTTAGATAAATATTATAAGGCTAATGCTCCGTCAGATAACACTGTCAAATATTGGTTTCGAGAATTTCGTGGTGGCCGCAACTCCACTACCGACCAAGTCTGCAGCAGCAGACTCTCCGATGCGGTTACAGAGGACAATGTCAAAAACATACATGACATAGTGTTGGCTGACCGGAAAGTGAAGGTGCGCGAGTTAGCAGATTAGTACTGAGCGCACACGCCATATTTTGGGCAATATTCTGCATATGATAAAGTTATCCTGCCGCTGGGTGCCGCGCATACTCACTTCTGACCAAAAACACGAACGATAGAGCACTTCGAAAGAGAGTTTGGACTTGCTGATGCGGAATCGGGCGGACTTTTGGGGTCGATTGGTAACTGTTGATGAAACTTGGCTCCACTATTACACATCAGAGAATAGAATGAGGGCCCGGCAATGGACCGAAGCCTTCACGAGTGCTCCGAAACGGCCGAGGGAGGCTAAATGGGTCGGAAAGGTTATGGCGTCGGTTTTCTGGGATTGTCATGGCATGCTCTTCGTGGACTACCTCGAAAAATGAAAAACTATCAACAGCGAGTGTTGGAGCGATTGAAAGCCGAAATCGCAGCAAAACGTCCTCACATGAAGCAAAAAACAAAATTTGTTTTTGCAAGACAATGCACCGGCGCACCAGAGCATTGCAATCTCGGCTAAAATCAATTAATTACAGCTCCAATTGCAGTCGCATCCACCGTATTCGCCCGGCTTGACTCCCTCGGACTATGATCTCTTCCCAAATCTCAAAAGATGACTCATCAATAAAAAATTCAGCTCACGCGAGGAAATCATCGACGCCACCGAGGAGTAGTAGTAGTAGTAGCAAGCCTTCCGGAAAATTACTTTTCGGACGATATCAAGAAGTTGGAAAATCGCTGAAATAATTGTATAAAACTAAAAGAACAAACATGTAAAACATAAAAAATAAATAAAATAAGTGATAACAGCAAATTATATTTTTTACCTATCGAAACGAATATCTTCAGGGGCATCATGTGGTCGGTATCTTAATCCATAAAATCATTCAGGTATCTCCGTTTCTGTTATTTTTCTGGCCTTAGATTTGCACAAAACCGTATCTACCTCCAGTTTAATTTTAGGAAGTCATAATTTTTTTCCTCCGTAAGTCAGCTGGTACAGCATCCCTTTTATACTCCATTCATGAATTAAAAATGCTCAAGTTGTTTCATTCAAGAAGAATGTTTTGACTGGACATTTTCTAGTTTCAATTTTAATGCGGTAGCTCTCGAGCATTTAATCGGCAATGTCCACACCACCCATGTTAGAATTGTAATTGCACAGGTGCGCGACGTTTCAAGTTTCTTATCCAGCGACTGACTTCTCCTACGGGTTCCCTACCACATTTACTAGATGCAATTACAACACATTTAGTGTCGAACCATTTTACCAGTACCACTTCGTTACTGACAAATTGCTAGATATCTTCCCCAAACGGTTTGCCATTATTGTACCAGTGACTTTGAAGTCCATTTCCAACTATTTTTGAATCAGAGGTATAGTGGTAAAGAATTTGTCGGAATAAAAATGACTGCCTTTAGGTAAAAATTTATTTAACTGAATAATAGTAAAGGGCCCGTGGCAAAGCCTGCAATATATTGGGTATGTAATTTAATTCGTGCGTTTTTTTTTCACAATTTGAACGTTTGTTCAAGAAAAACAATAGAATAATACAAGTTACGCCATCTCTTAGCAAACCGTTAGACCCAATAATTATAATAATAACAGTAATAATAATAATAATAATAATAAAAATAATAATAATAATTATTATTATTATATAGGATTTTCGCTGGGTTTTTGGTGTAAATTTGAAGGACGACGCAATTGCAAAAATCTAGCTTAAAATTACTTTTGTTAACCGCTGCTTCTTTGACTAAGAACGCAACTCAAATATGAGCTTGTCGTTGCTCACATAACTGTATAAGGCCCTTATCGTTCCAATCAGACTGTGTTATGGGGAAACATGTGCGTGGTTACCTTACCAAAGCGGATAAATACGCATTTGATTGCTTGAAGTGATTTTCGACCCAGTCTGCACAAACCGACATCGGAATCGAGAATATAACAGTGAGCTTTACGGATTATAACATATAAGGTGATTCATTGTAAGGTTTGATTTTCAATAGGCTTTTCTTTACTGATCTCGCATGAATCCTATCAAAGTGCTTTATCATTTTTATTACGTATCGTTTGGCAAGTCATCAAGAAAAGACTCACATCATAACAGCGTCTCCAAATTGTTCAGTTGTATTACGAAAATCAGCATTCTTTAAGAAATGTTTTTCGTGCAATTCGAGGAAACCACTATTGCCAATGTCATTCGCAAATTTGAGTCCCAGTTTATATTAGTGGGTGATGCTCGACCGGTTAGACCACATCCAGTATGTAGTGAGGAGACTATAGCAACTGTAGCTGAGAGTGTACACGAAGACCGTGACGAATCGATTCGTCGTCGTCCTCAGTAGCTTGGCTTTTCGTATTCGACAATCTCGGTTTAAAAACGTACAAGATTTAACTTGTGCAAGAATTGAAGCCAGGCGACTTGAATTTGTGTCATATTTTCACTGAATGGGCTCTAGAAAAACTCAAATCCGGTGTTTTATCGTGAAATTTTTTTCAGTAATGAAGCCCATTTCTGGCTCATTGGATAAGTAAGTACACAAAATTGCCGTATTTGGGCTGATGAGCAACCCGAAGAGTACCAAGAGCTACCATTACATACATTAAAAACAACGGTATGGTGTGGTTTATGGGCTGGTGGAATCATTGGTCCATATTTCTTCAAAAATGAGGCAAATTAGAACGTTAGTGTCAATGGTAACCGTTTTTGGTGAGCACTTAATTTCACGTTTTGCTACGATAAATTGGCCGCCTAGATCATGGAATACTTTGGACTACTTTGTCTGTGGATATGTAGTCTCAGGTCTTCAGAGCATATTATCATATTTCGATTTTACGTTATCGTAATACGTTTTTTTCTATGAAATTTTTATCCGACATTATGCCATAGACCTCTGAAACAAATGTTTTTATTCACTCCTTCACTGTGCAAAAGAAAGTGGAAATTCGAATGGCGTAAATCCGCCTTACTCCCATTTAAGTTTCAGTGTCTAAAAATGAGTTTTCCGCATTTAATTGCCTGTTGCGACAAATTGGAAAACGAAATGCAGCAATATTCTAGAGACCATTGCTGTACGGTGTAGATTGCTCGATATCAGTAACTTATTAAAATGAATAAGGGCTACTGTTTTAGCATTAACAGGAGTCGGTTATTATATACAGGGTTTTCCAATAGAGACTTGAAAACTTTGAATTTGATTTGTGAACGCACTTTTCACTAATCATCAAACTGTCACTGTCAATTTATTCAGTAAACTCAACATCTTCATCATGGTAAAGTACACTAACGAGCAACGTCTGCAAATTATAAAAATTTTCTACAAATATTCGGAGTCGCAAAATCATCTTCAGTGACGAAGCTCATTTTTGACTCAATGTGTTCGTCAATAAGCAAAATATGCGTTATTGGTCGGGTGAAAACCCATACGTGCTTCATGAATCACCACTTCATCCACAAAAAATAACTGTTTGGTGCGGTTTGCATGCCGGCGGCGTTATCGCGCCATGATCACCGATTATTTTTGGCCCGAATTGGAAGATATGGACTTGGACGACATGTGGTTTCAACAGGATGGTGCCACAAGCCATACAGCACACGCTACAATCGATTTATTGAAGAGTAAGTATGGTGAGCGTGTTATCTCAAGACATGGGCCAGTCGCCTCGTTAGTGCGATTTAACGCCGCTTGACTATTTTCTGTATGGCTACGTTAAGTTATTTATTTATGCCAAGACGCCGACGACGTTGGAAGAGCTCAAAGCTAACATTGAACGCGAAACAGCGGCCGTTTCGGCAGAAATGTGTGGCCGAGTCGTTGAAAATTGGGTCCAACGAATCGTTTTTTTTGTAAAAAAGACAGTTGTCAAAATTAAAAAGTGAAGTAAGTGAAGATAATCTTACTATTTTTCTGCTGAATATGACAGATTGAAGATGAAGCCAATTCCATCAAACTTAATCAAAGAAATCCAGAAATTGTTGGAAGAAAGGAAATCCCATCGTCAAATTTCTGACCAACTGGGCATTTCTGTTGGTGACGTTAGTAAATTCAGGCGAAAGATAAACTCAACATCAGTACCACGGTTGAAGGCGGGACGAAAACCTTTGCTATCAAGGAACATCCAACGCAAGATTTGCAGAGCCATAACAACAGGAGAGGAAAAAAATACTGTTTCAGTGCAGAAGTCGTTAATTAGAAACGATAGTGCAGAGACAGTGAGAAGAACTCTGAGAAAATCTGGTTTAAAAGGTCGCGCCAAAGTTAAAAAGCCATTTCCTTCAACACTTCATAAGGAACTTCGCCGGAATTTTGCCAAAAAACACAGAAATTTCACTAAAGCTAACTGGGAAAGAGTAGTTTTTTTAGACGAAACCAAAATTAACCGTTTTCGGTCGGATGGAAGAGAATGGACTTGAAAAAAAAAAAAAAAAAAAAAAAAAAAAAAAAAAAAAAAAAAAAAAACAGGGTTCTTGAAAAAAAAGTGTTTAAATTATCCTGCATAGATTTAAACTAGGAAAAAGCTACATAATTGACTTCATGCAAAACACTTGATCAATTTTGTGAGACACTGTATGTACAGAGATAGTTTCAAAATATTCGTGCGAACTTTTCCTACGATATTGCAGAAACAGAACAACAATTTTCACGAAATTTATTTCATGTTTGAAGTTATTAAGGATTAAGGATATTCGACATGGATGGCGGTTTTTATATCGCCAATTCGGACCTATAAAATCTATTACAGTGTGTAGTCGTGTACGATAGACTTTACTGTAAAGATTGATTAAGAGTTCATCGATGGTAGAGGACTTGACGATGTTGTAAAAGTTAACCATCGACGTGCGTGATTTCGGCAACATAAGAGAAATAGTTAACCAAAGATGATCGGACACAGAAAAATATATAAAAAACCAACCAGGAGGTTGGATTTAGACTAGAAGTCGCAACTGAAGATATCACATTTACATACTCGTATACTATATTACGCAAATATAAAGTGTGAACGAAGATCTAGTATGGAAGTTTTAAATAAAATTAATACATATTTATTGCGAAACCAATGTATACAACAACGTTCATGTCATTACCACGGCTTCTGTTGCATGCGACCATCCGCAAGTCGAAATTATTGATGACTTTTAGAAGAATAAGTGGTTAAATGGCCGCAATTTCAGCTCGGATATTATGTTTTAGATCCTTACTTGTCGTTAGGCTATTGGCATCGATTTTACTCTTAAAATAACAAGACAGTCTAAAGGTATAAAAATCGCATGACCTTGTAGGCCAATTAACTTCTCCTCTAACTGAAATAATGGAACCTTCAAATTTCATATTCGCAATGCATTGATTTATTGATCGTCCAAACCCAATTCATTTAACTCTCAATCCACACTCATCTTCGAAAAAGTACGGGGCAATGATGCCGCCAACCCATAATCCGTACCATACCGTGACTTTTTCGGGATGCACTGGGTTTCTGTGAATCTCGTATGGATTTTCCGGTCCCCAGAAATGACAATTTTGTTTATTTACGTACCCATCCATCCAAAAATAGGCTTCATCGGAAAAGATAAGAAATTCGATTAAAAATTGTCCTGCCGATTCAACATCTAGTTAAGAGATCGGCGACTTCGAAGATGATCCAAACGTTTCAATTGTTGAGTAATTTTGATTTTATAGGTGTGAAAATGAAGATCAATCTTTAAAATTCGCCGTGGCTGGTTTTGAACACTTTCGCCCGCAGTGGTGATGTTGAGGCATATAGTACGAGCATGCTGGTATGGAGTTTGACCCGCTACCAAACTAATTTCTTCAAAACGCTTCACCATTGCATGAATTCTGGACTCACTATGGCAATTATGTTGGGCAAAAAATTCACGAATTTTACGAAATGTCACTTTTACAGATTGCTTTCAGATACAAATGACAATAATTTACAGGCAACATATACACCATCTGTTCCCTCAACCTTTCTAACCTAAATACTTAAGTTTAAATCATAATATTTTTTTATGAACATTCACAAAAAGGCTTAAGGCGACACCCGTCCGTGTATACATTATTTACATTAAAGTTTTCAAAAGATATTATAAGGCAAGACACAGATAAGGTTCGACTTCGTAGTCTTAAAAATAGAACTTCACTCACAATTTTATCTTAAACACTCATACAAAGCTGATGATAAAAGTAAAAGCCTTATGCAAGTAACGATGGTAAGCAGCGAAAGAACAAGGAATCTTGATCCCATCCAATATAAATTTTCTCACAGTGCAGCAGCAACTGGATGGCTTCTGACTTGCACCCAGAACAGCCTGTCATATATTCTTTGACTCCTGGTATTTTTAGACAGACATTCATGTTGTTACAATGCAACACCACTTGACATTTTTCTAAATTTAAACTCGACATTCCCGATAGCTGACTGCCTGGTCCTTGATCCATAGGAAGCCCTCTTTCGAATGGTGGAGTGTCAACGATATTGCACGTCTCTTCTCAATCGGAGGCAACATTAGTGGCAATGTCTTCACTAAATTATCCACTGTGCAGTAATTAGCTAAGCCAACATCTTAAAGGAATAAAACAATTTAATTACCTAGTGCGCTTAGTGTTGTATATGAGATCCGGGTGTCACATTTATCGCAATCAGGGTACTGGTGGTCTAGTTATGTCAACGCCACTGGTGAATGTTCATATTCTGAACGATGTGCGGTAAACTGAAAACACACAAGTGTAGTTTAAGTCAAATGTGTATTGCTCTTGAAAGTTTTATAATCGTATCCATACCATCGTAAAACGGTCCTAGATAGTTTGCTTGCTTTGTGGGGCTTTGATATTAATTTACTTTTATGTTAGTAATGAATGGAACCTTTGTTGTGGTAGCGGCAACAGTAGCGGCGCTTAACACTGCGAAACTATAAGTGGCCTTCATAGTTTCCTTGAACCATGGTCGGATCGTTTTTTAATCGCATACTTCATGGAAGTGATGGAAGTGAATGGCACCGAACAACGACCAATCTCTGAATCTGACATTTCTTAGTAACATTCTAAAGAATCGTTTCTTTCTTCTACTCTGTGTTGCAAGTTGGTATAACTGAAGTGGTTGGACAATAAAATCTGTAGATTTAAAATGAAATGAATGATATCCACTTTGGTTGTTTGGTCCACAGTCATTGCGAATTCGAATGCACTTGAGAGTATGTACGTATCATACAATGCATTGGATTGCCCGGGTGCCAGATTGCCATGTTGCTTGTTCTGTTAACCACAGGATGATATTGGGAAAGCAGACGCAAAGGGATATTGAATTCAATGACATCATTCTCTTCAATGTGATATTCTGAGGAGAACAAATTGCATATGGTGAAATGGAATGGATTGTAAGGCAATGCTGAATTCAGTGTTCGAAAATTTCAAAATATATTCATTTATTCAAAAAACAAGGGCGAGTACTCAGTATCGAGTATCGAGTTCGGAGAACATATCGTTTTCTCATTGGATCAAACCAAATTGGGAAAGGGAGTATTGCTATTGAATACGGATGGGTTCTAATATGAAAATGAATTATGTACTTTGATGCTCTGCAGTTGTTGCGGACGTGTTGTGGATGTTTTTATCCTTTTCAAATTGAGTTATAGGATGAATTGAAATTGAGTATGCTTCAATGTTTTTTACGGAGAGATTGGAATATATTCTATTCAAAATTTCTACGAGTATAACTAGGATATGGCTGAAAGTCTTTAGGGATCGACTTAACGCGTTTAATTTATTGAGGATATCTCCAGACAACGAACTCATCACACATTGTGGGTTCATTAACCTTAGCGTACTTAAATGAATTTCAAATAGTGTCGCAAATCTGACCGTTGTTCCAATCGGCGGATGACAATAAAGTGCCATTTTATATGGGTAAAGCTTAATATAATAGAATCTAAAATCAAAAAGGAAGAAAACCTCAATGAGGTTGAAATGAAGTCCATTATATGATATTAACATATGTTATATGTTATAAGAAACTGTTCAGTTTTCCAGCATATGCGAAATATCTAAATTTAAATTTTTAAAGTCCCATATTCGGCTATTATCGAAGATGAGTGGTAGGCATTATTTGGCGTTTTAAAGTTAATAAAGAGATGATGGAACGATTGAAAAGCAAGCTGGGCTGGACGGGTTCAGGAGGAGTTTCTTTACTAGAAGACAGAATTGGTTGTTCATTTACCAATTTTGAGCTCTCTGTTTTCCACTGCATAATAATGTCATTATGTTCACTGTTTTCTATGCTACGGTGATCGGATTTTTCTTCATTTTAGACATATTTTTCTTGTGGAGTCCATGGCTTATTCTTGGATTTGAACGTTTGTCAAATTCTGAATTACGCATGATAATACTTGATGTTTTGCCCTCTAAAAGTAAGCTTATGGCACTATGTTTTAAGGGAACTTGCTTGGAGCTTGGAGTTTATGTCAAAACCCAGATCACGTTTATGTCAGAACCCAGATTACTACATTTTGAAGTGCATCCTAACATCGGAATGTTCAGATCACATCGCGTTGAACAAATAGTGTTTCAAAGCATATACAAGACGTTCATGAAAGCTCTGACATTTGCAATTATTACTGTAATCTATTACAACTCCCTTTATATTGGCGGTTTTTCCTAAACAAAATACACGGGAAATGTCTTATGTATGATGTTAAAATTATCTTTGATAATTTCAACGTCGAGTTAGGAAAGATCTTTTATCTGCCCAACTGAAAAAAACAAGGCTGAGCACCAACTTCGACTCCGAGAGCAGGCTCTTACTTGCGTGCTTGGTTGCTTATGATGCTACAGTTAAGGGTACAACTCCGTTGTCACTCCGGGTTAGATTCGAAGACTCTGCGGGCCGGAGTATCTGCGTCAATTTGCTTTACATCTTCTAACCATCCCAAGCATCTAATGCGCATTTTTTTTTACTATGGCGATGTCATATAGCCCGTCGGATATCTTTATCCGCCTTCAATAGGGTCCATGCTTCCTCGTAAGTAGATCTGGGATGATCAAAGTCTTATATGGAGTTTCCTTAGAAAAAGTTTCCTTAGGACCTTACTACTCAAATGCTTTCTTAGCCCAAAGAAACTAAGATGTTATTGGCAGAATTCATAGCAGGGCCAAAGTAGATAAGCTCCTTTACTAACTCAGAATTATAGAAGTCAATTGTGACATTTCGTTCAATTTGTCGATGTTGTGTGTCCCTTCTGCTTGACAGCATATATTTAGTTTTGTCCTCTGTTACCACTAAAGCCAATTCATTTTGGCAGCTTCCGTTTGAATATTAACGAACGCAGCGGTGGCTGTCCGCTGAATTATCCCAATAATGTCGATATCATCGGCGTACGCTAATAATTGCACATATTTTTGAAAGATTATGCCTCCAGTGCTCACTCGTGAGTTCCGCACAATTCTTTCAAGAATGATGTTAATGAAGTCACATAACAGCGCATCATCTTGTCTTAAATCTTTTTTGACATCAAGGTTAAGTCGTTACCGACCTTGACGGAGTAGCGAGCGTTTTCTATCGTCATCCTGAACAGACGGACGAGTTTGAATATAGATGCCAAAACAGGCATGGTTCTAAATAGCTCGTCTATATAAATGCTGTCATATGCAACCTTAAAATTGATATATATAAAGATGGTGGGTATTGATTTGACCTTCTTAAGTTTTTTTTCAGAATCTGGAGGAGTGTGAAAATTTGGTTGATTATGGACTTTCTACGTTGGGGATTCAGGTGCTCACACAATATGTCAGATATGATCTTGTATCCGATGTTAAGAAGACTTTTTCCTTTATAGTTTAGAAGATCTCCTTTTTTGTGGATCAGACAAAGGGTGCTGAGATTCCATTTACCATTTATACGGTCTTCGGACCAGATCTTGAAAATTAGTTGGTGCATGCTCTCCACAAAGTTATTTCTAGAAGCTCTGAATACCCCGAACGGTATGCCGTTTGTTTCAGTTGATTTGTTGCATTTTAGCTAAGAATTGCTATCATTATTTAATTGTGTTCAAGTGCACGAAAGTTGTGACTATCATCGTCTAAGTTGAATGGCCTATTATGAATGTCGGCAGAATATTAGCAGACAAAAACGTTCCATATTTTCATCATCGACCGTGACTCTACTATAAGATTTACTCCTTTGTCTCTAGAGGCTTCTGTACCCGTCTTCTTTCCTTGACACGTTCTTTTTATCTGTTGGTAGAACTTCCGTACGTTATTTCTTTAGTACAACTTCTGAATATTGTCATTAGCGCACTTCTGGGGATCTTTTTCTTTTTCTAGAGAAGCCGATGTTCTTCCTGTCCCTTCTTTTCGTAAAGCTCACGAGCAGATCTGGTCCTTCGTTACAGTGTGGCTTTGTAGGCTTCATGCTTAATTGCATGTGCTTGCTAGCATTCTTCATCAAACAACGGATTGGTGGTGGTCGGGTGAAACGCAGCACATTATTTACGGCCTTTCTGAAGGCACATTGGCAGCGTTGCCACTGTTCTTCAAGACTTGATGCTATCGGCATATGAGTTATTAAGAGATTTCGGTATACGCGTCTGGCGAAGATTCTGATGGCTTTTCGCGATTGCAGCTTTTCTACGTGGTGGTGATCCGAGCTTATGTTGCCTGCCCGGAAAGTTCGGACGTCCAGAGTAATGGAGGCGTGCCTTATGTCCATCCCAAAGTGATTGATTGGATTTAGTGTTTTATGATCTGGGGACCACCATGTCCTCTTGTGTAACATATATTTAGATAAATAAGCCGTATACTTGGTATAGTGATATTTCGTCCCGCCCCAAAGTCAATAAGCCTAACTCCGTTATCAGACGTGGTGTCGTATAGACTATGCTTATCAGCTGTCTTACCAAAGACGTCTCCATTTTCGATCCTTGGGACTTTGGTCATATGTCTTATCAAGGAGCTCGTAGAAGCATGCTTTGGTGGCGTCGTCTTGGCCTTCCGTAAGAGCATGAGCGCTTTTAGGCATATGTCTGCGAATTAAGCCTTGATGCGGTTTGTCGTAAGAGGCCCACTACTGCACATGGCCAATCCGCATCCGAATAAGCGCTGTTTCTTCTTTTGTGATAGCAGTCAAAGGCTTCTGCTAATTGTTTGGCTGCACGTGGTTTGTTAAGTTTACGAACATTTCACGTGCATGTCCGTGGTCGTTGTCCTTTAAACGTTTGCTAGGGTCGTCAACAGTGAGTCCATTTTTATTTTATTTAGTTTGCCAGATCGTTTTAATCTATTACGTATTGGATTGTTATCCCTAAGCTGCATAGGCCAATATATAGTTGGTTATGCCCAAGTAAGGGCTTACTGATGCAGTTACCGGCGACCACCACTGAGGGAAAAAGCAAGTACTTCGCTACGAATTTAATTGTTGCCTTGCTGGCCCAATCCAAGTTATAGGAATTGGATTTTTTTTTAATAAGCGTACACTCAACGGGTATCAAGTGCCCTTAAAATGTCTGCACAGAGCTGGGGCACATAGTATATTTAAGCTTTCTAGAATTCAAGATTAACGCGGATCACCTTCAAGATATAGCCGAAGACTTCCCTATTTTTGATGTTTTATATCTCGTTGAAATCTATATTGCGTAGATTTATGTACATACATTCAATGCTACATCTTTCTTACACATATTTGTATTGCTATTGCCCCGTTGTAGGGTTGTTTGAATTTGTTGAACTTGGGCCAGCAACAACTCTACTTTGGGCTACCTAGTTACTGAGGGCAAGAGTTTGCTGATGTCTTCTTATGGTATTTGAATAATCTATTTTCATTTCGGGATTTTTTCTGAATATCGGCTAAGACTTTAGCCTCTGTTGCTTCTTGAATCGCGTTTTCCGACGACATTCCTTGAACATGGCAAAACCAACGTAAAGTTCCCAACTTTTGGTATAACATTCATTCATAACAATTTCATGTATGTCGCTATCATAATTGCTTTATACGTTACTTCTGTACCTCTCATAAATCGCTCGACACTGTGATGCGTATGTTAAAGCTATATGAACGACTGTCGTATATAACAAATTTTCACGTTTCCTCAGCAGTCTTCTATCACAAAATACAGTGGAGTTTTCGGGAAATTTAGGGCACTTCACTCTGATTTTATATATCGTTATCAATTTTTATGGCGGTTAACGACGGAGTTTATGTATTTAAATGTTTCACACTTTGAAACTATGACTCTTTCTGAATTGATGTCTCCTGTTATTCCCGTTTTGCATCTAATTTTCGTTTTGACATCATCATACATATCACGTATGACTCTTATATCTGTTAAGAAGGTTCTTTCCAAGTCTATGAAGATGATATTCAGATTCTTCTGAAGCTTACATTTTCCACCAATATTCGTGAACTTGGATTAGCGTCGTATGCCTGCCTACCTCCCACAAAGACGCATTGATTGCGATGGAATTTAATAATAACCGTTGTCGGCTGTCTAGAATTTGTTCATACATTTTCATAGTATGCGACATTAGTTTCCTCAGTCGGTAGTTGTGTCGCCTTTGCCTTTATAAGTTGAACCAGACAGGTCTTCTTTCACCGCTTCTCATTATTTTTTATTGAATAAAATCGTCCAACTTTCAGAGGGTATGTTATCCTGTCCGACTGTAGGATCTCGATACACTCTCCTTGCTGCTTTGCTAATTTCGGCTTCTGAAAATCTACCGCTTCCTCTTCTTGCGCGATAGTAAAGGGAGTGGTACTGCCCAGAAATTCGTCGTTTAGGAGTGAGTTGAAGTAATATTTCTCGTTGTTTTCCATTGACAGGTTTTCATACACGTCTTCAATATATGGTCTTTTAGCATTTGAATCTCTTGCGAGGTTGTGTACGGAAATCTTGGGTTATTTGACCGTTCATCGACGTTGGACTTTTTTGCGGCTGTTGGTTTGCTCATGGGGTGCAAAGATACCTCTTTTTATTCCCGATGCAATGCCTCCACTCCTTTTGCAACTTTCATAGTCATAATCAGAACAAACGAGTATTTTACCGTATTCGTTAGTTTCACTGTGACTGGCCTACTCTTCAAAGGCTTACCTATTGTTCTTTGCCATTTTCGTTTAATTGTCCCACCACCACTTTACCTTATTTATGTGAAGCCGACCTGTTGTTAATTTCATTACCATAGATTGGTCACTGAAGTATGTGTAATAAAATTACACAATCACGTCCCTTCGGTTCAATATTATTTTAATTACTGATCAGAAATTATGCTATTAATCTTATGCTATACTTATCGTGTGAGTGAAGTATTTCTGGTTCATACAAACCATATCAAAATACTTCTGCTCATGTTGCATTAGCAATTGGAACGAGTGGACCTAAAAATATACATAGGAATGTCACGTCAATATAATACAATCGATATTCTTCCGATTTTGTCTAGAATTAAGATACCCAGGTTACGGTTACTCCATTTTTGCTTGTTTCGTTCTGCAATAATACTCGTATTACCATTTCATATGCTTTCTTTTAAAAATTCAGTCAGCAGGCATGGTTTCTGACATTTGGCCGTATGTTGTATTGAACGCATATTTTATCGACATTTCGCTGCAGTAATACGCCATAATACAATACGTTTTCTAATTTGAGACTTTTTTCCGTCATCATTATATTGGTCGTCCAGGGAAATTATCAAGCTACGTCATTAACATTTTTATTCGCCCCCGGATCAATTCTCCTCTGTGCAGAAGAAGTTCCCGGCATGTTAATATTTTCTGATACGTTTACTTACAAGATTCTGTACTTTCGTACTATTCTCCTTTCATCCGTGTGGCGCTTGTATTATATGTAGAGGGTGATTTATCGTGAGGTTCGATTAATAATGTAAATATAAAACACATTAATTTGAAAGTAAGCTTAAAATGTTTATTACCGGTTAAAAGAAGAATTCATAGCATTTATTTCTGGAAAATGATATCATGTAAATGTTAGCCACGACTACGTGGTGGTCCATTCGGAAAGTCCAATTATGTAACTCGTTCGAGCATAGCGACTGGTATCTCGCGGATAACACGAGTAATGTTGGCTTCCAAAGCGTCAATCGTAGCTAGCTTATTTCTGAAGATCTGAGACTTTAGATATCCCCAGGGAAAATAGTCCAAAGGTGTGATATCGCACGATCTAGGCGGCCAATTTATCGTAGCAAAACGTGAAATTAAGTGCTCACCAAAAGGATTTCTCAACAAGTCTATTGTTTCACGCCCTATATGGCTCGTAGCACCATCTTGTTGAAACCAGAACTAACTAGGAAGCACATAGTCCATTAACATGGCGCGATAACGGTTACCATTGACAGTAACATTCTGATTTGCCTCATTTTTGAAGAAATATGGACCAATGTTTCCACCCATAAACCACACCATACCGTTGTTTTTAATGGATGTAATCGTAACTCTTGGTACTCTTCGGATTGCTCATCAGCCTAAATACGGCAATTTTATTTATTAACGTATCCATTGAGCCAGAAATGGGCTTCATCATTGAACAAAATTTCACGATCAAACACCGGATTTTTATTGAGTTTTTCCAGAGCTCATTCATTGAAAATATGACGCAAATTCAAGTCGCCTGGCTTCAATTCTTGCACAAGTTGAATTTTGTATGCTTTTAGGACGAGTTCCTTGCATTAAATAAGCCAAATTGTCGAATACGCCAAGCCAAGCTGCTGAAACAACGAATCGATTTCGTCACGGTCTTCGCATACACTCTCAGCTACAGCTGCTATAGTCTCTTCACTAAGTGTTGGATGTGGTCTAACGGTCGATTATCATCCACCAATGTAAACAGGGACTCAAATTTGCGAATGGTATTGGCAATAGTGGTTTCAGTAAGTCGATTATGCGTACCGTAAGTTCCTTGAATCGAACGAAAAACATTTCTCACAGATCGCTGATTTTCGTAATACAGTTGAACAATTTGAAGAAGATGTTGTAGTGTGAGTCTTTCCATAATGACTTGTAAAATAATACTGAACAAAAATAACTAAGCAATTTGATAGGATTCATGCGTTATCTGTCAAAAAAGGCCTATTGAAAATCAAACTTTACGATGAATCACCCCTATAAAAGTATATGGTATCCCACGTCTTCAGACTTGATACGGACGGGAATATCCCGAACACCGCAATTATTAAAATGTCCTAAGAGTAAATTTTATGTCGAATGCATTACAGAGAAAGACCAGGGTTTCTTGTGAACAAGAACTTTTGAACAAAAATTTACAAAAGTTCTCGATTAAAGCTATGGAGATGTGTTAACTTCACAAAGCAGTTTGAAGCTTTTTGGAAAAATAACAAAAAAAAAAAAAAAGACATTACCGAATCGTCTAACTTATTGTTCGCAACTGAAAAGATTGCATTCACAGAGAGAGCTTTGGTTGACCAAATCCCTAATTCACTCTGGTGTGCTATCCTACATGGAGTTAAATGAGTAAGTATTCTACAGTTCCTGACATAAACTAACACCTTCCATCAAACCTCGAACTACATATACTCTAGTTTCGAACTTTGGATGAAGTATTTTTATTTGATGGCAAGATTAGTCACTCAGCAGCCTATTATTTTTGATTTGAGCTGTGCTTCCAAAAATAAGAAAACTTACCATAGTATATAAGATAATAGATAGCGATGACTTCAACTTCGTACATGGAACTCTATTAGATATTAAGATAAAACGTTGTTGTGCCCAGATACTTCTTTTTAGGCGTTCTGTAGGTCGTGAAGAAATAATTATGAATATGAAAATCGCAGATAGACAACTGAATTATATTTGTTTAAAGTGTAAAACGCTTGTAATCTTACATAGATTTTCTCTGTTTTTCAACTGGTCGTACTCTGTTAAGGAACCGTTCTCCTATATAGAACCTCGAACACTTTTTTTTTTAATATTGTTGTTCGAGTCATCAGCCAAATTATAGTTATTTCAAAACTTTTCTTCTGCTGATTAGTGAAGGAATCCCCCCAATTTTAGCCCGGATCCTGATGGTGTTAACTCACTTTTCATTCGCTATTACCTTTCTTAACGCACTTACATAGTTCATACAATGAGTTCACTGTTTTTTAATGTCACTACTGAATCCAAAGGACTAAAGTGGTGATGTGATTTTAGATCTAGAAACTAAGTCACATTAAAAAATGACTTTTCTAGTCAGAGTCGACTACTATTGTGCTTTAAAGAATCACTTAAAAAGCTGCTCACAGTCTAGAGTATTCTTGTAATATGTACATATATAATGGTAATCGAACATTAGTTGGCGCATGTATACAGAACTTTTTGAAATACGACATTATTTGAAGAGTCCACTGTTGAATCAATAGGAACTATGATCTTGAGCAAAACGTTCCATGATTTTTTTTTTTTTTATCGAAGACTATAAGATGAAGTCTCTAGCATTGTGAACTAGTATTTGAAGTGCCCATTTTCAAAGCGAGTAATTTTAAAACCCTACTGCTTCATGTTCATAAGTCTAATTCTCACCTTGTCCCAACTCAAAACTCGTGTATCCTTAATTTTTTCGACACATTCGACAGTTGCAACTGAAACAGCAAGTTCAATAAAAGCTGACGTAAATATCCTTCGATTAAGGTCAATCTTAAATTACTTTTATCCTATCTGAAAAATTTACGTTTCCACCCTCGTACTTGCCTGATGAATGTTTTTATCGATGTTTCCGGATACGGTGAAACCTAATTTCAACTTTTACCTATCTCATGATTCCTCCAGCGCCTGAATAAAGGGCATTCGAGAAACAGGCAACACTCCATTGGTTGCGCGAAAAAAATGATATGATTATCATGGCTTAACGGTGGATTCGCCCCCACCAAAAATCAGATCCACTGATGATGATGACGATCTCTATGGATGTCGGTCATATTATTCGACATTAAACAGACGACTTCATTTCGCATATTTTGCTCTACAACAGTAACAGCGACAGAATATGAATACATGGAGATATAATGTACTCGTAGTCATAACATGTAAGAGTATGTACCTAGGAAGCATTCAACGTCAGCATCCGGATGCAACGGGTGCAACATCGCGTGTGTATCTATCAAGCAAACAATAACAATCATCATTATGGCACAGGAACGACAGTTGCAACTATCATGGAATCATGCCGAGAGCGGCGCGTCAGCGATGACGGAGGTAAAGACGTTGCAGGCGGTCTCCCATGCGTCCAATCAATTTTTAAATCACTTGTTTACACTGTCGTTTGAGTGTTTCATTGAAGAGTCGGAATCAGAGTTGTCGACGGACGGCATTTGGTGCTATGGTGCCATGTAAACATTCGGGAAATAGTGGCTCCATATGGCTACAAGTGGTGGTCCTTAAAGCCGCCAGTGATTTCATCCAAAGAGCACTAGCACTAGCAGCGGCACCGCAGCTCTTCAACTGAATTGGAGTGGGAACTGGGAATAAAAAGACGATGACCTGCCTGAATAATGCCAAGCAAGTTGTGAGTAGCATTTTTCTGTTGTGCTTGTTCCATGGCATTATGTCGCTCGAGAGGCTCGCGAAAGAGGATAACACAGCGACAACAATGGTGAATACAATGGCGCAACACAAACAGCGACATGCTGTTGTTTTGCTGGTAAAGGACTTAATTGCTTATTCGCTTTCTTTTGTACTCGGTCTGATGAATATTCGCACACCTACGAATACAAGTATGCCATATGCCATACTTGTGCTCGAATACGAGCATAGAATGGAGTACATACTAGATACACGGAACACGGATGGTCCGTATCATCAGTAGGTATTTGTTGTCGACTACAATTCCAGTGGTTATGGCGGCGGTGATGGTAGAAAACGATGTATAATGGAGCTGCGGATTTCGCTGCCTTATCTTCTGCTCCACGAATGTGGATATTGTCTCCTGATGCAAATCCTTTTATTTCGGATACAGATTTTTTTTTTTTGGAATACTTCTACCGAAACCTCTGTACCACGGCGACCGTCTAGCATCACCCATTGTCAACAAGGTAACCATCGTCATCACCATGTTGGGGTAGCTTATGTTCCGAGGTCGGAATTTAGGTGGCACAGGCTGTTGTAGCCGTGTTCTCGACAGTATGTCGGATGACTCGCAAAAGGTGGCAAATGAATTTGTTCCGGATTGTTGATGTATGTATGTTTAAAAGTGTCTACTATTCTATGGTTAGCTGTTAATGAGGACATTCATTGTTATTGTTATTATTGCTCTTTAAGTTGTTTTCATTCCATTCCCTGTGCAAGTTAAGGCTTCAGCATGGACTGGGTTTCTTGTACCGCACTTCTCATTCAAAAGTAGGAATGGTAGGGTGGTTTTGTAAAACTGGGTATTAAAAAGTATTTTAACATTAAAGTGATTTAAATTGCCATGTTTTTGGAACTTACGTAAGTAAATGGTAAACGGTGGTAAATCTAAGCGCACTTCAATTCAGTTAAGCTGCAGATAACTGTTAGGTTTATTGTGAATGGACAAGAGGCAATTATTTGTTATTAGCTGCTTAGACTATCGACACAGCTTTCCCCTGAAGTATGTGACTATCATAGGGGTAAGTATATTGTGGGTGTATAGATAAGGTAAGAAATCAGATCTCGAAATGCCCAAGTGGTTCTTCATCTGCTTTCCCAAAGGTCTAAGCTTCTGCGCCCTATAGTAGGACCAGGATAATACGGTTCTTACTAGAGAGGGCTCTATTACTCAATTGTCTCCTAGAGCGCAAAAAAACAGCGATTGCCAGGAGTAATTCTGGATCTAATTTTTGCGCTGATGCTCTTGCTGTTTGTAATTGCGCCGTCAAATTTGATGAAGTCCTTTACCAATGGTGACTTTCTGGCCAAGCCGTCGGGGGTATGCGCCTTTTTCTGAAAGCAACATATGTTTTGCTTTGCTCGCTAGTTCTTCCACTCCCATCAATGTCATCCGTGTTTAAAAAAAAAAATCTTGTGTCTTTTGTTGGCCAGTTGATTTTACAAGATGGTTCCTAGGATGACAGCGGCTCGCCTTATTTAAAACGCTTTTTGATATCAAAGGTTTCGGCTAATTCATTAGCCATGTTGATGGAGCAACGGAAATTCTCCATTATCATCCTGCGTAGCTTGAGGCGTTTGGTAGGGATATTAAAAATAGGCAAGGCATTGTAATGCTAAGTATACTCTGTCATATGCGGGCTAGAACTCGACAAATAGATGGTCTTTTTCAAGATCTCCATTATTGTGAATATTTAATCGATGGTGGACTTTCCTGGCCTGAAACCGCACTGGTATCTATCAACCAAATTGTTCATGTTTTAGGCGCCCACATAATACAGCAGAACAAAGTCGATGCAAGTGACATGACATCACAATTTTTTTTACCGAGGGATGTCAGAAAAGTTGAAGTTTTAGAGAAATTTGGAATCATTTGTTTTGTGTGTCACATAGTTGCGCTTATATGGAATATCGTTATTAGGAAGCAGGCGGTTCCCACGTTGATTCGGAAAGTGAGAAGTCAAGTTTGTCGATGATCTCATTTTTCCTGATTTCATTGTGAAGCCTCTCGGACCTTCATTACTTTCGTAACAGACCAAAATTTTAGGCCCCAACGTCTGTTTCTAACAATATGGTATAATTCATTGGCATCACACTTTATGTGTCATATCTATTGGACCTTCTTTGGTGGTAAGTTCAATTTTTTTGGATAAAGCAACTTCATTGTGCTAAAAACAGACAGCTTCTTGGGAGTATATTCTTACAAACTTTGCTATTCACTGGAATTCCATATACATATAGGTCAGTGGTAGGCTAGCAGTTGCGATTCTATTTGGAGTCGGCAGTAGACAATCCATACGGTTTTGAGCGTTATATGTTAATGTTTTCATGGAAATATGCCATTTATACCAACCGACTTGATGTTATCAAACAACACAACAGCAACAACTTAGCGCACTTGCACTTCAAGTTAAAGGAGTTCATTGTGCCTTTCATATTGGATTTGTTTGTGATCTAAAAAGTGTTCAGAGGGTAGGTAAATAGACCAAATTTCGAGGTTCATACATTCAATCAAATTTTGTATTCAACACAAATTAATCCGTGTAAATTTTGTAAGTAGATACGTAAATACTGCAAAATCGGACTAAGCTTACACTCATTTAGAAATTAAGTGGAAATCAATCATAACAAGCAGCAGATAAGGACGTAAGCCATTCTTTAGTATATTTTATCAAAAAATCCTTTATTTCCGAGCCATGACGCTTTTGCCTTTTGAATCTGTTGAACTGTAGCCCAAATTGACTCTAATTAAAGCGGGGTGCTCAAGTTTGTCGAAGGCTTCTTTACAGAACCAAATACGCTGAGGAATCTTGTAAACTATCAATTCACCCAAAAAATTCCTATTTTATCGATTTCTTAGCCGCATATGCAAGGTACTAACAATGTAAATTTCAAAACGTTGTCAAACTTCTCCTCAATTAAAAAAAAAAAAAAAAATGCATTAAAATGTTTTTCGCGGTACAACGATACTCTTTGCCTTTCCATTAACGTTTATTTATCTATTATTAAATTCCAAAAAGGTTAGTCTACTTTAAAAAAAAAAATTAATACCAGAGAAATACCTCCACGATAGATAGCAATCAAATTCTGACTACAAGGAATGCATTCTTCAATTTAAGCGCTGTCAAGCTATGTTTGCGAGAGCTGCACCTCCGTCGTGCAAATTCTTTCAACCGACCCTTGCATAAATGTATTCTCGCTAAAAAGCTTTCGCCTCGCTGCTGCGCTGGCCGCCGCCGGTTGGGTTTTTTCCTGCTATTACACCCTTAGTCAAACAAAGAATTCAAAAGAGTGTCACTATTAAAACGTGAACAAAGGAATTTCCATCTACATGCCATCACAAAAAAAAAAAAAAAATGCCACTAAAGGGCAAAAACTGGGATGGATTTTCTATGTATATCGTGTAATTTACTTTATCCCTGAGAGCGGGTCAGCTGTGTCTTTTATATGAATATCCCAGGAATGAGTTGAAATTAAATTAAATTTCTCGTAGCACACCTATTTATAAAACCTCCAATTTGTGATACCCTAAATGCCAGAAATAAATTCACCGTGTCTCACTTGTGGACACACATCGTTGATTTTTTCACCCGTGCAATGAGCAACTAATCAGCGAATCAAATTTGCATGCGTGTGCATTTTACTCACTCACGTTGAGAACTAATTAATTTACAATCACCTAAATCGACTGACGGATGCAATCACTCATCGTCTCTGGATGTTTAATTTATGATAGGCAGAGGCACCCGGCTTGTGAAATGAAGTATGAATAGCAGCACACTTGTGGTTGGAGATATTTGACTTTGACGAATGCAAATTCGTCAGTAATACTCGACTATTGTAGGTACAGACCTCAGCCTACCAAATGTCTGGATCTGAATCTAGAAGCAACCCATTCCAAATCTAAATTACCAGCCGGTGATACACAGACGACGGAGGAGAGAATTTTATCTCAACAAGCCTAATACTTGTAGGCCCGTGTGTTGGACTGTGCCGATATGGGATGTGCCTGTGTCATTGCTGTCGCAAAGTGTGCACACATGAAGTCTGTGTCATTCCCTACAGTCATGAGTCTGTCTGTCGACGGACCGAAAATATTCCCTCGCTTGTCAGAAGCAATTTAAACAAAAATATTTAACATTGGCTTAATAATAGATGCACGACGAGTGGTGGTTGCGGTTACACATTACCCGCGTCAAAAATATTACACTTCTCAAATTGAGATGCTGTACGGACACGGACACCGACATGGATACAGAAACGTGGAAGTATCCTAAATTGAAAGAGTGTTCTTATCCAAGTGGATTGAAGATGAGTTGAAAACTACCTACACCTTGTGATGGATGTAGGTGGCGAAGGTATTTTTAGATAGTGTGATATGATAGGTGGTCGTATATGAACGACGGTATACGGAGATTGGTCCTAAAAGATGCTGGTTACAAATTTTTCACCCCAAGAGGTCGAGAAAGTGAAGGGAGGTGTTATTTTGGTAATTGATTTGACATATGTAAATTAAATAGTTTGAATATAAGAAGGCGACTTATCTGGGGGTTGTATCAAAATGAGCAGAACCAAATGTTTAGTTTAAATTTGATGAATTCTGAAATAAATGCATACACACCACGAAAATAGTAACAAACAAAGGGTATGTGGTCATATATGGTATTTCGCATCAATGTTGTTAAGGAATAGCCAATTCGACTACCGATGCGGAGTCGGACTTATATTGGAATGCAAACATAAATAGAATGATGGTAATTACACACCAACGAATGTATCTTCTAGGATTGATTGGATTAAACATCTATTTTAGAAAAAATTATAATGGTATCACCTAAATAAATGTAGTTAGACGTGTTTTTTTCGTTACTTCAGAAGTTAAATGGATATTCACACTTATGGAGGAAGAAAAGGAAATAAAAAAGAGGCACGAATTATAAATAAATATATAACTTCACGTCGGAGTTAAATTGCAGATAACTTGTGGTGATTTTAGCAAATGTGCTAAAGACGAAGACGTTCATAATTGGTAATCTAAAATTTATTAAATAATTATTAACAAATATTTCGATAAGGAAAACTTAAGGTCCAAGAAATCTTGACTTTCAGCATGTGAATGAATACATGACACTTCCTATGAAGACTAAGAATCCATGCCTTTTTATAAGGGCTCCTATTTCATAAATAAGGCACGATCAAAGCATTTAGCATGACAATAAAATCGCCATCAACTGCTGATTGGATAATACCAGTACGTTTTGGAATATAATATAAAATTCCAGATCAACTACCCAGTGAACCTAAGGCCTTCTATAACAGCTATAAAGGAGATAAGTTCTATAAAACGACTAACTTGGATACTAGTGAGCTACTACGCCTGATGTTCTTTTTCTACTACCGCCTTTTTGCTGAATTAGGCGCTAATCTGCGAGCTATAATTTTTCTACTCAAAAATAGCCAGGTGGCTGGCAGAGTTCTGCCACCATTTGGTAGTCTATTGAAAAGGAGAAGGAAGCTTGCTCTAAATATACGATGCAAGAGACTGCAACTATGATCGGAGGTGCAAAAGATTAATGCTAGACTTCTTAGGAGGTTGGTTGGTAAAAAACTACTGTTCTAAGCCAGTCAAAAGGCAAATAGTTTCTAGTACTACTTCTAAAGATAGCTAACCCTGAAAGGGTGCATGAATAAAACAAGAATCAGGACAATTGTTCCTGCAGCAAAATGATGTGATTTCGAAAATCTAACTTTTAGGTCATATTGGGTCTAAGAGATGACGTAACTTGTATTATTCCATTGTTACTATTCCATTGGAACATGCGTTGGAAAGCTACTGTCATTGTACGTCATTTCAATATATATCATTCATTTGAAGCGTAAACAATAATTTTTTTTTTCACTCAAATATGTCGAATTTTGTGCCTGAAAAAGTGTTTTTGCGGGGAGCTCTTCTTCATTACTTCAATATGAAGAAAACTGCTGCCGAAAGTCATCGAATTTTGGTGGAAGTTTATGGTGAACGTGCCAAAAGTGGTTTGCACGACTTAAAAGTGGTGAATGTGGCTTGGAAGACAATGAACGTCCTGGGCAGCCAAAAAAGTTTGAAGATGAAGAACTGGAAGCATTACTCTATGAAGATTGTTGCCAAACACAAGAAGAGCTCGCTTCACTTCAAAACGTTTAAAACCAGCTGGATATATTCAAAAGCAAGGAAATTGGGCTCCACATGAACTCAAGCCGAGAGACGTCGAAAGGCGGTTTTGCATGTCCGAAATGGTGATGAAAAATGGATCCATTACGACAACCCCAAGCGCAAAAAATCATATGTGAAACTCGTCCAACCAGAAAAATCAACGGCAAAGTCGAATATCCATGGCGCGAAGGTAATGCTCTGTATTTAGTGGGATCAGATGGGTGTGCTGTATTATGAGCTGCTAAAGCCGGGTGAAACCATCAATGGACAATGCTACCGAACACAATTAATCCATTTGAAGAGAGCAGTACCCGAAAAACGCCCAGAATATGCGACCAGACACGAGGCAATAATTTTCCATCATGACAACGCTCGGCCCCACGTTGTAAGTTCCGGTTAAGAACTATTTGGAAAACAGTGGATGGGAAGTCTTACCCCACCCGCCTTATAGCTCAGACCTTGCCCCTTCTGACTTGCCCAGTTATGACGCCAGTAAGCTTCCTGCAGTTTGTGCTACTGATAGACAGCAGGAAATCCGCTGACTTTAAGTCGGAAACTATTCTGTTGGTCTTTCGGTAACCCAATTGTCGAACCCATTGTGATCTTAGGCCCGGACAGGAATTCTGGCTGCGCTCAGATAAGTTTTGCATTCTCGATCAAACTTGTAAATCGTCAGTGGGCTCAGCAAGGCGGTAAGCGCAGCTTACCCTGCTTACCCCCTGCTCCTTTTTTCACAAAATAGTTCAAGGCCATCAGGTTTGCCGATTTCGTATTTTCGATCGGTGTGGTTGCAGCACACAGCATAAGACCAAAGTCAAAAGACAGTCAACGCGCAAGGTCATCAAAACTCAAGTGTGTGTTGTACCAAAGACCACTTTTTTTAAACGGTAGATCGCTTTGCAAACCCAGGGTGGGGTATTCATCATTTCGAGTGGAACCAGATGTGCTAGGGAAAGCCACATGCAGCCAAGATAGACCATTATTTAGAGTCCGGTTAAGGCAGCAGTGACATATTTTCGTGAAAGCTTTTTCCAAGAAACAGTCGACGCGAATCATATAAATGTATGTGGGTGGCTGTTAGTCATGTGGTATTTTAAAATCGGACGGTTCGAATTTCAATCCCCACCGGATCCGAAAGACATTTGGTTTTTAGTTAACTAAATTCATCTAATATGAGTGGTTGCCTAGATTACAATAACAAATCCAGTCAATCTAATTATATGTTGAACGCCACTGTATCAAGTTCTTTTTGAAGGAAAATATATACATACATAGTTGGCCGCTGATTTTTTCGTACTCAGTACCAGCTTTGACTTGAGTCACAGCCAGGAAAGGAATGTATTCAGAATCTTAGTGTACGGCTACAAAACCAGTCAAGAAAATTGGACTAGTCCTTGGATGACTACAAATCTAGTTAATGTTAGCCTATTTAAGTGGCGATAGCGCGATATTAATGGCAACAAACTACGAGCAGCTTTATACATAAACTGTGAAGAACAAGTGAAATATGTGTAGTACATATCTACGTTTGCAGCAAGAGGCTTTAATCATCCACTTTTAAACTCAACCGCTCGAACACTTATAAGGCTTGAAATCTTTTCATTCGGTAGTTGGAAACCCCTTTATTCTAAAGAAGAGTTAAATGTACATATGTTCATATGTAAGTATTCTTATTCCTTATTTTTTTTTAAATTTCATATCAAATAGAAAATCTTTAATTAGAAAATCAAGTTCAGCAATCAAATTAAATCAGAGCTCAGTGAAGAACTTTCATTATCATCTCTTCTAAAAATTCCAAAAATATTCAATGTTCTCAACAAATTGAACTTCGCCCCAAGCAGATAAATTTCTAAGTAAATCGCAAACTTTCACATGATTCATTTGTCTGCCACTCTTCTATATAAAATCCTAATAACTCTCATATAAAATTCCACCACACATATTTCATTTGTTCATTTTTAATAGAATCAAACTGCCATCATATGTGTGATAAATAGTTTTTCTGCAATAAATGTCACAAAATGACACTTTCACGCATACTAAAATCATCCCATCGCACTCGCGCCAAACTCGTAAAACCTCTGATTGTCGAAATAAAAATAAATCTATTCCACCTTCTTACTCAATCCGAAATTCCAATGATAAACACATAAGAATTCGATTACAATTTAACTCAGCATAATGCTAATATCTATTACCACCACTCCATATGTGTATTAGAAAATTAACATATCTATGTATATAAAAATACATACATGCCATCACAAAACCGGCGACCATACCCTTACAGATTTCCTAATCAACTTTCAATTCTTTTGTCATTGCAGGTCATAAACAAAATCGTAAAAGTCAACCAAAAAAAGACATCGACCAGGTCCAGGTTCAGTGGGAACGTTCACAAAACCACGGACGCCCAACAACAGCATTAAAACAAAAAATCCATAAATTGCGGAGCATATACAAAGATAGAGAACACCTAAAGGATACAAGGGCAACAGACTATATAAGCATCTCAATGCATTAAATATCAAGACCTCCACTCCCCCAAAGCAAACGACGACGACGAGATACTTGTACACAGATCAAAATCTTAATATCATTCAACGTGGCGACATTAAAAATAACATAATCTTGTATCTTGGCCGAATCTAGCGGTAGGAGTTGTAGTAAAAATCAACATCCGCAACATTTTCACCATTCACCACCACCCAACGGAAAGAACTCAAAGGCAACCAGAGAGACATTTTTGACAAGGCACCATAAATGTTTTTGAAATCATAACGTGAATGTGTGTTTGCTTGTGTAGTTTGATGTCTTTCCTTTGGAAAACTCTTACTTCGTCATCCAAGCAGCTGACACAACGACATAAGAATTCTTTCTTTCTTCAAGCCTATCAAAACAAATGTAATGCACAACCCTGCCTAGAGTGTGCCTCGGTTTCCAAAAACGACCACACCAAACCTCAGACACTCCGTACCCCTTCTTGTGCCAATCATAAAGACTTATAAATAGTCATTCAAAAACGCGGCGGTCCAAGTAATAATATTTACGCGCAAACCAAACACTAGACCCAAAGTTAAAGTATCCGTGTATTGAAAAAAAAAGTAAAAAATAAATATACATATCGATAGGCAGTTTCCGTACGAGTACTCATCAATCAATCCAGGCCCAGGACTAGATCGAGAACCAGGTCCAGGTCCACATTGTTCTGCAAGGGTGTGTACATACATACATAGTTACTTATGCCAAATAGTTATTCAATGTTTATTATGGTTGTGTTTTTAAAAAGATAGATACTGAGCTGTTGTTAGCCCCACGACTCCAGTAGGGTTGATTGCTCCGCGGCCGTTTGTCATTTATTCAAAATAATAAACATACCAAGCAGAAAGTAGCTACACACAGGAAGGAGACAGTAATAAAAATAAAGGGGCCAGCCAACAGAAGGGCTATACTAAACACTGAAACAGAAACAGCAAGCAAAAGCAAAAGTAGATACACAGAGGACGAGGAAGAAATAGCCAACCCTCTCCTTTAGTGGAGTGTGCGCCTGCAGTTGCCTATATACGCGGCAAACGACTACGAACGACTTCGAATGACTGCTGTGACAACGGCAACAGTGACGTGAGCGAGCAACAACAAATTATTTAAATTGCGGTGGTGGACGTACGGTTACATACACGACAAAGCTACTTGAACTCACGCTTGTCGGGTTGCCTTTCATTCCACAAACTGCCGGCATATTACTAGTGTTTTAGTTTCATCCCCAACAACATCATCACATAGTGTTTCGCGCGTCTTCTTACTGAAGTCTCTTCCATTTCAACAAACAGAAGAAAAGAGAAATTATCCACCCCAATGGAAAGTATTTCTTCGTAGAAACCGGGCAAAGGAAATCACCGCTAGCCCGATACGCGATACTTACTCACCGGTAGTGCCCCAACAAGCATTCTTCATACAAAATCTCAAAAACAAGCAGTAGAACGTATAGTGACTTTGTAGCAGTCTAACATTGTATCTCGTATCAATGGCAACGAGTATCTAGATACTCCAGTGTTGAGAACAACCACTCGAGAACAACAAGACAAATTGTTGAACATTTTTCGGTAGCAGAAAATTTCAATCTATCGTCCGCCAGCTTCCAACTCGAGCAGAGAGATTACTCCGTACATTCGCTTCCAGTTTGCCTCCCATATCGGCTCCATCTCTATAGCCATTCCGCAGTTTATATCCAAAGTGTGTGCTACGTTATACTCGTGCATTTGTACGTCCTCGTGTCTCCTCATTTGGAATATCATTCAAGAAAACTGCCAAATAAATACGTTACGCGTTGTGGCACTGTCTATCTGTCGGCTAAGACACAACGGTCGCATTTGTATCTGTATCTCAATTTTATATTTGTAGTTTTTTGATATATCGACATCCTTAATTCGAATGCACGGAGAAATTAATTGCGCATGAAAGTCGAGTTAATTAATATGTAACATATGAGAACTCAAGTTCAAATTCAAAATCGGCTACAACGATAAAGATGCTTAGAAGTTTTGACATCCAAACGTGGTGTAGTTTGTCTTGTGGATTGTCATTGTCAATTGGATTGTCAGTCTCATTGCTAACGTGGTCGTCATAACGAGTATAATCCCTGTTGTTTTCGGTTTAACAAACAAATTCGTGGTTCCGTTCATCAAATTTTTATTTTATTTTATTATTATTATTATTTTTTTTTTTTTTAATTTTAATGTTTAAAGAAAGAATATTTTAAACGTGCTCAATCTATCATAGATATTTCACCAATCGCGTCGGTTAATATTTTCAATATTCGTTTGAGGACAACCACCAAATGAGCGTTACTCGTACCATTCAGTGTTGAGAGTGTGAAAAGTGGAAATTTAATTAGAATTGTGTTAAATTTATCTAATTAGAAAATAATAGAGAGAGAAATTTCGATTTGAAATTAGCAGGAAATTATTCTCAACAAGTGCTTTTTAGGAATTTGCTGAAAATGGTTAACACAAATATTGGCAAAATGACATGTTGGACAAGGATATCGACTTTTGGATTAATTTTAATGATGATTTCCTATTGTGGTGAGTACTTCGAAATGTGCATGTTTTCAAAAATTGGTAATCGATAGGTACTTAAGTACCTATTCCTTTGAACTAGATAGAGAACGAATCCTATGAACACTTCATTCTTAAATGGAGTGAATATCAATCATTACCATTAAAAATTTGTTTAAATTTATCTTATGCTTCCAAAATCCCTTAGGAACTGTATAAAATGCTTAATTTTTTTTTCTAAGAATTAAAGAAAGCAATCGTTGAAATAATACGAAAAATAACGAATTGAAGCTAATGTTTACTTTCATGCATCAGAGTAACAAAAATTCTAACTTTCCACTTGCTATTGTAAATTTGGGTTAATTTCTGTTGCTTTTAATGGTAGCCTTTGCAGTGATAAATTTTGCCTGATTAAAAACGAAAATGATGGGTTTCAATACCTGGGGTCTATCATTGATTCCAGAATGAGATTCTCGAAACATGTAGAAGTTTTGAGAAATTATTTTCGTTGCACATTTAGGCGTTTCTTCTATTTGTGTAATATTTGTTCAAGTAACATATGCTGTTAAAAATTATTCTAAGTTACAGTGAGGAGGTACATTTAAAAACAGAAAAAACTATTGATCATACAGAAATTATGCTGTAAACCTGTGAGACATACCATACTCCTTACTCTTAGTTCTGTGACTTAAAAATTATAATCATAATTTATTTTATTTTATAGTGTTAAAATGATTTTTATGTATACTTCTCTGGCTAATTGGTATAAACTAAAAGTATTAAAGTAAATATGCCATCTTGCAAATATACTGCTTGCAAAGTAAATATGTTATCTAGTTAGTTTAGTTAGTTGAGTCTTTATTTTCTAACAAAAAATAAGGTTTTACAATAATAGTACTACACTTTGTTTATATGGTTTGGCTGAAGGCCAAAGTGAGAATTGAAATAAAAAAAATCAATAAATAAATAAAAATTAAAAAAGTGAAAAATACAAATGAAGCATTTATATTGCTTTGGTATAAAGTTTTCAGAAATTTTCTTCGATAATTTGAGATCTGTAACGCAGCGCAGTTTCGGTGTAGCTGTTTAGAAGGTCCCATCTTTGATCACATTTAAGGATGTCTAGTGTTTGCTCCATCTCGAGTGTATAGGAACCAAAGTGGGCGTAACGGACTTCTTTAACAATGGGACATCTCGCTAGGAAATGAGCCATATACTCCCGTTCCCTCAGATTGCAAAGGCCGCATAAAATTGGTAGCTCCGGTCGGTGGGGTATATATTGTAATTGAGGAACAATAGTTTACCTCCTGATTTTAGAATTGTACTCATTAGGTGCGAGCGGTTCTTGTTCATAAAATATGTCCTTTCGTGCAGGTTGTTCTGAAGTTGGCTATAGTGCTGCCTGTATTGTGATGAACGTGCTTCACTCACGAAACCGTCGTACATTTTATGTTCCATCTGTGTTAACAAAACTTTGAATTTTTAATTTAAAGAGGCATGTTCTTCATTGGACGAGATGGTTAAGTTAAGGTTGCAGTCTGACGCTAGTTTTTCCCCATTCTTGCAAACAATTACCCCTTGTAGTCAGAATATGCTTGAGGACTATCTTCGGCAATCTTTCACTTGATCAAAGTGGAGTTTTAGAGTATCTAAGAACATAAGTTCTGTATAGGATGATCGACATTATAGTTGCTTGAAAATGTTTAAGCAAACTGTAATTTACATGCGCATAATTTTCTTCGAAGGTATTTGGCCATATTGAGGTTTGTGTAATCAGTACCCCGAAATATTTGTACTCTCGCACGTTTTTAATGGAATTCCTGCTGAACGTCCACTTCGAATTACGAACATACCTTCCATCTCCACTTCTAAGTATCATTCTTTTCGATATGCCTAAGTTAACTGACAAATTCCATGTCAGTTGCAGAAGACTTCAAGTCGGTTTTCTGCAAATAATAGTGCTGGAATATTCACACCGCTCAACCTAATTTCGCCTTTCACTGCATCTGTTATATCATTTATAAATAAAATAAATAATAAAGTGCTCAGAATGCATCCTTGTTTTACTCCAAATGATGTTAGAAATTCTTCCGACAAAAATTCACCATCCCATATACACGCTACATTGTTGGGATACATTGCCTTTAAAATGTTTATAATTTTCTTCGATATCCCATAGTTTTGCAGTTTATAAAAAAGTTTCTCACGCGAAATATTGTCAAAAGCCGTACAGAAATTAACGAAGAAGGCATACAACTTTTTGTTTCCATATTTGTTAATTTCAGGAATGTGGTAAAGCGGAAATATTGGGTCTAAGCTTGAGTATCTTCGACGGAAGAGCCGGCTTAGTACTCATACAAGAATTTTCTGTTTTAAACCCACTCGGTAAGCCTTCTAAAAATAACTGCACAAAAAAATTTGGTCGCTGTGTTCAAAAACGAGATTCCACGATAGTTTGCTGGATCATCATAAGTTCCTTTCTTGTGCAGTCGAAATATAACTGTTTTTAAAAAATTTCCGGAACATTCCCTGTCTGGAATATTCAGTAAAACTCAAACGTAAGCGATAATAGAAATTCAGGGGTACAATTTTTATAAAATTTGTAGGGTATGCGATCATCACCTGGTGCTTTGTTATACTATATTTGGAATTATTATTGGCCGTTTGAACTTCTTCCACGGTTATCTGTGCATCTACGTAGTCATCAAAAATCAAACATCGGTGAGGTTTGCGCTGTGTTAAGGAGATTTTCAAAGTGATCCCTAAGCTGGTGAGATTCTTAACCTGGAGCAATTGAGTTACCTATCCCGTTTACTTTCTTTACAGCTTTCCAGAAGTCTGCCGACGACATCAATCTGTTTAGTTAATAAATATTATGCTGGATAAATGATAACTTTTTCGCTCGGCAAAGATTTTTGATAATCCTGTTTGCTGGTGCTTAATAATATCTGAAGGCGCTTGTTTTGCCGATTCTAGGAATTCTCAGAAATCCAAACGAAATATCTCTAGCTTTCCTACACTCTTTGTCAAACCATTTATGTTTTCCAATCCTGACGTTGTTCGCGGCTGACGCCTTTTTGAGAGCGGCGATTTTAATTATCTCCATTAGCTCACCGATATTAACTAGGATGACTGTCAAATGCTGTGCATACTTCGAGCTCTTTGTTATGTTTACACTGATACATTTCCCTAAGTCTATCATTCCATTACAGCTTTGACAGAAGCTGTAGACATACTGTATGATGATACTCCAAACCAGTGATCTGAAGTGTAACTTCATGTTGTCGGAGTACATTAGCAAACCTATTTTAAAATCGCTGTAAATATAATTCCAATCCAATATATAATTAAGGCAACTCTTAATTTTATTTTGCCTCTTTTACATATTATTGTATACACCAGTGATAGGTCGTGGCACAGGTTTTTTTAAAAAAAAATTACACTCGTGTCGGGGTGCAAGTCTCGCAAGTGTGATGTTTCAGTCACAAGTCACCGAATGACCCTGTCTTAAAGGTTTTTGACATCAAAGGTCTCGGTGAGAATGCTTCGGAACACAATGGAGTAGCGAATGTTCTCCATTGTCATTCAGCACAGCGAGTTTGGTTCGTCTTTATAGATGTTGTCATATGCCACCTTAAAATAGATAGGGAGATTGCTAATATTGATTTAGACTTTTTGAATTTTTTTCAGGCCAATCAGATCAATGATAAGTAGTCTCAGGTAAGACGACAGAAGAAATCTGTACGCGATTGAAACTAATTAATCCCAAAAATCTCAAAATGGGGTATCTTTGTCGTCAGGGTAGCACGATGTAATGGCTCAAATTAAATGAGTCAAGTCTACCGTCCAGGCCCTACTTAATGTTCATTCAGCACCAGCCCTTATCAATATTTCAAAACAGCCACTGAGCTCCTGCAATGTAAGTGACCACCAAAAGTTAGGCTCTCAAACATACAGGTATACACGTTCATGGTAGCATAACATAAAGTTCTGATTCCGACAGCAATCCAGACGACTGAAAAGGCCTTGAACAATGTTATGGCTCAGGGTTTTGGTTGCTTTATTTTGGGGATTCGCAAGCCATATCCCTGCATATTAGCGTTCCTTGTAACGCAATGCTTATCTCAGCCGCTGTTTGGTCAACTTAGTCTTAACATTATTTTCAGCATCGTTAGCATCAGAATTAAAACTCTCAGCTATTTTCCGATTTATTAGCAATGCTTTCCACTGACAATTATTCATATTTCCTGAATGCACCAAATAATGTACGTATAGACACCATGTTATGAAATTGTAATTAAAGTGAAATGTATGAAACACAGTAACACAAATATTCAGGCTAAAACACGTTCAGTATTAAGCTGAAAAATGTATTTTATAAAATTAACAGATCGGATTTATTTCGAGTGGAGTACACCATTCGAAGCAAAAATGTGATCCTATGGGCGTAATTATTTATTTTTTGGTTCAATAATCATATGGATACTCGGGTACTTTCTATTTACACGAGAGTCAAAAGTTGACAGCATCCTTATATCTGTTAACTGAGAAATATGAATTTGTCAAAACAAACCAAGCAATGGACTACGGTGTAAATTTCACAAGTTTTCTTCTTCTACCTATCATCTTTCACAAATATTATAAAACAAATAATTCAAATAGCTCACAGTTTATCAAGAAGAAATGCAAAAGTGTTGTCTTTTATGAATATCGATTGCATTCTAATTAAAAGAAAAAAGCATAAGTCACAGTCACCCCACGTCAGTTTGACTAAAAGACAAATTATGGTATATCCCTTTGCGTAGAAGTCATTCTTTTTCTTAAGAGTACAATGTTACAAAACTTCTATTTTCTTCTCCAAAAGTCGTTTGTAAAAACTCCAAGCCTTCTTGCATGCTTGTCTATAAGACAGCTTCCAGTTATGATACATATGATATCGTTTCCTATTTCTTAACGCGATTCAGATCCAGATTTGGCCAGATTTGTTTGGTCGCTAGACATACTATCACATCCCATTCCATCTAAGATTTGTTGTTCTATTAGCATTTATCTTTAGTATAACTTTGCACGTAACTATTGGTATACGGATGATACCCCTTTTTGGTAAAATAAGTAGAGTGGTTCCAATTTTGGCGAGTTTGTCGGCCATGCAATTCCTTCGAATAATATATCTCTCACATAGGGGAATTTTAAACTGCTCTGCTCTCTCCCTGAGAGATGATCGGCAGTTAAAAGCGTTTTGAGAATTATGTGAGTCTGAGTCCTAAGATTTTATAGCGGGCTGACTATCAACAAAAAATGCGGATATTGCTTGCAGATATCACGTTTTTCTCCAGCCAGGATAGGACTTATTTCTTCGCAAAAATTTCCGCCTGGAACATTCTACAATGATTTGGAAGGCGGAAGGGGAGGCTTCGGTTAAGCTTACCTGAGAAAACACCGCCACCAACCTCGCTATCAATCTTGGATTCATCCGTATATAAATGGATTGACTTGTCATCAATGAAAACATCTTCCTCCTCGAAAGAGGAGGACTTGCATGTAAGTCTTTGTCAAATCAATGTACGATATTCTCTGCATATTAGAAATATTAGTGTGACCAAGTAGTTTATGTATTTGTTCACTGCGTAGTCGCTTTAAGACTAATAGCTGCTTTAGCCTGCTGAAAATATCGAGTTTTGTTATTGGGTATGTAATTAATTTCAAAATTTGAACGTTTCTTTAAGAAAAACATGTACAATAGTATTATTCAAAGTATTGCCTATCTGAAGCTATGACTTTTTCCCATTTTTCTGCCGGCTTGGCAGCCAAGAACGAATCAAGCCAATTTTTGATATTCTGCTCTTATGTGAACCGTATTTCAGTGAGGACGTTCTGCATCGATCGGAACAAATGGTAGTCAGAAGAGGCAAGGTCTGGGCTATAAAGCGGGTGGGGTAAGACTTCCCGTCCACGCGTTTTTCGGCTACTGCTCTCTTCAAACGGATTAGATGTGTTCGGTAGTGTTGTCCATTGATGGTTTCACCCGGTTTTAGCAGCTCATAATACAGCACACCCATCTTATCCCACCAAATACAGAGATTACCTTCGCGCCATGGATATTCGGCTTTGCCGTTGATTTGCCTGAATGGCCGGGTTCCACATATGATTTTTTGCGCTTGAGGTTGTCGTAATGGATCTATTTTTCATCACCAGTAACAATCCGATGCAAAAATGACTTCCTTTTGTGGCGTTCCAGTAGCATTTCGGACATGCAAAACCGCCTTTCGACGTCTCTCGGCTTGAGTTCATGTGGAACCCAATTTCCTTGCTTTTGAATATATCCAGCTGCTATAAAACGTTTTGAAATGGCTGCTTGAGTGACATCCAAAGATTCTGCAAGTTCTTCTTGTGTTTGGCAACAATCTTCATAGAGTAATGCTTTAAAATTTTTTTGGCTGCCCAGGACGTTCATCGTCTTCCAAGCCAAAATCACCACTTTTAAATCGTGCAAACAACTTTTGGCACGTTCGCTCAGCTAGCGCATGTTCACCATAAACTTCCACCAAAATACGATGACTTTCGGCAGCAGTTTTCTTCATATTAAAGTAATAAAGAACTCCCCGCAAAACCCTTTTTTATTCACAAAGTTCGACATATTTGAGTGAAAAAAATTATTGTTGCTTACGTTTCAAATGAATGACTTATACTGAAATGACGTACAATGACAGTAGCTTTCCAAGGCATGTTCGAATGGAATAATAACAATGGAATAATACAACGCCATCTCTTAGCAAACCGCACGAATGAAGTTATAGACCCAATAAGAACAGCAGAATAATATGTACAGAGAAGTACATAAGGCTCCGTTTATACAAAGACATTTGAACCTGGCTTACTTTGCTGAAGTTGACTGCACCAGACAACTACACCGTAGGTGAGTATCAGTCTTTATACCGAGTTAACAGATGGGCTGAAAAACCAATGCCGTTTTATAGTAAAACACAAAATTTTTGCAAAATTCCACCTTATTTATCAATACAGTTGCCTTCGAGGGCGATACACTGATTGAAACGATTTTTCAATCTTTCGATACCAGTTTTGTAGTACGATTTCGGTTTAACCTCAAAATAGACCTCTGTTTCGGCGATTACGTCTTCATCGGTCTTAAATATCTTTCCGGCGAGCATTCTTTTGAGCTCTGCGAACAGGAAATAGTCACTGGGGGCCAAATCTGGAGAATACGGTGAGTGGGGAAACAATTCGTAGCCGAATTTATTCAATTTTGCCATCGTTTTCATCGACTTGTGATATGGTGCATTGTCTTGCTGAGACAGCACTTTCTTTTTCTTCAAATGCGGCCGTTTTTCTGCGATTTCGTCCTTCAAACGCTCCAACAACGCAATGTCAGCCGACAGTTGAGTTTTTGGTCGCTTTTAACGAGGTTCGTCGCCTGCTCGCCACTCAGCTGACTGCCGACTTGACATTGGTGTGAAGTGATGGAACCAAGTTTCATCCATTGTCACATACCGACGCAAAAATTCAGCTTTATTGCGATTGAACAGCTTTAAACACTCCTCTGAATCATCAACACGTTGTTGTTTTTGGTCTACTGTGAGCAAACGCGGCACCCACATTGAACAGAGCTTTCGCATGTCCAAATATTCTTGTATGATATATCCAACACACTCTTTTGATATCTTCAGAGCCTCAGCTATCTCGATCAACTTCACTTTACGTCCATTCGTAATCATTTTGTGGACTTTTTTGATGTTTTCATCTGAAACAACCTCTTTTGGACGTCCACTGCGTGCATCATCCTCGGTGCTTGTACGACCACTTTTAAATTTTTCAATCCACTTGCGAATAATTCGTTCAGCTTGTGCAGAGTCTAGGTAACACTTATGAAGCCATTTCTTTGCATCGGCTGCATTTTTTCCCATCAAAAAGCAATGATAAATCAACACGAAATTGCTTTGAATCCATTTTTTTTTACAATAAGAAAAGTAGCTTCACTCACAACGCTATATCTCGAGAACTAATCGTTCGACAGCTGTCAAATTTATACACGTATCTTTTGAAGATTGGTACTAACTGAAAATAGTATGGATTTAATACAAGTGGTGCCCTCTGTTAGAAACGGACTTCTCAGCCCATGTATTATAAAGCCGAAGGATAATACTTCCCAATGGTTTTTTTAAAAGAGGATAGCGCTACCGTAGATTTGCTTACCCTTTCTTGAGCATTAGGTTTCTAGTTTAGTTTGCAGTCAAAAATAAGACGCAGATATCTCGACGTATTGGAACGTGTTGAACTAAGATGGTATCGTTGATTGAGAGAGGGTCAACGATTGGAATTTCATATTTTCTAGAAAAGAGAACAACGATCGGCATAACGAGTTGATCTGTTAGATCTGTTACTTTTTTTTAATGGTAGTGGGATGCTTCTCTGCGGCGACTATGGAGTATAAGTACTTCGGTGACCCATAAGTTCCAGAGAACGGAAGGAAGGACAACGCCTTGCGGCTTGCCTCTGTTAACACATATTTTAACAAAAGGCTCACCAGATTTGAGTTGATTATTCTGCTATTTAGTATAAGACTGATAAGCTCTCTAAGTTAGTTATTTACCTTTAGAGATGGCAGAGAATTCGTAATTGCGCATGCATTGACGTTGTTAAAGGCACCTTCTTTGTCTAGGAACGCGACCATTATGTACTCTCTATACTCGTAATATGGGGATCATTCCGTGTATCTAGACAGTGAACGTAGAGCAGTTTAAATAGACTTTCCTTTGCAGATGGCATGTTGAGCCGTAGGCAAAACTCGTGTATCAGTTCTATTGTAGAACGTATATGGATATTAATCAGTTGTTCTACATTTTTCAAAAGAAAAGATGATGATCTTGTAGATCTGGAGTGCTTTGGGGTGACGCGAGAACATTATCCAACTTTAGAAATGAAAACTACATTCATTAACTTCTTTCCGTGACAAGGGAATGTTAATCATCACACCTCCTTATGATATGCTCAGGTAGGTATTATACCGCCCGAACCAGCAGAATTGTGTGGTTTGAGGCTATGTAGCATCCATCCAGGAATTCCTTCTATTAATCTCAGTCCAACACTTTTTTATGCTTTTTGATAGGTTAAGAAGTTTCCTGCAGGTGATCCTAAGCGGTCCCATTGCTGATGTCCACCAGTGCGGCTTTGCTTTCCTCTATCCCTCATTTAATCCTCTGACCGTGAAAAAGCTCCTTTTTATTCGTCGTCGGTTTCCACTTCCGACATGGTGTAGACCGTCGGCTTGGTTATCATCTCGGAAAGTTTGAAGTCATCGGTATCCATTTCAGGAAATGAGATCGACGCTCAAGGATATGAAGCTGTATTTCCTATTTTAATTAATGGAGAAGCAGATTGCTTATCAGTATCTAGCTCATCTTTTTTTGTAAAACCTTAGGACTATGGATTTGAATCCGAACTTAATTATGTCTTTAGTCTGCGCCAGGGGATTTAGGGATTCGTTATTGACCACAATTAACGCTTTCCTCTCCCTCTTAGTTTCTCCAGTTTCGCGACTTAACAGTCATGAGTCGGGTCAGGTTAATGAGCCTAGTGATCTCCAGAATGTCTGTTTAGAGGAGGGTTCAGCTGAGTTCAAGGTGCCCCTTCTAGCAATTTTTCTTTTTTTTATAATCCCGAGCGCTCACCAAGGGGATATGAATACCCTTTTACTGGCTTTTTACCAAGGCGCGGGCGAGTGGTGTAGTAGTATGAAACTCAGGTGTATTGGGTTTCGATATTTTTTGCAGAGGTCATTGTCAAACTGGAACCACTGCATTCTCAACCAGTGGATTTACTATAGTACGTGCTAGTTATTAGTTCGTTACGTTTAGCCCAGCCAACCACTCCAACATCAGTGTTATGCCTTCATGTCTTATTTCATATAACTACATACAAATTCTATGAAAGGATATCCTCCTTAGCAACAACCTAGAGCTTTCTACCGGAAAGACCTCTCCTAATCCACACACGGCTTTTGTGTAGATATCGATAGAAGTTTGCTGTCAGCAGAAAAAATCATTGGCGCAGAAATGTACTGGGTTAAGCAAGTATGTTATATACAATGGCAGCACTTATCTAAGAACATTTCAGCTCCCCAAAATGCTTAAAAATTACTAACTATTCTTAAACGATTCTCGTCAGTTCTTGTGAGTTGGTGCGCGTTTTCAACGTAATCTTGCCCATATTTAAAAATTGATAGGTAGTCATCGATTTACATAAGAGAACTTTCTATGGTGGATCATCTATAGTTGCGGTTTTTGAAGGAAAGGCAGCTGATAAAAGCTAAAATTATAAATTGTTTTGTATGTAAAGTTTTTCGAAGCAAACCAGCTACCAAAATGTTTGCGCCACTTCCTAAAGACAAAATCCTTTTATCTAAACTGTTTGAGGTAACAGGAGTGGACTTTGCTGGCTAGCTATACGTAGCACCTGCTGCAAATCAACGCACGAAGCTTTATATTCTGCTGTTTACGTGAACAGCAGTACGTGCTGTACTGCATGCACCTGCAGTAAAGCAATTCAAGCCAAGTTTTTATACTTCAAAACATTAAAGGTTATATTTACAATGAACTTAAAGTATAATAAAAGTGGCTTCGAAGGAAACCTTTTTTAGCAGATGCAAGTGCGATACCTTAAAGAAAATTGATAGTTAGTAATAAAAAAATTAGAAACTTCACAAATGACGTTTTGTTAAATAAATAAAAAAATAAAAAATTAAATTAAAAAACTTCACGTATATTTTACAAAGTTAAAAAGAGAAAATATTAATGATAAGTTAGAATTTAAATTAAAAGCAGTAAAAGTTGGAAAGAATTTTGTTAAACATATTTTTTTATTTGTACTTAAAGTCTATTCTTCGGTTTTTTTAAGTATTCTGCAAAAACTTTTTCATAAAAGTTAGGTCTACTTTTTATTTTATATTTCACTACTTAAATGTTTATACAGTGATGGAACGTTAAGCCATTGAAGTGAAGATGTAGTATAGAGAACTTTTAGTTTGTTTTTTAAAGCTGTAAAATTGAAAATTCCAGGAAAAAAAATGATCAGAGATCTAGATCTAGGCTTAAAAGCACAAAATGACTGTATTTTGATTTATTGAGTAAATCCAAGAAATTAAATCTGTGAAAGATTTATATCGTATCTTAAGGTGGGATATAAAATTGTCCCTTATTTCCATAAAAAGGCGCTTATAGTGAGTTTTGAAATCAATATCGAGTAATCGGCGTTTTCATGGGGGTTTACCACAATCGTTTATGCTTAAAAAAATGCAATCAAATCTGTTTAGAAACGCAGTAAAAAACCAAGACTCCAAACACTCGATTTCTCGCTTAGCAGCTTCAACATCCGTTTAAATCAGATATATTTTCTAGTGATCGGGATAACAGATAAGACCAAATTTAAAATATGTGCTTAGCAAGGAATGCACCACCCACTTCCATGGACATAATCGCTCATCTGCATATTGACTCTCACTCACGTGAAAAAAAAAACCTGTATTCCTTCCTCCGATAAGTAACGCAATACGGCACTTAGTTGTCTTCTATGGCTCACGTCTGGTGTTTCATCGATCTTAATGGACACAAAACGCATTTCACTTATCTCTACTTTAATTTCATCATTAATCACTGCAGCGATATTATGTATCAAATCGTTTTGTATGTCATTTCAAGGAATGGGAGCCTATTAATGTGTCATACTTAGATTACTATAAAATTGTTTTAACATAATTGCCACGATTATTACAATCTGGCTTTTCATTGTGACCCCGAAATGCTTGTTCCTGTTTGCCGAAGAGAACTACTGTATCAATAAAACCTATAACCTAACTTTATGGTATAACCTATTTTCATAGAAAGAGTAGAGCGTCCTGCTTCTATAACTTTATTTGTTAAAAAAATTCAACTTACAAAAATCATTTTCTTCCTCCAAAACCAAATCTACCAAACAACAATTTACAATTTATAATGCCATTTTCTCCTTATAATTATTTAAAATTAGCTGAATCTATCTGAAAATATCACAATTTAAACCTTTTACACTTTTTACTGTTTTAATTTCTTTAATTTATTTTTTATTTCACAACAATAATTACCCTCAAAATTTTTTAAGTTACGCATCGCAATCTGCTTCATAACTGAATTTTTCAAACAGAAATAATCTAAGAGATACATAATATGTAGATACAAAATTCAGGAAATAAGTAGAAGAAAAGCGGGTTATATTTTTGCATAAGAAAGCGTGTATTAAACAGATAGGTGTCAAGCACAGTGAACGGTAAAGGGAAAATAAGGAAAGAAAACCAATTTGTTCTAACCAGCCAGATATTTTATAACTCGACATTTTTCGGGTTACTATGCTTTGTTTTGCTATCATTCTTCGGTTGTCTTTCTTATGGGCTATGGCGTATGTAATGTTGGAGAATAGGCATGCAAAGATGTGTGAATGTGTGTGCGTAAAGCAATAGAACGATATGAAAGCGGATGACTAGCAGGTTGTGGGCTTGTGGGTTAGTAGAATTTGTCGCTTGAGTGTGCAAGTGTAGGAAACACACAAATATAGGGTGATTCATTGTGAGGTTTGATTTTTAATAGTCTTTTTTGGCAGATTACACCTGATAACTATCAGGTATCGTTTGGCAGTTCATCATGAAAAGACACACATCACAACAGTGTCTGCGAATTGTTCATCTGTATTACAAAAATCAGTGTTCTGTAAGAAATGTTTTTCGTGCGATTCGAGGAACTTACAGTGCGCATAATCGACCTACTGAAACCACTATTGCCAATACCATTCGCAAATTTGAGTCCTGTTTACTGGATGATACTCGACCGTTAGACCACATCCAACACGTATTGAAGAGATTATAGCAGCCGTAGCTGAGAGTGTATGCGAAGACCGTGACGAATCGATTCGTCGTCGTTATCAGCAGCTTGGCTTTGCGTATTGGACAATTCGGCGTAATTAATGTGAGGATCTCGGCTTTAAAGCGTGCAAAATTCAACTTGTGCAAAATTTGAAGCCAGGCGACTTAAATTCGCGTCATATTTTCAGTAAATGGGCTCCGGAAAAACTCAATGAAAATCCGGTGTTTTATCGTAAAATTTTGTTCAGTGATGAAGCCCATTTCTGGCTCTATTGATACGTTAATAAACAAATTTGCTGTATTTAGGCTGATGAGCGACCCGAAGAGTACTAAGAGTTACCATTATATCCATTAAAAACAGCGGTATAGCGTGGTTTATGGTGGAATCATTGGTCCATATTTCTTCAAAAATGAGGCAAATCAGAATGTTACCGTCAATGGTAACCGTTTTCGCGCCATGTTAACGGACTATGTGCTTCCTCAAATTCAAGCACATGGTCTCGGTGAGCTCTGGTTTCAACAAGACGGCGCTACGAGCCATACAACGGGTGAAACAATAGACATGTTGAGAAATCCTTTTGGTGAGCACTTAATTTAACGTTTTGCTACGGTAAATTGGCCGCTTAGATCGTGAGATATCACACTTTTGGACTATTTTCTCTGGGGATATCTAAAGTCTCAGGGCTTCAGGAATAAGCCAGCAACAATTGACGCTTTGAAAGTCAACATTACTCGTGTTATCCGCGAGATACCAGTCGCTATGCTCGAGCGAGTCGCCCAAAATTGGACCTTCGGAATTGACCACCTCTGACGTAATCATGGTCAACATTTACATAGTATCATTCTCAAAAGATAAATTTCATGAATTGTTCCTTTAACTGATAATAAAAGTTTTAATTTCACTTTCAAATTTATGTATTTTATTTTATATTGTAAAACAAACCTGATGATGAATCACCCTATATTATAATATGCACATTAGAGTGTCCCTTATATGGGTGAAATTGTTTTGTTTTTAGATATCGAAATGCATACCTCCTAATTCTTTTTGAACTACCCAGATTAAATACAAAATTTGATCTTCCTACGTCAACGTTAACCCGTGCCGACAGAACTCTCAAGATTTTGAAAATTTGTGTTTTTAACCCTTTCCGTTATATAACATAGCTAAATCAATTGAATTATTAAAATTTTTATGCAATATTTATTAAAAGAAGATAAAATTACAGATCAAGCAGGATATTTTCTCTTGGGGGTATCTCTTCCGAGAATCATACAAACTCTCTCTTTGGAAATTCACTATAATGTTCGTTTTGGTTTGTTCATTAACTTTATAATCAAAGAGTGATAAAACGGCAATTTTTCTGACAAGTACCAATGATCTTGACTTAACTTGCTCAGGGCTCTTTTGGAGATCAATTTGTCAACAGTCTCATATTCCTCAAGCCTCTTTAAAAAGCAAAAATCTTGATTTGGTGCCTTCACCGCCAGACTACATCCAAGCTATGGTTATACATATCAAACCGCAATGAATAAACAGACGTCTTGAAGTGCTCGCTTATCCTTGGCGCTTATTTTGGAACTGGATTGCAAAAGACATATCTTTAAAGATTAAATAGCTCTAGCCATCTACCTTGTTTGATTCATCGCTCCAGGAGGTCTAATTTTATATACATATTTTTTTTCATTGTCTTCTTCTAAGAAAATAATAGATAGTTCAATCAGTTCCCGATAATCGTAACGTCCAATGGTTTTTTGATTATAAAATGTCAACAAATCTTCTATTGTTCTATTACAAAAATATCGTGTGACGATATCGGTATATGTTTTAATGACTCAATAGTTTTCCACTTATCTCTAAACTTTTTGGACAGTGGGATATCAGAGCTACTTGTGACTTGGTGGATTTTTGTTTCGAACACACATTTTAAAACCAGTTCGTAAACGTGATGGCTACAAGCAAAGAATAGTAGTTCCCTGTCTAGTTTTTGTTCCAAAAGTACTCAAGCTTCTTTCAATCGCCCTGTATTAGACGCAGTTGTGTCACAGCACATTTTTTGTACTTTGCCATAGAGATTCCAGTCATAAAGGGCGTTCAACACAGCTTTAGCTTGATTCTGGCCGGAAGAGCTCTCCACTTTGGGTACAGCCAGAAGTTGTTCCTTTTCTCCAAATGAAATTATAATTAGCAGGCGTTCTTCTTTAGAACTTCTCCCGTCAAGTCCGATTAATAATTTCCCATCCCAGTGAACGGTCACCATTTCAGGCATATCAAATTAAATTCCGCTCTATCTTGTCAACTCTGTGTGTTTGAATAGACGTTGAATAGACAATTTGTCTATCGGAAAATCATCATAGCTAAGATCTAGTGCTTCTACTACAGCTTGAAGTATATAGACAGAATCGCTTATGCTTGATTGACATCTATCTAAAGCTGCAACTAACTTAGGCGTGATAAAGTTTTTCCTTCCTCTTTTTGTAGTAGTTTCAGAACTTACCATTTGAGAGGTAAGTTGATCGTGATGTCCTTGTTTAAATAGAATCTTGCATAGTAACAGATGACGTTAAACCTGCGAAACACATTTTCTCACATCTTTCTTTCTCTTCATTTAATTTCCTTTGCCTTGACCTTTCTTTTTAGACTTTTTGTATACACCCGCTAAAAAGAAGAAAAATAAATTATCTAAATTGTTCTTAAAGTCCTCCTCACAGCTCTTGTAAATATCTTGTATTTTTTTTTTAGAATTTTTTTGCAACTCCCTCCAAGCATGGTGAAGGTCCACAAATTTTTTTTACACAGTTAGGTATAGATCTGGTAGGGATTCTAGCTTTTTCCCAAAATATAATACACTCCCAAATGTTAAAAAAAAAAAATACTGAAACAACTTGACGATTAGACGGTAACTTTGCGCCTGTTATTTGATAATTTACGTCACCAACTAAGAAAACACATTTTTTATTGCTTCTTAATTCCAATGCCATTTTTTAAATGAAAAACAATACGTGCTAATCGAGAGAGTAATTGAAAACAAATGACAAATGCTGTAAATACGCACCTCAACTCCGTGCAACATGTATTAACATAATTCGATGCAAGTCGGCACGGGTTATCGTACTCCAAATAAGGTAACAATTTTTTTCCGACTGTTTTAGAGGCAAATGAACAAAACTAAGACCTATGCGTTAGAAATTTAAAACTTTGAAAAATAAGGGACACCCTAATGCACATATTAAGATTTATGTTGCTTATTATATTGATACATTGTTGAAAAGTAGAATTTCAAAAGGTTATTCGGTAGGAATCGAGTTATATGGACGCCTCGCCATTGGCATTTAGTAATAGTTGATAAGACTTTTCCTGGAAAGGATGGTAAAATACGCGCTTACGAGATTCTTCTTTCTAACGGCTCTATTTTGCGAGGGCCAATTCAGCTGTTTTATGCTTTGGATGTAAGTGACCGAATCTAAGATTTTTGGCAGGAGGATATTGAAAATATATTTAAGCGTATACATATTATTGTTTCATAAATGTAGATAAAAGTAATGTTAGCCTAATCTCTCAATCTTACTTGTTTTGGTGTTTTAGTTCATCATTTGCGGTCATTAGACATACACTTTGTTGTAATATAATTTGTAAATCCTATTTTACTTTTGTGAACAAAAGTCTAAACAGAATCGTGTTTATTAATATTCTGAATTCGGGTGAGCTTAATTTAAAACGGCGTAAGTGGTAAGCTTAACGTGGCACTGTACGCTTGTACGGGGCTTTCCCGAATGATGGCCAAGAAGGTTCAACTTGACTAGCTGCCACCTTTCGAGTGAAATTTATCCATCGGCGTAACTCTTATCGATAACCGCAATCGTTATTGGATCTTTTAGGACCTAGCGCAAAAATATCAAAGATGTTGAAAGGTCGTTAGGGGTTTAGTTGCTTTTAATTTTACGTGTTTTGCGACCCGGCTTGAAAGAGTTTTTTTTTTGTGTTTTGGGGACAGTGGGTAATCCATAGTTCGTCTTTTAGGATTGTGTTGCCCCACGTCCGCAGTTCTCCCGATCCAAAGATTTTGATTATACATGCTGTATTTCGGCGTCTTATGTAGAGCACCTTGGATGTAGTTGACGACGCGGCTGAAATTCTGATTTCTCTTTTGGGGCAGAAGTAATGGCAGGTCAGACGTGCAATGTCAAGTGGGAAGCATTTATGACACGTGGTAGCACTTAATAGTGTTCTTGCAAGAATTGTGAAAGAAGTTCGAATAAAAGGTCTGCTATAAGGTGAATTCGTTTGATACGTACGAAGAGGATAATATCTGATACCAAAAACTGTTATAAGAGCCAATTTTCAATAATTTTCATATAGTTTCGATATGTCTTACGACGATTGTTTCCTTCGAATACGAATCAGTTACTAATCTTAGCCTAAAAGTTAAGACATTGACTTTAAATTGTAGTTTCTTATTCAATTTTTCAATTTCCCACATTGGTTTAACGGAAACATTACCGAACCATAACACGGAGAACCATTTCCTTGGTTGATAGTAGAAGCCAACCTATCGACCGATAATGCTTCGTTTGACTTCCTATAGTCCATTTACTGTAAGTGAAGCAAAGATATTTCGACAAAGATATTTTGATTCAGCCAAACCATACCCTAAGATAAAACCGTAAGACTTTTCGATTTTTTTTAATCATCTCTAACCTTGATATATGTATGGTGACTTTTGTGTTCATAGCGTGTTTTTTAAGAGTTGAGAAACTTTTTTTTTTTTAAATAATTCTTCATTCAGTATGAAGAATGAATCATAACTTGTTTTCCTCATCTGTTTTTGTTAATTCACTATACATCGGTCCAATTTTGGATCATCTTTGCGATCATTTGGTTCTACTTCACCAATTACGCGCTCCATATTGGTTTCCAAGGTCTGAATGGAATGCGGCTTATCAGCATATACCAAAGACTTTACAAAGGCCCACGTGTTTTAATCGAATATGTTAAAATCGAATAATCTCGGTGGCCAATACACAGGTCTATTTCGTCCAACTAAAGATACCTTTATATTAAAGGTTATCCAATTGAAAGATCTGTTATCCTTAAATTGTTATTAGGCAGCCTAAAGGTAATATTCTAAAAGAAAAATATTTATGTATAATCTGCCATGCCACAACAGAAGTTTGTAGAGTCAATACTTTAATTTAGAGTCAATAATTAATTTATCATTCTTACGGATGAAATTCCTTGCTTGGTCAACTTCGACATTCCGTATGACATAATATATCCAGAGAGGAAGAGAACTGGCAAAAATAAGGTCAAATGAAACTAAAGTTTTTACAGATGGCTCGAAAACAGAGGAAGGATCAGGTTCTGGTTCAGGTTCAGGTTCAGAAGACCAAGAACTAAAAGTTTCTATAAGACTACCAGACGCAAGCAGTGCCTTCCATTGAAGTTCTGGCTGTCCTCAGGGTGACTGAGCTTATGCAGATGAGATAGGTATTCGAAAGATATATCGCTATCTACAGCGATAGGCAAGCCGTAAACAAGCC